>CM066591.1:587500-1787500 GCA_033816785.1 Picus viridis | reverse complement strand
AGCCCCTCACACAAAACCGAACAGCTTTTTGAGTGCAGGTTTATTTGATTGCAGTTTTCTGGAAGTGAAAGACAAAGCAGTGACATTTTGGCACTACCGTAAGATGCAAGTTCAGTTCTCTATACCCATATACAAAGAGCTTAAATGCACTTTGCCAGGTTGGACTTAGTTGCAATGGTCTCGTCCCCTTACCTAAAAGTTTAGCATAGGGATGGGAATGGAAGATGACCATCTGGTTACCCTCACAGATGCCAGCCCAACCAGAAATTATCTTTACCCTTGATGTTTTTTCTTATACAATTTTTTCCATGCCACTTCCAGTTTTCACTGACTTGCACTTAGACTTTGCTCTTGGGCATAAGCTAGGACTCAGAGGAACTTACTTGGAACCTTCTATACATAGAGAGGTCTTACATAGAGCCCATTAAATCCTTAGGGTCCACATGGTGCTGAAGTTACATTTGTGTTAATCCACACTGCACAGAATCACCTCTGAAGGCCTCATCTAATATATTTGTGAAGATGCTCACTCAGGTGTCTTGATGTTAAAAAGAGTCAAGCCACAAACTAGTTCCTTGGGTCAGGTGATACATGGCACTGAAATCCCTTGTGAGGTGGAGTTATGTCATCCAACTGCATAAAATTTCCTAAGTGCATATCTGTATTAGAAAGTTATTGTCAGACCTACAAAAGTCTGAGGAATAAAAATGTTATCATAAACTTTTACTCCTACAAAAGAATGCTTGCAAACAGGTGTCAGCCATCAAGATTGCTGTGCCCATACAAACCACTACTCAGTCCTCTGAAGAGGTAAAACCAATCCCTCACAAATAGCATGCTATTTACAAATAAGCAAGATTTATTCTTCAACACTGGTTTTAAAGTGTGAGTAAAATGAATTTTGGCTTTTGAAAACAAACAAAGAAAGCTCCCCAGAACAAACTGCAGACTTGAACAAAAAAACAACAAACAAACAATAAATACCCAGTAGAGAGCACTCTAAAGTTGTTTCCTGGCTGTTGATCTTGCACACACCAAAACCATCCTGCTCCCATCAGGCAGGTTCCATTTCACAGGGGAACAAACTTAGCTTCCAATTATAAAACTCTCAGAAAAAAGCATTTTAAAACTACGTTATCCAAGCTGAAAGCCTGGATGACAGTTTCTCATATTTCTGTCTCTCAGACAAATGGGCCATGCTGTCAGTAGTGAAACAAGCAGGGGTACTGTCACAAGGGGATTGATGCAACCAGTATACCAACTCCACGAGCACAGGGGTCAGAAATGTGTCCATCTCTACCTTTTTTTTCCTGTACTACAAATGCACCCCACAGAGGCGAACTCACACACGTCCCTCAAATAGCATTAGCGCTTTCCCAGACAGCTGGACATCAGGGGGAGGTTACCAGCCTGTGTGTTCCATAGTCTACAGGTGTGAAGAGGTCCACCTGGCTAATACATATGGTAGGAACTCCAGAGCCAGGAGCCTTTACTCACTTCAGCACACCTCCAAGCTGCTTCAAAGACTGAGCTGACACCTCTACTGTGCAGTGTAGGTGCCATTAGAGTGAGCACCAATACAACCCCACCATCCTCCCCTCACGCACTGGTGCTGATACACTGTGGTGAGCTCACAGCAGGAAGTGCAGATGGTGCTTCCCTACAGACTTCACCACAGCAGACAAAGCAGAGAACAGGTTCAAAGTGTATGCAACATTTTATTGAAAAAATACGAATGTTCTGTACATAAAGTACAACTTAATGGGCTTGGTAAACTCTCCAGAGACTTATTGGTTAATATGGGTCTTCTTTTCTTCTTTTTCCTCTAAGGGTATAAAGCATACAATGCAGCAGCAGGTCCCCTGTACTTGTGCAAGTGCAATCCCATCGCTGTGTGTGCAGCATAGCACCTGGCTCTACAGACGGGACTCCAACATGCTCAATGTACTTTGATGGATGGTCTGCAAGAAATTTAAAGCATAGAAGAACTGCACAGGACCAGTCCTTCAATCCACTAATGACTCCAAATTTGTGGTGAGATCTCTCATTGTAAACAGTCTGCATCTGCGTATCCAATATTTCTGACAAATAAATACAAAAATAAATAGGGATCTGGCCTCACGGAACCTCAAGTCTCAGAAGCAATACAGTTTGTAGCAAGCTACATACATAATCTCAACTATATCAACATAATTTATTTAAATCTCTATCAATAAATGTATTAAAAGTAGAAATTCTTACCCAATACTGAGAGTTTAGTTCTGGAAATAAACCCAGAAAAACAAGCTTGTTTTCAGTCCTCTTACAATTTAGTGTGCTCTTAGAAAACGCTTTCTGGCTGAACTTCAGCAGAAACTAGCTGCTATATAATGGAATTCTAACCCCCAAACCTAATATAAAAAGCTTTTAAAATCTTTTTACAGTAACCGGCTTTCATGTCCTAACTTTACATACAGTTACTAAAAATACTGCACACAGCAGTGCTGACTAAAAAGAGGTTTAGTATTAGCTACATGCACAAACGCTGGGGTACCAAAGCAGAAACTGAGTAACGTGGCAGCTTTGCGATGAAGAATGTTTGCTAATTGGTGGTGTGACACTACTGCAATCCCAAACGATATGTATGCTGCAAATGGAAGGACAATGAATAGGACTGGATGAGGAAAAAGTTAGGCAAAAGAACCTTTTTTCTTCTCCATTTACAACTGGAATGTCTGTTATCGCCAAGAAGGTTCATGCAGACCAGCATTAGAAGCTCATCCTAAATCAGGAGTAAATTGTGATGACTTCTCGGCCGCCACCTCTAACAAGTAGTACTCTCTCCAGACCCTCAGTCAAGACTTCAAGAAATTCCATGTCTGTTTCAGTTAAGTCAAGGACAAAAGAAATGTCGAAACCAAAATGCACAGTGATTAGCTTCTGGATTAGGTTTATATGGCAAAGTTTTGGTAGCAGGAAGGCTGCAGGGGCATCCTCTGTAAGACCAGGGGCTGCCCTCATGTAGGACAGAGCAAGTTTCAGCCACCTCTAAATCAAACCTGCCACTGTTCAAAGCTGAGCCTGTCAGTGATGCTGGTGGCACCAGGTTACACAAAGTCCCTCCTGGCTGCTTTCCACAGATATGGATTTTCAGGGTGGGTGATTTTTCAGGGATTTTTTCAGGGTCAGGGTGGCTCAGCCTCTCCAGGGAAGGGTGAAGGGATAAGCATCCTCACCCATAACCTCAAGTTAAAGATCTCTCCTAAGCTGTAGTAGCTATGGATAAAACCCCCATATGCTAAGAGAAATGTTTATTCTTTCTTGGGCCAGCACACTACTGTGAAGCAGACATTACCACCACTGTTAACTTAGGAGAAAACAATCTAATCTGATCTGTGATTTGTGACTTCCAACATACACTGGTGCAAGCCAGTGAAAGGCTTGCTAGTTTAATGGTACAAACCAAGGCTGAAGAGCAGCTGTGGACAGAGAATTGCCACACCAACACATTCACCAGATAATAACCCACAGCTCTGGCCTTGCTTAGGGACACAGTGCAAGCATCCCTCCAAGTGCTTAAATAGCGCGGGTCTGAATGTCAGCCTTAGCAGAGCATTGTGCTGTGAGCTAAGCTCCCAAACTGTGATGTCTACGAGTAGGAGCTGTTCCTGAGTTACCTTCACTCCTTCAGGAAGTCCTGTTCATTCCAGTGCAGACAGAGCACTGCCTTCTGTGAATGCCACTTTAAGCAGCTGCTACATCCTCTCTTGAGAATTTAATTAAATAAATTAATAACATTAAGTAAGCATTTAGACAAGAGTGAATTCAAATCTACAAGGCTCCCAGAGTAACCACTGGCAACTTTTGCTTTAAGAAACTGCTACGCCAGAGCCACAAGCCAGAACCTTCCACTCAGAGGACACCTTGTCACATACTACAGCTTGAGAGTGTTTGTAGAAAAACAAGAGCACAGATCAAAGAAAGATCTTCCATGTGGACTAGGCCTTTCCTGAAAGGATACAGTTTTCATCACCATCAGTATTCTTTGGAGGACCAGGCATATTGAGCAGAACAAGTCTGGCATCATGGGATCTATTTACAATAACTTCATTTAGCTTCACTGCTGTGTGCATTCTTCGGACATTAGACTGGTTCCTGCAAAAGAAGCACATTTGGATTTACTGTTAGAAACGTGCCTCTGAAAGATGAATTACTAAAAAGGCCTTTAGAAGCACACCTTAAATCTCCTAAACACCTTGTTAAATGTCAACACAACACACAGCACATTTTTTCCAAAGTTCATGATAAAGATACAGAAGAGATTTCAGTGTTGTTTAGGTACTGCAAGTCCATTGGTTTTAAGATTCCCTGGAGTCTAGTCTTCAGTTTGTGAAGTTATATTGCTCTTCAGGAAGCATGTTTTAACAAAGATTTAGTCTGTCTTGCATAAGAAGTTAAAAGGCATTTGCACAGAGGGACATGCTCTTGGACTGTAGACACTTGTGACTGCAGAGCCTTCCCCTAAGGCAGCCTGCTCTGGATCCTCTGACTCCCATGGCAGCACAAAACATACATCTCTCTGGACTCAATACTGAAAAACTCCTTTTCAGAGACCCATCAGAATCAAGCACAGGACCAGCACTGCTGCACTCAGTCCACACTTCCCATGAGTATACTCGTCTCCATCTTAAACAGCAGCTGACCGCTCCAGAGAAAACCTGGCTCTCTTACGGGGCTTTCTACAGGTGTACAGTATGGATTTTAACCTTCCCTTCAGCTGGACACTAATCAACCTCTCTCCTTGGCTATTAACAAGAAAACACTTATGACCCAAGTATCTTTAACACCTCAATCTGAGTAGCCAGTTGGTTCAAGAGTTCTGGGAGTGAAGGAACAGACACAGCATGGTATCATAAGCCTCTGCTCCTCAATAATCCAGGCTAAGAGAGGTAAGAGGATGAATTATTCAGAATATATTATCGCAAAATAACACAAAGTCATGCAGGAACAGAAGTGGAAAGTATCCTTCAGGGATTTTCAGCCAGAGAATGTTTCCTTCCTGCAGGAAATTGACCTTTCTTTTGGAGACATAAAAGGAAAAACAACACAGAAATAGATTTATCAAAGGGAGAATCTATTTGCAGCTTTGAGGGTTTTCCACTTGTTGCTTTCTCTTCTTCATTTTAATATATCAAAACTAAGTGTTAGTAGAAAAGAATCAAGTATGAATCTGTAGTTTTGTTAAATCAGTTTTACATGTTATGAGTGATAAAGTCTTCAGCAACCTTGCTGCTCTAAGATTAAGGTTTGCAAAGAAGTATTTTATACAGACAGAAAATAGAAGATGTAATGGTAAGAAGGATGTTTATTTTACTACCAGCATAATTCACGCCCTGTGAATTTCCTCACTGTTATTTCATGTTCTTATTTAATTCAGAGTAAACACATCCTCTGTCTTCACCGTGTCAGCTTCAGAAAGTCAGGGACAACACAGAGGCCAGATTGTGTTTACAGGAAGTGAAAAAGAAACTAGCACCAGAAACTACACTGTTATTAACTACTTCTAGTTTTGGGAAAGGAATTGGAAACTAAAGGTTTGGTATTCTCTAAAGTGGCTTTTTAAACTGGCATCTCCTCAGTGACTTGACAGTGCAGGCTCTAAGAAAGGGTTTGTTTAGCACTCAGAAACTGCCAGAAACAACATCATAGCAGTGTTGGGGAATGAGAGCTTCTCTGAATGAGTAATGTTTCCCACTTCTTGTGTCATACTCTGCTTAAGAAAATAGGTTCAGACCTGTAATTGTTTTCTATCCTAACTTAGTTCTTGTCTGGACAACTCTTGTAGTTTGTTATGTGCTATTTATAATGATGCTTAGCTTAAGTGACTAATCTTGCTCACTTTAAAAACATTACTAAGACTGCTCAAATATAATTCCTTTCCTTTTCTTCCATAATTACATACAACTTTCTGCTTCTTGTTGAGAAAATGAAGTCTTCCCTTTCAACCATCTTAATGTACTTCTAAGTTAAATAACAAACTTACAAGTTATCCCACTCTCTGAAAGCATGGAAGAGGAAAAAGTACAGGTAGTTAACACCAAATTCAGTAGAACTTCTATAGTAAAATGCAGCCCAAATTGGATTTGAATTCTCACTGATCTGTTAAGAAGAAAAAATCTCGATCTTTGCCAAGTATGTAAACCTTGAGCGAGCGAACTCTTGGTGTAAGATGTGGTACACCGAAGGGGTGACAGAGATTTGGACCTTTTTCTGCAAAGTCAAGAGAGCTTTACTTTCAGCTGTCAAAAGGGGCATGTGGCAACACTAACGCTGTTGTCAGCGCTTCTGCAACAGCAAATCTGTCCTGAAGGGTTTTATCACACACATCCTCTGTCCACAGCCACTCATCACCATCTCCACAGCCTCTTCCTCACTGCGTGAAACATCTGCACTACATATCAGACAGTTCAATTAGTCTTGTTTCTAATTCTGATTTGGTCAGTGAAATTATGAGGCTCAGTTTTAATTATGTGTTTTCTTGAGGTACTTGAGAGACGTAAGGGAAGTCACAATAGGATTTAACAGCTCCAATTTAGAATTTGACTACACCAAGTGAAATACTGAGGGCTGTGTACCCAATTAGTTGGAGAATTCTCAGGAGGTTAACTGCTGACTTCCCAGCACTCAGGTCTCAATGTTTATTACACAAGCCTGAAAAAAGGATTAGGAGACAAAGAAAAGCACAGCACATCTAGAGTTTGCGGAGGTGCAAGCTGTTGACTTAGACAAGACTCACGGCTTAATGCTGATGAGATCTCTAAAGCTTCCCACAGCACTGCCTCGGTTCCGCTTCTCAGCGTCACACTTCTCTTTTGTCCAGGTCATCTGGATGTTCTCAGGAACTGGGTCCCCTTCATCTTCTTCATCTGAGTAGAGGCTTTCCAGACGTGCTATTGAATGTCTGTCCTTTACCAGCTGAGCCTAAACATGAACAACAAGGTGAACTCAAGAGACTTGATTTTGCGTTCTCTGGTTCTATTTAAACAATGACTTTTTGTTCCATTTTATGCTCTATTCTGTAGTCAAATCAGCCTTTAGGTCATCCAACACAGCCAATAATTTGACATATTAAATTGGCTTTAAACAGCTCTGATGAGTGTAAGCCACGCAGAATTTGGACTAACAGAGGTCTGTATCTATACAAGACAAAAAAGGGACAGTCGAACACACATCATGAGGGACCAGGCATTGGAACAGACTGCCCAGAGGCAGTGGAATTGCTGTCCCTGGAAGTGTTAATAAACCAAACGTGTAGACGTAACACTTGTGGACGTAGTTTAATGGCCATGGTGGTGTTGGCTGAGTCAGACTTAGAGGCCTTTTCCAACAATTTTATGATTCTATACACAGTCTGAAACAATGAACAGGGCTGACTCAAAACTGACATAAAGTGAGACAAACACATGCAGAAAAAATTAAACCATCTGCACCTTTCACTGTTACATATCCCAACAGACCGAAGTGGAATGAAATCCTCAGTAGGAAAGCAAGATACATGGTAAATTGAGACAAACCCTGGACATCACTTAAAAAGGTCAGGGCAGGGTTGAGACTTACATCTTCAAGTCTCTGAGCATCATTTACATGGAAGAAGGGAATACAAATAATTTCTAAAGCATATATACTGCCATAGCTTCGCCCCAAAACCAATAATTTTTAGCACAGCTTTGTAGGTACAGACAGGCTATTCAATGACTACAGACAAGTCTGGGAAATAAAGCCACACTAGAAGTACTCCTGCACACCTTTGGAATACAGGAGTTATATTTTAAGGAACAGCTATATAAAACAGTACTAGGAAGGCACTTTGTGCCATCCACCTCAGCAGCTCATAGCAATCAACCACAAATGACATACCTCCCTTTCCCTTTCTGTTTTTGTCAGCCTCATCTGTCTCAGCATCTGAGATCTCTGCTCCATCATAAGAGTTCTCTCGTAAGTATATGCTGAAATATCACTATTGTGCTGTCAAAATAAGAAAAAAAAATATTGTGCTTCTACTCAGGTCATAACCCAATAGCACCAACTGCACCATGAAGTGAAACCCAGCTCAAATCCCTTACCATTTCTACCACTTCTACCTCTGCCTCTATTCGGAGCTGATAGAGAAAAGTAGCCAAGTCCTTCTTCATCTGAATGCTGTTATCATCCATCTGTGCTACAGTAAAAATCCTCATTTTGCATTTTCTCCAAACCTGGTGAGAGAACAAGTTCTCAGTGTTTGAACTAAGAATACTTTGCTGCACAAAACAAACTGTTCAATATATCCACTCTCGTTCATCAGGCTCTCCTGTTGCACCTTGCTTCTTTACACTAATGCACACAGACGTAGTTGGGTGACAAACACTCTTTGGCTAGCTCCTTACTTTGTGCTGTTTGAGAAGAAAAGGAAGCAACATCAACATGCCTCCATCATGCACGATCCACCAGACGTCAATGTTGCCTTCGTTGTAACGCTCATGGTTGCTGGGGTAGAAAGACACATTTTTGGGAACCAGCAGAGCTAGATGAGCTGCAGTTGTGCAACGGACAGTACCTGCCAAAATGGGGAAGAACAAACAGTTACTTCCAGTTCTGCAAGAGTGAACTATGGTTTAAAGCAACAACAGAAGTTACTCACTGCGAAAATGTCAACAAACCATAGAAGTCACTGCTTACATTAAGAAAAGTGTGTATACAGCAAGGCTTGGATAGACAGGTTAGGATGAAGCAGAATTACAGAACAAAAGCTCTGCTTCATGTTAGAAATAAAAGCAGATATCTTCAAAGCTAAGGATGAGGAGAAAGCATCTACTGTGCTCTAATCTGACAGAGTTAAGTAATTGGGTCACAGGGGAAAGGCAAGGACTTATGCAAGAAGTGCATGAGCTCCAGTAGTGAAGAGAGATGGATAGGTTAGGACCTGTGAAGACAGACATTATCTAGGAAATAATTCATGGTTTGCCGTACAAACAGTCTCTCTCAAGTCTGTAATTCTGTAAGCATTCATTAGACTGATGCATTGTAGCTGCTCAATTAACCTTCGAAGAGCTTTCACAGGTCTTCTACTTACAAAGACCGGTATTCCAAACAAGTAGCAGTGTTCAGGGAAATCGTCTATTTCACAAGCAACTCTACACAAAACTAACTGAAAACCCAAACCAATTTCACAAGGATTCTGTTAAAATCCTCTGTATATAATAAAGATCTCTGTTCACCACATTTAATGACTAAGAACCTCTAAAGCTCACCTATAAAGGTCTTCCATGACCTTGGATCTTCACTTTGTCTCCAGCCGTAAGGCCATCCCAAAACCACAGTGTTATGTTTCATGCCACCTAGTCCACAGGACTGGATCAAGTGGGCAATTCCTTCTCGAACTTTATTGGCTACAACTACTTGACAAAATCCTTTCACCTTCTCAATGTCCATCATATTCTTAATAGTCTGCAAGACAGACAAGAGGAAATCTCACAACCAAAAGTGACTCTTCAGTGTTTCTCCATCATGTGATTACAGTGTACATTCCTGGTTCACATGTCCACAGGTAAAACACATTCGCAGTTCTGCTCATCCACTTGCCTTAATACAATAGAAGAGAAAATACCCACTGACAGTGAACAATACTTATTTAACAAACACAAAGCTCCCTGGAGCTTTCTGGTTTGTGTTACAATCTGTTATTAACAGCAGTAGTTACTGATATCTGTGTTACTATCTAACTTTCCATTTTCTAATCCTAAAACACCATTTTAAACCCAAGGTAAACTAACTTCATTCAGATTTCCAGTTTCAGATTTCTCTGGAACATGCTGTGGTGTTATAGTCAATTTACAAATACAAGCATCCAACTCCACATACCCGTCAGGAATACCATATCCTTTATTTGTTTAAAAACTAAACACACTTGTTCAACACACTGATCTATGAATTAGTTTCCCCTTTACAATAGCTTTCCTGTACAAAAAATGCCCCTAGGGAACAAAAAGTGATGTGCTGGCTGACATTATACAGATATAAACAGAGCTGTGATGCCATGTTTACATAGTGAGGAAGATGAAATGATTTATTACTTAATTTTCAGTACCATCCTTCAATGCTTAGTGTAATAGATTTATATCCCCACTGAAGGAGACAGCACATTGGCTAGGTTTGTGGTAACTGACAGTTACTGAAATGTTTCTTACTATGTTCAGAGAATTCACTAGTCCTCTTCCCTCTGTTAACCAGCACACATCAACTTCCATGGCAATTATTTCTTATAAATGGACAGCAAGGCTGTTTACACAAGTTGCAAGTATTGATCTTATATTCCCAAAGCCATGAGTGGCAGCTGAAACACATTTGCAGGCTCTTTCCTGAAGAGCTGTAGTATTACCTGGCCAGTCCTGTATTTCAAGGAAGCTTTACTGATAGGCCTTTTTCCCATGTATGATTATGAAACTTCTAAGTTACCTGCCCACTCACCCCTTTTCACTTAAGCAATTTAAGACACCCACCTGTTCAGCAGCCTGGGCTTCTCCATAAGTTTCCAAGAAATTCCCTTGTATCACTGATCCTATGATAGTCAAACCTTTGCCAGCTTTCAGCTGGGATGCAAATGTTAACAGTCTGGGGTATTTTACATGCAGATCTTCATCAAGTTTCAGTAGCACCAGCAACTGAGGCCTGGAGAAAATAAAAGGCAAATGTGTTTTTCACTAAGTCTTTTATTAAAAAAAAGCACTGCTGACTATCTGCCTCTCTCCTTGTATCAGTTGTGCTTGAATCTGAACTCTGGAACAGCACATCTTTTCCGCATCCTGCACACCAGAAGGGTTCTAATTGATATTTTATTTATCCTGATACAAAGCAGATTTGAAAGACTGCGAGAATACTGCTGCATTGTTTTGTCAGCTGGTTTAAGTACAGCACCTTGTCTGGAGTCCAGTTTAATTCCCTAAGTGTCAGTAGATAATCATGACAATGCATTTTCTTAGTCTACAATGAGTACCTCCAGTTCTTTGTGTGTGGTGGGCCCTCCTCCAGCCTCAGTAAGGCGTATCTTGCTGCGCTGAGTGAAAGACCTCGGATACCATCACCCCATTCCTTCTCTGCTCTGTGGAGAACACACACTTTAGCCAACCTAGGATTGCATGAGCATTTAATTGCATGCTTACAGTCATGCTATAGAGAACTCATTACCCTATAACTTTAGTAATGTGATTCATAGCATGCCACACATGCATATTTATCATTTGTACATGTATCTATGTGATACTTATCATGTATCACATGAGAAATGCAAATGTTTTAGTCAAATGTACACTACACCACCTCCACCCTGTTTAATTTGCAATCAACACCCCACTGCAGAGAACACTTCCCAAGCAGGAAGACAACAGAAACTTCAGTAGTTGATTTGTTAAAATTAGGTTATACAACCATTCTGCAGCCTGACTACTCTGTCTGGTAAGCACGACCTGCAGAGTCAGCTTTTCAGGGACTGTTCTAGACAGACCTTTGCACCACATAAACTGGCTGCCTTCAGGAGTTCTGGGCCTGAAGTAATTACGTGAGATAGACAGCAGAAGGACAGATCTCAGCCAGGGTTTCTGCTTGTTGTTACTCAAATTTTACCAAATGCATTTAGAGGCTTAACAAGAAAGCACTTCAGGGGCTGTTGTTTGGCACTGACACAAGTAAAACAACAAAAAAAGTGAACTAATATGGGAAACACTAAGTCCTATCTCTGGACAGTTACTTTTCCTAATGTGAAAGCTAGAAATAATTCACAAAAATCTTTCCTGCCCTTTTCTATCCAGTTAATACCTACCCTTGGTACTCAATGTACTTGTAAATCATTCCTGCAATAAGCATAGCTACCAAAGCATAATACCAAGATGAAATGAACATCAGCGCCAGGCAAATACTCATGCCTAGAAATGAGAGGGCCCTAAAACAAGAAGCAAAGATTAGATTAGTGAGTAGTGGGGTAGAAAAACTTAAAAACAGTTAATTATTCTGCTGCTCTTTTTTCATTACATTGCCTATTCTGTACCAGCTGTGAAAATAAAGCTTCCAGTGGATCTCCCCAGTCCCTGACAGTTGCTGGAATGAAACTCTCACACCATAAAAATATCTGGGTCTGGTCCACTATGAATATTACACTGATGTACTGTTGTCTAGAACTGGTAACCACAGAAATGAAACACATTCACAACCCCCCCAGACAGGCTGCAGGAGTTGTAGGTTAGAGCTGCTTTCTGCTTACCAGTGATAGTACTTAAATCGGGGCCGCCAGTTTGGAGTTCTAAGAAGTGTTTGTACTGCACATGCTAGATTAACAAAGAGGTAACACATCAAGAAAAACCTGCAGGAGCAAAAAAGCAGAAAATCTTTTAGCACACACATTTATAGATTCTGGCACATGCTATAGTCGCACGATTTACAGTCAAAATACAGCTGCTCTGCCATGTGTCACTATCCCTCTGGTTTTTATTAGCCTGAACTAAGGAGTTTGAACGGTGTTTTTGGCTGGATAGAGTTAGATCTACCCATAAGATCAACATGGCCTTCACTCTGTGATGAAAATAACATTTTCCCATAGACAGTAGCAATCCAGCTATACTACAACCATATTTATTCACAGAATACTCCAGAGCAGAAACAGATTTGTATGCAGAGCCTGAAGTCAGAGAATTCATAGAAATAATAATAGTGGAACTCTGGCTCCAGTAATGTGCATTACTGCTCTAAGATATGGTTCTGAAAAGCACTTAAATTAGCAAAACTCAAGAGTATCACTCTTTTTCTTTTTTTCCTCCCCTTAAGCAGTAAAAAAGCTCTGTTTCTTACATTGAAAGAATTGGAGCCACCATGTCAAGAGAAGCAATCAGGATTCCCAGCTCAGCAATTAATGCTGTTAACAGAAGAGCCCATGTCGGTTCACCATTGGCTTTTCCATGACCAAAAATCTGAAGAAAGAGAAACATTAAGCATATCTTCTAAGGATTTCATATTATAATGGGGAAAAAAAACCACATTTAAAAACATAGTAGTAATTTTCCTATATTTTTTCCCCTAGAGCAAGGAAACAAATTATTCTAATGGCTTTCTGTGCTTCACTGAATTAGATGTTAGACTTCTTCATAAAGTTACCATAAATGTCTATTCAAACTCCTTCAAAAACATCCCTAGTTAGTAACAAAAGAAAGCAAAGCACTGAAAAAATTAACATCAACCTTCGCTTCAATACTTGCAAACCAGGCAAGCTAGATCTGATTTCCAAGAGCATAAAGGGAAAGAGCTGGTTAGTTACTCAATACAGAATGCCTTTTGGGAAGGATTTGGTTTGCCTTTAACATGTACAGACCCAGAGGAAAGGGATGATGTTGTCTTTTGCTATGGCCTGCAGCAGCCGGGGTGCTCCAGTGAGGCTCTGCAAACCTGCTCCGCAGGTGGAGAAGAAGGATCCTATCACGATGACCCACGGTGAGGGCCATGAAAGGGTGCCAACCACTAGGTTCTTGTTCACTGCATCGCCATACCTGCAAAGAGCAACCGACAGACAGTCAAAGGAGCATCTTGAAATTCACTCTTTGTTCACTCAGTGTTTTAAGATGTCATTCAAATATATTCACTTGATTATAAAATATAAAAGTAACAAACAATTTGAGTTAGTTTTAATACAGGAAGTGTCAGCAGCCAAATTTCAACAATTCAAACACTCTTGATTATGCTACAATCACAATATTGTTGTCTACCTTCACATGAAAGGATGCAGTTAACAACAAAACCAGAAAAAAAAACCCAAACAATCAATCAAACAAAACAATGCTTAAAACAGCCCACACAATTCCAGTATCAGAAAACTCAACAAAAGACTTTGGGGTTTTTCAGTTTGGTTGGTTAGTTTGGCTTGTTGGCTCAGTTTTTTCCACCCCCCCAGACAATTATATTCACAAGCACCTCATTGCTTGTCCACTGGAAAAAGTCCATCAGCGTGAAGAAAGTGTTCAGAAAAAGCACTGGCAAACATTGGTACTGGGAACACTGCTAGTGGTTTCACAGACAGAAACACCTGATAACTAATAATCTGAGGTTGGAGGTAACCCAATACCAAACTTTGTCCAGTTACAGATGTGTAACTGGGTTTCTATGCAAGAAAATTATCAGAAAAGCTGTGAGGAAATACTTCTTCCTATCA
Source organism: Picus viridis (assembly GCA_033816785.1). Classification (NCBI taxonomy): domain Eukaryota; kingdom Metazoa; phylum Chordata; class Aves; order Piciformes; family Picidae; genus Picus; species Picus viridis. The sequence goes on along the minus strand of CM066591.1, from coordinate 1,773,294 downwards.
GTATCACTATGAGCAAAGCAACATATGGAGATAGTGATATGGGCTACCTGCCTGTCTCCACATTTTTCTTTGGTATAGGTCAGGGAAAGTACTGGCTGTTGACTATGGGGACTGTGGTCAGCAAATGTACGACAGAAAACAGTTTGCAAAGAGTAATTTTTCTGAATTCAGCAAAAAAAAGAGCGGGGGGAAGGGTCATGTGGAGAAGAGGGCTGGAAAAAAAAAAAGGGGGAAAAAAAGATTTTGTTGTTTTGCTTGTTGCTTCTCTCAGGAGAAAGAGAGTAGAAATCTAGGGTTCACTCTACTTTCTGCTAGGGATCTGATCTTTGAAGAGGTACCCCTGGAAAGCCTATGTCAACATAAGAGAATATATTTGGGAGGGGTGGAGAAATTGAGACACTCAATGGAGTATCTGAGGAAGCCATGCCAGAAAATAGCCAGTTGCAGGAAGATTCCCAATGCGTTGTTTACAATTTATTTACATACAAACATGGCTTAAAAGGCACCGAGAAAGAGAAAGAGAAAGAGAAAGAGAAAGAGAAAGAGAAAGAGAAAGAGAAAGAGAAAGAGAAAGAGAAAGAGAACAAAGAGGGAGAGATAGGAAAGAACCTATCTTCCCCACAAAGGAAAAAAGAAAGGAGAGCACTGAAGCTGTAAAACTTACTTATCTCTCAGGACCACACCTTCTATGCAGGCTCCAAACAGTAAAACACAACTGAAGTCTGGAGTACATGGAGTGCTAAGGAAACAGGCTTGAATAGGCAGATGACAACCACCAGAGAAAGTATTGTGGAACATTCAGTCTGTGCCTCTGTCCTACAGCATTCACACTGCAGCATTTCCAGAAGTACATGGTGAAACTGGTGAGTAAACTGATGTCTCACTGCTCATATACACCACCTAACACCACAGTGACAGTTACTTTTCTGAGTTCCATTTTTTACAAAAGGTAAGTTTTAAAGGATATAAATTCAAAGGAAGTAATTTTATAGGATATGTTGATTCAATCAGCTGGTGTAGAACAGAAACTGGTATTAAAATACCTTTTCTCTCTCCTCCTCTTGTGTCTAAAGCTATTTTGAACATATAGCAAATGGTCACCTTTCCCTTTCTCATTCTGTGGTCTTTGATGGCATTCACATCACCAAGTCTTTGAATATTGGGTTATGAAGTGAGGAGAAAGTTCTTCACAGAAAGAGTTACTGGCCATTGGAATGTGCTGCCCAGGGAGATGGTGGATTCACTGTCCCTGGAGGTGTTCAAAAAGAACTGGACATGGCACTTGAAGCCATGGTTTAGCTAGTCATGAGGTGCTGGGTGATAAGTTGGACTTGATGATCTCTGAAGTCTTTCCCAGACTTCTATGAAGCTGTACTATGTCCATGCCAGGGGGTATAAAATACTTCAGAAGGATTTCAGACTGTGCATTTCAGTGAGGTTTCTGATCTTGTGATTTACATTTACATGAAGGGTTAAATCCCAAACTCTGTCCCACAAATACAATTGTAAAGTACAAAGGGTATTAAAGGGGAAGATCAATAATCCTGAGAATGTCGTAGAATCATAGAATTGTTAGGGTGACTTTCGGCGTAAACCTTCCACTGGGTGGCGCAGGAATATCTACGTACAAAGTTACCCACCACAAAATCAGGTCTGAGCTGCAAATACTTCAATGCTGAAGGTGGGTTACATCTGTGACCTGCTGTAATATTTATTACATTCATAGGAATTGCAGGCTCCCTAACACAGAGTCAGTTCCCAAAGCAACATCTGCAAAAGGCTGTGCTTCCAAGAAGCTGGGACAAGTGAGCTGGAATCCCGCTTCACAGCTTGGCAATTTTCAACAGACAACAGGTTTGAAACAGCAGAATTTCAAGCAGTCACCATCTTTACCACCTGCCCTTTGGGTGGGAATTATTCAGAAAGCTCTTACAAATAAGCATTTAAGTCCTTGCTCTTACAAATCATTTCCCACCCCCTAATTTCCTATGTTGGTAAACTGTAGTTTAGGACACCAACAGCTAGATGAAGCTGAAAGACCTTGGCTTTACCTCTTCTCTAGCAGGACAGGAGATGAAGACAGTCTTTCCTAATCAAAGTTCCTGCGGTCCTAAGCCCTCAAGAGTTTAACCACACATGAAATCCAGAAACTGCAACTGGGACAAAGGCTGTTCCTCTGAACACAGACTCAGCACCCAGACATCTGGTATGAGGAACTGCCTCATATTCTGCAAGTTAAGTGCTCCAGTCTCAGCGGAAACAGGCAGTGAAGCTCACTGCTGAGCACAGTGTGTGTAACGCTTCCACACCTGCCACATGGGAACGTGTGTAAGAATCATGGAAAAGGATCAAACCAGACAAATGTGTTCAAATCCAGGGGGGAGAAAACCCAACAACCCAGTTCTGTAAGCTGATGCAAGATGATCTTGATTCACTGACTTCAAAATAAATACGTAATGTCATTGGTACCAGTGAGCAGCTGACTCTACACACAAACCTCTCCCCCACCCTTCCCCAAAAACCCACATATGGGGAACATCTCATTGAATTTCTAACTCACATTTGTCTGGCAACATTCAGGAAAGCCTCTCTCTACTCCTTGACATCACTCAACTAAAATGGGCTTTGTTTGTTTGGTTTGGTTTTGTGGGGTTTTGTTGGTTGTTTTTTTTTTTTCTTTTTTGTTTTAATACAAAAGGAAATGAAATTTATGATTCCCCCATTAAAGCTTTCCCTCATCCTGAGAGCCCATGGCATTCTAAATAAAAATGTGTACCTGTACTCCACCAGCCTGAAAAGCTACAGGTCACTGCATAGCCAAGATAAGCAATGGAAATGCAAGAGAACAGGACTGGTTGCTTTTTCCCCTCACTGACCAATCTTACTCGTAGTGATCATAGAGTCACCCAAAACCAGTCCACAAATGATACACAGTCACTCATCCGAGTCACAACATGCCAGGACTCTGCTCATTTTTAAAGGATACAGACCAGCGATGTGGTGACAATAGCAAGAATTGTTCCAACAGGGATGGATTTCTGTGCATCTTTGAGGTCCCCTGACCTGTTTGAGCCAGCCATGATACCTGAAAATACATTCTGGATGTAAGATCGTGGGAGAGAGGAAAGCTCAGAGACCCAAGGCGCCCCCTCAGTCCCAGTATTCTCACCGGTCACCGAAGGGAAGAAGATGCCAACCAGCACCATGAATGAAGTAGCGATATCTGAAAGCACGTATAGGTGAAGGTTGTTCTTCTGGCCTGCTACATCAACAGATGGGTGATGTGCTTTCTCCAGGATCTCTCCTTTCTCCAAGTAATTGCTCCATAAGTTCTCTTCAATGTTATTATCACAGCACAGAAAAAAGAAAAGCATATTTCGGTTCAAACCTGTTCTCATCATCACGGGTCCAGAACTGAAGACCACACATGCAGCGATCAACACACATTAAGACCTACACAAGTTATGTGAATGAAAATTTACACTGCATGCTTTCAAGGGAACCTGTAACAAAGCCAATAAGCATGTATGGATAGCCTGCAGAAGTCTAAGTGCTTTTTATCCTGTATTATTACTAAACGTAACCTTATTTTAACTTCACACCTGTTTTAACCTGAAAAAGTACCATGACTATTTTCAGTGAACCACCATACCCACAGGCAGGAGCTCAGAAAACCCAAAGCAGCAGCACTGGCCAGCTTTCTGAAAACAGATTTGTTCTTTAGATAGTGGAAGAATGACAAAATTAAACACTTGTCATTTGAAATGTCACCAATAAACATTGAGTCCGTTTCAGAAACCAGACCTCTGCATTCTGTGAGAACAGGCACCGAGCAGCTCTTCTCTGGAGCGCCTGTCAAAAAGGAGCTTTACAAGGGTATGATAATCAGGAGCAGGCAAAGAAAAAGTACACTGTTTTTACACAAGTACTCTTATCTTTCAGGACATGATCTTAACCTGTCTAAAATGGAGAGTCACAGTGACAAAAGAGCTTTGAAAAAGCTAACAACTTGCTCAAGTTAACATAGCTTATAATTGGAGCTGACTTCCTGCTGAAATTGTGAGATGTACAAGGCAAATTCCATCAATTTTACAGCAGACAAGTACCATATCAGGACAAAAGTGCCCCTGCTCTTTTTAAAGATTATAAGACTTGGGGTTTTTTGTTGAAGATAATTTTCTTCACTGTAATTACATTTCTTCAGTCCTTTCTGAACCAGCAGGGAACAGTTCAACCCATTTCAACCGCTCAGCAGGCCTCCTCTTTAATAGGAAAACCCCTATGCTAGCGTACCTTTTAAAATGCCACTAGCAGCTCCTGGAATGCCTGCTATCTCTGAGACGTTGTTATATAGGAAATACTCATCACAGTTCTCAGTGGTTAAGTTGGTAGTGTGGCAGAAGAGCTCCCAAAGCTTAGAGGCCACAGTAATGTTATCCTTAACAACTGTTTTTGCACAAACATCAAACTGATCTCTTGACAAAGTCCTGTTGCCCAACATGCAAATCCTGAAGGGAAACATAGAAACCAGTGTTATAAGGAACCAAGCAAGCAAAATTCACCCCTCCACATAATTCTTCTTTCATATCATGGAGACCTTAAATTGCTCTAGTCTGCTACACCACTGCTCAGTTTCAAACAGATACTGGCAGCAGGACAAACTGGCATTCCAATTACTAGATACTGAAAGTATCTACAGGTATTTGGAATCCTATTATCCCAGTTTTTGTACACCAGTACTGAAATGACCCTGACTTTTTAGCTTCAGAATTAGGAACATAAATTTCAATCACAACAAGCAAATGTTCTTATTGCCATAATACACTATGAACAATCATTAAAATCCTCTAGTGCCTGCTCTGTCTCACCTAACCACAAATGTGGTTTATTCCAGCACTGAAGAATTGTAATCCACTTCCCCAAAGATGGTTCCACAACACAGGGGAACATAACCTCACAGACTGCTGCCATTCAAATTCCCTTCCCAGTGCCAGAAAACACTGACAGGAAAAAAATACTGAAAAATATATTGTTTCTTCCATTTTAATTAGGTTAATCGTTTCACATGTCTTATAAATCACCAAGGCCAGGAAAATGGGAGAGACAGGTCCTTTCCTGTTGGGTTTTCAGACTTTTCTGTAACTCCAGAAGTGTCTTCCCCTCCAGAATTAAAAATAAATACAGTATCTAGTTACTTCACCCAAAGTAAAAGGAAGACAGCTCAAGGAGGAAAAGAGAAAGATAGGGAGAACATTCGAGAACAGTCCAAGAGATAATGAGGGGGAGACAGAAACATTGTTTTATTTTTACTGCTGTAAACCTGCCACTGCTGTAAAACATTATAATCATTGGGCCCTAAATGTCTAAAGGGAGCACTTGAGGGTTACAAGTGCTTAGTTATGGTCACAACATTTTCAGATGTGACGAACTATACAGACTCAACTCCTCTACTTCCATTCCCCTCTTGTCAGCAGTATCAGGAAATGCTGTTTGCCTTTCTGTGAAGTACACATCTCCGCATTGCTGCTACAGCTCCCCGTTTAAGAAACATGTTTAGCTGCCAACATGCCAAGGAGCACATGTTGTGTGCAGAGCAGAGCTACTCCTATGCAGCCTCTTCTTTCAGACTAGGGAAGGTTCACTGGAGCCTCAGCATGGCCCCCACATTGCCTCCCACATTCCAAAGAGATGCCCTGTTTCTCAGCAAGCAGCTGCATCACACCACCAGACTTTCCAACCACAAAGGCAGCACATCATCTCTGACTGGTCTGGGGAAACTGGACTTGCCAAATTGCTTCCTGCAATCTGCTGTAAACAACCCAGCAAAACTCTTGCTAAAATTTAACTCCACAGCCATAGGCCAAGGGACTGGATTATCTTTGCAGGAAACAGAGAAGTGTCAGCCTCCACCAATCTACACACCCACAAGGTTTCATTCTACCAAACAGTTTAAGAACATAATAATGCATTCATTTTAGCCTAAGAAACTTCTCTTCCATGAGCTCTGCATGTGGCACACTATCATGGTCACTATATACAGCTGAAAAAAATCTGAAGTAACTGACAAAAAAGGTAGCTATGACAACATATTAGGCACAAGTTTTAAGTAACCTCCACAGAACTCCACCTTGCAGACCTGTAGTCAAAGCTATTTCCCCATCCAGAAGCATTACTCACGGAAATTCAGGCGGATCAAAGATGGACTTGATAGCTCCAGCATAAATGGACAGTATGGATATCACTACGCAGGCCAAGAAGAGGGAAGCAAATTTGTTAACGTATTTGACACCTACAAAGACCACCACTGCCATCAGGATGAGGAACACAGTCCCATAGACCCTCATGTTGTTTAGCATAGCACTGGAGGCATCATGGGCACCGGAGGGATGAAAAATTGCTGCTTGTGGCACAATGTATGTCTGAAAAAAGAGAAGAAAGCCAGCTGAAGGAACACAGGAAGAGAACTCTGTCCATGTTACTGCAGTGATCATGTATTTATACTGCAAATGTACATCACCTTCCGATCTGTAACGTGCTCTTCATCAGGAATCTTCAGTTTATAGGAAAAGCCCATTCTGTTTCAGTAGTACAACTAAGCCAGCTTCATCAATGATGAGCATGTGTCTTTGACTAAATCACACTCCATTTATGTTTTCACTATGGCTAAGCACCTGTGGTACAGAACTGGACACCTAGACACCGGAGACCTTCTGTGCTTACACGTGGGACAAGAACACTGGGGGATTTCCACATGCTATTTGTCATAAAAGCAGGACGACTGCAGTACCACTCACCAGTAAAATCTCAATGGCACCAAGGATATACATTGCTCCTGCAAATGTTGTTCCCAAGTAAAAGCACAGCCCAACAGCTCCACCAAACTCAGGGCCTAATGACCTGGAAATCATGAAATAGGACCCACCAGCTACAAAACAAAACAACAACAACAAAAAAAGAGTAAAATTATTTGTTTATTGTTAGGAATTATAAAAAATTCACAGCAAGAATATAACATTTAGAATAGAACAGAACTGAGTTAACCAGGTTGGAAAAGACCTTTGAGATCATCGAGTCCAACTTATCATCCAACACCATCTAATCAACTAAGCCATGGCACCAAACACCCCATCCAGTCTCTTCCTAAACACCTCCAGTGATGGTGACTCCACCACCTCCCTGGGCAAAACATTCCAATGACCAATCACTCTTTCAGTGAAGAGCTTCTTCTTAAACTCCAACCTAAACCTCCCACCTACACCTCCCCTGGCACAGGTCCTCTTGTTCTGGTGCTGGTGTGTCTGAATTTTTTTTTGGGGGTGGGTGTACTGAAGTATCTTTTTGTTAGCACAAAGGCAACTATAAACCAAATAAATTAATCTTTAGCATAATTGATGCTAAGAAGACATACTAGATATGGAGAGACACACTAGATATTAATTCAGACTTTGTATCCTGGCTCAATCAAATTTATCTGGAATAAAGCCACATGGACAGCTCATTGCAACTCTTTAGTTGTTTTTTCAACACAACTGAGAGGTTTGCTTACTACACATACCTGGAACAACACCATTTGTGGCAATAGCACTCATTGATATGGTTGTCAGCATAGTCTGGAGAAAACAAGGAAAAGGAAGCAATTGTGTCAGTAGCAGTTTTAAAACATAACTCATTTCTTGGTGGAGCAAAGCTGCTACTGCCTACACAATACAGTATTTCTACTTATTTTGCCTCAACAGGTCATTATCTGAAAGGAAACAAGGGTAGGATGAATTTAATCATCAAGATGTTAAGACGTATTTGCTTGAGAGATGACTTTATCAGGTCAAACAACGGGTGCCAAAAGACAAAGCAAGATCAAAGAGTGCAGGTGTCCCTCCATCCGCAGAGCTAACATCCAAAGAAGGCTGGGCAGCAAGGCAGGCAGCTGTGACCCGGGACAAGCACGCAAAACAGCTCTGTGCTGAACAAACACCGTTTTTAAGGGCGTATCTACACTAGATACAGCTTGCAAGTTTAGATATACTACCGAAAACAGAAGGATAAAGGAAAGTTTAAAAAATGGGGGGAAAAAAGAAATCACAAGGCTACAGACACAGCAGAAGTGTCTGGCACACAGATGGCTTTTCTTTATACATGCATCTACAATGCAGCCTCTCCAGTTTTCTCAACAGTTCCACAGAGGTTATGTCACAGGCATTACTTTACCTATATACTTACACAACAGCAGCAAAGTAACACAATCAGGAAGGACTGAAGAACTCCAGCCATTCCTACCATCCAGGTCAGCCGAAGGAAGAGAATAACCCCAAAGATATTCTGCATGCATGGTAAATACACACCCATGAGGGTGCCCATGCTGGGTGACTGCGGGGAAACAAAAAACAAACAAGCAAACAATTCATTGACATCCATTAACTGCAATTGTTCAAAGCACAGAGGAGCAAACCCCCTACGGTTTCTGGTTTTCAAACGGCAGAAATTTAGGAAACATAAGCTAAACACACACCAATGCTTTCCAGAAGGTGGAACAAACTCTAAACCCACAGATTTCTCAACCAACTGCTGACCCTATCACATCTTCACATTTTAAGCAATTATACTCAGCATTTAACACTGATTATAACAACGGATCACACACGCATTTGTTGTGCTGTAGAACCAGGGAGTTTCTGGTATAAAACCAACTGAGTGCTGCAGACTCCAAGTAAGCTTCCTCAGAGGTATCTCCATGTTTCATGGAAAACATTCATTTGTAATATTATAACTAGAAAAGATCTGGGTGCAATTTGGAGCTATATCTAATCTATTTCCTTCTATTTTATATATTCTATGTAAAGCAAAGTATTCCAACCTTTCTTATGTTTGGTGCCTGTTTAACATCAGACTCTGAGTGACTTCTGACAGTAACTGAGAAAATCCAACCTAGTTATGTGAATTCACAGGGCGCACACAACTGACACTCAACACAGCATCCTGTAGAATTCTTTTGCACAGTTTTTGTCAGAGGATGGTCACTTCCAAAATGGTGATGTCAAAATGCCACTGCTAAGGGTTTTATTACAAGGAATACAAAAGTGCTCCCTGCACTGGTACACCCAGCACTAGCAGCATTTCAGAGACCCAGATCTCTATGGTTTCATGCCAAGATATTTCACTGCTTCTGCTTTCTGAAGTTTTCTTTTGCATTTAAAATTATACAGAATGCTGAAGCCCAGGAACAGAGAGTGTAACTTCTCAAAGGCTCATTGCTTTTCATACTTCTTTCTATAAATAAACCTGAATTCCAAAACATATTACTGATAGATAGCATTTAAAGATACCCATCACCAGTCATCTAAATGGGAAGGATATTAAGAGGAGATGACAACACTTGTTCAAATTTGACTCCACACAGCATTAACTAAATGCAAAAATAAATAGGTCAGCTGCACCCTTACAGACCAATTAGTCATGAAAAAATGCAATGGCACTTAAGACAAACATATGACTCTTAAAGCCATAAAACAGCTATCCAGAACTTTGCTCTTGCCTTGTCTTCACTATGGAAGAAAAATTATTTATCTAAGGTAAGTCAGGAGTGTATTTTATTACACACATCAAAATCCTAGCAAAATCAGATGGTTACAAAATCACCAGATCAAAATAAGCAGCCTCAAAATTTAGTATTTTGACTTGCAGTTCCATGTAACAAATGGAAATGTCCTCATCTTCAGCTGGAACCTGCTCTGCTAGAGACAACTGACCACTGTGTCCAAGAACATGATCTGAACAGGTTTTTTGTTATAAACACCAGGATTTGCAGCATGTTTTTTTCTGAATCAGTGCTGAATTCCTTGTGTGACTAAGGGTAAATCAGGTCAACTTCCTCCATATGCACTTCAACTCAGGTGAGCCTCCTGAAGTGGGCAACAGAGCCAAACACGGACAGTTTCCAATGGACTTACCCTATGAGATCTACCAGTGTGGGGCCAGAGAGCTGTAACTCAGCTGTTGCAATGATGGAGCACTAAGCCTCCCCCAAAAACATCACCTGCCATTTGTACAAACATTACCATCTTACAGAACTAACCTCATCAGCTTTGTCATGCTTATGCATAAGGACAAAAAGAATTGTTGTCTTCTGATGCCAACAGAAATGACACTGGCATGTAAGTATTCTGGTCAGGGATTTTTCAATGAGTGGTTGCAATGCTACATTGGACGAGGATCTTCTCAGGGTGGTCTTTACAGTGTACCTGTTGCCTCAGGAAGGGGAGGTTTAAATATTTTTGATTCAAACACCTTCATCTGATTCACATTGTCTCATCAACAACATTAGTGTTTACTGAGAAAGGAATAAACACTGGTAGGCAGTGTGGAGATTTTCCCCTCCATAAGGGCTTCCTGTTGTCACATTAATGTTCTCTTTGCCTTTCTTAAAGAGATATTCCACGTAATTTTGTCATCTCTCTGACCATTCTTCTGTCAGTCACCCCTCTCCACCACCTCTGAGCCCAGCAGTAATGTGGGTTTCTCAGAGGTAAAGGGTTTCTAAAGGGTCTGTTAAAACAGGCATCTGAGGAAAGGAAAAAAGCTCCAGCTATTGCTTCTACACATGACAAGCAGGTGGAGCACAGTTCTTATATGTTCTATATGACAGTCTTCCAAGTACTAGCCAAGTAGATGAGTTTTCAGCCTGCCCTTTACACATCTCCCAACATCTGCTTCCCCTGCATAAGAATTCACCTTAGCTCAGCTCTTCTGCCCTCAGTGGTCCCTGCAGCTTTGCTCTACTGTTCATTATTTTCTCCCCCTCCCTCTTAAGTGGCATCTTATGCAGATCAAATTACTGGCTAGCTTCAGCTACAGAGGAAGAGAAACTGTATAGCTGCGAGCCTACTGCAGAGCAGAGCAGCCTAGGAAATGTATGTGCCTGCCTGCAAGTAAAACCCAAGCCACAGCATTAGTAACTGCACCTCGGGCGTAAGAGTTTACTCTGGAATTTCTTAACCTGTGCAATAAACATACTGTTATGAAAGGATGATCCACACATACTACTTGAACCAGCTTGCCCACAGAAATATTTAATGCCAGCAATCTGCAGTGACTTGATTGTTTTGTAATAGCATCTTACAATCACTGAATGATGCTAAACCAGTGCTGGTCTGAACAGAACACAGTCCAGCCTGACAAGGGGCATTATCTTCTGTCTCAACAGATACCAAAAGAAAAATTTAAACACCTCACATGCTGCAGAAAGAAAACAGAACACAGAGACCTTCTGAAGAATGCTGGGTTAACTCAACCAAGAAGGAAGAGAACAATCTCAAAAACAGTCTCTCCTTCAGTGAGGCAAATGATGTGCCTGCTCACTCTAATCAGCTGCAGACACATAATTGATACAAATATTGATCTCAGTCTGAAGGACACTCCATCGTGCCAGCATGACAGGTTATCACAGCACTTGGCTGCAGGGCTTAGGGACATTGATCAGTGATGACAGCTCTTGCCGTTGCTCCGTAGTGTGAGGACAGACAGCAGTGCAGAAACAAACTGCCTTATTAAAGATACATGAACTAATACAGTTAATTTAATTTTTTCCAGCATGACAAGGGGGTATTTTATACCACTGCATCTATTAAGTGCTTCAATAGAAGATGGTATTTAGAAAAGATAAAAAGCAAACCCATTTCTACCCTACTACATCGAGCAGCGTGAATTTTACCTGATGTGTATCTAACACTGAAGGCTACTATCAAAAACATTTGTGGGAATGCTGACACAGGGCAGTATGTTTATATTAAGCTGGTTTGCACTGAAATTGTCCTGATCTCCATTTGCATCTTCCACAAACTGCAGCAATTATTCCAAGAGATTAGAAGCAGAACAGTCACATAATGTATTTTCCAGAGCTGGTGGAAACAGTCAGGCCTTTTTTGGTCTTGTCACTGTAGAAAGCAGGTACTGACAATCATGATCTCCACAAGCTAAAGTACATCATTCTCTACTCCTTTAAGCTTAAAATTTGGAAGAGAGATTTCTTTGTGTTCTGTACTGCCCCTCAGGGAATCAGCCATTTCATGTGCACACAACTGCCTGGTCTCTTTTGTGTGTGTCTGTGTTTCTCTATTGGTGTTCATTTTTGGGTTGTTTGCTTTTGATTTGAATGGATATGAGTTGGTGGGCAGGGGTGTGATAGGACTCGAAAAGGTATTCACTGCAAGATGAACTGAAAGGACTGTTTTTTCTATTCCAGTTTTGAATAACAGTTCTAGAGTCTGCTCACCCTCCTTGCTCCAGTTCTTGTCTAAAAGATGACAGTGACACACCAGATCAGGAAGCTTACCTTTTGTTACACTGGCTGGGAATGGATTTGCTGGGAGTACCCAGTACAGCACTCAAGGAGTCAGTTAATGCTGGCAATTAAAACCAGGACCTGCTTTGTGCTGGGATGGATATTCCCACTTCTGTACTATTGGGCAGATGGGTCAAAAAACCAGCATGGCATTGATTTATACCTCCAAGATGATTAAAACCGAATGTGTAGAAGAATCCCATCCACACAGTTTCTGGCTACCTTCAGTCCCTAGCATTGTACAGTTACTGCATTCAAATTTCCTGAGTTTAATGGTTATAATTATTGCCCAAATTGATACTCAACCTTCTTATATTCTACAATATGTTTAAATTTTCATACTGCTTATGGCAAGAGAGGGAGAAGAAATTCAATCTACAGTTATGATACTGCAGCTGATGCAATTTATCCCAGAGGCTGACATGCTAGGCAAAAAGTCACTGCAGTGTTTACACAGAAAACACCAAGATATTAATACAAGAGGATACTGTCACTTTTGGAATGGTCACCCAACCCATTCCACTAAAAACATCAGGGAAGTATGTGAACATGCACTTTTGAGACATGGGAAAGCACAACTCAGGACAACCCAGGAATTAAGCCTGCGCTGTATTTAACACAGAACCGTAGCTTTAACAAGGACAACTGTCCTTTTTTTATGGCAGCAAACAGCCTGAAAATATGCATTTACAGAAATCATACCCAGGTGTAGAGACACTAACAGCAAACCTTACCAGGGATTTAAAACAACTTCTCAGTTATAACTTGTTTGCTTCTTGCCCCATTTTTACCTGAGGAAGCTGTACTGCATTTGCTTTAATAAACTTTGCACTGCAGACCCATCACCAAATTCTCCCAACTCTTTTTCCAACAGGGACATAAGAGACTCCCTTTCACACTAGACTGCATCTTACCCTGGTGTTCAGGCAGACAGTTAATAAGGAAATAAACAGAAAAAGTGATCAGATCTTTCTCCAAATAGTAAGTACAGTATCTATTGTATCTCCCCACATTCTGTTGCGTTTTGGGTAACAATCAATATACTTTTGATAGGCAGAGGCTGAAAATGACTTTAGATTATGCAATAACACTGTATTTACAGCTGATGCCTACAATATTCGTACCAAAAAGCATGCTGCTGACATATTAGTGACATGAAGATAAAAAACTTCAGACATACTCCGCAACTATGACACAAAAGAAATTCACAATTAAGTAGTTTAAATTACTTTTTGAAGTAAGCTTTTAGTACAAGAATGCAGTTGCTGTTCTCACATGACCTTCCCTCTTGCAATGGTCATATATTAACCACAATATTACAGGACTTTCCTGCACATGGTCTCAGATAAAACTGAATTTTAAGCTTCATGTTGACTAAACACTTCATTAACCCCAGTAACAAAACAGTGCAGAGCAAAGAACTGGAATGCAAAGGAGCTGGAATCTGGTGTGCAGCATGGGGTAACAAGCATTCTCTTGGAGAACAACCTGCTGGTTTTCAACATTACGGCTTCCATTTCTTTCAGGAATGGCAGGAACTACAAAATCTGTAGAATTCAGGTGTTATCTTAGCTTCTGGGAAAACTTTCTTTTGATAAAATCTGCATGCAAAGTGACAGGCCTGCAAGTGCCATAAAATGCAACCAAGCCACTTGAAAGTTAGTGCTAACTGAAACATTTACCTGGCTGCCACAGCATTGAAAAGAACAGTTAAGAGTTTTATCAGGAGGGCTGTGTTCTGACTACCAACAATCAAACTCCACCTTCTACCTAGTTATTACAAAGCCAGCCCAGATGGACTAGCCATCTAAATTCAGATCCTTTGGGGCAGAATTCAGCTCCCTAAGTGCCCAACACCAGAGCTGCCCCAGGGTGTCCAATCTGACCTCCACCCACCACTCTAGAAGGGTGTTGTCTCCAGCAGAGATGCGTCAGATCCTGCTGGGCAAATAAAATAGCACTAGGAAAAAGCAGGTGTTTGGTTTTGCTGTTAGCTCACAGCTGAAAGCCCATCCTCTTCAACTAACTCCATACCGAGCACACGAAACTGCGCCCTCGAGAACAGCGCTTAAACCACGACATCTGCCCCAGTTCTTCGATAGCATCTGGTTACCTACAGAGTTCTATGTTACTTCTTTGCAACACTCCTGACAGAGGCTAAGATAAAGCAAAAAGGAGCCCTGCTCTCCAGAAATCACACAGGAAATAACCCCATTCACCAGCTGGCCATGGAGAAAATCACCACTTACCTTTGAGACTTTCTTCTTTGAGCCATCAGTACTTTCTGCTTCTTCATGTTCTTTAACACCTTGGGTAAGATTTGTGTAGTTGACCAACTTGCCGAGCAGAGACGACACTTTCGGTCGTATATCAAGTTCTTCCTGTGGAAGAAGACAACTATTCACCTTCTGCAATTCACATCATTTATGAAGAGCGTCTAGGGTCGTGCCTTTCTTGGCATGCCTAAGGCTGCCAGGGAAAAATCATCCAGGGAATGACAGAATATTTCATTGTGCCTGAACCACTGAGGGAAAGGATTTAATTTTCTGAGAGGAGGCCCATTCCGACAGGAAAAGCCTGTGCCAACAGGTCTGCACGCTACGCACCCTTCTCCTTAGGTGCTGAAAAGCATGAGTTGCAGCAGCGAAGCCTGAGCCTTGGGACTGCAAGTAATCTCCAATGTCACTTTCCATCAACAGACAGACTTTTTAAAAGGTCAAGTTGCCAAACAAATCTCATGTAGTGATTAAACTGTTCATTGTTGACATGCATCACTGATAATGTTATTACACTTTTCAAACTGTGCCAGCTAATAGATGTGGATCTAGACAAAAAAACAAACCCAAAAGGCACATATACAGAGGACCTGTTCTTGCACCTTTACATTGATCCCATCCCACCTCTGTTTCTGAAGGCAATTCTGAGGGTTAAAATAAGTATTTAAAAAATCAGAATAAAATCTTTCCCTTCCTTCCCCCTTATATCTGGACATCAAAACATCTTACATGTTAATTGCACAGCGAGTAATACATGGTAAGGAGAAACCACTTTTTACACAGGAAATAAAACCTGAGTAATGAGTATCTCACTGGAGTTCTATCTTCCTGTTTCTGGCAGTGTTACATGCTTGGTACCTAGTGGCAGAGACTGACTCCCAATGTCCCTTTTCTTATTCCTCCTTCTGATCTCATTTGCAGTTCACATCTTTCAAAACCTGATTACAACTCTTTCCAGAAAGTGGCTGAGGCAAGATGCCTGCTGTTCAGCTGAGCAGCGTGGCCTTTGGGGCGCTCCTCCCTCTCTTTAGGACCACAGAAAGAGCCTGCAGCCCTGCTGTGGTACTGTGTTACCGTTGATGAAAAAGGCAGGCATCTGACTAGCAACAGCTATGCCACAAGAGGCCAACCCTCTGTGACCTGCAAGTGAGTTTATCCTGATCACAGACTTCCCATGCCTTGGAGGGAGGAGACACCACAGCTGGGAGCACGCTTCAAAGCCCTTTATCTCAAGCACACTGCCTGCAGACATGGTTGCAGCACTTCCCCAGTGAGCTCCTATCTAGCAGCTGTCTGGTTATACTTGTCCAGGCTCTATGCCACACAGCTGAGCTCTGCAGGTGCCAGCCTGGCAGGGTGCAGGGCCAGTTCAGGCTGCCCCACACCGAATTCCAGAACAAGAAACACAGGGTACATGCCTCCAGTCTTGCTGTGAAGCTGCTCAGAAGCCCAGCTGCAGAGCCACACAGAGAATCTCTGCACTATTCCCCAGCAACTAAGCTTCTGAAGACATTTTTTCAGGGACTTGGCCTTAGCCCACCATTATATATTCGCACCGTGATGTATCTGCACTTTATGCAGTGCCACCAAGGTAAAGATGGGGAGAAGGACTCTGCTGAACTTCTTGTGACTGCAATGGGCCTCCCACATGAGACTCTGGTCCTCCTCCTTTCCCACAGAAAGAGTTGTACCTCTCTACCTCACAACGCCGGAGCTTCTCCACCACATGGGGTATCTCTGCCTACTGGTACTCTGGACAACAGACAGACATCCAGAAAAGCTCATGTGAGGGAGAAACCTGCATTACTGAAATACTGTTGTTGTAATAATGCAGGATACCCAGAACAAGCTGAGTACCTGAACTCAGGCACCATCCTACACAAAGAACATGGTTTTTCTTATCACAATAAATCAGTCCATGCTCATTTTCCATACTGATTAGCCAACAGTGCCACAGCTTCACTATTTAAACTACTTAGGTCACCTCTGGTCCCATTACGTTTTGCTACTTTGCAGATATACCCTTAAACACACCAAGGGCTTTTAGATTTGTCTTGAGGTGAGAATCAGGTACCAACCCACTGCATGCAGCTTTGCAATGCTCTGTACTCCACTGAATACAATGTGCTCAATCCTTCCCAGTCTGGAAGATCAGAAATCACATTAGAAGTATGAAAAACAGTGAGAAATTACCTCAAACAAGGCCAGATTTCTGTCATAGTAATCACCTCCCTTGCCAGCTTCTGTGCTGTTCAGGAAAGGACTGTTCTCTTTATGGTTGCCATGACCTGCAAAGGAAAAAAAGCAGGAGATTGATAAGAGCAGGAAGAGATCTCGTAAGGAAATTTTGCAACCTTTACAAAACCTGTAGGGGATAAAATTGCTTGGTCAATTAAATCTATTTCTTTTTAATATCTAATGTTATGTGATGTTAATAATATCAGAGATGTTACTTTCAAGATAGAGCTTTTCCTATTTCTATGGCTCTGTTTTTGTTAATATAAAACGAAGTCACCTTACAGGTAGGGTCACAGCTACAACACTGCTCTCACATTCCTTTTTATGACTATTTCTTACGTGCAGCAGTGACAACTGACAAGACAGTTCTCAAGCACATCAAAATTGTTACTCATGCTAGAGCAGTTTCTGAACAGTAAGTCCAAACTGATTAGGTAGATTTAGTCAGCCTGAGCAATTCAAAGACTAGATTCTACTATTACAATACAACTATCAATCAAAATCTCCACCCTCTGTTGGTGGTGCTGTGGGTTTTTCCCCACTATACCCACTAATCCTAGGCACCAAACATGCTCACTTCATGATGCCTTTACCTTACTGCATTTTGTATACTCAGACTGTGCGTTCTTTAGACACATGCTCCTTATGCTTCTAAGTTACAGCCTAACATTACATACAGCAAAAGCAAAGCATTAGTATATGTAGTGAAGTACAGCTGTTTTTAACGTGTAGTAATGTAGGGGGAAAAAATTAAAGGTACTGTAGTGTAAAATGAGCTCTGGAGGGGAAAAAAAAAGAAGGAAAAAATACTAAGGAAAAAAATTATTAAATTGATTCCAGTATTTAGACATTCTCAGACCTGTGGCCCCCATCACACTCTGCTTGACTAACAAAGATGCCTTTCTGTAACTCTTTTTCCTGTAACTCTTCACCTCCCTGCTCTTTCAGCCAACACAAACTAAAGAGATTTCCAAGAGTATCTCCTTAAGGAAGGCTCAATCCAAGGAATACTTTTTTTTTTTTTTTTTTTTTTAAAATTAAAAAAAAAAAAAAAAACAACAACAAAAAAACCCACAACCAACTACTAAAGAAGTTTAAAACTAAAGAAAAATCTTATTATCTCAAATGAAAATACAGCAAGTTCAAGAAGTATTGCACGCTGAATATATAAAAGACATGAGATTAAACAGATGGATTTAACAGATGGATTTTTGAAGGTATGTTTTCAATGATTAAGTTACACAATTCCATAAGGCTACACTAAACTATTTTAAAATAATCCCAGTCAAAGTATTGCTACATTTTGAAATCTGAATCAGCTTACAAAATGAAGCTAATAGGAAATAGAAGACTCCTCCCCTACACACAGTGACCAGCATACACCACACTGTTACAAAATTAATTGCAATAAGCAAAACAATTCTGAGAAAGATCAGTCCTCTTCTTACTGAGGGGCAGGGAGGATGAAAGCAGGACAGTTTTCCAGACATTGCTCACAGGTGTTTCCAACAAAACTCTGAAAAACAAGATTCACCAAGAGAGGTCTTCTTAGGCTTCTGGAAGTAATTAGCTGACCAAAAATACTTGTAGAGAGCAGTCTGCTGCCATTTCCATGCCTGCTGCTTTTCTCAGAGCTCTGACAAGTTAACACCAAAATGTTAATTAGCAGCTGCCATGCACAAGTGGGCTCAGGTTAATTGCTGACCTCACCTACACGCAAGGGATGTTCACACTGCTGTACATTGTAGAATTGTTCACACGGCTAGAAAAGTATCAGTAAGCTCAGCAACGCGGCCTCAAACTGAAATGTTTATCAACTGCAGCAAAGTAGTTGCAAAAAAAGAAAAAAAAGGCAAAATGCTTACTAAAAATCAGCACATGCTTGCTGTATTTCTTCTGACTACACTGGCAGAAGGCGTATGCAAGAACAGTTTTCTCACGGTATGTATTGTTAGCACTGCTGCGGTCTGCTCTGTACAAATGCGGCGAAGAGCATTTGCAATTTTTGCTGAGGAAATGGAACTTCATTTGCTGCCATATAGGTTTTACTTATTAAGTTGGACACAAATGACAGGGACATCCACAGCAATACTGGCTACCTGATTGATCAAGACTGGTCTGTGCAGTATCTTTTCATCATTACACTTACCAAACACAGCAAGGCCACGAGTAACTTGGGTTTGTTGTCTCATTTCCTACATACTCGCTCTGGTAATTAAATGTTTTTTAAAAAATATCAAACTGATTCCTGTTCTTTTTCAAAACACTGACTGACTTGTAAATCAATTCTCTGTTATCTTAGCTCTCCTTGTTCTTCCATCAGGAACCTTACCTTACAGATGCAGCTTACCACTGTCTCAAAAAAGTATAATGGGCGTTCCTTTACTTGTAATGCTTACAGAAACTCTCCCCCTGTATAAAGTCAGCCTCTTGTCAAGACAACTCATACACTCAATCTCACCTTTCTATACATGATGACAATTGGTTTGCTCTTTCAAAATACCAAGCCTCTCATTACCATCACTGGTATAGCTTATCCTCAGTTAAGATTACTTCATACCACCTGAGCCTGACAAAGATCAGTGACTTCAGATGAATCTTCAAATTAACTGTCTCTTTTCTTTTTTTTAAAGTATTTTCACTTTGCCTCCAGGAATTTTTTCCCAATCAGTCTCTTCACAAGCTCTCTCTCAGAGCTTCCAGCTTCTCTCTCTTTCTTCACCTGTTTTCAAGCATCACCCAGTATCTTCCCATTAGACTTTCCCACTAAATTTGACTCATTGATGTGCTTGCTTTAAACATCTTCCTGCACACAGGAAGCCCAAACAAGGCAAAGTGCGATAGACAAATCACAGCTAGTGACTGGAACTAGAGTACTGTTCTTCCCATTGCATTCAGACGATGGAGAAATAACAGCTGGCTTTTTATCACATTCACAGCACTAACTCCACTATCCTCCAAGTACCTACAGATTCTGAATTGCTGTGGACAATGCAAAAATGAACTTCCAAACTCTATGATTCTGCTAATCCAACAAAGTGCTGCATTAACCCCTCTCAAACCCCGCACACTCTAACAGGAAGCAAAGGAGTGTATGTTCTTCACAATGACATCCGATTTTAACTTCACAGATGTGCACAACTGGGTGCTGCAGAGATCTGAGTGGATTCAGGAAGACTACTCCATTGCTAAGTTAAATACAGCTAATTCAAAGACCATCAAAACCACCTTCACTACAGTTGCACATTCAATGCAACCTCTACTTTTCGGTCATGTCCTAAAATCACAACATGAAAGAGTTTGTGTTATTCTCTCTCTTTCTGCATTCTGTTTCCAATTTCACAAGTAAAACCTATGTCAGATGACTGTTTCCTCAGCAAGGATCACAAATGTGCTTTGACAAAACAGAACAGACTGCAGCGCACTACACAATATGTACTGCAATAAAAACGTGACTACAATCTTCGGTCTGCCAATGAGCAACACCAGCAGCTTCAAAGAGACTTACTTGCATGGGAAGAGCTCGTTATCTCCATCAGTTTTGGAAGAGAGCGGAGGTGACCTCGGAAAGCTACTCCGGGGAATTCTTGCCCCAGCTTCACACGAGGACAGTTTACATTCTGAAGCATGAAGTCTCCTGGGCAAGGCCCATCTTGTGACATGCGTACAGTTTTCCTCATTCTTAGAAATCAAGTCTTTGGTCTTGGACTGGAGCTATGTGGTGTTAGTTTTCATCATGCAACACTGTTTTGCAAGGAACATTTCTTAAAGAGGGAGCTATACACTCTGCAACAGAGAATAATTTATTTGCCTTAGTCCCTATTGAATTGCAATTGTTAAGGCAGGCAAACTATATTCCAAGTAGGTTAAGGTTTCCTCTTCACTTGCTTCATTGCTTCTCACTGTTCAACATCTTTCAGTAATTAGGGCATTTTATTTCTGAATGCTACCAGTTCTCTTCCAAACCAAAATTCTATTTGCAGCCACCATTACAACTACACAGCTTATCTAAACATTTCCCTGGAGTTTTTAATGCTCCCTTGCTCAGGTACAGACTCGGGTCTGCAGAACAAGGTTCAGCATGGTGTGGATCACTTGAGTTCCATAACACATCAAAGACAGTTCATGGAACAAAACCTAAAAATCATAAATGTGCACACTCCCACACATGTAAACACACAAGCCCAAGAGACAGAATAAAAGAAGTAAATGGATGTCCAAACTTTTATCTCAGTGCCAAGAAAAAACACCATGGAAAACTGTAGCGGATATTCTATTGACTGGTCCTGGTTTGTTCTTCTCCAAAAGGTTTGGGTTGTCTTTATTTCAAAACAAACAAAACAAAACAAAAACAAAACAGAAAAAGATTAAGTACACAGAGGACAGTGTTCACATTATTGCTTTCCTTCTGGAAGGGTATTAGGCCAGAAAGACAATTTCACTGCTTGAACATGTTGAGTGCGAGTCTTCTATGCAAGCCATTTTATTTTCCTTGGTCTAAGGGATGAAACCCAGAATTTAGATAGACTTACAGGCAAAACACATACATGAAAGTAAATAGAAGACAGATTAGTGAGGATAAATGAAAGATGAACAATTAGGCACTGTGAGTCTACCATTAAGAAAGACCAAGGAGTTTTACAGTGATAACGTCTACTCAGCCAGACTACTAAAAGAATAATCAGCCCTGTGAGAAGGTGGGAGGTAGAAGCAGGTTGCATGACTCAACCTGTTGACATTTTATTCTCCTCTACTGTCAGTTTCTGAACTCTTAAAGAAAACCACCACACCCCTACTTCATTATGTTCAGTTAAATAAGGGGAAACTAGTATGTCTTAAAACAACTTCAGATCTTTCCATTTGGACATGACTAATGTAGAGAGATGCTCACCTTGTTCTTATGGAGGCCCTATCTACATGAGAAGAGACGCTGAAGGAACAGATGGTCATAGTCTGACTAGCTTTCATTTAGACAGCAGATAACAGAAGTGAAAAATACAGCAGTGCTAATTAAGCAGCAGTAAGGCTTAAAATATTAAAAAGTATTCCCAAGCAGGCTGAACTTAAGACAACAAGCTTTGTTTCTGCCACTGTGCTTTTACAGGCAGATATCTCAGCTAATTAAATGCAAGTTGGTAGAGGCACACACACCATGCTTGTGGATTTAAAGCAGAGCACACAGACTCTCAGACATGCTTTGCTGGGCAAGCAAACTGGGCAAGCTCCAGATACGGCTATGACCTGCGATGATGGCATGCAGTTGCCCTAATCCTCCCTACTTGAAATCTTGACAGCTAAATCTTAACTGAAGGCCTACAATTCTCCAAGGCAATTTATCAAGAATCACTACAAATCAGAATTAGAACTTCAATGCTAGGCCTGACAAAGAAAGAAACCTTGGTGGTTTCCTTACCTCTTTATTACTGACAAACAGCAGATTATTTACTAGAAAACCATCCCAAAAAGACAGCCCAACACTCCTCCCTTCAATGTAATTTAATTTCTGGAGCAGCATAAGAGCTAATATTGCACTTTTAAGTGTACTATGCACGTACAGACTCCCTTGTGTACACCACAGTACAAAACAATTGTAATGTAATAGCGTACATAGCAGCTAGCACCCCTTGTTCTGTCGTTCACACACTATTTTACAGACATCCCTGAGCACAAAGCCTGTGATAGTTGCAGGCACAAACTGAGCCATTTTTATGTGTAGAAAACATTTAAGCTTAGAATTTTTAAAAAATAATTATTATTTTTAATTAAAACATCATTCATATTGTAGATGTTCTAAGGTTAGAAATGAGAGTTGATACCCAAGCAGTTGGTGCAGACTTGCTTTAACCTGATTTCAGCTATCTAAATAGCAGTCAACTAATCAAGTAGGCTCTCTTCTTACTCAGAGATGGCTCAATTAGCTGATCCCCCCCCCGAGTGCCTCTCGTGTGCATGCACCTTGGCATGCTGCGTATTACCTCTAAACTAAGCTAACTCTCATTTACCGACGGTTTAAGACATGCAAAATTTATCCCACTCTGGAGAGCAAGTCAGTTCTGTTCTATTTATGTTTTTCCAGATTTTCATGCGTCAAAATGTTCTGCAAATTTTGACACAACTGGTAATTAGGCCAGAATTCAGTTTCATTTTTTGACCACAAAAAGAGAATAGGTTTGCTACGTTTACTGTTCCCACAAGACCTAGGGGCAAATGAATACACCCAAGACAGGCATTCCACGGGAGGGAGAAAAGGAAGCGTTAGAGGAACAAAGGGATTGCTGCAAACAGGAATAATTTTCAGGTAGAAAAATTACCTGATGATGCAGTGAAGAAATACATTAATCCCAAGATTATTTCTAAAGGCATGTTTACAGCCTGAAAGATAAAGTTTTAATACAAAAAAAGCTGTCTGTGTCCATTTTCATTACACTTGGGTGTTCTAGCTTGCTTCTACAAAAGACGGCTCTAACAGTTCTAACAGTTTTCAGATGTAACAATGGTACTCCTTTCCCAAGCACTTGAGATAAAACTTGCTTCCCTCCACAGCAGTAATGTTTTGCAGAACTGAGCATTGCTGAAGAGCAGAAAACCCTAAACAAGTTCCTTGGCCTTTGCTAGTTAATACCAATCCACGCAAGACCTTGGGCTGCCAGATCTTTTTCAATGAAGGTGGCAGAAAGCGTGAGCTCTGTTGCCAGGCAGATCCAGTATTTTATGAAATAAACAGCCACCACTGCACTAGATAACAACCTGTGCTCCAATAAGGCTGTATGAGAGGGGAAAAATGTAACAGAATGAAAGGACAGACCTCTACCTAGATAACTTCTAGGCAGTACTATCAGATACACTGATGACACCCAACCCTCACATGCCAGGCTCAAATGCACACTCCCAACAGAAAGTGCAGCTTAAAGGCCAAACTACTGACATTCATGGGTTTTTTAAGAACATAGTATGTTCATTCACAATGTTAAGACTAGTACATAATATTATTTACTTCACTTTTAAACTGATGCTGTCATTAAAGTTCTGAGGTAACCGAATTTTACCCAACAAGTCAAGGTGTGCTTGCTACACTGCAGACACTGTGAATATAGCTAAAATCAGCTTTGGCATCTACAGAAGTGACAAAAACAAAGCAGATTTTTACCACAAAGTAAATTAAAAAGCTGCATTGATGATAATACATTAGTTCCACTCTGAAACAGATTGAGTTTTAGAGACTGCATTTGTTTGTGTTCTTTACAGAAGAAAAAGCCAAAGTTTTCCCAGACAACACTCTATGCAACACTTAGGCTGCAGTACAGTACAGAATTAAGTGTACAACTGAGCAGAGAATTCTGATGGTATGAAGTTACTACCAGACTTCTACTGTACTTCGCAGAACTAGATTAGAGAATAGCTTTACCAATTGAGTTGACTGATAGTGTACAACTCCAAGGACTTAGCAATTTAATTACCCTGTGTTTCAGAAAGTGACAATGTTATTCCCCAGTGAAGATACATTGATATTTTCAGAACACTATAATCCTTTGCAGGTATTAACACCAACAAGAAATACTTACCCTTTAGCAATAGCTCTTTGCCATTTCCAGTAATTTGGTTTACCATTATTCTTCTTTCTGCTCTTAGCACATGCTTTAGTAATTGCCTTCTCTGTGAAGTCCTGAGGATTGGACAAGTTTAATGACACTGTATTCCCAAAAGAACTTTTTTTCGACCTCCTCTGACAAACTGACTGCTGGCTGCAATGCTGACTGGAACTGATCTCTTTCAGGAAGCAAAAGGGTTTCTTACAGAAAGCTAAGCTATCACTGATATAATCCTGGCATTATAATCCTTTCAACAGTGTGAAAATATCCAAGTGTCAGGATCTTACTGAAAATGCTATTTGTGAAATCCAGACCTAGCCATATTAAGGAAGCACCTTACCCTCTGTTTGCACACATCTGCTCTGCCACAAATCTGCTGTGTGCCGAGTGTGGATGCAGACAGCATTTTAAACCTGCTAATGCCATGAAAAGTGTAGCTCTGTGACGTTAGCCCTCCAGGCATTTCAGCTTTCAAGTGAAAACAGTGATGCATTTATTTCCATCTTCAATACTTTTGAATATGTTCATCCATTAATGGACAAATCATATGCAAGATTACCAAAAAAAAAAAAAAAAGGGGGGACACGACACACCAGCATGATGAAATGAGGGTTTATGTAAGATACTTCAGGTAAATGCTAACTTAATGATTCCAAGCAGTTCATAATTACCTGAACCCACTCCCTTCTGCTCCTTCATGAGGAAATCAGTGGATACCAGCACACATCACACTGGCACTCACCTAGGTTATACAGTAGGTGTAGTCACCAAGACTGCCTATGTAATTAAAGATGCTAAGGCACTTCTGAGAAATTGGATTTAGGAACTCACATCACTTAGGAGCTTTCATTATATAACCTGTCATTGCCAGCTGAAAGAAAGAAAAAAAACCAAAACCAAACAAAACGCTATAAAAACAACCTTTGTACTTTACTATAATCCACTTCAGAGATTCTTTCATGTGAAACGATTCCAAATGATCTGTCATGACTATACTCCCTGAAACTCTGTCCCTTCACATGCATGAAGGCACTTCAGATACACCACAGGGAGAAGTATTCTAGCATTTTCTTTGCCACAGGACGAGCCTCTTACCTTGCTGTCAAGTGTTTGCACTTTCTCTGAGACAGCAATAAACATCTACAAGACCAGCACGCAGATTCCAAGTAATAATCAATTCTCTCTTAAAAGCAAATACAGAGAAATGTTTTCAGCTCTATCTCTGTTCACGGCTATGCAGTAAGAAAGATGGAGGAAAACAAGAACAAAAAAAATCCATACTCAAAAACCCCACCCCACAACACAGAACATAATTTCAGATATATCTGCTCCCTTCTCCAGTTCCATATGTGCCACAGAAACAATTGTACACAGGCACAAACCATGGAGTTAGAACAAGCAGATGTAAACAGCGACCATCAAGTGAACACTGCCACCATCTCTAAACACTTCCTACAGGGAAGAAATAGAGAAATAAGCCAAGGTGCTAAATATCTCCAGTCATACTGAACATAAACAGTAAAAGGAGATTTAGTTAGTTTGAAAATGGTATTGCATCACATACATGAACAGACATCTACTATCCATTGCTGTAAGACAGTAAGAAGCCATCTGTGATTGGTTACCACTTATTGTGAAGCCCTGAATGTTTTGTTAGTGTTTTCACTTATCTCACATGAAAAGTGTTGAACATCAGGTATGTCTTACATTTGAAAAGTACTTTGTTCCATGTGAAAACAAAGTAAGAGATTTTAACTGGGGGGGAGAGAAGAAAAAAGGGTCAAAAAAAGAGCTAAGGCTGTATACGTTCCAAGGATGAAGAACTGACCTTTCAGTGTGAAGTGCTATGAACAGCCAAAACTCACTGTAACTCGGGTCATAATACTTAAAGAAAGTACAAGTCAGCATGAAACTGCTCCAAGTAAAGGAAGTCATTCCATCCCACTGAACACTTTAGAGGGTGGAGAGCACTCTGACACTGCACATGATAAGCAGCAAACCACAGTGCTTGTAAAATACATTTATATTCAAACAGACATTCATAAAGAGCTCATGGGTCTTTCAAATTAGCACAAAATATTTCACACTGTGCAGCACAGCACAGATCAAGACACAGTGGCTTTTATCATCATTCTACAAAAAGTTCATTGGAGCAAAATGAGTACAGCATGTTTTCTTACAGAAACTCTTCAACATTAGATCATTTGTCTTCTGCTCCAGCAGTCAGGAATTAAATCAATGCGACAGAATCTAAGTCCAAAGAAACTCAGGTTCCTATAATGGTGCTTCTGCTCCTGCTAAACACATGCTTCTATGACAAAGACCAGAATACAGTTTCTTAACAGGGCAAATGTAAAATACTGCAATTAAATTATTCTCCATGTGTTGCCTTGAGTAACAGCTCTGAAGCTCCCTGCATGTGTGTTACAAGACATCTTAACACAAAGCGGACAATCAACCCACTGTCTAGTTACATAGTGTTGGGGTTTACCAAACACTGCTCAACTATACCTCCCTTCATGTTTGGATGCAATGCCCATGAAATTAATCCCTGACATTGTCACCACATTCTCTGGAGCATACATCCACATCAGAAGTGAATGGCTTGTGTCTGGTTTAGGCAAAGTAACCAAGATATAACTTATGTGCATGTGTAAATTGAATTTGGATAAGGTTGGCAAGGGTTAGCTTGTGATGCTCTAAAACCAGCTGTGTCCTGGAGATCATGTCCCAGTACAGGGTGCAGAAGACAAATATCAATCAAGGGAAAGTAAAGGATCCTGTTGGTGGGGAGACAGCAAGTAACATCGCTGCTAAACACGTCACATTGTATAATCACAGACTGGAGAGTGAAAACCTTAGCAGAAGAAAGCTGAAAAGATTCAGGAGCAATAAGGTTTTTAAACTAGACCTGCAAATCTATTAAAGAACTTCTGCCTTTGTCATTTGCAGCAGGTCTGGGTAAAACTACATACTACAGAAATTACTAGTAAGAGTGATGTTAGTTGTTGCTGTTTAGAAGTGGGTCATGAAGGAAAAGCTCCTGAATGCAAAGGTAGAAGGAAGAAGAGAAACAATAATGTGTTGTCCTCCATCAGAGGAATCAGCAGATACATCATCTTCTTGAATCACTCAAAGTCCTGACTGAGATCTGAACTCCTACATGGAAACCCAGAAGTGGACTTAGTACACAGCAACTGAACTTGGGGCTGCTCAGCTTGCAAGCACGGACAGGATCATAACACAAAGCAGCACTGCTATAGATAATTTTATGAAAAACAATTATACTCCAGGGCGTAAAAATTGTTTTACTGCATCAATCAGCAATTTCATGTATGCAAGAACAAGCCTCAACAAGTTTGCCCGCCTGAAGAGTTACTCTAACTCAGCAAATGGGCACTCTAATAGCACACCCTAAGTCCTTTATTCCCTTTGACATGGAAGACAGAAGTGTGAATAGTCTAACCTGCTTTACAGTAAGTAGATACCTGTAATGACTGAGCGATTCTCTAAACACCTCAGATAAATACAAGAAATTGCTGGCTCCTGGTAGGAGATGAAAATGAAGGTTGGTAATTAGAATGTAGAAGAACACACACAGAGTTTTGTTCTGGCATAATTAGCTTGAACCTATACATAGCAGAGCATGTCTCTGCCCTACACAGAGATCTCTGTGTCACCTCCCCTCTCCCAGGATCCTGTTATACAATCCCGGCCAGGGTTTCCTGCAAGGCAGCCTCCAGCATCAGGTTACAGCTTTGATTCTCATTTTCCAAGTAATCGATGGATTGCATTATAATTATATTTCAGACCTCGTGTCAATCAATGACAGAGATTGGCTTCTAGGGCAATGTAGGTCACTTGGGTGGAGCAGGGATAAGAGGCCAAATGAAGCATTCTGGATTCAAGGGGATGGACCTGTGGGACTAACTCCCAGGGAACATTGGCAAATCCAGAATCCAAATACCTTTGGAAATGCTGCTAGGCCATGCCTTAAGCAAAGAAGCTTCCCCAATTCCTGTCAGAGCACTGTGATCACCAATACAAAGGCAGGATGATGACCATCTCCTCACTAGTACCAGCAATCTCTTTCCTTATCCCTTCCCCAAGCTGCCCAGCACAGCCTGCCTCTCATCTTCTGCTCAACAAAATGCCATTTCATCTACATTTCCAACAAGTCTTAGGTTGCCTCCAGTCAGCAAAGCATAGCCAGCTTGGCAAAACTGCCAAGTTATCAACCTTCCCCATTCATCCAAAAGCTAACCAAGCCAAAGCTCCTTCGGGGCAATCAGCACTTTATTCTGCACATCCAACCCCACCTCTCTGTCCTACAGAGCACAATGAAGACCAAAAGATGATTCAAAAAACATTCCACCAAGTACCTTGAACAGCAACACAAATTGGGGGTGGAGGGGAACATTCCCATAACTGTCCTAAGATATACCTCTGCTGCTCAGACATGAATTAAGACAGCTGGAAAGTAAACAGCCTTCTTTTGCAGGCCAAACCTAATACCTACCATAAAAATCTAAAGCCCTATTATATGACCTATCAGGTAAAAAAAAAAAAAAAAAAAAAGCTACTTCTTTAACTCCAATAACTTCTTTTTATAGCTCAGAAGTGACAGTTTGAAACTCAGAAAACAAATGTTTATGTTGGTCATAGATGCAGTGGGCAGCCTACAAACCTCTGCGTAGGTGTGAAGAGGATGGCTGAAGGGGACCTGTACCACATTACAGTGTATGAAATGCTATGATAGATCATAGATCATATTCAACATTCAAGTTTACCCTACATATATCTTAAGTGAAGTTATTTTTCCTGGTCATGTGGACTTTCTATATTTAAAGGCATAATGTATTAAATTTATGTCAAATACTTGATTTTGCTTTTAGACTAACATTTTTTTGTGTCTGCCATCTCATTATCTTGATTGTTTAAAAAACAGATACTGTTTGCTCAGCATTCACTGCAGCAGCCACTGTGAAAGATGCACAGTTCTCCATGCATGACAAAATCCAAGCATACCGAAATAAATCGTCCAAAGCAGCTCAACTGAAAGAACAAGAAGAGTACTACTCATTGCCAAGGGATCACTTGGCATCATTCACACAGATGCCTACTGAAAACCAGCAATAAAGAGATTTTACTAAGTCAAACAACCAAAAAAAAATACTGATACTTTCTTACCTGGGAGACTAAAAATCAGCTTAGTACAACGAAGTGATTCAACATTCCTGACTCAGAGGTTACTGAAGACAATGGAAATGTTCCTAAAATGTAATTCCAACAGTGGTGCATTTTTTCCCCATAAAAGACACCAAAATTTATTTGAATTTCTTCAGAAAAGTGAAGAGATTTAATTAAAACATATAGCCTCAGCAAATAAAAAAAATACCCCAAACTTAGTCTCAACTAAAGCTTGAAATGGGCACACAGCACATCAAAAGAAGAAAGCATTTACAAGCAGAATTAAATGGGAAATTAATGTCTTTTCATGTGTAATTGCTTGGCCTTCTAACACAGGGGTCCTCCAAAATACAAAAAAGTCAGCAGCTACAGAAGACCAACAGAAGGTTGTTATGGTCTTCATTTCTTGTACCATACAGAGACATACATACACTGCAACAGGACTTGCTATCAAATCACTTAGACATATCATGAAGATCCTTCCAGAGTGTTTCCAAATAATTGAAATACCAGAGAACCCACAAAAAGGGCCATATTTTTCTATATTTAACCAACTCTCCTGGCCACCAGCAGTTGGCACCAAGCTCCCTTTGGTACCGGACAGCTGCAGCCTCTCCAGCTCTGTCTAAATCACTGCACATATTAGAAGAAGAATGTGAGACATGCTTAGCAGAAGTAACAGTTTACGCAGTAACACGAACTTTATTTCTTTTCCTAGACAAGCATTTTTATGGATTAATTAAACCTAACAAAACTGCCTGCTGCTAAAAGAAACCTGAGGTGTCTACCATGGACTCTACTAAAATGAGCTTCTTCAGGAAATTCCTTTGCTGCCAGGCTACAAAGAAAGTATCATCTCTTTCACCCACTCAAGTGTTATGAACAGCTAAATGCGTCACAAAGACTTCTCCACTCTCATTTTTTACATACCTCACTCTTATCTTTCCTTATCTGAAGCAAGAGTCCACTTATCTATGCACCTGTATGGAAAGGATTCTGGAGTTGGGCACTGTTATCAGTGCCCTGATAAATATCAACTGCACAAACAGAAAAAATAAAATAAAGGTCTTCACAAGGATCATCTTGCTGCTAAGACCCTTTTCAGGATCTACACTTCAAATTAAAACCACTGCTGTGTATCTCACAAGTATTTATAGAAGAGGAACAAATATTGACTTACGTAGCACGGACAAGACACCTTTAGTATCTTCAAATTTACCTACTCAACTTTACAGAGAAGGAAAACAGCTGCTTAGCAGAACAGGAAAAAAAAAACCCACCAACTTTTTATATCAAAATGAAACAAAACTGAAGGAGACGCAGTCTTCATACCATTTACAAATCACCAGAAGAGACAACTCGCTGACATCAGTGTATTTCTTTCCTTCCTCCCATAGAATGCAGAGCTTCTGCCTCAACTCCTCCCCAAGTTCCCTCCTCCATGATTTTTCTGCAGTTCTGAGGCAATATGAAAAATGCTGAAGGTGCTCATGCTACACAAGTTCTGCAAAAATATCCTGCTATGAACACTGTAGCAGCACCATTTACCAACACTGCTTCTAACACAATTTCTTGAATTTAAGATAACCTAAAATATAGTTGGACACACGTATCTGTCACCCCTCTTTAGCTGTAGCATCCAAATCATTACATGACTAATTTTATCTTATCTCTGGACTCTGCCAAAACACCTACACATAAGAATTAAGTGCTTTGAGATGGAATTTTTGAATTATTTATGTATCCTCATTGAAAGTATCTTCAGATATATTTTATGTGATCTTTATTTCAAGTCTTGCAAAAGCCATTAAGCCTTTACTAGCAAGTTACCACACACTAAAAAGCAGTAAAGCCGCAAGAAGTTTAAAGTAAAGGGGCAATGAATATCCATCTTCTCAAAAATAGCTTCTTGTAGATGATCAGCATAATCCGCAGCTGCACAAGAACACTGTACATATTGATGCAGACTGTAAACATGAAGAAAATGTCTCAAGCCCAGCTACAACTCTGGACTCAAAAGAAGACATGTGATAACTGGAACATAAGCAGAGTAATTCATTGGCAAAAACCAAGGGTGGCAGCTGACCAAAGCTGGTTAATGACACCAAGCTGATTAGTGTCTCGTTTCCACCAACAAAAGTCACAGGAAGATAAATAACTTCCCACAGGGCTCATGACATTGCTGCACTTTGGTTAACAGGGTGCATAATCACTGGAGCTGAGATTCCTATTACACCAAAGCTTATTTGTTTTTTTTAAACAGTTTTCAGGCCCCACTGTCCCTCTTCTTACTCCGTGTACCGAACCTAACGTGCTGGCATTATTTCAAAGACCAAAGAGGTGCCAAACTCACATTTCTCATCCCTGCCGATCCATAAAGCAGGACTCACAAGTTTATCACAGGATCACAAGATAATTCTTTGTACTTCTTTTTCTAAATGGAAGATGTCAAAATCTATTACAAGCAGTGGCAATTCGGTGGAACCTGCTTAGCAAATAAAGACTGATTTTATTCACAAGCAAGCACTGGAGCTATCTGGGAAGGCTAAGTTATTGCACACTGACTAATGTCTTCTGATGGAAATGGCTGACAGAGAAATTCTCTGCAGAATGGCTCCACATCTGCAGTGTTTAGATGACAAGGCATCCTTGATGTCACAAATAAAGCAAAATGCAGAAAAAAACACTCAAAACCGAGGCTATGGCAAATAAAGGTTGGAGTGAAAAGGTCAGAGTGAGTTAAGGATCTGTCTGAATTATAAGCAGCAGCCTAAGAGACTGTGCAAGGAATACTGGACAATGATGCCACTGCTTTACTCAGTGTTACAGACCAGCTATAAACAGCTACATGACCATGACAGACTATAGGCTTGCAGGGCCATGCCATTACTGAGTCACTATAACCCATCTCTGATCAAACTGAGCAGCCTGAAGAAGTGCTTATATAAGGTTCTGAATGGCAAGCTGATAAAATCTTCCCAGGAAAAGAGTCTCCAGAACAACTTCAGCCAATTTCTTATACTGACTACAGTGGCACTACTTGGATGGCATGGGAGGTCTGGACAATCAGCATGGCTCAGACCACTCTGTGCAGTGCTAGCAGGGAGCATATACACTTTGATAGGGCCACAACCCAAAATTCTGCTACTGTGCCTCATTTGGAATCAGGAGTGGCACCAACACAAACAGATCCCTCCAAGAACCCTGTGAAGAGATGCACAGAATGCTCTGGAGGGTCACTCTCTGGCCTCCCAGACAGTACTAATCAGCTGTAAAATATTAAATACTCAGTCTTCAACAAGAGCTCCAATCTCTACCATACTGTATTATCAATACTTCTCCAGTCTGAAAGGCTATGGTCTCTCCATGCAATGTGGAAAGAAGCACCAAAACCCAAAGGAGTAACACAAGAGAGTTCAGATTCCACTCTACAAAGCCATAAACCCAAGAAATCATGGAAGAGGCAAAAAAGGCTACTGAGGAAGAACATGTTTTTCAGTACAAGTAGCCAAGACAATAAATGTTTATATGTATACCCTCAGGATATGAAACAACACTTAATTACTGTGAAAGTAAATTAAAAAATAGAGGGCAGTTATAGCTCAAACAGAAACAGAACTACTATATATTAACAGAGGTGTTAGTAGACATTTATCAGTTTTACAATAGTCTCAGCTAACTTCCAGCAATGTTGCAGTCAAGACAGCCACAGCTTGCCAGCTACTGATAGGCTGTGACAGGCAGATGAGTAGACTGAAGTGTATTTTGTGGACACATCCCACAGGCAGTCTCATATCCAAAGGACTGCCAGTCTGATTGACCTGGGTAAAGATCCACCATGGCAGTACCTTCTCCACGTCACACTTACCAACACATGGACAAAGCTAGCTAGTGAAAAAAATACTCCATGAGACCTCCACCTCAACCTGCTCAGACGGGTGAAAAACACCTGTCACTTTCCTACATATGAGCTCCACATTAACTAACCCCACAGTAAAACAGACCGTCTTTACAAAACAAAGTCAAGGCCCTGCACAGCCTTCGGGGCTAGAGTCCCAAACTGTCTCCAGTAACAGACATGTTGATAAAAGCGCCTACCTTTGATCATTCCAAAATGTCCACACTAGATCTAGAAATAATCACAATGGACATGAGGCCTATGTAAGTTTCTTTGTAAACTAAAATTTAATGAAAGAATGGCACATGTCGAAGACTGACGCACATTCAGAGGAAGGAATAAGGTGACAAGGCAGGAACTGGACCTTGATCTCATGACAGTCGAGTATCGCTCAGCAGAATTACGCTATTCTCTTCCTGAAGCATAGGCCTGAGCAGTGCCGGCTCCCTTCAGGGATTATTGTATGTCCAATAACATTTGCATTCCGAAAACTCTGATTGCACAGGTGAGGAAGAATAGCTCAGGTGTTGACTGATTTTCCTTTTGTTGCCTAGAATCACACATGATTCACAGAGGGCAAGTCAGATGCATGGAGCCCATGAGAAGATCCTCTAAAGGTTACAGTACTAAACATAACTAAGGCAGAAAACAGGAAGATATCTCACAAACAGCTACAATAAGCTTTTACCCGAACTACTCTACTCTCTGAATCTGTGTACTTAATTTTATCACCACAAACACTGGTTTTTAATTGATTTTTTTAAAACTGATTTATACCCAAAAGCCACAGCAAAACACAAAGATTGGCTGAGCAGAGCAACTAGCTGCCTGATAAAAGAATGTACTTCTCACCACCCAAAATCCCCTCCAATTTACGTGATCCTATTCTGTAACTGGAATAAATTAAGCACTAACAAAAAGCAGCTCTGCCTTCCCGGGCAGTTATAAAAGCCACTCAGACACAACACACATGCTCTAGTATCGCAGGACTTGGTTTGAGGGAGAGAGACCTTGCTGGGCAGCTGAGTTTTTAAAGATGGCATAAGAAAAGCAGAGCACTAAGATTCGTCTACTTTCACTGAATCCTCTCCCACTTCTTTAGTTTGGCAGTGCAGCACTGAAAATATTTGAGGGCATCTCCACATACTCTTATCGCCTCTTGTAGGCTGCAGTTTGTGCGAGCAGTGATAAGGCCCGTCCCCCGAGCCGGCCCCGCACGCCGCTGCACCTCCCGGGCTATCAACAAGTGACTGCGGAGCGGAGGCTGTCCTCGGCTCCAGAGGACACCCTGTCCACCCGCATCCCATGGGACCCACCGCGGCCCGAGCCACTGAGACTGACAGCGCCCTCCCCAAGCATTCATCCGGTAGCATTCACCCGGCGACCAGGATCCCCATGGGCCTCGCCACGGCAGCGCATCCCGGCCCCAGCAACGGCTGAGCCACCGCCCGCCCGGGCGGACCTCGCGGGGACTCCTCCTCCCGGCGCGCTGCTCCCCGCTGCCCCAGAGGGCCGCTACCGGTGCCCCTGCCTTTGTCTGCCGCCGCAGGCGGTAGCGAAGCGGATCGGGGCAGCCAGGCTTGACCTGGATCCTCCCGGGAGCGGCCAACACCGCCGTTCCCCCGCGCCCCGGCCGTGTCCGCTCACCGTCGGAGCTGACTGTGTCGTAAGAATCACCAGCGACAGGCGCCGCTGCTGCCTCCCGGTAGTCCACCCAGCTGAGCCCTTCTACGCTATCATACTCGGCGCGGTGCTTGTCCTCCACCGGTACCACGGTGAAGTGCGGCATGGCTGGCGGGGCGGCGAGGGCTCCCCGCGGCACCGCAGCGAGGCAGGCGGGACGCGGCGCGAAGCCGGCGGCGCATTCCTGCCCTGTGCGGTCACTTCCTCTCAGGAAACCGCGCTCCTCAACTCCACCCATTCCCCTCCGAGCGCTGGGGCGGTGAGGCGGCGCGGCAGCCGCCGCCCCCGTGGCAGACGGGCGGGCAGGCCGGGACCGGAGCCGCCCCGCAGCGAGGACCGGGCGCGGGGGAGGGAGGAAGGGGTGTCTCTCCCACCGGGCGGGCGCGATCAGCAGCAGGAACGCGGAGGAGGGGCCGCAGGCGGCGAGGCGGCGCGGGGAAGGGGGAGCCTTTCTCTCCCAGTCATCGTGACAGGAGCCGGGCCCGGGGGCGGCAGTAGCCGCGGCGCGCTGGGAGGGGAGCAGAGCGGGGCGGGGAAGGGCGGGCCCCCTCCGCGCCCTCTGCCCGCGGCCCTCCCTCGCCGGCGCTCCTGGGCCGCCTTGGGAAGCAAATTTCCCTTTGCCGTTGCCCCCAGCCGCCTCCGACTCCCGCCCCCGCCGTCGCCATTTGCTGAGCTAAAGCGATAGGAGGGCGTTGGCGCGCCGCGCCCAGGCCCGGATAGGCGGCTTCGGGGTCGAGGGGGAGCGATCGCCGGCACCGCGGCAGCGCAGTTCGAGGACGAAGCCACAGGCCAAGTGGCGGTTCCCTGGGGAAAAGGGGTGGTGTTTGTGCATCCTCTGCGCTTCCTGGCAGAGGTGGGGTGGTCATAGAAACTCGGAGAGAAGTGTGTGGGGAGCAGATCAGCGAGCGGTAAGCTGGCAGAGCCACCGGATAGCTGCGGGGCTGGGAAAGAGCAGGGCCCGCCAATTAAAAACTCTTGACGACTCGTAGCCCTGCCAAACCCCAGGCTTCTAATCAACACCAACCTGATGAGCGGTGCACAGCCAGGCGGAGCGGGTCTATTTTTGTGCAAGTTATCGTTAACTACAGCTGCGGCAGCTGTCACCGCTTCCTGTGCTTGCGGTGGCAGCGCGCTGGTTTGTCGCGCGCGTGCACCCCCGCCTCCGCCGCCTGCATCAACCCTCTGAAAGGAGCGAGGCCCGGGGACCGTGGCTGCGCAGAGGCGTGGGGGTGAAACGCGGCTGTGGGGAAATCGGCATGTTAACTGGAGCCGAGGGTATTTCTAGTTATATGCAAAGCAGACAGTTGCTAAGGCAGCAGACTGCCAGGGCAGGTGAACTGTGGCCCTGCTGCTCAGGCTGGGGCCTGGGAGCCGGCGTTGCACCATTGTTTTGTCCCATTAATGGGGGCAGTGGGGTGCGCCACCCCCTCCCGGCGGCAAGACGCACGCCTCTGTGGCGGCAGGGTCCATAAAGCCTGGGGCATGCCTGCCTCAACCTCTTGTTCTCGAGGGAGCAAAATTCAATTTTGCCTTCACATTAGAAAAAGCTGGCGCCAGCCACGGCTGTCTTTGCCTTCATTTTTCATACGGTAGCCTTCACATGGAGTTAACATGAATTAATCGTTGATAACGCTATTTATGTGTTTGAAAGCTAGCCTTGAAAGTAAAAGGATCTCTTTTTAATGCTTTATGTAATCATCAGGAAAAAAGCTCTAGGGGACAGTGTGCATCTTCCTGTCAAATACCAATTCCAACTAGTTTTGTAGAGTTTTGACTAAAATCTGTGTACAGTGACAATTCATCCAGTACTGATGCTTTGTCCTTGGATTGCACAGGAGTCTGTAGGAGGATACAAGCTTAGAGCAGAGGAAGAGGATAAGACTACACATTTCCTGTGCTCAGAAGAACCTTAGCCCAAGCTTTCTGAATTTGTCCTGCCTTTTTTGACAAAGCAAACCCCAGGTCACCTGGAGAAAAGAATGTGCAATGAGCACAGAAAGACAAGAGGGAGAATGCTTTGTTCATGAGAAGTGAGTAATATATTACTTTTAATTAGTTGGGGTTTGAAATAAGAATCCATGCTGTGGAGTGGCTGCTGCCAAGGGGGTACAGGTCTCTCAAGTTCACTTAACACAAACTTGTTGGTAGACCACCTCTGGGGAAAGGCAGTGCAATTACACCTCTAAGCATTGATCAGACAGGTGGAAAGACTTCTAAGACTCCTGTGTTTTTGCACAGCCTACATTTTAGTTTTTTCTCTTGCTATGTTAAAGAGAACAGCAATGATCTTCACGTGGTCATGTATCTAAGTAACAGCTTCATCAGTTTGGGAGTAGATAAAAAGCCCCACATTTTTCCCTGTTCAAAACTCATGGTGTCTTGAAGACCTGGGTTGAGTTTGGTTTGGTTTTTTTTCCCCCAGTAAAAATAAAATGAGCCCATTTGTAAACACAGTCCTACTGAGGTCTGTGAAGTTTTACCAG
This sequence comes from Picus viridis, assembly GCA_033816785.1. Lineage (NCBI taxonomy): Eukaryota > Metazoa > Chordata > Aves > Piciformes > Picidae > Picus > Picus viridis. The sequence continues at coordinate 1,735,603 of CM066591.1, read as the reverse complement.
CAATTTCTGCAGGCAAGGTTGGGCCAATTCTGATCATCTGGAAAGCATTCCATTTTAGAAGCACTGGTTCTAATGGTGGTGTACCACTTAGTCCACTGTCTTATCTGCAACAATATTTTTTTCCCAAAGGAAAGTGTAACAACTGGCCAAAAAGTAGCATTTCCTCTTTATCTGGTTTTGGTTGAATTATGTTTCATTAGTGTTCATAACACATATGACCTAGAAAGGTAGAATCCACCAAGAAAAGACAAAAATTAAGTATTAATTGATAGGGGGTGAATAATTTTACATAGGCAAAAAGGCAATCTGATAACTCACCTTAAAGCAAGTTGCTTCATGCTTGGTATTCTGTCTTCTTTGTTCTTCCCTGGTTTCCACTTTACAAAGCTTTTGAGTGAAAGTGTCTGATACAAATAAACTGTCCTAGAAAAAAAAAATAGTTTATCAGAAATAAGTTTCAAGACAATGTTTTTGGAGTCATAGCTTTTGAGGAGGAAGAATCAAACTGGGCACTTACTCCTCGTCTTGCTTTACAAAGCAGGTCTGGCAAGGAGCTTGCTTGCTTTCTTTAGGTGCCAAAAATGCATCTGTGCTACCACAAAATGTTTTAGTCTCATGAAATCAATGGTGCTGAAATTGTACCCCAAAAGGGAGGGGAAGAAATAAACAAAATTGAGCTCAGGCACATATACCAGCAGCTCCCCTCTATGGAATGGAAACTATAGGCAAATGTCTTAGGAGAGAATTTAGCCCTAGGAAACTATTCAAGTTTACTGAAGCAAAATATTTCTTTTGTCTAAAGACAACAGTTCTTTACTGCCTTGTAGAAAGCCCATATTTAAAAGATAAGTCACCTACCAGCATCAGCTTTGTTGTTCAGCATCTGATTTGTGAAAAACTGAAATGTCAACCTTGGTGACATTTTTTCCCTGACTATGAATACTGATTTTTACTTGGGAATGGCATGAGTTGCCATCATGATCTTAAAGATTACCTGGTATGAATGTGAGGCTGAAATGAATCTACAACACTACAGCATTTACCTAAGAAAATATCACTTTGTCATTAAATGACAGGGTTGAAAATTACCTGTTTTCTACAAAGCTAAATGGACTTTGGGATGATGGTTTCTTGTGGGTACAGACTGGTCAGAGAAAACAGCAGAAAGAATAATATTTATTTCCTTTTTCTTTTGGTTTATGTTTTTTTTTCCCTCTGTACACCACATCCCACACACACCAAGAGAGAAAAACTTCACTTTTAAGAAAAAGGCTGTTGATTTCACTGCAAAAAATGCTGAGACTAGCTTAGAAGAATGGAGGTGAGAAAAGGCCTGCATTTTCAGTACTCTAGAGTACCTTAACAGCATCAGTGAAACCAGCAGCCTAAAGATCAGCAAATCCATTGTCTCCTCTCTGATGCGTGATCAGGAAGGGCTTTTTAAACTGTTTGTTTATTACCTACAAATCATATAAGCAAAGACAGTTCAGGTTTTAATTAGTAAGCCACTGGGTATTTGTGAACTGCCTTAAGTAGGTATAAGCTTCCAGCTGAGAAGACAGTAGGCTTCCACAGTAAAGAACTGTGCCATTGAATTCAGGAAAAGAGAATCTCTGGGTGTTCCAGAAGATGGGTAAACTGCAGAACCTGACATAAATCCTCAGGGCAGGCAAGCAAGGTCAAGTTCTTGCCTTTAACACCTTGTGTTAGAGATGACACCACTCAAGCATTAAAAAAAAGGCAGTTTGGTTTTGCAGCCCAGCATGAGACTGTGTGCATCAGCTGTGAGAGAAACAGGCCTGACATACCCCTGCAAGGGGTTTTATCCCTCCCCTGACAGACAGCAATTCACAGCTTGTGCTGCTTCTACAGTCAGCCTAGGAGAAAGTGAACACAGGATTAACATCAGCTTTAGTGATGGCTTTTGAGGATATAGCAGAGGGAATAGCTTGCCTCAGCCCTCACAAACATTGGAAGGCCCTTGTAAATGATCTCTGTAGTATTGTTAGTTTATGGACTTGCAACAGATGATGTTAATCTTGATCAAACAACAAAAAGTAACACGCTTCAACTCCTCACAGAAAGAGATTTGTCATTTGTTTAAGGATAGAAAGATCCAGCATCTGAAACTGAGGCCAGCTTTTCTTATCTTCCCTTCTTTCTGAATTTCTTGGGATGATGCCTAAATTTTAGATAAGCTAGTTTATTTTTTCTGGCTTCGGAAAACAAGGCTAGCCAAAAAGTATCATCCTCAGAAAGAAATGTCCTAAAATTACAATTCAAATTAGGTCTTGGTTTGGGGTTTTTTGGTGTGTTCATTCTTTGTTCGGTTGGTGGGTGGGTGGGTGGTTGGTTGTGTTGTTTTTTTTAATTAACCTGTAAAATAAATTGTCCTTAGCATTGTTTGGAGTGCTTTATGATAATAAAATACCTCCACAAAGTTTTTTTACAAAGTTTACATTAACTTTCTGTAAATGAAGCTTTGAAATGCCTCATTGGCAGAGTAACCTGCCCAGTTATTGCCGTTGTTGCTGACCGTACTGTTCATGTCCCCAGGCAGCTTAAGTGGCCTGTTTAGAGGTGTATGCACAGGTTGCATTACCCTAGAGGCCTGAGAGATAACATCTGTAACTGTGTTTATCCAAAATACACAACACTTCTTGGGTGCAATATCTGCATGCTGATGTTTTAGATAACCATCATTGTAGCTCTGCTAATACAGACCAGTATATTGCTTCTCTTCTCTTTGACAATGGGGCAATCAGTGAACTGATGCTTTGGAACCATGGGAAATTTCTGAACCATATGATAGGAAAAGTACTTCTGAGATATCCTGGACCATTGAGTTAGTGGCAGGGTAGTGGTCCTGAAAAAGAAAAAAGTATATTCCAGTTAGAACAGAAATAGGGTTATTGATTAGAGAAAGCTTTGCAGACTTAGAATAGATCTGACATAGTGAAACATCTCTGGGATACTGAAACCCTGCTCCGTTTCTCCTCCATACAGTTAGATGCAGAGCCCTGATACCTAGAATTAAATACTTGCAAGTTTTGAAGCCAACATGATTTTCAAAGCATAAACACAGATATTTAAAACTGTAGAGAGAAAAAAAAGCTGTGGTATGCACAACAGGGGATCCAGAGCTATTCTTGATTGTTTTGAAAGAATTTTTTTCCCCCACTTGAGTGGACCCTGGGTTACAAGTAGCCCAGAGCTGACCATTGGAAAAAATAACAAAAATTGCCACTCCAGTGGATGTGAGGCTGGGCAGAAATTCTGCAAGTTCATGGCCAGTATTTTGCCAAAGTGAACATCTGTTTTCAGCACATTTCTGCTTTTCCACTTCTGAAGATCACACCAGTCCTGTGGACAAAGCTGGCCAAAAATTGGCAACCTGACTGCAAAGACCTGTAACCGACATCAGGGTGTACATCATCCATTTCAAAGGTGCAGTCCACTGCAAGAGGTCCTTCATAGAGGACTACAACACCCGCATGTAAAGAACCGGAGACTGAGCTTACGGGAGATGCAATGTGCAATCCTCTATGTGCCATTTCCAGGAGAACAATAAGGCCAGGAGAGGTCACATATTTATACAGGAGCTGATATGCTAACTGGAACAGAAATTTGTTCTGTTGTCCTAGAAAAGCATGTCGCAGATTAGACGTTAAAAGACCACAAGAGGACACTATAGTGCCACTTGTCTTCTGAATTTACTTCAAGGAACTTCTGCCTCACTTGTAAAATTAATTGTAACCATATTTGATGCACAGAATAGCCATTCCTACAGAGATACCCTAATCTTTAGAGACTGCAAAGTTACCAAATCTTTGAGATTATTTCCCCCCCTGCTTAATCAGATTCTATAAATTGAAATAGGAAGAACTGGATCAAAGGCTTTTTACACTAGTTAAACATTGCAGTCACTTTCAGGGCAGGATTAAGATACTACACCTATAAGATACTGCAAAAATACTACTCGGCGGTTTGTTGTGTTTGGTTTGGTTTTCTATTTTGTCTTTTTTAAGGGATCTATTTTCAGTTACATTTTTAGCATGGATAGATTTGTAATGGTCTCCTTAATTTTTAATAAAGGGCTCAGAGAAGACACTGAGCATAGGCCTAGACAAGATTCTTTACACATTGAGTTTAACTGCAGTAGGGCACTCAGGAAAGTTAATCCAAATGGACTTTTCCAAGCTGTATTAAACTTCTTTTCCCAAATGTTTGTATTCCAGACCAAAGGGACCTTCTTTTGGTTTATCTGACAAGACCTACATTAGCTTCAGTTTTAATCTTCGTTATTTCAATCTTACTTGTGTTTCTAAGTAACACCCCCCAGGGGAACTTGAATTCTCGCTTTCTGGACTCCCTGCTTTTCTCTCATTACAGAGGTAGCAACAGAAATGCATGATGAAAACAGTGAGCCCAGCTGCTCAGAAAAGGCTTTGAAGAAAAGTACCCATTATATAGGGGAAAGAACCGTCCTAGTGAGGTTTGCAAAACAGTATGAGGAGAAGCAACAGAAACAGAGCAAAATTAAGTGCTAAAGCTTTGCTTAGAAGCAGCAGAACTTCTGTGATGTCAACTAAATGATGAACTTTGTTTGCATAGCCTTTTTTTCGCCCCCTCTCCCCTGTTTCTTGACTCATGACAGAAGCAGTTGAACCAAGTCTAATACCACTCTGAGGTCACTGCTTTAGAGAAGAGGGTTTGTTTATTGCTTTTGCTTTGCAAGAAAAAAAAACAATACAGTTGATTTGCTGGAGGGCAGAGAGGCTTTGCAGAGGGACCTCGACAGGCTGGACAGATGGGCAGAGTCCAATGGCATGAGATTTAACACATCCAAGTGCCGGATTCTGCACATTGGCCACAACAACCCCAGGCAGTGCTACAGGCTGGGGTCAGAGTGGCTGGAGAGTGGCCAGGCAGAGAGGGACCTGGGGGTACTGGTTGATTGTAGGCTGAACATGAGCCTGCAGTGTGCCCAGGCAGCCAAGAAGGCCAATGGCATCCTGGCTTGCATCAGGAACAGTGTGGCCAGCAGGAGCAGGGAGGTCATTGTGCCCCTGTACACTGCACTGGTTAGGCCGCACCTTGAGTACTGTGTCCAGTTCTGGGCCCCTCAGTTTAGGAAGGATGTTGACTTGCTGGAACGTGTCCAGAGAAGGGCAACAAAGCTGGTGAGGGGTTTGGAACACAAGCCCTATGAGGAAAGGCTGAGGGAGCTGGGGTTGCTTAGCCTGGAGAAGAGGAGACTGAGGGGTGACCTTATTGCTCTCTACAACTACCTGAAGGGAGGTTGTAGCCAGGCAGAGGTTGGCCTCTTCTCCCAGGCATCCAGCACCAGAACAAGAGGACACAGTCTCAGGCTGCGCCAGGGCAGGTTTAGGCTGGATGTTAGGAAGAAGTTCTACACGGAGAGAGTGATTGCCCATTGGAATCGGCTACCCGTGGAGGTGGTGGAGTCACCTTCACAGGAGGTGTTCAGGAGAAGACTTGATGGGGTGCTTGGCTGTATGGTCTAGTTGTTGGGTGGGTTGGATTGTTTGATGGGTTGGACGCGATGATCTTGAAGGTCTCTTCCAACCTGGTGTATTGTATTGTATTGTATTGTATTGTATTGTATTGTAATCATTTCTCAAACTGGGGAGGAATTGCCACCTCTGCAACTTGAGTGCCAGTAATTGAAACAGGCTGTGAACACCTCATCTGGTCATACTGGACCAAAAGAGGTTGTAGCTTAATCCCTGAAGATCCAGATCATCCTTAAAATATAGAAATGGGACAAAAATGCTTCCTATTGCCTTTTTTTTTTTCTGACAGAACTTACATCATGAATTTATAAATAAGATTAGTAAAAGCTTTTCTATTTCTCTGGTTTGAAGATTAAAGTTACAGGACCACCAAACACCCACCACCATATCAGGTTGTTCCATGTAGATGTAAGATTTATAGGTAAGATACCAAGATAAAACCAAAAAACAATTTAAAAGAACAAAACACAATAGTTCTTAAAACACTAAATCAAACCGCCCAAAACGCTTGAAGAAGAGTTATCCATCATCACAATCTGTCCTGAACACAGCTCAGCAGAGTCACTGACAGGCTGGGGTCAAAGTGGCTGGAGAGCAGCCAGGCAGAGAGGGACCTAGGGGTACTGGTCGATGGTAGGCTGAACATGAGCCTGCAGTGTGCCCAGGCAGCCAGGAAGGGCCAATGGCATCCTGGCCTGCATCAGGAACAGTGTGGCCAGCAGGAGCAGGGAGGTCATTCTGCCTCTGTACACTGCACTGGTTAGGCCACACCTTGAGTGCTGTGTCCAGTTCTGGGCCCCTCAGTTTAGGAAGGATGTTGACTTGCTGGAACGTGTCCAGGGAAGGGCAACAAAGTTGATGAGGGGTTTGGAACACAAGCCCTATGAAGAGAGATTGAGGGAGCTGGGGTTGCTTAGCATGGAGGAGACTCAGGGGAGACCTTATTGCTCTCTACAACTCCCTGAAGGGAGGTTGTAGCCAGGTGGGGGTTGGTCTCTTCTCCCAGGCAAGCAGCACCAGAACAAGAGGACACAGTCTCAAGCTGTGCCAGGGGAGGTTTAGGCTGGAGGTTAGGAGGAAGTTCTACACAGAGACAGTGATTGGCCATTGGAATGGGCTGCCCGAGGGGGTGGTGGAGTCACCATCACTGGAGGTGTTCAGGAGGAGACTAGATAGGGTGCTTGGTTGCATGGTTTAGTTGATTAGGTGGTGTTGTATGATAGGTTGGATATGATGATCTTGAAGGTCTCTTCCAACCTGGTCCTATTCTATTCTATTCTATTCTATTCTATTCTATTCTATTCTATTCTATTCTATTCTATTCTATTCTATTCATGCTGCTCTGGGTCTGCAAATTAAGTCAAATATTAAGAGCAAAGGAGAGGTACTGTTAAATGGGATGAGTGGTTTTGGTTATTTAATACTTTTTGTAATTTAAACATATTAACATTTTCAGAATTTGAACCGGTTTGGACATTTCTGTATGTATAAGTCCAGAGAAGAGCAAACAGAGGAGCTGCTGCAAATGGAGGAAATCTAAGCTGCTGCAGTCTCACTTTGCTCTTCATCTCCTCCCCTCCCCCTAACTCTGAACATGGTTAACCCAATGACATGAGGGAGGAAAAAATTTTCAGGTAGATCAGCTCTCTGAGCCACCTTACCATGCAGCAGTACTTACACAAGTATCAGTGCTGTCCCAAAAGACATGGGAGACAGCATGCAGCAAGGAAACAGGGTAGGACTGCAGCAGCTGAAGTTGACGCTGGCATGTACTGCTCTAGCATTCCACCTCACTCCATAAGATGATGGAGATGCAGTGATAGCTAGTTTTCAAAGTTGATTCTGTAATGCAGACGCCAACTGAACTGTTTAGGTGGTTAGACTTCATGCATGATGTTTCCTGGCCTTGAAACATAGAAATAGAATAATTTGCAAGAATAAATGCAGAAGTTAAGCACCAGCACAGTTCAGTAGTCCATATCCAACGTAAACCACGCAAAAGTCCTTCTGAGATCCAAACAAGTCACCTACTAAGTAAAAGTTAGATATGTGAACTGAACTACCCAGGATTTATGTAACACAGCAGCTGTATGTGTTGGACCTGCAATAAAGTTTTTAGGCTTGGTTCCTAGCATCACCACTTAGGCAGATGAGACAACAGAGAACAGAAGTTGTTTATTTCTGTGGATGCTACAACTCATTAGTCTGTAAAAGGATAGTACTGGGCAGGGCCCTGGCGTCAGCCTTTTAGAACCAAATCAATAGTCTGCATCAATATTATGTCTGTAGTGTTTGGCTCTCCATATCACATATGTGAAAGCATGAGCCTTGGATTGTTCAAGATGCCTTCAAGTTTGTTCTTGTTTAGAAAATCAGCTTCAAGTGCTTCATAGTAAATCAATTTTGAGATTGATAGAAATAGTAATAACTATTTTTCAGAATTCATGTTAGCACAACTCATTGTTCAGAGCAGGTAAATAATGACTTGCATTCTTCTATCTGGCAGCCAAAGCAGCTTGTTACAAAGTTTGATCTCAGTTATATCTGATACTTCAACAGATACCACTAGCCTTAATGGAATCTGTCAGTCGAGCTAGCAGGCATTTCAAATTACTGATGCAAATTGTCCTTATTAATTGGTGCAGGGCAGAGGCATTCAATTTCATGATGAATCATCCTCTCCATTGGGAAGCAGAAAGCAGAGTGCAGTCATTTTATGCTTGAGCTGTTGGAAAGGCAGTGTTGTGATGACTGCTACTACAGGCTGCTGTTGACAGGACTGGAGACACTTGGACTGAGGGGTCAAAATAGTTTTTCCTGACAGCAGTCACAGTCATACCTTACATGGTTTTCCTATTGAAATGGAATTCTGATGAGACACCTCGCTACCATGTTTCAAGCTGTGTAAGTCTGGTCATTGAAGAAAAATAAACTGATTGCATCTATTAGATAAGTTAGATAGCATGTACATAATTATTGCATGATGCACAAGATTTCATTTATTGACCATTTTACACTCTGAGGTTAGTTTCACACAAGCAGCTTGTTTGAAGCTGTGGTGGTTTTAGGCTGTGCTGGGGGGAAACTTCAACCCACCACAGAAGCATCCTGAATTAACACTGTAACCAGTAATGGGAAAAGAGCCTTTTAGGTCATAACACATCTGTGAGGTAGAGGTTATCCTAACCTTAGAGCAGGCGACCTGCCTAGCTCCCCACAAGCCTTGTTCTCTATGACTTGACTACCTTGGCCAAGTGATGTGCTGCAAGTAGCACTGTCATCATGGACTCACAGCACTAATCAAGCCAGCCACGTTCCCACTTGCTCAGACCTCTCTAGAGGTTAGGCAGTGTCTGAGTGAAGATAAGGCTGACTGCCTACATCCAGGGTGCTCTAGGGCTAAACCTGACTTTATCCTGCTGTGGGGGAGGCTGCCTTCCCTGTGAGGAGCTGGTCCAGAGTCTTCACAATATCCTCTCTTTCCTTCTGCAGCAGTATTTCATGGTACTTTCAGGGTTTCCTGGAATTCTGACCATTTACACTGTTTTGTGAGATTACACCAGTATCTATATACAGTTTTAGACAAGATTTTATTTACATTTCATCTGTATGTTTTGCCACAAGATTACAAATTACTCACTCCATAAAGCAGTCAAATAAGTGTAATACACTCTAGATAAACCAAGGAAATAAGCTAAAACATCTGTAGTGTAGAATGAGTCACATAAAAGTATTATCCTGATTTTTCAGGAAAAAAAGAATACATTTTTAATCCATGCTGTAGTATGAAAAAACAATAGCAGGTAAGAAAGTGACAACACATTAGAAAGAAAAGGGCTAAATGGTGAAAGAAAGCATCTTGCATTTCAAATTTGTAATGAATTCACTATCACAGGAATAATTCTATGAAGAGAGACCATGGGTGGCAGGTTTCCTCTGCCTTATGAAACTGCTAGCAGAAGTACTGATGTGAAGTGTCTATTTGCCCCTGTTGAATTCTTCATTTTATTAGTAAATCAAGTTCTGATACTAGTCAAGCAGTATCAGGAAGGCAAGACTTTTGAGTCTGTGTAGCAATTCCCCACTGTAGAAGCACCACTAGGATCAGCATTTATTGAGTAATGGTTTTTTAAAACTTGCCCTTGTATGCATCTAGATTAGTCAACAAGTTCTGTAAAGAGTTCAGTAAAGTGGCAGTAGTATATCCAGAATCCACTTATCAAGGAGACTACCTTATCAGAAGAATTAATGAAGCTTCATTTTGAAGCAATATAAGCACAGTCTTCTTCCAGAATCTCTGCTTGTACATGACATGCACAAATGGATGGCAGGAACAGGCTCAAGCGACTAAGAGAACAGCAGACTCATTGTTCCCATTCTGTTCATGCATAGCCTTGTCTTCCAATTGTTAATGCTGGCCTTAGATCAGTTAGAGAGCTTTCATTTCATACTAAGGCTAAATTCTATAAATGTCCTCTCAGTAAATAAAAGCACATATTGTGGGATAGGAATCACAATCAACAGCAAGCATCATGAGAAGGCATTTGCCATCAAACACTGGGAAATGACCATACAAAGATGTATGATTCATCATGAATCGCAGGATATTTGATTGAAATTCCAGATCAGAGCCATATCAGCCTAACAAGAATAGGCCTAGCACAACATTTGTATAATAGTAGCTTCTAACCTCACATGCCTTGTGTATTTGAGCATGTGTCCCAAAGGCTGAAACTGCTGAGATTTATAATAAAAAGTTTTGTTTGTAATTTCATGCCTATCAATCCTTTGACAATGGTCTGATTTTAACCATCTAGAATAAAAATAAAATAGTTAAACCTGTTATTGATAAGGATCATTGATTAAATGTGAAAATTTCCACAAAGCTTTGGAAATTTCTAATAACAGTTTTATTTAAATATCAATTTTATCCTTTTCAGACCACAATACAATCATCAAAACAAGCTCTCACCCTCCGCTCAGCTAAAATTCCCACTATTTCTGCCTTGTTCGTGCTCCCAGCTTCATGAACGTGCAGCAAACAGCAGTCCCCACATTACAGAAAAGTCTCTGCAACATTTCTGAGTCACCTGTACATGAATGCAAGACTTCTAGCTTCATCCTTCATAATTCTGCAGTTGCCCATTGTCCTGGTCAGGGTTCAAAAATAAGAGTTTACTACTGCAAGAAGGATCCCTAAGGCTAGTGGTAGGCATGAAATCTGAAGTGAAATAGCCATGTCATCTGTCTTATCACAGGCTGGATGAGGCTTTGGCCGGCCTGATCTAGTGCAGGGTGTCCCTGCCCATGGCAGGGGGTTGGAACTAGATGATCCTTGTGGTCCCTTCCAACCCTGACTGGTACTATGATACTTTGATACTACAATGATCTCTTCTAGATGTACCAGGGGATTGGTCTCCTCTGACCTAGATCTCACTGACTGATGATAGAAGTTGTATGATTTAATAATCTGTAAACATCTCAGCACAGGTGTCTTAATCATATTCTGTAGTTTCTGTGTGAAAGTACTGCCAAAATACGGCCACTGCACCAACAGATGTTCACCAAATACGTGTCATGTGTTAGAGAATTTATTTGTTAGATTTGAATACTTTCTAATAGCAATGTTGGTCCTGGTTTACCCAAGATGGCACAAAATGTATCACTTCAAATTCTAAATACTTTTCCCACAACATTTAAAATCTAAATTAACTTCCAAGTATGCTGGTGAATTAATAGAAATTATATTTTAAAACCATTAGCATAGCTTTACATTAACAAAACCCCCAAAAGATAACTAGTTGCATTGCAGATTACTCCATATAGCTCTCCCTAGACTCCAATTAAATTCCAATTATTCCAGTTCCAATATTAAATATAATACAATTAGAAGCATCAGACTAAAAGGTTGTGCCACAGAAGGGAATCAAAGGACTTGGTTCTCTGAAGCTGATGATTATGTAGGTCTAAGCGACAGGGATTTTGTACTTCTTCTTGCAGAATTTCACTTTCACCTACATCCATTAGTCTGCTGTTGTTCCTCACCTAGAAAAATTCAAAGGGATACCCTTGAAAGGCAGACTGGCACAACAGCAGAAAGCTCTATGCAGCTAGCAAATTCAATGCTAGTTCAAGTGAACCAACTCAAACTCTATTGCAAAAATGTCTGAATGTGAGGAAATCAATGTTGTCATCCTGATGTCTGCATTCCTATGAAACACTTCCCAGAATTCAATACAGATACATTTCAGGCAAGAGTCACAGGTCTGGCTGTTGTTTGTCTTGGCACCCTCCACATACGGATGCATTACTTGGGAAACCTTAAGAAAACAAACTGGTAAGTTTTCCACTCTGAAGTCAGCTCACAGTCTCAGGACAGAGCTTCACACATCTCTAATTTAAAAGGGGGAAAAAATTACTAAATCTCACAGATTGATTAGGTGTGATGAATTTCAACCTCTTCATGATGTCAGTCTACCACATGCAACTCGGCAGTAGGCAGATATTTCGTCAGATTGACCAGAACAGCACAAACTTCCCTGTTCATCTAACATACCCCCACAAAAGGCAACTGAAAATAAGATCACTATAAAATATATGTTGTCTATAAAGCTTTGTGTATAATATCTGTTTACTTATCCCTGTGAATAAAAACAGTAGGAGGCAAGCAGTTTACAAGTTTCAACAGAGGCATTTGACAAAGTTACCATTTAGGGGATCCCTACTCTGATGCAGTCACTCTCCTTCCCTCCTCCCTTATCCTCCTCCTACTCTTTACACTTACAGCGTGTTGTGATCTAGTTGTTATGTTTATGGCTTGTTAGTAATCTGGTCATAACAGGAGCCTTTTGGATAGCAGCCCAATCCCATGACAAGAATTAAATTGATTTGCAGGAGTCAGCATTCTTTACTGCACCAGCCAGACTGTGATGCTGGTACGTCTGCAGTTCCTCCAAACCATGAAGTGATTCTATTTAGAAGTTAGGGTTGTGTACTTATCAGATTACCACAGAGAGAAAAACTTCCAAAGAGCTTTGTCTGCTCTCTCTCTCTCTCTCTCTCTTCCCTTTATTCTGCTAACACTCTATTGACATCTTTGTTTCTTTCGCAGCATTGAAATTTATGCCTTAAGTGCTTGTATTCCCTCATAGTTCTCTCATTGAAGAAAACCAAAAAGTGTAGCAAAGCATTAACAGTTCCTCTCTCTCTTTTGGTTAGAATCAAGATTCAGTTTAGTCTTTAATCTTACATTTTCCACTTCCCTGAAGACACGGAGAAAGTTCTCCCTTAAGACCCCTTTCAGTTCAGTTTCATTCCATCCTCTTCTAAGAAGTTCCTCGATCAAAGAAGGGTACTTAGAAACATCTTCCAATCCCTCAGGGAAGCTGTTAGCAAAAGCCAGACGAGAACATGCAATACATATCACTAAAAAATGTAGAAAATAATTTTTAATTAGTCTTTCGCACATAGTGATTTTTGGAATGAGCTCACTTTGGAACCAGTTCTTCCTCTGATGAGTTAAAAAAACACAATTAAGAATTCAGCTGGCATAAACAGAAGTAGGACCAGGACACAATGAAACCCTTTTTCTGCACAGAGGATCCCATTATCAGAACAAAACTGTGTATTCTGGAATGAAGATGCACTTGTCAGTAGGCAGAACAGCATGGAGGATTTTAAAACAAAAGGGAAAAATAAACAAAAACTTATGTATGCATTAGTCTGCTGTTTATATTGGGCTTTTAGAGTAAGAGGAAACATCTGCATCACAGATGGAGGTGGTGCAAACCACTTGTGTAACTGAGAAGAAAAGGAGCCTGCAAATACACCATGAGTGAGGAGTGGCAGGCAATCTTGTATGCTCTGTTGTTTACAAAGTCGTTTTTCCAAAGAAAAGAGAATAATAACGCTGCTTTGAACTCAGCAATTCAGGCAGTGAAAAGAAAGCTGTTCAGAATCTTCTACAGAAAAAAAAACTACAATAAGCAAAATTGACCTACATCTTGTGACAATTCTTATCAGAATAAAAAGGATTTTGAAGGAAGTGGTTGCAAAACCTGCATTAAACAGTTGCTTTAGATTGTGTTTCTGTGAGGTTTTGATTTTGTTTTGAGATAACTACTGTTTTCTGTTGTCTTTTCTGTGGTGGTGTGGTGCTAGGCATATCTCCAGATACCTGTGCCCGTGTTTTCTCAAAGGACTTAGGACCTTAAACAACTCCTCCAGCAATTAAACTGATGGTCTTTGTGACAGTGCATGCAATAAAATGTGTCCTTTTGTGGCACACTGTTTTTATTTTAGACATTATAGTTTCAGAGCTCTGCTTAGCTAACTCTCATGGAAGCTGACACACAGTTTTTGGGCTCCTACTTTACAGATGTAAAAAAAGAAGGTTCAACAGAAAGATTAAAAAAAGAAAACCAAAGGTTTAGTTACACCAGCAAATGCCACCCAATCTGTGTTTTTTCCAGCAACACTAGCCAAGGAGAGATCAGGAATGGTTATGTTGTATACTATTCACCATACTCTGCTTTCCTCAAACAATTCTCAAGCCCCAACAGCTGGAGTGGTTTCACAGCCCCAAAATGCTTTGGGCTTTCTGCACTAGAAAGTGATAGGGGAGGAAAGAGTTGCAGCATCTCCCTGAGATGACCTGTCTACCATCTGAAGGCTGAGGCAGATTTTCTGTCATTCATCACTAGCTTCTGGAGGACAGAACCCTCTATCACTGTTCTTATATGTGCAAACCACTGCCTGCAGCACACAACTGCAGAGTTCACAGGGCATTAGGATCTGTTTCCACATTTGTAGCACTGCTTGGTACAGTTCGAAAAAGGAATCATTGTGCTCTTCTGTCATAAAACTTGGTTTAGTACTCACCACAAGACAATTTGCTACAACTCTCTTAGTTTGTCTTCTTTTTTCCCCAAAGAGAATCAAAACCTTCATAATTTAAGGAGCAGATACCAGCATATGTACAGTTTTACTAACCGTTCCACTCCATCGTAGTCACCACCAATTCCTATCGATTCTGAACCTGCAGTTTGCTTTATGTGGTCAAAATGATCTGAAAGAAAATATAAAAGAAAACAATCTCTAAAGATCTGGCAAGAAGGAATAATACAGTTCAGGCATGTTTGCACTAGGCAACTGTTCTCCTTAACCATTCTTGGTTCTTAATCAAATCTTTTGTTAAAGAAAGTCGGAAGATGTACTGATAATACATGTTGAAGTTTCATAACGCAGCTGGCCTAGTCTAGATATGTGCTGGTGTTTAACTAGATGTTATCTGTTATCAAGAATGTTGGCAGCAATCATCAAGATAACAGCTACACTGATGAGATGCAAATGAGGGAAAAGACATGATCATCATAGCAGCATTATTATTCTATTTTCTTTGGAAAAATGACTTTGTAAACAAGCAGCCCACACATTACCCACTACAGACCTGTGTTTTCAACTCTTAATTATAAAGGTTTAAGTTGTTTTCCAGAAAGTAACAGCTACTTTGGGGTTAGTGGTAGCAGGCTCCATTTAGGAGCATCATATCCTCCAGATACATACCCTGCACATCATTGTTTAATGAATATTAGCTCCAAAAATACCTAGAGGTATTTTTGAGATCACGTGAATTTCTTTGCTTCTTTATTCCCTTCCACATGATACTCCACTTCCACCCACCCTTTATTCCCTTCCACATGATCTCAAAAATGATGCAGACACCAGGAAAGTCATAGAAGCCACCCAGAAAAACTACTGTATATTAACGTCAGACCTGCAAGGGTAGAAATATTAACAACTTTTCTGCCACAGGCCAGTACATCTGCATTGAAAGTCACCATGATAATTCCCTTGTTCTTTTTCTGAAAGATATGAAGAGACAGGTGATAAGTGGACACTTGTGTGTTCAGAAGACAGGCATCTCATAGGGATCCTTCTACATCCATCCCCCAGTGAGCATAACAACATTGTAAGTCAAAGCTCAGGTGGCAATGCAAAGCTTTGCATCTCTGTCCTTTACCCAGGATTCATTATATTGTCATGTAGCAGAGCTCCAGTGACTATGTCAAACTCAGACAGAATTTCAGAGTATTTGCAAACATTCCATTTTTGTACCGAAGACAAAACACAAAGAAAATGTTTCAGAAGCCAACATGTAACTGCTCAGAGATCTGCCATTGAAACAAAAGAATAAAACCAACCAACCAAACCCAACACACAAACCCAAGCAGCCCAGAAAAACCCACGATAAAACACCCCAAAACCTGTAACCCTCACCAGCTGCTGGAGGATATCATCCTGAACATTTCTTGAGTGATTACAAACAGAAAATGCTGAGGAATGGCTGAAAATTACTGGTGCTTTGGAGATACTCAGTGCAGCTTTTGCTGTGGAATATGAAGTATGAGATAAATCTATGAGCATACCCAGGCGATTCATCTCCTTTACCACTTCCTAAAACAGATTTACAGATAACAATGTCAGTATTAAGTTTCCTTAAAGGAAACTCTTTAGCTGATACATGTAAAGAGATAAATACATCCTTCAGCTAATCATAAACATTCCATGCCTGTGTGGGTTTCTATTTCTTTTTATTTTCTGTTTACTTATTATAGTTTATTCACTCACAATTAACTAGCTCATGCTCGAAACTTCATCAATCTAAAATCATAGAATAGTTTAGATTGGAAAGGACATTTAAAGGTCACCTAGTCCAATGCTGCTGCAGTCAACTAAAATAGGTTGCTCAGAGCTCCATCCAACCTGACATGGAATGTTTCCAGGGATGGGATTTCTACCATCTTTCTGGGCAACCTGGGCCAGTGTCTCATCGCCCTCAGTGTAAACCAGTTCTTTCTTCTCTGTAGTCTAAACCCATCACCCCTTGTCCTGCTAAAAAGTCTGTCCCCATCCTCTTTATAGCTCCCTTTAAGTACTGAAAGGGCTTTGATAAGTCATTTGAACTGTTGCTCACAACCCACTACTTATGCACATTAATTCATACATCCTATCTGTATTAAAGCACTTGTTATAATTAAATCTATTCCTTCTTTTACCCTAAGGAACTGCACAGGGAATTTGTTCTGAACCCTGATCAGCTCCTGATTATGAGGTTAACATTCAAAAGAGATCCTTACTTGGCCAAATGCAGTCAGACCAGTAACACCAGGATAAAAGTTGTGTATTCCCTTAGATGATGATTCAGACCTTACAAAGGGGAGTGAGGAGGGAGAAACATCATATTGCTGTGGAGACAACATCAGTAACTGCCACTTCTTGAGGCACACAATAAAAATCATTACTGTATCACATAGCCAAATGTAGGGATAATGATCTGTATAATAGGTGTCTTGTTCACACATTGCCTTAAGATTCCAGAGTGGTGTATGTTTGTGAAACAATGCAAGAAAAGCAGAGATGCTTGTCAGAAATTTTCTGATTAAACAAACCATCAGATAATGAAGATACACTGAAATGTAAGTTACCTGTCAGATGCACAGCCTGCTTTTCAGCCCTCTCAGTACTCAATTCCCCTTCCCCTGAGTCAGTACTAGAAGAGGTTTTGTCAATCCAGCAAAGAGTAGGTGCTAATACTCTGATACAACAATTATGTACTCATTTGTGTAGCTGCATATGGGATCTATGCTTTTCAAATGGCCAGGAAGGACAGCGCTGAAGGCTGCTGAGTTCTTATTTATTCTCTTTTGATGTATATCGTGTGAATTTTTAGTGCTTTTACTTAGGGCAAAACAGACCAAAAAACCCCCAACTTTTCTAGTAAAGCAAAGAGGACAGCCGTTTTACCAGCCTAGTCTTGGTAACAAGGTTTACAAGTTCCCAAATTGTCAGCATAACAAGCACTATGTAATAGATCCTTCAGTCTTCCACTTCACACATGGCAAGTGATTTAACCCAAAAACCTTGGGTTGCTCTCTACAACTACCTGAAGGGTGGTTGTAGCCAGGAAGGGGTTGGCCTCTTCTCCCTAGCAACCAGCACCAGAACAAGGGGACACAGTCTCAAGCTGCACCAGGGGAAGTTTAGGCTGGAGGTGAGGAGAAAGTTCTTCACCGAGAGAGTGATTCGTCATTGGAATGCGCTGCCCGGGGAGGTGGTGGAGTCTCCGTCCCTGGAGGCGTTCAGGAGGGGACTGGATGTGGCACTTGGTGCCATGGTCTAGTTGTGAGGTTATGGTTACAGGTTGGACTCGATGATCTTCGAGGTCTCTTCCAACCTTGGTAATTCTATTCTATTCTATTCTATTCTATTCTATTCTATTCTATTCTATTCTATTCTATTCTATTCTATTCTATTCTATTCTATCACCTATCATCCTTCACTTGGCTCGGAGTCATGGGCCTAGGAGCTGCCACCAGTTTCAATTAAATGGTCACACAAACACATGCACATTAATTACCAGGGGGTATTGCAGGAATGGGTTAAAGTCATGTAACGAACACCCAGGTCATAATACATCCTCAGTGTTGCCAAACTGCTGTCAATGGAGTGACCACCTTCTATCCCAATCAAACATGCAATCCTTTTGCTGCCAGCAATACCTGAAAACAGCAAGGGAAAATAATTCATGAGTCATTGCAGGACTGATAAGAAGCCAGCACTGCTGAGCCACAACTGTTACTGTAATTCGTGAGGAATAACGCTGACGTCTGCATAGAACAGAAGCTTATCCTTGTGCCTGTTTACGTGGCAATTGTTCTCAAGGCTGCAGTGGGTCAGGACTGTGCACAAAGCCAGTTGTTGTGGTTCAGTGGAAAAACAGAAGTAAAAGTTACTCTTTTTTGCACATGCCTCTTGCCATCCCATTTTAAAAAATGGTTGTCACAAAAAAGAGCATCACCTTGGGAAGTTGTCACGAGTTCAAGCTCTTGATAGCTGTTACACATCCTCTTGATAACATCAATTTGCTCCAAGGTCAGGCGCACAGAATCCTTGTTCTGAGCGCTGCAAAGAACATACACTGACCAAAACTGAAAGAAACATTGACAAGTAAACTAGATCACTTGTGTTTCAACTTGGAACTTTCATTTGCTAATAGTGAAGTTCATGAGCACAGACCAAAATAATTTCCTACAGTTCACAAGGGATTTGCCACTATAGATTTTTTTTTCCCCCAAAGTAAGAATTACAATGTAAGGCAAGAGCATCTGCTCCCGACATGACTAAAGCCTCCTGACATGCTCTGCTGCTCCATGGTATGTGCAGGAAAGCAGATTTAAGTTTAATATAATCATCACAAAACAAACGCTGCTGGTTTGGTTAAGGGTACCTGGTTAAAAAACACAAGCTTTTGAAACATGAATGTTATGGAAAAGTGTCTGTGGCTTTTTAGTTTCATGGGTTTTCCTTGTTCAGCAGAAAGAGCCAAAACCAAGGCCAGAGTACTTTTGTGATTGGAAAAGAGGCAAATGTAAAAATATGTTCTCAGACTCACAACCACGGCAATACATACCTGAGCTCCCACATAACCAGCCTGAAGTTTTGCAAGGTTTGTGTGGGTCTTGTTGAGTGTTCTTAAGTTGACTCTACTGAGTCTATTTTGGTAAAATATTCTCAGCTGCAATACAAAGTCATTGTGCCTAGAATTGAGAACAAATAGGGCTTGTGATAGAAATAAGTTGTTCCCCTTCAAACCCAAACATAATTTCTTCCACTGTTTGTTGTCCCCTAGATCACTTATTGCCAATAATCCTTGCAGTAACATATGCCTAGTTCTCCCTTCTTTTGCAAACAAGATTTTTTTCTTAATTAGGACAGCAAGAAACTTTTTTCTTCTCTCATTTTTATAGCTGTTTCTATCTATTTTTGTCCCTATTGTTTCTGAAGGAATGGAAGAACCAAAATCAGCCACCACACTCCTGACAAGCTAGTACTTGTGGTAGAATAATCAGAGCTGCCTCTGCTAGAATAATCAGTGCTTGTGTTCCCAGGTCAAAACACACTCACCACAGACATCATTCCTTCAGGCTGTGAAGGAACCCTTTCAAGGTATGAACCCTTTCTGCCTCTGCACAGACATCATTGCTAATGAAAGAAGCCATTAAGTTACTGGGAGGAGACAGGGACATTGTGTAAAGGGGAACAATAACTAAGTGGTGAAACCTAAGCAGAAAATCACAAATGCATTTAGAATAACCTGATCCTGTTGTAAGTATCCTCTGAACCAAAACTTCTTCTGGATAAATCCATGCAGCAGCAACTAACTGCTATATGCTAGCAACAGCCTAGGGCTCTGCTGATCCAAACACACTTCAGCATTTCCTCCTTGTTTGTCAAGATTCAAACAGTTTAACATATTTCATGTACCCATCGATTAAACGTGCATCCTGCATCAGCTCAATAGCTCGCTCTCTCATTGATTTCTCATAGCTGAATGACACAGTATCAGAGAATAACATCAACAGCCACAGCAACTTTGTTGTAATTATCTTCATTTCCATTTTCCAGCTTGCTAAAGCAAAGAGATATCACAGTTTTTCACTGATGACACTGCAGCAGCAAGATTTCTGGTCTATGGAAGTTGTAGGCTTAATAGTATAGGCAGACCTGAAATGCCTCTCCTTTTGGTAAGACTGGGGTGAATTCTGCAGGAGAAAAGGAAGAAAGAAAACAGTAAACAGAAGGGAAGGTAGCAAAAACTGTAAACCAGCCACCATCTTCCAAAGATTGTAAGGTCTCTGGCTGTAGTTTTGCACAATCACTCCTTAAACGCTGCTGCTGCCACCACCTGACTGCTGAAGGGAACCAACTCATCAGTGAGATTTGGCAGGGAGAGCCAAACGGACCCTGACTCACATCTCCCAAAAAGCAGATCCCAAAACAGTACAACAAGATAGTTTACTCATTGCATTAACTGCCTTGTTCTCAGTATCTGGCAGTCCTCACACTGAAGTGAACAGTGAAGCTGTTTCTAAGAAATCCCACAAATCAGCTGCTCCTGAGTAAAAGGTCTCGTTAAAATGTAGAGCATGTCAGAACATTTTCAGAGGAAAGCTAGTGAAATCCAACACTTTCCCACATCTTAGAGAGGCCAATATGTGCCAAACCTGAAAGTGTCACTTCACCTGCTGCTCTATTTCAAAATACAGTACTCAAACACTTGGACAACAGTCTTTCAGGTGTCAACCTGCTGTACTATGCCAATATAAGACCTACTGGGAGGTAAAAACACCTTTGCCGGGAAAAGCTTATTTTGGAGCTTACCCTACCTCCCCCCACTCCCCCTTCAGAGTTTTTGGCAGCATTACCTGTAAAGCTAAGGAATTCCTTCATTCACTGGAATGACATCCTACTGAAATGCATATGCCCTGTGCATTCTTTCAAATCAAAGATGTTTGGCTGGAATTCCAGTATTGCAGAGCCACGCTCAAACTTTTACGAAAGACAACAAGACTAAAAAAAGAATAAAAGAATGTTGACCTTTCAGTTGTTTTCCACTATGAGTCAGAGACACTGACATTTATAAACTTTCTTATCACAGCATCAAAGTTTGGTTTTATTAATAAAGGAAGTTGGGTTTATGTATTCCTTGTCTGCAGAAGTAAAAACAAATGGCAGATATCCAAGATCTGGTACGATTACAAGGCAGTTCAGCATCTTGCCTGCATGCTTTGCTTCTCCTGTATTTAAACAAATTTTCTACAGCAACAGGAGGTGGACATAAACCCAGAAACAGCTTCCTGAGAGAAAGCCATATATTTATCAATGAGGTCAGATATCTCAAGGGACATCTATAGGTGATGGTAGCATTAGAAGCAAATTCAAGTTATGCTAAGCAGATTACCTCTTGATTGAATCCTGTCTAAACACATTTCTGTCGTCCTCTTACTAGAATATTTTGATTATAAAAATTCAAGCCTTAATAAAAGTAGGCTTGTAACTGGGATATTGAAAAGCAGGACAGTGAAAATCATATTTGTAAGATTGGCTAGTTTACCCTACCTAAAAGGTATTGTTTATAAAGGACTTATATTTAATAAGCCAGTGTAAGTTTAACTGAGCAGTGCAATTAAAATGTTTTGAACTAGAAATGAATCCATTTTACACATATTTTATATCTAAACTAAAATAATGTAAAAATTAAACCAAAATTTTAAAATATTAATAAATTGCCCTCATGGCTTGGGTTTAGAATGTTGCACACTGCTATTGGAAGGAACAGAAAGTCCTTTGACAAACATTTCTAAGGTTCCCCTTTTGAGAATCTGGCTCACATGCTTTCTGTTTCGCAGGATTTGAGAATACATTAAGCTGTGGGACCATCTGGCAGGAAGTACTTTTGAACAGTGGGAATATACAGGATAATAAAAAGGGAGCATAGATGGAGAGGCAGGTTTAAAATCAGCCCTGAAGTGGTCTCAGAAAGCAGCTCTAGGACAGCTGAATAAACACAGTAGCATGTAGGCACCAGTGAAGATCCAATATAAACATGATACCAAGGGACCTGTGGCACTAACTAAAGGAAATTAATAAACCTCACTCCTTAATGCTTCTTTCATGAAAAAAAGTAATGTAAGGAATGGCATTGAGATGGTTTGTGAAGTAGTGCTACATAGAGAAAAGTACTCTAGAAGGAGATTCACCCTCCAAGGATGCTTCACACTCTATTTTCTCATTCATGAACAAACATAACAGACATGGTTGACCCCGAGCTTATTTTCATGTGTGTGAAACTTTTGGCTAGGCCTTTAAGACAATATGGGAATCAATTTACATAAGACTATGCATCTGGGGTTTCTCATGAGAATGGTTTCCTGCAGGCACAACTACTTCCCCTAGGGTCAGAATAAGGAGCAGACCTTTCATGACTGGGATGCTAGGTTGTCAGGGCCTGAAACAGGCTGTCTAGGAAAGTGGTGAAGTCACCATCCCTGGAGGGATTTAACAGACATGTAGATGTGGTGCTGAGGGACATGGTTTAGTAGTGGATTTGGCAGTGCTGCATTATTGGTTGGACTTGATCTTTAAGGTCTTTTCCAACCTAAACAAGTCTATGATTCTCAGATTGTCTTTTTCCCTGACAACACTTCAGGATTCACATCCAGGATTCATACCATAGCTGATACAAGAAGCCCTTACTCTTCTCATGTCTGCACAATAACCAAGGGAACCTTCTGTGTTCTTCCCATGTTGACTGTCTGGAAGGGAGATTTTTCTGCTCTTGTTCATTGCCACAGCTTTGTATTTTTGTACAGGGAAAAATTTATTATGATGGTCCTTTTCTATCAATTTTTGGGGAATAATGCCTTTAGCAGAAAAATACTTGATTTGTCATTGGAAACAACTGTTATTGGACATATCACTGCTGAACAAGTTGACCGCTAATAATACTTTTACTCAAATAAATTGAATATTTATAGATTACATATTTGGGACAAGATGAGGCAGGTCACAGATACCTGGGCTTAAACTTAAATTCCATTTGGGTACAGCAAAACCCACATTCAGAATAGGAGCCCTATTGTACTACTATGACATGGACTTTGATTTCCTTCTCTTACTTTTTTTCAATAAAATCCATTTAAGCAAGAGGGCACATTCTGAGTTGAAAGATAACCAGAGTTTTACTGGAATCTTACCTGCATTAAAAGTGCAGCCATTTGCTTACGGTTGATTTATTTTAATTAACCTCATGCAGAAAATGGGAAGGTACTGTGCAGTGGAGATAGTAAATCAGGCCCAACAGCCTGCTACTTTTCTTGTCCAGTTCCTCTCTCCCAGCTCTGGAGTACATAAAGCAAAGCACACCATGAGTTCCCAGAGGCAGCCTCGTGATCCTATCCAGGAACTGAAATACATCTCTTCACTTCTGAGTTAGGCAGCTGAGTCTCCCACAGACCGAAAGTCTGTCCCAAAGGAGTATGTGTAACACTACAAGGGACAATGAGTACATAGAAAACTTCCTTCTTACTTTCAGCTTTACCCCAGCTACACAAAATACCACAGGCTTGCAACATACAGACACAGAGACTGTGGCAGAGCTAAGGAGGGAGGTGCAAAATGCAGCTCTATATCTTCTTCCACATTACACTTCAGAGCCAAAATGTATCTCTGCATCTTTCATGTATAATTGCTTTTCATCCCCACCACGCACACACAGAGGACAGGCACAGCGATTTGGGGGCATCAGGCTCAGAAAAGCCATCAGCCCACAGAACAGAATAAACAGTGACAGTCCCTGGAGAGCTGCAGTAGGCACAGTGAGTCTTTGCAGACACGCAAAGTATATTGCTTCACACAAGTTAGTTTCTAATGCTGGTTTACATTCCCCAAGCTCTTCATGAGTAGTGATCAGTAAAACATGAATTCTGAGAAAGCATGCATTGCACAAGAGTGTTCCCATGTCAGGGACAACAGAGCTAGAATGGGGCAAGATGGCCCTATCTGCCCTATAAGTTAATGGAAAGTTTCACAGTGAAAAAGGAATGTTCTGCTGCATGCTTCTGTCATTTACCATCTTTGGAAGTATAGACATGCTGTCTACCCCCTTCTCCCTTTGCAGCAGGAAGGCCAGACCACAGTGCAGAAGGTTCAGTAAATAGCTGCTGTGTAAGTGCAGCAAATCTCAGTTAGGAATGGCATTCCTTTCATCCCATGTCAAGTCTCAATTTTCTGTCTTTATTTATGAAAGCACTTCATGACAGCCATTACATTAATACTTGAATCTGTTGAATCATTGTGCCAAATCAAATATATAAAGTGCCATAAAATAGGGTTCACAGATCAAGATAGTAACATATCCTGAAAAATGAAGAAGGTTCATCCCTTCCCACAGACCAGTTATGTTGAGGCATCATGTAGATAATCCTGGTGTAGCTCTGAATTAACTACCTTTGATCATGGCAGCAGCTTAGTTGCAACAGCACGGACAACACCAGGTGACCAGGATCCTAAGCAAAATCTTCCTTGTGTGCATTATACCATGCAGCATACCATGCTTCTCTTTTGCATGGTTTAGTTGTTTAGGTGGGTTGGATTGGTTGATGGGTTGGACGCGATGATCTTGAAGGTCTCTTCCAACCTGGTGTATTGTATTGTATGTTTTTAAGAAAAGATACATATCCCTTTGAAATTTACCTTGTCATCCAGACAGTCTTTCAACCCTTCTCAATTTTTGTTTGCAATTCCTTCCACCATCAGCAGCCTTGGATCATGTCAGGTTTATTTGTTCCTCTGCCTAGAAATCTCCTTAATGCTGTATTAGAATTTACAATTTCCAACTTTCTGCTGCTTCCCTGCCTGTGCAAAGGTGCAATGAAGTGACACAAAGCAATGAGACAAGAGGGTGCTGATAACTTAGTGCTTAAAGGAGGGATAGAAGGGAATAAATACAGTAATGGTCAGAAGGCATTCCAGGATTTCTAGGGATGACAAAAGGAACAAGCAGGATGGCTTGTGGCAAACTTCCTGGAAAAGAGAAAGCCAAAGGCCATGAGGATGAGCATTAACAACCAAGTTTCACCATGATGGATGGAACCTGTGGAAACACTGCTTTCACAGGAGGTAACAAACTTTGCTTCAGCACAATAAAGCCCATTTTTGTACTTGAGCAGTCAGGTGACAGCTCTCAGTAGAAATGGCCATGAGCAGTTTTAAAAAGAGCATTTTCAAACACAACTCTATGGGTTTGGTGGGTGTGGGGGGGTTTTGGTTGGTTCTCTCTTCTCCTCTCCTTCTCCTCTCCTTCTCTTCCTCTTCCCCTTGCTTCCCCTTCCCTTCCTCTTCTCTTTCTCTTCCTCTTCCCTTCCCCTTCTCTTTCTCTTCCTCTTCCCTTCCTCTTCCCCTTCCCTTCCTCTTCCACTTCCCTTCCTCTTCCCTTCCCCTTCTCTTTCTCTTCCTCTTCCCTTCCCCTTCTCTTTCTCTTCCTCTTCCCCTTCCTCTTCCCCTTCCTTCTCTTCTCTTCTCTTCTCTTCTCTTCTCTTCTCTTCTCTTCTCTTCTCTTCTCTTCTCTTCTCTTCTCTTCTCTTCTCTTCTCTTCTCTTCTCTTCTCTTCTCTTCTCTTCTCTTCTCTTCTCTTCTCTTCTCTTCTCTTCTCTTCTCTTTCTCTTCTCTTTCTCTTCCCTTCCCTTTCTCTTTCTCTTCCCCTTCCCTTCCTCTTCCCCTTCCCTTCCTCTTCCCCTTCCCTTCCTTCCCTTCCCTTCCCTTCCCTTCCCTTCCCTTCCCTTCCCTTCCCTTCCCTTCCCTTCCCTTCCCTTCCCTTCCTTCCCTTCCCTTCCCTTCCCTTCCCTTCCCTCCTCCCCTCCCTCCCCTCCCCTCCCCTCCCCTCCCCTCCCCCTCCCCTCCCCTCCCCTCCCCTCCCCCCTCCCTCCCCTCCCCTCCCCTTCCCTTCCTTCCCTTCCCTTCCCTTCCTTCCTTCCCTTCCTTCCCTTCCCTTCCCTTCCCTTCCCTTCCCTTCCCTTCCCTTCCTTCCCTTCCCTTCCCTTCCCTTCCCTTCCCTTCCCTTCCCTTCCCTTCCCTTCCCTTCCCCTTCCTCTTCCTTTTTCCAATCTAAGAGACAGCACTTTGTTTTCACCCAGCTATGGCATGGAACTGCAAGATTTCCTGGGGCAGCAGTTACTGGAAACACAATCATCTTCAAAATCCTTCCTCAGACGGGAGTGCACTCTCAGAGAATTTTTTCTTCCCATAAACATGCATTAGAAATACACATGCATTGTGAAACCAGCACTTCTACAGAATAGTGAAGGACAGAGAACAATCAGAAGTTGTTTCCTTTCTGCTTTGTGGCAACTGTAGAGATTTCCCTCACACACCAAAGTAGAAATACAGACTTCACTCTTTACCACAAAAAACTCTTTACCAAAAACATTAAAACTCCTTGTATCTCTACTCTAGCAAATGTTACATTTGCTTGGGACAGCTCAGGATGCAAAATACTGAAAAGTTCCAAAAATTGCCCAAACATCAGAATTCTGACAAGCTGGCATTACAAAAGCAGATGAATTTCTGCAGGCATTTTTTGTTTCAAATTCCTGAAATTAAAATGTAGATGAGGTCTGCAACCTTTATCTCTAGAATTGTGCGAGGTCCTGACAAAAAGACTCTAAAGGGAACACTAAGATTTGATAGCTGATTGTGTACTCTGTGGCATAGTACAGTGAAAGTGCTCTTCCAGAAATCCACATCATTTGTCCATTCAAAGTGCTTCATGACAAAGTGGCAAGCCTTGTTCACACAGTGACACTGTCCTGATGTTCTAAAACCTGCTACACATTGTAAATTTCAGTCCCAATATTTTCTGGTTTCCCATCAGTATGAATTCCATAGCCATTTTCATGAAGATTTTTAAGCAGGAACTGTACCTACATGTTCTTTAAGCAGCTTGATAATTATGTATATATTTCCAAATCTCCATTCTGTGTATTCATACAAAAACACTGTTCTTGGTAGCTACAAAAATGTCCTATAGATTTGCTATGTAAAAGTATCTTCCAAGGTTTCATGCAAAATATCCTTTGACAGTAAGAGTTATTTGCCTTTGAAACTGTTTAGGTAAAGAAAGACACATAAGTACATCATCATTCAGAAATCACTTCTTGAGACCTGAAGGAGAATTGCAAGCACTATAAGAAATTAAGAACATGGTATATTAGGCACTCCTAATTAAACAGCATTTAAAATACAAAACCCACCCAGCTGACTGAGCAGAACTGCAAACCAGAAGTTGACATGAGATGTACAGCTTTTTGCTTTGTTTATCTAAAGGCTCCTTGCAGCAGGTTACCTTCTCAGGAGAATGCAGCGGGGGAGAAATCCGCGTGCTGCTGTGTTGGATGCAACAGCTAAAGCCTGGCGCCTGGTCCTCCTGGCATCAGAGCAGCAACCAAGAAGAGTCCTCTAGCCTTTTAGCTCACGTCACAGGCTTCACACCCAAAAGGCATTTGGAGATTGTTCCCGTCAGAGACACAAGGTCTGTGGCTGCTTTCAGCCCGGCTACCGCCCAGACGGGTACCCGCAGGCCTCGGGCTGTGCCGTTCGGAGCCGGCGCCTCCTCCCTCTGGTGGCAGGCGAGCTGCTCGTACAGCCCAGCGTCCATCTGTCCGCTGCCATGCGGGGTGGGTAGCACTGCTGTCGTCGTCCTGTGGTGAAACAGGTGCCCCTCATCACAGAATAATTTAGCTTGGAAGAATTTCTGCTGGAATATCATCTAGTCCAGCCAGCTGATCTCAGCTAAGGTAACTTCAAAGATCGAGTTGCTCAGGCCCTCATCTAGTGGAACGTTGCTGTCTTCCAGGAAAGGGATTATAGGAGCTTCCCTGGCCCCTGTTCAGTGCCTGCTTATTCACACTGTGATTATTTTCTTTTTCCATTTACATTCAGCTGGGATCTCCATTGCTGCAATCTGTGAGGGTTGCATCTTATCCCCTTGCTGACAAGCTCTGAGAAGAATCTCTTAGATTTGAACTTAAACACAGGTCCAGGTGTGCACCTTACTGCTAACCTGATTTTGGCCTCATTTCTATAGCTGATGGATCAAAAGGCTTATAAGGTACAGGTGACCTTTCAGAGGTGCTTATGTTTCTGAACCTATTGGGACTTTTCACTCCCTTTGTGGGAGCTGGCAGTTTGGAAACAAAGAAATATATGCAAAAACATGATCCTGCAGTTTTGCAACAAGTTAGGTTTGCTTATCATTGTTTTTAATTTGCTTCATACTTTGTACAGAAAACAAAAATGCCACATGCTTTTGTTTTTGATTCTGTGGCAGAGAAATCACCAAGCCTCACAATCAAAATCCCCACAGAGCTGTTGCAAAAGTCATGTCTTAACTGGAACATCTATCCTCTGATTCCCACTAACTGAAAATTTTAAACAGAAACCCTCACATCACTAAGAATTCTGCTGTGCATTGCTAATTTGGTGAACTTGGCATAAATACTTTACCAGCACATGGTCTGCACAGCTATCAGTGTTTTAATTAGAAACTGTTACAACACATTAGGAAAAGGAAATTTCGTGTATCGAGATTTCTGTTGGCATAAAATTAGCAATTGTCTTAGCTATTGCGAATTAAATTCCATCTGTTTCTTCTACAGCTCTCAGTATTCATATCAGGTCCTAAAATGGAGTGAGCTCACAGTTTAAGAGGGTGGTGATAGGAGGTTGGTTGGCTTAATCTGTTCAAATCAGCATATTTGCAACATGTTTCTCAGATAAGACCTTGCAAGAAATATTAATCTAAGCTTGGGAAATCAAAATGTTCCCAACCAAGTCAGTGAAAAACTTTTTCTCATGTTAGTCTGTCTTGTAGGGGGCTGAAGCTGCCACATTTTCATAACCCTAGTTTGACCAGCATCCATGAAAATAGTTTAGATTGTGCCAACAGATTGTACCCTCAGGATATGTCCATACAGAGCCACATCACTGGGCACCAATCACTAAATGCAAAAGAAACAGAAAGGAGTACAAAGATCAAATGCTTCTCTTTACAGATCCCCAGTTTATTTTCTGTGTTCTGTGTGAAGCACATCAAGATGTCACAAAAGCATTGTAGCCTCCAGGAAGGAAGCTATAGCGAAATGTTCCCTACAGCTGAAAGCAAATAGCAGCATAATGAAAGCAGACACCTTGAAGGATGAACACAAATTAGTGTTATGCTGAAACCCATCAATGGTCCTTGTCAACAACTGTTTATACAAATGCCAGAGTCATTGTGGATTCTCCTGGCACAACGCTCTACCTCTGCAGAATTAATTTCTATAGTGTGTTGGAGGAAAAAGTGGGGGGGGGGGGGAGGGAAGAAAAGGGGAAAAAAAAGGTTGCAGTAAGCCTATCTATTTATCTAAATGATGCTTATTCCACAAGTGATAATGCCCAAACGGCAAAGCAAGCCAGACGAAGTGTCTGGTCTCCCTTCTTTTGTTCTACATGGGTATCAGGTATTCAGTTCAACTCTCTAGAATCAAGAAAGGTGAAAGTTCTTGCCACCAGGTGGCAGGAGCTTCCCAGCTAAAAATCACACCTACACTGATCTAGTGGAGCATCAACTGCCAGGACTTTAAACCAATTCTGTGAACCAGGATACAAACTCGCTTGCTTCAGAAGAGGAAGGGTTTTGTTTGGGTTTCTTTGTGTTTGTTTCCCCCACCCCTCCCCCATAATAAGAAAATAAAAAGAAAAATCTTTTTAAAAGCCATAGAAGAGATCACAAAAGCCTTGTGGACAGCAGAAGTTGTTGCCTGCTCAGTTTGAGAATTAAAACTGCAAAGGCTTCCAGAATTATTTTTCTAAAGTACTTAGAAAAATAAAAAAATGTTTTCCCACTTTGGACTGGTTCCTATATAAGCACTTTTCCCTGTTTAGAAGCAGAATTCTCAAAGCTCTATTTCTGCCACCTCCTGTATCAGTTTTTCCGCATGAGCAAAGGCACTCATGTCTACTTAAAAGTAGCAGCACCCACAGCCACACAGGGCAGCTTTTTTTCCCCTCAATTTTTGGGAAAGGGACATTTCGACCAGGAAATCAT
Source organism: Picus viridis (assembly GCA_033816785.1). Classification (NCBI taxonomy): domain Eukaryota; kingdom Metazoa; phylum Chordata; class Aves; order Piciformes; family Picidae; genus Picus; species Picus viridis. Next base: position 1,705,582 of record CM066591.1, on the reverse strand, counting down.
TCTGCAAGCTCATCAGCACACCCTAGGACATTGGAAGAGTCTAGGTTCTATTGATTTTCATTGTAGTGTTCTGGCATCTGTTTAACACTTAAGCACACACACTCCCTCTGTGTTTTGAAAATGCCAATGTAAAATGCAACTCCATGGAGAAAGCCGAGTCAGTCACTCAGAAGTATGCTGGTAAGCAGAGAATAGAAACTTTGGTGTTGAGTTGTTTTGTTTGTGTGTGTGTTGTGAGCCTTTTTACCAGTTTAACAAAACACATTGAAGGAGCCAAGGTCTTCCAAAACTCTTTCCAGTTTCAAGTGTTGATCCTGAAACTAATATTCCCAACAAAACAATAGCTTTTGCGTTTATACACACACATACACAGCGTAAAGACTAGAGTAAAAACTAGACAGAGTAAAGACTAGAACTTGGAGGAAAATTCTCATTATGTGAATTCACCTCCCCTTCCCTACACTTTCAAGGAAGCCTGCTCTGTCCCAGTGCTCCTCTCCAGCCCTCCTAAATCACTCAAATCAGCTCCAGCATGCCTTTTTGGCAGACAGTGAGAATTCATAAGCTCAGATATAAGTCCTTCTGCCCTATCTCTCACTCTCCTCTTCTGCCCAGGAGATCTCACAGATCATCTCCTGGCTCTGGCCATGTATGTGCAACCAATTGTACTGGGCATAGATTGAAGTAGAGGTTATTTTCCTACCCTGGAAGTATTATGAACCTGAATCACAGAATGGCAAGGGTTATGAAGGATCTCTGGAGATCATCTAGCCCAACCCCCCTACCAAGGCAGGTTCACCTAGAGAAGGTCAAGCAGGAAAACATCCAGGTGGGTCTTGAATGTCTCTGGAGATGGAGACTCCACCACCTCTCTGGGCAGCCTGTTGCAGTTCTCCATCAGCCTCACAATAAAGAAGTTCCTCCTATTTAGATGGAACTTCTTATGTTCTTATTTATGATTGCAGCATGGAAATAAATTGACTAGTTGTGCCTCTTGTTCAGACTGTGCTGAACAAACTGGAAACTAAGTAAAATTGCTCATGCAAGATCTGTCAAAGGCTTTCAGGGAAATTATTATATCACATCTATAAATAAATAAATTACTAATAAAATGTTTTCTGCAAGTGTTTTAAGTTGCCTCAGAATCTGACAGGAGGCTGAAGCATCTGGAAAGCATGGAAACTTTTTGCAAAGATATTATAGTGCAACATGTACACTTGTATCTTCTCTTTTATAAGCAGCATTTTGTGATGCAGTCTGGAATGACTGAGTAAAAGGACTATTTACACAGCATGAGAGCAGGATTTACTCAGGAGAGCTATTGCAGAATTTTGTTATGCTCCAGAGCTGGCCAGCTGAGAGTCTATCTTGTTACAGAAAAAGCAGTAGTAGGAGATGAACCAAACCAATTATCTTGTTTAACCAGCTAGGTCAAGTTGATACAGAGATAAAATAGCTTTGTGAACCACCTTGTGAACCATGAGAAGATAATGAAGGGTTTTCATGCTGTCATAGAATCTGTTTTTCAAATGAGGGCAGACCAAGCTCAAACTCCAGTGAAGTTGTAATATCTTATCACCTTTCTTTATCTAAACACCAGCAAGTCCAGTATTCACCAGACAGAGCAGTGCTTCTCCAGGGTGGTGGTCTGCTTCTAGCTTTTACACAGAATGGTAAGTCTCCTCAGACTGTGCACTGGGATTTGATTACCTTTCACAGAGAGTCGTGTATGTGTTTACAAATACATCACATACAAGGACCCAAATCAAGATATCTTGTTCTGCGGTGCAAGGCTAAAATGCAAGACATCACTCACATCACTTTGACCACATGCAGTTGACAAAAGAGCTATGTGCAAAACCACAAGAGCAGACAGGAAGAGTTGTCTTGAATCTGGTGACACAATCCAGGACACGTTCCTTGTATTTTGTAGAATAAGCAAAAAGTAGCGACAAGCATCCTGTTTTGAGATTTGGTATGGGTTTGGTATCTTCTTGACCTAGTTTTGTATATACCTGCCACCACTGGATGCCCCAAAGTCTTCTCTTTATGTAGCTCTATTCCAATATAATTTCTATAATGCTATTTTTGTGTTGTTATTTACCATGGATACAAACTAGCAGCTAGGTAGGAAATCACCCTTAATCCTTTCCTTTCAGTTTAAAGCAGAAGAGAACAGAGCACAACATTCAAAATGAAATCTCATATTCACTCCATTACTCAACACACTTCTTTAACAGGAGACAATTTTTTGGCAAGTTGGCTTTTTTTCTTTTTACAATCAGACACCTGACATGTCATTATAGCATGCAGAAAAAAATTGAGTAGAAACACTTAAGACTTTTTTTTAAAAATAATAATTAATTAATAGAATACAAAGCAGCAAGATCCTCAGTGAAAGGTAACCATTAAATGCCAAATTAAGATCTTAAAAAGCCTTTAAAGGCTTTATTGTACTTTCTCACTCCCACCAAACTTTAGAGGCATCTGGTCTAGAGTTCTCTGAATGAAGCACTACATCCTGAGAAAAATTAAACATAATTTGTCCTTTAGTCTTTCTACATGTATCTAGAGTTGGTCAAAGCTGTATCAAAGTTACTCACATCTTTTTTTTTCCCCCTAACAGAGTAGTATTTTTTAAGTTTTATTAATTAATGTTTAGTTGCTGGTGGTAAGATGAAATGCAACAGAGCCGCACATCATGCAGGTACACTTCCATTCCGATTTGAATTTAAGTTAAAAAGTCTGACAATTCCTCAGTCTTCTCCAAAGGCATTTTGTTACCCACACAAAGTTGTCATGCCTATGGAAATGACTACTGCACCATCCAGAACAGTGCACAGTTAAGCCCATCATCTGGTTCTGAAACTCAGTTCTCCGTTCCCTCAGACTAACTTAGAACAGTTCATTCACTCTGCCTAATGACTTCAAGCCCAGTCCCTACAAGGCCATTTATTCCTGTTTAGCAATCTTGAGTCAACCTCCTTTAGGTGGAGACTTATTAATAGAAGAGTCCATGCCTGGGAGACCTGTCCTTTTGCGGGCTGCAGTCTCTATTTTCCGTACCAGGTCCACATCCCACCGATGGGTGACGAAACTAACCACGGCTCCAGGCACCTTGCTGCCAACCCGTCCAACTCGCCCTGCACGATGCAGGTAGTCTGGTATGGTGTCTGGAAAGTCATAGTTGACCACTAGTTGTACACTGCGGGTGTCTAGCCCCCGTGCAGCAAGGTCTGTGCAGACAAGGACAGAAACGTCACCCTTCTGGAAGGAGGCAAAGATGCCAGCTCTAGCATCTGCTGACATCTGTCCCTGCAACCTCAGGTGCTTGATTTTGTGGTCATCCAGAATATAGCCTAGCCAGTTGACAGTACTGGCACTCTTGCAGAAGATGAGAACAGCCCCGCTAGATGCTGAGCGCTCCTTAAGGAGCTGCAGCAGTTCAGGCAGCTTGTCCTTGCCTTTGACACGGATAAACTTCTGCTGGACATGAGGTGGCAAACGGTGCAGGCTCTGGGTGGTGAGGGTGACAAACCGGCCCACATCGGAGAACTTCTCCAGCGTCTCGGTCAGCCCCGCGGGAAGGTGGCTCCGACCACTACCATCTGGGTCCTCGGTTCCCCGGGTCCACCCGGCCCGGGAGCTCCAGCGCTGAGAGGAGCGTGCGCCAGGATCTGCTCCAGCGGCTCCAAGAAGGTGTCGTCCATCAGGGTGTCCGCCTCGTCCAGCACCATCCAGAGCAGCCGCTCCAACGTCAGGAAGCGCCGCCGCAGTGCCTCCCGCAGCGCTCCGGGCGTGCCCAGCAGGACGGCCGGACCGGGCGGCGGGGCCCGCAGCTGCCTCCGTAGACCGCCCGCCGCGCCGCCGCCCACCAGCCCGCGCACGTGCAGCCCCGCCGGCCGGCACAGCGCCGCCGCCACCGCGCCCACCTGCACCGCTAGCTCCCGCGACGGCAGCACCACCAGCCCGCGGGGAGACGGCGGCCCCGCCGTCTCTGCCGGCTTCTCGGGGCAGGCCAGCAGCCTGTCCAGTAGCGGCAGCAGGTAGGCCAGCGTCTTACCGCTGCCGGTCTCGGCGGCGCACAGGGTGCTGCGGCCCCGGCGCAGCGCCGGGATGGTGAGGCGCTGCACCGCCGTGGGGCGGCTGATAGAGAGGTCTTCTAGGCCGGCTAGTAACGCTGGCTGCAACCCCATCTCGGTGAAGGATGGGCCCTGCACCGCGTCATCCTGCGGCTCCTTCAGGGCAGGAGCCACCTTCTGCGAGGGTTCCAGCTGGAAGTAGTCCCCGCAGGACTTCCTGTGCTTCCAGCCCGCCGACACCAGCTGCGGCTGCTCCCAGCGCCCCACGGTCTGCCAGATGGGCTGGCTCAGCTCCGGCCGCCGGCTCCGCAGCAGCAGCTTCCCGGGCCGCGTTGCCGCCGCCTCCCGTTGCCCACGCCGACGGCGCTGCACGCCCCGCTGCAGCCGCAGGCGCAGGGCCCAGGGGATGCGCACCACATCCCCGGGGGGCTGCGCGCTCTCTGTCTGGGTGGTCGCCAGGCGCCGCGGCAGCAGCGAGAGAATGACCCGGGAGAATGTCCCGCCTCGGCCCAGCGCCATGGCGGCCTCTCGCGTGTTGGCCGCGGCGCTACCCGATGACGCTATGAAGAGACACTTCCCGCGGTTCCCCCGCCCCCAGGAGCCGCAGCGGAGCCACGCGTGGCTGCCGAGTGCGTACCGGCGGTGGTACATACCTCCAGCGGTGGTGGTCGGTACCTCTGGAGGATCCGGGGCGGGGTGGGGGTACTTCAGGAAGCGGCAGTCACGGCGGCCCCTTCATGTTCGCCTTTTGAGCTGACGGGTGAGGGCCGACGCCCGTGCCTCACCCCGCGGGAGGAAACATGGCCCAGAGGGGTGCAGTATACGGCCCGGCTCCCCTACTCCGGGGAAGGAGCCGGTGTGGCGGGAAGCGCGCGCACGCATACACACCCAGACACCCCGGTCGCACCAGTGGGGTTCAGTGCACGGCCCGACTCCCTCCACTCGGAGAAGGAGCTGGTGTGGCGGGAAGCGCGCGCACGCATACACACCCAGACACCCCGGTCGCACCAGTGGGGTTCAGTGCACGGCCCGACTCCCTCCACTCGGAGAAGGAGCTGGTGTGGCGGGAAGCGCGCGCACGCATACACACCCAGACACCCCGGTCGCACCAGTGGGGTTCAGTGCACGGCCCGACTCCCTCCACTCGGAGAAGGAGCTGGTGTGGCGGGAAGCGCGCACACACACCCGGATCTTTTCTTCCAGGTGGTACCGCACCAGGAATGACGGTGAACTCACCGCTGTGCTTTAGAGGAAAGAAGATCCTGGCTCCAATGGTGCGAGTGGGGACATTACCAATGCGACTTCTTGCTCTAGACTATGGTGCCGATATCGTGTACTGTGAGGTATGAGGGATGGGCAGATTAGGCAGTCTTCCCTGATAACTTTATTATTGGTGCAGAATGGTGACTGTGTATTAGGTTCTCCAGTATAAGTCAACACAAAGCTTAATTTTTGTCTTTTAACAAATGCAGAGAATTGTTAACACTCAGGAATAAGGTAAAAAAAGTCTTAAGAGTAATACTGGTTTCTTCACCCGTGATTGTCTAGATATTAGGAAATATTTCTTCACTGAAAGGGTTCTGAAACATTGGAATGGTCTGCCCAGGATGGTGGTGGAGTCACCATCCCTGGAGGAGTTCAAGCAATGCATGGACCTGGTGCTTAGGGTCATGGTTTAGTGTTGACCCTTCAGTACCGGGTTGAAGGCTGGACTGGATGGTCTTTGAGGTCTCTTCTAACCAGATATATTGTGTGATTCTGTGTGTTTGGCTAGTACAAACCTACCTTGATTCTTGATGTGCTTTACTCTTCAGCATTAACTTAAATGCCCTTTTCACTTTAGATGGTTGGTTCTGCTTTGTTTCCAGCTTGATAGGTATTTGAACAAGATAGTTCTAGAATTGTGTACCCATAGCATATTCCTGTCTTCTGTTCATCAGCTGTTCTTCAGTTGAGTGTGTTGTATAGTTAAATACTTGGTTTGATTTATATTTTTTTGCCATATTTGATATCTCTAGATGGTTATAAAATGGGCAACTGCTAGGCCTGGATGGCTTAAACCTTTCACCTCACTGAGATATTCTTTTTCTTCTCAGGAGCTGATTGACATAAAGATGCAGCAGTGTAAAAGGGTTGTAAATGGCAAGTAGAGCATTTATTTTGTTACTGTCTGTAAGCATTTTTTTTTCTAGTTAAAAGAATTAGTTTTCTGAAGTAATTTTATAGGGAAGTATTAATACTTACGATTTCTAAATTGTCCTTAGGGACCTAACAGGCTTTTGAAGCGCTGTCTTACACCTGTCTGCTGCTCTGCAGTTTCAAATTTTCAGTTTCCCTTAAGGATTTTCAGTTAGTGTCTCTCAAGGAAAACCATAAATGTTTTTGGACTTAGTTTGTTGTAAGGATTCAGTGAGTTTTCTGTTAAAATTTTTGACAGAAGTCAGGTCCCTGGGTGTGCAGGGATAGGCCTTCCGAAGCGAAAGACTTCAGAATTTTAGCTCCTGCCATTGTATCTTACTCTTTTTAAAAAGAAAAATGGGATCAGTGTTGGAAATCCATTGCTGATGCTTCAGCATTATGCTTCTTGGCAGCAGGTGAAAGAAACTAGTAGCTGAGAATAGATAGGGCTTTAAAGTTCCAGTATATTAATTAAAACATTGAAGCTTTTCATTTTATGTGAGTTTTTAAAATAAATAATAAACTTGTAATTAAGAGAGAACCTCCCTCAATTCTGGATCTGCATACTGGCTTCAGGCTCTGCTGCCTTTTGCACTATTTCAGTAAAGAACAGAAAGTGAAAACTCTTGTTTGGGGCTTTTTTGTTTTTGTTTGAGGGTTTTTTCCTAGGAACTTTACGTGTACATGTGCTGATATAAAATCAAATTTCCTGAGCACAACTGCTAACCTTAGTTACAAAGCCCTTTAGTATTTTTTTGGGGAAAAAAAGGTTTAATAGTTTCCAAGAAAAAAAATTCATTAGGGGTGCAGCGGAGACGATTTCCAACCATGAGACTTTGTACATTTTAGCTGTTTGTGACAGAACAGTGTACATGCTTGTTAGTCTGTTGCAATAAGGAAACGAGACATGCAGCATGTCACTGTTCAGCATTATTTTATTGTCTTGGGATCCATGGGCTACATCCAGCCTAACGTGATTCTCACAAAGAAGTTCTTGAAGAGGACAGCTTTGAGACTTCCCAGCTGAGTGGCATGAGAGCTTTTCATAGTGTCCCTGCTGGGGAGCACAAGTGCACTACAGATCTGCTTTCCTGTCCCTTCCCAGAAATGGTACTGTTTTAGTCATTATGAGTTACTCATTGTTAGACTTGTCTGGTGTTGACACTTGCCCAAGAAACTAGCTCGGGGTGATTAGGGAGTACTAAGGGAGGTGGACAGCAGTACTGCAAGGACTGTTTATGGAGAGCTTATTTAATAGCATTTCATTTATTTACAAGTTGCAGAGTGATTAGACTTCTGTGCTCACATGGGTATCTAATTTTTGTCTGTTTCTCCTTTCCTACAGAAGTGCTTGAAACGGTGGACTTTGTTGCACCTAATGAGAGAGTTGTTTTCAGAACTTGTGAGAGGGAGAAGCACCGTGTTGTTTTTCAGATGGTAAGAAACGAACTGCAGGTGCTCTTCTAATAGCAACATAATTAAACAAAGTAGTGCTACCAATATTAAGTCTAAAGCAGCTGTCTATACTGCAGTGTTCTTGATGCTTCAAGTGGAGGTTAACACATCGCAAGTGTGTTGTTGGTGCATGTGTTCAGCATGGAGAAGAGGAGGCTCTGGGGAGATGTTATAGCAGCCTTCCAGTACCTGAAGGGGGCCTACAAGAAAGATGCAGAGGAACTTTTTACAAGGGCTTGTAGTGCTAGGCTGAAGGAGAATGGCTTTGAGCTGGAAGAGAGTACGTTTAGACTGGATATTAGAAAGAAATTCTTTACAGTGAGGGTGGGGAGACACTGAAACAGGGTGCCCAGGAAGGTTGTAGATGCCCTCTCCCAGGAGGTGTTTAAGGCCAGGGTTTTAAGCAGCTTGGTCTAGTGGAAGGTGTCCCTGCCCATGGCAGGGTGTTGGAACTAGATGATCTTTAGGGACCCTTCTAACCTGAACCATTCTATGTGATCAGGATAGTATGTTATAAGCTCTCCATAGAGCTGTTTTCAGAATAGGTGGTTAAGATGAATTCTGTGCTCAGCAGCTTGATTTTGTAATAGGTCATCTTTGATATATTTCCAAATGTATAGATACAAGAAATAAGGTATGCTGATGTTTGATCACAGGTTTAAGTCATGCACCATCCAGTAAACAGTTGCCCAGGAAAGACTAAATGAAATGGCATTGTTTAGTGTAGATGAGAGGATTCAGATGCACATACAATGCACAAATGGATTAAAGGCTGCTGGAGAAAAAAGGTAGTAATTTGCCCTTTGGGACCACTCTGTGTACAACAAGAGATGATGGGGGTTATAGGAAGGGAGAAATGTGGACTGCAATAGATACTGAAAAAGACCTTCTTTGTTGATAATGATATCACTGGAATAATTTCCATGTAGAGACTGTGGAATTGTTACTACTATAGCTTCTGAAGAACATGGTAAGTACCTGATGGTGATGGGCAGAGAACATTTGATACTGCTGTAGGTTAGGAAGGTGGACAGACCTCTCTGGAACCATTTTTGCATCACCATTCATTGTTCAGTGCATGACACTAGTACATGCTTTAGCTAAATGTTGTGCCATGAATAGATCTCTGTCATTTTATACTGTTTAGAGAAAATACAGTTGTACACATGGGCAAGTGATCTGGTCATATTTTGTAATTATAAATCCTCTTGTTTTACCAACAGGGTTCAGCAGATGCTGAAAGAGCCCTGGCAGTAGCTAAGCTTGTGTAAGTCATCTTCTCTTATCCCTTCACACCATGGATTTATTTGGTTTTTTACATATAGAGGAATTGCTGTAGAAGATGGATTCTTATGACTGGGAAGGTCATAAGATCCTTAATAGGATCAAGAAAAGTAAGAGCTGCACAGTAAAGTATAGCATCTCAAAGGACCAGTGGTGTGACTGCAGCTTCTATTTAAATTCTTGCTCAAACCAGCAGCTGCTTAAGTTCTATACAAGGATTGATGGCTTTTTGCTAGTGCAATGAGTGTGTTCTTGATCTGTCCAATGGGGAATTTCCCTGGGTGCAGAGCTGTGAGGAAGATCAGTATGTCTGAAAATGTCTCCTACTGTTTGTGGTTTGAAGCTCCCTTTGAAGTATTATGCAGAAGTGAAAATCTCTTTCAAAAGGTGTTTTTAAGGCTCTGTTTGAAATAGAAGGAAGTTTCAATAGGGCTTGCTTTAGTGGCAGTAGTGAATATACTTAATCCTATGTAAACATATTTAAGATCAGTATTTGCAGCTTCTGTGCAGCGCTGGTTGAAACCTGTGGGCAGACTGATCTGATCACTGTTAAATAAATATATCAATGAGAAGCTAAAAATTCAGAAGTTCAAATAAAAACTTACCCTTTAAACCTTCATGATGATGGAACAAGTTTCTTGAAAAGATGTTTATTTCCTGATCCTTTTTCTTATACACTGAAAAATATTTTTATTGTTTTTTCTTTCAGGGAGAGTGATGTAGCTGGTATTGATATCAACATGGGATGCCCAAAAGAATATTCTACCAAGGCAAGCAGATTAGATATTAGGCCATGGAGCTCCAGTTTTATGTCAGCAGACCAGTAAAACTATTTTTTCCCCTCTTCCCTTTCACAGTAGGGAAAACAAAAAAGGGAATTCTGTGGCCATTTATTATGTATGGGGCATAAATACATGGCTGATTGAAATGAGGTATCCAGTGCATGGAGGCAATACTGTGAAAAGGGGAATAGTAAAGGCCAAAGCTGATGCAAGCAAACATGCCTGAACCATGCATTATGCTGCACAGACTCATCTCCATGGAAGTGAATCACCCTCCACCCTGTTTTTCACCCAGGATGAAATAGCGCTTTGTCTAAATGGATTTATTTGATAAAACTAGTTGTAGAGGGCCTAATTTAGATCACATCACTTCAGAGAAATAAAAGTATGTCATGGAGTTTTGACACAGAAGAACCAAAGGGCTCTTATGACTTTGTTTGGGATGATGTTTTCCCATCAGAGGGTTGCTTTTCCTTTGGAGCATGTGAAATGTATGAGAATGTTGGAGACCTTTCAGACATGTATTATCTTCACTTGTAAATTAATAATGCCTCAGCCTGGCAGTTTGTCAGTGTTGAATGTACCAGGCCATGCTGTGAGAAAGGCATAGGATGGATTGATTTATAGGGGGATTTTCTGATTCTGTGCTTCTTACTTCTGTAGGTTGGGTTGTCCCCTGAAGAATAATTACTTGTAGTGTATAGCCAGAAACTACTCACATCAAGACCTCTCAGATGTGGTGTATAATGTTAATACAGTAAATCTGTTCAGCTGTCACTGAGTAGGAACTGTATGATTACAGTTGCTAAAAATGGCTTTTTGAAATCTTGTCTACTCCAAATGGGAGGGGCCTGGTGCCTTGAATTACTGCTCTGCAGTTCTAGGAAATGCTTCAGCAAAGTGTTCATTGATGTTCCTGCATTTTAGATTCCTCCATAATATAACATTGTGCTTTTGCTGTGGTCTGCTAATAGGCAAAATAATTGAGATGAAAAATATGTTTGCCTAGCGTGTAACAGTTTCTGTGTATATTCCTAGGGAGGCATGGGAGCAGCACTGCTGTCTGATCCTGACAAAATAGAGTCTGTAAGTATCACCTTGTGGGTTGTGAGCTGCCTTGGAAAGTGTTATGTATTGTGCTCTACTGGAAGCAGGAACGAATGCATGGAAGATAAATTTGTAAAAGCTAGGGTGTATTTATCAGGTTTGAGTACCAAAATGAAGGTTGGGGATAAAGAATCCTTGTTTACTTCTTGTCATTGGCTGAACTATAAAGTTGCCACCTTCTTCTTTTTCAACTTACAAACTTTCACTATGTGGTGCTATTTTTGCCAGGGGAGGAGTTTTATGTGCATATGTAATGAATCTGTGTAAAACCCTACATGAACTAGTAGGGAAAGGGTTCATGCATACATGTATGTGTGCACATATTTCATACATACAGAACTCTGTATGAACCTTTATGAAAAAGATGCGTGTACATATATGCACATCTACCTATATGTAATATAGATTGATATGTAATATGTGGAGGGTTTAGGTATATACTTGCTTTTTTCCCCAAAGACTTCTAAGCTGAAACAGATGAAACAGAGTCCAGAGGTTGCTCTGCATTTCCAGAGATTTTATTAGCATACAGTTTTCTTTCTTCTTAAAGACTTGATTCTTCTCAGTTCGGATGACCTGACTGTGAACTTTGTCTTACTTTGTCTTATCTCTTAGTTGCTTCAGAGTTTCTGAAGGCAGTTCTTGTACTGTTCCTATACTCAGCACTGGTGAGGCCACACCTCATATGTTGTGTTCAGTTCTGGGCCCCTCCCTATAGGAAGGGCATTGAGGTGCTGGAGCATGTTGAGGGAAGGGCAACAAGGCCCATGAAAGGGCTGAATCCTTTTAGTGTGGTTTAGTGGCAGCCCTGGGTTGAAGGTTGGACTAGATGGTCTTTGAGTTCTCTTTTAACCACATAAATTCTGTTGTTCTGTTTACAGTTCACCTCTCAGGGATTTAAACATGTGTAGGCCATTAGATGACCCTTTTAAGTGTGGTCTGCTGGACTTGCATTCAGCTTGTGAAAAGATTGTTCCCTTGGCTTAGTTCCTAAATAGTTAAAGAAACAATTGCTTATTTGCCTGCTTATTCTGAGTTTACTGAATAAAATGTGCTTTCTGTTAAGCATGGAATTCAGTTTACAATATTTGTTTTCTTTGGAGGATTCAGTGATGTTATTTGACATTTTCTTTGGTTGTTTTTTTTTTTTTTTTTTTGTTTTCATGTAATTTTAAATGCTTTCTTCTCTCCAAAAACCCCTCTTTATCAGGAATGCTTGCATTTTGTTTTCACAAACTCGCAATACAAAAGAGGACTGTGAAAACGGTTGCATGACAATGAAAAACTTTGGCAGTTTAGTTTGAAATTACCAGAGTTCACTGATAATATGACCACCTCATATTAAAACCAGTGTTGAAACTCCAGCAGCAGTTAATTGCCCTGCAAAAGTCCAGTTAAAAGAAGTGGAAATAAAAATGGCTTAGATTAGAAATAAGTTTGTATACTTATCAGGTGAAATGATATACTCAATTACAGACTGCATGTAGATTCTTTATTGAAAAGCAGTAGCTACTGTTACATTGTTCTAACTTCTCTATATCTTCAAGAGCAAAAGTAGTAGAACTCTGTTAATGTCATTCTCATTGTGTTTTTGTCTTTATTTTACTTTTTCCAGATACTGACTACCCTTGTTAAAGGAATTTGCAAGCCAGTAACCTGCAAGATCCGCATTTTGCCCTCTGTAAGAACATCAGTCATTATTCTGAAGTGTTTAGTTGTTGGTTATTTCTGTGATTTGAAATCAATTAGAATATATGTCATTCTAAAACATTGGCATTTGAGACTTGTTATTATGAAATAACACTTGGAATCACAGTTTCTGTTTGGGATGCTGTCACAGCCTAAAGGGTTAAGTGACTTGTGGGTTTGTTGGTTTCCACGAGACCCAAGTGCACAGAGGCTTTTATTCTCCACATTTCTGAACTTTATTACAGATTACCACAAATACTACAAAAATCACCATAGCAAATGTACCTGTGATTTATAAAGCTAGATATAGACATGTCTATCTCAAATTGTTTCACATTAGGAGTAGTAACAATCAGGAGTGTAACAGCAGTGCTTAATATAGCAGCAATCAATTAGAACAACAGTCAATAATAGCAACAACCATGTAAGTATATACTGTTGTATCTTACAACAGACTTATCACTAGTGAAGCAAATCAATAATACAACAGCAGATATACACATCTTTATATATATGTTCATAGTAAAGATACCAGTATCAAATGCATTGGATCTCAGAAGGGGGCCAAACCATGCACAAATTAAAAACCAACTTTTGCAGCCTTTTTAGAAACTCTTCAATAGATTGAAGCACTGAAATTGCTTATACAAAGAGGTTCATAACCTTCCTTCTCAGGAGCAGCATTTTCCTTGCAGTAAGCATGACTTACATTCTGGGTAGCTTCTTGGGTACAATGAGTCATTTAGAAGAAACTCTGTAAACTCACTAAAGCTGGTACATCTTACTTTTTCAGTATTTGTCTGGAGTTTATTTATTAAGAATGTACTGAAAATGTGTAGGTTGTTTTTTCTTTTTTACAGCTGATGTAGTTTCCTTATGGATTTACATTTTTTCCCAGTTGAATTCTCTATATATTTTTCAACTACCAGGGGGTGATGTGGCATCTCTTCTAATGATTACTTACTTTGCAATTGTATGTTTAATTACCTGGCTAGATACCAGGATTGTGTATGACTCGGATAGCTATTTCTGCAGATGGATGCACTGTAACTGAGCAAGCCATTGTTCAGAAGTCATTTACACATGCACTTGAAATTAGTAAATGAACAAATGAAGCCTGTGTCAAAAGAATCAATAACTGAGATAATTTTGGTTCTGAATTATTAAATCAAAGAATTGCCACCTCCTTTTTGTTTTCTACAAGTATCCTAGAGCTGTTTCTTTTTTGTTTCAAGCTGCTTTTGCATAACATGCCATCCATCAGAGCAGCAGGTGAGCTTCTGTCTCTTATGGCCGTGCCAGCTGATGAATGTTAGTTTTTGAAGATTGAATATGCTGGGTTTGTGATGAACCACAAATCATTCTCCAGCTTTTGAAAGAAAATTTGCCTTATCTTTTTTCATTCTCTCTTTCTCTGAAGCTGCATAAGACAGCCCAATCCAGCAGTGTGCCAAATTCCTTTCTGCCTTGTGACAGCATCTTACCTCTTTGAAGATGCACTGGGAGCTTCCCCTTTCTCCTCTGTGCCTTTTATTCAGTGGTCATGTCTGAATATCATAGAATTCTTCAGATATAAGTTAACTTTTTAGAGACCTATCCAGAAGTTTGCTTGTAGATTTGTTGATTTCATGTTGCAATGATTTCAGAAGGCATCCTGATATTAAGATGGATCTTAATTACAGTTTGCAGAGTAGTCATTAGAGAGTACTTGTTGACAAGTGTTCTGTATCATTTTCAAGCGTCAATCTAAAAACCTGTTGGAAAATACTCTGCTACTGGAGTATTACGAAACCTGGTTTGAAAAAAAATGAGATCTATGGTTTCAGGCACTCAAAATGGCTTCTTATTTTTGTCATAATATGTAGTTCTTAAATTGAAGTGTCTATTAAGTGGTTATGCATTTTAGAAGTTACCGGTGAAGTGACATTTGTTTGTGCAATGATCATGTGGTAGTCACTCCTTTTTCTGCCATTCCTTGTCCCTCAGATTGAGGATACTGTGAATCTGGTGAAGAGAATAGAGAAGACTGGCATTGCTGCCATTGCAGTCCATGGAAGGTAAATCCATTTTAGGATGGTTTAGTTTGCTGATGCACAGTAAGGTATGACCAGAGTATACTCCACAAGAAATATGTGGTTCTGAATCCAGCTGTTAACTGAAACATTGTTGTAGATAAATCAGGCCAGTAATGGTGTAACCAGATGGGTAGATGATTGGAGAGCAGTGGATGTTGTCTACTTTGGCAAGGCCTTTGATTCAGTGTCCCACAACACCCTCAGAGGGAAGCTTTGGAAGTGTGGGTTAGATGAGCGGACAGTGAGGTGGACTGAGAACTGTCTGAAGAACAGAGCACAGAGGGTTGTGATCAACAGTGCAGGGTCTAGTTGGAGGCCTGTGGCTAGTGGTGTTTCCCAAGGGTCAGTAGTGGGTCCAGTCTTGTTCAACACACTCAATGATCAGTATGAAGGAGTAGAGTGTACTCTCGGCAAGTTTGCTGATGATGTAAAATTGGGAGGTGTGGCTGACTCCTCCAGTCAGGCTGTGCTGCTATTCAGTGAGACCTGAACAGGCTGCAGGGCTGGGCAGTAGTGAACCTCATGAAGTTCAACAAGGGCAAGTGTGGGGTCCTGGACCTGGAGAGGAATAACCCTCTGCACCAGTACGCATTAAGGGTTAACCTTCTGGAAAAGTGCTCTGCAGAGAAGGACCTGGGAGTGCTGGTGGAGAACAAATTCACCATGAGCCAGCAGTGTGCCCTGCCCTTGTGGCCAACAAGGTCAGTAGTTTTCTGGAATGCGTTAGGACGTGTGGCCAGCAGGTCAAGGGTGGTTCTCCTCCCCTTCTACTCTGCCCTAGTGAGGCCACACTTGGAGTATTGTGTCGAGTTCTGGGCCTCCCAGTTCAAGAGGACAGGGAACTATTGGAGAGAGTCCAACAGATGGCCACAAAGATTATTTAGGGGACTGGAGCCTCTGTTTTATGAGGAGAGGCTGAGGGCCCTGGGGCTCTTCAGCCTGGAAGAGCAGATAATAGGGGATCTTGTAAAAACATATAAAGATCTAAAGAGTGGAGGTCATGAGTTTGGGCCTGGGCTCTTCTTCATGATGGCCAGTGACAGGACAGGTACAAACTACAAGACAGGAGGTTTCACCTGAACTTAAGGAGAAACTTCTGTACTTTGAAGAGTGCTGGACCAGGCTGCCCAGAAATGTTGTGGAATCTTCCTCCCTGGAGACTTTCAAAACCTGCCTGGATGTGTTTCTGTGTAACCTGAGCTAGGCAAATCTGAGTTAGCAGGGTGGTTGGACTAGATGATCTCCAGAGGCCCCTTCTACCCCCCCCCTTCTATAATTCAGTAACTGGGGATCTGAACCTCTTGCTGCTATTTTCCTAAAACTTTTGTCTCAGAGATGGAGTAAAACTAAAAATAATCTTGAGTGCTCTGTGTCTAAAGAATGCTGCTCATCTGCATATGAAATGACAGCAACAAGGTTTTAAAATGTATTCAGTATGAAAGGATTCTCCTGTGATTACAATATGGAAAAGGAAAATTCCATCAAATATATAAAATAAACAAGTAGAGATAAGTATGTCCCAATAATCCTTGAATCATATCTGCTGTGATTCAGAGAGCTGAAAGCTCCATAGGAAATCTTTGGTCTTGTCTTTTTTTTGTTTGTTGGAAAGAAAGAAGGAGGAGAGGCCTCAGCACCCTGTCCACTGTGATGTGATCAAAGCCATATCTGAAGCAGTCTCCATTCCAGTAATAGCAAAGTAAGTTGGACTAATTAGCTGGTTATTGGCAGATGCCTGTACTTCACTTTGCGAGTGCATGAGAAAGGCTCTTCAGGCAGGGCAAATACAACACTACTGGTTAACAAAGATCAAATCTGAATGGAGGCAGCAGTGGCAGAAAACAGCCTTGTGAAATATCTTCACACCTCGGTGTTTAGTTTAAAACTTCTGTGCATTTTCCAAAAACACTGCTTTTGTGTGTCACAGTCTATCCCATGCAAGTTGTTTCTGGTTGCATCCAGCAGTTGAATTCTCTATGCATTTAAGCCCTGTGCAGTGACAGGTTATAACCCTACCACTGTTTATCTTGGGCACGTGAGAAATGATCTGTCCTGCTGTTCAAAGGCATTGTTGTATTCTATGGCCTCAAGTTTTCCCTGGCCTTCTCTAGTAAGGACGTGATCCCAGTGAATCTGCTTATACTGACAGATCCTTCAGTAACTCTGGGATAATAAAAGAAGGAACTCACTCTTAGAATTAATTTTAGCTACAAACAGGTAAGCTTTAAGAGCAATTTTGGAAGCAGAGGTATTAAACTATCCTGAATTGTATCTGATCTGCCTGCCCAACATCTTTAGATGTTTCACCTCTTTATAAGTGGCAGTAGAGTGCCCTTGGCCAGAGAAACAGGGTCATTAAGTGAAGTTCGTTCTTTGCTGACCTTGAGTTTCATGGAAAAGTTGTATCTCAGCAAGTCATATACTTGGATCAGGAATTTGGGAACTGTTTTTCTGCTCACATGTCTGTGTAGAAATACAGTGAAAATCACAGCTTTTCCTGCTAGAAGACTTGTTCCTGTACTGAACAAGGGAAATACTCTGTGCTCATAATCAGTGTTGATCCATTCTTCAGTGGTTCATCTCCTTTATAGTTTTCAGAATTACTATTTTTTAAATAAAACAGAATGAAGAAACCCCAAGCAAAATTCACACTCTGATTGCCATAATTTAAAAATCCAACTTCTATTTTACATTTCAAAGATACTGCGAAGGGAAATTTTTAAGAAAAAAGATGGTTTCAGTGTTGTTTTTGTTTATTTACATGTCTGACTTGCTAAATTGAAAGCAGACAGTACAAGAGAAGCAGTGCAACTTTCTTTTAACTTTCAAGTGCTTTGTGACTGATCCAGAAGTACTACCTGTACTTTCTGTAGGTTAGTGCCAAAGTGAGATGATGCTGTCCATATTTAACTTGTTTTCAGTATCATTTATGCCAACACAATTAGTGTGCAGTTGAAGGGGTCTCCAGAGGTCCTTTCCAACCCCTCCCGGACTGGGGTACTCTGGTAGTGTGAAGGTTACAGACTGGCAATTACTAAGTGTCCTTTTTCAAACAACATAGAAGTTGTTTGAGAGGACTCTTTGTGTGACTTAACAGTGGTGTGAAAACACATAGTTTGTGTAAATCTCAAACTACATTCTTTCTTCATAAAAACAATTTTCTGTTTTAAAAATAAATGTGCAGTTGATGAAAAATATTGTATATAATCAGTGTTCTAATGAGCCATTGCTAATAAAACTCTTAGATATATTTATTTTCTTAATTGTGAGATAGTATCCTAGACTGCCACTATGAGTCATGCAGTATCACATTCAAAATGCAAGGCTGTGTTAAAGTAACAGCAAATATGCATGTTGTGATTATAACGCTGATGTCCATTTTTAGTGGAGGATCTCATGACTTCATCAAAGAATACACAGACATTGAGACCTTCCAGAAAGCAACAGCTGCCTCATCAGTAATGATAGCTCGTGCTGCCATGTGGAACCCATCTATCTTCAGAAAAGAGGGCTTCTTCCCCTTGAAGGAAGTCATGCAAAATTACATCAAATATGTATGTTTTTAAGAAGATCCTACTTGCAGTTAACATTGTTTGGAGTGGTTAGCCAAGCGTTACTAGGTGTCTTAACTCCTCTTCATTTCACAGGTTTAGGCTCCAGGGATATTTTAACTTACTGTACATGCCACTAGTCTTGCAAATCAACCACTGCTTCCTCTGCTTTGTTTTGTTCAGACACCTATATTCTGATCATTCTTTTTCTCATGTAACATGCTCTTTAGCCTTAGTTTCTTGGGAACATTATGAGTTTGACAAGGCTATCTAAAAATGTCCAGGAATTTGAAGTTAATGGTATGTTGGCCAACTCTTGATGCTACAAATGATGTTGAAACAGAAGAACGAAGGAATATTAAGTACTTGGTTGCTGCTAGATTCAATTTTAGAAAATACTTGCTTTTCACAAATGCTGTCAAGGATTTTTAACAGCAGGGAAGCAGAGGCAATGATTTGCCAATAAAGTAATACTGCGTTGTAGCACTATAGCTTAATTAGATGAGTCATCCATTACATAAAGTGTTCTCTGTTATTCAAAATACACCATTTTAATGACACAATAGGAAATTAATCAGAAATCTGTGGGTTTCATTACATCAATTCAAGATTCTTTGGGTTTTGAAAACTTGAACTGTCATTAAGGAGTTGCTAACTAAAATACCACCGCATTGCTGGTTAGTTCTGTTAGCTGGTTAACTCTTTCTTTATATGAGTAAATGGAATTCTGTTCATGAAGGCGTGCCAAAATAATCAGATTATACTCACATTCATGAGTAGTCTTGAATATGTTATTGAGGAAATGGTGCATTGTGGTTTGCCTTTCAAAAATGAATTTGAAATTCATTAAGAAACTTGAGTATTATGTAAGGTAGCCTTTGGGGTTTGTGTTTCTATGCATTTTGCTTCTGTCCTTCAGGCAGTGAGGTATGATAACCACTACACCAACACAAAATATTGTTTGTGTCAGATGTTAAGAGAGCAGCTGGAAACTACTCAGGGTAAAAAGCTGCACGCTGCACAGTCCACACAGGAGATCTGGTAAGCATCTGCTTTAGAAGTACAAGTTGTACTTGCAAACCACTTTTCTGTTTGTAGCACTGCCTGGCATATGATTTCAGAAGTTACAAAAAAGCCCAAAATAAACAAAACAAAGTAAAACCCAGTCCAGTTAGTGGGATGTGAAATAATGCACTGAACCTTTCCAGGCATCCTCCATGCTCAGGTGTTACAGCTTTAACCCTAAAGCTGTCTATATATTCAACATACTCATCTGAGTGGTGCTTCACCGAGTGACAGGCATTTGTCCATTATTTGGATAATGAAAAGAGTTTTAGCGTTCTCTGATGCTAGTCTGGAAGTTAATACTGGGAAGCATGTCTTCTTCCAGAGATATTTATTTATTTAAACTATCCCTTTTGCATCTGGGGTTTTCAGTGTTACTGGAATATTTATGACAAGCTGCTTGTTTTAAATGAACACTTACAGGTAAACAAACACCTACAGATAAACTCAGAACCCTGTATGAAGGTACCCTCTATGAGGTATTGGGATATTGCAGTGTTTATTGCTTAGAAGTATTTTTTAAACTAAAATTAGAATTGTATTTCCTACTTCTTGGTCACTGTGTTTTGGTTTTTTTCCCCACTTACATTCTTGTGGAACTGATGCACCAGGAGTCATTTTCTTTGCTGATTCATCCACCTGTAGGTTATTAATTAAGCTGATAGCTTAAGTGTTGCAGGGCCTGATTCTGCCTGGACTTCTGGGTTGCAAATTGAATAGATAATACTGGAAACAAAACCTCCTTTTTTTCCTACTTGTAGCTCAACAGTGTCTGATATGACTTGAAGGAGAAACAATGTCTTGCTGTGCAGAATATAGCCACACTTTCACATGATTCCTTTGTAGTTACATACTCTATTTAAACACAATTGATTTCCATATTTAGTCTTCTCTAAGAATTCATAATCTGATCTTTAACACAAAGTAATTCTTTTGGAACAGTGAAGCCTTTGAAATGGCTGACTTCTATGAAGAAACAACAGCCATTTTTGAAGCAAAGAAAACATCTTTAGAAACTGAGTCACAGGATGAAGATGACCAAATGGAAGATCCAGGTGTAATAAAAATGGCTGTTAGATTTGACAAGTAAGCATATAAATGATGTTTTTCACTGCCCTGAATCTGTAAATGAATATGTGAATATGACAGTGCCTTACACCTTTCTGACAGCAACAATTTGCATAACAGCACTTACTGGGTTTTTTTCATGAAGCAGATGTGTGTACATCATTACCTAAACACAAACATCACCATTCTTTCCGTGCCATTTGGATGCTGTAATGGATGGTGTTCTTTTGGTCCAGGCTTCCTGGGACTGCTTAATTCTCTCAGTTAACTTACTAGAAGTGCTGAGTGATCATAAAGTCTAAACATCCATGCATAGAAGAATATGTGTCTGTGAGCAATACAGAGTTTAGCTATCTTTAAATATATTTAACTAAACCAATACTTTTTCTGTAAGAAGTTCAGCACAAATTTCATATTGCTCTTTTGCACTCATAAGGTATTCCCTGAAAAACTAATTCATGGTTATGTGCAGTATTATTTTCTAATTATAATCTATGAAACAGGACTCAAGGTGTGGCCTAACCAGTGCTGAGTACAGGGCAGAATGACTTCCCTCCTCCTGCTGGCCACACTATTCCTGCTGCAGGCCAGGATGCCACTGGCCTTCTTGGCCACCTGGGCACACTGCTGGCTCGTGTTCAGGCACCTGTCAACCAGTACCCCTAGGTCCCTTTCTCTCTGGCTGCTCTCCAGCCACTCTGCCCCCAGCCTGTAGCACTGCATGGGGTTGGTGTGGCCAAAGTGCAGCACCTGGCAGGGGAGCTGGGATTGTTTAGCCTGGAAAAGAGGAGGCTCAGGGAGACCTTATTGCTGTCTACAACTACTTGAAGGGAGGTTGTAGCCAGGAGGGGGTTGGTCTCTTCACCCAGGCAATCAGCACCCGAACAAGAGGACATAGTCTCAAGCTGCACCAGGGGAGATTTAGGCTCGAGGTGAGGAGGAAGTTCTTCACCAAGAGAGTTGTTAGCTGTTGGAATGTGCTGTCTAGGGAGGTGGTTGAGTCACCGTCCCTGGAGGTGTTCAAGAGGGGATTGGACATGGCACTTGGTGCCATGGTTTAGTAGTCATGAGGTGCTGGGTGATAGGTTGGACTTGATGATCCTTGAGGTCTTTTCCAACCTTACTGGTTCTATGATTCTATGATTATTTACAGGCTCTATTAGCTAGCCCTCCAAGGATTGAATACAGTGGTTCTACAATACTACTTTTTTTTGTAAAATACAAGAGGCTGTGATTCTGCCAGTAAATGAATCAATGCCTACCTTTCCCACCCTTCTTTATTTGATAATTCCACTGTTTCAGGACAGAAGCACCTTCTTTTTTCTTGCTTGTAGTGTTTAATCTTGTATTGTTGCTTATAATAAGCAGTGCCCAGCTGTATCTCTGTTCTGTGTCATACATTTAGTTAGACTCTCCTTTCTTGTAAGTATCTTCTCCAGTTGTATTACTACAGGATGTGAACGTTTGGGAAGAATGAATAGAAAGTTTAGATTTAATTTTTGATGTTGTCAGACACGACTCAAATTATAAGGAAGCAGCATTTTTCTTAGAGCTGTAAAACTAAGCTACAGAGAATCACTGGTAGTAATATAATAAGCAATTTTAAAATAGAGCTCTGCACACAGTTGTTGACCAGAAATTTTTCTGTCTAGGCGAGAATATCCACCACAGATTACTCCAAAAATGTGTCTTCTGGAATGGTGTAGGAAAGAAAAGCATCCTCAGCCTGCTTATGAAACTGTGAGTTAAAGAAGAAACCCTTTCAAACCACTTCCTCTGCCTTTTCTATGAAATTAAGTGATTTAAGACTCAGGGTAGTGGGAAATTCTGCTTCCCAGGCTCTCGACTAAGCAGTTTCAGAAATGACAATACACAAATGTATGAAAATAGTAGCTTATTTTATTAGAAATTAAAATTTAAAGTCAGGCCTTCAGTCTGGTTTTGATTCACATGTGAAAGAAGTTTTTGTCACAACAGGTCATTACGTAGGAGTCCATGACTTTGAAGTAAAGAATTTGGGTTCAGAATGTTTTCTCTCTTGTTCCACACTGTACATTTGGGAGCTGTACTGGAGAGGAACATTATTTGATTGGGGTTTTGCTAATGAAGAAATACTTGGTGTTTGGACAGTTTCTTCATATTTGTTAAGCTTAAATGTGCAAGGTTATATTTGAGGTGTGAATTACAGTAATTTTAAAGGTATCACTTGACTGTGGCATAATGAGGACTATCGAGGTGTTCTGTAAATGACATCACTGGGTTTTGACACCCTTTCCCTTTTAATTATTTTTTGTCTTCCAGGTTCAAAGGCCACTGGATAGATTATTCTGTTCAGTAGTGACAGTAGCTGAGCAAAAATACAGATCAACACTGTGGTAAGCTATCCTTAATGTTTTCTGCACCTGTGTTGTAACTGCTTCTGAAATGTTGCTTAAAACTTGGAGTTAAAGGGTGCTTTAGTTTATTCCAGTTGACCTCGATAAAAGTCAACTAAAAGGTCCCTTTAAAGCTCCCTCTGAGAGAGGGAAGGATGAAAAATTTCTGTGACTTGAATGTGACAAGAGGAAGTGAGCTGTAGCATAATCAAGTAACCCATTGCAGGTTTTAATTCACTTAGTACACTAGTCCACAAATTATATTGGAAGGAGAGCATATAGGTGATCAGATTCAATTTTGTCTGTGAAGAGTTCAGAAACTAACCAAGAGAGGCAGAGGGGAGCCTCAGAACAGGTAATGTCTTCTGCCACTGGCAGCTGATTCATTCTCAGTAACAAGTCAGGATTAAGTGTCTACATACAATGAAGCAGAGGACTGTTTGGTGGATTCTCAGAAATCATACTTAATCAACAGTTGCATCCAGAGTGGCTCTGAAGTTTTGTGGCATCTTGTGATTATCTATTAATACTTCAGTTGATTTCAGGCATTTGCACCTAAACTGATAACAGCAAAGCTAGAGCTCAGCATTGAAGGCTTTAAAGAGGACAAACACGCACAACAATTTCTGGTGTTTGCAGCATTCCTGTTCAGAGACTTCAGAAAGTTAAGCTCAGCTAGGATGAAACTGAGAAGAAAGTGTTTTCAGATATGGAATTTCACAAACAAGTAGGTCTGCAATCCCACTCAGAAGTGACAGATTTTCATATTAGTTTTTTAACTTACTATTATGGAATAGTTCTGGTTTCATCAGTGACAATGACCTTGTAAGCCTACTAGAGATTCTATATAGGCCTGCTGTCTTTCAAGACAAGTGATCCTTCAAAACTCCATTGGTTTAGTTCTGTGATCATATTTGTAAAAGCTAACTTCCAGAGAATTGCAGCCACTTGGGCCAAACGTGTTGACTTCATACCTTAGAAATGAAGAGTGTCTGAGATATAAGGCCTGACAGAAACAGACTTTCTAGGACTATTACATCAGGAGTGATGCATCAACGTCAACACTTAGCAACTGAAATAGTTTCCGGAACTGACTGACTTTCTTGTTCTGCCGTGAGAAGACTACAAATGCTCCTTATTTCATGATGTTGCATCAGAGGCAGGAAAGTGTTGTCTCTTGGCAGTGTAGAGGTTTGACTTTCTACTTTTACCTGTGCTCTGTCTGCTTGCTCTTCAGGGACAAGTCAAAGAAACTAGCAGAACAGTCTGCAGCTATTGTCTGTCTGAGAACATTGGGTGTCCCTGAGGGAAAGCTGTGTGAGGGAGAAAATCAACTGATTAACAAACGCAAGAGGGAAGACCAGGAGCGCTTGAATAACAGAGACCATGGAGAAGATCCTGCTGAACCTTCCCAGAAAAAAGCTAATTTTATTGAAGAAACTTCTGACATGAAATTGCCTAAGATGCCACGATAGCATGGAAATTGGTGGTTTCACACCTATGCAGCTACAAATTAGCTTCTGTTTGTATATCTTGCTGTTCACATTTCATTGGGATTCTCTTGGAGACAGATAAATTCCCCAGTTGTGAGAAATGTCAACGAGATGTTTACTGTTCACCAGTGTCCCTTTGGTGCCTTTCAGACAGGATGACTTAGCAGCTTGATTTTAAAGAACACTGAGAAGGTTATCCCAAATAATAATATTTGTTTTTAATATCAGCTATTTTCAAAGCAATTTTGTCATTGGTTTTATTACTTGTTTCTTATTTTTAAGACACCTACGATGTGGCGGTAAGAGATGTTTGAGCACATCCATAAGCAGATTAATTCATTATAGAACTGTGTAGTTAATCAGAAAAATTAATGTAGTAGCCAAGTAGACATAGTTTTGTTCAAAGAGTTTTATTCATCTCTTGCAGACTTGATTTACATCCACCTCATAGCAGGAAAAAGTTTTTACAGAGAGGACTTAGAAATTATAACAGTAAGCATGAAAATAACATTGTTTCATAATTTCTACAACATTTTAACCTCCAGAAATATGACAGTAGAATTAACCATTGTTTCCAGCTCTTAGGTGTTACGTTTGTGCCTTTCCAGTAAGAAATTGTGGAGTTAAGTCTGGTAGCCATGAATTTGTTGAATGAAGGCACTTTGAGGTTTTTGTACTGTTGGAACTGGAGCTTCTAGTAAAGGTCTGCATGTACATTACTTGCAGTGATGGACATCCATATATGGCTTTATGTGTGTGTTCTTGAAATGCTAACCCAGTTTGCCTCAGTATTTAGCTGTTGGTGATACTGGTGGCCTTAATCAAAGGCACATAATGTTCTTTTCTTAATTTGCCGTCATCATAACTTCCTAATAAAAGTAAACTACAAGTAGATGTTATATGCCAAGAGAATATACAGACCCAGTCTGATTTCATGGAAATCTAGCTGAGCTTGTCTGCTTTGAGTTAGTAAAATGCCCAAAAGAATATCCTAATAGATTAAGGGAAGTCAGGGATTTCAGTTATGAATCATTTATTGAAATGCTGGTTTAATTTCCCTCAACAGTGTGAGGGATCTTCAGATTTTCAGTTCTGGTCTGAAAACAAAATGACAGGGATATCATGCCATGATCTTTAGGTATAAAAACCATACAGAATATTAATCATTTTAATGTAATTAATAATTAATGTAATTAATAATTAATCTTCCTGTTCAGAAGTTTGCATCTTTTTCCTCAGGTAATAGTCCCAGTCTTGAACTATTCTATTACAACAGAAGAACAGTATCTCGCCAGATAACTTTCAGACTTGTGAATTAAATACGGGTGTATTCATATTTAAAATGCCTTCCCTTTAAATCAGAGTAATTTGTAGTACATCTCTGCTGTCTGAGAAGGAAGTTTTTCTTACTCATTTTGTATATTGCAGTAAACGCAGTTAAATAGATCTGATACAACTTCAGTGGAAGAATTTCACTCTGGAGCAGCGAATGAATTTGCTGTATTAGTCAGAAATTTCAGCAGTCGCCATTTTCCTGTTGTGAGTGCTGCCTGGATATCTTGTCTTTCTCAGGACTATTAGCAGCCACCCTAGAATACTAGAGAAAAAGCCATTTTGAGGTCCTGCTAGCAGTGTGGCTTGCAAGATTTGATGTCATATAAGAAGAGAATGTTAGAGATTTATAGAATATTTGGAGGTCATCTGGTCCAGTCCCCTGCTCAAAGCAAAGTCACCTAGACAAGTTTCCCACCTAGACGAGTTTCCCATGGCTGTTGCCTATCTGGGTTTTGCTTACTGACAGGGATTGAGACTCCACCCACAACTCTTCTCGGCAGCCTGTTCCAGTGTTTGATCACCCTTATGGTACAAAAAAAAGAAGGGAAAAAAGTGACTTTCTGTTCTTCATGTGTCTACATGAAATATCCTGTATTTCAGTTTGTGCCTATTGTCTCGTCCCACAACTCAGCATTGATGGCAAAAACTAAAATTGAATCTTTGGGTAAGCCCCAGTTGTTATAGGTAATGATGCTGAAATAAGATCATTCATTATAGGAGCCAAGATCTTTCTAACAGCATTTTGTTAAGCGATGTGAACCCATGCATCTTTCTGCCTCCTTAGTGAGGTAGACTCTGCAGACTTTTCACATTTTTCCCTCCAGCAATTGACTGAAGTGCAGTTCAGAGCATGTGGTTGTGGTGAGAGATTAGTGACTCCAATGGCAATGGAGAACATGTAAAATTTGGTTTTCTGTTGAGCAGATGAGCAGATTTCTGCAGCGTGCTGTCAAAAATTCACACAGAACTGTATCTGAAGATAGGCACCTTAAGAGAAGCTGTGGGAATAGCCTGGCACTAGTCACAGTGTATGTGCCTTTGGTTTTGGAGAGTGGTTAATACTTTCTTGATCAGCTGAAACAAATACCATGTGACCACCAGTCTTCAAAGGATACATTTTGCATTTATATTAAATCAGATGGGTGCTAAAAGTTTTGGGGGATGTATTTCTGTTCTTTCCTAAGTGCTTGTTTTCAAAGCTTTACTGAAATTATTCTCTGGTCACCATTACTTAGCTTAGTTCTCTTAATTCCTTGTAATAGTTGTATACATTAATGTGATTGTCTGTGCTGTAATTATGGCTGGCCACAGCCAGGCATAGACAGCAAGTGAAAAGGAGAGTGAGGAGTCATTCTGTTGGAATGGACATCAATGCTAAGTATAGAAGGGCTATAAATTCTGGCAGATGGCTAGAAAGCATGACGTGTTTGATGCCCTTCATCAGTTCCAAAATGAACTAGAAAGCGTTGCAACCGTATATACATAGGTGTGTGCATGTCAAGGGTGTTTTAGTTTAATGACTTTGTTACACACTTTCCTTCCTCTTAACTCTGTCACAACTGATGTGACTTACTATCCTACTTTGATCATATGATTCATCCTTAAGCCGTTCTGCAGATAGGATGATTGTATTTACCATGTACCTTCCCTTCTCAGCGCTGGCTTTGAAGTATTTCAGTGACCAGCGTTTTGCTCCCGGAAAATGTATTCACATAGGCTTTAGAGAGCGAACTGTGCGGTGATGGCTGTAGGAGTTCCTCCCGTGCTTCTCTTTTCTGCTGTACCTTTCTTAAACAGAAGGTGGCAGATTTTTGTTTGGATTTGGTTTTGTTTTTTTTTTTTTTCCTTCTTCCAGAAAAACTGCTGACTTCTGCAGTATTTAATGATTCAGCCATTGCTCTTCTGCATTCTTGCATAGGGTGGCAATTGAGACCACAGTTGTGTTGGAGCGTGTTCAGCGTCGCTTGTCAGAAATCTTGTGGGGTTTTTTAATTTTACTGTGGTGAGCATCTGATACTTGGTCCATACTAACCAAAGCTGTGTTCTATTTTAAGTATTTGCCTAGTGAAAATGTTTCACTGTTAATCCTATGGAACTCTGTCACAAGGCTACAGCAAGCAAACAAAAAACCAGTTGTGTTTTGTTTCTTGATACCAATGCTGCAGAAACTGTACTAATAGCTGCCAGAGTGTGATCCATGGGATTGGGGAGAGCTGTAACTTGTCTTCCCCTGTTGCCTGCATGTGCTGTCCTTGTTAGAAACGTGAATGGGAATGCAAAGATATTTTTACTAGCCTTCTAGCATGGATGTGCTCACTGTGGGGCTACCTCCAGGGCCTTGCTGGCTGGAATGCTTTTTGGAATGTCCCAGGCTGTGAGCCCAGCCCCGCCCTGGAATGCGAGGTGAAATGTTGGCGGTGCAAATACAGAGTCTGAGTATCAAAATCCTAGAGTTCCCCACTCCTGCAATTTCAGAAAGCTGGCCACTGAACCACATGTCAGCTCAGCTGCTCTCCCATTCAAAGTAGTAAGCTCGCCTTGGGTTGCTGGGCAGGAGGGGGAGGTAGCGTGGGTTTTGTTTTGGTTTGTTTCTCACTTACCCCTTCTGACCTGCAGAAGGGCATGCTTTTCAAAGACACAAACAGGCAAGGCTGCAAGAGGTACCAAACAGGTGTTAGCTAGAGGGAAGCTTTCATTCACAGAAGCGTTTTATCATTGCTTCTTTAATCAACTCTAGAAGCTCTACATACTTCAGAGATGTTGCCTTATTAAACAGAAGTCTGCTTCTGTTTGGACTTCAAGTCAAGAAGCTCTGTTGATGAGCCTGTAAGGCTTAAGTTTCCTTCTGTACCACAGTGCCAGAGGCTTGATGTTTGAGGCTTCTCTTGAGAGTTTCTGACGACAAAGCTGATAAAAAACAGTAAAAGCAAGATGCAAACCTTTTGGTGGAGAGGGAATGCCTCATGTAGCGTTAAACAACAGTTGCTAGGTTAGTTAAAGAGAAGAATTGATGAGCTCCAGAGGGAGTCTAATCCAGTTCTCCTTACTGAAAGGAGCATTAGTCTCAGTGTTTTTATGAGAGCAGGCTTAAAAAATACAGTTTTATGGTATAACTCCCAAAGTAAATTGTGTTATAGAAGTTAATGTGAATCTGTCTGTTAACCATCAGATGAATAAATATTAATCCCTTGCCCTGGTATGGTGGGAGAGTCTATTTTCCATATTTAGAAAGTTACTGTCTGCAAGATACCCTCTCATAAGAGTTTACAGTGCACTGCAGTACAGATCTGACACTACTCATTTTAACTTTCCTTGATGGTCTCCATATGTTTGTTAATGCTTCAGAGTGTCATGGTGTTTGATATGAAAAATGAACTTCCCGTTAAACTGCCTTTAAAAATCATTGCTTGGTGATTGTAACTGAAATGGTTATAATCTATCTATACTTGTAGACATGGAAGTAGTATTCTGTTCCACAAAACTAGATTTGAATACAGGTCTTCAATCTGTACTTTTTTAGCGGGTTTAAAACTGTATAAACATTTTACCTGTCCTAAGATTTTTGTTGGTTGTTGTTGATCTGTAAAATGATCTATTCAGTGTTAGGATGCTGCATGTGCCATGCATGCCTGTGTCCTTGCCACTCTTTGTTCTGTGCACAGGTGTTAGCAAGGACTGTTAGCATTTGATCATAGGTCTTTATGTGAAACTTGTTGAAGAGAAACTGGTAAAATGGTTTCCTTCATTGTGGTCTGAGAAAAGCAAGATTTTAAAAGATACTAATGTAAAGGCTAGTGCTTTTTAATTAATTTCAAGCAACATTCTTCTTTTGAGTTAGAACAGAAAAATAGGCTCTAATCAAACTTAGTTGGGAAGCTTCTCAGTGATTTACCTGATTTGATTCGGTGCACGCTTACTGACTTCAGAAATTAACGACTGCAGTTATCTTTAAAGCTTCTCAGGCAGCAAAGACATGAATGCCATTTAGTACTTCACTGTTTCAGAGCTCTCTGAATCGTTATAAAATGTCAAGAGAATTTCCTGGCCGTGCTTGTGTCTGCTTTAGTTGCATAATTTTCTACGTTTGAGGCAACAAACAATTTAAAAGTTGAAACCATTGCAAGTGTTTTCTTCTCACTGTGCTGACACAGAGCCAAATCCTGGACATCAGACAGAGCACAAGTAAACATGTCTGGGTAGAGGTACCTATGTGAACCACAAAACCCATGAGATCTTAAGAGTGTTAAAAACAGTATGGGACAGTTTCACTTCAGCAGAAATGTTCATTTATTTCTCTGTACGGCACACAATGCTGCTATTTTTGTGGGGGTTTTGTTGAAGTTAATTGAGCATTCAGTATTCAGATCCTTAGGTGAGAGGGAAGGGCAGAGGGAATGTTTGCAGGGGTATCAGAATGGTATGGTTTCAGAAAGCTGGAACATTGAGACTACAGGATCAATCATATACAATTAGACTACGATGCCTACCTGTCACTTACCAGTGACATGGTAATTCTCATTTACTGGCTCAGTGGCCTGTTACAGCTAACACCAGCTTTCATATTTTAGAATAGAATCATAGAATCATAGAATCAGTCAGGGTTGGAAGGGACCACAAGGATCATCTAGTTCCAACCCCTGCCATGGGCAGGGACACCCTACACTAGATCAGGCCGGCCAGAGCCTCATCCAGCCTGGTCTTAAACACCTCCAGGGACGGGGCCTCAACCACCTCCCTGGACAACCCATTCCAGGGCTTCACCACTCTCATGGTGAAGAACTTCTTCCTCACATCTAGCCTGAATCTCCCTATCTCCAGCTTCATTCATTTTGCTCTGCTTTAGCATGGAAAAGTTTGTAGAACTTAAAATGTTTATAGCTCTTAGGCTATATAAATACTTCATTATGAATACTGAATTAATAGAGATTTATTAAATTATCTTCTCTCCCATTAACATTCATCAGCAAGTCAAATGTTGCAGTGTAGACTGTAAAATGAGTGGGAAGTCACTCACTAGTGTAGCTAACATGCAGGACTATGCAGAGTGATCCAAGAGGTGTAGGTATCCTATAATGCCAGTGATGCTGAGGTGGAAGGATAAATAGAGAAGGGGGAGGGGGGAAAGATGACTAGACACTGCAATCTTTCTGTACAGTAGTACCAGTTCAATATTTACCCACAGAGTCAGCATTTACCCATTTTCTTCATGTTTGTATCAAGTGTTTAGACTCTTGTGAGGCCATAGCAGAGGGATTCTCTACACTTTGGTTCTAACAAAGAATATAATACACCATTTATTTGAAATTATGCCCTGTGCTGCTGCATTATGGAAGGAAGTGCAGCTCAAGTATGATGGAGGACAGAGTTTCCATTTCATTTCTTCTTGTGGGGAAACGCTCTGAAGACAAACAGCTTTGCTCCACCCCCACCTTGTTATTTTTTTAATACATCTTAATTAAAAAAAAAAAAAAAAAAAAAAAAAAAAAGGTAATTTAGATGAAAAGGAGGTTTTCCAGAAAGGGCTGATGTATTTCCATGAAAGGAAGAGCTAACCTCATCCTGTTAAAACACATCTCACATCTTCACGTATCACTGCTAGACTGACATTATGGGTACCATCTGCCCCTCAGCACAGCCCATGAATTCACCGGATCACCCGATCGGAGAGAACATTTCGCCCACACAGTTCACTCTTCTCACTTCCCCTGTGCTTTAGAACCTCACATGTAT
Source organism: Picus viridis (assembly GCA_033816785.1). Lineage (NCBI taxonomy): Eukaryota > Metazoa > Chordata > Aves > Piciformes > Picidae > Picus > Picus viridis. Next base: position 1,674,313 of record CM066591.1, on the reverse strand, counting down.
GCTGGCATAGTGCTGACGTTCTGTATGGCCCAACAAAACAACAATAATGATGTTTCTGTCTGAAGGCATACACAAAAAGTGAACCCTCCCCTTTACAAATGTGACAGATTTATGGAAGCTAAACCTGATCCTCGAGCCATGAAAACTTCCCCTCTGGGAAAATGAGGGAGGCAACGTAGTAGCTCTCTTGGTTTAGGATATTTTAATCCTCTAATTATATTCTTAGAAACTGAGTACCTGGGGCCAACAGAAAATGTTTCTGTTCCAAGGCCAGAATTCTCACCTAGGCCTCTAGTTAATTCCTTCTGGTTGCAAAGATAAAAGTGCCTATCAGAAAGAGTTTAGTTTAGTGTGATATGCTTTCTTATTTTATTTGTTACCGTCCTAGGTCCTGGATTCACAGAAAGCAGCATTAGTAAGTTTGGTTGGCCTTTCTAGAACTGTGACAAAGGGGTTTTCACAAAGTGGAGCTTGGCCTTTAGAGAAGTTGTCTGTAACTTTAACAGATTATGGGATACTGGCAAGAGCTAATCTTAGTTTACTGACGTTGCTCTTCACTCAGGTCAGTGTGGGTGGGGTTTCAAATGGTAGTCCAGAATGGTTTCTGCTCAGTTGTTTTCTTAGCCTCACTAAACTAAAGTTAGCTTTTATAAATATCATTCTTTGCTTACACCTCAATATTTAGAGTAGGCATGTCAAGGTGACCAGTCTTTTTATCTGAACTAAATTACCGTGCTAATGAAAGCATTTCCATTGCAAGCCTTTTTGCATCTCTGGGTGATGCCGCTGTTACATCTGAGTTACTAGGACAGTATTGTGCAGGTGTTGACTGCCATTCAAGAAGGAAGGGATGTCAAGTATTTCTGTTGTCTTCCTAGCTTTGCTTGGCAATGATTGCTTCTGTAGGTGGAGACCCTTAAACAGCACAAATACTTCTTCCTTGACTTGAGTAGTGCACAGCTGATAGCATTCAATTGATGTCAGTGTTGGTTTTCATTATGTTACTTCCTTGTGCTGTCACTGGGACCTTCAAGAGCAGGCATGTATCCCTTCAGTGTAGGCATCAAGTACAGGGGCAGAACAGACAATTGATAGTGGCCTAAACAAAATCTGTCACCACATGTCAGTCACCTCAAGTGCCTTGTTTGATATGTAAAGACTGGGTAGAACAGCAGTGTAGTGAGACTACCACAGATGAGTTATGAAGATGGCAAACACTCCTGGATAGGGAGCCTGTTGCTCTAGCAACCTGCACTCATGATAATACCAATGCAGGCAGTAAGGATGTTTTAACTGAAGTGGAATGAGCTGCTGGTTACAGCTCAATTCTGTACAAAACATCCTGTTGACAACCTCAGCACAAACATCAGTAGCAGAAAAAGAAAAGGGCAATTCAAATATTTTTCAGACCTTTCAAGTACAGTACCTCCAGATCAAGACTCAGGGTCAGTGATATGGGCTTCTGTGGAGTTTGTACTGTTACTGACTGTGATGTAGCTGATCTCCTAAAAGAATATCATCTTTTCCGTTCTTTGGCACTTCTGTGCAAATTGGCACAGAAATTTGTGCCATGAGGAGATAGAGACCAACTGGATTGTGCATGGATGTGCAGTTGTCTGATATGCTTCTATGTGATTCCAGAAATGGAAATTATCTGGTGTATTTCTGTCCAGGATACTTACCATCTCTTGACTGCTCAGCAGTTTGTAGACATGTTCATGACCTTTGCGCAGCAGATAAAAAGCCATAAAATTTGTTCTGCTAATTTGTATATATTAATCAATTAACAGTGTACAGTACTGAGCTCTGTCAACAACATGTGTATATATATTATAAATATACCCAGAATGCACCATGAACTGCAGTAGTTTAACATAAAACTAGCACCAAGAGGATCTTCCTTGATAAGTGAGGAAGTGGCATGATCTGTCATTAGTTTCCTCCTAACGAGAAACAAGTATCTTCAACCACATCTTTAGACTCCCACGCCGTTGTGGATATCAAGATGTTAAGCTCGGTTTACTTTAAAGGTCATCATGTGAGATCTAACATGCAATTTCTGAACTACAAACCAAACAGAACTCCACAAAATGAAAATGCAGATTGTCAAAAGTGAGTGAATCTTAACACAATGTCTAAAAATAGATCCCAGCATTACTTTTATGACTTAAAAACATTAACGATTATGTACCAGGCTTGGATTTGTTTTGTTGTGAGATGAAGTTCAAGTCCATGTGGAATATAGTTTGATTGTATGTATTATGGCAACATCCAAACCAGGCCAAGAGTTAGGAGTATATGGAGCATCTGCTATGAAGAATTTACCATCTAAGAGTAACAGACATTAAAAGTAGGGCAGACAGGATATAACTGTGTACAAAGGGTGGAAGGTAGGGAGGAGTACAAAGCTGGCTGACCCATTTTGCACAAGAGAAGTTGGAGTACATCTTTTCATGCTTCTTGTGCTGTCACAGCAATGGATGTGGTAAAAAGGGAGCAGGAAGGCAAGGGACTCAGAGTAGGCTCATGTCATAACCAAGACCTTAAAATATAAAGCAGCTTAAAGAATGTGTTGTTGGACAAAGTAGTGAGGGGAAAATTTAAACAGCGATCTGGAACTGGGGTTACATGAAGTCATATCAATGTCAGAGTAAAATGATTTACTGTTTTCCTAACTGCTTTTATTGGTGGTTTAGATATGGTTCTGAGATGCTGGATAATGTCCTGAATTCAGATCAACCCATGACAAATATGGGAAGCAATGACATACTTTCTCATGTGTGGTTCTTGACAGGAGATTATTTACAGTGGAGATTAGCATTGTTTCAAGTTTTCACTAGTTAACTATAAAACTTTAGCCTGAACTGCTTATAAAGGATGAAATGCTGGGTAAATTAGATGGATTAAAGCAACATATTTTAGTTCTAAGTTCTCACAAACTTAAAAGCTGTTTAGGCAAGGAATTTTGCCTCAAGCCCTCTTCTCTTTGAAACTTCTAAATTGTCAGCTTTAAAAGAAGGATCTAGTATCCAGTACTTCATGGGGACTGCATGAGATTTCTTGTGGAATGTATTTTATTTTACTGAGATGGGAGGTCAACTGAAGAATGGCAGAAAGGGGTATTGACTGACCATCAGTTAATGAATTTGGTACCCATCCTTGAGTCTCACAGTGTATTAGAATCCTGTGTTTGAACTGTGTTGCCAATATACTCTTGGGACTGTTCCTGAAACAATACACAATTCTTGGAGGTACTTACAGCTTCTCAATAAATTGCTGCAGCATTAAATTGGAACACATTAAACACTTTCTTTCTTGGGAAGTATGGAGATGTATCTAAGTCCAGGGACTGTGAAAGTTGACTTGACATCTGTTCTGAGCTCTTTTGTTGGGCTATTCAGTAATTTTATCCCTTTACAGTTACAGTTCCTCTGTTAGCATAGAGACATTTTAGGTTATCAAGGCTATGGTTCAAACTAAGTTATCAAGTCTTTGCCTCCTGCTTCTTATTGCAACCTCTATCACTTACTTTGCTGTGCCAGCACAGACACTTGCTTATGGTTGCTTTTATTTTTCAGGTGAATCAGTTCCCTGATCTGATTCACTCTGGAACTACACAAGTATTAGTGGTGGCACAACAGCAAGGATGGCACCTAGGCAAGAAAGGGTGCCTGGGAATGGAGAGTGCCTAAGGAGGGAAAATGGGGACTGCTGAAGTATTCTTCACCTGGGAGAGGCTAGTGTAGCCATTAACATCAAGCCCAGGGAAACACCTCCTGGCAGCCTAACCTTTGCATTTGTGGGTCTTGTTTATGAACAGGGTTCATATTAGTCAGATGGGAGTTGTAATTTTTTGGCATCAAATTAGCCTTCCTGAATAAGAACATTGGACTCAGGGAAACAGTTGGGTTTGCAAGTTCTGCAGTTCCTGAGAGCAGCTAAGACAAATGTTATTGCCATGTAATTGAAGTTGTATTGTTAAAATACCAGTTAAAATGACTGGCTGCTGGTAGAACAGCCAGATCAAAACAGATCTCAATGCTGGCTAAACTTCTCAAGTATTTATTCAGTTTTATAGAACGTCATGCACCTTTGCAATGAAATCTGTGCTGCAGGAGTTCTGTTAGCAACAGCTAACGCAGCTGCTGTATGGCCAGGCTGGCTCTGCCTGCCTAAGCAGTAGCTCTAAAAACATCTCCAGTGTTCATACATTCTCAGTCACGATGGGAGAAGTTGGTAGGCTTGGACCTGCCTTAATGGCAAAATAGTTGTGATTCTGATGGACTACCCATTGATTTTGATGCATATGGCAGCAATGCAAGCTTGTGATGGAATCTCCATTTCTGAGCACAGACTGTGATTTTTAGGGAAGACCATACTGTTAAGCCCTAGATATTTTGCAGCATCTTGCTAGCTCATAATAGGGATCATGGCAACTGATAAAAAATTCAGACTACTCTAGAATCTAAAATTGAATACCTTATTTTATCTCTTTTGACCTCCCATTATTACTTCTTGAAGATGAGGAATATTTTGAAACAATTACTGGATCCACAGCACATTTCTGTATGTTTGTCTAGAGAATTAGTGCTTTCAAAAAGGTTTGGATTAGTGTCTATATAGGCTGAAGTCCTCTGCATATGGTTTGGATGCTGGTCGAGTCAGTTTTACATGCACGTATTGTGAAGTCAGTTCTAGATGAGTAATCCTGGACATCCCTTCCTGCCCTTGCATTTCCCTCTAAGTTCTGCAAGTGCAGCTATGTGTGTGCAGCCACTGGGCTAACTAGACTGGGGTAAAAAACAAACCAGCAGAACAGAATGGTTTTGTTGGGTAGAATTTTTTGATAACCAGGATCACAGCATGGTAGGGGTTGGAAGGGACCACTGGAGATCTTCGAGTCCAACCCCTTGCCAGAGCAGGCCAATGTAATCATATAACCAAGGCTACTGCTGCCAGAAGAACTGATCATGAAATGCTCTTACTCTCATCTAGGATGACTTTGAACCAGGCTAGATAGTTCCTGGGCTATACAGGGCCCCACAGTTCACGTTACCAGATGCTTTGGACAGTGTCTCACTCCTAAATGAAAGATGGAAATAGATTTCTCTTTTTCAACACAGGAGTGGCAGCTGTAAGTATTTAAAGAGTAGATACTGGCAACTACAAATAAGCTGAAATGGAAGCTAAGTGGATTCTTGCATGGCTAACAGACAAACAGCATTCTTACACAAAGTGAGTTGTCCTTCCTGGCAGCAAGGCAATCAGAGTTGTTTCTTGACTGGGTAACAGATGCTTCTTCTGTATGCACACAAAATAACAGCATTTAATATTTGGAGGGGGTGAGTCTACAGCAATTAAAAATGTGGACTAGAGATCAAATATATTTCATCTCACAGCAGTTTCTGAGTTAACTAGTTTTAATTGGAAAAGGATTTTGTCTTTTTTTGTCTTTTTTTTTAATAGAACTGCCAGAGGCTAAACTTTACAGATCATTAAAATACATACTTTTTTTTTTTTTTTTTTTCCAGATGGTCATCAGTTTCTCTCTTTAAAGAAACTGCTATACTGTTGCCTACTGCCATGATAGTCCTAGGGGTTCTTAATGAGATTTTGCTCCTTTTCTCTAAATCATGGCATTCATTCACTTTGTTTCGGGGTATTAATAGCCATGGTAACCAACTGTCAGCAAGAACCTTGTCCAGTCCCTAGAGTAACAGAAGCCAAGGTTTGCAGAGAGATTCTCCATACTGCGCTGTTCCCAAAGAGCATTAGGCATGGAAAAATATAAGGAGAAGGCCAAGGTCAGAGGAAATAATTGAAATAAAACTTGTTCCAGGATCCACGCTAATCCTTTTTCAATACTCTCTGATGCTGCTTCTGGAAATCTCTGATGTTCTAAATTAATGAGGTGATGACATTTTCTACAAGATGTCTTTCTGATGGGGCCAGGTACGTCTTACAGCTGCTGAGACAGGTGACAGACAAATGAGACATTGTTATCTGTGAACCATATAATATCTGGAAAAGCATATAAACTTTTTGACATTATTCACTGTTGAACTTTAAGGCAGATTGGCAAAACTAGTATGACTGGCTCCAGTCTCCATGTTCCTGCTACATCTGTATAAGCTTAGGTAGGATAGAAGTTCCTTTAAAAAGACTGATACTCCTGGCTCCATATTTTTGTCTATAGATTAAAAACCCCCAAACAAGCAGGATTACCAAGAATCATTTCCATAGGGAAAGATTTGAGAGGAGAGGAGCAAAATGAAAATGACTCTCTGTTCCCTAAAACAAAAGCATATTCTTTGGAATCTCTATAAAGAGAGCATATACACTGGTCAGCATGTGAAGGGTACACAGCCTAGTCCCACAGCCCTTCAGAAAATTTACCAGGCTCCAGCAGTATCACTGAGAAGGCAGATATGACCTGTAAACAGACTAAGCATTAGGGATTACCTCCTACCTTATGCCAAAACAAGTACTGTATTATAGGGAGTAATAACTCAGCCCTGGATTCATAAAAGCAGCTGCTTAACAGTTCTTTTCTGAGTGTTATAAAGCCTTGAAAAATCTGTCTATGAATTTTGCCTTACAAACGCCTGTATTGTGTAATCTGGTTTGGGAATAGGCAGACATACTGGATCTTAGAAGCCTGTAGATTTATGTGTGGCTATAAAATAGTCTGCATATTTTAATTTTTAATTTTCCAATAAATGGCAAGAGTCAGTAACAAGAAGCTTGTTCATACAAAGGCAGCATGCAGCTGCAACAGTGTCTGCGGTGAGAGCCCCCTTGAAGACTAAGCAGAGTGGGTTTCTTACAATGTGATCTTGACTGTGTGTGACCCTTTTTAAGCGGCTATCGTACAACACCAGTGTGAATTACAGGTAGATGTTCCTTTTTTTGGATGTCATGTAGTTTGTGCACAGACAAAGTGCCAGCTGAGCTATGAGTGCTGAATACGTAACGTTGAGCAATACGACCCTGTAACAATTTTAAGATTTGCTGAGAACTGTTTCTAGCAGCCAGGCCCTGTGTAAACAAGCCCAGCTTTGCATATTTTGTAAATGTGCTGTAATATGGAATTGCAAAGCAGCAGCTAAAAGTGCAGATGTGCAAGGAAGTCGCTGAATTTGACTCAGACTATTTAAATGGCACCCCTATGGTTTCAGTTTAAAAGAGAGTTTTATTACTTAAATGACAAGTTTTGTTGCCATGTTTAACTGACACCTTTCTGCTTTCCAAGAATTCTCCCTTAATTGGCTGCCTGGATAAGTAGAAACATCAGACAGGATGGCTGCTGTAGTTTAATGAACACCGATTTTTGCGTCAGCGCTCCTCAACCCTCAAGTGTTCGTTCCCCACATCTTTATCACTGTCTCTGTTGTGGCAGTAAAATTGTTAATGGAATTTTGTGGTAAAACAGAGGAGGGAATGGATATAGGTTAAAAACAACCTCTTCTCCGGACCCCTTTCACCGGGCTTCCAAACTTGTTTGGGAGCAACAAGGAGAAATAAAAAGAGGGGAACATGGAGCCTCAAGGGAGGATGGTTTAAGTCAGCACTGCTGACAAAAGCAGTATGTGTCAGACTGTAGATAGTAGCTACCTCTCTGTCATGGATGTCTGTGACATCAGAAATCTGTTAAGAATTTTCAGTAGATCTAGTCCAAGGAAGTATAAACCATACCAATTTGTTCCAGTGAAAAAATACCTATCAAAAAGGAGAACTGCTCTCATGGAAGTGGTGTGCTGTTTCAGTAACTGCCCTTGGTGAGGTGAGAGCTCTGCTGGAGCTGCAGCATGACAATTTTGTATGCAGGTGTGCACCATAGCCTGGCCCTACAAGTAGGTGTGTTTGTCAATTAAAGCTGGTGGTAAAGAAATTTCAATAAGTGTCAGTAATTTCAAAGTTTAAGTACCATTTTTAGAACTAATAAACTGACTGATACATTTCTAAGGCGTTTTGGAAATGAAATTTAATTTTTAGAAGTAACTTACCTACTGTGGTCAATTTATTCCATCCATAACTAAGACCTTAGTCCTACTGCTGTGTGTAGCCCAGCTTCATCTCAAGGCACTGCTGTAAGAAACTTGGTGGTTGCCAGAGTTATTTTCCAAGTTAATTAACACAGGCATTTTTTATTTAGTGCTATGTAACTAAAAATCAGAAGTTGTCTTTCAGGTTTGGATATGTGGGGCCTTTTTTAACTTGTAAAATGAAAACAATAATTTCTTCTTTAACTGCATGCAAGTTTTCTGTTTTCACCAAAATTTTGCCATCCCTTGGTCTCTTTTAGTAGCAAGAGCAAAAGTCAGTTTGCATAGGAGAAGAGTCTCACCGTGACTTTCTAATTTTAGAAATGAACTTTTCCCCCACAACTCTTGAAGACAAAACACCATGTGAGAAGTTGACTACTCTCATCATATTCCAGCTGAGAACAGAAATAAAAGTGCCAGCAACATCACAAATAAGCCTTTTTCTCATGAGACTTACAGCACATTTTTTTCTGACAGAAAGCATTCAGATGATTTTCCAAACTCTTAGACGTTTATCTGAACTATACCCACATCTTTTAACCTTTTGTAGCTCTTACTTATATCTGAGACTGAAAACTATATTCACCAGAGCCATGGCTTAGAACAACAATCATCACTAGGGAATAGATTGTTTGTTCTCAGGTACTGGTATGAATTGTGGGGAGTAGGATGATTTGATGAATTGTTGTCTAAGTGCTTTAAAGAGTTTCTCTTACTTGAAGTTTCAGTCCATTTTTCCTGATAGTTCACTACTGTGTATCACTTATTTCTGACAATGATTCCTTGAAGTAATGATCCTGAATGCAAAATATATATGTAAAACTAAGGTTAACAAGAGAAAATCCTATAGTAAATAATTCAGTAGCCCTTGTTAACCCTTCAGTTATCATTGCATTAAACTTAATTGTTTACTTTTCAGACTCACTTTCTGCAAGTTCCACTATTAATTGATCAGTCTCATCACAGGTTTGCTTCTAAAGTGACTCTACAGCAGTGTATTCACAACATTTATCCTTAGATGCCATCTGTTCATTTATGTACTTGTTTACAGGTTTTTCACTGGCATTTGTAAAGAACATCAATATGATGGCACTGCATTAGTGTTTCTCCAGAGCTATTGCCCCTTGCAGGCATGCTCAGTGACTAGTACTGTTCCTGCCCTTTTGTCTCATGACACAAAGCATTTGGCAGCATTACTAACTTAGGATATCCTCGCTCTGCGTTGCTTACCGCCGCCACCACACTGTCCCTGAACATTTGTGCTGACACAGCTTTTTTGTGGGGCCCCACTGTGGATCAGATCAGGGAACTTATCTGACTTGAACAATCCTCCCCACTCCCCCCAAATAAAGAATTAAGCTTGGTCAGTTTCCTTGGTCTGGCTCACAGGGTGGTCTCACAACTGGCTGTGCCAAAACAGCTGAGCAGCTGGCATGCTTCTGCAGTGCAGAGGGAGGGAAGAAAACATTAAGCTGGTATTGCCTAACACTATATTCTTATTAGTCTCAAAGTACAAACAGATGTCAATATTAAATTTATTTCCAGTACTTCTTGTTATGACTGTAATTTACCTGAGTGGCTAGGTTGCTGGGTTTAAGTAAAAGTGAGTGAAGGAGAGGATTTTGAGACTTAGTTGCTCTAATCTGTTGTGTAGCCTGAGTTAATTTATTTATTCCAGTTGATTCAAATATTGTTAGCAAGAGCAAGATCTATATTTAATATACCCAGTCAGCATTAATGGCTGTCTGACTAACTTGTGTGGATCAAAGCATTGCTTCTTTTGCTAATTATTCTTTAATTGCTAAGTTAATACCATCTTTAGTTTGTTATCTGGCACACTAAAGATACATGTTTAAAACAGCAACAAAGGTCCTGCAAATGGGGTCAGGTCTGGCTCTGTTCCCTGGATGAGAGCGTGCTCTGGCGTTCAGTCAAATTGAACTGATTCCAGTGATTTCTGCACCATACCTGACTGGGGCTGGCTTTTCCTGCCAGTCTTGTAGGTCAGAAACCTGCAGTTGTGTGTTTGTTGCCTTGTTTTAAGGGGATTTTCTTTTCTTTTTTTTTCCTTTTTCCCCTCCCTCTCTCTCCACTTTGGCACAAGGCAAGCAATTGACAGTTTATGCTGAAGCAGCAGGGTCATCCTTATCGGTACCTTATTTTTTTGAAACTGGGTAGGTCAGTTGGTACAAATTCCTTTTTTTTTTTCTTCCTTTTGTAGAAGGCGCAACAACAGAGGAACAGGAACGGGCTATATGCAAAACTCTGTCTTTCTCACTACTGTTGTGTCCTGCTTGCAAAATAGGTGCATAATGGGAGAGCTCCGGTACACACCCATAAGATACCTTGAAGACCATGCTGGGGCATGGGCAGGTGGGTTGCTTGTGAAGAAAACTAAGGTTATTACCAAGATGGAGGTGCCATGATGATTTTCAAAGGCAGTTAAGGAAGATAGATCTGCTGTTTAAGTTGTGTGGGCTATGTGGCTTATTTTAACTGTAACTGAAGTAGGAGTGTTCACTGCTTTGCTGGGTGAGCTGTGTAGGTGGCTAGGAGAGGTTACCTCTTCATGGAACCCAGCAGCACTCAGACCAGGACATGCATAGCTTTGGAGGCAAAGGCAGCAAGCCGAGCTGAGCAGAGATGAAACAACCTGCTGCTTCCAAATGAAAGTAAGTCTGTTCCCACTTGATACTGCCCCAGGCAGAGAATTACCACAGCAAAAGTGAGTGAGATGTTTCTATCTGGTTTAGTGAGTTCAGTTAGTTCTCTGAGGATCACATGAGAGAAGACACGGAGAAACCCTCCTTTCCCTAACAGGGAAGTGTCAGACCAGTGCAGCTATTGCATTGCACTTTTATTGAGTCGATTCTAGCTAACAATTTGTAAGTAGCCATGCTGGATGATTTGTGGCATTCTGCTGAAAGATGTTACTCTCTTATTGTCAGATTTAGTGAAGTTCCATCCATTTCATTTACTAGCTGTTGTATTAGTGGAATCTAAAGCTAATTACAGTTTTAAGTCACTACTTAGACTATGAACATTGGGGCTCATAACAAGATAGTTAGCCACTGACTGTTGGACAGCCAATGGTCCCAGGGGTTCTCTAGGACCTTCTGTCAAATGTGCATGAAACTGAGCTAGCTAAGGTCCAACCTTTGTGCCACTCATGCTACCATTTAATGAGCCAGTTCAGGGAACCGAGACAAAAAGTTGCTTTCTTTGGAGAGCTTGTTTTTAACTGGCTCAAATCCCTGAGCAGAGTTGCTGCACAGTGCTCACATCATCAAAAATCACTAAGCAACTGAGGGTAGGTGGAGGGCCAGGCTATGGCAACTGTAAGTTAAGTTGACTTAAGGTGTTAAGAGAAATACACCCTAAACTGAAGCACAAAAAGGATAAAAGCTTCCCTTCAGGAATACTGTTATTCTTGAGCAATCTAGCCACTGCTGAAAAATGCAGAGATATTAAGTACAAAGGAATTTAAATCCTACACAATGGTAATTTTCATTTTAAATTTAGAGTCATATTTGGGCCAGTTATGTTATAAATATTGAAGTAGATTTCCCAAAAAGGAATTATTCCTAGCCTTTTGTTTAAATACCTGTGATTCTGGTGACTTCATGGGTTAATTAGTTCGTTTTCTGAAATGTATTTCTGGGATATTTTCCCTTAAGTACTTCGACCCATAACCTCATGTTCTGAGAGTAACTTAACCTTTGGTCTTGTACAATTTACTGGCAACCATTCCTTTCCTTTTAGGATCTTTTCTTATTTGTGATTCTTAGCAATATAAACCACATATAGCTACTATTTCCTACCATGAAGCCTCACACAGTGAATTGATGTTACACTTAACTAATAGAAAGGTTTTAGATACTTCACAAAGTTACTGACCCCAGGAACACTGTCCATTAATACCAAATGTTTCACATCATTTACTGTAATAAGAGATTGTAATCCCAGATTAAAATCATATTAAAAGATGGATCAAATTTCTTTTCCAGCTAAAGGACTGTTATAGGAAAGAGTTAACTTTGCTCAGATATACTATATGAAGCTCTACGCCTTAGCAAGTTTGGATTTCATTCAAGTTTTACTCTTAACATTTCTTGGCTTGCAATTGTTTTCTAATTTTAAAGCTTAATTTTAAACTTTACAACCAATTTTATAACGGCCTCAGTGTAATTTGTTAGGGCATTCCCAATGAGAAGAAGCTCAAGAACTCCAGTAAGGCTGTTTTTAATCCTCTGAAGGTATATAAATACTGGTGGTGAAACTATTTTTAGTTAGGTCTTTTGTCTGATTCACTGGTACATACCAATTGTTTTGTACCAAGCACAGTCAGAGCCTGGTAGCCAGTTGAACTGGGTTTACAACTTTGGAAGCTGCTAGACTAATAGCTTTCATGTACTGTCTTGACTGGAAGAGATTAATTTCCAGTTTATGGCCATACTGGAGCAGACGTACCCCTCCCTTTATGATAACAAATACGAAACAGCGTTCTGTGATAGGGATCTTTAATGTATGGACTGGGCTTGGAAGGTGCTACTGCAAAAATGCTAAAAGCCTAAAATACACTTTTTCTTAATATAGCTAAAACTGAGATCAAGTGACTTCCCATTTGGTGCCTCTGGCACTTTAGAAGGCTTTTCCTTTTAGTGTTTCTTGAACAACTGTATAAACCCAGAGGATTAGAGTCTGCCTGTAGGAGAGCACCCAGAAGGGCAGCTGTTGTTCTCTTCAGCGTATTTTTGCTGAGCAAAAAGCATGTCAAAACCATCAGGACAGCTTAATGCTACTACCTACTAAAAAAGTCACGCATTATAGTGATTGCGGGTACGTACAGCCCTGCTGACTACTTCCTGCTGAATCCCTGCCCAGCAGAAACCACTACATGGCTGATTGATTGTTTCTTCTTTTTCAATTGAGCAAAACTGGAAAAGATGTATATGTTTTAATTCAAATGGAAACCAAGTAGCTGAGTCCAGAGGCCTTGCCTTTTCTTGTCTGTGAGTATATTTGTTTCAGCAAAAGGGTTTATTAAGGTAATGGAGACATTTTAATGAAAGTACTAGGGCTTCCCTATATTTCATCATTTTGTCTTATCTATAAGTATTTAAATATTAAAAACTCCCAAACAAACACGTAGTTCCATCCTTTTATTTAGAAACCTGTCATTTTGGTGGCTTTATGGATTAATTAATTCCTTTTTTTCAACTGTATTTATGAGGTATTTTCCCTTCAAACTGCTTCAACCCCTAACTTCCTGCTCTAAGAGGAACTTAACCCAATGCACGTTAGTGCTGTGCACACTATTGCTAAAACATGGGTTTTACTCAGGATCCTCACCCTGATTAAAATACTTTTCTTTACATGTTTCAGAAGACATCTTGGACTATTCAGTTTCAGACTGACCAAGACTTGGAAAAGAGGCAGGTTTGGTTTGATTTAAACAGGAAATAAGTTGCTATCTATTATCACCAGCTAGTGTGCCATGAATATACATTTACAATGACAGTGTTTCAGTCATACTGCTTGTCAACCACTGCCCAGCCAGTTCATGAGCAGCAGCCCAGGGCCAACTTTCCCCCCAGTTTATGTACTGGGAGTGATATCATAAGGTATGGAATATCCTTTTGGCAAGTTTGGGTCAGCTGCCCTGGCTGCGTTCCCTCTCATCTCCTTGTGTCCCCCAGCCTACTTGCTGGTGGCGTGGCATGAGAAGCTGAAGAGTCCTTGACTTAGTATAAACACTGCTTAGCAACAGCTAAAACATCAGGGTGTTATCAACATTATTCTCACCCGCAATCCAAACCACAGCACTGTACCAGCTACTAGGAAAAATGTTAACTCTATCCCAGCCAACCACAACACTATGGCAATCTTTTGAAGTGTGTCCTTTGTTGTCCTACTTGGATTTCAGTCTGCTACCTTCTAGTCCTGCTAATGGCTGACTAGGAGTCCGTACATGTGGCACCTATTTACACAGGTTTATTTGTTGTGGTTCTGTGGAGGGCACTCTCAGTGGTGCCTATGTTTACTCATCTCTTTACAGCGTTCCCTGTTATAACACCTTCCTTTTCTAGATGTTTACATTGAAACTCTCATACAGTTTGCTTATTTTCTTTGTTTATAATAGCATAAAAGTTAGATGCCATATGAGCAGTGAATATGTTACCTGGAAAAATTACCCATCTTTCTGATAATGTTTTATTTGGCTTTTAGTCTATAAAAATAGGGTGAAGGGAAACTGAAGAGACAAAACAACAGTCTTCAAGTTTTCCTTCCTTGTAGTTGGGGAAACTCCTAGTTGGAGTATCTTTCTCCCTGTTTTCATGATTATTTTTCCATTCTCAGATGGTCATCAAACTTTCTCTTTTGGTGAATTTTTCTCTGTTGTATTCTCTTTATCAAAAATGTATCTTTAAAACCTCATTATGTCTCTGACAAAACACTTTGTGCCATGCATTCACAGATCACAGAATGTTAGAGGTTGCAAAGGACCTCCAGAGATCGAGTCCAAGCCCCCTGCCAAAAGCAGGATCACCTAGGGTAGTCTGCACAGGAACGCATCCAGGCAGGTTTTGAAAGTCTCCAGATAAGGAGACTCCACAACTCCCCTGAGCAGTATTAGTTCTGATTTTTGTAGACCTTCAGGAGTTGTGCATTTTATCATCCAGACAGTTGTTTCATAGCAGTCATTGCTAAAACTCTGGTTTGCTTTAGTCTTGCATCTGTGGAGAAGGCCTTGAAGGTAGTTTGCAGAAATATATGGCATCTTTTAATCTCCAGAATATTGGTTGAAGCTGTTACCAAATAAGTTCTGAGCAGAATCTGTTTCTAACCAATTCTTTAGCAGTGTTAGTCTGCAGGTATCAATAGACACCTCCATCTCTGGTATCATTATGGCAAGTGCCAGTCTTCCTGCTATGGAGAGATCACTGAAGTGTCTTCATTGGACTTCACTGTATAAGGCACTGGTTTGTTTAGAATTTGCTACCTAAACTGGGTTTTGTGCTTACCACTTTTCTTTGGTGTTGTCAACATCTTTTACAAACCTTGCCTCCCTCTTGGTTCTGTTAAAGGAACTTAATTTTTCAAGGACAAAACACTTTGCTGTGCTTCTGCTACTTTGTGGGTTATACTGATATATAGAATAGAGAGTTTTCCAATACATATTTTGTTTTCCATTCAACTTTCTCTCTAATAGTGCTTTTGATTTATGGATATTAGCTTACTTGTTACCAATCACCTTTATCATGGAGGTTTCCATTTCTTTGCCTCCCAGTTGTTACTACCATGGTAGATGTAACAACTATGACATTTGTCATAAAAATGACAGGAGGTAGTAGTAAATGAGAAGACAGAATAGCCTTCATGCTGAGCAACTCTCTAATGGCACCTCTTGCAATTGCTGGCTGCTTTCTGATGAATGAGTATGTTGTGAATTTTGGTATCAGCAAATGCTCTCTCTAACCAAATAAGAATAAAAATGAATAGTTGTTGGGTTTTTTTTTTACCACTAACCATTGCAGTCTTGAACACCTACAATTTTACCTAGTTTGCGTTTAAAGGTGGTAAAGGTACATAACCTATTGTACACATAATCATATCTTCAGTCTATCAAACCCAAGCAATTTTGATATTACAAAAGGACATTATGCAGTGAAGTACACGGGAAGACATTTTGACCACTCAAAAGTCTGTATGATCCTACAGAATGGATGCATTCTTTATTTTAACATGAATCACCATTAATCTCGTGGTTTATACAACTGTTTCAGACAAATTTCATTTTTTAATGGGAAGATAATCTATTTAACTGTGGTAAGGACCTCACAGAATCAATAACTGATCAAATAACATCATAATGTTGAATTTAACAAGTTTAGCCTTTTGTCTTACCTGTTTTCTTAATCTGAAAATATTTTTGTTTCAGCTTATTACTAGTTACCTTCTTACAGCTTATTGGTATTATTTCTTCTTAACATATGGGAGCACTAGGCCCTGGTTTCCAAAGGCAGCAGGTCAGGCTTTTATTTTGCATTTGCAGACAGAGGATTTGTGCATATTCAGACACCTGTGGCATTTTGATAAAGGACTGATGATATGATTTGGGTTTGGTCACTGACTAGATGACATGAATCCTTGTGATAAGATTGCTAGTTTGAATACATGTTAAAAATGCATTTTATGTGAGCATTCATTGAAAATAGTGTTTTGTTCAATATAAATCAACAGCTAAATGATTCTTCATACATATCTGGTGAATTAAGATATAGGATATGCAAATACAACAAAAATAAATTTGTGTAAATGGGTGAGCCTTTACTGAGTAATATTTTTCCAGAGCTGTCCGAGATCACTTCATTGATTGAACAGCTCATTCTTCAGCTTGAAAGAACACTGAGATAGTATTTAACCAGTTAATTTCTTTCTGTGTTTTGTCGGGTTTGCTTTCCATATGTGTGTAATAAACAGCAGTACCTTTATCCCAATCCAATTTGACATACAAGGAGCCAGAAGATGCAGCTAAGGCTATTCCTGGGGAAAGGATTAGAGTAGAAAGATAAGGATTTGGACCAGCAGCACAATATCAGATGACTGACTGTAGTGAAAATTGATTCTGTGACCAAATCAAATAAATTAACCTCCCAGCTCTTGCTCTGTCAAAGAAGAATCAACCCTCTTACATGCAATCTGGACAGCAAGCCAGGCAGAAACACAGTCAACTGAAAACCTGAAAGGCAAGAGCTGCTCACAAAAACTACTGCCTCCATTCCAATGCAAAGGGAAAAAATAACTGTAAACCACCTGGCTGGCCTGTTTGACTTTATACTGGAATGGATCACAGCAAGAAAGGCACAGAGGCACCTGCCACAGCTGGGATGGCAATCATGTTCAACACCTGTTAAAGCAGGCTTCAGCTGAAAGGAATCTAAATTGAGATGTTGCGTCAGAAAGCTCGTTAGACACAGATGAAGCAAGCTGTGTAAGCACATGTGGTCTGAGGACTGCAGAATGGATCCAGTTCCACAGCACAAAAGGTAGAAGTCCAACCTTTGAAGATTTCCACAGCATTGGAACCTATTGTTTTGTGTCGGCTTAGTCCGATCTGAATCAAAGAAGAAAGGATGATTTGCTCAAGGCTAGCAGTCCTCACTAAGAGTAAGCCCATCAGTCTTCATACAGAAGCCTGGGAATATACATGTCAAGAAAAGATTAGTAATACTTTTAATCTGGTTGATTATTATGAGTTATGGTGAACATCTGTAATGAGGGAAAATACTATTTTGCAACCCTTAAAGACAAGTAATACACTGATAAACCATAATTTACTGAGAAGCAAAGGCTATGTGTCCTTTGTTAAATTATAGTATATAAGGAGGAATGACTGAAGCACATTGTGGTTTTATCTCAGTTAATCAAAAGACAGCAAATACACATACAGAATACAAAAAACCTGGCACACCTTACACTACACATGCATTACAGTTCAACAAAATAGAACCATATCATAGGAGTATCATGATACGTATACATCCCAGAATAGAACAGCTAAAGGCTGAGACACTGGAGTTCCAATTTGCTGCAACAGTTGCCTAATACTTCTCCTTTTGCAGTAGAAAGAGAAATATTAGCCCAAATCTTCTACCCGGGCTGCTCTACTGTTCAAACACTATGTATAAGAAATATTCCAGACTTTAGAGTTGTTAATTAGAGGCATTTGCAATGTAAGTGGAAAGTGGAACAACAGAAGTGGTGTTATCCTCACTTTAGAGGGAAACTAAGTCTGTGTTTTGTGTCTGCATAAATAGCAAGTTATTTGTGCCACTTTGAAACAGTCTGAAAATTAAACTACAAGAAACTGGAAGCTTGGGACAGAACTGCTATTTTGTATATCCCAGTCCTGTACAAGAGGACTGCTGGGTAATGAACAGTCAAAACTATGGAAAAATAAGTAAAATGCCACCAGACTACTTTGTATCAAGCCTGAGAGCTTTCATGAAGCATCATTTGATTTTCTGCAAATATTTATCTTATGCAAACATGCCTGTACGTTAAAGGAGTTTGTTCTTGTTCTGGTATCAATCTCAGTTGCCATCTGATTTCACTCACAAACCACTTTAGGCTTTGTAATAAGACTCTAAAATATCTGTAAAAGCAATCATTTCAGAAGCAAATACCCATGCCTGGAGTGTCCTTATATACTGATATCAGTAACAATGCAGCCAATAATTTTCCTTTGCTTCCACTTGATGATCTGAGAGCAAATTACTGTGGACCTAATGTCTGTGAAGAGAGCCATGCGGTTAAGTGCCAGGTTTCCAGACCTTCTAGTCTTTTTAACACACCTGATTGTAGCTTCCAAATGGGAGGATTCCCAACTGCTCCATAAACCTATAGAAATGTATAGTAGCAACAAACTTCATGAAGTAACGTCTGCTTTACATTGCAGAATGTTAAACAAACAAGAAAGCAAAGCAGTGATGGTTTAATGTAAAAATATACTGAAGAAAATGATTAAAGTGTACTAATATGACTGCAGTAAGTTTAGGAGAGCGGTGAAACTTCTTGGGGGAAATTGTAAAATGGTTAAATGAGACTGAGCTCACTCAGGTTTTATGTAGGTGTGTTTTTGTCAACACACCTCGTAAGCATTATTTATTTTATTTTAACCTTTGTAATCTTGCTGTTACAAATGCCCCATTGACCAAGGGCTGAGTACAAGATCTAGATAGGAGTGATGTAATGAACAATCATAGGGGATCTTGAAAGGATGATGGCAAAGTTTCACTGAAATCTTAAAGTGTATCCAGGTTCATTCAAATGACTCCCTTTTACTCTGTCTTCCTTTACTATGTATTCTAATGCCTGAATGAGGACAAGTCCTAATTTTCCTACAAAATCTCCCAATGCTATGCCACTTTAGGTTTTGTTTTCCTTTTAATTCCCTGATGGCTGAAGTTTCATGTTTCACCCAGGCACTGGTAATTACCCATGGAAATTATTTTAAATGCCAGATGCAACACACTCAATATAAACAACCTATAGCCTTGTGTGCAGAATGAAAGCCCCTTCCCTATATGACTGCCGAGTTTGACTTCCTTGAACATAGCCTCTCTGCTGACATGGTATCCTTCTCCTGCATAACAGCATTGTGCATGCTTAAAAAATGGATGTGCCTTGTTAGCTGTGAGAGACACAAAGGCTGTGATAATTCTGTTTGTATGCCATTTGCAAATAACTTTTAAATGCATAACTACACCTTCACGCTGGTCCAAAAATCACCCTTCTTGTCCTCATGGTTTTTCCAATTGCAGCTGTAAAAGGAATAACCACAGATGCAGTCAAGAAATGCTCTCTGCTGATTCCAGGAGTCTTTCTCTGTGCATTCTCATCTGCCCCTTCTGTACCATGCTGGTGTGTATGGCTTCTAACCAGGTCCAGATTCAACCGCAAACGGGAACGAGATCAAGCACATGAAATACAACCTTATGCGTTATACTCTTAATTCGAGGCTGTTTGGTTTATTGAATCATGCGGAACGAATGCCTGGCCCTGCTTCTTCCAAAGCCTGCTCTGGCTACAACTGCACAGCTGGGTTTGATTTGCTGCCCATAGGAAGGGGGGAGGAATCCCTATTTCTCCAACACAAATACAGATCTGGGATGTGGCTGCAGATCCAGAATTCCTAGCTATCCAGCATCGGATGATGTGTGGAAAATAAAACACAGCACAATGTAGCCCTCAGGTTTTTGGAGCTGAAAGTCACAACACGCCTAGAAAATAGTCCCAGTTTGGAAAGGATTCAAATACCACAGGAAGCTTGTTCCTTCCTTCTCAAGGCACATGCAATAACTCCAGCTTCTGACCAGATCAAGGTATATCCCCATCTGGATGCAATAACGCAGCCTAAAAGCAACAAGGACAGAAACCACCTATGCGTACTAAATAAATCAATAAATAAAAGCACCCCCTTCTCACAAAACCACAAGTGAAATAAAGTTGGCCTCATTACTGCCACTGTTTCATCTCTCAATAGCAAGCAAAAGGCAAATCAGCCATCCATGCTGTGGACCTCAAGCACAGAGGCTGACATAAGTCCCTGGAAATTGATGTAAGCCCACGTCAGTCGTTTTAGGGCTTCTGCCAACTCACTCTCAGTCACGCCCCAATTACTCTTTAGCTGTATAGAAAGGGCTTGAAGGTGTTTTTCTTTTTGCAAATTTGAATTCAGAAAGGATGCACATTTTGGTGCAGTAGGAGAGAGACAGCAAAATGAAAAATAGGGTGACGACAAGCCGAAAAGAAAGGATATTGCTGTCGAGAAATGGAAGTTCTGAACTCAAATTCAGATATATCTGATTGTCATGTAAAAAGCTTTGTGAAGATTACTGCAAAAAACCCAAACTGCTTACTGTGCCACCTTACCTTCTACATATGCTGTAAATTCTTGTTAGGTAGATGACACAAGCAATTAGCATATTTTATTTTAGGATATATAGTCCTTTCTAGTTGGCAGCTGTAGGTAGGACTAAAAGCACTGCCTAAAGACCTGCATATCTTTATGGTTGATGGATGCATACTGTCTCAAACAGGGGACAAAATATTTTGTTTACAGTAAAGGAATGGCACATACACATATACACATTTTAATTTAGCCTACTCATTAGAAATGCACTGTGAGCATCTTATCAAAGAGCACGTATCAAATACTTGTTGCTGGTCTAATTTCCCCTTATGGGAAGTTTGGTTGTATTTTTCTCCAGGGACATGCATAATGAATAATCTACTGGTGTAGCAGAAAAGGAAACTGCTATGGTTACTTCACGTGCTGTAACCTGACACAACAATTATTTAACAGTAAGACAAATTCTTATATATCTGCTCTGAAAATGTGAGACTACTCAGAAGTTTTCAGACAAAAATTAGCTGCTAAGATCCATTTTATATATAGGATATTTTACTGAACTGTTTATCATAGACCTGTTTTCATTCAAGAACACACAAAGGTTTTTCTTAACCATGGTTAATCCAATTATACATTCTTTTCTTGTCTTGCTCCGTGAGCCTGGATTTAGAGGTAAAAAGAGGCTACAGGCCAACTGGGTTTGAGCTTCTTATAAAGGTTTGGGCTTCCTTCTGAAGAGGGGACTGGCTACCCTAACAGGAGCATCAACCTTTGGTTTGAGTGTTGTGGAAACAGTAGCTGTAGTTGCTCATAAATTTTAGGTAAAGAAACAGGGAGGGTGTGGGAAGTGACAATAGAAAGGACAGTGTGTTAGCAGATCAGCTACAAGATGAACACACAGCTGCTTCCCCTTTTACTTAGGCAAACTCCTGTCCCAAGTTCTACATAGGATTCTTCTATATGATGCTGCCTGTTTCCACTAGAATTGTAAGGTGACAAAGTAGCTTTTCACTAGGCATGCCTTCTTCAGCATAGATTTCTCATCTTCCTTATGAGAGCACAGACAGAATTCAGTGAACTCTTGTAACAACAGCCTCCTGGACTGTAGCCAGTTCCCTTCAGGTTAGCTGCCTTGTTCTCACTTTCATTCATAGTCTGTAAAGAGAACGTTTAGATAGCAGTGGGTAGGGTATGATATGTCAGCTTGGACAAACAGCAACAAACAAACAAAAAGTCCTATGCACAGAAACTATTTGGATTGGTTATTTATGAAAAGAATGGCCAGCAGGTCGAAAGAGGTGGTTCTACCACTCTCCTCTGCTGAGGCCTCACCCAGTGTCCAGTTCTGGGCCCCCCAAGAGAGACATGGACCTGCTGGAGTGTGTCCAGAGAGAGGCCACCAAAATAAGGTGCAAGGCTGGAGCACCTCTGCTGTGAAGACAGGCTGAGGCAGTTGGGGCTGTTCAGCCTGGAGAAGGCTCCAGGGAGACCTTATAGCTACATTTTGATATCTGAAGGGGACCTACAGAAAGGCTAGGGAAGAACTTTAGAAGAACTTGCAGCAATAGGATAAGGGGCAATGGTTTGAAACTGGAGCAGGGTACATTCAGTTTGGACATAAAGAGGAAGTTCTTCACAATGGGAGTGGTACAATACTGGAACAAGCTGCCCAGGGATGTGGTTGAGGCCCCATAAATTGGAGACATTCAAGATCAGACTCGATGTGGCCCTGGGCAACCTGATCTAGTTGGAGGTGTCCCTACTGACTGCAGGGGTGGTGGACAAGATGATCTTTGAGGGTCCTTTCTAACCCAATGCAATCTGTGAATCTAACAACATTAACAGATAAACTCATGATTTCCACATGGCCATGGAGTCATAATACACTAACACTCATTCGGTAAATTTTTCAAGTAATGAAACCTGGTCCTTTAGTGTTTAAAAGACATAATAATAGTCTAATAATAATAATAGTTTCACAGTACATAAGATCAAGAAAACTGAAAATGTCCCATAACAAGCTATAGTCAAGTAGCCCCATCAATGCCCATTTCAGCACAAACCTAGAATCTCCTTAGATCACATCTGTTGAGAATTAATCTTTTACTAACTCCACAGCACCCAGGGACAGTTTCATTAAGTTGTTCCAGGATTTCTTAAGACTCAAATTCCAGACACATCACGCTAGTTTCTACACTGCCATCCACTGCTGGGATCAGGCTTCTGCTGCAATCAGGCTCCTGCTGCAAAAGCAACTTAAAATTCTTCTTTCCTCCCCCCCACCCCTTTTATTTGTGTTTCAACCTTAATGCGAGGCAAAGCAGTAACTGATGGTATGTTACTGCGCAGGCAGAGCATTCTGAAACTTCTGTGCTCTTCCTAATGACTACTTGGCTCCCTTGATTGATGGCATACATTGGTGAAAGTATTTTAATTGGGTTCCTTACAGTTGCTTCATCGCTACTGTTTCCAAGTAGCCTGGAAGTAAGTGGCTAACAGCTCGGAGTCCTTCAGCCGACATTTGTTACCCAAGCCACATTCCTCAGTTTGTATCAAACTACCCGGTCAAGAACAGCACCTATCTACAAGAGAGGTTTCTGAAGTCTCTACCGCAGAATTCGCATCCTCAGGGGGACTCTGCTCCCAAACGCGGCAGTCCGCGCCTTGTGGAAAGGCTCAGCCGCGGAATCCCGCGGCCTCGCCGAGAGCAAGCGCAGCGCACCACACCGCTCCGCAGCTGCTGCTAGGCGGCGGGGGCGACACGTGGCAGCACGAAGCCACCCCACCCCATTCCGCTCAGCTGGCTCCCCCGGATTGGGCGCCCGCTCAAGCACGGCCAACCAACTACAACCCCGGCAGCCCGCGCGGCGCGACCGCGATGAGGTGGGGGACGTGGGGGGTGAGGATGAGGAAAAAGGAGCGGCGGGAGGCAGACTCTTGGCGCCACGTGACCTGCCGCGCGGCGTCCCTCCTCTCTCGGCAGCACTGGTGCGGGTCACGAGGCGCTGTTGGTACCACCGACGTCACGGCGTCAGGGGGAGACCAACTGTGGGAAACGCCGGCGAGGGGCAGGGCGAGTGGGCGGCTCTGCCCGGGGGCACGGCGCAGGGGGGGCAGGGCCGTTAGGCGTGCGAGCTGGGGCGGGGCTAGCCGCGGCCCGTAGTAGGCGCCCTCCCCCTTCCCCCCTCCCCCCCTACTGACAGAAGGCGCCCGGGTACGGGAGCTCGCGCTGGGGCAGGAGCAGGAGCAGCTGCTCGCGCTGCCGCCTGCCCGCGCGCTCCCCTTCTTCGCTCGCCCTCTCTCCCGCTCTCTTCCAGGCGCCATTCGGTGTTATGAGGCGGCCCTAAGGGGCAGCGGTGGCGGGGAGCGCAGCCCGGCAGGAGCCCGGCGCGGCCCGGCAGGGTGACGGGGTCTCCCTTTGCTTCGCCGGCCAAACCCATGACTACGGCAAACTGCGGCGCCACCGACGAGTTCGACTTCAGGCTGATATTCGGGGAGGACGGGCAGCCCGGCCCCGGGCCGCCGCTGGGGCCTGCAGGTGCGCTCCTCCGTTGCCTTCTCGCCGCGCCGGGGCCGGGACGGGGGTGTCGGCTTCCTGTTTTCCTCCGAGTAAGGCGGGGAGGGGGCTGCTGCCGCCTGCCCCGCCGCTGCGGGAGGTGGAAGACCGGGGCGGGAAGTGGCATCGACCCTCCTCCCTCAGGCCGCCTCAGGGCTCAGCTCCCCTCCCCTCGGTCGCGGGACGTGGGATCTGAGGGGGATGATACCGCTAGCAGGGCCGGGCCGGGACTCATTGGGCCTCTCGCCGCCGTTACAACTTTCTTTGGGAAAAGAAATCCAAGAACTCGCGTCGTGCGGGAGGAGCCTTCCCCAGGGCGCGGTGGCTCGAGGGGGAAAGGCCCCGGCTCTTGCCGAGGCGGGGGGCGGTTGGGATCTGGTGGGCCTTGTCTTCTCCCTGGTCCGCGGGCATTCCGCTGTCGTCTTTGGCGCAGGTAGCGCAGACAGGGGCGCGGCTGTGATCGCTTTCGCTGCGGGGAGGCTGATCGGTTGGGGTGTCCCGGCGAGGTACAGCGAGCCGCCAAATTCGGCATGGGGCCGCGAGCAACAGAATACTGATGGGGCTGCTTGGCTGGGGCTCCAGCCATTAAAAGTTTCAACCTAACTGTTCCCCGTATGTAAGCATAATCGTTACTTCAGTGTGTGCCTATAAACTTTGTATACGTGCGTCTGGATGGGCAAAACGCTCTGTGTTGAGACCTGACAGCTCTTTTGGTCCGTCTGTACGGATGTATACACACGTCTCGGAGTGCTTCCATTTTATTCAGTTTTGTAGTAGTTTCAGTCTGAAAAATCTCTTTAAGAACCCCTCGTATTTCTTTAAACTGCAGAAAATAGTGTTCCCTGTAAATGGTGATGTGGGGAATCAATAAGAGCCAGCTGTGCAGTGTGGCTGTACCAGAGTTCGATAGCTGCATGCCGTTTTTTCTGACCTACTTGAAATAAGCACCAGTTGGTAATACACTGTCTTAAGTGTAACTGGGTAGATGATAAGATAACCCTGAAACACGACTGGATCCAGGCTAAATGATGCAACGATGTTGTTTTATTCTGTGACTTGGGTTGTCTGCATAAGTTCATTAGAAATAAAAAGTTTGATACAGTCTGTATATCATCCCTTGTGGGCACTTAGGGTTAGTTTATTAATTTCTAACTATATTGATGCTGAGATTCAGTTTAGAGATTTCTTCAGGTGCAAGAAGATTGTCTTTGCTTATTTCCCAACTTAGTAGAATAGGAGATGGTGCTATTGGGAAGGGAGCCTAAGTTCCAATAGCCAAATAAATGCATTATTGTCCCATATGAAAACAGTGGAGAATGTTGAGTACAACAAAAAATAATTAGGACATCTTTGTTTCTATTCACATAAAACTGGTAGTGTTATTTCTGCTCCTCTGTCAGTGATGGATGAAAAGGAGATAACAAGTTGCTCATAGAACTGGAAAATGCTAGTGGTGTTCAATTCACTTCTGTAATATTTGTATTTTGGCAGCATTCCTTAAGAAGCAGTTCAGATATTACTCTGAATATAGATAATTTTCATGCTTGATGGTTTTAAGGCAGATTTAAAACTGATATTCAGACCATGAACTTGTTTGCTGTAGCTTTCAATAAGGAATCTTGCATTTGTAGCTCAGTAATTTGCTTATTTTGTGAAATACTGGAGGTGAGTTTGCCTGCTGTGCACAGATGTGGCCTTCAGGGAAAGGGTTTGGATAGGTCTCTGCCTTCAAGTAATGTATTAAAAGGGTTGCACCAGAGTTTGGCTGTTAGTTCTGTCCATGTATTCTCTATAGGAAGAACAGCTGGATTTCATAGAAGAGAGGACCCATATTGGAAATCTTACATTTTTTCCCTCCCCCTTGTCCAAGTATACGAGATAGTTGAACAAAAATTACTAGATCTCCCTCCAGCATATATTTTATAATTTCATATATAATTTCTTTCAGTGATGTCACTGCAAAGTGCATCAAAGCAAGTGTTAAAGGTATTTTATTTTCTAATTTATGCTAATAATAAACCATGTAGGTCACAGGGAAAGTTGCTTAATTTGAAATAATAATGTCAAAATTACTAAGTTTTGCGGGAAGATGGCGAACACTTGAAAACACATTCTCGTGCTTCATGCTGTATCTTTAGAAGTTTGGGATTGGCGTCCTTGTGAAAGATGTGTCCAGTACTAAGTTCTTGTGTAAAGAACATGGAAATGCACATTATTGTTTTCTCTTATGTTGACACTACTGTAGTGGTATGAAGATTTTATGATTTCCTATGGGTGCTTGTATATGTATTTATACATTTTATCTCAAATTATATTATTAATCAAAGGCAAGAAAAGATGAGCCGTTTTTTAATTTCCTGTGAACTTTTGATTTCTGAACAACTAAGAAAATGCTAGTCCCAGGCAGTAGGTTACCTTTTTTATGACGTTAAAAAGACAGTAGGAGAAATTAAATCAGCAGGAATTCTGAGTTATTAAACAGAAAAATGTCAGTGGCATGCAGGACGGCAGGACTAACATAGTTTTGTGCTAAATGGCAGGAACTGAGACTACAGTAGTGCTTGCCTGCTTGATAGGAAAGTTGTAGTTTCTGCCACAGAGGGAAATGCATGAAAGATGGTTTAAAGATGCTTAAAAGCCTCTAGATGAACACTACAGTCTTTGCAACATACTTCACTTAATCCAAGGGATAGCCCATTTCATATAACCTGTGAACCGAAGTAAAAATTTGCTCAAGCGGTTGCCAAACAGATTGTCAGAAGCTCCTCATCTGCTTTTAAGTGGAAGTCGGGTATCAAACACCTTCTGCAAAAATCCTTTTTGGTGGTAGTTTGGTGTCTCAAAGAAGAAAGAAATAATCTCTTTGATCTTACAACATTCAGCACTCAAAATGGGTGGTACAGTGCTAGGTACTAAAAAGCTTTACCTTTTCTGGCAGTATAATTAGGGACTCCAGTGCCCAAAGATAATGGTATAGAGCACTCTGAAGTGAACCAAATCTCTTTGGTGTACTCTTTCTTGCAGAACTGTTTGGTCAGTTGCAGTAGCATCTGATTGCATCTTGCCACCTTGTATCAGTTGCATTTGAAATGCTTAAGTAGGCATTTGAATTACAGTATCCTTCAGGTCCTGTACATCCTCCAAAATGGATTATCCTATAACTAATTCTGTCAGTTACTTTGAGATGCCATCATGTTTGGTCTTCTTAATGAAGAGATTTTTGAGATATAATATGCAACACTTGAATAATTGAATTCAACTTTAATACTTCTCTGATGATGCCCTCGTCGTCTTTCCCCCCTCCCCCCAGTTTTGTAATACTATTCAGTACTGGGAAGTTGCCTAGAACTTCTTAAGCATTAAACAAATAAGCTGCATTAGGATCTCCTCACTGCTGTTAAAAACTGCTGAGGATGCAGTATACTGCCAGACTGTGCAAAAGGGGAGCAAAGACAAGTTGCTGTGATTGCTTCTTCAGCTGAATTTTTATTTTAAGAGTTCACCTTCTGTTTTAAGGAATGAGTTTTTACAAGGTAAGAGCCTTTAAAGATCTTGGTGTATGTAGTGCTAAGCTGTGAATTCTGCATCTTTTTGGCTCTGTAACAAAATGATTTCTTGCTGATACATCAGATAGGGATGCTTAAAAGTAGAGGCTGCAAACTTAAATATCCAGAAAATTACTTATCCGGATACTTATGAAATTCTGGCAGATGAGTTATTGATACGCTTGTTCAGAATCCTGTCTAAAATGTTCCTGTTATTTCTGATAAAGTCTTCCTAAAGCAAAAGAAGGGTTAAGGTTTTGTTACCCAGTAAAACACAGTAATATGTGGAATTTCATCTGAACATCTCCCTTTTTCCCTTGGGCTGTAAACTAGATGAGGAAAAAGTCATCATTCATATTATCTTCCAGTATTAATGATCATCCTTGGTTTGTTTTATCCCCCTACCCCCAAAGGGGGGAAGAAAAAAAAATATATAAAAGGAAAAACAAGGGTGATCTAAAAATATTAGTAAAAGTATCCTCCTTGGATCTTTAATTATTAGTATCTTTTCTGGATTCTTTGAAACTATGGAACAATAAGAAAAGAGGTTCTCCATATTTCCTTTCACTTTATGTTTGGTTAAGTAATGCTATTGAGTAATCTTTTTACAGATACATCTCACAATTGCTCTTACTTTTCTCCTGGAAAGTGTGTTATGAAAAGTGTGGAAAAAAGTCTCAGTTCTGTGATGAATTCGGTGAATTTCAAAACTTCTCATTTGGATCCTCACTCTGGATAAGGACAGTGTATCTGGAATTGAATCTTTAGTTTGTCTCAAAACCTCTATACTCATGTTCTCCTTGTGAGTTGTTTCTGCTTCACTTAGAGCCATTAGCTTATTGGCTTGAGGCTCTTACTAAATATCATGGCTGAAACATACATTTTGCCATTGTGACTGTCAAAGTAACACCTGACCTTTTCTTTTGAATGTTTCAACGTCTGGCTGCTCAGCAGCTACGCCCTGTCCATGGGTTGAGTGCTCTGAAGTCATGGCAGGCGCTGAATTTTTCCTTGGTAGCTAGGCTGGATTCTCTGTAGGAAAAACTGGCACTACATATGTGTAATTTAACTTAGTGAAAGTCTTGTAACCAACGATTTGTGCTGAAACTACCGTAGCACTGGTCCTTACAGCTTTCCCTTGATCATTGATATGCGAAGTATTCATTTTCACATCTTGGTGTTTGTTTGTGACAGGTATTGCTCTCAGGGGTTGTTGGTAGAGAGCAGGAAACTGCCAAAACTCCTTAGAGAAGTTTGCAGTGTGCTCAAACTTCTTGCTCTTTTCCCTAAGATGGTGATTAAGGTAAGCAGTTGAGTTGTGGTAGGAAAGAGTAGTCTCATAATTAGATAGAGTGGAAAATAAGGATGCTGGCAATAATTTCAGACTTGAGGTGTGAGCTGATTGAGGGTTGCTGTTGGTTAAATTCTCTTTTGTCATCGCATACTTCTGATCCAGAACTGACACGAAGTTTGTTTTCCTTAGCTGAATAAGAGAAACTCATAACACATGATCTTATGAAGTCTCTCTAGCAGACTACCTTGTGTACCTGTATGCTTCACCTGAAATTCTATTCATTTTGAAACTTTTTTTATTCTGTTTAGATTTAGTTGCCTGTATAAACTGATAGGAGTGAAAGTCTTTGCACAAGATGGTAGCCCTGGGGTTATTATGTATAATTTGAGCCATCCATATAAATCCAGCTGTCTCTGCTGGTTTGTAACCATTTGCTATACAAAGTAGTGCTCATGTGGAGTAAGAGCAGTTTCAACTGGTGCAACTTTAAGGAATGAATGGACAAGTTGCTTGAGTCCATTTATTTTTTGCTTTTCCCTTAGACATAAAGGATGTTTTATAACAGAACTGTTTAATTATTAGTTATTTAGCGTTACATGTATTGTGATAGGAATCACCACTTAACGGAAACTCAGTTACTATCATTTTATTTTACAAGATGGTGTCTGTGCATGTAAAAGATTGACAAGCAGGGACACAATGCAAATCAGTCATAAACTGTGGTTATGTAATCTTCTGATGCAGGAGAGGAGAGAAAACTAAGCAGCTGCATCTGACCAAAAATAGAGGCTCTGTGACAAGAACCTTGTGACCTCATAATAACTTAGAGAGACATAGAGGAAGAACCAAAGGAAAATGTATATTGAAGTCAAATCTGGTATCAATGGAGTCAGAGCTGCATGGTCATTCAGAGTAACAGATTAATCTCTTAATCTTGGGAGGCTGGCACATTGGATTGTGTTGTGGTTTGTCACGGTGTGCTGGCTAAATGAAGTCTTGCCCTTTTAGAATAGAATTAACCAGGTTGGAAAAGACCTTCGAGATCATCAAGTCCAACCTGTCACCCAACACCATCTATTCAACTGAACCATGGCACCAAGTGCCTCATCCAATCTCTTTCTAAACACTTCCGGTGATGGTGACTCCACCACCTCCCTGGGCAGCCCATTCCAATGACCAGTCTCTCTTTCTGTGAAGAACTTTCTCCTCAACTTGGGCCTAAACTTCCCATGGTGCAGTTTGAGACTGTGTCCTCTTGTTCTGTTGGTGGTTGCCTGGGAGAAGAGACCTACCCCCACGTGGCTACAACCTCCCCTCAGGTAGTTCTGGATGGCAGTAAGGTCTCCCTGAGCCGCATCTTCGCCAGGCTAAGCAACCCCAGTTCCCTCAGCCTCTCCTCACAGGGCTTGTGCTCACGGCCTCTCACCAGCCTTGTTGCCCCTCTCTGGACGTGGTGAAGAGTCTCAATGTCCTTGGGGGGCCCAGAACTGGACACATGACTCATGGTGTGGCCTAACCAGTGCTGAGTACAGGGGCACAATGATTTCCCTGCTCCTGCTGGCCACACTAGTCCTGATACAGGCCAGGATGCCATTAGCTTTCTTGGCCACCTGGGCACACTGCTGCCTCATGTTCAGCCTACTAACCCCAGGTCTCTATCTGCCTGGCCGCTCTCCAGCTACTTTCCAGCCACTCTGGCCCCAGCCTGTAGCACTGCATGGGGCTGTTGTGGGCAATGTGTAGAACCTGGCACTTAAAGGTGTTAAATCTCATGGCCTTGGACTCTGACCATCTGTTCAGCCTGTCAAGGTCCCTCTGCAGAGCTCTCCTACCCGCTAACAGATAAACACCTGCCCCCAGCTTGGTGTCATTTGCAAATTTACTGATGATGGACTCAATCCCCTCATCCAGATCATCAGTAAAGATATTGAACAGGATGGGGCCCAGCACTGATCCTTGGGGGACACCACTAGTGACTGGCTGCCAGCTGGATGTGGCACCATTCACTACCACTCTCTGGGCTTGGCCCTCCAGCCAGTTCCTAACCAAGTGCAGAATGCTGGGGTACAAGCCTCAGGCTGGCAGCTTGGCCAGGAGTTTGCTGTGGGGGATGGTATCAAAGGCCTTGCTGAAGTCCAGGTAGACTACATCCACAGGCCTCCCCACATCCACCAGGAGGGTCACCTGATCATAGAAGCAGATCATGTTGGTCAAGCAAGACCTGCCCTTCCTAAATCCATGCTGGCTGGGTCTGATCCCTTGGCCATCCTGTAAGTGCTGTGTGATTGCACTCAAGATGACCTGTTCCATAATCTTGCCTGGCACTGAAGTCAGGCTGACAGGCCTGTAATTCCCTGGTTCCTCCTTCCGTCCCTTCTTGTGGATGGGCATCATGTTGGCCAGCTTCCAGTCCTCTGGGACGTCTCCAGTGAGCCAGGACTGTTGAAAAATGATGGAGAGTGGCTTGGCCAGCTGATCTCCCAGCTCTCTCAGCACCCTAGGATGGATCCCATCTGGTCCCATGGACTTGTGGGATCCAAGGGGCTAAGCAGGTCTCTAATTACTTCCTCCTCAACTGCAGGAGAACTGTACTGCTCCCTTGACTCCATCTGCCAGCTCAGGAGACCAGTCATCTGGAAGACAACCTATCCTGCTATTAAAATTTGAGGCAAAGAAGGTGTTAAGTACCTCTGCCTTTTCCTTATCTGTAGTTACTTTATTCCCCTCCGTGTCCACTAAGGAGTGGAGGTTGTCCTTGCCCCTCCATTGCCCTTGCCATTAATATATTTGTAAAAGCATTTTTTGTTGTCCTTCACAGCAGTGGCCAGTCTAAGCTCTGAATGGACTTTTGCCTCTCTAAGTTTTTTCCTGCATGACCTAGCAACATCCTTAAACATTTTATGGATTACCTCTCCTTCCTTCCAAAGACGATACACCCTCTTTTTCCCCCCTTAATTTGCTCAGAAGTTCATTGCCCATCCAGGCTGGCCGTCTGCCCTGGCGGCTCATCTTCCAGCGCATTGGCACAGCCTGTTCCTGTGCCTTCAAGATTACTTTCTTGAAGTAGGTCTGTCCCTCCTGGACCCCTTTGTTTTTAAGGGCTGTTTCCCAAGGTACCTTCTGAGTTAGTTCCTTAAGTAACCTCAAGTTTGCCCTCTGGAAGTCCAGAGTGGAGGTTTTGTTGATGCCCCTCTTAGCTTGACTGCATATTGAAAACTCAATTATCTCATGGTCACTGGACCCCAGACAGCCTCCAACCACCACGTCTCCCACCAGCCCTTCTCTGTTTGTAAAAAGAAGGTCAAGCAAAGTCTTCCCCCTGGTAGGCTCACACAGCAGCTGGGATAATAAGCTACCCTCCATACACTCTAAGATCCTTCTAGACTGCTTCCTCTCTGCTGTGTTAAGTTCCAAGCAGACATGGATAATGCTTGACCAGGATGAGACTACTTCAAAAAATACCAAACTCTCTCATATGCTTTTGTGAAGCAGTTGTAGCTACACCTGGGATAATTCCGTAACTTCTATGGTTTGGCATATGGTTCTTGGATCACTACATAATGCATTGAAAATCACTATGTAGTGAGTTACTGTGTAGTGCAAGGATTTGAAGAAGATCCCATTTGAGAAAATGTCACTTATTTTGTGTGTGAATTCATGGTAGCACCTCACGCTCTGTCCCCTTCCCTCCCATTTGATCGTGGGCACAGCACAAATGAAAACAAATCCTGAGAGCTAGGATGTGGGAGATGGGCAAGGTACAAATGCATTTGTGCTAATGCTTTTATCCTTCATATCTCTGAAAATTGGAAATGAGCTCTTTCTTAAAAGTAGTCCTCTGCTTAAAACGTGACCATCTTCTTCCTTTTGTACAACTTTAAGCAGTTTATTGTATCCCACATGAAGTGTAGCGAAATAAGTGACATGGCTGTGAATGAGTGAAAATGAGGCAGATTAGGCCTGAGTCACTAGTAAGCAGCAGTGTGGCTGTTCATAAATGTGGGAGTTTTTGCCTAAAGCTGCCTTAGTGGGCCAGGGAAGTGCATGGAGCAGACTTGGCAGACAGCCCAGCCTGTAAAACAACATCCAAGTCCTTGCATTTGTCCAGGCATGCCATGTGGGGTTCGGATGTCAGTGGAATTTAAGATGAGTGAAACTATCAGTAAGGCTAAGTAAAATTGCAAGGTAGGAGCAGGCTTATTAACAAGCCAACATTCTCCTCTGCCTTTAGTATGCCCATCTGTGAGTATTTGTCTGAAATACTGGTGAAATAGAACATTAAAAAAATGGAGCTGTTCAAAGTCATGCAGGGAAATGAGCTTAAATCTGAAGAACTGTACCACTGGTTCGTAAGCAGGCTCTCTGGGGCTGTCCTGTGGCCTGCATGTCTTGTGAGTTAACCAAACAGCTGAACCTCAGCATTTATGTGACACTTCTGATTAAATGTCACTGAATGCTTATGGTTACTTATGAGACAAAGGATGATAGGTGTTGATAGAAGAGAAGATACTTTTGTCTGTTTTCTTTTGGAGGCTCAGCACTCATTTTATGTACCTGGGGCAAGGAGAGAATAATAATTTTTCTAGGGATCTGACTAGAAACCCATGATCTTTTATCAACACATGAATATAAATAGAACTCTAGGTTTGGTTTGAATTTGTGTTGTGTTGCACTTTTGGCGTTTCTTCAAAGCAGAAACAAAAGCTTCATTTAAGGCTGGATAAAAGACATCAGTAGGTAGAGACATGAAGAGGTACTTACTGCTAATTTATGACTCCTAGAAATATGGAATCATTCATTAGTAATAGCAAATAAGTATTTTTAAAATGGCTTCTCAGGCTACATTTTATTGATTAGTCATCGCTTCTAAAAATAAGATATTTTTAATATAGCAAAATTACTAGGTGGATTTGGGTGTATTGTGGTGTTTGTTGTTCTGTTGGGGGTAGGGGTGCATTTTGTTGGTTTAACAGGTTGGTGGAGAGGGCT
Source organism: Picus viridis (assembly GCA_033816785.1). Lineage (NCBI taxonomy): Eukaryota > Metazoa > Chordata > Aves > Piciformes > Picidae > Picus > Picus viridis. Next base: position 1,640,466 of record CM066591.1, on the reverse strand, counting down.
ACTTTCAAAATCTCGTAAACATTCCTCTTTGGACTTAGGTCCTGCCAAACAGAGACCTTTCAGTTTTCTTATGTATGAGGTTATCCAAGAGTGCAAGAGGCAAGGAACTTCAAATTCACTGCTTAAAGAGAGTCTTCATGTTTTAGCGGCGGCTCACTCTGCTTTTTAGGAATGAATGCTGGGAGAAATGCTCTTTTTTAACCCCAGATTTTATTTTGTTTTATTTGTAATAGTTATGGTAAATAGAACAAAAGAGAACACTACTTAAAAACTCAGGGTTAAACAACATTTGTACTGTACTGTACTGGGGAGGGAATGGCATTGTCACTGGACACAAACTGTTACCTTCTAACTAAAGCTGTTTTACAGAGTAACCCAAAATACAAATATGCTGTAAAGATAATGTAGTCACAGTGCATTTATTAACCATTAGTGACAGTGATTCACTGCTTTTGATGGCTATATAATGGGCTATAACAATGTCTACAATGATTTATAGCTACTCGTGTACCTTGGATGCTTTCTAGTAGTTGTTCCCTAAACCAAGAACGCAAAGGTGATGAGGAGCTGGAGTAACTGCATGGTTGGACTCAATGATGTTAAAGGTCTTGACTCAACCTAAATGATTCTATGATTACTGAAGGTTCTAACAGTGTCATTTAGGATAACTGTACTTGAGTGACAGGGCCACAAGAGAATGTGTGGTTTAGTCCAAAGAACGACCAAGAAAATCTGTTGACATTTTGTTTCTCACAGCTTCTTTAAATTTGCTCCGTGTCTCTGTATTTCATCAGTGTAATTTGTCAAAATCAGGCTTTTGAGGGCAAATTCTAACCTCTGTGAAACTGCCTAGCTTGTTTGGTTGTGGGTAGGCGGTTAGGCTGATTAGGTACAGTGTGTAGTGAAACGTCCACTCTTGCTGGATTAAATGCAAGCTGTTCAGGACTCTGAAGGGATGCAGGTTTCAGGGCTTGCACGTGGCACAGTTTTGAAGCATGCTGAAATATGGTCTCCTTGTGTTTTGGGAGATCATTCTGAAAGTTGCTGAACAAATGGCATTTGTGCTCAGCTTCAGGCTCTCCTTTCTCATTTGGCTGTTTGATTACGATTTCTGCTTGGTTTGCTTACTGTGTCAATCAGCAAAGTGAATTCAAGGTGTTTCTGATTCTAGGTTCATGTGAACAGCTGGAAAAACAGGAAAGTTTCCAATTGTTTTTTTGGCTCATTTCAGACCTTAGATGTACAGAGCATTTGAGTTTTGTGCACCTGAAGTCTACATTAAAGCTGTATTATAAAATACTGTAATGTTAACAATACTGAGTTATCTCTATGGTGTTATGTGGCATGGTTTGTCCTCTGTCATGTTGCAGGTCAGCTGCAGAAATGCAGTGTAGCTTTGCAAAGGTGTGAAGAGTTCCCAAACTAGTTTGTTCAGATACTATCAATACCAGTTCTCAGCCTCTGGGCCATGTTCTGTTTAATAAATACAAGAGATGTCCCCATTTTGCTCGTTCTTCCTTACTGTGTAACCTTTCCCCAGTCTTAACCTCTTGCCTTAGTTTGTTGCATTCCTTTTCTAACAATCTTCTCAAAGACCTTTGTCACCATACCCTCCTATAAACTAAAATACCCATTTTCTTGCATGCTCCTGTCTTGCTTTATTTGCTGTGGCCCTACTTACTCATTCTGATCTTGGAAACTTGAGTTCTTCTCAGTGATGGGTTCAGGACTGGAGACAACTGTAAACCTGGAGGTGTCTGTATAAAGCAGCAGGTTGTTAGCAGCAATCGCATTGGTGTTAGAAGTTAATCAGTGGTAAAGGCATCCATGTAGATAGGTGAGGATTTCAGTTTGTAAGTACAGCACAAATCAGAACTTTGAATAGTAGGAGTCCATTAGTTTTCCCTCACCAAGGGAGAGTTAGGTTGTGGATAATACACTGGCTCGAGTACCAAGGATGTAGAAAAACCTTGGGCTGGGGACTAAAGTATGTAATTCCCTTATTGTATTCAATCAGTATTTGCATAATGTCCTCACTTTTCTTTACAATCACTCTTGTGGTGCGTCAGACACATCACACCCATTCCAGAGTGCTCAGTCTTCTCTCAGCTCCCATGTCTGCACATGCCAGATGCTCTGGGATTGCAGGACTACAGATCTGTCACAAATTCTAACAAATAATCATCTGGAGTAATGTGCTTCATCAGAACACCTGTGACAGGCTGTAGGTACTATGTGCTAGTACACTGCTGTATGGATGTATATTGGGTCATTTGAAGAATCTTCCCAAAGGCCATAGTGTGGTGGTGTTTCTTTTTGTGTTTTTTTTTTTTTTTTAATTTCTCTGAACTATTGGGTAGTGTTAATCTGGATTTCTAACACTGAATGACAAATTAAGCTTTCATCAGACTGGAGGGCAACAGCTTCTGTTTTGTCTAGCAAGGCATTGTGCAATAAAATACCATGGGCTCTTGAATGACGTACCCCCAGAGAGAGAAAGGAAGCAAGGAGAAACCTCTACATTTTAGAGATTTTCAAAACACAAAGCAAATATTTTTCTTTAACCTGCTATGAGTATTAATTAATAATTCTTCAATACTGAATCACATACTCAAAGTTTTCATTTAAGGACATGGTTCATAACTGACCAGAAATGCCAGGAGAGCTGGAGAAGGCACAGGTACAGACACTGCATGGTGCTTCTGTCTGTGCCCCTCCTCCCCCCCCCTTTTTTTTTTTTTTTTTCTATTGTAACTGAACTTGGAATGACTAATTCTTGTTGAAGCTTAGTTACAAGCTGGATTCTTTATCTGATTTGTATATCACTTTTGATCAGCATATCTCAAAGCACTATACTATGAAAGATTATCAGAAATTTTTTTTTTTTGTGGGGTGGAGAGTAAAGGGAAGGGGAGGAAAAACCTCAACTGATACTCGCTCTATTTGTTGCAATAGAAGTACATCATTTTCTGAGATGTGCTTATGGCTGAGGCAGATGTATTTGATTTTCATGTCTATGTAGGCTGGTTGTCTTACAAGTCAAATAAAATTTCATCATTATTATTTCCCTATTTGAAAGCTAATTCTGTTACATCAGGGTGAAGCTGGGTGTATGCTAAGACAGCCATTACAGTGCATCCCAGCCTGTGGCCTAAAGGTTTTGTTGCATGTTACATTTGTAGTGAGAACACCTGCAGTTTCTGACCTGGCTGCTGGTTTCTCCCCTGTCCTAAAGCTTGCCATCCTGTCAGGTTTTTATATATATGCACACACACAGGTGTTTGCATTTGTGCACTGCAGAGTTGATTGCCAAAATCATCTGGGTTAAAAATACCTCATTTCCCTTCCCCCCTTGGTGAATGAGCATGTGTGGGAGGTTAAGGAGGGTAGTTGCTGCTCAAAAAAACATAACATGTAGTTACGCCCTGAGAGCCAGCATGTGCTTATTTTATTCCATGTCAGCTGTAAACATTGGATATGTTGTATTATTTTCTTGCTTAAACTAGTGAAACTTCATTATTTTTATGCATTTCTACTTAATTATTAAAATGTTTAATTCTCATCTGGTCTAGAATTTGAAAAGGTCTGCAGAGGAGCTCCTGCTGTTGAGAAGATGTTTTTCTTGTACATTCTCAATATTTTCGCTTAACACAAGAGGAGTGAAATTCTGATTGGCATGACAGAGCTGCCTCTAGCATACATGACTGACAAGAAAAATTAATTTTTATCCATTTTCAGTAATCTGATATGACAATCAAACAGCACAAACTCATTGAAGAGTGAGAACTGCTTCATAAAATGACAGTTGCTGCAGATCATCTTTTTTTTGAAAGTTTAACTTGCACTGCTGCTTTTTGTGTTGGGCTGTAAGGATGTCTTTCCCCTGCTACCTTAACTGTTATGACAAGTTCTACTTAGTGCCATGCTAAGTGGCTTACTAGTCAATTATGCTCCTAATGCATTGCTGTATTTTTTTAGGATTTTTTTGGGGGTTGTTAAAGCTGGTGTTTAAGCTTGTAGGAAATGTCTCTGGAGAACTTAGAGCTTTCAGTGGAAAACTAGAGTTAAATGACCAGTTGTAGAGCTTTAGTGTGGTAGTGTATCAACAAGAACTCTGATCAATGTCTTTCTGAGTGTACAAAAAAGACTGATTATTGTGTGTTTTGGCTTTTGTGAAGATTAAGACTCCTTTTTGACCCCAAGAACTATTTGAACTGCTGCAAATTAGTAGGGTAATGCAATTTTAAAATTAATCTGCATATGCTTTTTGTTCCTCTTTTCAGCCATTTCTATGCTGTTCTTTATGATACCTGTTGTTCAGAAAGAGATAATGGTAACCGTCATGGCAGAACCGAGAAACAGAAGAGGCTGCTGTTCTTTTTAAAGTTTAGGAGTGGAGACAGATTATATGACTTGCCTGAGAACACACATGATCTCTGTGGCCACGCTCAAGTCTTTCCTCATGCTATTTAAAGGACTTGATTACTGATCCTTTTTTCACAGTAGTATTTTTATAAGACCTAGGTCATGTTGCACTTTCTTGCTACCTTATAACAACTTCTATTGTCTGAACCTGTTTATGTGCTTACAAATCTAGAACAAAAAAGTGGTTTGGATAATTTTGGCACCGGGCTTGTGTTCAGACATTTGATAGTAATTGACCTTCCTTCTGTGGAGAAATCTGTCTCTCTGTACAGCTGCACATGTGCATGTGCCAGGATATGGCTGAGGAGTGGGAAAGCATTACTAGTCCTGAATGTGCAGTCTGATAAGGCAAAGAGCAAGCAAAATGTGTCTGAGGCGCATTTGTTCTAGATGTTAATTACTTTTATTCTCCAGTTATCTTACGTGGAAGTGTTCTTAGCAGTTGAGTGAGGGATGAAGCAGCATCGTTTAATAAAAGAGCTTCTGTAAACCAGTCTGTTTCCAGACAGTAGTAAATACACATTAAAAAATTACAGACCTTCTGCATCTCATTGGTAAAGGATGACACAGAGGTCTGAAGTAAGATTGCATCGGAAGCCTGCTGCTTTACATAACTTGTATACACTACATGAAAATAGAGCATCTAAATCTGTGATCCCCCAGTAGTCAATCTGATCTCACTGGGGTGGGGAAGGCAGCTTCACTACATTTCTAAACAATTGATTGGCTTCTCTATAATGATTGAGTGACTTCTCTATGCCTGGTAGTGCTAAAAGCTGCAATAAGTTAAACCAAAGCTGAGTTTATTTCTTTGCTAGTTGTCCAGAAGACCTCCATTGATAGTAAAACAAAAATTGTCTGACAGTTTTGTTCTCAGCAAACACCAACTTTTTGTTTCTCTGTCTCTTTTTAAATGCTTACTGGAACAAATAAACTACTAATGCTACTTCTAAAATTGAAGTTAAACTTACTGGACCGTGATTCTTCTAGTGCTTTTTAACCTTTTGTTTAACCCAGTTTTCTTTGCATTGCTGTTGGTTTGTTAGCAATTTACTCTGTGGAATTTTTCCTAAAGAAAAAGCGTTTAGCACACCTGCCTTTTCAGGGTCATGGCAGGCTTTTGATGTGAAGGGCTCTGTTTCTCTTAGTCTTTTTATTTTGCTGTCTCTATCCTATCTAGCATCATGCCCCTCTGTACTTGTGGTAGTTTTCATGCTCTATCTTAGTAATCTGACCTAATTCGTTTGTGTATTGAATGGTTCTTTCTTATATTTTATGGTTAATGAAGGCCTCATGGCTTGGCCAGCCTTATTCTCACTTCACTGTCTTTCCTCCCCCAAAAGGATTGTTTGAATGTAATAGCTCTCTTATTAAGTAACCACATTTCCATAACTCCTTTTTTGTCTTGGGGTTCTCCATGACCTTTTTTTTTTTTTTTTTTTTGCCTTGCACTTCCCTTTTGTGAGACTTCCCTGAGTTTGTTTGCCCTTTGCTTTCATGAAGCCCTGTGGTTTTGGGTTTTGTTTGTTTGGTTTTTGTTTTGTTTGGGTTTTGGTTTTTTAGCTATTCTCACCTCTTTCCATCTTAAGAATTGTTAGTTGGGGTTTGGTTTTGTTTCTTTGTGTTGTTTTTCCCTGCTTCCTTCACCCAAGTCATGTTTGTTTTGTATATTTACTAGTGCCTTCAAATTACAGGGCTCTTCCAGACTGTATTCTCTATAGAGCCTTTAATAGGGCACAAATAATCATTGACAAATAGCCTAGTAGAATTAATGACACAATTCATAAAGGTCTTAGTAATTAGTGTTGTCCTTTTTATGAGCAACTAGCAGGTTATTTTATCCCATGAATGTAAGGGGGAGGGGTTTGTGAGCAAACTGAAATAGATCTAACTGCTTATTGATTGTGTCTGAAAAGGATTTGGGTGATTTAGACTTTACAATATATTGCTTCCACAGTATTAAAGCATGCTTTTGGGATTTGATATTCATTAGATGTATAGTTCTTGCTCTGGGTTTCTAGCATCCTGTTTTTCGAGTGTGCACTGGGGAGGGGTAATGAGAGAGTAGGGTGCCAAACTCATTAGAAGTTGTTTGTCATGGAGAAGGGCAAAAGAGACCTGAGTAAGAAGAATGTTCTCCTGCCTTGTCTAGCTTTTCCCCTTTTCTTTCCAGTTGTCTCTTCTGTGCTAATGTGATCTTTGCACAAACCTTAAATGTTGAATTTACATGTGTTTTTTATGATGACACTAAAATTGAACAGTGTCTTAAATATTTCAAGATTTTATTATTGCTGCAAGAGAAATAAGGCTTTTGCAATAGGGTTTTGGCACAAATAGTGTTCCTGAAGCCATTAATGGTGGTGAATACACAGGACATAAAATTTCCAACCATTGCTTTCCTGTGAAGTTTTTATTATTATTTCAATTTCTGTATCTGCAGCTGTTTTATTTCTAAGTTTTCAGTAGCTAGATAATTGCAGGTTTTTTTTAGGATTGCCTTTTTTGTCTTCCTTGAGTTTCATTTCTGATACTAATTATGAGCTAGGAAATGTAGGTATCTGATCTTGCACATGAATATGCTGATAGATGTGGAAAACTAACCGCTCTCTTCATTTTCTGTGTTGAAAGCACATGTGTATATAAAATCACACAGTGCTTACAGAACTCCTTAGGACTAGTCTTAAATGTGATTTTGTACATTCTTTAATAGATAGATTACTAATAGAGCTGCTCTCTGACTGTGAACCTTCAGCCATATATTTTTTTAGATCTGAGAAACATGGCCCATTCCTTGGTAATGTCACACTTTCTCTCCCCTTCGCAATGTTTTCTTGTTGTCTCTGAAGAGATGCTTTTATAGTTTGTTTCTGGGTTAGTTAATTTTAAGGTGATGCCTATTATTCAAACTGATAATAGAATGACTACTCAGCATACTGGTTTGTGTTTTTTTTTCCCATCAAAGAAAGGCCCAAAATACGTGGCTTCCTGTCCGTGTATTTTATCAGCTTGTGAGAGAGAGTAGATTTATTTCAAAACAAGCATTAGTAGTCTACTGATATTCAAGATTCAGCATTCAGACAAATTACTCAGGTTGTAGAAGCAATATTGTTAACCGACTGTGAGATTAGTTTCAGTGTTTAGTGGATATGTTCCAAATACATTTAATTTCATTGGTTAAGAGACAATAGATTATTGAACTACCTGAGGTTTCCTATATACCTCCTTTCTGTGATAGAAGGCTCTATTTCACAAGAAGAAAGAAATCAGACCAGAAGCACAGGGGTTACAAAATGCCAAAATAGCTGTTTCCTACTTTAGCTTCAGAGGAGTGTCTCAGATGGACAGTTAATTCAGTACTGAAAAGCAGGGCAAGAAAGTCTGCTTCAGTTCTGTCAGACAAAATTGCTGATTTTGTGAACTGGACTCCCTCTCAACTGCTTGTTTTTCTTTGGAATACTTCCTGTGTTTTGGATAAATTAGAGAGATCTGAGAATATTTTGGTTTGCCTTTTTTATACTGAACATCTTGTGCTTAAACTTTGTGAGACTGCCCTTGAAAAATGCTCTTCTGTGAGATGGGCACTTATGAGTTTTCGAAGCTATCAGAAATTATATTTGGAGTCAGAGTCTTCATAATATCTTCAATTCTCTCTTGTTGGGCCTCTTTTGAATGTTTTGAGTTGTTTATAGTCTTCATTGATGTTTGAGTCACTGTAAGATGTTTCCTATTGTTAAAGAAGATAAATATTACATATGACTTATTCTGGTGCTTGTAATTAATGATGAGTGGGCTTGCTGTAAGTATCATAATCCTATTAATGTCAAAAAGATTAATTTGTAATGGATTATGATTTTAAAATTTTTTGATTATTAATAGATTGTAGCTATAAAAGGTAAAGTGTTGAATTGAGTCTTCTACCTTAGATACTGTCAAGATTTTAAACTCATTTTTCTGTGTATTACATTGTCAACCACTGAAGATGCATATAAACTGTGGAATCTGACTGAAAACAATTTATGACAGAAAACTATGCTGTAGTCCCATTTAGTTGTATATATGGCTGAGTAAAATAAGAATCAGCTCTTATTTTCTGTGGCTAGCGTAATGACTAATGTCTAGGGTGTTGTAAAGAGGCCATACCTGGAAAATTGTTTATGGCATTTTTCAAGTATTGCATTCTGACTCTGTTCCTCTTCTTTTTTTATTCTGTTCTCAGATCTTGAGTCAGATGATTGTGCATCTATATACATCTTTAATGTAGACCAACCATCATCCTCTGTAAATCAGCCAATTTGTATTCCTCGCCATGGACTGCAATCTCACTCCTCTCCTCTGTCACCACCTACGAGACTTCAGAGTCATAAGAACTATGAAGGAACTTGTGAGGTACCAGAATCCAAATACAGTCCACTAGGTGGACCCAAACCCTTTGAGTGCCCTAGTATTCAAATCACATCAATTTCACCTAACTGTCACCACGGGATTGAAGCCAATGAAGATGAATTGCACACAAATGGCACAGAAAATGAGTATATGGAAAGGCCTTCACGGGACCATCTCTATCTTCCTCTTGAGCCGTCATACAGGGAATCATCCCTTAGTCCTAGCCCTGCCAGCAGCATTTCGTCCAGAAGCTGGTTTTCAGATGCTTCCTCTTGTGAATCCATTTCCCACGTTTATGATGATGTAGACTCAGAGTTAAATGAAGCAGCTGCTCGATTTACCCTTGGCTCTCCTTTGGCATCTCCTGGTGGTTCTCCAAGAGGTCCCAGTGATGAATCTTGGCAGCAGCCTTATGGATTTGGGCATACCTTGTCACCTAGACAGTCTCCCTGTCATTCTCCTAGAACTAGTATTACAGATGAAAATTGGCTAAGCCCTAGACCAACATCAAGACCCTCGTCAAGACCTACATCCCCCTGTGGGAAACGACGACACTCTAGTGCTGAGATTTGCTATGCTGGCTCTCTCTCTCCTCACCATTCTCCAACTCCGTCACCTGGCCATTCTCCCAGAGGAAGCATAACAGAAGACACATGGCTAAACACTTCCATGCATAATGTACAAGGCCTTAATTCTGGCCTTTCACCATTTCAGTGTTGTACAGAGACTGATATTCCTCTAAAAACGAGAAAGACCTCAGATGATCAGACTGCCACTTTATCTGGAAAAATAGATCTCTGTCCTGAAGATCAGGGTAACTTATCAGCACCCCTCGAAGCTGCAGTAGATGACTGCTCTGGATCTCAGCACACCTTAAAAAAAGATTTGCCTGGAGACCAATTTCTTTCTGTTCCTTCGCACTTTACTTGGAACAAACCAAAACCTGGTCACACTCCCATATTTCGGTAAGCCATTAGGAACTCTCCCTCTCGTTATTCCCCTCCTATGCATCTTAAATAAACATGTAAATGTACTTATCGCAGTGATGCTTTAAGACTTTTTAAATGAAACTTACAGACAGGGAGATGATAAAGTTAGGAAAAACTAAGTTGATGCACCAAACAGTCATCTTCTTTTATAAGATGCCCAACGCAGCTGTGACATAGGATTAATTTGAATTAAATACTTTGTTTGTATGCATACATGCACAGAGTCCAGCTGAATCAGATGTGTGCAGATTTTGTTCATGTCGTGCAGTTCCATCTAATCTGACCAGTTAATGTTTTAATAAAGCTAAAGAAACCTGACTTAGATATTTTCATAAAACTGAGACCACAAAAGAGGTGGGGAGTTTATTTGCTATTGGTTTTACTTGCTTTTTGAGCTGATAGCATTCTAGAAACACAATTTTTAAAAATAATTGCATGCTGCACTGAAATCTTCCAGAAAAAAAATTATTTCTGAGCCAGAATACCAAAGGTATTTCCGCCGTTGTGGTACTGCATTAATTCATGCTTTTCCTAACAGGATGATTTGTGAAGGCTCCGAAGAGGGAGCTCGTTTGCCTGGGGTAAAAATTCACCTTCCTTTCTATTCTGTTGCTTTTTAGATGGAGCATTTCTGTGATCTTTCCAACTGTGTAGCTACTGGAATCACTTTGCCAGTACCATGTAGTGGGTGCACCATTGCTACTGGATGGATATGGTGTTTATCAGCTCGAGTTACCCTTTGATTCCTAAACGTTTTACTAGGTTTTAAAAATAAGGGGTAAGAAGGTACTAGGAGGAAGAACATTGTTTTGTGTGGACATTTTGTAAGAGAAGTACATTTAGATTAGTATCTGTAAAGCACAATTATCCATATGAATGTCATATTGCAGATTCAAATGTCAGTGTTTCCATACTACTCTGCATTGATTTTAAGATAACTTTGATTAAAATAGTATCATTCTGTCCACTGGTAGTGTTTAGGATTTGCTCTTGAAGGATGTAATGGGTGAAGCAACTCTTCTTTGTTACAGGGAGGAAGGTAGGGTAGGGTTCTCTACACATTTGTTTTATTTTGAAAAAAGGCAAAGCTTAAGGCCTAGAAGTTAATGGCAAAATATGTTGTTCCTCTCGTTGCAGAGTTGCCTTTGCAAAGGACTTCTTGTTTTCACACTCTGTTTTTTAATTTTAGAAAGAATGACTTAGAAAATATTAATGGCTTTAATATTTTTGTCCCCACTACCACTTCCTCCCCCAAAGTAAGTGAAGCAAATAAAAATTCTGAAAAATTTAAAAAAAAAAAAAAGTTTAAAAAAAAAAAAAAAAAAGGATATAAATGTTTCTGACCAAACTTCAGACAGAGATCCACTATAGGAGGCTTTTTATTTCCCTGGCTGTCAGAGTATGAAATTCTTAGCAGAAGAATTTAATAACAGCAAAATAGCAGAACTATTGTCCAGTTAGCCAAGCTTACTGAAGAAGTATTCTTTTAGGGACCTTCTTGTTGAAAGCTGGATGCTGCCTTTCATGGCAACATGGTAGTTTTTGTATAATCCCCCATTTCTGGTGGTTCTTTCCAAATTCACATGTCATTCTTGTATCATTTTAACATCTTGATTTATTAATTCTTCTTGATTTACCAGTTGAACGAGCCTGTTGAAAACATGTTTTCAAATACTTACTCTCTTTTTGGTACATGGATGTGCTCAGGAGTGTCCCTCTTGTGGAATACAGGAGCACTCAGTCATTTAAAGACTGGTATTGCTGACCCTTTCCATGTGTTAAAACACAGAACAGCTGTAACTTTTACTGCTCAGTACCTACAAAGAAAGTTATACATATAAATGGGTGAAATATATAGCAATGCTTTCATGGTACGGTGAAATGTCCTTAAAACAAATGGAAGTGAATCATAATGTTAAGAGCTTCCTGAAGAGTTGCTTCTAATAGGTGCTATCAGATAGACTTCAGTGTTCATTAGAGTAATCATAGAATGGTCTGGGTTGGAACAGACATCCAAAGGGCATCTAGTCCAACCTTCTCTGCAATAAACTGGGGCATCCTCAACAAGATCAGATTGCCCAGATCCCTGTCAAGCCTCACCTTGAATATCAACAAGAATGGGCCCCAACAGCCTCCATGGGCAACTTGTTCCAATGTTCCACTACCCTCTTGGTAAAAAACTTGTTCCTAACATCCAGTCTAAATTTTTTCTTCTGTAGTTTAAAGCCATTGGCCCTCATCCTATCACTGCATGCCTTTGTAAACAGTCTCTCTCCACCCTTCTTGTAGGCCCCCTTCAGGTACTGGAAGGTTGTTGTTACGTCTCCCTAGAGCCTCCTCTTCTCTAGGCTGGACAACCTCAGCTCCTTCAGCCTGTCTTTGCAGCAGAGGTGCTCCAACCCCCTGATCGTTTTCATGGCCCCCTTCTGGACCTGCTCCATCAGATCCATGTCCTTCCTGTATTGAGGGCTCCAGACGTGGATGCAGTACCCCAGGTCAGGGCAAAGTGGCAGAATCACCTCACTCAATCAGCTGGCCATGCATCTTTTGATGCAGCCCGGGACGCAACTGGCCTTCTGGGCTACATGTGCACATTGTCTGCTCATGTCCAGCTTCTTTTCCATCAGCACCCCAAGTCCTTCTCTGCAGGGCTGCTTCCTATGACCTCATCCCCCAGTCTGTATTGATAGTGAGGATTGTTCTGGCCCAGGTGCAAAACCCTGCACTTGTTCCTGTTGAACCTCATGAGGTTTACCTTGGGCCTACCTCTTCAGCCTGTCCAGGTCACTGTGGATGACACCCTGTCCCTCTGGTATATCTACAGCACTGCTTAGCTTGGTGTCATTTGTGAACTTGCTGATGGTGCAATTGATCCCACTGTCCATGTCATTGATAAAAATATTAAACAGTACAGGTCCCAGTACAGACCCCTGAGGGACACGACTTGTCACTGCTCTCCTTCTGGACTTCAAGCTATTGAGCACTATCCCCTGGATGTGACCATCCAGCCAGTTCCTTATCCACTGAACAGTTCACCCATCAAATCCATATCTCTCCAACTCAATAAGTAGGATGTTACATGGGGTCATGTCAGAGGCCTTGCAGAAATCTAGACAGATCACATCCATAGGTTGTCTCTTATCCACTTTGTCATAGAAAGCCTCTAGGTTGGTCAGGCAGGATTTGCCCCTAGTACAGCCATGCTGGCTTTGTTATAACAGTGAACTTTTCTGTTATACTGCTGGATATATTCCTGTGTTGGTTTCTAGATCAGTGTCACGCAGAAGGCACATTAATACAAAACTGTTATTTATATGCAGCACAGGTTTAAAATTTCTTTAGAAGTTGTTAACCTCCTTAGATTGTTAATGTCTGAATGTATTTAAACAGTGTTTGTTTAGCCATGTGATCATTTCTGCATAACTGTATAAACACATTTTAATTTCTCTTCTACTCAGAAATCTATATAGCTTCCATATAGCTGTTTATGAATGTAAAGTTGAACAGGAAAGATACAAACCTGCTAGCTGGAAAATTCTGTTACCAGATCTGAACCCACTGTGTTGATAGATACCTTAACGGGCTTGAAGTGTTGGGGGTTTCTTTAATTCTGTTCCAGTCTGCTCGTCTGGTTCTAGATCCTCAGTCTATTACTGGAATCTCTTCATTCTAGCTAAAACAATAACTATTGTTACTTAGATGTGTGTTTTGGAATTGTATTTGTGTGATACTCGGCAGACCAAACTTGGCTCTTTTTTGTTAGCTTGCGGGCTAACATAGTTCATGAAAGGTGAGCACTACTGAAGGGTAAAAGCACATGAGTAGAGAGGCATGGTAGATCTATGGTGCTTTTGTGGGATGACCAAAAATAAATATTCAGATAAACCTGCTTCCTCTTGTAGTGAGGAGAACTGAGCAGAACTGAAGAAAAATCAAATTTACTCCTTTCGTTAAAAAGTAGACTACACCTATTTGCAAGTAAAGTAGATAAAACATGCTGAGGTACTTAACAGTTACAGCCTGCTCTGTGGGTGCTGTGAGACAGTGCATCTTAAGTATGTTAAAATACTGAGTTCTGTCTATTTTGGTGTCTTTTTATAAAAGTAGGGGAGCTAACTTGACTTCTATGCTTTCTGATTAGAAATTAAGTGCAAGAAGATCCGCTGCTTCTTAAATAGTTCAGGACAGTGCCCAAAAGGGAGCACCTCATTTGTCATGAAGTGTTGGATAGTAATTGCAGTTTATCTTCATTATATTTTTATATATAGAAATATATTAATTGTAATAGAAATTACAACATATTACAACTAATAGGCTTTTAAAATATCTTAATGATATTGTCAAGTACAAAGTGGTGCATGAAGTGCATCTGAAGTGACTGTGAGCAGCATGCCCGGTAAGCCCACAGTAAGCTGAGCCCGGGTAGGAGTAACTCACCTCACATGTGACATGGTGTGTAATGTGCAAATAGCACCTTCTGCCTTGAATGCATCTGAAATTTTGGAAATCTAGCTCATCTGGCAAGTCCTAACTGTGTTTTCCTTCTTTCTTCTCTGTTCAGTAAGTGTGCAGCAATAAGCAAAATTCAAAAGCATGTAACATGCTTTTGAGCATTTCACTTGTGTTTCAGATGCCATCCAAACAGTGTTGCTAGATGATAGTTTATTTGGTCACAGGAAAAACGTAATCTGTGTACAAAAATTGTATGTGTATTATATGCCCTGAGTCACATCTGTGTTTCCTTGTCAATCCTAAGTCTAGACAAGTGACACTGGATAGAAACAGTGCAACAGTTTTTGGTGTGTGTGTGTGTATTTGTGTTTGGTTGGGGGTTTGTTGTTTTCTTTCCCCGCCCCCTCCACTAAATGTCTTTAAAATACTTATTTCTAGGCTTTTGCATAAAATTTATTTCAGATTTTATTAACTGAATTATTTTTCTTTCTCTGTGAAACCATGTAATAATGGGAAGCTCTTCCAACACTGATGCTTTTAATAATTTTCTTGTGTAGATTCCAGTCGACCTCCTCTAGTACAATGCTGCTGTATTAGGAAGAGGAGTAGCAAGCAGTATTTTGAAGTGGTAGATACATTATGGAAATCATGTTCTGAGTTACAATGTATGTAGCTTTTTTTATGTCCCATCCATCTCCCCTGAAAGGAAGAGTTCCAGGAAGTGCAAAACAAATAATGAAAATGTTTGGGTGTTTTGGGTTTGTTTGGTATTTTTTTTCTTTTACAATACTATTTTGATCTTGATCAAGGGGAATAAAGAACACAGGGATGACCCAGAAACCTCTGTCAAGCACTTAATATAATGTCTTCAGTGAGGATTTGTCACTCAAAGTACAATTGGTAAGAGATCGACAACGTTTATGGTGTTAACAACCATGGTTATGGTGTTCTGTAGACAACAACCATCACAGAAGTGACCAGCACTGATACAGGCAACATGGGGCATTTTGTTAGAAAATTGGTCAGTGCAATTGAAAATCATGAAGGTTCTGTTAGTTTTCCTTTTAGGTTTGTGGGGTTTGTGTGTTTGTTTTTGTTTTTTTGCTTTAAGCTCCCGATTTTTAACATGAATGGCTGGTGGGACAATACAGTGTATGTTCTGTAAAGCTGATCTTGAGAATCTAGTTTGTTTCTCAAGTAGACAGGTACTTTAAAGGGTAGTAAACTTAAGTAGTCATTTATTGTTTCTTTTTTTTAATCCTTGAAGTATTTGGTGGGAACATCTGGTGTATTTTGTGTCTGGTAGATAACCAAGCAAATATTCATTAATGAGAAAAAGTCTTGAAACAAAACCTAGTTTCTTTTACTGTGTCTTCCCTCATGGAATTCTTAGACACTGAAGTAAAAGCTACTATATAAACTGATACTGTCTTCCTGCTACTGTCACAAATTTAATCTAGAGCACTGAGAAGTGATGGGATATCAAGTAGTTCCTTTGTTCCAATGGTGATGAACTAAACGGCTTTGACAGCTGTATTTACAGCTCAGGAATCTCTGTAGTGATGAATATTTAACGGCAACTTGAGACAATTTTACCTGCAGTTACCATTGGAAACTAGAATTGCTGATAGTTTTGCTTTCTCTCTCAGGAGGGGAAAAAAAAAAGGCATTTAAAATACAGTAGTAGATGGACAAATGTTTGAGAAATTAATTCTCTTGCCTGAATGCTTCTCCTGAAAGTCTGGGGATTAGTGAAGAACAGATTTATGTTCTAACATAAATATTGTGACTTTGGTCTTAAGAGTATGTATTTCAGTGTGAGCAGCCCATAGGCAAACCTGGTCTGCTAAGCACTTTGATAAATAGAAATAACACCAGCTATGCTACGTCAGCAAAACTTTGAAGTGAAAATATTTGCAAATCTATGACTTTGAAGATAAGGATGCACTTAGGTGAGATAGGCAAAGAGAACTTTGAACCTCCTTGGATTTTAATAAGCTGGGCTATTGCTGTAATGTTTACACACCATTAATGAATCCAGAGACATTCAGGTAGTGTTTGATATGTAGCCTTTGTGCTGTACCATGTGATTCAGCTCTACTTCGGTCTGAAATGACAGAACATGCATTTTATTTGGCAGTATCCTCATCATCAGTATTCTGAAACCATAGTTAAATGTGGGTCTGCTAGTAGTAGAACAGTAATATTTTGAATGTAAATGCTATTTTTAAAGTCTGTTGATAAGCCACTGTGGCAACTGGAATGGCCTCAAAATTCTTAACTCCAAAATCACTCCCTGAGGGGAAAAAAAAACAATTGCTTTGTTCTAGGTGGTGGAGAGCAAACCAGTATTTTCACTCTACAAGCATTCTTGACAAGGACTGTAGTGTTGGGTCAGTTATGACTGGGGATTCTCAGAGGTTTGCTGTGTTGTAACATTGCCTTGATCACAGGATATGCTGTTAGTTAATCTCTGCAAAAACTTGGGATGAGGAAAAGATGTGAAATACCCATTGTGTGGTCAGAGGGCTTTTTCCTTTTGATGTGGTGGGAGGAGCTGTAAGTGGAAAATGTTTTTTCTTGCAACTAAGAAATAATAGAACAGTTGTTCTAGGTGATCTGTGAATCTCAGCCAATGAGGGAAGTAAGAACTTTCACAAGCATTTTGATATTCTAGTGGATACCTCTAAAGTTGTTACTAGAATTGGTGATTACAGAGAGGGGGAACCTGTTCATACAGAGTGGCTAAAGCAAGTTTTTGTGTCAGTTCCATCTGTGTTCAGAAACTTTCTAACAAGGAGTCCAGGAGCGTATGACACTGCACCTGAGCTAATCAATCACACATGTACTTCAGCTGAGGCACCAGCATTGGCAGTTTGTTTGCACAGAGCCCCAACTATTTGTCCAAGGAATTACCCAGCAAGAGTGCTACAGATGGAAGGTAAATGGTTTAGGTTTTTAACTGGATTATTTTTAGTGGCTGTCATAGGCATTATTCTTCCTTCTGTCCCACATGTACTGTGGCAGGGCCACAGTCAAATGCAAATAAGCAGTCTTGTTCCTGGGGCTTGTTTCTTGCTGTGTGAGAGGTACAGTCAGCCCATGAGCTGGGCCAGTGTCTACAGTTCTGGATACTGAAGGCCATATGGATACATTTGGCCGTCCCTATGCTGTACATCAGATACTTCCTCATCAGCTTGTGCAGCCTGAATCAGTTCTGTTGTAGAGATAATGATTGCAGAGGAGGAATGAATCAGTTAATAAAATTATCACCACTGAAGTGGTAATTTTAAATGCAGTGGCTTCTGCTTCTCCTTCTTTACCTCTGAGTTTCCTTTAATAGCTGCTGTACTCTGAAGCCTTTAATCTTGATGTGATAGCGGTATGTGCTCTTGGAGGTTGCATTAATCAGATTATAAGACTCCTGGTATTACTGGAAGTACATTTGTAGGTTTACAGATTGGTACTGTATCAACAACATGCTAAGATTTGATTTAATGAAAGTTTTAGAATGACAGTTATTTCCATTTCCTGACATGTGATGTGGTGCTTCACTTTGTTAACAAGGTTTTAACTCATTTAAAGAAAACAAAGGATTTAAGAAACGTCTGTAAAAGACTGTTGGAAGCTACCCAGTTAAAAGTCTACCAGTTTCACCACTCATCCTCATGTAATAACGTTGACTGAACAAAATTCTCTCGAGAACAGATCCTTAAATGCAGTAAAGCCATTGGCTTCACATTTACTGTCCCATATCCAACATCTGCTACAAAACATATGTTGGTTCATATTATAAAGTGTTCAAAATATATGCACATTTGTTAGCTCTTGCTTCCCAATTACCGTTTTGAATCTTCTGGTTTGATACTGGTTTCTAAAGAGTATGTTAAAAGCCCAAGAGTTTGTCAGCTGTGTTCTGCTATTTTTTTAAATTTTTTGGTGTCTAAGCTTGTAGGTCCATGTGACTTGGAGAAGGTGACATTTCTGGCTAGGAAGTTCCCATTGTGCTCTTCTCCCACTACTTCTCTTTGAAGAAGCTGTATAGACAGCTGGGGCTTGGTAAATTAGCAGGATTCAAAAATTTACCTTTCAGAATATAATGAAGTTAGACCTCTGATCCAATTCAATGTGTATCTCAACAGCATTTGTCTCAAAAGTGAAAGGGCAATGCAGAAGCAGAGATACATTGAACTTGACATCCTCAAAGGGCAGAAAAGTGCATGGCTGCTGCTGCTAAGTAGAGGATGATGAAGTTGGCAAGAAAAATCCTTGAAAAGAAACAAGGTTTTGGGTATCTAACATCCAACTCCAAAGGGAAGCAGCTATAACTCTCTAGTCTGCTACACATAGAAAACAAAGGTTTGATGCATCACAGCCTCAAAGACTGTGTAATTTGTTTGGAGAAATGTGTTATGGAAGCTTTCTGGGGTTGGTTGGTTTGTTTGGTGTGTGGTTTTGGAGTTCTGGGGCAGCCAGCACCAGAACTAGGGGACACAGTCTCAAGCTGCAACAGGGGAAGTTTAGGCTCGAGGTGAGGAGAAAGTTCTTCCCAGAGAGAGTTGTTAGCTGTTGGAATGTGCTGCCCGGGGAGGTGGTTGAGTCGCCGTCCCTGGAGGCGTTCAAGAGGGGACTGGATGTGGCACTTGGTGCCATGGTCTAGTCGTGAGGTTTGTGGTTACAGGTTGGACTCGATGATCTTCAAGGTCTCTTCCAACCTTGGTAATACTGTAAAAATTCTTGAAAACTGCTTATTTTCCTGTCTCCTGTTTGTTCCAGTATTTAAATTAAATTTTTTTTTCAGGAGATAATGGTAGTCTGCTACAGCTTGTGTCACATTTTTCTTAGTTAATTGCAGAAGGAGTAAACCTTTCTTAGAGGTTGTATGAGGAGTGGTCACAAATAAATACTTGTTTTTATCGACTGAGATTAATGATAAACATCCAGTAAGGGTTATGTAGCTTATAGCATGCTTGCTAGAGCAAGTTCTCCTAAGAATTTAATCTGTTTGCAGTGTACACCTCCCCCCACCCCCCTTTTTTTAATGTATTTTGTTATAGGGGGGGAAAGTTTCCCAGAAATGCTAAAGAAACACTTCTCACATGCTACCTTTTTTTTTTTTTTTTAAACTCTTCAGTATCTTCTAATCATGGCGTTTTCTTTCATTTTTCAGACTGAAGACTTGAGTCCTCTTCTCCTTCAGTAGCTAAAAAGTGAATGGCAAGGTCTAGTTGATAGCCTCTAGTAGCATTTAGGCAGTGCATCTTAGCCTGTGGTAAGTATCTGGAAGGACTGGGCTTATACTGCATTTCTGTCAGTTCCCTCACTCATTGCTGACATCACCAGTCCTCTCCTACCCAGTAAATACTATTGCTGTGGGAAGGACCAGTCAACAGACCTCCTTACTGGGGGATGAAGAGTCTTTCCTGTATGCTGACTGCTTTTGGAGGTGATTTATTACTCCCATCCCTTCCTTTCAGTAAGAAGGGAAATACTCTTGTTCCTCCCACTGCTCTCAGAATGGTACTTCAGGAGATAAGGCTTATGTTATAACATGGTGTTACAACATGAGCTTTCTCCTGGAGTGCACAATAAGAGGCACTTCATGAAGCAGTAAGTCAGCAGGCTTGTAGGTTGTTCTCCTGTATGAGGAGGTCAGCCAGTGGTGCCCTTTCTTCAACTTTTCCATGGCTAGTGATGGTGATTTTTTACAGTAAAAAGTAGATGTATGGTGCTGCAGGCTGAGCCCAAGTCCATCCAGATACTTGCTAAAGACAGAACTTCCTTTTCTTTTTTGTTCAGTCCAGACATTATCATCTTTCTCAACAGTGGATATGTTTGATAGGTCTTAGCCAAATTCTCCAGAAGATACAGTTTGTTCAGGAGAAGACTTGATGGGGTGCTTGGCTGCATGGTTTAGTTGTTGGGTGGGTTGGATTGGTTGATGGGTTGGACACGATGATCTTGAAGGTCTCTTCCAACCTGGTGTATTGTATTGTATTGTATTATTCCTGGGACCTGTGGCTATTTGTGTTTGTGGAATTCTGCACGGCTTTGGGTCGGTGGTGGGATTTTGCTGTAAAGTGGAAAGAAATGGAGTCAAGCTTTCTCAGATCATGACAGCACGATTTGTCTCTCTTTAAAACCCAGTTTGCTTTCCTTGTTGGTCAAAGAAATGTAGTACAAAAAATACTGGAACAGGAGCTTATTTCTATGTGTTACTGTTTGGTACATAATGCTATAAACATTGACTTTTAAATGTTCCTAAATTAATTTGCGCTACTGGGTAGTTTCTGATTTGAATCTGGCTGTTCATCTTACTAGACTTGTAAGCCTATAAATCTGTGCAGGTAAAAGGGTAGGTGTGAAAACATTGGTGATATCATGTGGCTTGCTTCCCTTTGGGGTTCTTCCATATTACTTCTATTATTGCATTTTATTGTCCTTCTTCCCTGGAGTGACTTCACTGCTGTGTGTAAGGGTATCTATAATCTGTGGGGAAGATGAGTGTGTACTTGAGGTGTCTGTTGCAGTAAGTCTTTATGCTTAGACTACTAGCTTTAAAATTTTAGATCATCACAGAGTGTCCATTTTAATGATGGTTAGCAAGTGCAGTACTTAGCAGTTTTAGAAAAAACAAACAAGCTGTAAGATAATGCAGAGAGTTAACATTTAATGACTTAGAGAGTGAATTTAGTCTGTTCCCTCTAAACAATGCTTGAACTTGTTTGCTGATATCCTTGAGGATAAATTATTAGCATAAAGGCATTATAGAACAGCATTGTTAATGTGGGGCTGGGGGGACTTGTACAGTACTCTTAATCTGGTATTGGAAGGAAGAAATTCCCCTCAACCACAAAAGAAACACTGAATTGAAGATTTTAATAGATGAGTAAAATGTTGGCATTTCCAAGTAACATTTTTAGGCTACTAGCTATTTGGTGGTCATTTGTCAGGAAAGTGGCACAATTATATTTAAAAAGTGAAGCTTCTTTGTGTTGTAGCCAAACTGCATAATTTATGTAACCATGGTGTGCTTATTTTGATTCCAGCACATCTTCATTGCCGCCTCTTGACTGGCCTTTACCAAGTCATTACGGACAGTGTGAATTGAAAATAGAAGTCCAGCCTAAAACTCATCACAGAGCTCACTATGAAACAGAAGGAAGCAGAGGAGCTGTAAAAGCATCTACTGGAGGACACCCTGTAGTGAAGGTAGGAAGTCTGGCTTTTTTGAAGATAATTTAAAACTACAGTTACTGATGTTTATAGTAATGTGAATTGTTTGCTTGTGTGAAGCTTACCTAGCTTGTGTGAAGCTTACCTAGCTTGTGTGAAGCTTACCTAGCTTGTGTGAAGCTAGGTACGGTTTTCTCCCTTAAATGTCATTCATTCAATAAAAAAAATCTGGTTTAAAATGTTTAAAGATTTACAGTTTGTTACAGTAGCAGTGCATGTTTGTACTTGTGAATGGATTCACGGTACGCCAGTGTATAATTTAGCTTATTCAACATGAACTTTGAGGAGGATGGTGTGTGCACAGGGACAGGTAAGAAAAGTTGCAATAGCAGGTTACTTGGGCCTACACCGAAATACAGTATCTATATACTGCAATACAGTAGAGACTCATTTGAATTGGAAGTCATCTTTCTTTTGGTGTTGAGACAGCTTTCTGAACACTATACATGCCTCTTACTTGTGTTTGCATTAGGTGGAATTGTACCCACAAATTCTGATAGTTTTCATTAAAATGTTTGAAGTAAATTTAAACCTGATTTCTTTCTTCAGCATGAACCAAAGTTTATCATTCACAGTTTAGTGGTAGCTATCTCTTTAAAGTAAGGCATCACCTGGTTTCATTAGACTTTGACTGGTAAGGGCAAGTAAGACTTGTTTCTTGCTTTCTTTTTTCTGGCATGATTTCCATTGTCCTAAGAGGATCACACAAACTTTCTCTTGCAACAGCAATGAAGGCAGCAGGCCTCTGCTGGCTGACAAGGGGTGATGATATTGAGAGCAGCTACTGTCAGACATGCTAGATTTCTCAGCACACAGAGGCAAGGGTCAAGTCTGTGCTGCACACTAGAGAAAACTGAGGATGCCTGGAGTAGGCTGGAATCTGAAAGTTAGCTGGGCGCATTGCTTCACAGGGAGCGTTGTGTTGCTTTAGTGGAGAACAAGGAGACAACTTTCACATGCCAAGGTGCTGGCAGTGGAATTTAACACATCGTTAATGAGGTCAGAGACTTGAGTGATTTTTAGCTGACAAAAGTCTCTGCTAAGGTTTTGTGTACTGCATTTAAATTATGGTTTTTGTTTGTAACCTGGGCACTTGTCTTGCACTAATACTTGCATTAAGGGAACTTGTTTTGCTGCTGTTTATAAGATTTGACAAATATATGTAGGATTTCTTCTGCTTACAGAACTAGATAGTGTCCAGTGATAGATCTGTGTCCAGTTCTGGGCCCCTCAGTTTAGGAAGGATGTTGACTTGTTGAAGCTTGTCCAGAGAAGGGCAACAAGGTTGGTGAGGGGTTTGGAACACAAGCCCTATGAGGAGAGATTGAGGGAGCTGGGGTTGCTTAGCCTGGAGAGGAGGAGACTCAGGGGTGACCTTATTGCTCTCTACAACTCCCTGAAGGGAGGTTGTAGACAGGCAGAGGTTGCTCTCTTCTCCCAGGCAACCAGCACCAGAACAAGAGGACACAGTCTCAGGCTGTGCCAGGGGAGGTTTAGGCTGGAGGTTAGGAGGAAGTTTTACACAGAGAGAGTGATTGCCCATTGGAATGGGCTGCCCGGGAGGTGGTGGAGTTGCTGTCACTGGAGGTGTTCAGGAGGAGACTTGATAGGGTGCTTGGTTGCATGTTTAGTTGATTTGGTGGTGTTGGATGATAGGTTGGACACGATGATCTTGAAGGTCTCTTCCAACCTGGCTTATTCTATTCTAGATGCTTACAGTACTAAATGCAAGTTATTAAAATCAGATCTGTAATCTATAAGACTTAGAGCAATTAATTTTAAAGCTTATGTGCATTAGGACTGTGGAATAACTTGCTATGATGAGAATGCCATTCAAAAATGGGGGTAGTATTTGACACTTTAATACTTAAAACAGATGGATTATTCTGTTCACTATCACAGTGAATACAAATCAATATTCTGCTTTGCAGTTTGGTCTCTTCCTGCTGGATTAGAAATTAATTGTTGTGCTTGATAGAAGAGAGGAAGTTGTTATGAAACAAAACATCAATTTGTATTAACTTTTTACTCACTGCTGGGTGAAACAGTATGCTAAGGGCTAAGTTTAAAAGGTAAATACTTAATATCTGTGAACAGATTAGAATTACTTTATTTAAATACAAAAAAGTGAAATAATTTCCAGCATATCTGGAAGCTTATTATGCAAATCATGTTCATGATATGCATTACTGTTTGTTTCTGGCTATTCTTTCTGATGCTCTTGGCTTCGTACCAGTCAATTCTATGTGTGTGTTCATTGCAATGGAGTACTCAGTGTTTTCTTGTGTGAAATAACTGCATGTTAACCAATGTCAGAGACAAGAAGGGATGTGGATGAACAGAATATTTCATTTGGAAGGGACCTACCTTGAACATGAAGCCCAGCTGCCACATCTTTGGGTGCCTGAAGGCCTGTGAGCTTCTGCTTCCTACAGAATTTGTTTTGCTATTTAATGTTATTTTATACAAAGCTAGAATACGTAATTTCCAAACTGAAACCTCTGTAGTTCTGCATCTGCAGTTGATGTATTATTTAAAATGAAAGCACATAGCTTGAAGCCATTAATCTATTAGTGCCTGTCATTAATCTATTACTAATACTGTGCCATACCTGTTGCTAGGAGACTAAGCTTCTGCCAAATTTGGCATCATCTCTTGTGCTTATGTTTAATCAGCTTACTTCCAAATGTGAGGAAATGAAGTGAGCAGAGCATCGTGCTTTGCTTCGCAGGTTCATTGACTTTAAGGAAGGGAAATTCTGTAATGAAATTCTTGTTTCCAGCTTATGGGTTTTTGTTCCATCAGATGGTTCTAAATACCAGAGACCTGTAATTTTAATCTCTTGCTTTCTTGGAAGGGTATGCCAGCTAATCGGTGTCATCTGGAACAGTTTCTTTTTGTCTTGGTAGAGAATCTGCAAGATAACAGTTTTCAAAGGGGAGGAATAAGTGTCTTGGTGGAAGGGTTGGCAAGGGGAAAGGTGGTAGGTTGAGCTTTTGTCACACACATTACTTGTAAATTGTATTGTCAGTTGACAGTCTGCCTTTTACCTTTCTAATTCAATAGGCTAGAGTTTACCCATCTGTGAAACCTTTTAAACAACTAGCTGCCACATTTCATCTGACTCTACATAAATGATCACCATTGCTTGAATGTCTCACCCTTCCCATAGGTCAAATTGTATGTAATATAATAAAATTTACACTTAACATTTGCTAGATGAATTTTTACTGCTAACCAAAATGGTTAGGGTTGTTCATGAGCCTTCACTTGGTTAACACTTATGTGATCAAAACCACAAGTGTTTTAAGAGCAGTTGGGCATGTGATGAGGATTTCTTAGGAATATGTGGGGTTTTCACTTTTGTTTTAGTTGTCTGATATAAAGTAACTTCCTTTTTGGAAACAAACTGACTTGTTTTGTATAGTATGTTTCTGCTATTTAAGTCAGCTTCTGCAGTTTTCTAACTTTTCTTAACTCTTTTAAATTTAGTGATATATTTTGGTACTAAATTCCATAGGCAGGCAAAATTCTTACCGTAGTTGCTTCTGCAGTAGCAGAGATGGGGAAGTATTGCATGATCTGTATGAACAACTCAGCAGTAAGATCAAAAATTAAAGAACTATTAAATATAACCTAGTTTATTTAAATAGTTATACGCTTCTACAAACTGTTTGCTTCTACTAAGCAAACAGTAACTTCCTGTGTGAATTTCAGTGGAGAGCTGTGAAAGAGGGACTGAATGTCAGCTCTGTTTACAGTGACCACAGATCTTGAAGTCATGACTGAAGAGCTGCTGGGGGGGGGGGGGGGGTAAGTAAATAACTGAGCTACAGTAAACAAAATTTGAGCTACTTTGAAAATTCTGAAATGGGAATGTGTTCTCAAAAAGCCTGTCAAACTCTGCCTGAGTTCTGGTGGGAGAAACTGTAACATACAAGAGAGCTTCTGAGTAGTGTCTGAGAAAAACAAACTAATGAAGGATTGTCTCAATGTGTGTGTTTGCTGGCCTGGTGCTCTGTGGCTGTCACCTTTGCCTCAGGTCTTTATGTCACAATTCATGTAACTACTCACTGTAACAGGTATATAGCAGAGTTCTTCCTGTTTGCTAAGCCAAACATACAACAAGCCTCAAGGATCGTCTAGTTCCAGGGGGCTGCCATGGCCAGGGACACCTCACACAAGACCAGGTTGCTCAGATGTGGGAAAGTAGTCATTTTTTTCAAAAGTAAAACAAATTGTTGGGCATCTTCTACAGGTTGTGTGGGAATAACCTATTTCTAGCCTGGACATCCTTGTTCAAAACCTGTCTGTAGCATAATTTCGCACTGGTATGTCAGGAATAGCACCTATTTCCCAGATGGATTGTGTATTGTGATGGTTAATTAGATGTGACTTGCAGTTCTGCAGTGTGAAGTGGTACTATTTAGCCTGGAGAAGAGAAGGCTCAGAGGAGACCTTGTTGCTGTCTACAACTACCTGAAAGGTGGTTGTAGCCAGGGGGTTGGTCTCTTCTCCCAGGCAACCAGCACCAGAACAAGAAGACACAGTCTCAAACTGCACCAGGGGAAGTTTAGGCTGGAGGTGAGGAGAAAGTTCTTCCCAGAGAGAGTTGTTAGCTGTTGGAATGTGCTGCCCAGGGAGGTGGTGTAGTCCCTGTCCCTGGAGGTGTTCAAGAGGGGATTGGACGTGGCACTTGGTGCCATGGTTTAGTAGCCATGAGGTGTTGGGTGACAGGTTGGACTTGATGATCTTTGAGGTCTCTTCCAACCTTATTGATTCTGTGATTCTATTAGTCTGACAGTACTTGAACTATGAATTGATACCCTTTTTTGGGTAGTGTAGAATGGGACAGGACTCTGAGCTAAAACATGCTTCAAAATATGCCCAAAATGAGTATTTCAAACACTTGAAATCTGTCTGCAAGCAGTCAGTGACTATGTGGAAGTGTGAGATTTCAGAAACAGAAATTCAGGTTTTTAAAACCTGAAGGGATGTTCTGTATGCCCTATGTTTACAGTATCATGACCAAGAAAGCACTGATAATATTTGCCATTACTGTTTG
The DNA here is from genome assembly GCA_033816785.1 of Picus viridis. Lineage (NCBI taxonomy): Eukaryota > Metazoa > Chordata > Aves > Piciformes > Picidae > Picus > Picus viridis. The sequence goes on along the minus strand of CM066591.1, from coordinate 1,613,916 downwards.
CTTTAGTCCTTTGCAGGACCAGCACCCAGTTGTCTTTGGGATGACCTTTAAGTTGTTTTTTGATTTGGATTCGTGCCACTACCTAATAGTTTATTGAAGTCTGTTCCTTTTGTGTCTCACTATTATTTTTTTTTTGGACTTACAAAGGTCTGTACTGTTTTGAAGACTTCAAGTCACTCTATTTGATAAGCTTATTTAGCTAAGGATGAAGGAAGATGTTTACTGGATGTGCATGCTTTTCCTTCTCAGTTAAAGGAAAGGTACATCAAATAATCAAGTGACAGAAAATAGTGCTGCAATTCAGGAAGGGGAAGTAGATCTTGTTTTGGTCTAACATACTGAATTGTAAAAGCAGACATTTCACTTTTGGTACCATTATAGCCCCTGTAGAATCAGAATGAAATAATAAAAAAATTCCCATGTGCTGTTAAGATTTTTCCCAACCAGTTGCAGCAGTATTGCCTAATAGATCTGAATGGGGTTTTCTTCTACGAGTTTCTCCAGTTTGCTTTACACACTCCATTGAAGATTATAGGTCAGCACTTGCTGTACCTTTGCGAGGCCACAATGGATGGCTGTGGTCACTCTGGTTTTCAGCAACTTTCCTGAACTCTAGTTTCTTGGGTTTATATATATGGATTGTTTCAAGGTTTTCAGAGTGCAACTGTTGATAAACTGGTGATAAACTGTGCTGCTGGTGTTAGTCATTGTGTGCCTTTTATTTCAAATGATGTTTATCTTCATGGCTCTGGGTCTTTGTCATCCCTTGCTGTTACTGCTGGGTTGCTGCTAAATAGGTGTGCCCTGCAACCCAGCAGAGTAGCCCTTCAATGTTTAAAGCACCAGGCCTTACAGTTCTTTAGAATCATTGTGCACCACTCAAATTTGAAACTCCTGTGGAGAAATGGCTGAAATAAAATGTTTGCATCTTCAGAGCCATACACCCATGACTCTTTGATACTGCTGTCCAGAGATTCCAGGCTTGTGGATCACATCTCTGTCTTAGAGGGCAAAACATGTCACAGGTGTGCTTTCTTCCTTTTAAAGGAAACTTGTAAACTAAAAATATTTTACTTTGGCAATTACTAAAATGGAGACCAGCAAAAGTTCTTTTCTGTTTAGGACTGTTTAGATTTCCTGGTGATTTAGATTTACTGCGTATACATCTACAGTCTTCCAGAGTAAAAGACCCGATTCAAGAGAACATCTTGGTCCTTCACCTGCATATCATGGGACCTCCATTTTCCTCTTTTGCCCTCCTTACCTTGTAACTTCAGGGGGTGGTCTAAGACTACAGAAGTCATGGAAATGTATCCAGTTGCCATGGGACTATCGAGGAGGAAATAACTAGTTACAACCTGCTTCCTAGGCATTGAAAAACCTAGGAAATCTCCCTCTGAAGGAAATGCTTAGTAAGTGCTCATAGTTCTTTAAACAGCTGTTTCCTTCCCCTTGTTCATGTTTGAACTGGGGATTTTTACATGGATACTGGTGTGTTTGGTGAAGATAAAGGTGTTAACTTCAGCGAACGGCCAACTGGATTATCCCAGATGTTTCCCCATACATGTCTTGTATTTCAAGACTATGCCATATTTTTAGGGAGGCCTCTTTGTATATCAGAGGGTTTATTCTCATCAAGTCTGCTTTACAGATCCTGTGATCCCACGAGCATTTAATTGTGCAAAGATGAAGGGGCACTGAAGTAGTGTTAGACTCTTCATCTTCAATTAGCAAGCAAAGGCACATCAAACTTAAAACATGAGTATGAATGTCCAGTGAAAGTTTGGTTAAACACGGCAATTTCCTAATAAATGCTGGAAAGTTTTGCAGGGTAATTGCTTTAAAAATACAATCCAATGAGTTTTGGCAGTGTCTGAATGTCACTGGTATCGCAGTAGTGCTTGACTGCTGAGCGTAAACTTAGCTAATGACATTATTTTTCTACCTTCCCCTCCAAGTTTTATTTCTATTGGAATTTAATGTTTTGTTCGATTTTTCCTTTTAGTTTTCAGTCAGAAAGAGTAGGCATGTGGAATCCTGCCATCACTTCTGGAGTGAGTGACACTATTAGGTATTGGAGGGTTTTGTAAATAACTAAAGGGGACTTTGGTTCACAAAGCCAGACCGTTTCAAATATGCTGCTGTTGTCTGAGTCCCTGTTTACTGTGAAGTGTGTAGTTGCTGTTGGGTATTTTTCTCAAGTGTTGTTACAGGTTTTAAGAAATCACATCTGGTGGATAAGTAACATTTACATTTCAATGAACAGAAATTTGTAATATTTGGGCAGCCTCAATAAATGGAAAAGACAGAGCCTACTTGTTTGAAAAAGGTGGGGAGGTAAAACTTGTAAATATTAGAGACTAAAAAAAGTCTTCTCACAAGATTGAGTGCGGAAAGCTTTCCTTTAGATCAGAGCGTGGAACAGATGACATGTGAGCCAGATACAGTCCTACTCTGATCTGCAGGTAATCTGGAGAAATACAAACTTCTTTTTTCCAGGTTGGTGCCTGTTAATGTGGCCTCATTTGCTTTCCTCAGCAAGAAAAAGGTTCTCACCACTAGCACAAAATTGCAAGTTTAAATGCTGCTGTCCTCAGTGATCAAATTAATCTATATAGTCTCTAATGTTCCACCTTTTTTAAAGGATTTTCCATATGTGTATTAAGAACATATGAATGTTGTTTTCCAATGTCAAATACAACTTCTTGATGATCCAAAAATTCTCTCATTAACTTAATGTCTTTGTAGCTACTTGGGCAAAATTATAAACTAAGTATTGACATGCATGCATGAGTTTACTGCCTGCAGTATAGTAACAGGGCTGGAAGTGCTTTGGCAGGGAGCCCTTGTGGCTTATCCTGTAGTGACCTTCAGTCTTTAGCCTTCCAGCTTTAGTTTAACTTACGCATGCACTGACCTTTGCTATGGAAACGATATAGAAACAAAAAAACAACTTGGCTGAGTTTCCTGCAAAGCAGTGGGTGGTGTATCAGTATTCTGTTACAGAGGAGGGTTGCTAGAGGTCAGTAGTGACAGCCTACAATAACTTACTAGCTGTCTGCAGCACACTGTTGGCTACTCCTGGGAAAGTGGTGGTTCTTTTTTTTAAAGTCGAATTAGTAACTTTTTTCATAGTGTGCAGCTCTGTGGTTGCACATGGAGTAAATGCTGGAAGGAGTATTTTGAAGTATACCTGGTGCTCAACCATCAGCTTAAGTTACTGTCTTTGTGTAAATGACCCCTGACTGAATCTTGGGCAGGCTGATATTGTGGCAATTTATAACCCGTCTTCATCACGGTGACTCTGCAGCGCATACCAGCAGGCTGTTAAATTTGTGTTAAATACTTAAGGCCTGTAGAGAGACACTGTTGTTATTTGTGTGCTTTACTAAGGTGAACTAAAGGTACCGGTACCACGGCTTCCTGAGCTATTAGAGCAGAATGTCTTTCATTCAAGTTAATTATGTAGGTATCTTCATTTAAAAACAATTAGGAGGGTTTTTTTAATACTGACTTAAGTGCTTGGACTGTTCAACATACAGAATAGTGTGTAAAGCAGAGAAGGCAATAAGCAAGTCTTCCTGCTGTCAAGAAGACTTACGAACAATTGACTTTTTAATGAGAACAAAACTTTAAAAGGTTGTGGAGTCTCTTTCTCTGAAGACTTTCAAAACCCACCTCGATGTGTTCCTGTGTGACCTGCCCTAGGTGATCTTGTTCTGTCAAGGGGTTGGACTCAATCTCTGGAGGTCCCCTCCAACCTGTAACATTCTGCGAATCTGTAATGCATTTCAAATTCAAAGATATGTAATTCTTCTTGATTGGAGTTATTTGGAACAGTTAAGTCTCCTTCATTATTGTCAGGACAGGTGTCGCATCAGTAACGACAATTAGGGCTCTAAATGTCAATGTTTCCTGGGAGATAAGGTAGTGCAGATTTCCTGATGATTCTGGCTCTTGATGGGGACCAAGTGTGATGGGCAGGAAGTTCTGCTGAGCTAGTGGGAAGGACCAGTGAAAGAAAAGGCGGTCGATCAAGTTCCCATTCTTGTTCAGAATCCAGGTCTAGCTCAAAGTCCCAATATAGAAGGAAAAGATCACACTCAAAACACATGTCAGTACAGTTTTTATTTTGGACTAAGATCATTCAAGATCAGGCTCAGTGTAGCCCTGGGCAGCCTGATGTAGTTGGAGGTGTCCCTGCTTACTGCAGGGGGGGTTGTACAATATGACCTTTGAGAGTCCCTTCCAACCCAGTGCAATCTGTGAATCTGTAAATGTGTTGTGTAGGGAGAAATACCAAAGCTTCCTGTTAGCCGGATTAGTCACATAATGGATTCAGAATTGTTCCTGAGTCTTCAGCATACTGCAGACTGCACCTGCAGTTAGATAAGGTAGGAGTACCAGCAGGAAAGCTAACAGAGATCTAGCACTGTTCCTGGTTCTCAGGAATGGTGAGACATAGGCTGTCTTTAATAATGTGGTGCTAGGTACAGCATGTGGGTTTCACTAAAGGCTTAGAATGCTTATGTAATAGAAATGACAGGGAATGTGCAGGCATCCTTGCCACAAGCTACTGGATAGTTTTCTACCTGCCCCTTGGCTCATTGGCCTGCACAGACTCCTCTCTTTGATTGCAGACATGCTGTAAATTTTCTGTTTCACTCTCGCAGAATCCATGTCATGCCTGGACCTGTCAGCTCATTTAGGCAGGCAAGATTTAGAATTGGCATTCTCCCCTTCAGACACAAATTTGTGCAATAAAGCTTGGGGGCTTTTGGTTGGTTGGGGGTTTTTAGTTGCCATGTTTTTGACAATCTGTCCACCTGCCTCCAAGTTTTTGCTACCACATAAGACTGTCTTGTCAGCATCCATTGCCTATGAAGCTTGCTGTCTTTTTTTTATGCATGTGGCTGTTGGAAGCACAAGGACTCTGTGCAGCCTTCTCAGGGCTTGCTTAAGTCTCTTGTTTCCTTTATGTGTGCCTGTTGTGGTGCTCAGGCCCAGCATTGCACCCTGTCATCTGGGAGATGGGTTTATTGTTTTCTGTCTCACCTTCCAGCTTACTTCACTGCCACACTTGCACACATTGGCTATCTTTGTAGTTGGACATTGGTTTTGTTCTATGCTGTCCTCGGTTTATTTTACTTTGCAGAACATCTGCTATTGCCTTTTTAAAAAGTATAAATTCATGAGGTCTCTGTTACCTTGCTGGTCTGTTAGTACTGCACAAATATATATATATATATTTCTGTACCTTGAACAGGACTTCGTTGCAGACCCTTTTCAGCAGTTCATTTGAGACAAAGCTATAGGGTAAGCAGCTAAATGACATAGTTGGGCGGCAGAGGGGGCAGCTTGTTGGCTTGTTTGTGTTGAAACTGGTTTGTGCTACATGGCTTCTAAATGCGCATGACCTTTCCAGGGGTTTGTCTGATGCTATTGCAGACCAGTTCTCATTATGAGATGTTTTAGTTATGTTATTGCACCATGCAGAGATTTCTTCTAAATTACTATATGGAATTTAGAACTATTGTGTTGCATTATAGTAGTTTCCTTGGGGCATTGCATTTCTCATTTTAATTTAACATATGAACCAGAGGGGAAGTGACTAAAGGTGATACTACCCTGTGGGGTCTTGTTGTGGGACTTCAATTATTTCTTCTGAAGCTGTAGTACCATAGTTTGACATTTCCACGTTGGTATGGCTTGTGCACTGCAGCCATGTGAGCCAGTTGACGAGCACATGAGCTTATGACAGCTCATGGATATATAACTTCTCTAATGGGATGGGCATTTTATGCTGGATGTTTCTACTCCATTCCCCTCCCACAACATGAATGGCAGAAGCCAGGACTATATCTGGGTGTGCATGGAGAGTGACCTTTGCTCAAGAATAATGGAGGCAAAACCTGGTGTCACACTTGGCTTTGAGCCATTCTAATGTAGTGTATGGCCAGCATCTCGCAGGCAGTACCATTGCAACTGCTGGCATGGGGGTTTTTGCTTCACTAAGTTAAGCTCTTGCTTTGTATAGGCTTCTGTAGAGGACAGTATCTCCACTGATCATTGGCAGACCAGCATAGTTTTCTGAGTATGCACCCCTCCGCTTCTCTCTCTTATCGCCAGGATCTCCAGAACTGTTGTGTATGTGGCCATTGTTAAGGAAGGGGAGGATAGCTTTAGTTGGAAATTGGCTTTTGTCACAGTGACCCCATTGGAACTTATTCAAGTTTTTTAATAGGTCTGGCTTGTAATTTATAAAATTTCCAGTACGAGAGTGAACACATGTAACCAATGTCACATTTAGGCTGTATTCCATTGTGTTAAGATTTAATTTTAACTCTGAGGAAAATAGATGGAGTCAGTGTTGCGAACTTGGGACAAGATGGCTGCTGTAAATGCTAAACTAACACATGTGCATACATTTTCTTTTAGAACTCTTAAAATAATTCAGACTCAGAAACTATGAAAACCTTGGTTTGGTATTGGAAAAAAAAAAAATCACGTGTAAAAAGGAACTATGTGTTCATGCTCCATGATCAACACACCAGTAGCCGAGACTAAAGGTTGTCTGGCCCTCCCTCCGGTTTGAGCAGACGTTGGCATCCAGATGGATGGCATGTAAATCTGCTGTATTGCTGCTCAGATGTTATCTCACTTGCAGTGTGCCTCAGTCTGCCAGTTGCAGGAAGGTGAAGTGAACCTCATACATTTGTAGGCTTTGAATGTAGAGTGGCAGTGGCTAAAGGAAACCTGCAGATTAAATTTGTTTGATTAAATATTTCAGATAGTATGTTACCAGTGTCCTGTGATGAAAACAGCCTTTTCTTGTAGAGTTGGTTTGTTGGTTGGGGTTTTTTTTGATGTTTCAATGTGTTTAGTGCATAGAATTACTGCTGTTAGGTAAGTAACAGGTGGTTGTGTGACAGCAGTCTGGTGGTGGTGAGTCGTATCTAAGGAAAGATACAGGAATTAATGTTTTTCAAATTTCACTTTTTAAAACCTTCTCTAGCTATAAATTAAACTTTCTTTGTCCTAACAGAAGAGATTGATAAATTTCCCTGAAGGTTATTAAAACTCACCACTGCATTCTATAGTAGAAAAAACTATTTTTATTATTCCTAGGTTTACTAGGAGTATCTCAGTGAAACTGATAACTTGGCTTTGCTTAAAAATGCTGTCAAAAATGCACCTCTGATAGACCATAGCTATGATGTAGAAATGCTGTAGCTAAAAGGATTCTTTCCTCTCTGAGACATTCAAAAGTAATAAAGCTATTCTGACATCTGTGTGTTCTGGTAAATTTGTTTGCTCCTACTTGTATTGGGAGGCAGATACCTGTACTCAGTTTCCTGGTTTCTGAGGAGAGGGAAGAACTTTGTTACTGAGTAATACTCTGTGACTCTTGAATCTTTGTCCTGGTTGTGAATTTTAACTATGCACACACAAACGCAGTAAAAGTCAACTAATTTTAATATTGCATCTACTGTTTCCATCAGCTGCTGGGCTACAGTGAGAAGCCAGTAAACTTGCAAATGTTCATCGGGACGGCAGACGATCGCTACTTAAGACCTCACGCGTTCTACCAGGTGCACCGAATCACTGGGAAAACGGTTGCGACAGCTAGTCAAGAGATAATCATTGCCAGCACAAAGGTTCTGGAAATACCACTTCTTCCTGAAAACAACATGTCTGCCAGGTACAGCACACCTTAAAGTAACTGCTAAGTTGCTGTCTTTTTGTTTGTGTGAAGGTGAAAGAAAAACTGTGTAGAAAGCATATTTCCTGCAAGCAAGGTTTCTGAGTGAGACATAGCTCTTTAAACATGCCAGTGTTCAGGCAGTCAGAAGTAAGAGTGGAGAGCAGGGCAGCTCACAAGACTGATGAGGAGGTAGACAAATGCTTCTTGGATTGTACTTGCCCATGCAGAGATGGGACTCCACAGCTGTAGAATTGCATGTGGGTTACAGTCATAAGTCATAAGCTTCTGTTGATTGTTTCTTAATTTAATGTGGTGATTTAGCTCCAGGTATCTTGGTAAATGTTTTCCTTCCTTACATTTTTTTATTATGATTTTTTTAGCAGTTGCATTATTCTGAGTTTTCAGGTCTTGCCAGATAGACCATACTAAATAATAGTATATCAGTTAGTTATAGCAACAATTAAACTGCTCTGCTCTAGCTGGAGTGTCAGTGAACAGAGCACAATTGTTTACATACATAGCACATTTATTGCTTACGTAGACTTCTGAAAGCTTAAATTTTCCTAGTTGCAGACTTCATGCTAGTTCTGTTGGACACTGAATCCATGATGATGTGCAAGACAGCACTCCTCACAAGGTGGTGGTGTGTATGTGTTACCTGATTAAAGTGTGTGTCTCTCGTATGAATAATGGATAACTCTGTTGAAGGGTAGCTGGGATTGATGACCACACTTTTGTCATTCTCTCATCCTCCCTAAGGCAGAACTAAATACAGGTCTCTTGCTCCTCATAAGTTATGTTTACTCTGTTTAATAACTGCCGTTGAAGGTTAAACAATGTGCAATAACAATCTTTGGAAGGTTCAAAAAAGCAGCAGCTAGACACTTAGAGAACAGAATGTTTCAAGAGTACTTGCTGCCATTTTTTTACACTAACAGGTCTTTAAAGCAGCAGGAATTTAAAATAACATTTAAAAGAGCCTAATGTGAAAAAATAGAAGGCTCTTTGTTCCTTCACAAAAGGCAGGCTGACAGAGTATACTTCGGCAATAGTCTGATCAACTTTGTTCCACTTCTAATCTATCCATCCTCCTGTCTGCAGTATTGATTGTGCAGGTATTTTGAAGCTTCGCAATTCAGACATAGAGCTCCGCAAAGGAGAGACCGATATTGGAAGAAAGAACACCAGAGTGCGGCTGGTGTTTCGTGTGCACATCCCACAGCCCAGTGGAAAAGTCTTATCTCTGCAGACTGCTTCCATACCTGTGGAATGCTGTAAGATTGCTTTAACTGTTATACCTAATTTATACTTGTGCATGTGTCAGCAGTATGGTCATTCTGACAATATTGATTGTATGTGTAAAAGCATTGTATGTAAGGATGTAAACTGCCCAAATCATCTTTATTTAAAGGTGGTACTTGGCAAGTGGCTGCCTGAAGGATTGGAGGAAAAACAATGCATTAGGCTTTAAACCTAATACTGCAGTCACACAGCTGCAGTAGCTCGTGTTGTCAGCAGAGGCAGCTGATAGATCTCAGTGAAAATAAAATTCCTTTGAGGAAGATCTAATACCCCATTTAATTTACATGAGTCTATACTGTTACTTGTCTGTATACAGTGTTGTCTAATGAACAGATGAGCTTCTAGAGACTTCAATTATTAAATGCTAGCACTAAGGAATTAAAACATGACCTGAAACAATCTGAATTTCTTCTATAATTTATTTTGTCTATAAGTGCCATAGTAACTTTTAAACCAGTATTCCTAAAGTAAAGTGCTCTATTTTTGGCTCTTTGGGATTCATGGACTTCTGGTGTTTCCTTTCTCTAATGACATTAATTTTGACATAATTTTAAAAACAAAGGACTCTGACACAAATATGATCTATGTATGTGAAAGCTGGTTGTGCTAGTTTAACTCCTGATTCTCAAAGTTAGGATCATGCAAGAAATATCACTGATTAAAATTGTAATTATTTTTTTTACCTTGATTGACTGGGGGTGTGTGTGTTTTTAAAGCTCAGCGATCTGCTCAAGAACTTCCTCAGATTGAGAAGTACAGCATCAGTAGTTGCTCAGTAAATGGAGGCCATGAAATGGTGGTGACTGGATCCAATTTTCTTCCAGAATCCAAGATTATATTTTTTGAAAAAGGACAAGGTAAATACTATGTTATGGGATGTATTTTTTTAGTCTCAAGATGTGGCTCAGGTTTGGTGTGCAGTGTTTGCTGCAGCCATGTCTGTGCCCCCTTTTATCTGTGACCAGGTAGGAGCACATGCGGATCAGATGGCAACAAGCTGTAGTGCAAATACAGCCACCTTTCTTACAAGTGTGACACAGGTGTTGGCTTGACACACCAGTTGAGTGTTTCATTGCCATGAGAAATGTGCTAGCCACATAATGATAACCTGAACAAAGCTCAGCAATGGAGAGCTGAGAGTTAGGTTAAGGATAACGGGTGATGCTAGGTCAGAGCAAAGAGAGGTTCACCAAGGTGACTGATTTCCTTCACAACACAGACAGCCTGCCCTGTAGTTGAACAGAGTCTCTGGGTTCAGGGGAGGGTGTTTGTTTTCAATGTATAACCTGTGGCCTGTGTTATCTCTCACATGGTGATTTACAGATGAAATCATGAGCCTGTTTGAATAGTCAGAAGTTTGAGTCATAATTGAATTACCTGTCAAAAATGGAGTTTGGATTTTTTGTTTCCCTGCATGTCTATCAGTAGCCTTAGAGCAGAGACTGCCTCTTAATGTAGTGATGTGGCAGCAGCTTCTGTTATGTACAAAGTGCTGCTTATGGAAAACCTGTGTAGTCTTGAAACTCCCAAAGCAGCTCTGTACTTTACATTTTGTTTACAATCTGTCCATTGAATGGCCTCTTTGAAAAGATATTAAGAATTTCTAAGATGAAGTTTAAGTGTTTTAGAAAAAAATATTTTTCTTTAATTATTTCTAACTTTCTCTCCACAGATGGACGACCTCAGTGGGAGGTAGAAGGGAAAATAATTAGGGAGAAGTGTCAAGGGGTGAGAAACTTTTTTTTCTCTTATTTAAAACAAAGCTTTCTAAAGCAAGGTAGACGTTTTTCTTCTGAAATTTAGACTTCATTTAGTAAAGCAGATTAGTTTCTGATTCAGAAGACTGGAGACTTCTAAAATTGGTTCAGTAGTATATAGCAGCCATTAAGATGATGGTTTGAAGGAACTGGAAATAGTGCTTGTTGTGAGTTCTTTTATCACTGCAAATGGGAAAAGAAAACTGAAAATAATCTTGCTAAGATGACAAATAATTCCAAGTGCCTTATTTATTTTTGCATCATTAAGCTAATTAGAAGCCTTCTGTAGTGGTGTTTTAATGGTCTGGCAGATCAACAAAGCATTCTTTAGATGATGTGTCTTTAAAAGCATTTCCTTCAGAACACCTATGTTTAAATGAAGCAAAAGGTCTCCAACTAATTTTTCTTATAATACTTTCTTACTAAGAAATTGGGAAACATCAAGTTTCTGCATATTATAGAGTATTAGTTTCTTCAGTTTTGCAATAAGTGTTTAGCTTTTATGTAATTGTTTCATTTGCATTTGAAATTTTAAACTCTCTTCTTTCAACTCTCATATAGGCAAACATCATACTTGAAGTTCCTCCATACCATAACAAAACCATTACAGCTGCAGTTCAGGTGCAGTTTTATCTCTGCAATGGCAAGAGGAAAAAAAGTCAGTCTCAACGTTTTACTTACACACCAGGTACTGAATGCAAAAAGTTAAAAAGTAAACTTTTATTCTGGGTTTTTTTAAGTAGCCAGTGAAAATTCCTGTCTTGTATTTTGACAAGTAGATAGGACTAGCGCTGAATTGTTTGTGTAACAGCTTCCTTACCCTTGCTTAAAGCTGAAAGGTAGAGTAATAAGGTACAGTGGTAAAAATACCATTTCTGTGGAGTAATTTTCATTCTTCTTTGAGAATGATGGTGATTCTCAGAAGCTGCACTGCTAAGTAACCCTGGCAATGACAGAGGATAGCAGGATCATGTAAGAACAGGTTTTAGGCATTCCTCCTCCTACCCCCCAATGTCAAAGCAGTCTCCACATTTAGATGCAAGGAGAATTTAAAAAAATAATAATAATATACTGCCATGTGGCCAGAGGGGATTGATGGTTGGAGAGAGAACATTTTGCAGCAGTGCCAGAAGTGAAATCTCTCCATATTACCTTCACATGTAGTTAAACCAGCAGAATCCTTTCCCTTTGTGTGAAGCAGTGGTCACTGCAAGATCTGCAATGCCCCCTCCTTTGCCTTTCTTTCAGGAAAGCATGGTGTGTATTTATGACAGGATACAAAGGGGTTGGGATTGTAATGCAGCATTTTACTTTTTCTAGTTATAATGAAGCAAGAGCACAGAGATGAGGTGGATTTGTCTGCTGTACCTTCTTTGGCCCTGCCTCATACAAGCAACATCCAGGGCATGCATTCTATCCGATCTCAACTGCCTTCACCAGAGCAAGGGCATCCACATGACAATTTACTATCTACATCACCCAGGAGCCTTGTGTGTCCAGTTCAGCCACCATACACAGCAATGGTGACCTCAGCAGTATCCCAGATGCCACATATGCAAGGTAGAAACCTTAGTCCAAGTGAAGAGTGTCATGTTTTGCCTCCTCCTGTGGTTCAGTCTTTTCAGGTAACATCAACACCTCCTGTGAGGCCTTCCTACCAGCCTATGCAGTCTAATGATGTGTACAATGGACAGTCTTGTCTTCCTATGAACTCTGCCTCCAGCCAAGGGTTTGATGCTATTTCATTTCAGCAAGACACGGCTGTACCTCATTTGATAAACCTTAGCTGCCAAGCTCTACCACCACTGCAGTTTCATTCTCCTAATCCAAGTTCTGTGTCGACATCAAGTACAGCAGGGCACCCACTGGCACAGCCAGCTCATTCAGGACAGTCATCTTCTCACCTGCCATCGATGGGATATCACTGCCCAAGCACTGGGCAGGGCTCCATCTCCCCTGCAATGAGTCGATCTCTTGGACAGTCTTCTCCCCAGCTGCAGCAGGTCCCATACCATTCTACCAATCCAGCATCTGCTTCATCCCCATCCCCAACAGCTTCCCACCCTTTGGTCCATTCACCACTGTCTGGGCCTTCCTCACCACAGCTTCAGCCCATGCCTTACCAGTCTAGCTCAGGACCTGCCTCATCGCCACCACCAGCCACAGCCAGTCACTCGGGCCAGCACTCCCCTCAGGCACACAGCCCAGTGCTGGCAGCTCTCACCACAGCACCGGCCCTCATGCACCACGCCGTGTGCGACTCATCTCCCTTCTCACCAGATGGGGCAGCTGTTAGCATCAAACCAGAACCTGAAGATAGAGAATTGAATTTCCAAACTATAGGACTGCAGGACATCACACTAGATGATGGTAAGTGGATTTTAATACTGATATAATGTACTTTTAACTACAGAGTAGGTTTGGGAGGGTTGCTTTGTTCAGCACACACTTCACAGAAGTAAGTTTGTAAGTTATTGCTTTGGCCACCAAACTCTGACTTTGTTTCAATGATTTATTTAAAACTAATTATATTAGCTGCAGTTTGTAGATATCAAGTTCAGTCTAATTTCCTGTAGACCTTTGTTTTTGTCATAAAATAGGACACCTTTACATACAAGGAATTAACTTTAAGTCTTTCTGATTCTTGTTAGAATATTTCAGTGAAAGTCATGGTAATAGATCTAAAGTTGCATAAAACGTAGTTTGGAGCCTTGTCTCTTGGGGCTGTCCCAGTTTTGAGGGGCAGGTTAGGTTTTTCTGAAAACACATTCCATGAACGTTGGCACTGTCTCAGTCGCTTCACAGGTGTCCTGTAGACCATGCTGTCATCATTCAGCACCTCTCTGCTCACAGTAGCTGTTTGCTTTCTCCTTGCCCCTCTGGCTACCTTTGAGAAAGTCACTTGTTTATAACATGAACAGAACAAGGACATTCTACTGCTAAATACCAGGCCATAAAATTCTCTGCTTGACATACTTAGTGTTAACTTACAAAACCTGTCCAACTAAGTGAAAAGAAAGATCTCCCAGACCCTAAACTTAGGCTATATGAGGATAGATGCAAAACAAAGAAAATCTTACTAACATGACAAGTTTAAAGGACAGGCTGCCTGTTCTTAAAAGGCGTGCAGAGGGTGTTTGGTATTGATGATGGAAACCTTCTTCTCTTTTCCACAGCAGCCTTGACTGTTGCAGTTCATTTAAAAAAAAAAAAAATCTTCTCTAGCAATTACTTAATTGCATCTGCAGCAGTGTAAAGACTTAAGCGTAGGCCATCTGTTAAATGTCCATGTCAGTCCCTGTTCCCTGCATAAAGGGAGCTTTGCTATTGTTCTCTCCCAGCAGTAATAAAAAGATGTAGTAAGAAACACCTTTAAAAACATAGCATACTAGGAAGAACAGAAGAGAAACTGATAATACAGTTGGGCTTCCAGTCAAATGGCCACACTCTACTTAAACAAAGCTCTCTTTTTAGAAACACTGCTTATCCATCAACTTAACTTTATTTAGAAAGAGAGGAAGAGGCTGATGCTATCAAGAACTCGGTGAGAGGAGAACAGGGCTTTATGAAACACAATACAACCAAAAAATAGCATTTTCTATACCTGTACTAATGGAGTGAGAAATCAACTATTTCAATAGCTATCATAACCTACTTTTTCCTCATCTTCTTTCCCTCCACACCCACAAAAGATGTAGAAATGAGGAAACTAGTAAAACTTTTCACCTGTTATTTGGTTAAAATGTTGAGTGTTTCTGAGCATCCTGGCAGTTTGTATATGCTTGTTCAGACATTCAAATGAATGCACAATAGAAGGAAAGCAATTTTTCCCTCCATATCACAAGTAGTGGTAGCTTTAAGAAATTATTTCTGTTCCTTAATACATTGTTTCTGTGCTGACAAAGGCATGGAATTGCTGGAAAAGCTGCAAGAGCCACATTTAAAGTGTACCCGCTTGCCAGTAGTTTAGAGGAGCATAATCAATGTGGACAAGTCCAATGGCTGCAGCTTTATGACTTGCCTTTTTAAATAAAGCTTGCCATAGAAATCTAAAGTTCTGATAGCTGGTAAACTGTAGACACATCCTCTATGGAAAATTGAACATGGTTTTAAATCCTAAACTAGCACATGGCAGCAACAATCCATTTGCAAGCACAGACATTACCTTCAGCTTGGTTTCATATTGCTGCCTTTTGACAATTGCTTGAGGGCTTGAGTTCAGTGTTTTCTTGGTGTCCAATCTGCAAAAACAAATTGGATGTCTTGTCTGAAACATGGTGTTACAGAAATCTTGAAGCAGCTGAGTTCTCTCAAAGTGAGTAGATAATTCCTCTGCTTAATCAGCTTTAAATAATAAAACAACCAGCATGCTTAGACAGAAACATTTTTTATAGTGTGTCTACAATATTACTCTGCTTTAAGAAATTATTTCAATTTCTCTTGTGTATAATTCAATTTTAGTTCCTGTACAAAAGGAGCTAGACAAATATCAAATCGGTTATTCTGATGTAACAATAAAGGAAAAATATCCTAACGCAATTGCATATGGAAATGAATGTGGCTAAAGTATGTTCTCCCAGAGAATATTTAGTTGGTAACTCTTAGAAACACATTTCCCAATTAAGGCAATTGAAGATCTCCAAATAAAACACTGGAGTAAAGACAACTGAAAATTTTACAAATCATGTCTGGATTACTAAGTCAGTAGTCTTTAAAAAAATAAACAAAAAATCCTGACAGCATAACTAATCTTCCTTCTTCTCAGTAACCATTTCAAAATTATTTTAGTGGCAAAGATGATATCTACTACGCTAAAATGTTAAGCAATTTAAACACGATTTGAGTGTAATACAGAAGTGCCTACCTCGTGACGGAAGTAGTCCTAGAACTACTAAGGTGTTTCACCTGAGCCAGTATCAATTTTTTTTTCAAGCAACCAACCATCCAAAAACAAAACCCCCAAACAAGACAACTAAAATAAACCCCATCCCACCTAGAAAAGTGGCAGTCCAGATAGCAGTTACATATATTCCTTTAAGCAAGACTAAATCCCCCCCCAATACAGTACTTAACTTAGAACTACACAGCCAAGAGCATCTGTACTAGTCTCACTCTGGCACCTCCTGAAGCTGCAACACACATGGATTCACTAGTACACTTGCCAATGGCCAGAATGGGGCACAGGCTAAAATAATGTTGTGTTCCTTTGCTCTGTACCAGTCAGAGCAAGCTGGGCTCTGTTCAGAGTCAGAGGCTTACATAATGTAAAGCCAGACCCCCTGTCTGTCTACATAAAGTAGACTTCCCAGCCTCCAATGAAGCTTGTGTGGCTCTTCATTTTCTCATCTATTCAATAGGCTGATGGATGTCCTTAGGCTTTTCTAATCTCTACCTTGACTTGGCTCTTTTGTTTGTCTTTCCCTGTTCTCATCCTTGCTTCCTACAGAAAATACTTTCTAATCCACTTTTAGAAACAAAGGACCAAAAACACAGAAGGACACCTAGGTATGAAATTCCAATGATACTACAGAAAACATTTCAAACAAGACAATTTCCAAGTGATGTGTACTGTGTGCTGCTGCTTAGGTGTTCTGAAAAACACCACTTCTGCTGCTTAGAGCTTTGCACTGTCAATCTACATAAACTGGTAAACTTTTGGACTAGAACTACAGAAAAGCAGCTCTTGGTCTCTGTCCCCTCTGCTTTTCCTCCTATTCCCTAGGTCTTTTGAACATTGTTTTTCCCCCTAGCATCCTTCAGCAAGTCAGCTTAACTCCTCAAGCTAATGTTTTCCCGTTTAGACAGTGGAAAGTTTAAGGCTGTAAGTAGGTGTAAACCAAAGAGTTGAATGACAAGAAACTGGCAGGGGGTCATTTGCATGCTTTCCCCTATCTTGGGAGTCTCTGTTTTATACTCTTCAAATAAAGCTCCCCTTTCTACCCCACTTGGAAACCAAGCTAGCCAAAGATAGACTCAAACTATTTATATGCTGAGGCCTTGGTTATTGCCACACACTGGTCTTAAGAAGTGCCCCATGCACGGTGATTAAGCGTTAGATTTAAAACTATTCTAATACTGTTGATGTAGAATTTAATCTCTTGAGAGCTGCAGTTTAGGAGCAAGTTTGCCTTGGATTTCATGACTTTGTCCAGCAATGAGACTTCTAACAAACAAGTGTTTAACCATTTTTAAGGTATTATGATAGCCTGTTCAGCAAATTGGGATGACCTTCTACTAATCCTCTTACACTTTATTACTCATTGCGTCTCCATTACATAAAGCTGGAGATTAGAAAATCCAGTGTGTGGATTTACTATAAATCATAACTGAAATCTTCTAACCACTTTGTGTACATAAAGCAGTAAGTCTGCTTTGTCAGACACATTCCATGGAGAATTCCAAGCCATTTCCATTCATTCATCTTAATAGCTCTGTGATAACTCTCTAGTCAATATATTCTCTTGCTGGGAAGCTCAGGGATTATTCTGATCTTAGCTAGCAAGCGTGTATGTCCTTACAGGTAGCTCTTTACTGTAGCTTCTACTTAAATTCTGGAGAATCACAGTAGAAACTAGTAAGAAAGTATTGAAGAATGACCGTATTTTGTACTTCTTGATATATTTTCCAGTTGGGTCATTCTGAGTTGAGGCAGAGTCCTGCCAAACAGCATTCATAATCATCCATAAGCATACATAAACACCAAAAATACTGAATGCTATGGTTCATCTCAGTGTGCAGGAGAGCAGCTAAAAAAACTGTCGTCTTACTGGTGCAACTAAAATTTGAGTTGCGCCTGAGATGTAGATCCCAAACTCAGGGGTTTTTTTACTGTCTTCTAAGCACAGAACAAAATATTGCATCTTGCAGTATGTCCAGTGTGAATTTGTGTGACAAGAATGCATTGTACATGGAACTCTCAGAATATTCCCACTGATAAAAGGCATTTTGAAAATTCTTAGTATAAATGGTTTCATACGGTTGCATTCCAACTCCTATCTAATATTCTGTGTATTAAGGTTATATTGTCAAGCAGTATGGAGATAAAGCAGTTTACAATTCCAAATTTTTCCTCATAAGCTTATGGGCTCCTGCAATGAGATTTTTGAAGTTGAGTAAGGAGATAAGGCAGAACCTCAAATATATTGAAAGAGAATGGGCATCTACTTATAGAAATGGGTATGATGAATAAAATAGAGAGAAAGCCAGACTGAGCAATTGATGGAAAGGAAAAGCCTGGAACAGTGAAAAAAGGTGAAAAGAATGTTATTCAGCTGGGGTTGTCAACAGGAAGAGGGTGATCTTCCAGAGGATTCAATCACTGTGTTCATAGAATCTGCGTCAGCCAACAAGGCAAGCATCTATTGAGAAAAGACAAGGTAGACTGCTGAAGTGTAAAGAACTAAAGATAAATCCTCAGGTACCTATGACCAGCTAATGTGTGAAACTCCCTACATCCTTCCAAGAGCTACAGAACACCTTGTAACTACTTCAAAGTAAGCTCAGCTAGTTGCACAAAAAGGTTCCCATGTAAGAACTAAATAGGTTAGGAACTGACTCTGAACGCAAGTGGCACATCTGTATCACAGTGCAGGCACTGGCAACAGTAGTGGAGCTGGAAGGAGTTAGGCATGCCCTTGTGATACTAGCAAAAATACACTGAGGTGCTTTCACACTGCTTTCCACTGTGCAGCACCTGTCCTCCAGCTCCAAGGTTCATGCTTCATCCTTACTATGTGAGACTCATCTGTACTCTTGGGTGAGAGAAAGGGGTCAACACAGGACTTCAGTGAAGTAGTTTCATGCAGAGAGCATGACGTGAACAGGGAGGTTTGTTACTCTACCAAGAAAATGCAGAAGCTGTGCTGCAAGCACAATTCAGACTGTCTGTATAGCTATAAACATAACATGCACAGGAAAACTCTGCTCTTCCTAACATTTTATACAAATCAATTTTTATGAGTTAATCAAGTACCAAGTAAAGTTGGCATTGAATGGCAATACTAGCAGAAGTAAGCCTGTCCTACAGCTTGAAATGGTACCTTGCAAGGCAGCCCACCATGTCCTTGATAGTTTGCCATTGCACATACGGCTTGCCATATGACTGGTTTTGATCACAAACCTACAGAATCAGCTGGCTGCTCCACACCAGAGAAGACTGAGGCTTAATTATAGCCTGGCAGCTTTCTGTTTTCAGTGAAAGTTGACACTGTGCTACTTGCTGGTCATGTGGAGTCAAAACCAGGCTGAAATAACCAATGGGATATAGCTGCAGGGATTCTTCACATGAATGCAACTGGTAAGTCTGTCTGGCGTTGACAAAAGGCCTGCACCTGAGGAACTGCAGTATTTCCATAATGTTCTTTGAGGTTTACTGATTCTCATCACCTCTGTAAATATAGCAGTTCACTCATCTGTCCTGTGAAACATGGAAATTAAGAGGTGGATGGTGCAGTCCTACCAAATCTCGACAGCTCATATTATCTCCTGTACAATTACAGCAAACTTCTCTCTGCAGAGCCTGTTCCAAAACTTCCCTGTGTGCCAAGTACTCTAGCACTACCATAAACACTCTTGCATTCTAGAATATTTTGGAGACCTCCTGTACAGTGCATCCTCTAGTTTAAGAGCTGTTGCCCACACATCCTATTTCAGTCCAATAGAGTAGCACAGGATACACAGAATGAACTTACAGTTGGATAGAGCAACATGAAAAATAGAAAACATCACCTGACTCCTTGTGGGAAGAGATCCTAAAACCCAAATGGCACAACCACAGTAGCTTTTTGGTCCACCTGTATCCATAAGAGAACTCCTATTTTAAGTTGACTTGCTGCTTTGACCTACATCTGATGTAGATAATTAAGGGCTTAAAGTTTTTCTTAACCTTTATTTAAAGCAGCCAGGACAAAGAGGTAATTCCTAAAAGGATAAAATTTTGATCCATTAGACAGATCCGTAGGATTTAAGTGTTGGGTTTTTTTTACTCCAGTTTAATAGTTTCAATCTTAGCTTCATATTCTTTGGGTACTAAAACGTGTGTTGAATTGCTTAAGAAAGTAAAAGCCTCTCTTAAATGTTTATGAAATTGAGGTAGAAAAGCATTTTTAATATACGTTTAGCTGGTACCCCAAGTTCTATTTAACTCAAGTGTGCACTGAACAAAATCTTCATGCTAAACTACACTTTTTCAAGGCTGTTGCTTTATCTGCCATGTTTCACAAGTAACAAGTACCTTGTGCCCAAAGCAATTGCATGCTTCGTTCTGGAAGGTGCTGGCTGGAGCCACATTGTATGTTCTATGCCATGACATATCTTATCAGGGATTTATAAAAGCAAACCCTCAGTCCTGGCAGCAGCTTTGTTAGGACATGCAGGAACTTCAGAATCCCTCTGTATGACATACACTAGAGTAATAGCTCAGAATTGTATTTCCCTGCTAAAGTGACAGAGAATCCTTACTGTATAAACTATGCAGACTTTATGGCACAGAGACTTGCGTAAAAGAGTTAATTAGTGCCAGTGCTCTCTGGAGGCCTTTTTGTCAGTGTGTTTGTTGTCTGCTCCTTTGAAAGCCTGAGCTTTAAAGAGAATTGCTAGTAAAAGCTAACGTGTTTCATCCCTAGGTTGTTTTCTGCCCTGGATTCATTATATCTTTATTTAAATGTCACTTTTTTTCTGGGTCTATCATAGTTTGGGGGATAAAATACATATCCTTTCCTTAATCTCCTATTATTTCTCAATAACTTGAGATTCATCTACTCCTTTCCTACAAAATGGCAGTAAACATTTTCAGTAAAAGCCTACTAATGCTTTCCCCTTCCTGCTGAAATCCATGCAACATTATGCTTTATACAACCAAGTGTAAGAAGTCGTCCAAAGTAGTCATTTGAACTGCTTGAATTTCAGGAGGAAGTAAGAATAGCCTGTTTCATTTTCCCAGGAGTCATCTCCAAGCAGGGCTTAGATATCATGCTGGCAAAGGAAATGTGTGGCTCTAGCCAGAAGGCAGGAATTAGCCAGTTTCCAGAGTAATTTTGTTAATTGTATTAAAGTCCAATTTACTAAACTCTGTCTTGGCAGGTGGGAAAAAAAAATAATTCACAAGCCCACCCTAGTACAGCCTTGTAAGCTTTGCATGGTTACCATTCGCAGCGGGGCAAACAGGCCCTTGCTGGTTCAAGTATGAAATACATTATTTTTCCTGCAGGAAAAATGGTTCAGTGGAATACTGCTCTGCACCTTCTTGTGATGTGTCGCGTTGCCTTTGTCTGATGGAGTGACCCCTACCAAGAGAATACTTTATGTTCTAATGCTTCACACTGTGTGTGGCCTGACTGCAGTTCATTACCTGGGGCAAATCATAGATAACCTGACAAGGGGAAGCCAACAGCTGTTTACAGCAACAATTTCCTGTGTTTAAAAGAAAAATAAAAATAAAGATTTATTTATTAGTACTCTCTTGCCTACTTCATTCAGTAGAGGTGCTGTCAAGGAGCACAAGACTTAATTTGACCACAGTAAGTGAAGTGGATTGAGAAAAGGGCAGGAGGAATGTTCTAAACTAATACAAATACTACAATGAGATTTATGTTGTATAACATCCATGATGATACAACATCCAAAAAGTACCTTTATGGCTCTGGCTACTAGCTGCAAAGTAACTAAATATACAGGATAAGATATATTGTTTTTAATAGTCGCTCTGATAATTTATAAACAGTTACTTATGTCAAGATACGTAGTGGCTGTGAATGAAACTGGGTATTTGAAGTTAGTGCTATTAAAAGACAACTAAAAGTCACTTCCGGGTTGAGTGAACTGTAACTTCTTGATTTAGTCCAGTCAGTAGTTATGTCTGTCTTCTTCTCTGACACAGACAGTTTTATCTCTGACCTGGAATACCAGCCATCAGGTTCAACAGAGAAATGGACTCAACATTCAGCACTCATGTCCAACTCCTATGTGGAAAATCTAGAGGGTGAGTCTGCTTACTGAAATGCTTCAATGTTTGAAATTGGAGCATGAAGCAAAGGGGAAACTGTTTGAATAGTCTTAACAACTACAAGTGAAAGGTGCTGTGTAAAAGCTCAGTGTTGCTGTAACTAGACACCTGCTTGTTCTGGAATAGCTGTAAGCTCAGAAGTGGGGAACCAGATGTGCACTCACTCAGTAAAGACCTCCATGTAAAGCATATAGAGCTGCCACTGAATTTCCCGAGTGCTGTAGGATCTAGTGACAACAGAAGACTCTATTAAAATCTTAAACCAAAGAGGGGCAAAGCTGTAGAGTGACCAGTTCAGGTAACACTGAGAAATTCTAAATGTTTCTCCTTTTTTAAAAAGATGAAACAGTGCAAGTTTAACCAGCTGTACACAGTGATGTGCACTGCCAGTCTAAGTACTAGCAATATGGATTCATAAACCCATTTGTAGTTCAGTGTGCACTAATTGGGAAATATTATCTGGAATTTAAGATGCTTTCAGCTTCTGTATGTCAGATATAAGCAAGATAACTATGCATTTATGACTATGTTCAATAGCAAGGATATGAGAAACTGACACACGGTATATTGGTCCTGTTTGTGTTTATACTCATTCTTTTTGTTTTTCTCTGTATTTACAAGTGTGCCTAAAATGTCAGAACACTATACTGTGTCTCCCACTTTGTTTTCCCCAATATGTGTTTATATATGTGTGTCTACATATATAACACATTTTGCTTTCCCTGTAGTTTTTTTTAAAGGGGAATAGCTACAAGTGATTTAGGCTTGTTGACAGTAAAGTAATCAAGTTTTGTGGATAACCCCTACAGTATAGCGTAAACTGATCTTCATTTTGCCCATGAAACAAAGAAATCACAATATTGGTCAAAAAAATTGACTACATTCTGCTTTCCTTACCTTCGTAATAACATTTGGATAAGCAAGTAGGTACTATTTAGAATGGCAAAACTAGGCAAAGGACTCCACACTGAACTGATGTTTCTGGATCTTGAAACAGTAAATCAATTGGTAAAATCCCAGCTATAGCTTAGACTACTTCTGTGTTCTGAACTGCGTAACTCAGAATCCGGTAGGTACTGAATAATTGTTGAAAAAGAGTTCTTGAAAGATGAAAACACAGTTGTAATACTAAAACACCTCCCAAATATACCAGTACTATCAACTAACCATCACAGTTGAAATTACAGAACTTACACCAGCAGCCTTTTTTAAAGGCACACAAACAGAAACCCAGGTCCAGACAAATGTTTACACACAACTGCTAGCATCAGAGCAACACAACTGAGAAACATTTCTTTTTTTTTTTTTTTTTTCTTTTTCATTTAAAATGGCATTTTGGGTATTTGGTATAAGAAAGATTGCTCTTACATTAGTACCTGGCTATGTTTACACAGGAAGCCATGCTAATGTAGCACTGCATGCTTACAGACTGAACTGCCAGGCTTAAATTAGAGCATAGCTTCTAAATTGTACTACTGAACAGGAGAGCCACAGTGTGCAAAGGCAGGAAATACACTAATGGAATACTGCAGCCATCCTTTATAGGAGTGTAAGGGTGGTGACTGCTTTATGGAGCCCTAAGTCATGGGAAGAATCCACAAGAGGAAACATCTCTTTATTTGGTCCAAAGGAACACACAGGAACTGCTTCCAAAAAGATTTCAAAGGGAAACCTAGGGAAAAATAACAACATTTAAGAAAAAACAGGTGGCCAAAAGAGTAAAATAGTTGCACACAGTCTGCAAACAATGAAGGTTCAGATGAAGTGTACAACCACTCTGTAGTGAGACTACAAGCTGCTCCCAAATACAGAAAACAAAAGAGCATGAAAATGATTAGGTGAAATGTGAAACCCAGCCAACAGACAGCAAATTAGGAGTTCAATTAAGATAAGTGAACTTTGAAAGGGTTTTTGTGTTTATGTTTACAGTTGAGAACTAGAGAGTTATGCCACAGTCCTTTGAAAAGGGAGATGTTGCAAGACTGGTTGCAAGTTGAAGTGTCAGTTAAATGGTTTCAGAACAGAGAGAAGCAGACAGTGACAATTCACCTCAACTAGACATTGTGCCAGAGAACAGCTCAGAAAGAGTAAGCAACAGATGAACTCTTAACTGTAATGTATAACCTGTATGTATAAAGAAGTTCTTTACCATGTTCTTTACCATGAGAGTGGTGAAGCCCTGGAATGGGTTGTCCAGGGAGGTGGTTGAGGCCCAGTCCCTGGAGGTGTTTAAGACCAGGCTGGACGAGGCTCTGGCCAGCGTGATCTAGTGTAGGGTGTCCCTGCCCATGGCAGGGGGTTGGAACTAGATGATCCTTGTGGTCCCTTCCAACCCTGACTGATTCTATGATTACCTGTTGCTCAAGACTGATTTGGAGCCAGGGGACTGTAAGGTGGTAAGTGTGAGGCTGTAACTGCTCAGATATTCAGAGCAGTAATAACAACTGTCTGGAAACCTCTACAGGAAGGCCTTATGATTAAAGAACATCAGATAAAGAAGCAGAAATTACAGTACAGGAAGGAAAAGAATCATGCATTAATTCCATATATACAGTGACAAGCTCTCTGCCCTGTTTCATTTAGAGGCCTCTTGAATTGAAAATGAAGAGTTGTATGAAGACTTGCTCAGCACTGTTTAAAAGTAGACTTAAACAGGTGAATAAAATGCCAGGAATATTTAGTAAATGAGCAGAGAAGGAACAAATGGTACTGTATAGATAGTTATGTGCCCACATCTTAACTGGAGGAGGGCGTTTTGGTTCAAGAGAACTAACATGACCAAAGACTTGGAATGGAAGTCATGCTGAATCAGGTAGGACTCTCCAGCCAGAAAAATGAATGAGTAGAACATGCTACCTATAATAAAATGGTGGCAGAGATGTACAGATTGACTGATAAATTATGAGTGGCCTCACCCTAAGAGTCTAAGTTAAGGTGATCTTGGAGAACTGATTAAACCAGTGGTGAAAAAAAGCAGTGATCTTACAGATGTATCATACAGAATCACAGAATGTTAGGGGCTGGAAGGGACCTCCAGAGATGAAGTCCAAACTGCCTGCCGAAGTGGGATCACCTAGGGCAGCCTGCATCTGAACCTTCCCTTGGGAGAAGAGACCATGACTAAAAAGCCCTAGCTCTCTGTCTTTCTACATAGGAGAGATGTTCAAGGCCCTTCCTCTCCCTCAGAGCTCTCCATTGGACACTATCCAGGAGATCCCCATCTCTCAAACTGGGGAGCCCTGAACTGCATACAGTACTACACGTGTGGTCTCACCAGGGCAGAGTAGAGTATCAAAGCACCAGTTCCTTTTCTATCAACTTGTTACTCTAAATCAGTAATTTAAAGAAAATTATCCAACACACTCGGCAACTTATTAAAAGCACTAGTTTTCATGATGATGTCATGCTTCATAACAAGAGCTTTGTTCTGTTCAGGTGGCTACCATGGTTACCTTTGTGTACATGTTTCCTGAGGAGCTGGCCAGCAGTACTCAGGACACATCTCCATTGGGACAGCTGATAAAATTAATTAGTGCCCTTGGTTCTGTCACTCACTGTACAAATGGCTGAGCTGCTCACCCTCATTTGAGTTTAACTTAAAACTCTGGATTGTAATTTGCAACAATTTTAGGAGATCTTTATGAACAGTCTTATCTGCTCATGTGGCAGACAGCTGGAACAGCAACTTTAGTATGCTACTTAATTGTGTATATTTTTTAAAGGCTGTAGGGACTTGAGCCTCTAGATCACTTGCAGTGCTTTTTAAATACAGCACAGACAGGGATGAAGAAAATAAACCAAAAAACCTAAACACCATAAACCCAAGCAAAAACACCACCAACAATGAAACACCACCACACAAAAGTCATTGCAATACAAAACTACAGTACCACCAAAACTGACAGGTCCAATCTAATCTAGCTGTAGCAGAAAGTTCTCTCCCACCATGTTACAAACAGATTGTGCAGAAGAGAATTTAACTATTAGTATAAATTTATCAGCCAGTTTACACTGTATAAATAGTAGGGATTGAAAAGGTGAACTATTGCAAATGAAGTAACAGGTGAAATTTTTAAATCAGGGATAGGTGCCAAAGAGATCAAATAGACACAGGAAAGTTGTTAAAATAATTTCCACTTGAGAGCCCAATTTGCAGAATAAAAAAACCACAATAAACACACCTGTACTGCATTGTGATCCATGCTGTATCTGACAAACAACTTGTCAAAAGGCAGTTAGTGCTTCTCTAGTGGAGGAACTGACCGCATTTCTATGAGGTGCCCTGTGTGCCACCCCTCTTCTTTTCATCTGATCAGTCATGATGTTGACATTAGCTACCTGGATTGTTGGTACCTAAACCATTTGGTAGCACTTTTTATCATCCAAAACAATTGTAGGTGATCCCTGGGTACTAAAGAGTACTGAATATCATGTAGACCTCTAATTATTATGTAAGCTATTTCTGGGTCACCTCTTGACAATAAACATCCAGGGTATGGAATTAGTAGTCAGAACATGGCACCAATATACAAACAGGCACAGATTTAATCTGGGGGGTAGAAGGGGCAAAGAAGGTGGTGATAGGTTGGAACAGTTGTAGTCCTACTCATGTAACTGTTCATAAGTTTCCTCATGTTAAGTCTCAAGAAATGTTCTCTTTTCAAAGAGGCAACAGAAGCATAAACTGTAACACCACAAACGAACCTGGCACACAAACCACAGACAGCCCTTAAACATACTTGAGATCTGTATTACTGAATCCTGAACAAGATCTGCAGCCTTCTCTAGAAACTTGTGCTGAAGGAAGAAAGGAAATGTTATAAAACACCATGCATCTTAACTTCCCACTATCTAGTTAACTGGGTGGCTTTCAAGGTTAAGCTTAAAGGCATGCGAAATCTTTCAAGCTGTATTTCTAGATCTTAGTCACGTTACCCCATAGTTGAAAACAGGAAAGGTGGAATAAAAGGTTCACTGGAAGTAGAGAAAAGAATCTTTGTTTGTAAAGCATCTTCAGTGTAGCTTGAGCTCATCCTCTCAGGACTGTTCACACTGACTTCTTCTCTCAATCTGTCACCTAAGAACATGGATTTTGCTAGACAACATAGAAAACCTGTGTTTATGCTCATTAATCAAGTTTCAGTTCTGATTATAGACCACTGAATGTTCTGTGAGTGGTCCTGTGTGGAAGGTGGTGATACACGTTCAAACACTAACCTTTGGGTTTCTGTTGTAGTCTTTGAACTAATATGATTTTCTCCACCACAAACAATTACAGAAAAAGGAAAACCCATATGATTTCACCTTCAGCCCTGTACATTTCTACACAGGATTTTTAACACTTTTTAAAATGACTGGATGATTTACCCTTTAGACTTTATTTTATACAACTCCACTGTCAAAAAGATAAAATAATGCTGATAAATGTTAATTTAGATATATGCAGGCATTTCACTATTTGATGCCTTTAAACCAAGCTCTGCATAGCTGCAATGAGCTGTTCCAAGGGACTTCTGCACAGCCTAACTTAGGGAAATACTCAACATGGTTCTTTTACTTTTTTTTTTTTTTTTTAAGAGACCAGCCTTCTGTAGAAAAGTTGTTTTCTTGGTTTAAATTTGCTCATTTGTTCCTCCACCCGCTAGCTTGCATCCTAGAAGGATACTATCCCCATTTTCCCTTGCATGGCTCATAACCATGCTGGGCAGTCAGCAGGCCCATGCCTCACTGAGCCTGTTACCTGGTAATTCCCAGTACTACCCTACCCCATGGTCTCAAACCTGGCAGCCAGGCTATTTCACCACAGAAGGATAGAGCACTTTGATCTCAGCTGCAGACTTCTGCAGCCCCTGTTTTCTTTGAAGTGTTTTTATCACTATCTGTACATAATCTAAACCAGTGTATGTTTTCTGGAGTCTGCAGGCTTCCCCCCTCCCTTGGTTGCTTAAAGATTTCCAGGCAGTTGAAATGGGCACTCTTGGCAAATACCAGATAGGAAGATGAGTTAGTCACGAAGCTGTGGTATGCAAAGAAGGGACAAAGGATTATGGACTTTTATATAGGCCTGCTTGGCACTCTAACAAAACACTGCTATGGATACTGGGGGGTAGGGTGGCGGTTGACAATAATAATTTTTTAAAAGGGTACACTTGAATAGTGGTTGGATATAAAGAATTAGCAATCCTAACAAAGTCACTGTGGCAAGTAAAATGACTCCAGTAAAGTTTTCTGTTGGGAAGAAGACACACTATTGCATTTCCTTTAAACACAGTAGATGTGTACTAGCCACATGCGAACAGCACTGCCAAAAGAGTTCTTCAACAGCAAAATGAAAGGTATGACAGAGCTGTTGCACTTAGCTATCAAACAACTCCCTGTAAACTAATCAGTCATTATTGGGGAAATATAAACAAGCACACCACAAACTAACCTATAACTTCAATGTTTTAGGTAATAAATTATGCATAGCTTTAGCAAATAACCCCGCCATGACCAGCTGTTGTGTTCACAGCGCAGTGTGACATGTAACGCCACATGGGTACATGCTGTCAGTTAAGCACCTTTGCTTGTGGGACCTGCAAAACATTGCAGCAGTGCAGAGCAGTTTGTTCTGATGTTGCCAGTACAGAGATAATGTCAGAACTTGAAGTAATAACAATTCTGAAATACAGAAGGTATTTAGCTGTGTTACTTTTTATTATACCTCTCAGCAAAGTGTCAGTAGTACTTAACATCAGCAATATTTTATTTGCATGAAGCAACTGCTGGGTAGCATACAATAGATAATAGAGGTCCTGGGGTTATAGCAAGCTAGCAAGTGCCCTGAGAGAATCGAGTTCCTAACTAGGTAAATTGTGTTTAGTTTTGTTTTTTAAAGAAGGTCTTGCTTTTGAACAGCTGCTTACTTTGGCATTGTGTTGGGAGAATAAATATACTTGAAAAAGTATCCTACCTGCAGTCACGCCACTTTCAGTGTTATAGTGCCAGTTAAGTTCATTGCAATAAAGATGTTTTTGAAGCCCAGCAAATTGCAAGTCTTGTGATGCTGGAGGGAGTTGGTTATGACATAGCTCATCTGAACAGTTTGACCCTCTGGGCTGCATTAATATGTATTCTTAACAGGCTGTCCTTGCATTCATGCAAGACAGACCCATTGCCAGCGATGGACTGTTAGATAAGACAGATGTCCGCCATGGTTACATGTGGGTGTATGACAGAAGAGCATTTTAAAGATTTCCAAAGTAAACTAAAATAAGAGACAAAACTTGTTTGAGTTGAATTTTATATACATTCACAGTAGTACTGCATTGTCTTTCAAACTCACTTATGCACTGCTGCAGGCACTCCATAAACAGACAGCAAATTATGCTACCTGTAGACTGATTTGGTTATGCTTCTATTAGACAGAAATGGTTCACAGGAAGCTAAATCCTGCTATGGAAAATTAAGTAAGCATTAAGAAAAGTGGTGAACTACATCAGTACGGTTCTGTGAAGTTACCTGATGGAGAACAAGAGTGAAAGCCTAGGTTCTAAATGTGTTAAGATTTTCAGTAGAAGCAGCTTACCAGCAAAACAAAAGAGTCCAGGAATGGTCCTCACTCAACAAAAGTACCCCATTAAATGCCTGTTTATAGAAGGTCTAAATAAATTCATGCCAGAGGCTTTTCTTTTGTTACTGTAATTCAACATATGCAAAGTCCTGATGAAAAAGATGCTGTATACCTCCGGCCAGGCAGTTATGGACAACAACATGCCTGCCTGCCACTTCTATTAAATAAGTTATATTTTAGTTAGAATATTTCTCTAGCATTTGCCATTACTATTCAATGTGGTATTTTTCATCTCCACAGTTAACTATTTTTTGCTGAATGTGACAGACACACAAACTGATGTGATCTTAATTGTTCACTCTAGAAAAGGTAAAGGAAGATCTTGCTAAGGAATTTTCAGAAATGCAAGTATTCAGAAAACTGGCCAATTAAATAGATATATACTATTAAAAAGAATATTCTATTACCCCAAATCCAAGTTCTGAGGAAGTTCTTTAAGTAGATTTAAAGAGCTTTTGAATTGTTGTGCCAGTAACACACTTACCAGTAAGAGTTCTGTGGAGGAATCTGACCTATGCTGTGCTTTTCAGTTACCTGGTTGTCAGGAATATTTATGTGCCTTATTTTCTTCAAGTGTGTTTGGGATTCTCCAACATGGATTATGGTAAGTACAAAATGCAATATTAAGAGAAATTAGGATTATATTTTTGTTGCCTTGCACAAGTGTTACTGAAATTAGACTCCTCATTCATCCTCTGAAACTTAACTGTTTCAAGTCTTAGCATAGAAATAGTTCTTTTTAAAAGGGATACACTGATGAGTTCTGCTGTTTGGAAAGCAGAAAGAGTCACTTTTAGATTCTTTTGTAATTTTGTGTGGGTTTTTTTTTTTTTTCTTTTTTTGTAGTGAATGAGATCATAGGAAGAGATATGTCACAGATCTCAGTGTCACATGGAATGGCAGTGGCCAGCCAGTCTGCACATACATGTCCTGGATCTCTGGAGACAAGAATATCTGATGGAATCCAGTAAGGGATAAGCTTGCAACTGAACATCCATGTACATGTAACAGTTTCTCTGAATATTTCTTCATCCTCTTCCTCTTTAGACTTCCTGTGCTTCCAACTCTGTGGCCTTTATGAACTGGAACAGTGGATCCTTGCAAAGCCCTTTTAGTGGGTTACATTTTTGATGTAGAGACAGAGCATTTTAATTCTAGTTCCTCAGATGCTGTAAAGAGACTTCTTGAAATGGACACAGAATCTACACCAGATATTTTAACTGTTTTAAAGTTACAAACAAGCTTTGCTTTTTTGCATTTAAATAGAATCCTTTTATATTGTAAGTGCTTCAGATGTGTGGAGATGTTAGTTTGCTCTTATAATATTCACAGTACTGAATGTGGGAAAAGATTTAATACACAACTTCAGTGTCCTGTTTTCCCTTAGAGCTAGTCTAGTTTGTAACACCTTTTGGTCATTTTGGAAAGCCTTTAAAGCTTCTATTGTTTAATCCTTTTTTAATATGATCTTCCAGTGGCAAATCATGCTTGTCATCTGAAGCCAATGCCATGGAAGCTGTTGTGTATACAAATACTGTAGTGTTTTCTTAGATTCATAGGAAGTAAAGCCAAATGTAGAGCTGCACTCGTTTATAAACTGAAAAATGTTACTTGATAGGCTGCAAAAAGACCATTCCATCATGAAAGTGTTGGGATAGAAATGACATTCCAAAAATTTAACTTTTATAACTTTGTGGATAATCTTCCTGTACTTTCTTAGCACAGGCTCCTTCTTGAAATAGCTTTTTCTTAGGAAGTTACATTTGTAATCCAATTTGAGCCATAGGCTTTTAGATTAAAGAACAGCAACATCAAAGCCATGTTAGATACAGGAGAAATTGTGGTATTTGCTAAGGATCTAAATGTTCCTGTTATCCCTGCAGAATACAGTTCTGAAATCATCAGTTCAGTGGCAATCAAGTTTTCCATGCAATAACTCATTTGGTCACTTCTCTTATATATGCTGTATGCCTGACCATGCCACTTGGAGGTCCTGAGGAGAAGACAATTACAGTTGCTAAAACTTAAGATGTTCATAAACATCAGTTGGCTAAAAAGGAATTGGCTGTGAATTAGTGATGAGAGTGGAATATGGTGCTCATGTTGAATTGTAAAGGTGCAAAGCAGAAGCTACCAAAGAAACACACAACATATGCTCAAAGGATGCATTTCTCTTGCCCACATAATCTGATACATTTGAAACAGCCTCTATACAGGGCTATAAACAATGTCAGGCCTCTGTAATTAGAAACCTAGGAGAGGATCTGAAACTGCTTGCTTGGGCCAGAAACATGAACCTCCCTGAGAAGACACGGTCATTTATGAAGCCTTCTGGTGTGGAGCACATGGAGTACAACAGTAACAGATCCAGAGGAGGATCAGAAGTTCACTCCAAACATTGAAGATGTTAGTTTTAGTTCCTCATTTAGGTGAGCTGTGATGCGCCAATGAAAATTAAGAGCAAATACACTCAACTTGTGAAATACATTGTGTCTTTTCACTGGAATTAATTCAGTTAGAGGCATTTCAGTGGTCTAAGGCTTCACGTGGAAGGTAGACTGTGAAACCAAGACAGAAGCACAGGCCTCTTTCTATAGGCAATTACTATAGACTCTGAAAAGTACAGCGAAATGGTCTTTAAGAGGCTAACCATGGCTTATTGAATTAATACCTGTAGGACTGAACACAGATTGTGCTGATGTGTTTTTGCAAACAGTTATGGGGAAAGTTTTCCATTGAGCCTTTCATAGGCAAAGCATCAGGTAAATAGAAGTCAGCATCCAAGCCATACCATTACAGTAGCCACAATCACATATTAGCAACAGCTGAATCATGGACTTTGAAAGATGCTCTAAGTGAAACAGTTGCAGTGACAACTCTCTATCATGTGCTTCTCCTTTTGTGAGTGGAAGCTGAGAGTATCATCTTGATGTTTCACAACTACTGCAAACAGCTGAACGCAAGGCCACCACATGCATGCTAGGAATCCAAAGCATCATTTTTGTGAATGTATTGGTCAATGGTGCAGATCTTTAAATGCACAAGGAAAAAAAGTGTGATACTGTAGTTGCCCCATAGCAATGGTGCTTTACTTTGTCCTCTACTCGCTGACATTAAAGATCCAAGAAAAGGATTCACATGCTCAGAAATAGTAAATCTTTTAACACTTTAAAACTACAAACAAAACTCCCAAACCAGACAGCACTCTCTGTAAAACATGAAATTGTCTTGAGTGAGTGGCATTGGCCAGGCATGTTCCAGTTTTCATTCATGTATTGGGTCTTTTGCATTAACCATTGTTTATAGGAGGATTGGAACTGAAAAGCTTTTCATACTCTATGGGATTTCTGCTCCTTTATCCTACCGGTACAGACTTCTCCTGGCAAGTTCTCCAAGTAGCTGGAATTTACACTGTACCTAAAATATAGGAGCCCAAACAATCCAGAACTGCTATGCACTAAATTTTCTGATGCCTTTAAATACCTTGATGCCTGTAGAGATAGAGATGCTTTCCTATTTAAAATTTAAAAATATAGCTTTGGATACTAAAGCAGTTTTGTATTTGCCTTGTAAAAGCTTTAATACAAGGGTCTTAATTTTATTGTAGCTTGTGTGATAATGTAGGTAAAGACTGTTAATCTTGTGTAACATTAGTGATAAAAAGCACACAATCTCTATTGGACTATGCAAATTGAATTCTACAACAGATATGTGATATTTTGTTGGCATCCACTTCCTTGCCCTTAAGTCCTTTCTTCCCCCTGAAGTAGTTTTCCAAAACTGTAATAATGTATATTATCCTGAAAGAAAGCCTTAATGATGATGTAACTTACTATAAGGAGAGACAAAGATCAATGGTAAAAGCAAGAAATTAAGTGGCGGTATATTAATGCAAGGGGTAGGTGGGGTGGGGTGATTTCTGAAAGTACGAGAACATGGCAATCAGAATTTCTGTATCAGGGGAACTGCCATCCTTTTGAAACCAAAGAATGAAAAGAACCTGACAGATTTGTTCTGATAGAAAAACAAAGCTTTGAAACTCTATTTTTGATACTCATAATGGATGTCATTCCTTGAGCTTTGGAAACTGTTCAAATTGAAGTTTTATATTTAAAAATGTGGGACAATAAAGAATAAGTTCTAGATGTTTACAGAGCCTTGTATTGTAATTTCATGTACATTTTGTATTTTAAACAGTTTTGTAAGTTATGATTGCAGTGCTACTTGCAGAAATAAAGGGAAAAACTTGCATTTAGGCTCAGAAATCTTAGTGTTTGAATAAAGGAGAGGAATGGAAATGCATTATAATGTGCTCATTATAATAGCCTCCCAAAGATGCGGACATTTGCCATAAACTGAGAAATTCATGACACTCCACTTTTACTTGTTATTTCCAACCAACAGGGAGGTTTAGGATGACAGAGTTTGAATTACTTCTTTCCCTTCATATACTTGAGTTACTTTATTCTCACTACAACACCCACAAAATAAACATCAGCAAGCAAGAATAGTACATGAAATCTCACATGCAGACAGGTCTGAGGATGACAGGTTTGCCCCGCCAGCACTGAACAAAACAGGTGGTACTAAGGTTCACAACTTCTACACTTCCTCTGCATCAAGCTGCAGTGAAGCCAGTGCTGCTTCTATTTCTAACTAAGGAGGGGACTAGCTTATATATTTTCCTAACCATAAACACTGATAGAAAATAGCCTGGCCCAGAAGCCACTAACAAAATGACAGATCAAGACAGACTGCCTCCAGCAGAAGCTAAAGTCCCTATTTCTGCTACCACTGCTAATACAGCAGTCACACATATACTTCACCTCAGGGCTAAGCAGAATGCACCAGGGTCTAGTTAGGACTGGCTTTGTGACAGACAAAATGCTAGGAAGCCTAGGAAGGGAAAAACGTAGGAGATGTGCTACCCTTGAATAGAATAGAATTGAATTGAATTAACCAGGTTGGAAAAGACCTTCGAGATGATTGAGTCCAACATATCACCCAACACCATCTAATCAACTAAACCATGGCACCAAATGCCCCATGCAGCCTCTTCCTAAACACCTCCAGTGATGGTGACTCCACCACCTCCCTGGTCAGCCCATTCCAATGGCAAATCATTCTCTCTGTGAAGAACTGCTTCCTAACATCCAGACCAAACCTCCCCTGGCACAGCTTGAGACTGTGTCCTCTTGTTCTGGTGCTGCTTGCCTGGGAGAAGAGACCAACCCCCACCTGGCTACAACCTCCCTTCAGGGAGTTGTAGACAGCAAGAAGGTCTCCCCTGAGCCTCCTCTTCTCCAAGCAACCCCAGCTCCCTCAGCCTCTCCTCCCAGGGCTGTGCTCCAGACCCCTCCCCAGCTTTGTTGCCCTTCTCTGGACACCTTCCAGCATCTCTACATCTTTCCTAAACTGAGGAGCCCAGAACTGGACACAGGACTCAAGGGGTGACCCATGCAGTGCTGAGCACAGGGGCACAATGACTTCCCTGCTCCTGCTGGCCACACTATTCCTGATACAGGCCAGGATGCCACTGGCCTTCTTGGCCACCTGGGCACACTGCTGGCTCCTGTTCACCTGCTGTCAACCAGTACCCCCAGGTCCTTCTCTGCCTGGTTGCTCTCCAGCCACCCTGACCCCAGCCTGTAGCACTGCAACGGGTTGTTGTGGCCAATGTGTAGAACCCGGCACTTGGATGTGTTCTATCTCATGCCCTTGGGCTCTGCCCAGGTCCCTCTGCAGAGCTCCCCTACCCTCTAACAGATCAACTCCTGCCCCCCAGCTTGGTGTCATTTGCAAATTTACTGATGATGGACTCAATCCCCATGTCCAGATCATCAGTAAAGATATTGAACAAGATGGGGCCCAGCACTCATCTCTAGGGGACACCACTAATGACTGGCTGCCAGCTGAATGTGGCACCATTCACTGCCACTCTCTGGGCTCAGCCCTCCAGCCAGTTCCTAACCAAGCGCAGAGTGCTGGGGTACAAGCCACAGGCTGGCAGCTTGGCCAGGAGTTTGCTGTGGGGGATGGTGTCAAAGGCCTTGCTGAAGTCCAGGTAGACTACATCCACAGCCTTCCCCACATCCACCAGGTGGGTCACCTGATCATAGGAGCAGATCAGGTTGGTCAGGCAGGACCTGCCCTTCCTAAATCCATGCTGGCTGGGTCTGATCCCTGGGCCATCCTGTAAGTGCTGTGTGATTGCACTCAAGATGACCTGTTCCATAATCTTGCCTGGCACTGAAGTCAGGCTGACAGGCCTGTAACTCCCTGGCTCGTCCAACCATCCCTTCTTGTGGATGGGCATCATGTTGGCCGGCTTCCAGTCCTCTGGGACGTCTCCGGTGAGCCAGGACTGTTGAAAAATGATAGAGAGTGGCTTGGCCAGCTGATCTCCCAGCGCTCTCAGCACCCTAGGATGGATCCCATGGACTTGTGGGGATCCAAGCGGCTAAGCAGGCCTCCACCTACTTCCTCCTGGACTACAGGGGAACTACACTGCTCCCTGGCTCCATCTGCCAGCTCAGGAGACCAGTCATCTGGAAGACAACCTATCCTGCTATTAAAATTTGAGGCAAAGAAGGTGTTAAGTACCTCTGCCTTTTCCTCATCTTTAGTTACAATATTCCCCTCCATGTCCACTAAGGGGTGGAGGTTGTCCTTGCCCCTCCTCTTGCTGTTAATATATTTACAGAAGGATTTTTTTGTTGTCCTTCACAGCCATGGCCAGTGTAAACTCTAAATGGGCTTTTGCCTCTCTAATTTTTTTCCTGCATGACCTAGCAACTTGCTTAAACATTTCATCGGATACCTCTCCTTCCTTCCAAAGATGATACACCCTCTTTTTTCCCCTTAATTTGCTCAGCCAAGCTGGACATCTGCCCTGGCAGCTCATCTTCCAGCACATTGGGAGAGCCTGTTCCTGCACCTTGAAGAAATCTTTCCTGAAGTAGGTCTGTCCCTCCTGGATCCCTTTGTTTTTAAGGGATGTTTCCCAAGGTATCTTCTGAGTTAGTTCCTTGAGTAACCTGAAGTCTACTCTGGACTTCCAGGGGGCAGAGTTTTTGTTCATGCCGCTCTTAGCTTGACTACATATTGAAAACTCAAAACATTTGCGTGCAGGATAGTGCCTAGTCTCCCTCAAGAGCCAGTAGTAAGCTACATATAACTACATTAAGAAGTATCACAGGAAGTTGTACTACAAATGAGTTTCAAGCTCATGTATAATTAGTGTTCAAGCAGACCACTAGATAAGCATTTGAATTTGAATTCCAGAAAGTTCTTTTTCACTCTTCCACAGAGTTAACATCAATCACTATGAAGTACTGTGATCTCCAGAACTCAATATACATTTTAGTTGACGTTTCAGGGTCATGTATGTATAGCATTTTAGAGTCCTTATAATGTGCTGATATTATCACTTGTGTACCTTTTAGTCTATGTGTCAGCATACCACATATCAATCATAAGTTATTCCTTCACTGGTCTTTCCCGTAACTCAAACAATTCAACCATTCACAGCTTTATCAATTTCCCTCCCTACCCCCACACATTTACCATTTATAGACAGTTCCAAACCAGAGGAAATTTAAGGTGTTATTGGAAGGACAATGGCTTCTTTCCCCTTACATACCACGCAGTGAATCCATATCAGATTCTACTTGGTAGAACAAAAGTACCAGTGAGACAGATCCTCCTATTTAGGAACCCTAATTCAGAAGCCAGAACTACACAGATGGTGAACTCACAATAGCTCCCCAGTTCTCACCATACTTGGGAAGGAACCAAGCTGCTCAGCAGCAAGTGTGCGAAGGGTGGCTAGGACAATGCTACTCAAGTACTTGTAGCATCTGCAACCTACTTCCACAATGGCACCAGGGCCTCCTGTCAGCTCTTTGGTTACAAAGGATGATCTCACTCCATTCTGTTGCTATTATTTCATATTTACAACCCTGCTTTTCAACTCCAAAACTCTATTACTGAAAGATATTCAGGCTCACCTAATGTCTTATTTATGCCCCAACATCTAATTCACTGAAGTAACAGATGGCATTTGATGAAGCCTAGAAATCTTTAACATGTGTTTTCTGCTTTTGAATTATTAAAACTGAGAAATAAATAATTTATAGATAAACAATTCAACATCCCTCATTGCTACAACAATACAGAACCACCCAAACCACATGAAAATTACCTCAAACACTAGTCATGCTAAACAACTGCTCAAAAGTCTTCACTCTCCTCCTGCCACAGACGACACTACCTGAAATACAGTGTTTCACAACAGTCTTTTTTCCACACAAAAAAATGCACCACTCAAGAAGCGGACACAGGAAGGTGTATTTATGAAAGATGGCATTAAACCTCGCAAAACACATTCTTGCTATCCCAAAAAATCTATTACACTGCATGTCACACACCAAAAAAAAAAAAAAAAAAAGGAGATGAAAACTCCACCCTCTACAGCCTTTTGTGTCTCCAGAGCAGTGCGGAATTTTGCATGGAGAAGTCTCCCTTTCCAAGAAAGAAGAAACTTGGCAAAGGGAAATGGATTCAGAGGCACAGCCAGATACGATTAATAAATAGGTGACAGCTCATATGAAGAGAAACCATTCTGCAAGGGAAAAGCTTGTCCTCCAGAAAGAGAGCTTCCTGCTAGAGTAGGGTTAAGATGAAATCTTTGTTTGCTCAGCTTTGGAGACATTTAAATTATTTTCTCTAAAAATTCTGCATCATTAAGGCTGGCCTTGGTTGGCCTTCTAGCAACTACTGCAGCCACTCCACTGGCTTCACACAGCTGGAGCGATGTTTACAACAGTTGAAAAGCTGAGCTCTTCTCAGAACATGATGGGTGGGCTGGGAACAGTAGGCACAAAGTGTGCTCACACTGCACAGCAGCAAACTGCTTACCAGTACCCTCCTCGCTGCTCTGAGCTCTGACTCAAAAGCCGAATCATGCACCTCAGTTTGTCCGGCACCCCTTGATACTTCCTGTAAATATCTCCCCATCAGCATGTCCTCCCAGAAACATCCATTAAATTACTGTTGCAGCAGTGCAGAAAGGATTTTCTATAAAGCTCTGCATTAGCACTCTTTCAGGGAATGCTGAAGTAGGAGAAATGCAAAGGCAGATTTTGAAAGGGAAGAATGCTTTCCCATCACAAAGCACTATCAAGAGAACATTATCTTCAGTACATGAGTCAAAAGGCTGTATGTGTGGTTTGACTATTGGTCTAAAATGGACTGCATTTACTGTATCCACCTACAAAATCACATTTCTTTAAAAAGCTCTTTGTGCTTCTAAATGACAGTCTGAACACTTTGGGGATATACATATCCTAAGTTACTGATCATATTCACTGTTGAGATACTATGTGGGAAACAAAAGCAAATTTAAGCTAGACATTCCCATCATGCTTTAAATGTACCCAAATATAACTAAAATTAGATAAGCTCCTTTCAGAAATGAAGTCTAGAACTAAAAATCATCAGAGGGAGCCTAGACAGGGATGGCTGCTGCTTTGGGCAGACTGCTTGCCTATGCCACTTGTGCAATTCATTCTGAGAAAGGTTCAAGAAAAATCACATATTAAAGGTTCACTAAGCAGAAGTTACGAACTGCCCATCATACAGAAGCAGGGTATGTTCTGAGGGGGGACTATACAAAAAAAACAGGCCACAGAAATACCAAACTCTTAAATGTGAAACCATCTAGATGTTCTGAAAGCACAATCTGAGGAGCAACTCATGAGCATCAAAACCTTGGACAAAAGCTTTCCTGTCACACTAATTTTATTATACAACCCTTGGTGTAAATTACCACTTTCATATTTCCTAGAACTGCAAAGCCACTGGAGTGACAGGGAGCACTTTGGATTATTTTCTTTATTACCCATAGTTACCTGTTTGCAAGCCCTGCCATTGGTGAAGAAGTGGTTGAGAGTCAGATCTTAGATATTTATTAGTCATTCACACACCAAAAAAGAGGTGTGTGAAAAAAAAAACCCCAACACACACACGCACCCCCAAACACCCAATGTGTTACAAATCTATGAAATTCTGAGTGAAGAGCAGCAAGCATGAAACTGTACTATGAAATTCCAAAAGCACATCAGCAGAACTCATTTTAAGAGAGAAGAGGAGTTAAGTGGTATTCTCTGCAACATTCTATCTTCCAGTGAAGCACCAGTTACCACCCTGCACAGCACAGCTATTCACTCACAATGCCACATAACCAACATGTATGTGCAAAGTACTGTTTCTTGCATCAAGAAAACTACTCTCTTAGGTATCAGTGGAACACTGTTGATTTAAAGAACGAAGGATGGAGTGTTTTTAATAAGGAAACTCAAAAAAACACCCTGTGGTTTATGTGGGTAAAAAAATTAAAACTTATAAACCCAGATTCTTATTTTTCCTGAGTACACTGAACAATAGAGAAAAACATTCAAGTGGGGGTGGGGAGGGCAGTGGTTTTGTGCATTCAGGAAAAAATGTGAGTCCTCTTACACAAGGAGTTTATAGCGTTCAAGTTTGAGTGGCAGAGCCTGTTAAACAGCAACCATATTTTTCTTGTATACCTCAAAAATTTAATATCTATAGCTAATATGAAACTATTCCTGAAATCAATAACAACACATGAGATACTGTGTTTAACAGGCACACTTACAAAGTTAATTCAGTAAGACCTTTTCTGACCAATTTCTGTCTCAAACGCTAGAGTTACAGATTCAAGGGTTCACTACCAGCTACATAATTATACCTCAAAGTTATGTGCTTTTCACAGTGGTATCAATGCAAATAGTACACGTTGCCTCTTCCTAAATCAGCCTTGTTTTACAGCGATGAAAACTGCTGGCACAAGAAAAGCTGTTCCTTGGCTCTTCCTTCTCATTTCAAATCCAATTTCCTACTCTGTATCTTGAGGCTAAACTTTCATTTATGCTAAGTGACAGGCATGCAACCTTTCCCCCACTTTGGTTTATCTTAATTGTCTCCAAAAATCTACAGCTCATTTTATAATCAGTTGTGACTACAGTTCATGGGTTTACCAACACAAGCAGGAAGACCTCTGTGTTGTTAACTGCACTGTCCAGCTTTTTGCTGTAACTACACTCCATGATGCCATGGATGCGTTCCTGGCAGCATGGAACTCCCCAACTCAAGTATGGTTTGGTGAAATACACAGAGTGCTTCATTTTTTCTCCTCAGCTTAACTGCTCCATTTCCAGTTTATCCAGAGTGACCACAAGAACAGCCTGTCAGCAGTAAAGTCCTTCGCCTCCATCCCATCCCATCCACAATATTGGCTAATACTGAAGGCTGCCATATTTCCAACCTGCTTTTCCTGTTCAAGAGATGTCAGAAAATCATACCACCCTTGCAAGGGTGACGCTCATCTCTATGCCACTAGACACAATAGCCTAGTCATTACAAATTCTCTGAAAGCCACAATACCCAGCACTACACTTGCTCAGTAGTTGGAAGGTCTTCAGGCTCACTACGCTCCAACACCACTGTGCTATTTCATCAGGGTAGCTAACTTTAAAAATTAACAAGTATGTAGTCTCCTGGTTCCAGGGAACAGAAGGGGGCAGGGGGAGGGGAGGCAAACAAACAAAAGAAAATACCCAACATACGAACAAGACAAAACAAATCCTAATGCTTTCACTGCAGTCAAAAATTCCCCTGCAGTTAGCACTCTTATGTCATCAGTGTCTAGGCCCACAGCATTATAATTTGCTTTCTTTTCCAATTCAGCTCAAAAACTGTCTGCGTAACAGGAAAAACTATCCTTGGGGGCGGTGTGGCTTTATTCTTACAAAGCAAGATCAGGGTTCTCCAAAAATCACTGACGTGTTGATAACAGAGATAACAGCATCTTTTACATCAGCAAGAGGATTGAATGAAGACAAGCAGACATCACATTTCATTGAAAGCATGAAAGCTGCCATCCCTATAAGCCTTTTCCCCTTCACAAGCAAGAGCACTAACAGGTATAATTACAACTATTTACTGCTGGGTTAGGAGATATCTACCTATTGCCTGCAGATCACCAGCTAGCTTGTGCTCCAGATATTATCAGGAACACAATGTATTTGATCTCTTTTCAGAAGGATTTAAGAGGTAAAAATCATACACAAAACATACAGCATTTTAGTGATCCTAAAACTTATATTCATCTGGTATAGACGACTTCAGGTCAGTAACAAGCCAAATTCATTGTATTTTTAAGTTCCTGTATTGCTTCTCAAAACACGGTTGTCCCAACCTTTTAAGGACATAAAATTAATACTATTACTACAAGGAATATTCAATGCTGTTTGTGTGAAGCGTCACAGTAAAAGTCATGATTGCTCAAAGACTGCATTGCATCAACCCACAGAAAGACACACCTAATCCAACAGGAACCAGACCCACATTTTCAGAGCATTCTCAAACATTGGATTAAGTTGTAGCAATGCATGTCAAACTCGAGGAGACTCAGATTGTCCTTGCATCACTTCACCTCTCCTGCCCCGACTAGAGTCACAGCAGCATCTATTGGTCACCTGTCTTTTTGCTCTTCAGCTACAGCACACCTTCCCTTTGCTCCCACAGCAGGTCTTTGTGTATCTGCCATCCATATCAAAGGCAGTCAACAGACAGGCTTACAAAAGCAGATCCTCCCAACAGCAAAACACTACAGAAAACATCTGAGGAAGTTCCTAAGTTTCTGACACAATGTGGGTTGCATTCTCATAAGAGTAGATCTTTTATTCTATTGGTATTAGTTCAGCCTTGTTAAATTTTCTCTATAATCCCCCTTGTTTCTAATAATTTCTTAGCACTTTCTGCTACCTCGACACTCTCAGTACAGGGTCAGAAGTCTGACAAATACTCACTGTGCTTACGGGGAGGGGAAGAAAAAAAAAGAAATCAGAAATACTGCAGGATTTTCATACCAGAATTTGTAATATAAAAAAATTAGTAGTTTGGATTTATCTGCTTTGAATTAAAAATATACCTTGCAAATGAGCTTCTTGCAGTGTTGTATACTCTTCTCTAATGAAACACATCTCTTACATAAATACCTCACTCCAAGAGCTAATGATTTTTCTATTGTTACATTTACATTTTAAATTACTTAAATACTCCACTTACACATGACCTGTGTGGAAAACATCATGAAACTCAATACAAGGGAACGCTTCAAAGCAACAAAAATCCACAAAGTGTTTGAAGATTAAGGGTTGCAGAACAGAGAATCTGGTTAACTTTTTTTAATAGCTGAACTACAGATACACAACTCCACCCTCCCAATCACACCTAATGTCACAGAACTCTCTCTTGAACAGACGAGGCAGTACCAAAATGTGGTGAGTACTACAACACAAGACTATCAAACAACAAACATTAAAAATCCCTCCCCATTTTTAGGGAACTTCATTCTGTACTACATACACACTAGAGCTCAAGCATTTAACATGAAAGAGGTCCTCTACAAAGGCAATTTCTTAAATTCATGGTGCTCACCGTGACCAAAGAAAAATTACCCGAGGGATGGCACGAAGTCCAACAACAAAAACACAAGCCCACATCATCCATTTAGCTTTTTCTTTACAAAGGGAAATTAATGCACAGAGGGTGATTCATAACAGAGTCGTCAGATGGAAACAAAATCTCAAGTGTGGTTCCCGAGGCCTAGCTCAAACTCGTCTTGAGCCACCTGCACAGCCTGCTCTGCAAAGGCAGCATCAGGAGGAGGGGGAAGTACGGTATCCCTGTGTATCTAACCACCGTGCTAGGATACCCAGCGGCTGTGGATCTGCAGTTGGCTGGAAACAGGATTGAAAACAAGCACAGCAAATTTGCCAACAGTGGTTTACAACACCCAGCAATGAAAAGCTAAACGAGCAGCTTGAGAAAGTCACCACTTCTTTGAGAGAAATCCGGCCAATACTGAGGCCATCACACCGCACAAGGAAACCAAGAACCAGCCACAAGGCCAATGGCAAGTAAATAAATCAGCAAAGAATAACCACCACACTCAGATCTACCAGCTGGGAGCACAGAAGCCATCACAATCACACACACGTCCAGCTTAGGCTGCAGCCATGCATTTTGTCACCAAATTTAGTCTGTCTTAAACTCTTATGCTATTGGTATAACTTATTTTTACTTTCCTCAAGACAGAAGATTAAAGAGTCATTTTCCTTTCATTTCTCAGTCCCTTAGTTTCTGATGTTCAAACATCTTAGGCTCACAACTGGGTCACATTTAAAGGGCTCTTGTGGTCCAACCATTTCTACTGAATTTCTGTAAGAGATTTTAATGATTTCTTTTTGTAGTGCATTTTTAAGAAGTTTGGTTTTCCAACTAGAATCACATGACTGTAATTCTCACAATTTCAAATAAATTTTTACATTTCAAAGCAACTTTAGCCAATATCAATGAATATACTACTTCACATGGAACACATTCAAAACAGAAAAGCAAGAACAAAGTAAAAATAAATTAAATTAACTGCAAACATAATGACCTCCTACATTAAGACTAACAGGCACCAGACTATTTACTGACATTTGTAAGCAGAAGCTCCTACTGCCGCTGCTCACAACGAAACCCACAGGTCCCTAAGCAGTTGTAATTCAAGTATCCTACCTGTAAATCCTGATCGAAAGGGGACATCTGCCGTTAGCACAGATTAATGCAGGCAGGAAACTCCAAACAAAATTACAATGCTGAACTAAAAAGCCACTGATGCTTCTAATAAGTCTACAACTACTACTCCCACC
Source organism: Picus viridis (assembly GCA_033816785.1). Lineage (NCBI taxonomy): Eukaryota > Metazoa > Chordata > Aves > Piciformes > Picidae > Picus > Picus viridis. The sequence goes on along the minus strand of CM066591.1, from coordinate 1,569,752 downwards.
TCTAAACAAAGATTACTTTCACCAAAACAAAGCCCACAGAAAAAACACACCCCATAGCAAAACGACATTATCTCAAAGACCCAACTAACATTAAATAAAGTTATAACAGTACTTACATAAAGAATTATTTCAGCTCTGCTCTTTTTCAGCAAGCACACAGAAACCAACATGAGCAGGCTAGATTTTTATTTTTTTAAATGACCACATAAAAAAGTAAAATGAAAAAGATATGTAACAAGACACCAAAATAAGAACAGACATCAAAAGGAAATTCTTCACCATGAGGGTAGTGAGACACTGGAACAGGTTGTGCAGAGAAGTTGTGGAGGCTCTCATTCTGGAACTGTTCAAGGTCAAGCTGGATGGGCCTTGAGCAGCCTGGTCTGGTGGATAGCATCCCTGCCCATAGCAGAGACTTAGAATTGTATGATCCTCCAAACCACTCTAGGATATGGTAAGAAACAGGTATCTAGACTGACATTGCATCATCTTCATTTCAATATTTGTATGTGCGAATAATTAACATAGTGGCTATCACCCGATTACATAAAAACAGCAACAACAACCAACCAAACAACAAAAAACCACACCCCACCCCCCCAAAAAAAAAAAAAGACAAAAAAAATAAAAGCATCCCTCCAGGCCTCTCATTTATTTTGAGTCTGCTTTTTAAGAACCTATATATCCAGTAAATCTAAAAAGGCAGAGTTTTGAACTGATTACAGTGGCAGATAGCCAGAGAATTTTAGCAGGAGTAAGGTATTTCAGGTTATCTTTAGATGCAGTCAGAATCTCAAAGATACTGTAAGTGGTAGACTCAAAATTCATTACCATGGACTTTGCTCAATACAGATCTATACAAAACAGGATGCAACCAGTTAAACAGCAAGCCTTATGGTCAACTGACTGAAACTAAATAAAGATTCTTTAAAAGATGAACACGTTGAAAGGCTTTATTAAAAACAAAAAAAAAAAAAAAAAAAAAAAAAAAAAACACAAAACACCTCAGAGATTGAGCTTCACTAATAGAAGTTTCTTGAAAATGTCTTAGCTCACAAACAAGCAAAACTGCAAGCCTTTCTAGGGCAAGTCTGCTCTGCAGATGAAATTCCAACCCAAAACACCTGATCCAGAAGCACAGCTGTAACTATTTAACCAGACAAGAACCTTTACAAACTCTCCCACCTCACCCCATCTCAAAAGTAAGAAGCTCTTGTCTCTAAACAGGAAATACCCCATGTAGCATAAACCACAATAATAGCTCTCAGCTAAAGTTATTAGTATCGAGACAATGAGAACAGCCATACATGAGTAAAGGTATCATCTCCAAACTAACTGTATCAGAAGCACGAAACTAGGAAACACAATAGAGATGACACTAACTCTTTTCTTCAGTTACACAATAAACAATATGAGTGCAGGTAAGGAACTTTGCTGACTGTCAGCACAGAATAAGCGTCTTGAGGAATAAAGTTTGGAGCTGATAATAGTCTGAAGACCCTTCCTTAACAACAGTCAAATCACAGTTCTTTCCAAAATTTCATTTCTTTTGTGTAAAAGTTAGTGCTCAGCATCTTCTATGTTTAGTTTTCTTCTACCGTTAAACCAATTGCATGGAAAGACATCAATCACCTTATTTAAACTTCTGCAAAACAGCATGATCAAAAAAAAAAAAGTAAAAAACCAATCACAAGGAATAAATACACACACGAAAATAAGAAAAATAATATTCAAGCCTTACCCCATGTTCTCAGCCTTCTCCAGTGATGTAAGCCATCATTCAAAGATGCATGATCCAAGTGTTTATGTTCTAGCTGTGAAGAACTTGGAGACTTGATACCCAGCCCACCAGCTATAAAGCCTCTACTGTCAAAATGCACATCAGTAACTCCAAACTGACATCACTTCAGCTCTACGCTGCTTCCAGAAGCACAGCGAAGATACGACATACAAATCTCCTCCCAGGAATTACCTGCCGTACCTAAGCCCTGTAACGCACAAAGTATTTGTACGCCTCACCACAATCCCTCCCCCGGCCTCGGAGCAGCTGCCCCTCCCACAGCTGAGCCACATAACCCCCTCAGGGCCAGGTGAGCCATATCAACCAGGCCCGGACAGGAAGACGTCGTGGTGAAGCGAGGTTTGTTCCTCGCTACTAGGAAACTTGGAACGCTAACTGCAAACACGGCCTGGCTGAAGTAAAAGCTGTTCTACCCGTCTGATGTCAGGTCTCGGCCGTGCTGGAGCTCCGGCGTCCGCCTCAGGGCCAGGGCAGAGCGGGTGAGGCTGGAGCGGCGCTGCAGGCGCTGAGGGGCACAGGGCCCTGAGGAGAGCAGGCCCGCGCGAGCCTAACGGCTGCGGACAGCACGAGCCCTGGGCCCGGCCCCGCCAGCAGACAGCGGCGCGAGCTGGGGACAGCCGCGGCCCTGCCAGGCCCCCTGATCCCTCTGCAGCCGGGCAGGGCCAGCAGCGGGGGCGGCCGGAGCTGGCATCCTTGTTATTGATACTGCTATGTTGTATTCTGAACGCTGCAGCACGCTGCATTGAACTCTCCTGTTCCACTGAATATTCTCTTTTGTGTTTTGGTTGGGGTGTGTGTGTGGTTGTTTTTTGTTTGTTGGTGTGGTTTTGGTTGCTTGGTTTTGGTGTTTTTTTTATACTTCTTTTAGGCAAGACCACAGCTTTCAATATAAACAAGAAAGTTCAGAGTAAGAGTCTCCAGACCTGATGTGCTATCAGATCCCCAGACCTGAGGGTCTCTGGTCTAACCAAAATACTGTCACCGCCGTTGCAGTCACTTTGCAAAGATGTCTAAAAAATGTATGCTGCTCACATGTCCCTGCATCCAAGAATGGTGGGGTTTAGATGTGACCTTTGGAGATCATCTAGTCCAGCCCCTCTGCTAAAGCAGGGTCCCACTGCAGGTTTCCCAGGATCACAAGGTCGAGGTAGGTTTGGAATCTCTCCCGAGGAGACTCCACAATCTCTCTGGGCAGCCTGCTCCAGGACTCTGCCACCCTCACAGCAAATAATGTTTTCCTTATGTTCAGACAGAACCTCCTGTGTTCCAGTTTGCAGTCATTGCCCCTTGCAATATCACTGGACACCACTGAAAAGGGTCTGGCCTCATCCCCTTGATCTCCACCCTTTTAGCTACTGCTGAGCATTGAGACGATTCCCTCTCAGTTCACTCTTCTCCAAGCTAAACCAGCCCCATGTCTCTCAGCCATCACTACTCAGAGAGATTCTCCAGTCCCATCTTCATAGCTTCCACTGGACTCTCTCAAGTAGTTCTCTCTCTTGAACTGGGGAGCCCAGAACTGGACCCAAGATTCCAGATGTGGCCTCAACAGCTGCAGAAGAACCTCCCTTAACCTGCTGGACACACTCTTCTTACTGCACTCCAAGTCACCATTGCCTTTCTTGGCCACAAGGATACGGTGCTAGCTCATGAGCAGCTTGCTGTCCAGCAGGATACCCCGCTGCTTCTGCTGCAGGCTGCTCAAGGCCTCTCCTCAGCCTTGTTGCCCTTCTCTGGACATGTTCAAGAGTCTCAGTGTCTTTCTTAAATTGAGGGGCCCAGAACTGGACACAGTACTCAAGATGTGGCCTAACCAGGGCTGAGTACAGGGGCATGATGACTTCCCTGCTCCTGCTGGCCACACTATTCTTGCTGCAGGCCAGAATGCCATTGGCCTCCTTTAGCTAACAGAAAAGTACAAATTTCATACAGGCTATTAAGAGAAAAATAAGATGTTTTCAAGGCTGAGAAACCTGAGGCTGGAGAAAAAAAAAAAAAAAAAAAAAAAAAGAAAAAAAAAAGACTGAAAAGGGATCCTAACATCTAAAGGATGAAGGGCAAGTAGACTGGGCCAGACTCTTTTCAGTGATGTCCAGAAACAGGACAAGGGGCACAAACTGGAACCTAGAAGGTTCCTTTGGAATCCTTTTCTAGAAGGATTCCAAATGCACCTGAAGCACCTGGATATTGTGACCCTGTGCAACCTGCTGTGGCTGGCCCTGCTTTAGCAGGGGGCCTGCACTGGATAATCTCTTCCAACTCTCCCCATTCTGGGATTCTGTGAGTGCAAAGTCATAATCAAAAGATGACCAGCTGCACCACAGCAGAGTGTAATGGTGTAATAAACGGACTGGTAGCTACATAGCACAGGTATTGTATTGCTCAGGACAGAGAATCCCACAGCTTTTCGAAGGGAGAAACATTCTCCTCAAAGGCACAATGAGAACCTTAATTTTAATGGTGCAGTCCTCTCCAGTATTCAAATTACTTTAAAAGTCAGATTTTTGGTAGACTTCAAAAAGACAAATCTTGGAAACAAGTTAATTCAAACAGTCACACATTAAGATAATAGAAAATATTTATGTCCAGTCCCACCTGATTGGAATAAAACTGCAGCTGGGAAGTTTTAATAATGAGATGGTATCTAGCATAGGATGCTTCTGACTAGAGAGAAACAAGCCTTGCTATCTTAATACGACTGTCCCCCTTCCCATACTCTCTAGAGGATCCTTGAGGTCCCTTCCAACCCTAATGAGTCTATGATTCTTACAGAAAGGTGATGACTCCATTGTGACATAACCATAGCTTTTTGCATTGCACAGGAAAGCCAGTGACCAGTGACACAATTTCAAGTTCAATACTTCATTTCCTCCAGCACCAGAATAACAGCACTAAGCCTGTAAACAGTTACATCACATCACCTAAAAAGTGTTCCACTACCTGGGAAATATGTATGATGCATCTTTCTGGCTTGACAGTGTGTGAAAAAAGAAAGGGCGGGGGAGGGAAAAAAATATCACACCACTCTTGCAAGGTATGTGTGCTTACCTAAACCTATAGAAAGAAAAATGAGTACAAGGTTATTTATCACAGAGCCATGTCCCATGAAAACACATTATAACAAAGCCTAAGTTACTTTCAAAAGCCAAAACACATCGTAAGCATCTCTTTTATTCATTGTAATATAAAGAAGCATACATTATTCAGTTCCTTTAAGTACAACTCAAATTGTACACTAACAAAAAAAGATCAATTCAGGCATCCATGAACATGTCACAACGGGATTCATTACATTTTGCTCTGCTGGTATTGCACTTGGAATGGTTTTGAAGTAAGGCACAGTAAAAACAAAGTAATTTAGTGCTTCTACAGCAGATGTCTTTTTTTAAACACATGCTACATGACATAAAAGTACTTCTTCTAGCTTATGTATATACACACACAGGGAGAAAGAAAAAAGCATGCACTAGAGGATTCAGATTCCAACACATCTTGTTTCATAATATACAAATAAAGTAGTTTAAAGATGTAAACAAATTGCATGCACATAAACTAGAGCAAAATCTTTAATACAGTATCTGAAAGCTATTATGCTTAAATAAAAAAATATAACTTATTAGTACTCAGGTTTATGTGCCATTTTTGTCCTGTAGAGATTAAAAGTTTGGGGCTAGGGGCTGGGAGGATTTTTCTGGGTTTGCTGTTGCTTTTATTCTTTTGCTTTACACCTTGGCAGCAGTACATTGGTAAGAAAAGACGAATATGGCTTTTGCAAAACAACGTATCATGAAAACACGAGAAAGCACAATTGCATTTGGGGCCCAGCATCCTGGCGTTTTCCAGTCAACAACAAAACAAAACAACAACAACAAAATAAATCTATCAGTATGGTCTAGGCTTTGAACTAGGAAAGCTATGCATTCCAAAAGGCCTTTCTAAAGACATTTAAACTCTACAAAAAACACACAGATACTTTGTCAAGCATAAATGCTTAAAAACTAAACACAGAAGAATCTGAATGACTCCAGCTTCACTTTCCACTTCAAATGCTACCGAACGGGTTCCTTTCTCCATGGCCACGATAGCTGAAGTGCTATTAGATTGTCTTCAAAATTAACTAGATGCCAGGAGCAGGTTTGCTTCGTTTTAAACAAGTAAATTAACAGCATAATTTCTGGTTTCACTTTATCTTTGGCATAGGACACACCGTTTTTCAAACAACACAAGACATGTACCACTCTACATTCCAACATACTATGCTGAAAGGGCACATTTGCTGCTGCCTGGGCAGCAAGGGAAGACTTCTCATTTTGCAAAAGGCACGGTGTCTAGTGCAACATTCTTTCCCCAGCCCCAAAAGAGTGTTTAGTTAGACCAGGTACAGTTCTACACAGTGGTTTCCCAGGAGCTGTCCATTTTTCTCAGCCACTGCTTTCTTAGCTAGGTCCAGGCTTGGAAAAGTCACCAAGGCCTCTCCACTGGGCTGCCCACTAAAGTTGTAAAACACAAGGATGGAATCTGCCTGGAGCTGCAATGATACAAGATGACAAGGAGAGAAAAAAGAAAGCAAAACAGTTAAGACATGAGACCACACACGGAGATGCAATTTTTAATGCTCTGCATCTGGTTTGCTCCATTTCTGTGTCTGTGGCAAAAACATTTTGGATCTAAGAATGGGAAGGAGGGAAAGGAACCAAAATAATTCAGCCTTTAGCTTGGCAAACAGCAGCAGCTCTTATTCTGCTGGTATGCTGAACAGGATGATGAAGACATGTAAAGATTTAGCTAATGAAGTCATTCAGATTAAAGGTTCATATGAAAATAAAGACTAAGATGTTAATAAAGGGTAGATGGAACAAGAAAGTCCAGGCATTCACTGAATAATTCCTGTACTATGTAGACTACTGGCCAAGGAACAAAGGTTATAAGGCTTGTGAGTGCTCACACTCAAAGTTTCAAAAAGAAACAACTAAAAAAATAAAAATAAAATAAGAGCTGTATGAGAGTTGTGTGTCAGAAGGATGAGCTGAGCTTCATACACATACACAGTGCAAGAAAGATTGATAAAGCCAAGTAAAATTTGGCTCAGCCCAACTGAAATAGAGAAATCTTTGTTGTACCTTTTTACAAGGCCAAGAGGGAAAAATAAACCCAAACACACAGAGAACACAAAATGAGATTTAGTTGGAGTTGATTTTACTTTGCAGTGCATCTTCCCTCCTGAGTTCTTAAAAGGCAGTTCCAAACTGCTGAGTTTAAAGCAGACATCTCTGTCTGCCCTGTGGTACCCCAACCATTTCTTATGCTGAAGGTCTTTCCCAACTAAGTTTGGGAGTCCTATCTGTTGGACAGAAATGGATCTCAGTGATGTTTTGAAACCACAGGTTGAAGTAGCAAAGCTCCAAATACAAGGTTAGTTTGTTGCAGACACCAGTGCCAGACAAAACATACGTTCGATGCTGGAAAACAAACAGTTTCATGAGTATTACTAACTCAATTCCATTCAAGTTCATGTGACATTTCCTGTTAAAATACTTCAGGGTTTCACTTTTTGTAGAACTGTTACACGCCTGGTATGCTGCAAGAAACATCAGACTTCTCGGTTATTGCAAGTAGCAGCTTCTGACCAGCTTCGGACTCAAACATACGAAAAGAAGGCAAGTACATGTCAGAGCTTCACTCACCCAAACACTTAGCAGGCAGCAAAAGCATTCATAAGATATAAGCAACAGTATGCTTTAGAAATTAAAAGCATGTACAAGACAGTTGGTACAGACTTCATGTCATTACTTCTCACAGAACTAAAGTTAGTAATGAAATAGCATGCAGAAAAATTAAAAGACAAAAACTCCATCATATCTGAAGCCCAGGTCAGATTCAGAAGTAATCTTAGTTTATTTCAGACCAATGTTGTGCTCAAAGAGAAAGCTCTACACAGTTTGTGTTGAGCCACAAATCTGAGCTAAAAAGATGGTGTGCTCTAAACCAGCTCTTTAATCCATATGGGATCAAGTAATTTAGCATCAGTCCTGAATCTAAGTTTCATATCGCAGTTCAGAGTCAGCTAAAAACACACATAGAGAACAGTCAGACCTCTGAGCAGAGAGGAAAGCTTTAGAAAGTAACTCAGATAGCTGCATTGGTGTAATACCAATTAAAGAATCTGGAAATTCCTGCTACAGGAGTTGCATGTAAACATTCCAGGGAAGCCTACACATTCTGCAAGCAATATAGTTAAGGGCTAAATAGAATTCTTGAGTTCCATTTTAAGACACACTAGTTTTACATTCTTATTAACACAGATTTGTAGATTTTAAAAGTTTGGTGGGGTTTGGGTTTTTTTGGGGTATTTTGCTGTGTGGTTTTCAAATATAGATTAAAATCAGTACAAATATTTTTTTTCCCCCCTGACGTTCTGTTCCAAACAGAATGGTATCTGCTTGATATTATACTTCGGACTGCTTAGAATTCAGAATGAGCTACTCCATGAATTATTTTCTCATCAAAGACTATTTCCATGTCATACATAGTAGACCCCTATTGCTGATCTGGTTTTCCAGTTAACCTGGGTAAAATGAGCCAGACAAGACTGTCCAACCTCACATAAACACAGAAATGCTCAGAGCAATAATGGGCCTTCTTCTGTACACCACCAGGCCATGCAGCCTCCAGTCTCTTCTCCCTTGCAGGTCTAACACTATCATGAGAAATCAACTAATTTGAAAACAACTGAGTTGACAGTGATTACATGAAGGCAGCTTTATCTATGCAGATAATTCTATCAAGGCACAGTATTTGATTGCCTTTATTTTGTACTGAAAGTTTGTTGTGCTTTTTTCCAGAGGAGGAAAAAAACCAAACCTGTAGCAACTAATTAGTAGCATTTTGAATGGAATACAACAGCACTGGGACATCACAAACTCCACAAGTCACAATAAAATGTCTTTAAGAATTACATTAGTGCTAAAAACACAGGGAAGTTTACCACCACCAAATTTAGTTAGATGAGCATGCCACTACAGCAAACCAACCTCTCCTTAAAAACAGTAATCGTTCACATTATGTTAGAAAGATCAAGACACAAATAAGTTAATCTCTAGACAGCTATTTCACACAGAAAAGAGAGGCAGAGGTCTGAGATTTTTTGCACACTCAGTGTGTGTGTACTCTAGTAGCCATTTCAAGAAAAAAAAAATCATTTTCTACTGCTGTGATAAAATTATAATATTGGACTGAAAGCTTCACATGAGGAACAAGCACTAGCTGGAAGTTTAACACCATCTGAGCAGAACCAACACATCACACTACCTCCACCACTGCTATCCCATTGGCTACAGATCACAGCTGACCAGTTTCTTTAGGTTAGTTGATTTTTTTTAATGGGGCAGAAGCAGAAAAAATAAAGCAAGAATCCCAACACAAACGAGGAAGGGGAAAAAGCGATAAGCAAAACTATCACCAAGCCCTTCTTTCCCACTGGAGATGCAGTTTCTGCCAGTCACATCTTACCTTCTTCAGTAGTTACAAAGAGTTACAAACAGACCCACTCTTTCGGTGCTTGTAACACACTCCTTGCTTGATCGCTCAGCTGAATAAGGCCATTGTAGTCATCAGGTGCATACTACAGTACAAGTGTGACATAGGATAATCAGCAAGAGAAGGAACAGTTCTGGTACAGCAAGCCACACAGACGATCATTTGCAACCATAAGAGCATCAACTATAACAACTGGCAGGAGACAGTAAATTTGACCGTTTCAGGCATGTTCAAAAAAAATAATAATACATCAACTGATGGGTTTTACTGGTTTCAGCAATAGACTTCAAGTAAATACAAGTGGGGAATATTCTAAACCTGTATTTGAACTGTGCCTTATCAAGGGAGGAAAACAGTTCAGACCATGAAGTGCTCCTTTTGTCATTCTGTATGAGACAGCAGCACTTGGTAACAAAATTCTTCATCTTGCATAATCATTCTTCTAGTAAGGACTCTCACTGGGACAGAACACCACCCTCCAGCATGCACACTGAAGTGGAGGATTAAAAGCAGCATACAGATCTCATTCAGGCCTTTTATGAAGTCATGAAAATAAACTCCAGCTTCTCCAGGGCTGAGTGATAAACACTTCAGTTGTGTACAATACTTGCACTATGTAGACTACACCAGTGGAGTTAGAGAAAATCCATGTTTTTGAATGAAAACACTTAAAAGTAGCATTTACACCACTACAGTATATTTCCATATGGAAAAAAGAAATAAACTGTCTGGTGTAACTGCATCATGATAGATCTCTAGTAGAAGAATATTAAAATTAAAAGTGCCTGTCCAGTACAGCCACACCAATAAATTGTAACAAAAATATCCAACGTGGATCAGATCTAAGAAATATATGAGATCCTGAACCCAAGCAATAAGCATACTGTTGGAGGGCCAGCTACCAACATGGAATCAACAGTCAGAAAACAGATCTTGAGGAACATCTCCAACTTTCCAAATTGCATGTCCTGGAAAGGGACTAAGCATTCTTGCACATGCTAAAGAGGTTACTGGAGTGGTTCCTATAATCCAGGAGACAACATGTTTAGCATAACCCAAGCTATAGAATATCCTTTCAGTGGCAAGAAGAGTTTCCCGTCTCCCACAAAATTGGCTCTTTTGTACTAATGTTTTAGACGATTGCCAAGTGCACACAATGTAAACACATTATGCTGCTTTCCTTTGATATTTCCAGAATACAAAAAGTCTCCTGCCAGCTTAAGGAGAAAAATGCATATTTGGACACATTGTATCCATCCAAAGTGAAGTTGAAAAGGAAAGACAAAGAAAACAAAAAAACCCCAACAACATAGCCATCACAGCATGGACCTTCCATAGAGAACAACCACCAGGAGCCCAGAGAATGTAAGAAAAGAACCTCCCAGAATATTTACTACTGAATTCTAGTCACCTTCACATCTAGACCCATGCCATTAATAAAATACAAATATAGGAAGTGTTTTCTAGTTTCTGCCAGAGCTACCAGGCCGTGCAAATATTAGATTTATCAGTTCCCAGACCTGCCCTTGAAACAAATCTACAAAATGCAATGTTTACTCTTTGGGAGGAATGTCTCAAGATAGTACATACTTTAGATTATTAGTAGATGTACAGTAGGTAAAAATCTAGAATCTCTTGAGAGGGACAATGTTTAAAAGTTCAGACTTGAAATGCAGAAATAACATGGAACACATGGAAGTGGGAAAACTACCCTGCACAGAAACGTTAAGGTTGCTGAAGTTTAGGCCTAGGCCTAAGGAGAGAGCAAAAAAAAAAAGAAAATCAAAATACCTAGCAATAGAAGCAGCTCCTAATCACAAAACAGATTGGTAAGAGACTGCAGTTAATTAAGGCAGCAGTTGTGGAACAGTAAACTCTTCAAGCTTCCACATTTCAGAAAGTACTACTGCAAATCAAGATAGGAAATAAAGTGGGGAAATTCTTATTCCCTGTGAATGACATGAAAACTATCCTAACTTGCCTAAGGAAGTTGTACTTGATCATAAATATTTCTGATTCTGACTCCATTTCAGAAACCTATGAGAAAAACATCCAATTGCACTAGACAAACTGTGTACAGCCAAGGGTAAACTCATTGCTCAAAAGGGAAATAGAGCTTTGCTAGCTTTACCTGCAGTGCAGTAGATCAAATCCTGCTTCCATTTAGATCTGAAAAATACCACCTAGTGATTCAGCCCCGTAGTACAACCAAGAGCAAGTTCACTGAGCTACATTCTAGCAGTTTGCTTCCTGTATAAATGTTAGTGAGACCCCAGACAGTATGACCATACTGAGGTAACATGAAACTTCATGTATGGTCAAATACCTAACCTTAATACACAAATAACTGGTATAAGTTACCAAGTACTGCAATCATAGAATCATAGTGCCCTTTCATTTGAAGTGAAATAAAATAAAAAGCAGACATCACTTTCAGGGCTTTCACTACCCTCTTCTTGTCCCACTATCATCTCTCTCCTGACTTTCTTGCATCTCTGAGGTCTCTTCCAACCTTGGTGATACTGTGAAACAGCCCCTGTCCTCAGAGCTGCTGCCTTGCTCCCTCTTGCCTTTGAGCTCACAGCTCTTGTGGGGTTGAACTTACCTTGTGAACTAAAAGATTCTTTTATTCCAGTATGGTAGCATGTCCCAGACAGACTACCTGCTATTCTTAATGCAGTGTAAAGCTTTTTAAGATGACAAGAATCAAAGAGATATTGGTTAATAAAAAGCTACTACGCTACACTATCTTTCTACCTGTTATTTGTTGTTTTGGTTTGGATTTTTCTGTGTTTCAGAAACACCTGCTGTGTTGAGAGGAATATGGGATTGTTCTTGTCTCCTCACACACTGTGCATAGATTTAACCAGGTCACTAACTAACATTGATTTCCATTTAATTTTTGCAATTCCTACAATAGACATTCAAAGATCAGTCTAAACCCAGCATATGCAGAGCAATCTAGTGGGGGAAAAAAACATAAAACCCATTGATAAAAACAAAATTGGAATTGGAAAGTGTATTTAACCATGCCCCAGCTGGGCAAAAAGCAAAGGGAAATGACAGAACTGGAAAACATCAGAGGCAAAATGGCCACTGCAGGACTGTAGTTGCAGTTCTAGCCTAAACGACCAATAAACCCTGCCACAGAACAGTTCCCAAAAGGAAAGAAATCCAGCTCTTGGACTTTGGGAAAGTGTCTAGATACAGTATGTCTGGAACACAGAATCAGTTTTAATGACTAGATAACTGCAACCTCTGGCACATGAGTCAGATGAATTGCCCTAAACTGGCTTTGCCACTGAAGTGTATCAGTTGTACCTTAAGAGTACCAGTAACCATCAGAATGCTCTGTGGAACAGACACTACCTGAATATTTTGTGAAGCAGACAGTTAAATATCTAATGCTTGCTCCCAAAAACACAGCTCAAAGACGGTTCCCTTTTAGTCTCTTGCTTTAAGTGTGGGAGGCCGCAGCCAGAAACAGTAACTAGTCATTTAGCAGTCACAGTCTCACAAGTGCTTTCTCCACAAAGGAAACATTTTCAGGTGGAAGATAAATTTAGGCAAGCAAACCAAGCTACCTCTTCTATTCTGAGAGCATGGGGGAGAGCATATAATAATGTCTATATTGCCAGATGACTTCAAATAACCAGCAAACAGGAATTTTTCAGCTACCATGTCCTCTTTCGCTTCCCTGGCCAGAAGGTGCTATGCCTGGAATTGGCACACAGAATGGGGTGTCCCCCTGACTCCAAAGCATCAGATTTCAAAAGGAATCCATAGGAAAGAGAATACTCCTTTGTTTAAGCATGCATGTCAGAGAGGAAAAAACCTAATCCTTAAAGTCAGTAACAATGAAGGCTGCTGTCCTGATACTAGAGAGAAATGTTGTTAATGCCGTTGGAATTCAGCCATCCACTTTCCTTCACGTCCTTATTACTGTTTTAAGCACAAGCAATCCCTCCTCCCCCTACAACAATGAGCCTTGAATTCTTTGAAAACTTGGAGGATTAATATACTGCAAAAGCTCTCTTTAGGTACAAGATAAAAGGCACCTAAGCCCAGTACAGGTTTAAAGAACAGTATTTATTTTAAGCTTCCATTACATAAAAACATGCACACAAAGAAGTCCCTCCATGTCCACCCTGACCTTTTCCAGCTAAATCAGGAGGCTGTAAATAAAGCCCAGATGATGACCATGGCCCCTAAATCTTGGTATTCTCCTAGTTTATTTTACTAATTCTGAATGAAACATTCTACTATACTTAGACACAACTTACCTAAATAGTAAGTCTGCTTTCTAAGAATTAATCCACACGGTCTTTTCCAGGCAGAGATGACTTCACTTTACATTTATGCCAACTTCCAATAAACTGGGCAACTGCTACTAAATCCTAACTAAGATGACGGGTGTGACCTAGCTTTTTGTCAGCTAAGACCATGAGCCCAGTTAAATGACATCTAATTGCACATGAACCGAGCAGTTCTTGCAGAACACCAAGGCTGGCAATAAACCTGTATTCTCATAAGAAAAACCAAACCACCACAAAAAAAACGCCATCAAAACAAACAAACGACACCTCCCCCTAAAAAACCCACAAACACACACCAACTAGAAGTATTTCTCATTGATTCATTTAATGGCTAAAGAGTAAAATCCACAGAGGATTTAGCCAGTAAATAAATGCCTTAATGTAAAATCTTTGTTCTGATATCCAAGCAATTTTATGTAAGTCCATCACCCAACTATTGTACTTGTTCCTTATTTACTTCATTTCTCTCAGTGCTTCTACAGCTATACAGAGTGATGGCCTGAAGTCTGTTACATACAGTAACTATTTCTGCATTTCTTCCTCAGGCTTTCCCCCTGATCTGAAATACAAGTAATTTTTCTTAATTGTAGAAGGATCTCTTCACAATCGTGTGTTTTTCAAATTGTGATGGGAAGTTTCCTACAAGTAATACCCCAAGAGCATCATCTGCTGAGCAGCTGGTGCTTTAGCACCTGTCAAAGCAACCACTGTCATCCCACTGTCCCACCTGAATTGTAAAGTGGAGATTATTACTGTGGTTTTGGTTAAGTATCATTTAGCTATGCATACAGTGCATGAGTGGAGTCAAATCAATGGCCCTGCTGCATCGCAGTAGAACTAAAAAGCAGCATAACATGAATTAGTTACTGAATCAAAGACTACTGCTATCACCTCTCTGGAAGATTACAGTACACTACAATATTGTACAGGAAGGTAATGGGGAATCTTACCATCTCCAAAAGTAACTATTAAAATTGTTCACAGGCTTTTCAAGAGTGTTTAATGTAAGACACATTAAACATATGCAAGCTGGAAAAAAATGTTCAGGAATGAAAAGAAGAAAGCAGAACTACAAGAAGAAATCAAACTGCTGAACCACTGAACAAGAGGCTAGTGCTGATACAGCTAAAGTAAAATTAAAATGCTGATCCACTGACTTTTACATTATTTATTCCTAGAAGCATGTACTGATGTTGAGACCAGTTTGTTGAAGCCCATGATAAGCAAAGTCTCTCTCTTAAGAGGCAGGTCTGGTATGAAAGGTGCTTTCACTGAAGTAGCAACATGTGCACACATGCAATATACAGAGCCCATAAAGACTGAAGGAAGAAAACAGAAAATAATAAAGCAAGAACTAAAACCTAAAACCCTGTTCCTTTTAGATAAGGACACACCAAGACAAAAATCATCCTTAAATCTCAGCATCTCCAACCTGGTTCCCAGAATACCAACATTGAAGCCCAACATCAAATAGTTATACAGAAGTTAAAACCATGCCCAAACCACTGACGATTATTAGAGGCTCACTTTATGAACAAGCAGAAGCATCATGTAATAAATCCTTGGGCATCAGCAGAAAATGGAAAAAAAAACGTGAGGAGAGAGGAAAAGAGAGAAAAAAAATATTAGTTATTGCTCCAGAGACTAAATATTGTCCCAATACAGTAAGTCATCACCTCTTTTTTTCCCTAAAGGAATGAGCAAGTATAAAACTAGCATTACCACATGCAGGGTTCCTTGGCTCCTTTATAAGGCATTGAACCTGACCTCATTTGGACAACATCTTCTAAAGAAATCAGAGGTGACGGATTTAATAACAGTAACTGGTGGCCAGAAGAGATTGCAGCAGCAGAACGGAGGTTTCACCTTGAGCAGAAATTTTGCCACATTTGAAGAATTTAACTGTGCAATACAAACTGCTCTTCAGATGTAAAAACCAAGACTAAGGCAAATTCAGCACCACACTCAAAGATTCACTGAGAAAATGAAGGTTTAATGCAAGACAGGTCTACCAGCCATTCTCACTGACCTAATACACGCACAGACAGGTTCAGGCCACGTTTCCCATGGTGCACTTACACTGTCTGAATTTCAGTTTCCCCAGTCAAGGTTTCAATATATCCACCATCCATCCACCAAAACCCCCAATCAGTTGGCACAAACACAGAAAAAGGTAATATCTCAATAGTTAAAATTCATCACACTTTTTATAAGATAATCCTCAAATATTTCCACTGAAAAACCAAGAATGTGAAACTATTTCTAATAACTTTCAGTAGTTTCATCCAAAAAAAAAAAAAAAAAAAAAAAAAAAAAAAAACCCCAAAAAAAACCAAAACAGGTTTTCCAAATACTCAAAACTTGGAGGACAGACATTTAAGCACCAGTTCTCAGTCTATGTTCATTTACACGGCAGACAACTGGCTCTACAATTTGAAGCCTGTCATCCTTTCAGAACCTTGAAGAGAACACACACCTGACTGTTTTGTATAAACTGCTGCCATGCATTGAGAAGAATCCTTCTGTATCTTGCAGACCACTGTCATTCTACTGACAGAATTTTGAAAGACAAACAGACCAGAATGGCCATCTTTTCACATACATCACTTGAACAGTGGTTTGACACCCACTAGGAGGATTTTAAGTCAGAGCATCCAAGCAGTACCAAAAGGGCAGACTTGGTATTTGTCTATGCGATGTTATCCACAGAAGTTAAATACTCACCAGAGCATACCATACTCAATCATCTTTCCTTCTAGCAAACATTGCTGGTGAGAGGCAGAAGACATGGAAATAACCATTCCATGAGTAATAAGTGCCGCTGGGGAAAAAAGTGTTTGTACATGGTGCACTTCCCCTCCCTAATATTCCTCAACATGAGAAGTTTCTATGTATTTGCTCACTGTATCAGTACACACTGATTGAAGTTACCTACAGCATGTAGAATATTTGCTACCAGTATAAAACAGTATGGAAAACAGAGGGAGTTTTTAGGTTGCAATGTAATGCAGTTTTAATAGAAAATGTTCCTGCCTTCCTTCCTTCCTCCAACAGTAAGTCCTTGAAAGAGTGTCCAAAAAGGCACCTGCCTCTCTCCTTTTCCAAGTCAGTCATACACGTAGGTCACAGCCTCTTCTGTACTAGAAATTTGCTCCAGGCAGACTTAAACACTGAAGTCTTGAAGGTCAAACAGTGACCCTCCCTAGGGTTCCCACCAAGAACTGGCAAGGGCTGAAAGCTTTTGGCAGCCCTCACCTTCTTTTGGCAGCCGCCTCACACCCCCACTATCACTGAGGCTTTGGACTTTCTCACTCTTCAAACTTAAACCTAACCCCAGGCACTAAATCTTTGCTTTCAAATTAGGATATGTTTTGTATATAAGAAATAAGGCAAACTGCATATTACACTTTGCTCTGCCAGTCCAATGTAGCACACTGTATTGAATTGCTTCAGCAATTTCCAAAAGCACTCACTCGCTCAGTTTGAGCTCCACTGATCATTACTTGGAGGTCCAAATACCCTATTGAGAAGGACTGCATACTAACCTGGTACCCCTGGAAGAAACTGAGTATCTCCTTCATTCCTGTGTTATATGGCAAGCCCTGCATACGGACTAATGCTCCAGGCTGAGGCAGAAGTGGAGTGTGGCTGGCAGTGGCAGCAGCAGCTACAGCTCCTGGAGCAGCTGCAATGTACCCCACTGTGGTAGGGGATACTGGAGGACTGAAAGAGAAACAAGGGCAAAATCATTATGAAAACCAATAACTGCTTTGAGTGCTCAGAACAGGCAAAGATGAAATGGAAAAGTTTGAGAATAAGCCCAAAACCACAGCCCTGGTGTAGACTGCTTTGTGGACTTCTTTCTTCAGCATATGATAATTTATTTTTAGAGAACAGAGATAAAAATACAGCTAACATTTGTAGTTAGAGACAAAGAGTGGCACTTGTGATTTCCCAGGGGAGAAGAAAAACAGTAGCTGCAGATGACTTAGAAGTTCTAATATTGTTAATGAAGCCACAAAGGGGGAAAAAAAGAAGAAAAAAAAAGAAACCAACCAACCAAACAAACAAAAGCTGTTGAGGGCAGAGTGAAAAGCAAAGACCCAAATCTGGTATTTCTGAGCCACAAAACAGTAAAGCAAAACATCATCTCTAGTCAGGGCCTATCTATCAATTTACCAACACTCAAACTAATTTGTCACAAGCCTAGGAACTTCAATGGACAAGCTATTTCACCACCGACCCAAGCACCAGGATAGTGAATCCATCTGGGAAAAGGTGGCAATCTTCTACCTTGCTTACATGTGTAAAGTGTTCTTTGGTCTCACTGATATCAGAAATCAAACCTACTACACACCTAAGAGAGCTTCTATACTGAAAGACTCACCATAAGTACAAGAGCTAAGGAATGAGGGTAGAGCCATTTGGCCAAGAAATAGGACCGAATTGATGACATTGCCCTGGTGCCAAAGCCACTGTTAAATATTAGACCAACGTTATCACAAGATTCAGATGAAAGCTATAGAAAAACCAGACTCCATTACAAGTCCACAGAAATTCAGTTAAAATAGCTACTGCCTCTGCTGATGAGCATCAAGTTCCCAGGATTATCTACAGCAAACCACCAAATTTAAGAGCTGTTCACAGGAGACCACACCTGCTCCATTGGCCTGCTCCATTGAGATGAAACATCAAGAAGCAGCTAAACTTCATGGTTACCTGGGATAGTAAGCTGTGTAATTCATATAGAGTTGAGCAGCCTGAGCTGGGTAGTAGGTAACTGCTGGAGGAGCAGCTGTGGAGGCCTGAGGAGTCCTGGTGGTTGGCAAGAGGGCTTGTGGCTGGTAAAGCGCTGCCTCTGCTGGGATCACAGCTGCTGTTTGGAAAGCAGCATAAGCTGGTGGAGATAGACCTGAAAACAAAGCAGGACACAGAAAAAAAAATTAGAATGGAAATCTCTGCTACAGGAAAGGAAATCCTTTTGCCAATATAATTAACAGTATTTGGGCATGATGAATGAGCACTTGTGCAAAGACTGCTCTCTAGTCTTTCCCCTGGAAACCTCTGCTGCATCATCATGAATGACAACTGGGGCATTCAAAAAATCAGCAATTCCTAAGAGTACCTAACTCCTAAAGCTGAGCAGCCTTGTGTATGCAAACAGAGAGTAGGGAACTTCAGAATTATTCAAGGAAAGCATAAAGCCATGTGCAGAGAAAGCAGGAGTGCACACCAACACACCCTCTGTTCTTTCTAACAGAAGTTGTACTCTGTGGGACAACAGCACATAATATGAGCTACAAACAGGCACCCACAACTACTGACTGCAAGTCTTCATGTATAAGCCTCCACCAACTTCAAAAAGTTTTTTTAGGATACAGCAAATGGAAAAAAGAAAACCTCACTAGATCATTAGTCTGATGCAACATCTGATTTGTGCAGTTTGGTTTGGTGTGCATTGAAACTGATTTTATTCAGCAGCGTTTTACTCTTTTGCAAATACACATCAGTATCCGCTCATGACTTGCTAGAGAGATTAATTAGAACAGCACAGTTCCAATATAGTTCCACAGTAAGGTTCACTGTCATCTTAAATAAAATGACCATATAAAAATCCACCCAACGTCACCACTCTATGGTCTGTTAACACATCATCCCAGTGGGTGTTTTCCTTCCAAAATAAACCCATAGAGTACCTTCTCAATGCTCTAAAGCAAGACAGCAAGAGCACTCATTGGCAGCTAGAACATGGAATTTTTCCCCCTTTTAAAAATCCCTCTAATTCCAAGTAAGTTTCACTACAGGCAATTCTACTGCAGAGCTCAGAAGAACAGTACACCCATAAAAAAAGCAGTGTGCGCAACAATTTCACTGGCAAGGCTTTGCTGCCCTCTGCTCACCACCGAAACACAACAAAAATGCCTCTGATCAGTCCCATTATTGCCCGAAGGGAACAATTCCAATCTCAGCATGTATACAGATGGATGATTACTGATCATCGCAAAACCCAAGTCAAAAGGCGAAAGGCCACAAAGCTTCAGCACCTACCACATATCAGCCTTTAGCAGCAGAGAGCAGAAGAATTGGAGACTTACATGGTAACTTACATGGCGGTGGGGATAAGCCACTACGATTTAAAGTGCCACCCATTAAAACAAAGTTCATCTCCTCTCCTGAACACTGGAATACTTCCACATAACGGTCCTTCATCATTTTTTTGTGACATTTTTGAGCCACCATAAAGGCTTTATCAGCAGATTTCATTTGGATAAAAGCATCACCTGATGGTCGTCCCTAGGGGAAGGGGGTGAAATAATCACGTTAATCACGTCAATCTGTTGTTAAAACACCCTGAGCACAAGAGGTGCAGAAAGTACTAAGATAAATGTCTGCTGTATTGTTCCTTCTCATCCAGCACCAATGACTAACAGCACAACTATGGGTTTTAGAAGCTGAAAGGCAAGACCCAGGCAATGCAGTTAACACAACACTATTTCTGTTTTCTGCAAAAAGAAAAATTTAGCATGGAAACAAAGTTTGCAGACCTGTAATTCAAATGTTGTTCAAGGTCTAACTTTCAAATTATACGAGGCCACTCCTGGCCTTCTCCACTTGAAATCCGAGCATCTCCAGGAGTGGAGATTCCACAGCATCTCTGGGAACCCATTCAGCTGCTTGACTATTTTTAACATAAGATGACAGGGAACAAATATCCCTATGATTATGTTATTAAAACATATCTGAAACTATGGTTAATTATCTACTTCCTTTAAAGCCTGAGAGATCTCTAATCAAGTTAAAAGCTTAGAAAACCTAAGTCTTTTTCCACAAGTATCACTCAAAAAACACAGCTTGAGCAGCTTCATTGAGCAGAAAGCCTGAAGCTGACAGAGCAGCTATCACCTAACATGAGACATCACCTAATGTCATCTAACATGAGACATTCGTGCCTTGTGTATTTCCAGCACCTGACTGAAACACATGGGACTATTTAAGAGAGCCTCCAGGACAAAGCTGTTATTAGAAAAATCAAGCTTCATCCTCCCCAGACTTATGTAAACAAATACAGAAAGAAAACCAAGTGCTTGTGTAAGTGGGGAAGAGAAATGAGGAGAAGGAAAGAAGGAAGTGAAATACTGGAAAACAGCCAGAAAGAGGTAGGATACTGTGACTTTTAGCCCTGTTCAGGAACTGGAAAGTTAACCCAAATGCTGTTACCTGTTGATTAAGGACCATGTGAACTCCATGGGGCTTGATATCAGCAGTGGTGTCTCCCATGAATTCCAGGATGTCATCAATGCCTGCGGTGTAAGGAAGGCCTCGGAGTCGGACACAGTCACGTATGCTACCTGTGGCAATGGTGTATGGTGGGGGTATGACAGGAATGATGGGAGTTGGAAGAGTGGGAATCAGAGGTGTGGACATGTACCTATTAAGCACCTGTTGGCAAAAAAAAAAGAGCACATTGAGAGAGATCTACACAAAATCTGTCTCAGCACAAACCAATTCTCACAATATGATTTCCCACATTTAAATAAAACCATTTCCTACAATACAGGAAAAAAGAAAAATCCCTTCTTAACCCAAACTATTGTCCTAGGGACATAGAATGCACTGGTTTGGAAGGGACCTCTAGAGGCCATCTAGTCCAACCCCACCCCCCCGCCCCGCCCCAAGTAAGCATAGACATCCTCAACTACATCACGCCACTCAGAGCCCCATCAAGCCTGACCTTAAATCAATGTCAATAGTTTGCTGTGGAGCATTTCAAAGTTTCAGACTCAGAAGCAGAGACTGGAAGCCTAACAAGTTTAATTTGCCAAGACCCTTATAATGACATTACAAAAGTCTGTTATTAAGAAAAGCAGATTAATGTCCATTTTGAAATATCTCAGAAAGGAACACCTGGAAACCACATCTGTGCTAATAAACCAGTATTGTCACAGAGATTTGACTTTGGGTAATGTTCTTAATTGGAGTAAATAAAAGAGAGTTATTTTTAAAGATCTGAGACCTGACATACCTATCAAGTTAAAAAACAAACAACTATCTAACTCTAGCTCCTTCATAAAGCCACACCCAGGACAATAAGAAATAAACACATTCCACTGAAAGCAGTACTAAACAAGAGCTTAAGTTTTGTCAATAATAATTCAGCCTCAGCAGCCTGTCTCAACAGAAGCTTTTTTTTTTTATGAATCTACTTGTGGCACCTTTCAGGTTAGAAATCTGCTCCCTCAGTTGTATGTAGAATATTACAATCAGTTTTTGTGAACTCTAATAAGATGAGAGCTGGCTTTACCTCTTGTAATTATTCAAATAAGCAGCATGGAATTCTCCCCCTCTACTCCCCCAACTTCCCCCTCCCCCCCAAAAAAAAGTGCATCATCCTAGACACCTATCATAAAGGAAGTAGTAATGACTGATAGACTATGATCATACACATTTTATCCAGGTCTCCCAAATAAAAGTTAGATACATCCTGATAATTCTTTGTTTCCAATAAAGCAGTTATAGGAAAAGCTGTTTTAACACATCCAAATTTGAATTTAATGCTAGAAATTCTGTACAGGGAGACCAGAATTTCAAGACAACTTTGCTGATTTTCAAGAAACATTGCTACAATGCTAGCTAGCTAGGGTAGTTTTATAATTATTTTTTCAGTTCAGTCAACCTTTAAGTAGAAGAAAATTATCCAATGATTTTTGATTTGTAATCTGAAGAATGCTGACAGTGGGGGGAAAAAAAAAACCAAAACAACAAACCCCAAACCCAAGGCTGCATAATCTTCCATGCCCATCAGGGCAAATGTTGTCCTTTCCAGAAAATATTATAGATATTCCTGCTTGTTTAGAATGTGCTTGTGTGCAAGAGTTAGAAGTGTTTTAACTGTTAAGTTTCAAGTTTCACAATCCAAAGTTACAACCTGTTGGACTTCTGCTGCTGTGCTCCTGAAGAGTTCAATGTAACGTTTTCCAAGTATTTCTTTGTGCTTTTTAAGTGCATTCTGTGCATATTCTTCACAGGAAAATAACACAAATGCATCTCCTGTGGGCCTGCCATCTGGGTACTTGACAAAAAGAAGTCCCTCTTTCCCTCCTGTTACTGGGCACTCTGGCCCCAGGAACCCCAAGACGTCCTCCTGAGTAGCAGTGAATGGAAGGCCTCTCATCCGGATGATCACTTGATTCTCCTTAGACAGGAACTGGGCCACTTCATTGGAAGTGCCTGGTGGGAAAACAGCAACATATGTTCAGCCCAAAACGTAGGGTCATGCTAGTCTTAATTCTGTAGGATGCAAAAGCATTAAGAGGCACTATAGGAGCAAGTAGCTAGCAACAAACCCACAGAAGACATGAGATGCTACTGCCTCACATTAATCTATTTTAAAGTGAAAATGCCTTACCCTGAAAGTGTTTCATGTATTAATGAAACTGGGACAAAGATTATATTAGTGTGAACTTATACAGGGCACAGAGAAGCTTCCACTACAAAGGCTCATCTTCCTTCCAAAAACAAGACCTATCTGAACATTACAGCCCAAATGTTCACAGCTCAAACTCAGCCATGTGAAATCATAACTTGACAGGGTCAGGTAGTCTTGGAAGGCAAACAGGAAAAGCTACTTCATTATCCATTTATGTCCTCAGGATAAAAAAAAAAAAAAGGGAACTAGAACACCACTCCTATGGACTTAGGTAATTGCACTGAACTCCTGGAGCACTTACCTCCTGCAATTTTTAAAAATTCTTCCCCAGTTGCTTTGTAAACCTTAAAAAGAAGAAAGCCAGCCATGAATATTATAACATTCAACCCTAATCACACACACACGAGAACTGTATTTTGGTACTTTGAGCAAAACAGAAGCTTGTTCTCCTTTAAAACTCTCATCTGAAATATTCAGGTTGGTATCCACAGATTTGTTTCAAGTCGCTACTTTTTACCTCAATGTATCTGCTACCCATGTGATGCTTATGTCTTTCCAGTGCAAGGTCTCTCTGTTCAGAATTGACAAACCGAACCAACGCCTCCCCGTTTCTCCTTCCTTGAGCGTTTAGACAGAGCGCCACACCACCTCTGAAAGGTAAAACCAGAGAAAATGAACTTGCTAATGTCCCCAATTTAATTTCATTTTTCACATAACAGTTGTACTGCAGGATCCACTTCAGTGGTATCCTGGATGTCATGCTGTTCCCCACTTTCTTGACTTCCATGCAGAAGTAATTTTGCAAGTCCTTCCTATTATCTCAGAGATGCAGACTTTAGTTTCCTCATCCGTGTAATTCCGCACCCCCCTCCACCCCCTAGGTGCTGAGAATCTGGAACATATATTAAGTGACAGCTATGGTAAACTATAAATACAGACATATATAGAGTTGCACACAGATCAGCCACATGAAAATTTCTTCCCCTTGGATGTTTCTGAATCTGGACTGTGTAGGAGGTATAGCAGAATACTGAAAAGTTGGCACAAAATTAAATCTTGTGCTATAGCTTAGACTCTGCCTCAATTACTGCAGTTGGAGTTTCACCCTTTAGCTACTTGAACTAAACAAATCCATGCTGGATTTCCATTGGTAAGCCTTTTCTTCACACACTTTTGTACACCTAAGGCTGGTAAATCTGTTCAGTTACGACCATGGGGTGGGAAGGGGCCTGGCTGTAAGGCATGTGTGTTCAATATCAAAAGAACTTGCTATTAAAGACAAGTGATAAAGCACGACGGATTCTTGCTATCTTACTTGGCAATGTTGAGTCCTTTGAAAAAACGAGCAATATCTTGGTCCGAAGACTGCCATGGCAAGCCTCTGGCACGTATTACCGTCTCACTGTCTACTGTTTCAGATTTGCTACTGCACAGAAATGAGAAAAATAAAAAGCCAAAGTAAGCTTTAAGTTTTCTGTTTTCATACCAAATTTCAGTTTTCAACTAATTTGACTTGTAAATCAAGAGTAGGTTTGCTGTCGAGGCTGTTCTGTTATTCATTTCAATAATGGGAAAATAATCCTTTTATATATACAACACTTATGATGCACTATGTTGTCACCACATTGCAGCTCTTTAAAAAAGAAAAATAGGAGTACTGTCTCAAATAGAAGTAATAAGGAACTGGATTCATTTATCTGAAATATCTAACAATCCAATGTAGATGATTGCAAAGCAGGCCTAAATATGAGTACATACTACTTATGCTGAAGATGTTTTGTTCTCCAGTCACTGCAACGTATTTGAAAACAAATAACTACTCTGCTCCTTCTCTAAACCCAATATGCAATACAGCATATCTGAGCCCTCTTCAGAAGCAATATGTAATTCAGCTGCATATAGGGTGCACTAGCCAGCAGCCCTTGATGACTTAGGGAAAGTTCACAAACATTTCCTCACCACTGGGTAAGATAAGTCAGCCACACTGCTATGCAAAACAGAAGCTACAGAACAAAGAGCATTTAACTTGAAGTGACTTTAAAGAAGCAGACTAAATTACAGCATTCAACCTATCAGGTATAGTCTGTCCACAGTAGGCTACTGAATACACTGTTACTGTGCTCAGGAACCAACCCACTTTCATGAGATTTTCTTACTGTATATGAGACTCATCTTCAGTTGTAAACAACTACGACAAGGGCACTTACCAAGGACCTGTTTCATACTTGTATTTCACAGTTTCAGGCTCAGTAAATACGTGATCTGCAACAAAACAAGTAGTTTATATATAACCAGGGTTAGAGATTACTGAAGAATGACAGCACCGCTGCCAGGTCTTACAAAAGGAAGGCTTCAGCATTCTATATGAATAGTTCACTTACTACAACCTTCAGAGAGCATGCTGAAAATGATAGCCACCATGGTTTTCACTTGCCACACGCCAAAGTCCTCCTCTGTTTCATCTGTAGCTAAGCCTAGATCTAAACAGGTGATTATAGAAAACAACAGACTTGCACAATCATTTGGAAACAAATCATAAGGCTTTCCTGATATTAATACCGAACTGGTAAGCAAATGTACTGTTCTTCAGAGGGACACATGACCATTAGACATTTGTTACTCTGCTCATAACCCGGTTAATATTCACTTTAATACTCAGCAGTCTGCAGACTATTGATAGCTTCTATCATATCAGTGTTAACAGTTGAAAAAAAAAAAAAAAAGGGCACACTATCACTTCAGCTATAACTGAACTTTAAACATTCAGGTGGGCCACAACAATCCTCTTAAAATTTACATGTAGGGTGTTGGGTTTGTTCTTGGGTTGCCTTTTTGTTTGTTCGTGCTTTGGTGTTGTTTGGCTGGCTTTTTTTTTCCTCCTGTTTTAAACTCAGTTCAGTCAGGCTTACACAGCAGATCTATTACTATTTGCAGACAGTAGAAGCTTGAAGGCCACCTGGTGCTGAACAGGCCCACTGATACCTAAATGTTTCCTTTAAGATCAGGTATCAATGCAAGTGATGTTTTTTTTCAGTGGATTTAGTAAGTTTGATTAAAATTCAGTATTAGAATCAAATTGAAAAGAAAAAAGAAGCAGCAGCACCACTCCTCTCACCACACACTTAAGCAAACACATCTTCCATTTCACCTGTGAGTTTTGACAATCCAAATATTAGTTTAGACAAATATAACCTGTAACAATGACAGAGATAAAACCCAAGGAATCATAACTGATTCTGGTGTAAAAGCTGCATCAAAAGGATACATTCTGCCATGGTCTTGATAGTCTGATCTTTCACGGAGGCTGAACTAGGGTAACAAGTGTGAAATTCTTTGCGCAGATCATAAAAGGAATAGAAACAGTCCGACAGCAGAAAGTTCTACAAGGAAGGCAAAAAGGTTTTGTACACACCAATCCCTTAAATTCCAATTAATATTTTTGGACTGAGAGAGGCAGTTTTAAAAACCACATAGATGCATGTCATCAGCTTGTCTACAAGAGACCAGTTTAGTTCCTTTGCAACAGTTCAAATTCCATAGCCTTACAGAATTAGATCTCTAGATGAGCAAACCCAAAGAGCTTCTGAGAATGTGACCTGTGCAGAACAGCTAGAGAAAATGGATGGGGAAAGAAAAACAGTGATAATAAAAAGAAGACCAAGGTTTTGCTACTTCATAAATACTCCCAATTTAAGATACTGTATTTCTTCATTTATGACTACACTGCAAAACACCACTGTACCAAAACATGGTAACAAGAAGTTTAAATAAATATTGTTAAAATGTACAAAATATCACCTCCAAGCAACTTAGAGACATTTATTCATCACTGTTGTGTACTGAACAAGAACTTTAATTACACAACTATTAGACTAATGGATGAGTGATTATTTTTTTCCCCAAGAAATAAACCTAATTGCCGCTCTCCATCATTTTCCTCCAGTCCTGGCTCACTGGAGAGGTCCCAGATGACTGGAAACTGGCCAATGTGGTCCCCATCCACAAGAAGGGACGGATGGAGGAACCCCGGAAACTACAGGCCAGTCAGCCTGACCTCAGTGCCAGGGAAAGTGATGGAACAGATTATCCTGGCGGCAATAACTGCACACCTGCAGGATGGCCAAGGGCTCAGGTCCAGCCAACATGGATTTAGGAAGGGCAGGTCCTGCCTCTCCAACCTGATCTCCTTCTATGATCAGGTGACCTGTCTGGTGGACGTGGGGAGGCCTGTGGATGTGGTCTACCTGGACTTCAGCAAGGCCTTTGACACCGTCCCCACAGCAAACTGCTGGCTAAGTTGTCAGCTCATGGTTTGGACAGTAACACTCTGCGCTGGGTTAGGAACTGGCTGGAGGGCCGAGCCCAGAGAGTGGTGGTGAACGGTGCCACATCCAGCTGGCGGCCAGTCACCAGTGGTGTCCCCCAGGGATCAGTGCTGGGCCCCATCCTCTTTAACATCTTCATTGATGATATGGATGAGGGAATTGAGTCAGTCATCAGCAAGTTTGCAGATGACACCAAGT
Organism: Picus viridis; assembly: GCA_033816785.1. Taxonomy (NCBI): domain Eukaryota; kingdom Metazoa; phylum Chordata; class Aves; order Piciformes; family Picidae; genus Picus; species Picus viridis. The sequence continues at coordinate 1,542,149 of CM066591.1, read as the reverse complement.
TGGGAATAGATGTTAGTCAGTTAGAGGGTAGAAAGGCTCTGCAGAGGGACCTCGACCGACTGGACAGATGGGCGGAGTCCAATGGGATGACATTCAACAAGTCCAAGTGCCGGGTGCTGCACTTTGGCCACAGCAACCCCATGCAGAGCTACAGGCTGGGGTCAGAGTGGCTGGAGAGCTGCCAAACGGAGAGGGACCTGGGGGTGCTGATCGACACCCGCCTGAACATGAGCCAGCAGTGTGCCCAGGTGGCCAAGAGGGCCAATGGCATCCTGGCCTGTATTAAGAATAGTGTGGCCAGCAGGAGCAGGGAGGTCATTGTGCCCCTGTACTCTGCATTGGTTAGGCCACACCTTGAGTACTGTGTCCAGTTCTGGGCCCCTCAGTTTAAGAAGGACATCGAGACACTTGAACGTGTCCAGAGGAGGGCAACAAGGCTGGTGAGAGGCCTTGAGCACAAGCCCTATGAGGAGAGGCTGAGGGAGCTGGGGTTGTTTAGCCTGGAGAAGAGAAGGACCAGGGGTGACCTCATTGCCCTCTACAACTACCTGAAGGGTGGTTGTGGACAGGAGGGGGTTGGTCTCTTCTCCCAGGCAACCAGCACCAGAACAAGGGGACACAGTCTCAAGCTGTGCCAGGGGAGGTTTAGGCTCGAGGTGAGGAGAAAGTTCTTCACTGAGCGAGTCATTCGTCATTGGAATGGGCTGCCCGGGGAGGTGGTGGAGTCGCCGTCCCTGGAGGTGTTCAAGAGGAGACTGGACATGGCACTTGGTGCCACGGTCTAGTTGTGAGGTCTGTTGGGACAGGTTGGACTTGATGATCCTTGGGGTCTCTTCCAACCTTGGTTATACTGTGATATACTGTGATACTGTGATACTAATTCTGGTTTAATTCCTCATTCTTTCCAATTGTTTCACTATATAGAACTTTGACTTTAGCCTAGCCATAAAGCACTAATCTTGGTAAATAAAGAATTAAGAAAAGTCACAAGGTAATGCTTCTCAGAATGGTAGGAGCAGCAAAAGCCAGTATCTGAGGCTTACTAACATTTAGTGTGCAGGGGAAAAAAAGCTTTCACAAATGAAAAAGTATCGGAAAGGGGGAAAAAAAGAGAAAGAAATGCAATATTAAGAGACTCAGAACTTGGTCAGGTCCATTTCTCCATCTGGTACGGACAATTATTTCTCCCACAACATTACAGAGTTTGCTTTTGTTTAGCCCATTAGTTTCAAGGAGGATATAGAAAGAATTACCTACAAAACACAAAAGTACTGTCACTTCTCAACATTCAACATCATCCCTGTCTCCCTCCTTGCTTCATCCCTCCATAAACAGCCACTTTTCATAAAAAGCTACAGTGTTATGTTTTAATATAACACAAATGCCAAACAACTATTTGTAGAAATTCATCATGAGCCAATACCCTTATATAGAGAAAAGAATCCAAAATGGTCAGCTCCTTCCATGTCAGCTGCTCCCATTCCTGTGGGGTTCCTGAAGGCCCTGCCAAGCAGGCTAACTCAAGAGCCACCACCCTGCACAAAGGCAAGATTCTTCTTTCTGTGCAACACAGCCTATTTATGCCCTTGCAGGAACTTGGGGAGGAAGCTGCTTCTTCATGCAGGAGGAGCAAATAAGCTGCAGCACTACTTCCTGCTGCATAAATGCAGATGGTGAATCATTGCCAGGGCAAGTCACCACCTGCATGTTTACTCTCTACAGGACACTGACACTTGGTAGAAACCCATGGAACCTGTGGTTTAACTCAAGCTTAGACAAAGCTTCTCCATCACCTTGGTGAAATTAGACCTGTACCTTTGATTCCATTTCTTGAGAGACAGACAATCCTGTCTTTCCCAATTTTCCTCTTCATTACATTCATCTGACAGTCATGAAGTACTGGAATTGATTTCCAAAATCAAGTGCCAAGGTCTCTTCTCCTACTCAGGGTTGAAACAGGGAGGGGATCAACTTAAATAATCTTGGAACACTGTAGTTTTCATGGTTGAATTGTGTTCTCATCTCAAACTTATCTAAGGCACTTTCTTTGATGTCCTTAAAACACAGTACTGCCCTTGCGCCTGAGTTGCGATTTCATACCTTCTTAGATGTTTCTGGGTGGAGGACTTGTCGAATGAGTAACTGGCCATCACTGCACAGTGTGTAAGAGCTCCTTCCAAGTACTTTCAGATCACTGGATACCAGCTGACTAAACTGAAAAAGAGAGTGATACAGGTAATTGCATAAAATGAGCATGTACCATTATTATAACACTTCATGGCATCTTTGGCCTCTGTTATGTCCTTAATTTCCTATTTTTCATTTGAACTTCAAAAAGAAAAAAAAACCTACCCAAGCTTCCCATCACAATTTGCTTATGTTTCAGAAGTTAAATGCTTAAAGAGAAGACAAACAAATTATGGTCTAATGCCTTCAACAGTAAAATGATAATCAAATGGGACTTAAGCCAGTTCTTGGTAGAGATAGTGTTACAAACACTAGATAAAATGATTCCCTGTGTGTAAGGTGAATAATCCCCAATACATCAGTTCACAAGAGGAAAAGTCTCCATGTGTCTTGTTCAATACTATTTTCCATCCTTATACACGGTTCTTGCCATTTATTACTCTATACCAGTGTTAAATCCCTTATTCCTTATAGTCAGATAAAATATTATGCTACCTACATGTGTAAATTCATGTAAATAGAAGCTTGTTAGCCGACTTTCAAGGGGACAAATACAATTATTCTAAGCTTCCCCCTTGATGCTACTCCCTCCCTGGAAAGCATCAGCTCACAAACAAAGCAATAATTAACACCTTGATGCACTAGCCACCCATTGCTCTCAGCAGTATCTTACAACTCCAAAGTGGGTATCTCCAAAAGCAAACTATAAGCTGACTTGAAATTCAGACAATATCTTCATTCTGTCTTTTAACCTCTGTATGAGGAGCTTCATCATTGACATGTGACATTTTACATGGTTAGAGACTGCTCAGGAAAGATGACATTCTCATGATTGCATCCCAAACCAATGAGGTACTTGCAGTAAAAGCAAATGCTGCAGCATTTGGAGCCAAAGGTAAGGCTCCACCACTCATGGTTTAGTAGGAGCAGAGACATGGTAACACAGGCTTTGTTTCAGAACAACTGCTCAAATCCAATTCAGGCCCTTGTGTAGGCTTGGACAGCTAGCAGGGTTCCACTGCTGTTGCATTTAGAAATGCTGTTGTAGTGGCTACTACATAAGAAAAGAGAGAATGGAGGAGCAGAGCTGGGTAAGAAACATCAGCATCTTGTGTAATTTGCAGATAGATATATATATACACACAGATACAATTATACCAATATAATTCAGTTATTAAAAAGCAGAAGACAGTTGAAAATTTAGGAAGAGTGAAATATCCCTCCCACAGCCACCTTTATATTGCAGCTCTTTGCATGCTACTAAACCACACAAAAGCACACAGAGAAATTTTTTAAATAAATAAATAAAATAAAATGCTCACACAACCAACCTAACTGGCCCTTGCACTTTCAGAAAGTCAGTTTCTTCCCGATTTCTAGTTCAAGAAGTGTTCCTACCACAAACAGACGTCTTGAAGAACCTGAGGCTATACAGCAAGTCATTGTTTAAGGATGATTTCAAGTCAGAAAACTGAGATCTGAGAGTACTCAAAATACCTCAGTTGGAGTGTAAACATGAGAAAAAGAAGAAAATTCCAGAGGACTCAAAAGGAACCATTTCAGAAATGCAGTCCTGGGTACTGCCACAGTGTGAGATCAACAACAGATAGTTTCACTACAGTAACAGACACAAGAACTGTATTCTTACTAAACCAGCACTTTATTACTTCTTATTAACTTTTGGGCACAGTAAATATTTGTAAAAAGGGATTGGAAATTGTGATAGGAATTAGCCTCCAGAAGGTGTATAGTGATTCTTGCCAAAAGGAAGCAGAGTCTTACTGAACAGTAATAAAACACTCCCCAAACCTTCAACTTTGGACTCTGCGTTTCTGAAGATGTACAAGAGCCTATATAGAAAGAGTGCAGTTAGGGAGCTAATTTGATCAGATACAAGAAGAAATCCAACACACACCAATGGAGGGAAGCAGTAAATGTGTACACCCTCCTGCTTTATAAATGAAACATAGGAACTACAGTTCAACAAGACTTCATCAAGGCAGAAAACAGAAAAAAATGTTTGGTCAAGGGAGGAAATGCTCAGGTCAAATGGTACAGGTTAAGCCAGTAAAGACCACGACTGTGCACTGACAAATTCACATTGTTGTCAGATAGCATTTCCCACACAACACACAGCTGAAATGACAGACATACAACAGCTATTTTGAGAAGCCCTTACTGAGACGGCATCCAGAAAAATGAAATATTACCTAAGAGCACCAATAGGCCAAATATTCTGAGTGTACTAAGTTTTAAAGAAGGCAGCATTTGTTTTAATTTTTAACTGAGCCTAAGTATTTGCACTGCATATTTATTAAATGTCAGTGATAACATTCAACATCACAAGCTTCTTTCTAATGGGACAACTGACATGTCAAAACAATTCTCTGTTTTTCTTACTAGAGGCTAGCAGCTTAAAGTTCTTTAGATAAAATGCCACAAGGTTGGCAGGCCTTGCTGTGTACTTATTTAGAAACTTCTATTTTAAAAACAGCCTTTCTCAAACTTTGGGGTGTACTGCTCCAGAATAGGGCAAAAGGAGTGTGGGAAGAACAGGCAAGAGCCATAAGCAATCCCTCCTATCCAGAAGAGATAAGCTCTTGCATGGGTTAAAGAAGAATGGGGTAGCAGAGTGTCAGTGGGAAGATGTACCCAGGAGAAGGAGCACGGGTTAAAATAGCAAGCCTAGCCACACAGGAAGGACAGATAATTGAGACTAGTCTGAACTGGGTTCTTTCATCTATGTGAGATGCCTTCAAATCCTGCAAAGGTCAAGTGTGAAGGCATAGCTGGGGACCAATACTACAGATCACGCTGGACCCTTAAGTCTTTGTATTGTCCATCACATGTATCAAAAGGAGTTAAAGCAACCGGTGGAGATGTGTCTATAAAGCCTCACTAAGGTAAGCTATTCAGTGCTCCTGTGGAAAAGCCATCTTCTGCCTGCTTTTACTCACTAAAAATTTCAGACAGCATCTCAAGAAACAACCTCAAGCCAGCATACACCCAAATGTAGCAAGCTAAGGGCAAGTTAAGACCAGTGCCAGATTTACATTACATTTCTGTTGCACAAATTGAACAACCTGTCCACAGCTCTGTCATTTTGTAAATTCCATCCACAACTCCCTCACTCCACTAATAAAAACCATCTCAACTATTTACCTCCTGTCATTCATCTTTGTGCTGCCCTCTATAGCACTCCCTTCCTTTAGCATGCAAAGCCGCCCCACCTTAAGACTTCCTCCCCCAAGCTCGCACACCCTGTGGCTCCCTTGTTAATCTGCTCATTTCATAGCAACAGTGTTCTAGAGCATTAATTACCAGTGTTTGCATCTTGCAACCAGCCCTCATTTAAGCGCAAGAACCACAATGCATTGGCATCACCCTCCACCCTGTATAACTTATTCCACCAGATCAGTCTCTCTAGCAGACCTCTGATGAATCATTCCATATTTATGGAATATGGTCAATAATTCAACAGAGAGATTAAAAACTGAACAGAGGAGACGACAACTCAAACAAGCTGCTGTGTACATTTACCTTCATGAAATCTAAGAGAGTTCCTGGAGAAAGGGTGGTGAGAGGGAAGGACAGAGTTGGAGCACCAGTCTGAAAAACTGGCTAAACAGGATTTTGGTCATGTAGCCGAGAGTACAAAGAGAGTGAAGAGGCATGTTTCACCAGAAGCAAAGCTGGATGAAAGCCAGCCTGAGCTGCTGTGTTTTCTGCAAATGAATCCCAAGAGGCTGAAAAGACACAGCCCCCTTCATGTTGCCTTAACTGTAACTGAACAAAGCTGCGGAGGAGAGGAACCAGAATATCCCTCATTAAGCTTTCTGTAGCTATGATGCACAAAGCACTAAAATAGATCTCTGGCTATTTGGATATTCCCATTTCCCTAAATAAAAATAGCTCTCATCCTTGAGAAAGGCCACTGCATCTGTGCTCTATCTGTGCCTGGCATGGTAGTGAAACATCGAGATAATTCAGTGGCAGAACACATCCATGGTAGCAAGTGAATAATTTCTGAAACACCAAGATATTCTGGGGGCTTCTCTTGTTAATTCAGCTCTGAGAAACAGCAAAACATTTAGCTGCTTCTTATTCATCAGACCTCCACTAGCAGCTACTGGTCTTCAAAATGGAATCTCTCTTTAGCAGTGCACAAAGTTTCTCGGCTTCGCTTCTTTTAGCCCTACTGATCCATCAGTGCAAACAGCACCAGACAAGCTTTGTGAATAATTTTGTGTCTTAAGAATTAAGGGCATCCATGCAACTTAACCAGGTCTGAAATGTTATACTAAAGCACAACATGAATACCCAGAAAGAAGGTTGGCTTAAGGTAGACACACACCTATACTCAAGTGTTTGGACCTGATTACAAATCGGTGCTATTTACAGGCATGTTACTAAATAACCCAGAGATAATGCAGTGATGGCACATGAATACATAATCAAGTTTCTAGCAAATTAGGATAGAGAAAAAAAAAAAAAAGTAGACATCATGACTTCAATGTGATCTTTAGCCTTAGGGAGGAGGACAAATCACATCTGGGTCTGGTCAAAAATTAGGACACAAGACAGAAGATGATACTTAATTTGGAATAAAGTCTGTCAAAACTAGAACAGGCTGAGCATTCTAGAGCAGACTTCTGAGAATGAGACAACCACCACCGTGAAAACTTACTGAGCAGTGACATCTTTTGGTCATTATTAAAAGGAAAACTTTCAGGAATAAGTTAGAAGATAAGGTTTTTTGGCTCCCCTAGGCTCATATATTCCAGCATACTCCCTTGACCTTAAAGGACTCCTATTACTAATGTGTGTCTGTCCTGGAGAAAGTAACAATATACTCCACAGAGCTGCAAAATACACTGTTTAAGATGAAAAAAAAAAAGAAAGACGTATCTAAGGCACACAAATGCAAACTGCTTACAGGTCTTTTGCTCAACCCTGAAAAACAAGCTAAATGAGTTTTGGGATGGTGGTTTTTTGTTTGTTTTGTTGCTGTTTCTTGGGATTTTTGATTTTTTTTTTTTAAATCAAGAATAAATTTCCAGTCTGACCAGCACAGATCTTCAAGTAAAGCAGAAGCTAGAGACCTATTTCAGATCTCCTTTGCAAATAATTTTACCTAGATAAGAAACTTTCTCCAGTAACAATTATTAGGAAAAAAGAGAGAGCAGTATAGACACCATTAAAGGCAGGAAGCTCTAATCTAAAAACACAAAAATACCTGTGTGTGCAATCATGTCTTTAGGTACAGAATTATATATGACACAAACTATAGCATTAAAAATCTCATCACATCAACTGAACTCCCCTGTTTGCATGTCTATTCAGACTTTCTAAATGTACAAGTTGATTTCTAAATTTCAATTTAATTTCTCAAGATTTTAAGTTCCCAAATTTGTTGTATTTTATTAGCATGTTGAAGTTTGACAACTACAGCTTGTTTTTATTGGAATAGCAAATAGAATTGACCAAGGTAAATCAGTAATGCCCTAAGATCTACACAGTCTTCAGCAGATACAGCAGTGGTTTATGCTGTAGAAACAACTCAGGCAGCAACCACTCCTTTTTCAATCCAGGAATATCAGAGTTCACTCTTATGCATGCTCTCACACTTTGCCACATGTGAGCAGTCAGTTGAAAAAAAGACATGAAACTTTTCTAACTGCAGCTCTCCTAGCAGTGGAATCACACACTTTTAAATATCACATATGCTACCACAAACATCACAGAACCTTTGACTAAAGCCATACTGTTTATAACCATGTATGATATCCAGCCTTACTTGTGTTAAAAAGCAATCATCATTAGGTATTACTGTGATTTACTACATCAGAGCTTTAGACTGCTGTTTATGCCTTTGGTGTGGCTCATTCTTCACTTGTAGCAGAGCATATAACAATGGTCTGTCTTCTTTCAGATAGATTAAGCATAGAAAACAGTGACAAGCACCAAAAAGGTGTGTCTGAAGGTTCTCTACTCCAAGTTCTGCTTCAACAGGCAAAGATACTGCAGTTCTGTCCTCAGAGCCTGGTTTTACAGGAAGTCCTCTGCAACTTTTTTGCCTGAGCACACCCAAAATCTATTCTACAGTTGCAGGTATGGCTCCTGCAAGGAGATCTCCAGTGGCTTAACACTGAAATAGGCTGCCCAGGGAAGTTGCAGTCTCCATTCTCGGAGATATTCATAAGCAAGACTAAAGCACCACTGGAGGAAAAAAACAACAACAAAACCAACCAAAATCCCAAACCAACAAACAAAAAACCCAAACCACCACCCTGCAACCCTGAAGTCTCCCTTAAGACTTCAAGGATATAAACACCACATGATAAATCTCAAGCCTTGGCTTTAGTATACAAAGCTTTAGCACACACACACCACACACAGAGCAACATGTCAACTTTGGGAAATATTTTCACTTGGACTTCGTGCCTTAGACCCTGCACCCATGTGGGTCTCACATTTATTTACAATACTCTCCATGGGCACTTTTCTACTCCTTCACTCTTCAAATCTGGGTGATAATGTCAGTCTTATCCATGCAATGGAGGAATTTAAGGCATGTCAATACTAGTGGGAGGTGCACAGCCTGCATTTCAGCCGTATTTACAAGTATGATAACCCTTTATTGTGCTAGGTAACTTTTTAAACAGAGAATCCTATAGTAAGTCCTCGCCTTTGTTCATCTGTTAACTGCTATTCCACATGGCTGATAATGGATACATGGTGACCTTGTACTGAAATTTCTGTATGGAAAAGAAAAGAAAAAAAGAGAGAGAACTGCAAGCCACAGCACAGCCCCAAGCAGCAGCTAACAATTTTTTCTTTTCCCCTTCTAGCAAAACAGTAAAAAAGAATCCTGTATTTAGATACCAGTCAGACACATGAAAAAGAAATGTCCCTTGGTTGTACTTCTTTGCAGGGGAAACTTGCAGGAGATGACAGAGGCAGCCCAGGTCTACTCACCAGAAATGCTCAAAAGCAATATTGCCAGTCTGATTTCTCCTGTTAGGAGGAAAGCAATTTTTTGCTCTAGTGAACACTAATGCCCAAGATTATTCAGTGACTGAAGACTAGCCTGGACAAAAGCATGGTTTTCATTTACAGCATGCCACAGACAATATAGCTGTGCTCAGTATGATCAGTCAAATTACATATCACCTTATGATTCCTGAGGTACTAGAAACTATATTAAATAACTTAATGAGTGAACAGTCACAAGAGAGATGTATATTCCACCCAGAAGTCAGTTTCTATTCAACTTTGCCATTTGCAAGTGTAAAAGCAAGTTTGCTTTCTTCACTCTTAAGGAGACTCAGGACAAGGCACAGAGCTTGTTCAAGTATCATAGACTGTCTTCTCCTCAAGTTACTTCTTACTACCAACTAATCTTGTTATCATTTTTTATTCTTTCCTGAACAGAAGTCCAACAACAGCAAACCAAATACCACACATCCTGGTGCCTCTGACACTGTTCCAAAACAGGTTAATCTGTGCTGGGCGTCCATACAGACGTAACTCCTATTTTCTACTCACGGCATGAGCTAACAAAGGTAACAGAGTTAAGATCTCAACTACTCTATGGTTGAGGTTCTGCCATAAAATTCCACACATCACAAGTCTTCAAATGAAGTTGTTAAAAAACAAACACACACATACAAGCAAACAAATGTCTATATAAATCTATTTATAAGATATCCACTTTCATCTTTCATTTTGTTGGGAAGCTGAAGTTCCAGGCAGTAATACCACCCTGTTGTCCTCCCCTGGTGTCATCACACAGGTCATTATGGCTTTCTCAGGTCAGAAAGGCACCCAGCCTATATACACCTCTTGTAGTGACTACACAACTTCAAAGGAGAAAAATGGAAGGTGCTCTTCAAGTTTATCACATCCTTCCATTCAACAAAACATTGGAAAGTACTGTGAAATTCATCGTACTCCTTCAGAATAACATTGAGGGCCTGGAAAACTGTAGCTTAGGTGAGGGTAGCCTATATTTATTTTCTGCATAAGTTGATTGGTATGATTCAGTAACAGGTAGAGCATGAAATACAGAAAGGGAGCAACAGTTGTTACACTTTGTCCAGCAGCAGTTTGCAGAGCATAGAGAACAGACCACTGTGATTCAGGACTGTAAGAAGTTGACTTAAAGATGAGATTTCCACATTATTTCTTATTTTGGTTCACACCATTGGCCTGGGTCTTTGTACAACAAAGTAAACAGCAGCTAACTGAAAGTTTTAATTCTTCCAAGGAAAGAATGAGCATTTTATGACCATTTGTGATTAATTATTTCTTAGATGGAAGTTTGCAATACCAGATTATTTGCATGCTTTCCAGCTATGGTATCTACAGCATCTAATTCAGGTAATGCATTAAGCATAAAAGGCTGGTTCAGGCCATCTAAATGTCACAGCAATCAGGTCACAGCTTTTATCTTCAAAAGCACAATCTGTTTTAATAAGGGAGTGCTGAAATATGCAGAGTACTCCACAATAAGCTACTTGAAGTTAGCCTTGTGTAAGATAAAGCACCCCAGTCCAGCAACTTAAGAGTTTCAGTTTCTGAACTTACTTCACTGTTATTTCGTGTGTCAGGAAACTGTTTAATCAGGAAACACTGAGATAAAATAAGTTTCCACCTTTATAGTAACCTGAATGAAAGAAGCCACTCACTAACAAGAATAACAAAATAATGCAACAAAGATGCATATATTGCAGAACACCTCAGAATTTGTTAGCATAGATTGTTGTCAAGTCTGTCTTGAAGCAAAAGGAAACTGAACATTAGCAAAGAGGAAAAAAAAAAAAAAAAAAAATCTATATTCTGTCAACCTTTTACCTACATTTCAAGCAAGATTACAATAGGGCCTCACACTCCTCACAGGCTGCTTGCTATCAGCTCAACTCACAGAACAAGTCATTACAGCCTGAAACACAAGGTTGAGCATACTTTCCAAACTCCAATTTTTAATTAATGCCATGGCTGCAATATTTCCTGAAGCCTTGATTTAAGCACCAGCTCTCTCCCTCAGTGCTCTATACCTCCCCCACTTCCACTTACCTGTGTGTCAAGGACAAACTTTCATTAGCAATGTGATCTTTAGCACTGGCTCTATTGACTGTAATGCATGGTACTTCTCTATTTACTCAACACTACCTCATTGTTTGTAGTGCAATCTTAACCAGTTGTAGAACAGACAATACTTGCAAAATTAAAGCTTTTCTTTCTATAGAGTTGTATTCCAGATTATTTTTGTAGCAATATCCCGGGAAGTAACAAGAAGAGACAAAGAGGAAGAAGACATACACAGCATGCGTGATTCATTTTCCTTCAAAACTCTCTCATAACCCTCCTCCTCCTCAAAACTTACACTGTAAGAGGATCATAGGCACGGACTTTTCTGAATAACAGCCTTGAGATCCAGGAGTCTCTTGGCTTACATAAGAACCCAAGCGATTCTTGCTCAGACCTAATATCAGCAAAAAAGGCAAACTTTTAGAAAGTGGATCTGCCCTGCTTCAGAACCGCGGAGTTTTCGCTTGTTTGACATGCTTCGACAAAACATAACAGAGAAGTGGAAGTCGATCCTTAAATCATCTTGCCTTCAGACTCTGCAATTTTAAATTCAGAGATTAGGGTAGCAACCCCATGCACCAGCAATTATGTTTGATAAAGACATTATTATCTCTAAGATATTAACAATTCACAACATAGCAGAATTTACACTTCACCTTCCAAGGGATTCAGACCAGCCCCAATATAGAACAAGAACATAAGTGGTAACGTTGAGATGTTGCTTCCTCTTACAGAACTACCTCCTCTCTTTCAGGTATCTTCTTTTCAGTCATGAAACCACTTGGGAAACAAGACTTCATGTGTTACTTCAAATATGAAGCAAGTCACATAGCTTCTTGAGATTAGTTCTCAGCATCTTAGTTTTACAAGAAGGGGAGCCCGATTTACACTTCCAGTTGTTTCTTAAAGCATACCACAAGAGCAGCAATTTTCTTCTCCTGCACTACTACTTTACGTGGTGCCACTTCACATCCTTTACAATGAGCAAAAGTTTATCCTGTACCAGCTGAATTCTTCTGTAAGAAGTATCAGCAGCTAATACACTCGAGAATCAATTAAGCAAACCATACAATTCTGTCACTCATCTTGTGACTACTAAGTATTTTCTAGTTCTCATCTCATGCATCCCCATCTATCCAGTAATTATCTGAGTCAGGAGGTTTGATGTTTCACACACTGCTGCAAAGGACTCCTGAACTAACTTCCAGACACACAGCTATAGCAAGGTCTGCGTACAAAATAAAACCTCCATGGTGGTCTTCACAATTTTGTTTTCCAAGATGCATACTACAGCTCTACTTTATTCTTAAGTAATTCTGTTGCAGTTAATTGCACTATCAGGACACTAATTCTGCCATAGTCTCTGTAAAGACATTTCATTTCACACACTGCCAATATCTACACGATTCATTAAAATATTAAAGCACATGCTTAAACTTCTCAAGAACCAGAGCCAAAGAATGGAAGTACTACTAATTGTTGATTTCAATTCAGTACAAATGATAACACAATTCAGGGACAGCCCTAAAACTACAGAAATAGAAACTTTTCTGTTAAGCTAACAGGTGTTCAAAATCATCACAAGAGCCAAGGTTTTTTTGCAAAAGAGAATGCACTTATCCTCCATCTCTGCCCACCGCAGGTCTGCAAAGAAAGGTGGCACAGGGAAAGAAAAGCTGAAATATTTTTAAATTGAGGAATGGGAGAAGTGTCAGGGCGTTTTGGGCTTTTTTTGGTCACTCATCACAGGTGGTGAGTATTTAGACTTCAATACCTTTTGCATAACCTTTCTTTTATAACTTGCAGCTACTCTCACAGCACGTAGATTTAACTGAGGGACGGATTAGTAAAGCACTTGCTCAGAAACAAAGCAAAACCAGAGGCTGTTGTGGAGTAAGTTGTGATGAGGTTAAAGAACAGCAATACAGATTTCATAGAATCATAGAATCAGTCAGGGTTGGAAGGGACCACAAGGATCATCTAGTTCCAACCCCCTGCCATGGGCAGGGACACCCTACACTAGATCACGCTGGCCAGAGCCTCGTCCAGCCTGGTCTTAAACACCTCCAGGGACTGGGCCTCAACCACCTCCCTGGACAACCCATTCCAGGGCTTCACCACTCTCATGGTAAAGAACCTCTTCCTCACATCCAGCCTGAATCTCCCCATTTCCAGCTTCATTCCATTCCCCCTAGTCCTATCACTACCTGAGATCCTGAGAAGTCCCTCCCCAGCCTTCCTGTAGGCCCCCTTCAGATACTGGAAAGCCACAATGAGGTCACCTCGGAGCCTTCTCTTCTCCAGACTGAACAGCCCCAACTCCTTCAGTCTGTCCTCATAGGAGAGGTGCTCCAGCCCTCTGATCATCCTCGTGGCCCTTCTCTGGACACGCTCCAGCACGTCCACATCCCTCCTGTAATATGGGCTCCAGAACTGGACGCAGTACTCAAGGTGGGGTCTCACCAGAGCTGAGTAGAGGGGGAGAAGCACCTCCCTTGACCTGCTGGTCACACTTCTCCTGATGCAGCCCAGGATCTGATTGGCTTTCCGGGCTGCAAGCGCACATTGAGAGCTCCTGTTGAGCTTCTCGTCCACCAGCACCCCCAAGTCTCTCTCCTCAGGGCTGCTCTCCAGCCAGTCACTGCCCAGCCTGTATTTGTGCCTGGGATTGCCTCGATCCAGATGCAGGACCCTGCACTTGGTCTTGTTGAAGCTCATGAGGTTGGCTTGTGCCCACCTCTCCAGCCTGTCCAGGTCCCTCTGGATGGCATCCCTTCCCTCCAGGGTGTCCACTGCACCACACAGCTTGGTGTCATCAGCAAACTTGCTGAGGGTGCACTCGATGCCACTGTCCATGTCACCCACAAAGATGTTGAACAAGACAGGTCCCAGGACTGATCCCTGAGGGACTTCGCTTGTCCCTGGCCTCCACTGGGACATGGACCCGTTGACAGCCACTCTTTGGGTGCGGCCATCAAGCCAATTCTTTATCCATCTAGTGGTCCATCCATCAAACCCATGTGTCGCCAGCTTGGAGACCAGGAGGTGGTGCGGGACAGTGTCGAAGGCTTTGCTCAAATCCAGGTAAACGACATCAGTTGCTCGCCCCTCATCTATTAATGCTGTCACCTGATCATAGAAGGCCACCAGGTTTGTCAGGCAGGATTTGCCCTTGGCAAAGCCATGCTGACTATTCCCAATCACCTCTTCACTGTTCTTCTGAGTCATTAGTGCCTCCAGGAGGATCTGCTCCATGATCTTTCCGGGCACAGAGGTGAGACTGACTGGCCTGGAGTTCCCCGGTTCCTCCTTCTTGCCCTTTTTGAAAATGGGAGCAATGTTTCCCCTTTTCCAGTCTGTGGGGACTGCCCCAGTCTGCCATGACTTCTGGAATATAATAGAGAGGGGCTTGGCAACCTCATCTGCCAGTTCTCTCAGCACCCGTGGGTGTATCCCGTCGGGTCCCATGGACTTGAACACTTTCAGGTTCTTCAGGTGCTCACCAACCTGAGCTTCACTTATGATGGGCAGTTCTTCCTCCCCGTCCCTGGCATCATCTGCCATGACACCAGGAGTGTGGCTGGAGGCCCTTGCAGTGAAGACTGAGGTAAAGAAGTGATTGAGTACTTCAGCCTTTTCCACATCACTTGTGACCAATTCACCACTTTCCTTTCTGAGGGGGCCCACACCTTCCCTAGTCTTCTTCTTGCCATTAATATACCTATAGAAATTCTTAGTGTTCCCTTTAACCCCCCTGGCTAGATTCAGTTCAAACTCTGCTTTGGCTTTCCTAACCAGGCCTCTTGCTGCTCGGGCAGCTTCCTTATATACCCCCTGTTCTATCTGTCCTTCCCTCCACTTTATCAGAGCAAAGCACTAAAAAACTGTTTGTAGCAAATGTGGCTTCTGATTCAGTACCTTCTCGGGACACACACATGAAGCTGCCTTTCAGAGTATCAGTATTTGACTCCTTTCTGGAAATAAAATTGTAGCTAGCATAAATGGATCATGATTATGGGGAAAAAAAAAAAAAAAAAAAAAAGCAAGCTTTGCCAGAACACACATTAGATGGCAAGGGCACAAATGTAAGAAAGAGGGAGAATTGCTGTTTATGTTTCTAATTAAGAGAGAGAAAAGTTTCAGTATTAACTATAGAAATTATAAAATAAAACAGGGCTGACATAATATTGTTTGGGGTTTTTTTATTTTATTAATCTCCAAACAACACTTAGTTTTGGCCACAACATTGCTTAGCTAGCAATATCAATTCCAGCACCTATGCGTCATTCTTAAACCTAACTGTTCAGCAAAGAAGTGCTGCAACACGCTGACAAAGATGTTGCCCTTGTTTGGCAGCACTCAGCCACCCAAGGCCTTCTGCATTTAACTGAAGAGTGGTTGGGATTTTAAACAAAAAGAAAAGGAAAAAACTTGCAAGCAAACCAACACAGATGCAAAAACTGTGCAACTTTTTAAAAAGCTGTGACAAGAACCAGCTAAAATGCTACCAGAGGAAGAGGGAAACACTGAAGGCTTGCAGACAATCCAGAGTATCCACAAAGGTTTCCAAGCTGTTTCCATGTTAGCATGCAAGAGCTGGTGCAAGCACTGCACGTATACTTATTGTCAAAACAAAGAATAAAGGATTTGTATTCTGTATTTAGCATTCCTCAGGCACATCTGAAAACCATGAGAATAGTCCATTAACACATTTCCAGTGACTTTCTTAGTAGCTGCTTGCAGAAATGAGTGGAAAGAAGTTCAGTGTCTGAGGATCACAAAATCCAGCAATCTTTGAATTAAAAGGCTCCTAACCTGGCTTTTATCTGTCTATTCTCGACAGGTCATAGTAACATTTATTCTCCTATATATGCTAATCTCCCCTGACTTGGTAAGAAATTCGATGTTACCCTTAAACTTCACCAGAAGCAGAAACAGATTCTGCTACCATTACTAACAAAAAAGTTTTAAAAAATCTGTTTAGGCATATCCTCAGACCACTGGGACAAATTATTCACTTCTAGTGAATATTGCCACTTCTACATTTAAGACAAGATAGCCCAACTAACCAAGACGACCACACTTTTATGCTTGCAAAGAAAAGAATACACAGGTTTAGGCAAAATCCTTTATCTAATCCTCTGCTTATTTTGAAGTGAAATGCACCTAAATGTAGGAGCAAAGCAAGGTATAAAATGAATACTCAGATGAAAGTATTGCAGCCATGAGAGAAGCTAAGGTTATTGCTTTTCCACAAAACCTAACAGAACAGAAATGCTGCCAATAAGAAATGCATTTACATGATCCATATATGAATATTCATGCATACATACATATGTACATAACAGAAAAACTGTTTCTGCTATTAACACTTCTGGTTTTGAAAGATCAAAAGTTAGTGTTTCCATAATTATGTAGTATGAGCTAGGTAGTACAGAAGATTTGTCAAGGGAAAAATAGTTTACCTGTAACATCAACAAGAGTTAACCACCCATTTTCACTGATAAAGAAAAAACACAACTCCCTGCTGTCACAGCCTGCAGCTACAGGAAGCATTAGTACGTCCTGACTTCCCCACAATGGAGGCTGACGATATTCCATTATGAGGTATCAGATGTAATTTACCCAATGTTCATCTATGTTAATCAATGGAAAGAGGGAACTATTAGAAGCTAATATATAGTAAAAACCCTGCACCAGACTACATACACACAGCAGGAGTTTAATCACTTGCATGCTCTGACAACCTGAAGGGCACCTTGTGTCCATAAGAAAAATCCTTACCACTTACTGCCAATACGAACACAAGGCCACAGTTTCACAACACAAACTGCCTGGTGGCCAATCTGTCTGAAAACATCTCTCACCCACACTGCTTGTCCACACCTTGGTGTAATGACTGCCCTCAGATTAACTACCTAACCGGCAACACTGCACATCAGATGGAACCACTCCAAAGAGAACTGGTTTTAACCCAGAACAGTGCCCTGCTCCAGTTTAAAATGCAGCCCCAAAACCTTCTGTAATGGCAGAATGTGGGTGAGAGAGCCCAGCATAGCAGCACCTAAGTGAAAGGTGCCACTAACAAGTTTTCATACAACTTCTACTTGCATGGTAAGAAATACCTTATGCTGGTATCTCCATCAAACATGTTGGATCATGAAAATACAACCAAAGGGTGTAGTTTCATGGGACATGAGCTTGGACAGCAAAGCAGCTCAGCAGCTCCCACCCTATTTGCTCATTTCAGTGATCCTGTTTACAGCGCAGCCTCATAAAGAGTTTTACTGACACAACAAAAAGATGGCAAAGTATAGTGCAGGGACCAGAAAGAAGCTGGCTTCTCTGCTGAAGCCAAACCTATTAAACCACCTTAAGTACTTGCTGTGAAGAAAGCAGCCTGCTCAGTAGCACTTGCCAAAGCTTTGCAAAAAAACACCTGCTCCAGTACTTCAGATCTCAGACCCAGCAAACATTCCAAAATACAAACTCTGTTAGAAGCTTTACTGAGAAGATGCAGGCATGAAATCATCTGGAGTTGGAAAATCAACCATGAGACTTCAAAACAAACACACATGCACACACGAAACCACCAACACAAAACCAACAAACCAGAAAACAATCACTCTGCACATTCAGGCTTTTTCTGCAGTCTGAAGATTCAGAGATGTAAAAATAAAAATTATCCACAAGGAAGGTGTGACAGCTGGTAAGAGAGCCAAGAAAAGTTTCTGCTAGTGCTTTGTGAAGAAGAGGCTGTAGAACAAGTTTCTCTTAAAAAGAAAAATTGTAACCGGTTTATCAAGTTAGAGGAATTCACTGCTGCTTCTGCCTCTCCCTCCAGCCCATGTGTTTCCAAATGCTCATCTATCCAGCTTGTTTCTTGCTGAATATGTTGATATGTAAGAAAATAAATTGCACCTGCAGTTCAGCTGGATGATCAATAAGCTGAGAGCTGGTGATTTGCTATGACCTAATGAAATGGCAACCCCTCGATGTTTTCAGTTTGTGCATAGTTTAGGAGGGGGAGGGAAATTACTCAGCTTTGTCTTCTCTCTGTTTAAGAAGATGAACAGAATCTGTCAATGGTTTCAACATACAATGCAATGAAAGATCAGCAAGGCCAGCACAGACTTTCAGACAATTTTTTAATACTGAAATGCCCATTCATAAATGAAATTTAGATTCTTTCGGTATGTCCCAAAGCAGATCCAGGTCTCATGAGAACCTTTTCCTTTTTGTATCGTTCAAAGTGAGATGTTAATTACATCTAAATACTGCAGACAGCTCTCCAAAATTATTAGCTCTTCTGAGACTCATCCTTTGTCAGGGAGACATGCAAATATTGCCTTGCAAAAGGAAAGTAGCATGTCTTAAGGCAAGTCATGCTGATTTGGCCAGGTTTTCTGTATGGGGAGGATTAAGAAATCCACAACACTTTCAACTCAGAAACATCTTTAAGAAGCCCTATACCTAGCATCAGAGAAGAACATGAGGATATCAGCTTTTTAATGGGAGTGCAACAAGGCTGTGAGAAAGGTGAAGTTCATTTTGTTTTTGCTCCTCAGAAGAACCTTCCATTCCTGGAAGGTTTCAGAGAGCAGCATGAAAATAATTTCTCCCTTAAAAGCGTGGCAACTGAAAAACCACAGTTTAACAGCAGTTATTTAGAATACCCATAGCAAGCTAAATGAGTCGGTCCTCTGATTTGAGGACCTGAACAATGAAACCTTGCAAGAACTTCCCAGTAATGCAAGAAGCAACACAGGACACTATTCCCTTTTGTAAGCAGTATAGGTAATGCATGTTTAGAGGTCTGTATCACAGGCTCAAAACAGTTCCAAACACACACTTTGTTAAAGAAAAAAAAATTAAAATATCCTATTTTTCCACTCAGTAGCATTCTGCAGCTACATCACCACATCTCAGACAGCAGCTCCAATTGCACCGTTATGGGTCCAACAACAGAGAAGTTATTCATGCCATTTTGAACTAAATGCATGAAGCAGACTGCTTCCAAAGGGCACGTATTTTATGATTTCAGGTAACAATTTCCCTAGTATTCATACATTATCAGGAGCTTCCCTACTCACCCAAAACATAAGTGATGTGCAACGTTTTGATAGGTGTCAGAAAACATAGTTGGATCCCATAAATGCATTAGCACTGGTACAATCAAAAGCTTGTTACTCTGGACGAGTACTTTAAAACTTGCAGCAGAACATATAGAACACACTGTGTATCATGCAGCTCAGTTATTCAGGGGCATTGTGCTGCAGAACCTCACTTTGTAAAATTATACATCAAAACCATACTAATGTATTTTAGAATATTTCTCCAGACAGACTCCAATAGTATAGGGTGTGTATAGTAAACTCCAATAGTATAGGGTGTATCACTGTAACAATATGCATCATGAAATAATGCATCATTTATTGAAATGCCTTGTTACAAGCAGAGCAAAGATGTATCCACAGATTACAAGCTTTTGGTACACTATATCACTGGTGAAAAGTGAACTAATAGCAATAGGAGGCTTTCTGTGGTCAAGGGGAAAAGTCTAGATCCACAGCAGCTATTCTACTGTTTACCAGTTACAAATCAGAGAATGGTTGAAGTTGGGAGAGACCTCTGAAGAGCAAATAGAAGTTAGATTGGATTTGTGCTTAGCGATTCTCATTTCCCTCTACATGCAGAGACTGGAAACCCAGGGCAAAAGCCAGAAGCAGGCACCGAAACTTTGATTTACCTGAGATGTGTGCTGAAGTGTGTGATTTTCAGCCGCATCATCAAGTTTTCTACCACAATCCAAGTAGGGTGTGGAAAGCTAATTTCACATACCCTCTAACATTACCTCAAATTAAGGTACAAGTCTACTTCCTTTTCAAATAATCACTTCAGCCACCTGCTTTTTCTACTCAAAACACTTAACTGAACAAAAGAAAAAAAAAAAGTCTGTATGTGTTGACCAACACCTGACTAATTCTTCAACTACATGACACAATTAAAATATTTAATGGAGTTATCTTCAAAAATACAGAAAAGTATCTACTATTAAAGAATGGGGAACTTTGCATTATGCCACTGTTACAAGTGACTTAATTCCCTCCTAACTCCCACAGCCAGGTCACATGGAGGAGAAGGGAGACAAGCTCAGGTAAAGTGAATTTTCCGGAAGACCTGTGATGGAACTGGCCACATCACAACTGGCATCCAAGAATTAACAGCAAAAATCATTATTTAGTTGCATAGATATGCCAAACAAACAGTAAAAAAATTATTGTTTTTCAAGAGTCTTTACCCACCTACACACAAAGGTAGTATTTCCTTTTACTTGCTAAAGCAGACCCACCTACAGTGCAATTTATGGCAATAAGATACAATCTCTCACAAAGTATTGAGTCTAATTAAAGTGTGTCTGTTATAAAGGTAAACAGAGTGTACTAGGCTAAGCTGTTCCAGATGTCTTTAGTGCAAGATCTGGGACAAGATCAAACCTGCAGCTGCACATTTTCTCAGGGGTTACTCTGAAGCTTTAAAAAAAAAAAAAAAAAAAAAATTCTTCTTTTGGACTCCAGTCAAACCAGTACAAGTAGAATAAATGGCATATGCAACTAGTGCTGCCAGATTTTAAGAGACATTACATTCTATTCTCAAAGCTACTTGCTCCAGTGTGAAGTCTTAACCATTCAGTATCAGAGGGTTAGGACCTAGTCTGCCAAGTTATCTGTGTCACCAGAAGTTACAGCAACACAAACCTGTTCTACTGCCTAAACAAGTTTCTTGCTGAAACACACCTACGAGTGATTCAGACAAGGTGTGGAAAGCCAGTTTTGTATGTTACACAAAAATGCACCATTGTATTTTTCCATTCAAGCACATTTCACATAGAATACACAGTGAAAGCAAGCAAGCTTCCAGCAACTGCCTAAGTATACAGTACAGCATTAACATTTTTGAGGTAATTTTGGGTCTCCAGAACCACATGGATCATATAAATGTACAGATTTACCTTGTTGGTGTGAGCTAAAGAGCAAAACAGAAACAGTAGGGGAAAAAATCCACTGGCTTTATAATCCACTAAACTAATTAAGCTCATCACAAAAGAGTGATACACAACAAGCACAGATGTGTTTCATGAAAGTATAGTTTTGAGAATTTCAACTTTAAGAATAATAAAAGAGGTCAGGTTTTTCAATACACATTACAGTAATGAACCTGTAGGTTAAAACACACCACCTGAGTTTTGAAAGTTTGATGAGCACTGCTAAATTAAGTAGTGCCCTTATCAGCCTGCACTTTAAAGCTTAGAGTAAGGGAAATTTGAAATAAAAGACGACCCAGCAAAATAATCTGAAGCTGGATCTCCCAAGGACTACAGAACCAGATCAAACACTCAGGCATTATGTATAACTGTTTCAGAACTACAAGTTTTCTGTTTCGTATGGTTCAGATGTTACCCGTGAACAGCAAAATTCAAATCTATTTTCTTTTATCAGATCAGCTGAACCTTGTCCCCAGGCTTCACCCAGAGCAGCCCATGCTCCCAAGATCAGCATCTCACCTGTTGAAGAACCCGATCCAGTGGTTCAGCTTTGCCCAGTCCCTCTGGTGTCAAGCCACTCACTTCGCGACACTGGTCACTTAAGTCCAAGTTGTCTGCTTTCACCAGGGATTTGTGTAGTGTCCCTACCTAAAACATTTAATAAAATACGGACAAAAGTGAGGCATAACCGAGTTGGCCCTTTGTAACAATGCTTTCAGACTGCAGAAAAATCAGCAAGGTGCAGTATCGCGTTCCCGATAACAATCGCAATGAGAAAAAGCATTTGTCGATTTCACAAATCGAAACCTTTGGCCTCAGTTTCTTGCCCTCCCACCCCGGAGGGCCACGCTCTCCGCTTCGGTGAATCCCAGCGGCTTTTCATGTGACGCCTTTGCTGTTTAGCACAGACTTTTGCGGGAGTTGTTAATCGCAAAAGGACCATCACATCATGCTAAAGCAGTTTACTGAATCTAGTAGTGAAATTATTAAAGCCCTTCATCTCTAAGGGGTTCGTGTTTATGAGAGGGCTTTTGGAGGGGGGAGGAAATAATCAGAGCATGTTTTTAGATTAACTGGAAAATCAAGGGAGAGAATATTCTCTTAAAGGTTATCCAAATATTGGCTGAACAAATAAAAAAGTCTCCCGCAGCAGGCCGCAAAGAGTCCAAGGGTTCCCCTGAACCAGCTCCCACGAAAGCGTGCACGGCTGGAGCCTACTGAGAACAGCTTTTTGTTGTAAAGCTACTCAAGTCCGTAGACATCTTCAAATTTGAAGCCACAGATGTTTTAAGGGAGACGAAGCAGGGGGTGGAAGCGGCCAAGCTTGCTTTAAAAGTGCGTTCTTCCCTTCAAACGGAGCAAAAAGGGCCCTCTTGAGTGCCTCGCCCGAGGAGTGAATGACCCCCGGGCAGGGGGCCCCGCTCCCTCCCCTCCCCTCGGTGCATTTGTGAAATGAACAAACGGCTCCGGGAAGGCGGCGAATGGCCGGGCGAGCCTCCTCGCCCTGCGCCCCGAGAACGCGCCTCGCACCGGGGGTCGAAGCCATACCTTCTTGCTGTGTAGATCCACAACTTGCCACACCAAGAGAATTAGTTCCCTCTCATCCGAACCCAGTTTAGCCCCATATGCACCAGCTGTTGCCCCAAACAACACCACCAAAGAGTCACTGTGCGAAGCCGTCATGACCACAGGGGGAAACAACTACAATCAAAAGCAGAGGTCAAAAAAGAGAGAAGGAAATAAAAAATAATAAAAAAAAAAAAAAAGAAAGAAAGAAAGAGAGAGACACAAACAAACAGGAAAAAAAATTCTTACAGGGCTCACCCCCTACCTCCCAGTGATTAAAGGGGAAAGGAGCAAACGAGGAGTCACGATATCAAGATGAGAGAAAAAGCTCTTTAGGAGGTAGGGCATTTGAGACAAAAAAAAAATGGAGAAGCTTGCATCCCTACCTGTTCCCGGTGATCTCCTTCTTCCTATGGCTGATTGGGAGGTGAAATTAGCAAGCTGTGGGTTCCTTTCCCTCTGACATCATGGCAGAAGCCCAGCCTGAGTCTGGGCTTTTTTTTTTTTTTTTTTTCCCTTCCCCTCTCCTGAGTTACCTGCCCTTGGTACAGCTCATGTGACTCTAGTCAATCTCCTAGAGGGACGAGACCATTGGGCCTCTGGAAAAGGTGTAGGAGGGACGGAGGGAGAATCAACGCCTGGCTGATCTGGCCTGATTGGTTTTTGAGAAAGATCAGAGGAAAACTCCCTTTTTCTCTCTCTCCAGTTATGCCTGCAGGAAGTGCCTCTACCTGCTTTCAGTTTTGCGGGATTCTGTCCGGCACTGGGTGCGGGCATTTGCGCGCTCTGCTCCGCGCCTGAGGAGATGTGCGGCCCTGCTCCCGGTGTGCTGTGCCGGGAGGGGGCTCTGGGTGCTCAGACTAGATCCTTGTTTTTTTGTTGTTGGCAATCTAAAGAAAAGTACACGAGAATGTGACCAAGCAGAATTGCCTGAGTTAGCTTTGCAATGCACACCGTCAAGGCCTTAACCTGCTGCCCTTCCTGCCCAGCGCTGGGCACAGACTGCGCTACCCGTGCCAGCCTTAAGGCATCCTACCGGCGTTACATTATCCCCACTCGTAATGCTGAGAGATATTAAGGCAGAAAGTACTCAGTAATTTAGGCCCAGTTCTACATGTGGTTCGTGAAGGTAGGTCCTAGTAAAATAATTGTTGGTTTTCAGAAAGGATGTATCTAGGGTGTTTGGTAAAGTCCTGTATTTTCTAACCCTATAACTGCTCAGTAAAGAACTATCTCCTGAGCAATCCAATATGGACAATATTTCTCTGTGCCTCTTTTCTATTTCACATGTGAGACTCTACAAACACATCTACATTAGCTCCTATAAAAATACTCCTCTAAGCATTTCTGCTCAGTGGGAACAGCAATAGTATTTGTAGCATTGTGGGCTGAGACTATTTTTGGAGATTTTGCCAAAGTCAGATTTAAAAAGCCTCTAAACTGTTTCAACTCTGTTACTATTTTTCCTGTTTCCACCACTGATCAATTACTAATTATTTTTAAAGGCCAAATATTGCAAGCTAGACTGGGCGTTATTTTGTCTTTTGCTTTAGTGTTAGTGTTCTATGGAAATAGAGGCTTCACTCAAGGAAAAATGGTGCTGCTATTTAGCTACTGATATTTATCACAGGAAAGAGCAGAGCTGGACATTTAGCTGTGAATGTCTGATGGTTTAAATATTAACAGCAAATATTCCCTTCTTCCATTCACAAGCTAATTTTATAATGGGTTAATTATAGCAGTTATTATGGGGCTTCTTTGGCCAATATCGATTCATATGCTCACACCATCACCAAGACTATTTTTGTTTTAATGAAAATAAATTATAGATTAGGGATGCTGTCTCATGTGAATTATCTTAGAACTCTTGTCTTGCAAGACTTTACGTGGCAGAGGCCACACAGAGAACTCAGCAGTGCACAGGTGCATCTCAGTGAAGATCACAAGGTAGCTGTTAAATGCCTCTCAGCTGCTGTCTCTGCTGTTGCAGTTGCTTGAGCAGCAGTCCTGAAGATAGATCATTGCTACAGATCTATCTAAAGGGCAGATCCCCAAGCACTGACAGATGAAAACTTGGATTTGTAACATAGATATATTTACACATTCAAAACGCTTTTGGCAGTTTAACTTTTTGTATTAAGGAATTTACACAGCAACTATCTTTTGCACTGTCAATACATGTCTGGAAGTCCTTGGTAGAATAAAACCCCATGCATATTCCTTTTGGTTAGTTTTATCCTTTGGATATAGTGGTAATGAAGTAGCACAACAGCCTGTTAAGGATGATTCATACCCTTAGGCCTGTAATGAGAATCACAAAAATACACCGACTTAGGTGTGAGAACTGTTCCTCTATCCAAACTTGTCCCTGGATCATGGGGATGGTTGGGGGAGGCAGTGACTGTAGGCCTGAATCTAAATACAGATTTTACCTGTAGCTATGTTCACAGAGAAAAAGTACCTGTCTGCTGTGATTTAGCTGTCTTCAGGAGGGTGGCATTTCATAGCCCTAATATGTAACTACCTCAGACAGAATGGGATTATAATGAGCAGATTTCTATAGAAGGTCATACATATGATACATTCTTGGCCAGCCTGACACACATATTTACAGGTTTCAGTGGACAGGCACAGAAAATGCCAATCCACACGTAATTGTTGCTCAGGATCTTATGTGAAACTAAAAAGTATCATAATTCACTTACAGCAATACATCAAATTAAAGAAGCCCTGTTCACATCAATGCCAAAGGTCCTTCAAACTTATTTGTAATCTGTGCATGGAATCAAAGGCTAGTGAGCCCCAAAGCTTGTATGCTTTTCACAATTAGCTCAGCTAATAACATGCTGTACCTCTTCCAGAGAACCCATCTGGTTTCTACATTTAGACTATCTTGACTCATCTAATTTTATTGTTACTAATTCACTTGAACTCTTCTAGCTAAACAGACTTCAAACATCTTCTAAAACGTGATAAGAAAAAATGTAAAGAAACTGGCCTGTGATTTCAGACATTTCCTCTATCTGCATGACTCTATTATGCATGACCCTCCATCTCTCTGTATGCAGCCCTCCATTATACCACTCTGCAACATTACAGACCTAAAAAGATTCAAAAGAATGGCATCACATGTCTTCACAGAACAGCAACAGGATCCGCTTCCTGAAACAACATGTGGGACAAGCCCTTGGACACTGAGCGTTAGCAAAGTTAATTTTCAACCAAGATCTTGCTGAAATAAAGAGTTATTGCTCACCTTTAGCTTTAATCCTGGCAGGCATATTTATAGAAGTTCTTGTTTGTAGGCTCTGTACGAGGATAAGGTCTCATAAATGGGTTGAAAAGACAAGTTTTAGAGACAGACATTCATTGTCATGCTTGCTCAGTACTGTGATTATTTTGTTTGCTTTTTTGAAATCAAACAACACTGGAAAATACAACAGTTTTACAGTTAGATCACATGAGAATACAGAACAAACTTGTTAAGTGTATTGTGCTTGCAATGCATATATCTGTAGTGACAACTTACTGTACACACAACACTATTTCATGGATTATGACAAAGACAGAAAAATAGAGAAGAAAACATCCCCACCTCCTTATATCTTTACTACATGAATATTAACTACTCCTGTGGAGTGGATGTCCTGATCACTGAAGCAATTTTGTTATAGCTGATAAAAGGAGCATGAAACTTGGAGACATGAGATCTGGAGTAATACCCTCACCACATTCACATCTACAGCAATACTTCAGTTGTCTTTCAGGGAAGCTAGGAGTAAGTATTCTGTTCCAAACCTGTGTAATATTGAGAAGCTATTTGTCTTCTTTATGAATATTTTACTCATCAGTTAAAAGGAAGACAGAGATGATAATATTTAACCCTGCAAAATATGAGAAAAGTGAACTAACTTTAAACTTGGGTCTAACTTCAAAATTGGCCACACTGATGTGGCAGGGAGATTGTATATAATGACTTGCAGAGGTCTCTTCTAGACAAAATTATTCTGTCATTCTGAGAAAAAGAGATGCTAAATTAAATAAGTACTACTCAGGATAGTAGTAAATTCTCTCTGTGCCCCAGCATCTCCAAATTGGCACAGGAAGTAAAACATCTCTAAGTAATCTGTAAATATATGTGAAAAGACATTTAGATTTCGTAGCCATTCAGCCCCTGGGCTCCTGGGTAGGATTATAAGCAACTGTAGCAATATTTTCTGAAGGAGGAGCCTAATGTAATTCCTGAAACATAACCCCATATGTAAAGAATTTCCTGGCATCTTTTCTTTAACAGCAAATGAGTGGGAAAGGGCATGGGAACAACTGCTTAACACTGTTCTTTGATTGCTGTCCAGATGTTTGGAGAGATCTGATTTTTTGGTCTGCCAGGTAGGTCTGTCATGATTATAACCCAGTGTACAAGCTTTAAAATAATTTCCATTGGGATATTCACAGAAGCTTGGCCATATGCAAAAGTGCTTCACAAAGGTGGTTTCCAGTGGGTTGTTACCCTTCAAATATTTGCCCCATCAAGCCATACTGAAAGCATTTGCTTAGAGTACTATATCGGTTGCAATGTAATTTCTGTTGGCTCAGAGGTAAATTAAAACATAACATTGGTGACTAGGCAAGATAAACAAAACTGAAATTACTTTTGCTATTCTTTTACATAGCTTCTTTCCTTTATGGGATGACAATCAATCCAGTGTTTTATAGGTGCTCAGCTCCCATTGGAGTGTAGGTGTCTGCTGTTTAGTCAGATTTCTCAAGATTACAGGTGTCAGGCTTTTGAAGATCTAAGCATTTACCTTTCTACCAAACACACATGCCTAGTAGTGTCTTTCGTTAATATTATTATAGATTTCCATTAAAGTTAACAGTTTACAAGAAATACATAGTGAATTTAGATTTTTCCCTCATTGGAAAAAATGTGTTCCTTCAAATAACTTACGACAGTTATCTGGAACTAGAATCATTGAAATGTTAGCTAGTGGGGGCATCTGGAAGTCCTCTTGCTCAACACCGTGCCCACAGCAGGACTGCTGCCCACACTAGAATGAACCAACCAGTTCTTCGTCTAGCTGTGTTGAAAACCTCCAGGGATGACCTGCTCCAATGCTGCACTAATGCTGATGCTGAGAAACCTTCTTCTGGTGGCCAATCTGATCTCACTGCTGAATTTCTAAATAATTTACTGCAACTAGTTGAGACAGGATATTTAAGCTGTGGTAAGTCAGACGAGCCACGTGATACAATTTCTGTTACCTAATGAGATGAATATGCAAGTACTTCCGGAATCTTTCAGTCTACTCCACCTGTGATTGAAATTCACCTTGTGTGTAGCTTTCTTGCCTCTGGAATCTGCCTAAATAAATGTTCATTGCAACTGATCACTTTCTTTACTAGTCTCATGTGTAATATGAAAGTGAAAGTCCCTAGAAAATAGTATTTCCGTGAGGTTTTTAAGCAAATTGAAGTTCAACCTCAGATTAAAACACTTCTGACCCATCCTCTCCTTGACCATTGAAAGGATATAGCAGTTTACAGCAGTGTGACTGCATATCCAATGGCAAAAAGTTTTCTTGTTGATGATGATGTTTAATATAATGAAATGTTTGTTACATCAATTATTAAAGGGAAAAACCCCACTACCACTGTCTTTGCTATCACCACTAACACATCTCAGCAAAAAGAATAAACGCTGAAATTGATAACAATTCCCTGCAACAGCTCAAAGCCAAAATGTTGGCTTTCATTCACTACTATTTATGTGCAATTAAATAGAATAATCTTATTAATTTATAAACAATATAATTTAAAATTATTTCACAAATTTAAAGTGTGACAGGATAAACCTTATATAGTCTTGTGAAAAGACCACGTGGTTAACACCTCATGACAGAGACGTATACACGAAGCCTTTAATTTGCGTCATTTTATACTTTGTATTTAACATATCAACTCAGAGACTTCCAGCCATAGGAACAGCAGCACAGGACACCCTCCAACTTTTTACAAAAGAATTTTTGCATTTGCTCCTTCAATGAATTGATGCTACTCAGCCTGCCACGGTCCCACATAGAAATGGATTGACACACTGTAGATCGAGAAAGTTTTCAGTTCACTGAAACATAAACTCACTGATATCTCGAAGTGAGACAGCCCAAGCCACCTGGGACTTTGGATATCCAGCTCCAGCCACCTTGTATGCAAACATAAAAAACCCAATTAGACAGCGTCAGAGATGTAAATGTCACTACCTACATCAAAAGATCTGCATGCTCTCACTTACTAAGAGCTGATAATCGGTTCTACAGTATAGTAGTGATGAAAGAACTGATCGAGTGAAAACCAAAGACTGCACATTGCAAGTCCAAATTGCACAACGAAAACCAACTGTACAAATTACACAATTAATGATGAATTAATTGAAGTTACATTTTCTCAAGGTTTACTGACAACTAGCTGATACTGGCCTCATGAGAATACCTTGGCAGAAATTACTAAGGTCTGGCTTTTTATTCAGATTGTATCACAAGCTCTCAGCTGACTTCAAAACCCCGATAAAAAATGAGGGTGTGTTCCCATAATATTTAATTCCCATTGGATTTAGCTGCTGTGATATTTAACCTGTTTCTGCACTATAATTTAATTAAACTTATTCCACATACAGATATGCTAATGCACATCATTTTCTCACCACAGTGTAACTAGAAGTGAAATGTAAATGTAAAACTTAAGCAAAACTTAACCACCTGCTGAAGCACTTAGGCTTCATCAAAGTATTTTGGAAAATAAGCTGATGAATGCAATCATGTGCATCCAAAACAGACATGGAAGGAGATTCATCATTCAATGGTTTCTTGTTCTTTTGTCTTCATGATGTTTATTTTCCTCCACTTCACTTCTTCCAACACTTATTCCATAGTTAGGATATGACAGGGATTTCAGTCATGCTCTATGTCCTATCCAATTACAGAGATGGAACAATTTCCCCAGAAAATCAGACCCTTGCTACAACTTCTGTATTTTTTACCATCTTTGTCTTGAAAGTATGTGGTCATTATTAAGTCTTGTCTGACCTGTTACTACTGAACTCTAGCAGACTAACATGGAAATTTCTAGGAAGATTAGATGAATTTATTTTCTACTCAAGCATTTATAACTTCATGACTACTGGTTTTGCAGAGAGATCTCATTTTTTTCTACATCACAGAATTGCTTTATAAACATAGATAATAACTAAGCACATGGCAAGCAGGTGCAATGAGTTCTGCCCTTTCCCTTTCCAATATGCTGGAGCTATGATAACATACCATGGCAGAGCTGTTTTATAAGTTCCAGTAAGACTGCACCTCCTCTCCACAACTCTCTGCAAATGTGGCACACCCTTGTTTGACCAGAAATGTCACCTTGAGCTCAGTCATTCCATGGTTTTCCCAAGTAATTGTTTCTATCATAGTGTGACACAATTGACATACATTAAGATTTTGCCTTTTCTACACTGAAATACGTGGTGGTGAGTTAAAATAAAAGAGCCCTGGGGCACGCACAAGAGAAAGTAGCCTGGAACCTCCTGGGAGTGGCTGCACAGTGACTAGTGAATGCTCTGGGTGAAGCAGATGTCTAGGACATAACTAACTTTCAACCACTCCTTTCTATACTCTACTGCTCTGCTTTGTGTGAGCAGGGAAGCACTCTCTACTATCACTATCTAATGTACTCTATTATTTTTCAGATAGATTAAATCCTAGTATGCACTATAAAAAAACAAAACTGGCATAGTTAGGAGGTGGTTGGGCCTCCCACATATGATAAACTGTGCTTTTAAGCTGTAGGTTTCATAATAAAATGTTTGTCATGGGTTTCAGGCATGTCTTGTTCATCTGGCCTCAGCTATTCATTCTCATCCCACCCTTGGCTCATTGTCCCCTCTGATTCTTCATCATTAGTCTTTGTGGGACTACAGTGTGTATCAGCTCTGAAATATTGATCCAGTTTCCAAAAGCTGGATCTGATTCAGTTAAAATCAAACAGAATGCCACACTAACTCATTTTTTTATTCTTTAAGATGGATCCATTCCCTCCTTTGGTTCAGAGACCAAACAGTTATCTTTACAAAACGAGAGAGTGACTCATGGGGATGTGAAAACAAGAGCAGTACTGCTGCCTTATAGTGTCATGAATCCATGACTTTAGGGCACATCGAGCTTTGCTATGGCCAGCTACTGCTGAATGCCTGCAGCTGTCACTACAGGCAGCCAGGCTGGCTATCACTGCTGTGGATGAGTCATGTTGGGTAGCATTTTACACCTACTTTGTGTAGACATAAGTTGTAATAAGGTGAAGATCAGGTCTTGTTGTCTCTTCAGATCTCTGGATTATTTTAGCTATGCAGGAATCCCTGTCTGAGGGTGTATCCACAGTAGGATAAAAGTGTGCTTTTGCCACATAGATTCATGGAGAACTGGAACCTTGTCTATAAATTAAAATCTTGCTAGCCAGATGAAAGCACCAGCAGTTTTCAATGTCTTGTGTAAGAGCTGACCTTATGCTGTTTAACTTCTGGTAGGAACATACTGTTTCCCTTCGGGAAGAAGAGGCAAAAGGACTCAGTAACAAAGGGTTGAGAGGTTTTTTTTTTCTGTGCTACGGGTTCTTCTCTGTCATTCCCAGTGTAAAATGAGCCATTCTGATGCTGTTAATAAATGATACCGGGCTTCTCCTCTTCTCCAGTTTGTCATAAAATCACGTGCCAGTTTCATCACTTTTTCTCACAACACACATTGCAAAAATTACTTTTAAAATATTCCTTTGCATTGGTATCGAAAGCACAAGACTGGATCTGTTCAACTCTTGTGAACCTGTTTGGTGTAGGGGAACAAGGTGGATGTTACCACCTTCAATCAAAGATTAGCTGCTTTAATCAAAGATGTGAACAGCATTCTCAACTTTTGATTTCCACAAAGCCTGTTTGTTTTACTCAAGGCTAGTTTACTACGCCCCTGTTACTATGGAATTGCTAGGTTGCTAAGCCACACCTTTATGAACATACTTAGCACTTCCTGCAGAGTGCAGCCTTAGGAGCCTTCTTCTATACTCCGGAGAGATCATTGGAGGTAAAAGAGCATAAACAGCCACATCTTAAGACTTTGGCTGGCTGGCAAAGCCGGTGCACATCACCTGTCTTTGTGCTACCGTTTGACAGTTCACACAAGATTTTGGGAAGCATTTACCATGCGGTGTACTTTTCAAAAGTATTCGATGCTTAGGATACTGATAATAAGCTTCCTACCCTTTCATTGGTAGAATGCAGCTCTTCCACTGCTTTGTGACTAGAAGATAATGAACTGGTGGGTTCCTCTCAAGTCCCTCTGGGCTGATATATATACTGTATTGGAGCAATGGGAGGTTGACTGCCAGTTGCAGCAGACAGGGTAAAGGTTCATTACACATAAACAACCCTTTCAGTGCTCTGAGGCAGCATCATGGTATAATTGCTAGATCACTTGCATCCTCCTTTTCCTGGCTCATCTGTAATTTAAATTATTATT
The DNA here is from genome assembly GCA_033816785.1 of Picus viridis. Taxonomy (NCBI): domain Eukaryota; kingdom Metazoa; phylum Chordata; class Aves; order Piciformes; family Picidae; genus Picus; species Picus viridis. The sequence continues at coordinate 1,509,704 of CM066591.1, read as the reverse complement.
TAAAAATATTTGTCAGTCCTGCTGATGCTGAACATTCATATGAATTTTATGGAGTTTGTTAGTTGTTGGTTTTTAATAAGAAATGATTTTCAAAACATACATTCAGTGCTAAAACAAACACACAAAACCAACCTAAACCCCCACAAGAAACCAAACCAAACCCCTAAAGTACAGAACTCAGTGCTGAAACCTAAGCTGCCTGAATGTCCAAAGCACACTGAACATTCATATTAGAAACTTCTTAATGATGAATCATTCAGGTAGTTTCACAGTTTTGCCCTTCCCTCTGATTCAGGATGTAACACCATCTTCTGTTTTATGGCCACTGAATGTTGCAAATGGGACTTCAGGTTACCACTAAGTATTTCTTACAGTTTTTATAATGTTGCAAATTATTCCAGCTTCTAAGGCTTGGGTGGATATTAAGGATGATTAATAAGATATTGTTACTAGCACAGCACTAAGGTGGAGTAGGCGTGAGTAATTGTATTCTGTGGGAACTTAATCAGAATCCTCCAGCTCATGGGCATGAAAGTGTTTTGAAATCACAACAATTAAAAGCAAGGATAGAAAATCAACAGCATTTTAATGCAAGTTTCCTTCAGGATTTCTCTAAAAAGAAAGCTATAGAAAATTAAAAATTGGAAATCAGTTACTGTACTGTAACTTTTACTTTTCTGAGAATGAAACCTGTGGTAGACTTTAGGATGATGTAGGCTCAAATGCAATGGGAAAGGATTCATATTTTAAGAATTAACTTGGCTGCATGGGGCTAAAAGCAGTAGAGGAGACAGACAATGCATTTGAGAATGCACCCTCATTGCTTCAAAGGAACAGCTGCCACCATAAGTCACAGTATCCTACAGGAGGGTAAGAAGGAGATTGTGAACATACATGCAATGAAACAGAACTAGTGGGTGTAAAATAACAGCCAGTTTCATTTATTGGCACAGTTTAGCTGCAGTAGCAACCAAAGCCCCAGTGAGCAAACAGCCTGGTGGAGGAATGTATTCCACAGCTCTGCAAAGATTTCATATGAGGCAATACCCTTTCACTGGGATTAGTTGCCTTTCTCAAGAGCAGGCTCAAAGGGATTTACAAAACCACTATATGCACAGAGTCATAGAGTAACTTCTGCATTGTTGTATGGACAATACACTGCATAAACCAGACTTTTTTGTCTCATGTAGAAGAGAAAATATCCCTTTCTTAGAGGAATCCTATGGGACTGTGGTAATACTGGGGTAAAGCAGGCAGGATTATACAGTCTCAGCAAAATAAAACCCCAAAGCATTGTTATGACCACTGACAAAAAGTCTGAAGGAACAGGGATAATTAAGCCAACAGTTCTGCAAGTCAGAACCTCAGGTCCAGGTTCTTGGACAACAAATAGTCAAGGTCAAATGCCGCCATTTATACACAAAGGAAAATCAGAGATCAGGGATCTACTTGTGTTGTTTCTTCAGCCCTTTAGAGGATAAAGGCGTGTACAAAGCCTATTTTCATACTGTGTGAATCACTTCAGTGACTTCAGCATCAAATTTCAAAGAATCAAAACATTACAGTTCCATTTCCTAATCTATTTCCTAGACCAAAATGCATCTTATTTGCATCAAGGTAACAACGATAATGTCTGGAAGGCAAGCTGATGAAAATACCTGATCCCATATTGTAGACAAACATGTATGTATATCTACATGCATATATACAGAGACCCTTTGTTACACATTCATTTTCATTCCTCACCTTTCTGTTCTTTCAGTTTTCAAGTTTGAGCCAGAGGCAGATATCTCATCTGTTGCCTTTTAGCATTTCTGGCTTCTTCAGTCTTCCTGTAGTTTATATATGTCTGTACTTTCTGTCAAGTATCTGAAAATACAGAGTATTAGCTGAGTATATAGCAACTGGTGCCTGTAGAGATCATCACTTTTTCACAATAGCATTACAAGTGTAAATTTAACACATCAATCACAACATACAGTCATTACTGTCCCTCCTTCCTCAAAATGAAAGGAAGTGACACTTCAGAGTAAAACTGCCTTACTAGTGTGAAATTCACACCTGCTATAATGTCATTATACATCTCATATCTTTACATCTGATTTGAACGCAAATCTCTCCTTTTTCTACAAGCAGCACACGGGACCTTTTTCAGAATCACTGCCTTGGAGAGACATGCTCCTTCCACAGAGATGCTTCATTTTGATACCTTTCCTCCACCCCTCCCAGCAATGCCTTCATGTTTAAAGCAATTTCACTCTGAAGTTACTATACTTATGCAACTGTTGCTTCTTGCATAGCCATTAATAATTGTTTTCCAGCTGGATTACGCCATTAGGTACTCTGCATAAGGCTGCACCTTAATAAACGAATAAAATTAAGTTCATGTCAGTACAGCAGGTACTACTTCCGATCTGCTTGACTTAAAGCGAGTTTTCTTTAATGTATGTTGGGTATGAACTGCAAGTATTAAAAAGGGTGGATAATCTCCTTTTCCTCATTACTCCTTCCTCTGTGTACACACTTGCCAACACATGGACACAGTTTCAGTACATGTGTCTCTCTGATACCTTTGATGTAACAAAACGCATGACTGGCAGAATTCTCCCTGAGGATTCAGAAACTCAGGATATCTGCTCCTACTTGTAAATAGTGTGAAATTATATTTTAGCCACAATTAAAAATACATCTGCTTAGCAGGGCTCTTGGAAGTGGGTGAGGATATGCTACCACTGATCAATGACACAAAAAAAGGAAAGAACTCCAATGGCAGGCTTGAGTCCAAAGCTGGATCATGACTGAATTTTCCCTAGGCCGTGTAATGTAAACCACATTTCTGCAAAAGATATCATACTTCTTACCATTTGCACAGTTTCTCAAAAAGTTTCATTGCAACATGACAGATGTCAGTTGTGAAGGCTGCATTCAGCACAGAACTAACTTGTTGCCTTCAGGTTCAGCTATTGCTTCCGGCTAAGCAGACTCAAGAGAAGTCTCCAGTGGGCCCTGTAAAAACTCATTTACTAGTCTTGAATAGTACATGAGTGAATTCCTGTTGAAAGTTAAAGCAAGAAAGGAAAAGCTTTAATGTCATCACTTTTGTTGTAAATTAGTTATATTGTACTTTCTGGACTCTGGATCCATTCTAAATAAAGAAGTCATTGCTACTGTCATGATTGGTGTACTCTATGCCTTTGTGCTCTTTAGATGCATTTATTCCACTGTAGTAAGACATGCAGTGAACACAGGGTTTAAGGCTATTTGTAGTACTTGCCTTCATTTTAATGCTGCACATTCCAAAACTGTGTCCTTTGCCCATGACTAAAGCGTAGAATTATATTAATGGAACATGACTGTCATTTAATGTCTGCAAGACCACACACTGGCCTAGGCAGGCAGTGAAGTATGCTTTAAAAAACTGAAATTAGTGTGGGAGGCCTCTAAGTACACATAATATTATGATGCTTTTGTGTTTGGCCACAGAACTACGAATCTCTTAGAAAAACTGCTCTGGAAGATGGTAGCGGCACAGTATCCCATCACACTGCTCTGCAGTCACTGTCCTACCTTCGAATCAAATGGTAAGTGCCAGCAACTGAACCAACATCTCTTTGTGGATTTTCTTCTATGAATTCATTCAAATAATAATCCATGTTAATTTGTATGTTGGTCAGGAAACAGAAAGAAGTAACATTGAGCTGCACCTAGACTACTTCTATGATCGGATCACTGTTGATCAAACACCATTCAGATTTGCACAGTCAGTCTTAAACGACTAACTTCACATGAAGAGACTCTTGATTTTATTTGTTTTACAAAGCATTTATAAGAAAGCTCTGCTCAACAGTTGCACAACATCTTTTGCCTTTTACTTTTGCTTCCTTCAACTGAATTCTAATAGTTCTCCTTAATGTCTTGGGAAGATGACAGTCATGTTCTACCTAATGATTAAGACTCTTCCCCGAGGTTTGTGTGTTCTCTGATTCAATTTGAATTTTTTTTTTACCCTGAAGAAAAAGTATCAAGCCAAGTAGATGTATCTAAAGAATATAAAGGGCATGTTTAAACAGTAGTAAGTCTCACACTTCATATGCACTACAAAGAAAACCACAGGATAACAGGCACATCCCATTTTAAATATAAAATATGTATGTTTGTACATATAATAATGACGTGGGAATCGGATACGAGACGTTCATAATATTGAGGTGATAGAACCTTTGAACACTCCATGTATAATCTTTCCCTTCTCAAACATGCATTTTTCTTCACAGCCCACCTAGAATTAGGTCACCTTTGAAGATGTTCCTAGACAGTGACTGTAATACACCCAATGCAAGTGAACAAATATACTGCTATTGCAGTTGCACTACTGTACAGTTTATCTCAATGAGGCAGGAGGAGGAAAAAAAGGTATTTCATCTTGTGAAAAAAAAATTAGTCTTTTGTCTTGACTTATGGCTCCAAAACACCAAAAGGAAAATCTACAGCCCATAAGAACAGTAGTAGTGTTTGTTAATAGAAGCACTACATTGCCTATGTTAAATGGTAAATGTCCATTTATTTGCCCAGCTCAGCTTTCAACATTACTACATTAATCCTTACAGTGGAATAACATGGCACTCTGCTTGAACATTTTCTGCTGTGTAGATAGGGGCAGTCAAGCTGTAACACAGCAGTCAAACACAATTCACAACTAATACAACTCTCATGTGGCCTACAGTGAAAAAAATTTTGTATTTTTGTGTGAAATTTAACTAGTTAGCATAGATGTATGTACTAATAGTTGGCCTGCCAAAAGCACTTCAAAGATCTGTTCAGCCTCAGAGTAAGGCAAATGTTTCCAGGCCTGGTATAAAATTTACCTTGTGAACAGCTTTGTCAGCTAAACACAGTAATACATCCCATTTACCTGTCAGAGCTTCTACAGCAGAAACCTCAGCCTTCTTGTGTCTACTGGCAGAAGAGGCAGGTACACACTCTCTAATTTCCTTCACAGTCATCTGCTTAAGCGTAAATAGCCAACAAAGACATTTTTTGGCATTTGAGATGGTCTTGCCCATAGAGTACTAGGGAGCATTCATTCAATCCTTTCCACTGACAGAACTGCTCCAGGTGACAGGAACAAAAAAACAGATTGAGTGATGGCATATTCAATAGACTCAGCAGCACTGCTGAGCGAATGCTGATGTAGAGTATAAGAAACTGCTAAAATCACAGGAAAATGATACACCGCTCTGCTACTTTTCAATTCAGTAGGCATGGTGATTACTGCACAACTGGCTGAAGCTACCTTCAGTTTCTGCATGCTTTATTTCATTATATTGTGTTACCAAAGGAAAATTTAAAAACTGTAACATAGAGATGACATCTCACTCTAAAACTTTAATGGTTTTAAGAGTTATCAGACAACAGGTTCATGTGACCACCTGCACATCTGAATTGAATTTTCAACTTAAATGCTGTTCAGACAAATCTTTGACCCTTGCCTTTTCAAGCTAAACTTATGAACAAAATTTGAGGTTCAATACTACAGCTAAGCTGGTTTGACAGCTTGCCACTGCCAGAAGTGGGAGGTCCTTCCTGTTTCCCCACTCTTCTCTTTCCCAGCTGCATGTATCCCATCTCTTTGTACCTGCTGTGGTTGCGGTCAGACTCTAGCTGAGCCAAAGCAACTTGTTAATCCACCAGTAAAACACCTTTTAGTTGCCAGGCTGATTTTGTTCTGTGCTGCCAGAGTGAGAGGAAACAGTCTCCCCCTTTCAGCAAACTGTAATGCTGGCCAAAGCCATGATGCAATATTCCTCTCATTACTTACTGGAAAAAGCAGATTTTGTGTTTGTAACCAGGAGTATGGAACTTGTTTTGGCAAGTAAAATTTTCAGAAGCTTTGGCTCCCTCACTATCCTTCAGGTTGCACTTTCACAACCTTTTTCTTTCACAGGGTAGGTTGAGGCTGGAAATGCTGTTTTAACTGTGACTTTGGCAAGTACTGCCACTTACGCCCTTTTAGTGTCCTTCAAACAAATACAACATCAGTATGAGAGGTGACTTGAGAACAGACTTCCTTAAGGTGTCATAAATAAAATGTTATTTCATACACCCTCATCAGCTTACTACAGACTTAAAGACATAACAGTTGTTTACTTCAGATGCACGTATAGGTGACAAAACAATAAAGAGAGATTAATCAGTAAGCAGCCAAACTCTTCATTAGTTAATGGGTCATGCACTCATAGATACTATTTTGAAATATCCACAGCAACTGTTTCAGCCTCTGGATCTTTCAACTTCTGGAATTTTACATTTACCAATCTTTTTAGAACGACAGCTAAAGCACAGATGAGAAAAAGGGATAATACAGCACTGTCCTTAAATGTTTTATATCATCAATGTCCGAGACAGAAACTGATATTGGACTAGCATGTCGCTGTTTCCCAGAACACAAACCTGATGGTATGAAGGATAGATCTTTTCAACATATCACATGCATACTCATATGTATTTTGAGTGTTCCCTGTAGTTCTACAGCAGTACACTCAGACATACCCTTTTGAATGGTTGCTTTCTTTAAGTATAATTTTAGTCTGCTGCAAAGTTACTCAGACTTTCAAGAGGCACTCCAGTCTGAAGGCTGGAATAATCACTTTAGAAACACCTTGTGAATAGGTACTATGCAACCAGCTTTATTTGTCTCCATCCCACCTTTTAATAACAAAAAGCAGCCTCAGGCCATTGAGCCTTCCCCAGCACCTGTTAATCTCCAGGAAACAGCTTCTTTCTCAACTGTGGTTGCTTAACTGATGCAACCTTAACATCCCCAGATGAATCAGCACTGAATTATTAGCAAACTTCTGACTCTACTGTCCCTTCACCTCCTCGTACTTAATTTACTGAGGAACGTGTCAGGGTTCACATTTGGGAGGTCATTCTAGAGCCCACGTTTGCCTCTGAGACATTTAACTTCTTTTTCCTTTGAATCTCTTTCTAGAGTCCAGTAAACGCCATTCATTTCTATTCACAGATTGCATTGAGTTGGAAGGGACCCTCAAAGGTCATCTTGTCCAATCCCTCTGCAGTAAGCAAGGGACTTCAACTAGATCAGGCTGCCCAGGGTCATATCCTGTCTGATCTTGTATGTCTCCAGGGATGGCTCCTCAACCTGTTCCAGTATGTTATCACTGTCATTGTAAAGAACTTCTTCCTTAAATTATTTTATATTATATAGATCATTCTCTTTATGAGAACTCATGATTTCTATGTAGTTTTGGTTCTTCTTAGCTGGAAAGGTCCTAAATGATGTTTTTGAAATTTAGGGATTAAGGTTTTAGTACCATCAAAACAAAGTACGCTGTTGACAAAGCCACTGAAGAGAAAGCCCTTGCAGTGAGCAGAAAAGAATTTCTCTCTCATCTGAGAACTAGAAACTCCAGTGAATGATGGAACTGAAAGGACGGAAGGATCAACAGATTTATCAGTAACCTTTTTCTCAATAGCCTGCACATGCATTTATAAACACATACAAATAGATATTTAAATTGTGTATTATATAAATAAATATACACACACTTTTTTTTTCCCCTTAAGCAGTTATTCAGAAGGTTGGTCAAGGATGAAATCTCTTGATGGTTTTGCTGGTGTTTTAACTTGTTCCTGTGAGGACTCTTTTTTGTTTTCCCCTCAGTTTCACTGAGCAGAATGGCCTGCATGTAACAGAAATAGCATTAGGAATAGTAAGACCTTATTTTCAGCTTTTAACACTTCTAACCAGTAAATAAAACGAGGCAGAAATCAGAAAAGGAAATTTCTTTAGTTTTTCAATTTCTGTTCTTGTAACTCCTCAGTATCCCCACCAGAAAGGATGGGTTGTCTGCTTTAGTAACGTTCCCGAGTCGTACACATGACCTCATTCACCCTCCACGGGGTGTGGCCGTTGGCTGTGTTTATTGAGCAGCCTCTAGCGGTTCATCACAGGAGCTACCCTAGGCTACAACTTGATGGGCGGCAGTTGCAGCTCTCCAGGCTGTCCCGGACGCTTTTGACCTGGCCTTTGAACAAGGATGAAGACAGGCAGTGGAAAGATAACATGTCAGTAACATTGAACTCTGGGCCATAAAAATTGATTTGATCCTGAAACATTTATGTTGTGGTAACGGCTAACAGGACATGCAGAAAACCACAGGGAGGAAGGAAAAAAAAAGGGGGGGAAAGGTGTTTGATTTGTCCCAAGAGCAGTATGTGAATTAAAAATAAACCAAACCATCAAACAATTCTGACAGTGATATTTATCTTGAACCTTATGTTTTCTTTCTTCAAAGAGGCTACAAATTTCCCATATTAAATAGCTGCAAAATTTCCAAGATGCAGCAATTGCTGACAGGAAAACCAGTGCCTTATGCAAAGCTTTTTAGCTGTTCTTTCATTTTAGTCAGAAGAATTAGGTATTGGATATGCCAGAATCACAAGGCTAGCTAGACTACATTTTCAAATCTCTAGGAGACATTAGGTGAAAGGATGGAGGCTTAAGGTATGCTCTGAAGATCAAAATTGAGCTTATTGCTGGGAATAAGCTTCAGTTGCTTATCTTCTAATTGCACACTACTAAGAGTTAATTTGTGATACTGTCAGACCTCGTAAGTCAAACATTATCTGGGCCATATAAGGTGGAAAAGAAGTATTGAACAACAGCTTGCAGAGAATAAAATTGCAAGGGTAATAACTGAACTCTGAGCCATCCACATTCAGAGACCAAGTAATCAATTAGTCCTATTGCTAATCACTGCAGCACCGACATATTCATACAGTAATAATTAATCTCATAGATGACCAATAGAGAACGTGGCAGCAGAAAGAAGGCCAATTCAAAGTACACAGATTTCAACCCCCATCTGGTTTTTAGCATATAGACTCCACTTTTGTCAGGACAGTGTGATTTACCTACCATTTTACCTAGTCAGGAGATTAATTGTGGCAAGGTACTTCAGAAAGGCTTTTTTTTACTTTCTACCTGTGTTACATTCACTGTCAGTGCCCCAAATACACCAGTAGGCCTTAGATGACCACACACAACTACATTGGATTTTCTATCTATACACCATGCCTACAGGCCCAAGAGCCCATTTCATCTCAGCCTACAAGCCATGCTGTAAATGTATATGTCATATAGACCACTTGCCTCTGTCCAGCATGGTTTCTGGCCTCACTTCCTCCTCCTGCTCATTGGGACTCCCAAAATAGACCCCGTCTTCCTCATTCGCTTCATCTGTGACTCTTGAAAGACCACGACCTCTGCACACCCAATTCAGGTATTGCAGGACCAGTACCTGCCCAGTAAAAAGGCAGCCTGTGTAACGGTCAGCCCTATTTCTAGGGCTGCTGCCACCCCTCCCAAATACATGGAGCAGCCCCACTCTGCCTACTCCTTGACAAGAAGCTCAGCCCAGGAACGCATTCTCAAGCCTGAGTTAAAATAGGGCTTCTGGAGCAACTAGCTAAGGGTGTGGGTGGAGGTCCCAGGTGACGGTGGTCTGAAGGCCTGTCAGAGCAGCCAGTGGTCTGCAAATAGGTTCCATGTATAACTACTCTTCATTCTGCACGGTTGGTATCTTCCTCAGTAACACTAAATACTGAATTTTAAAATTAAATACAAAAACATCAGCTGAATTGCAGTTAAATCTGAGGGACAATGCTCTTCTTCAAAAATAAGTATTTAACAACCAAGCTCTATTAGCTTTGGAAAGCTCCCTCTCTTCTGTGAGGGAGCCAAGTAAATTTCAGTGTAAGTTTTGAAGAACTTCTGTCACAGGCACTCAGACACTGAAATAAATATAAGTAATAAAAAAAGTCAACAGGGATGACCTTTCAATAGGAGTAATGTATCTTTCAGTTTCCTGAGCTTTAGGCTTCCTCTTCTAGAGATGTAACTGAAGTATCAAGATACAGGGAATCCAAGGCAGTCACTTGATCTTGCTTGTAATTGAGGCTGACCCTGGTAACTTCTCTACTTTGAGGAACCTTTCATAAATCGTGGCTTTTGTTTACATGTTTGGAATGTACACATTCAAGGGAAAAAAACCACAAAACAACAAACACAACATTTTTGGGGGCCAGGAAAGTAAAGATGGGGACACGAAACATATCAGCTACCTTCAGAGGCACTCTCTCATGATAGGGCCAGCAAAACCTGTATTTTGTATTCTTGTCAAATACCACCAATACTCTTTATGTCATAACAAGCAATCCTCAGACTCCCTAAACCTCTTGCTACTTTAAAACACCAGCTACTATAAATGTGTTACTGTACTATATTTACACTGAGAGTCTTCACCTGAGGTTTCCTTGAACCATCAGGGAAATTACAGAAGAGATTGACAGACATTTCCCTTATCTGACTAGGAGAGGAAACAAACCAATCTGCATAGACCCCAGGTACTAGTACGGGAATCACTCGGTTTACCTTTGAGCTTCCTAAACCAAAGCCACATTGTAACTTCTTTTACCTTCCCTCCTGTCTCACTCCCCTCTTTTCATACAAAGCATAGTAAGATCGCTTTACCATTTCCTTCACCAGCCTAAGGACAGAGCTATTTCCTGTACTGGTGGTAGAGGAACAAGCCCTCTGGGTATCCAGACAGGCGATGGTGCAGTAATTGGAGACAAGGCCACTGAATAGCAAGGCAGTGCTGCAAACTGCACTGATAACAGCACTCTTCAAGCTTAACAGTCGTTCATCTCAGATATATATAGGTTTTAATTGAATTGTATAGGAAAAGAGTTTCCACTTGATTTCAGATTCCCTGGACAATACCAGTAAGTACAGAACAACAGAGATTTACAATCCTGAGTACTCATCTAGATACGGTTTTGAGTATAACAAAATTAGTGCAACCAAGTGTGATATTTGGTCTTTGTTATGGATAAGAACTTAATTACTTTGCAATTACCCTTGTGGCTTTCCTTGTGATGGTTTAGAACCCTGAAGACTGATAGAGCAGCTGTGTGTATACATAGATATGCCTTCTGCGATGTTGTCACGTGTTTTTCTGGTTCTAATCTTCTGAGATTCTTCCATATTAAGTCTAGGATTTAAAAAGAAAGTCTTTCTTCTCAGAGTATTAGCCAGAGTAATACCGATTGCTTTTCAAACCTTCCCAGAGCCCAGTTCATCCACACCTTGACAAAGAAGGAAACAATGCTCTTAACTATCTCAGAGTACCTTATATTTAGCTTTTTCTCCTGGTTAATTTCTTATCTCCTGGGTAATCATATCCCAAAAGTGCTATCCTCCACATTCTGCTTCTCTTTATAACTGCATAATCTCCCTTTCCATTGCTTTTTATTTCCATAGCCCAGACCCAGAGGAAGTTTAACAAAGCAATTACAAGGCACACACTGTTAACAGGATCTGCCTGTGCCACACCGAAAAGCAGTCACCCTTGAAGTGTAAAGTCAGCTTACAGAAGAGAGGGAACCAGTAACACAGCCAACACTGCAAGTGGAGAAAGCCTTGTCGAATTGAAATGAGAGGGAAGAATTTAGGTAGGAAATGCAATTATCATACTGGAATTTGGCAACAACATCTAGACTGACATTCTTCTTCATAGGGAATAGGGGGGTTTTGATGACTGTAGGCAGGAACAGTCTTGGCTTTGCCATCTTCCAAAAAACATACCACTTCCATCAAAAGACTGTTCCAGTATTGTCAGAAAGACTTTTTACCTCCAAACCAAAAATCACATGCAAATAGAAAAACATAACAATTGATTTTTTTTTCATTAAGATACAAATCAGAAATAAGAAGTCTATGTAATTCTACCAAAGTCAGTGATTGAAAATCTACAAACCTTCACTTTTCACTTTGCTTTGCATACAGGTAAAGTAGTTTAGATCAGTTCTTTCTACAAAAGTATTTTAGTAAGATATTGTTTTTCACTAAGGTTCTTTTAAAAAGCTTGTAAGCATTGATTAGCTTTAACAGAGGCCAACACTTAAAACTGAAGAAATTTATATATTTCTTGTATATTACAGGAAAAGGGCCACTGACTGGAACAAGTCTTCATTTCCACATCTAGACTTATCAGATCACTTCATGACTGAAAACTGCTTTAGTATCAACCACCAAAACTTCTCTTTCTCCAGAGAATTACTGTTACGTGAAAAGATGACTTGAATAGTTACAGCAAGAAGTCAATGATAATGATGTAAGAAAATCTGACTCAGTGGACTCTGACAGTGTCAGATAAAAGCAAATACAACCCCAAATCAGGTGGTGAAAGGTTGTAGTTGATGGTCAGGGAATGTGTGTGGTGGCAGGGGATGGGAGGGATGATATCTCACTATTCCGAGAGATATCATCCTGATCATTTGAAATTGCTGTGGAACTGGCCCCTGACTGAGGATTGCCAGGCAACCCAAGAGACCTGCACCCTGACCCAGGGTAAAGGATCACCTCAGGAAAGAAGGATCTCAATTAGTGTTTTATAAAACACGAAGTCATACACTTTTACAGCACAGTTAATAACATACAAGCAATATTCAACATATGAAAGAACAAACAGATATTAATCTTGTTAAAAATGTAACATAAATTATAAGGATCTTTTAGTTGTTGCCACTATTTATAATTACAAAATTAATTATAAGGGCCTTTTAATTGCTGCCACTGTTTATGTTTACTTCTGTAAACTTGGCACTCTAACTTTTTCTTATATTAACTTGGAAATTTAATATAAAGGACTACATAGAAATTTTGAGTTATGAAACTTACAGAACTATGATGTCTAATTATTTTGTGATGATGAACTGATATAAATGAACACAACTCAACTTTTAGCATCTTTTTTTTCCTAGTAAAGAGCAAGAAAACCAGAGTCCAGCAGGCTCAAGGGCAGGCTTTACATTCTGTTCTGCACTGCTCAGTGATGTACAGATCCCCATGTATGACTGAAAGACTAAGGATCTTGTCGTTTAGTGCCATATGTAAAATGTCATTATTTGCTTAGGAAAAAAAAATAGTTATGTAAAGTAGAGAGCATGTTTACTTGGGAGTTTCCTTGCTTTGAACATCCCACTAATATTGATGTTACTCCTGTATTACCTTAGTGCCACAATGAGAGAATGAAACTCAGCACCATCACAGAATCAGGATTACCTGTGTAGTTATCTCTTATAAATTGAGACACAAATAATATCACTTTTAAGCTCTGACTATCCAAATGTCTTTATATTACTATCTTTATATATACCTGCTATTACATTTATTGGGTGACATACTTTTTCATATGAGTATGCAGAACTGGTGTTATTTTCTAATCAAAATGATTTAGGCATGATTCTTTCCTATGCCCATGGCTCAGATAGGACTCCTGAGGTTAACTGACTTACTAGAATGCAACTAAACAGCCACAGGGAAGCAAGAAATTAGGATGCTGATGAAAATATGGCCTTTAGGTATATACCTCGCTTCTGCTTCACAGAGGTTCAGCTGCCTGTGGATCAGCCCCTGACCTCCCATAGTTTCAGAACACCTTGTTAGAAACTGCAGTCTAGGAAGTGATTTGAGAGTGGCCTTGCAGATCTGACTAATAAAAAAGCTAAGTCTGATGTGCATCCTGTCTCTGTGTTTGTAGATGTTCATCACAGTTGCTTATGAAGCAGATGTTAAGCTTGTGAAGCAGTAGCTGTACTGCTTCAAAAAACAATCCAACATACTGAAGGTAAATATAATAGTGAAAAAGGAAAGCTGTATTTTAAGCATCTACTTCATAATTCTTCTGGTGACCCAAAACTTCAATCTCTCAAAAGCTCCAATCATTTTGTTGTCTGGTTAGGATTCTGGCAAAAGATTTTTCATCTGATGCTCTTAATTTGCATCCTAAATTGACACAAAGGGAAGAAACAGCTTCATTGCTAGTCCAACTAACACTATTGTTGAAGCAAGCTCTTCCCAGCAGCAATTACTCACTGCAACAGACATGTTTTTACTCACAACCTGAGATCCACCAACCCTGCCCCAAGGGAGAATAGCTACCCCACCTGTCAGCATGCAAATATGTTTGGTATGTTCAGTCACATTCAATGGAAAATTGTGATCCCGAACAAAAAGATAAGGTTTCTTATTACTTTGAGACATTTCCAAAATATCAAAACAGTGGACCAAAGAGATACTCTAAAACTAGCAAACCAAAGTTGCAAGATTTTACACTCTATAAAAGATACAGAGAGCCTTTTAAAAAAATTCACAGTGCTTTTTTTTGAGCTTCTGAATGCCAGTGCAGCCTCAGGCTGTTAACTGTGACATAAGTTTCATGGTTTTAGATAATTTCATAATGTTCTGAAATAATCTTTCATAAATTCATAATCATTAAATAATTTCAAAAGTATTGCTTGTGCTAAATTAAAGAATATTTCTGTTGTCTTTGCTTTGTTCTTATCTGATATCTTGGGCTGGGATATTCTTACATGACAGGAAGTGCTAGGAAAGTCTGTCATCCACGATCTGGTGAAATGAAATGATTAAATATCTGGACTCTAATACGTGGGATTCAAATGAGATCACAGAAGAGAAAAATCTTCAATAGTCTTTCCTACAGAATGGTGTCACCAAGGTTTTCCACCCTTCCAGTCTGGGTAATGCAAGAGTTCACTGACCAGAACTGTGTGGTCTGGAACAGCAAACAAATGAGCCTGTATCTGGGGTGGGGTTTTTTGTTGCTGTTGCTGTGTGGTGTTTTGGTGTTTTGTTTTGGTTTTTTAAAATTATTTAGCAATGTTAAATTTCCCTTTTAAAGGTTTTTTTCTTATTTGCATTTTACCCCCAGTAAAACTGCATGTCATCTCCATTCTTCTCCTTTCTTCCCAAGCAAAGACAAGGGGTGCAGCAGTGGGGTAAGACAGTGCATGCTGTGACTGCAGCCATTAGTGCTGTTCTTAGTGTAATAGAGTAATCCTGCCTCCCAGCTATGGCAAAGCTTACTTAGTGTATACAGGCACCCTTCACCATCAAAAGAATACAATGCCATTTAACTTTATCAGACATATTTTTGATCCTACCCCGGAGACCTAACAAAAAAAAAGTTATTTTAAAAGGTGTAAAATTACATTCTTAAAAGCTGAAGGTGTCTACAGAGAAATAAAACATAACCTAAACATAATAGCCCAGGCTAGACTTAACTTCCACATCCTTCAAGATCCACCTCTCTGCTGATTCTAGAAATCAAAGGTCCAGGTCAGACAAATTTATTTTCAGCAAGAACACTTGAGGATAAGCAATATCTATGAAAAATTTTTAGTGACACAAATCAGATTGTGATCTACTTCCTGCTTTAAGACTCACTGACAAACTTTCAGTTAGAGAAACTTTCTCACTAGCAATGATTTGTTCCTATGCCTCCTGCCTTTCAAGCTGGTGAACTGTTATTTGCAATGATGATTAAGCACTTACTTAAACTTGTGAACAGACTAGATATCATTTTGAAGGTCACTGAAAAGTAATAACTTGTAGAACTACACCTGAAAATGTGTACTGTCTACCAGCAATGATAGCATGATAACAAACAGAATGTATGTGTAAGAAAATCAGGCAAGTAGTGTCTCAGTTCTGCTTCTTTCACTATAATTATCTGAGATCACCTTGATATCAGTTTACCAGTTACATCTACAACCAATCACTCTTCAAATATTTGCTGCTCTCTTGTGGCTTCCATCAGAGAACTAAAGCACATTCATACACTGCAAAAACATGAAAACAAAAATTTTCTTTTCAAATGCTTGAAGGAAGAGACTTTCTTGATATTCTGAGCTTTCTGTAGCAAAGTCTGTTTAAAAGAGTTCCCTTGTCCCCATTCTAAGGTTTAGTACAATGATTGAAACAACTGCTTGTGGGGCTGCATGATGAAACATACCAGGTATTTGATGTCTGTTAAAAATAACCTTTTTTCTTAGTACATTAAGTATTAAGGTAACTTTAAGAAAAAAGATTATTTTTAACATGCTTAATCATGTAGGTTAACAAACAATTGTACTATCACCACCAAGGACCACACATGAAGATAGATGTATAAGGTGAGCAAACTTTGTAAATTGCTTTTGTCTCTTAAGAGGAAAAAAAACCCTGCATCTGCTGACCAAATACCTCACTACTTACACAGTTCTGCAGACTGACTGTGCACAACTAGCTCTTGCTCTGGCAGTAACAGGAACACTACCAAAAATAATCAGAAGGTATGCAAAACCAATTTATACACTAGTCATACACATACTCTGTTTTAACTTAAATCTTTAAAAAATGCTATAAAATCAATCAGAGGTTCTGCTTACTTCTTTCATTTTTTGTCCCCACCTCATCTTACATACACCAGCTTAGTCCTCCACACTTGTCTCATCCCAGTATTTCCAGCTAGATACCAGCTTTTGCTGTTAGTTTATATATTTATGTCAAGCCCAGCCCTTTACACTATTCCTTAAACCTGGAAACCCCACTCAAATTAATCAGTAAAATCCAACCTCAAGACATGTTTTCACCTTGATGCTTACAGTAAAGTGCCAATTAACAGTGGAGAGGAGGATTGCATGAAGGGAATTTTGATACCATAATGACTGTTTACTTCCAACTTCAGGAAGTCTACTAAATATGCAAATAGCTAGACTTGGTGCTCTGTGTTGTTTCTAATTTCTTCCATTATATTAACCTGCTACAGCTGTTGCAATATAGTAAATGAAAGAAATCTTAGTGCAATGGATTAGGAACATGAGATAGAAAGCTGGCTATTGCTGTTATCTCTTCTGTTTGATACTGGGATTGTATTGAGTAACATTGATGTGTCAAGAGAGAAGGTGCCTAGCTTGCATTTATACTTATGGCAGTGATGTGCACAATTTATCTTTGGGTTTTTAGATCCATACTCATTTTAATGAAATTTAGAAGCAAAGTTGTTCTTTCCTTAAAGCTGTTCATCAGATGTAGTAAATTTTAATTTTATTTGCCTTTGGGAAAGGAGCTCTCTTACTTCACTTCTCACTTCATATCCCAAGGGAAAAAAATCAATCATCTGTAAAACAGGAAAAGAAATGTAATATACCAAACTATCCGATCAACTAAGCTTCACCATAATAAACTAATCTGATTGTATATTATACTGTGAAAGAAAGAAAATCACCAATTCCTGAATTGCATAAGGAGAAACTCAGTTTATTCCTGCTTTCTACTAAATTTTTGTGCATAGATATACACTGCTTCTCATCCTGTGAATGTGTGCCATTTCTGCCTACTTTTAGGGGAGTCATATCAGCAAATTAAAACTCATCTGAATATTCACAGACCAAAGCAACTCTTTTAGCACTGCTCTTTTCATAATTAACAATGGAAGCATTACTTACATACACAGGCCCACAAAACACTGGCCCAGAAGTAACTCTTTATGGCTTGTTACCTGAATAACACCGTGATAAACCTTTGGAATTCCCATCTTAGTATGCCAGTGATGTACAGGGTCAATAGACATACAGATGTAAGATGCTACAGAGCTGGAGAAATTTAAATACCCAGGCTGACAGAAGCACCTTCGGACCCAAACACTTGGCTACATATGTGACACCAGAAAGAAGACAAATCTCTGACTCAATCTATTCAACAAGAATTAAAAAAATCAGTGAAGAAGTTTGGCTGTTAAATAATGCTGTCTCTTACTTTCCCTGAGGCTTTTTTTCCTGTGGTCACCAGTGATGTCTTGCTCTTCTCCATTTTTCTTTCTGGGGGGGGGGGAAAAGAGAGAAACAAAAGTGTAACTGGAAAAATACCCCAAATTAAATGTTATTGAGAAAGTAAGCAAATGTAGACAGAACTGTGTTGTCCAAGAGCAAACATCATTCATAACAGAGAATTCAAACATTGTAGCCCAAGATGTAGCCAAAGCAACTACAGAAGAACGCAAACACAATTATATAGCTAGAAGAGGAATAGCAGTGAGAACAAAAGATATATTGTTAATAAAAATGATGGATGGGGAAGAATTATTAACAGTCACACATTGAAGGAAAACATCAAAGCAAGTATTGAGTGAATGAGTTCAATACAAAATAAATTAGCTGTAATATCTTACATTATGGAAACTGATCAGAATCTGCATTTTCAATTTTTAATTTATCAGAGGCATTCACCATTTTCTTGTCTATGGAGACTTTGGTTATATATTAAAAATTCTTTGATATACCTTATATATACTTTGGTGTACCTTATATATACTTTGACATACCTTAGTCACAAAGGCTTTGTATGGTATTCAGTGCAAACAATAAATTTAGCCTATTTAATATTATTTTTAAAAAGATTAATACAATACAATACAATACAATACACCAGGTTGGAAGAGACCTTCAAGATCATCACGTCCAACCCATCAAACAATCCAACCCACCCAACAACTAGACCATACAGCCAAGCACCCCATCAAGTCTTCTCCTGAACACCTCCAGTGAAGGTTTCTCCTGTCATGGCTACTTGCACCTATTAAATAAAGTTTGAGCAAAAGGTGAAATAAGGATTCTATTGCCTTTAGGCAGAGATGTATAAACAAGCTACTACAGGGCATGCTAGGATGTGAACATGCAGCACATCACATGCTCTGCAGGTGCTGTCTGCAAGCTGCTCTTTCTCTAGTTCATGATGCACCCTGTCCCATGTGTAACTATTGTAGGTTATAAAAGAAATAAATGCTAGAGGCAGTGAGATAGGTGTGTACCTAAAACTGAAAGCTCAGTGAAAGAGCTGTGTGTCATCTGCAGCATCCACCCAGTTCAACATACGGAGCAACAGGCTGAAAAAAGCAGAGCCGTGAAGGCATGAGTAACATGTCAGCAAAGCCAGCTTCCCATTGGGTTCTTTATTCTACATGCAATGATTCCTAATGGGCAGTCCAACTTGGAGACAATGTCTAAGCTCCTGAACAAAGCTGTCCATGATAAATACCTGAAACTAATGTAATACCATAGATAAATATGTGATAGACTGAAATAGATTTTAGATCACAGAATCACAGAATATTAGGGGTTGGAAGGGGCCTCAAAAGATCGTTGAGTCCCACACCACTGCCAGAGCAGGATCACTTAGAGTAGGTCACACAGGAACACATCCAGGCAGGTTTTGAGTGTCTCCAGAGAAGGAGACACTAGATATATAAACAATGTAGCCTTCACCTTCTTTGGCTTCTCTGAAGTAAAACTTGCCCCAAATGAAATTAATCTACAAGAAAATCTGTCCTGTAGTATTGTGGTCTTTATTTCTAAATGGAGCACATATAACCAATTTGAAACATAATTTTAGAGGTCTGATATTAAAACAACAAATCATGACGCAACACACCAGAAAATGTGCTTTCAGAAAGTAAACATCAGGGATGATACAGCAGAGTTCTTTAATAGTATTAAATATTAAAGACTGTATTAGTGAAAAAGTGCATTCCTAATTTGTTATAAGTCTGAGACTACAATGGTTTTTGGTTCTAGTCTGAAACTAGAATAAAAACCACTCCTTTTGTTCCATGGGCTTCTAAAGCATTTAAGATAGCCTCTGGGCTCATTTCTGAAAAGAGGGATTATATGTGATGGGCATAACCCACTACTTATGTATGATCTTCTCTGTAAATGCAAGAATAACAACATAGGATTGCAGTCTGACCTCTGAGAGATGCTGAAATTAAATATGTAAAGAGTAGGTGTTCACTCTGAAGACTGTTATTTTTTAGTTCAGACAAAATTATTTTTCCAGATAAAAAGCACTGTTTGAGATTGCTTTGTGACTATACAGCCCTTGCTTTTGGATAAAACATCTTTAGAGACTTTTGCAATCAAAAGCTAGAACTTCTGCTTTCTTTAAGAGGTGGGAAGGTTTGCCTGCAAAGGCAATTTTTTATATACTTAATATATACTTCATATACATAACTGTTTGCTAATTCTAACTAGACTCTGAGAAAATGTTAGCATTTCAACTTTCTCTGCTATTATTTCTCTTTTATTCTCAATCCAGGATGTCACTTGCAAAACCCTACTAAATTGAATTACACATCAGTTGAAGGAGTCTACCTTTCTGAAATGCCAATTCTACAAAAAACATCAAAGTCTTTTAACAATAAAATTTTGGAAGTCTTTTTCCTACCTGTGCTGCATTGTTGATAATTTTGTTAGCCCTAGAGTTAAGTATGGTAACATATTATTGCACTTTTCTAATTCTTACCCCGACACTTGTTGTGTCGCCTCGAATTCCCCCTCCACCTTCCATTTTCCTGTCTATTAACTGGAGCAATGCCAGCACAGACTTGTATCACAAACAGCACGGCCCCTCTCTGCTGTGCAGTGGGCTTTACTTGTGTGCAGGTCATCAAGGCAGCAGTAGATCACAAATCCACTTTTACTTTGCATTTTGACCATGATGGAATCTTTACAGAAAAGTTTTATATTAAATACAAAACTAAACTCTTTGTTCAGAATCATCAACCATCTAAAGTTTCTGGGAATGTGAATTCTACTCAGAAAACAAAACAAACCAAACCAAACAACCAAACAAAAATCCTCTGAGACACAGGTAATGTTGAGGCATTAAAACGAGTGCCCTCCTGACCCCCAGCTCATATCCTGAGGCAGTAGATAGGGTTACTCCATATCATTGCCTTAGCTTGGATAACAGGTCATAAAATTAAAGCATTTTAAAATTCCTGCAACACTACTTATTTCCATGAACACCTGCAGCCCTGGCTTCCATAGGCCAGTTATAAATTCAGAAGAGAAATAGCTCTTCATTTTCATTGCCTTTCTGACTAAGGCAACCTCCTGTTTTCTTTTTGATTGAATGTAGCCTCCTTAATTTTCTAGCCACTGCAAAGGAGCAATTTTACATTTTCTGAGATACTTATACAGGTTAAAATCCTTCTTCCTCACAGAAAGAAGTATTTTTGTGCTGTATAGCTGTATTTGCTATCATGTAATCATTAATTACACATCCTAGAGATAGATAATTAACAGTTCAAAGCAATTCATGGCGTTCCAGAAAAAAGAGATAAATTCCAAGGTTTTCCTGCCGTTGAATTTTTCAGTAATTACTATTTCTTTAAAGCAGCTTTTTGGAGAAGTGGGAAGTTGCTAGCTCAAGAGGTTTATCTTTATCTGCCGATTCAGGCAAATTTTTTTTTTTTTTGGGGTCCACTTTACAGCAAAATGCTGATGTGAGGCAAGTTTCCAAATCACAGTTTCTCACGGGATCAGAGACACCACTGTACTTCTCCTTAAACAGGAGTGATGGTGAGCTACTTCACGTGTGCAAAGGGGAAGCAGAAAGAAAAGGAAGTGGTTTTAGCTGAGACAGTTAAGGGGAAAAATAAGCCTATGTTTACACTTAGCCTGGAAGTATGAAACTTCACTTCTCATCTTTATCTATGCCATACTCTGTGTTTAATTTTGCCTATAAACATAGAAAACACAAAGGCATTTCCTTGGTATACAAAACATGATGGCAAGGTGAGGCATTTGGGGTTCTATCTATTCACCACTGTCTCACTATACTACTCTGATGTGCTGAAAAACAACTAGAAATGAGTGCATCTGAAATCAAACTCACCACTGCAGCACTGGGAGGTCTGGCACAGTGTAGCCACATGGGCTGCTCCCTGGCCTGTGCTGGTAGGGTCCCAGCTCCTTCAGAAAAAGTGTTTCCAAGCTCTCCCAAACATTTAGGAGCTAAGCAACTACAACAGCAGTAGAAGCACATCTCTCTTAATGTGAATGTCTGTGTGAGGAAAGTGTAAAACAGAGCATGCTGTCAGGCCAGCTCAGGCTGCTCACCTCCTACATCTCCCTCATCTACCAGTAAAAAAGGCAAGAAAATGCTCTGTGGGTTCCTCCAGCAGCTTCATTCTCTTTGATATAGCTTAATACTTGTGGATAGCACCATTAAAATAACATCACTACCTCTCTGTAAAACTATCAGTGTACCTAAAGCTAACTATATAGCAGCACAAAAAGAAGTATTTCATAGCTAATGCAATATGAATTTGCTGCTTGGGAAATGTATCATTATGTTTTTAAACACATACCAAGCATTTTCTTTGCTTTTGCTATTGCGCTCTGGACACAATTTATTTAACCAATGGCATTCATCAAAATGAAATGAAAGATCATATCACAGAGCCAATCCATCAGTTACATTGTGCTACTTAATCATCTGGTTAACTCCAGCCAAAGTTCAATGATCCAAAGGAGGTGAAATTCTCAGAGCAGTTTGTGATAACATCTTTGTGATTAGCACAGTGTAGGCTCTCTTAGCTCCTCTGCTCACAGAACTTCTGTTTCCAGTGGTGAAAAGCTAAGACTTAATTTTTCATATCTCAAAAGAAGCAAAATATCTTCCTAGGCTCCAAACAGAGAAACAGTGATAAGACTTGAAAACCTAAGGAAAGAAAAAGTGGTAGAGGTAGGAAAAAGACTCTGAAGTTCTTATAATAAAAGTCTTCTTCAGGTGTAAGAATAAATTCACAAGGAACATAAACATCAGTGAAAAAGTGGCTACTTCAAAATACTAAAAGGCAAAGCCAACATAATGTTTTGAGGCTCCTCTTTATACAAAGCTGCCCAACTTAAGTCATTACATAAAACGGCAACTCAGGCTTGTGGGCATTATTCCATGAATAACGTGCATATACTCATGGATAATTCCATGAATAATCTTTCATTTGGAGTTTCTGCTGCTTCTGAGAATCTATCAGGTCCCTGAGTGCACTAATAACCCTTAATGACCCTGAGCAACTACAGCTGAGGTCTCCATTCCACAGTCCCTGCCTATAGGTCCTGGAGTCCATATAAACTGAGGGCCCCCTTTTCTTCGGCTATGTATCTTGTTGATACAGGTCCTGAATGACCACTGTAGGCCTGCTTGGTGGTTGCTGGGGTGTGTCTGATTCTGGTTTGCCTCAGTGGATTTGATCTTGACCATGACATACAGATTGACTTCTCAGCTTGACCCTTGGACCAATCCTGTCTACAGAAAAACAAACAGGAGCCCTGAGTGAACTTACAGAAAAAGAAAATCTTCAGTTTTCATATTGTTTTGATCATGACAGCACAAAGTAAGGTGGGTAATGTAAAATGGCCAGGTTTTAGTATAATATACAACGCAATTCTTGCAATAGAATGAATATTTAAGGTAAGATGTGGATAAAGCCCTGCAATTAATGAATTCTTTTTCCTAGAAGTGTTTATGAGAACTTCAGCAAAATCAATTTCTTCTCATTCTGGTATTTTTAAAAGTAGGTTAATCAAAGAGTGCTCATACATGGACCTTAAATGCACTGCATACAGAAACTAAACATTGCAGCAGAGAAAAAGGGAATTTGGAATCAAATCTCCTTTGAGAGTGTTTTCTGATTTAATTTTAACATGTCTGGGTTGTTGTTGGTTTGTTTTTTTTTTTTTTTTGGGGGGGGGGGGTGTGTTGTATTGGGGGTTTTATTTGTGTGTGTGTTTTGGTTTTGTTTTTTAAGGCAAAGTTTTTGTTTCTTTTCTTATCATGGACATACTTAAGACTACAAAAACTATTCTTAATTTTTTTAAATGAAAGCACCTCAAAACTACCAGGAGCCTAGCAGTCAGTACTACTTCCTGGGATGAGATATGAGGTACTTATGTTCAAGAGGCAAGGACTAGTTCAACATGCTTATTGATGGTTTTGGTGGAAAAAAAAAGTCACTTTCAGCGTAGGCTTTTCACAAACTGGCATGAGGAAATTATGCTCTGCCAAAAATTCTTGGCCTGCCTGATATGAAATAGGCTTGGGCTCCTGAAGAGTAAGAAAAGAACCAAGTCCATTCTGAAATGGTCTTAGATGCTTAATATGCTGTTGTGGGGGCTTGTAAACCTTTGTCTCAATGACCTAAACCTCAAAACTACAGTGCACAACTCGAACAATGAATAAAGCACCTCAGCATTTGTTTCAGTGACTTTGTCTAGTAATGAGACCAAACCTTTTTATATGGAAGAGCCACATGGTGGCAGGAGAGAACAAGGCATACATACTGCTCTGCTAAATGGGTTTGTGGCTTTATGTTTAAATCTAAAGGATGAGCAGAATTCATTATTTACAATGTTTAAAGAAATGTTAGTGACTTCTAAGTTTCTGATACTACTCACTAAGTTCAACAGGGAATTATACAGTGAATATTAGTACTACAGTAACCGCTGTTACATAGTGGAGTTAAGATAAAGAACGTGCAGCATGATTTTAGGTTGTCTGCACTGCCACATCTTAACATAGCATAAGGAGTTGATGACTAGATGTGATTTTTCACAGAGCTATTCTCCAACTGTCAGTCTGTTAGTGACACCACCAGGTTAATAACAAGCCATAAACGATGTTTCAAATCCATAATTCTCTGAAAATTAATTACTTAGCTTTTTTTCTTTCCTTTTCTTTAATGAAATGTGCTACATCCAGAACAGAAATGAAAAGACAAAAATTTTCACATTACAATCTACTAAGAGCAGTTCTAACTACTAATCCTATTTAAGGAGGACATACAACTCACTTTATGGACATCCATAATTGCAATGCACTAAGGTTTCTAGACGTCCCTGTACAGCTAGTGCCAGTGGAAATAGTGATGGACTTAGGTGTACACAGTGTTAGCAGCTAGAGAATTGCAGCCAGAACTGGAACATAACTAGCTACCCTCACAATCAAGATGCAGTTCAGGAAGCTGATTCCTGTTAAATTTAAGTGGATTTTACAGTTGTAGCAGATATGTAATCTTCCTAATTTGTTTGGCCTGTCCTTGAAGACTTTGTAGCATCCTTTCCTTTAATTCCATCACTTAAATCACTGTTCAGGCATTCCATAATGATAATTTTCTTTCAACTTGGATGAATCTAGTTAAAAATCTTGAAACCTTACTGAGAACCACTAGCATGACTTTTAAAATAATTGATTTAAGGGGAAAGAGGACTCTAAAGAATCAAAGCATGTGATGCCATCATCTCCATAGCAATCAGTGCAAGAATTTTCTTACTACTGTAAACAGTGTTGTAAAGTTTCTGAAATCTCAGTGGCCACCACAGCCCTGGTCACACCCATCTCTTAACACGAAGAGGAGCAGCACAAGCTACTTGCCCTCTCAGAGGACAGACTTACATCTCTCTAAACTGTTTTATTGGATTTTTTTTTCCTATCACTTATTAACAACCAGCAGAGATCAAGCCAAGGAGTTTTCTAATAACAAACTGGTTCAGTGATCATCTGACCTGATAAAAAAAAGCCTTTACAAAAACTGAAACTCCCTTGCAACAGCATAGTTCTCATTTCCCTCTCCCTTTGTTGTTGTTGTGGTGGTTTGCTTTTTTTAAAAATTATACTCAGCTTTCATAGCTGAACTTCTCAATTTCATTCTAAGGCTGTATCCTTCTTAGTCTTCACTGACTTCACATGCTTTTTCAACGAAGCAGGGCAATGAAGTTGGTGAGGGGTTTGGAACACAAGCCCTATGAAGAGAGGCTGAGAGAGCTAGGGTTGCTTAGCCTGGAGAAGAGGAGACTCAGGGGTGACCTTATTGCTCTCTACAACTACCTGAAGGGAGGTTGTAGCCAGGCAGAGGTTGGTCTCTTCTCCCAGGCAGCCAGCACCAGAACAAGAGGACACAGTCTCAAGCTGCGCCAGGGCAGGTTTAGACTGGACGTTAGGAGGAGGTTCTATACAGAGAGTGATTCCCCATTGGAATGGGCTGCCTGGGGAGGTGGTGGGGTCACCGTCATCGGAGGTGTTCGGGAGGAGACTTGATGGGGTGCTTGGTGACATGATCTAGTTGTTTGATGGGTTGGACGCGATGATCTTGAAGGTCTCTTCCAACCTGGTTTATTGTATTGAGTATAGCATGAATTTGCTTTATGCAGCATGATCCTCCTAGAGCAAATGGGATAAATTCTTGATGTATACCCACAGAAGGTTCACAGCAAGCTTCAGGCTGTGTAAGACCTTAGAGATTCATGTTAGAGGATTATTAATTTTTATGAACATGATAAATTCAAACCATTTGGTCACCTCCGAGTACTCAGTGTTCTAAGCAGTGTTGCATTGATTCCACATAATGTTCTTTGTACTTCAGTGTAATCTGAGGTGATTTCACTCAGGTGACTGAATCAGCCCTCTTGGTTCATCCTTTCTCCTTGCTGTGTCATGAGAAATAGCTGGACATTGCAACCATCCAGACAGACTTCAAAAACAAGGCCTGAAGAGTTACAAAGTAAGAAGGGTCTGAGTATCTGACAGCACTTCTCTCACCTCTGGGTCACTGCTTTGAACTAGACTGAACAATCAAGCTAAGTCTTTGCTTTCTATCAGTCTTCCAGTATAATCTTTAAGATGGCTATGTAATGCAGTCAACAAAAAGCATTAAGTATTGGTATCATAAGAGGCAGCATTTTGGACCAAATCTGTATTAAGCCTTGGGTTTGTCTGGGATTCAGTACTTTAGGACACAAGAATATCTGCTGTCCACTGGCTAAATGGGTCTCTTGGGATCCCTGTAGTATTAGGATAGAACACACTGGTGCAGATAAAGTAGTAAAGCTCCCTACACTTACAGGCCTGATGTACATCTGGTAAAGGAAGAAGCAGTCAGCCATGTCATCAGCTTATAGTTTTACATTGACTCTTATGGACCAAATTACATCATGACTGTGTTACCAGAAACATGAAAGCTGTGCATGCTAGAATTAACTCTATTGAAAAAATGTGAGAATTGAATCTTAAGGCAGGGAATTCATGCTATCTGCTATCAAAGCACAGAAGCAAAAAATAGCTGATGTACTACTACTGGTCTGTTGACCAGAAGAAACAGCCTCATTTTTCAGTTAACTTAGGTCAGGCTTCCATGCTAGATACTGTAATTTCAGTGGAAGAGCAGCACTTGGTAGTAAAGGATTCTGAATCTTCAGAGTAACAGCTCTCAATTCAAACCTGCCTTAACTACCATTTCACTATTCCTTAGGATGTATTCACTGATCTGTGGTTGCTCCTAGTTTCCCTGTTAAGGTTTCTGGATGCTGGGCAGGATGCAGCCTGAGCAGCAGAGTTCATTTGTCTGTGAGGATAAAAAGAAAAGGGGGGAAGGGTCTGACTTACCCATTGATTTTTAAAAAGCAACAAAACAAAACTTAAACACCACTGCAGTAGGCAGCATTGTACAGACTATGTATCTGGCCACTGAACTCTGTTTATAGTCTGCACTGGGTTAGGCATATCTGGGCATAAGGCACTTTGCATGCAGCCAATAGTCCCCAAAGGATTCCTGAAAAACATTGCACCAACAGAAGACGACTACTTAATTCATGAGGTAGATGATGAACATGGTTAAGGGCTTAACTCAATTCCTGAAAAGAATGACTACAGCTAGGTATAGGGCACAGAGCTCTAGAAAGAAAAATCTGGTCAGGTAGCTTGTGCTGGGGTCCTTTCCCAACCTGTCAATTGTGAAATTCTTGGCTCCTTATGGCTTAAAACTCTAGTTCAGTTGCAGTGCTCATGTGCTTATCTCCTCACCTGTTCTGTGGTGGTGTTGAACAGTGAGTGACTCCTATCTAAAGAACATATTGGGAAATACAGCTTCACTTTTTTATGCAGTAGATAACTAAAGTTGCTGCTTTTATTGTGAGGTAATGCCACATTGCTCTACTGAATATACTAATGGCAATTAAAGAGCTATTACTGGGGTGAAGTCTAGAGGATTTCATCTGCTGCTTAATCTTTGCTGCAGCTGGTATGGACTTCTCTGTTCAGAAGAAAAAAAATACTCTTTCATAATAAGCAGGAATAACAAATACAAGTGCACAGTTTAGAGAAGTAGTATTCTGTTAATGAGTAAGGATTTTACTTCCCCATATTTATTTCCTTTTACAAGCTACACTAATACAACTCAAATATCCTTAGTTGTTACACACTCATTTTGGAAATGAAGTTCTAGTTAATATTTGCAATTTCTTTACATGACATTGCTAGTTAGCATCTGTACAGGAAATTACAATGTTTCTTAGTAATCAGCAGTTATCTTGATCTTATTACAACTTTCCCACTCAAAAATATGCAAGTGTAAGCATAAAAAGTGTTAGGCACCACTGAAATAAACACTTCAAAAGCAAACACTTGATGTCATGCCATTTTTCCAGTGAGTTTGCACACATTCACAAAACTAAAATAAGGTCCTTACAAGCACTAAATGTATTTGTTTCTTATGGCAAAGTGAAGTTCTTATGATGCTAGACAACTTTGTACTGCTACCATACTAACACAAATAATAGTACCAAGGACCTCTCCTGTCACCAGAACTTGATCCAATTTCTCTGTAATTTAACAGACATCTTGGAAGCTTAACTGAATCAAACATTTTGAGGGTACTCACAGTATGTGTATTTAATATATCAATAGTTTAATTACCACTGAAGTATGCAAGGTATTTGACATCAAATACAGCATGAAGTCTGTAACTGCTTGCCATACAACACAGAAGTCTTGTGCCTCTTGGGTTTTGTTTCTCAAGAGGCATGTAACAGCTCACCTGTTCACATTTAACCTGGTTAAACCTATTAACAGAAGATAACTCAACAAATGAGCTTGCCTGTAAACACCTTATTACTTTCAAAACAAAATAAAGCAATGAACAAAGATCGCTTTAGATTTTCCACCTACCAAGAGCTTTATGTCATATTTAACATTTTCTTACTCATATCAAGAAGTTAAGTATGCTTTCTTAAAATCTTAGATTATATAAGGATTTTTGAGCATTGAACACTTTTTTCAGAAGGAAAACTTAGTTTTAGCTTTTCAAGCCTCCATTTTCCACATACAGTCATTTTCTATTTTGTGCACTCAGGTTTTATAGAACTCACAAGTCATTTTAATGGAAACTAAAAATGCTGTATTTCTTCCACTCTGAGCTTTTAGCCACCTTGTTGAGGTTCTTCGCACCACAGTGCTAATCTCATGATGTGCACACTAACTTGAGAACTGAACTAGGTTGTCCATGACATTTCTTTCATAAGAGACAAAACCAACCCAAATGGCTTAATAAATGAAATGGAGAACATGTATATTCCCTGTTAGAGATTTTCTGTGCTTCCTAAAGACTCTTCTTGTTTGCTCTCAGACAAACCTTTTTTCTTGCCTTCCTCTGTTACAGTAAGATTCATCTGTTCAAACAGCTTTGATATCTTGCCAAGCCTCAGGTGATCCTGAAATCTTCGTGCCGCAAAAGCATAAAGTAGAGGGTTAATACAGCTACTGATGAATACAAGCGCTCCAGAGATGTACACTCCCCTGTCTACGATTTCATCCAGTGCCAAAGACATTTCCTCATTAGAGAGTTCTATTTGAACTGAAATAATATCTAGGATGTTAATGAGATGATGAGGGAACCAGCATAAAATGAATGCCACCACAATGCTGGCAATGAGGCGTTCTGACCGCTGCTTTGATTGGTAAGTCATTTTGCTTATTCTTCTTGCAACACACACATAACAAGTACAAATAATTAAAAAAGGGACTGCAAATCCTGCAAGAGTCTCCAGCAAAAGATAGGACACTTTCTGTCTACTAGAAGAGTAGTTGCGACATGTGCAGTGTAGGCTGCTGTCCGTTTCTTCTGTCTCTTGAAATGGAATGACAGACGTGCCAAAAGCAATAGACAGGAACCAAATGAGGAACATAACTATGGAAATCTTCTCTTTTGTTTTGTACCTCTGAATTGTGAAAGGGTAAAACACAGCCATTAACCGCTCCAAGCTCAGTGCTGTAATTAGAAATATACTTGCATACATGCTGCAGTAAATAACGAAAACCAGTATTTTGCAGAAGACTACTCCAAAAACCCATGAGTCGGCAAAGGAGTAAATCCAGATTGGTAAGGTAATCAGTACAAGGACATCTGCAATGGCCAGGTTCAAGATCAACAGGACCGAAGGAGATACTTTCTTCATCTTTGTACAAATAGTCCAGATGACGATGCAATTTCCAGGGGCCCCAATAACAAATGACAAGCTCAGTATTATGCAGACTACTGACCTCGCAATATTCCATGTTGAATAGATACTGCTTTCCTTGGCTTGGCTCATTCTGGGAGTTCTTCAGTTCTTCAGGTCTGAATGAACTACCCAAGACAAAGTTCTCTAACTTAATCTCTGCAGACTAACATGGCATATGAGCTCATATCCTAATGCTCACTCTTAAGAGGAAGTGCCATATGTGGTCAGATGTCTTGTTTAGGAAGCCTAGGCATTTTTGCACATAAAGCAAAAAATGCAGTGCAGCACCTGTTTTTGCTTTTAGTTACAGAGCCATCAGCAGATTTTAAAGCACGTTGGTGGTCTTTGAAAGGGATGGTGCCCCTATTAAAGTGACTTGCTACTTAGTAAAAGTTACTGATCAGCAACTGAGAAGAAACCTTTTTTATGATGTTCTACTCTTGTTTGTATAAACAACTGAACATTTTATTTTATGAATGTGGCAGATAAACCACAAATCTGCACTGTATGTTTGATGTGAATTTCCAAACATTAATCTACTTATTGCCTTCGTGTAATTATTATTTTTTTAAATTAAGCAGTCAAGTTGCTTGTGCTTTAGAAACATGCTGGCATAAAGGAAATTACTATTTGTCCTATTGTAAGATTGTACTGGTACAACAAAGTGGATGGGAATTGTATTTGCAGTGCTCTGGGAAACTGCAGTCTTGCAGTCTGGCCAAACAATCCCCATGAGAATAGTCTGGATATAGGGTTATAGGAGGAAATACTCAGGTAATGTATTAAATTGTCCTCCTGCTGTGCCAGCAATAGGCTATGACATTATAACCTAGAAAACTTGGTAGTCAGCGCAGTGTTTCAGTCCTGTGGGAACCCAAAGTTCTCCAGTGTCTGACTAAAGAATACAGAAGAATTTCGTTATCCTAATGTCAAAACATTTTCTTTTGAAGTTAGTTTCTAAAAAGTTGGAGGAACTAAAGTAGCAGCACCCACAGAAGTGTTCAAGAGTCACAGAAGTGAAACTGGAAGGGTATTTTCCATGAAAAGAATGCACAGAAAAAAGCGTTATATAAATAGCTCAAATTTAAGACTGTGATACAGATTATTTCCTTAAGTGCTGAGGTAGAATTTTACAGAACTGGCAAATGTAGTGAATAATATTAAGTTGAAAAGTATGTCTCACCACAGAAAAAGGATTGCAACACCACCCCCAAATCAGCTTAGCTGTTTTTGATCTCATAATAGTGTAATGAGATCAAATGCAAATCCAAAATAACTCCACTGAAGTCAAGTATTATGTTTTCAAAATGCTATTTATGTAATAAAGATTTTCATTTGGACATAATCTGATACTTGATTCCAGTTCCTTTTATGTTTAACTACACTGAATACAAATTGGGCAGGAGAAAAACCCAAGCCAGTTGTGTTTATTCTAAGGGGAATTTCTTGAAACCACTTGTAAAAATCCACTTATGAGACAAAGTGCTGGGCAATGTCTCTTCCTCTAGTGAAATCACCACTGTATGAACCATTTCTCTAGAACTTTGGAAGGGCTTTATTTCCAGTGGCATATCTAGGGTGAACTAAGTTGCAGGCTTTTACCGAGGGGGAAAAAATAAATTGAAGGAGAGATGCCCAGTACCTCTTCTCATATGATGCAACACAGACAGGTAGGTTCTTTCAGGTGAAGCCTGAATCTAGATAGTTATTAATGTATCACATACTGAATATTTAAGAATTTGACCTGATCTGCAGAGGGCCAAGATTGACTGAAAAAGCCTAGGTAACTAAAGACTCTAAACAGCAGGAAGGCTCTACTGATTGCTAGATATTCTGCTTAACTGAATGCTATGATAATTGTTGATAATTCTGTAACAAAAACCAAACTAACCATAAGAAGTTGGAGGTAACAATAAGCTATGCTGATACTTAAAATTATGTCACAATTAAGCTCTAATTTTAACTACAGCCCTGTGCCCAGTCCTCATTCTGACAAAGATTCCTGAAAGAACCTGTGTGCTCTTCATGTGATGCCTCTCTCAGACTCTCCTCCTTAAAACTTTATTTTTGGTGGCACAGAGCAGCTGTTTGTACTACTGGTATCAGTGTTAGTACAGTTCTAATACAGTGATTCTAATCAGTGGCTGAACGTCTGAAGCTTCTGTCCTTACACTTTTCAGAAACAAGTCTTTCCACTTCAGCCAAAGTCTTGTTTGTTAGATGGCCTCTGCCTCTGGCTGTATTTTTCATTTAAACATGAAAACAAAAGAATCTCAGAATTGCAGCAACAGCCTGGGAATTATCTTTCAAAAAAGATCCCAGACAGGTGTGGAAATGCAAGACCTCCTTGAGTAAGACTGTGAAGACAGGCTACTATACTTAATATCACAGAAATTACTTAGCATTAGAAGGGGAGCACATTTCTGAAGAGCTACACACAACTGTGAAAACCTCAGAGTGCTTGTAAGATGTCTTGAATAATCTCCAGAAGTGTCTGTTACTTGTATACTACTGGTATAGATTTGACAAACTTAATAGGAAATTGAAGAAATATTTCCATTAACCAGGGGAGCAGTGTGACATGCTGCATAACATGGTAAACGCAACAGCAGCTAAACAGCTCAGTATCTTATTATAGTGATGAAATTCAGGTGGGGCTTTTAATGCATGAACATGCAGCTGGACTTTGGACCACATGAGCTCTGGTCTAATTTGGTCTGACTCTATTAAGAGCAGTGATGTTAGGCTGCATTTCTGTGGGGTGTGTGTGTTTTGTGTGTTTTTTTTTTTAAGAAAGGTCTATATCTGTGAATTGTTGTGTGCATGCTTATACATCGTGCAACAATTCTAACTAACACTAACATGGGAGGCTTTCTGTTAAATCTGTCACCTGTAGATTGGCAAATAACTTCCAAAAACATTCCAAGATCAAGAACTCTGTTATTGCTATGAAATGTTTTGAACACAATTTGCTTTAGATTAAACGTTAGGAGGATGCCTCAATCCTCCAAATTATTTGTTTCATTGGATGCATGCATGAGCTTCCCTCTAGTGGATGGTCTGTTAAGTTACACTGCCACCGCATTGTCAGAGAGCTGTGTTTGGACCACGAAATGTAAAATGGGTATTTATAGCTTTTGCAGATTTATTCTGAGAATTGGAATTTTACTTCAAACTGCTGAAAGTCTCTGGGCAAGCATCCACCCTTCTGTACAGTTAGAGCCTGCCTGTAACAATTACAGAGTGGTGATGCTGAGGAAATCCACATTTTGTAACTTGTGTGAATAACTGTACCAAAAAAGACTTTTTACATCTTCTCTTATTTTTGGCTTTGGAAGGATTGAAGGATGTTTGGCTAGTAAGTGGTTGTACATTAATGATTAGCAAGTATCATGTATCTGCTGTGGTGCTGGAAACTGATGTTATTGACCTTGTTTGCCTGCCAATGCAGAAGGGAAAAAGTTATTAGTCTAAGCCCCTTAGTCCTGCAGCTACTGAAACAAGGCAGTTATCCACAGGACTGCAATAGCTGTCCAACAACAAATTCAAAACGAACATCAACAAACTGTTAATGACAGTGTGGATGCAGCACACTTTGCCTCGATTAGAGAACTATGGGCTAGTTCACAGCAATCTGAATGTTGTTTTCTTGACTACAGGAGGATTTCTACAGTAGCAGGATCTTATGGTGGTGTGCAGCAGCCAATAATGTCTCTGCTCTGCAACTACTGCAAAGGAAAGTGCAGTGTAGAAGACATGTACCAGACACTTCTAAGCTCTTGCAAACACTGAGATCAGTTCCAGAAGGTAATAAAAGATGTGTACCTTGCACTACAAATAGAAAGTCTGAAATATTCTGTGCCGTGTGCACTGCTGTTAATTAATCTTCTAGTACTGTTACAAAAATTATATCTCTTTCACAGCTGAGTAGCAAATAACAATAGTTTTATAAGACCATCCAGAGAAAAGATTATCTCTCTGTTCTGTTCTGGGAAAACTGCATTATAACTTGCACTTGTTATATGTGCATCGATACAAGTTTACCTGTTGGTACTCTTGTCACCAAAACAGAACGATCATGGGCAATCATAACACATTTCCAGCAGCTGTGAAACTATTCAAGTATATGGTGAAACATTTTCCTCATACAGACATACCAGGTTCATGAGAGAGCAGAGGTTCTAATTAAGATAGTGGAGATCTGTATTTATCATTCTGATTATAAGCAGGTATATGAATAATAATTATGCAGAGATTATGGAAAAAGCCCACCTTTACTCAACTACATACATTCTTAATAATGTTGTAATTATTCACAGTACAAGCTTTCAAACAGTAACTGTATCATTTATGTTACGATTTAAGGTGAGAGTTTGGCCTGTTCCACATCAGCTATCACTAAGCTGCTATTTGTATGTAGACAAACATAAATCATAAGTCAAAATCCTTATCTCCACAGGTACATCTGACATCACAATTGCTACTGGGTAAATCAAATACATTGCTTACATATTCTTCCTTTTGAGTAATAAACTACTGATGTCAAATACTGCCTTGATGATTTGCTACCAAATATTACTTCATTTTCCTTTATTGTTTAGCTAAACCTACTGCTACTCTCGCCCGTTTGCTTGGGTTGCATCTGTAAATTGTATTACTATAGGATCACTGTCTTATTGTTGTTCAACAGTGCAATGGGAGTCAATCCTTATCTGTGTATCTCTTAGTGAAGGACCTGTGATTAAAAAAACCAAACCCGTGTGCATGTGCTGCAGACAGATGGCAGCTGTGGCTCTGCATGTAAAAGTGGCATACAGCACTTCCTGTAGTATACCCTTACGTAAAAGGATCTGTCCGTGTAGTTGTGTGTTTTCAACACAGGGTGGCACTGGGGAACCATCTCTTGGTTTTCTGGCTAAGATTGTGGGCCAGGCAGGTGTAGCCTTTCTCTGCATATGGGGCAGTTTTCAAGGCTGAGACCCAAAAAAATTTTTCTTTTGCATATGAAGGTTAGGTGATTGTGACTTTGATTTCAGTGTTGTTTCTGATTTATTCATATAGACAAAAATCACGAAATGTTTTCTGTCTTGCACATCACGTTATTTCTTAATACTCATATATCCAGTTCTCTTATTCTATGTCCATTTGCAAAGTTACATTCTGCTGTAACTAATATAATAAAGGCAGCTCCCTCTGCAACAGAAATAACATGGAATCTTTTTTTTCCCCCTGTGTCTCTGAAGTAACAAAGTTTGGCAATTATATTAATTGCTCCTTCAGTGTAGTTTCCATTGGTGCGTTCTCGTAGTCTCTTTAAAAAGCAGATCACATTGCAAACTCTCATGTTGTGAAACAACCCTGCTAAGCGGATTTGAACAACTTCCTAGTCATTTAATTCCTTTAATACACAAGCATTGAGCTTGGGCTCTTGGTTTTGTGGTCTTGCATCAGAAGGCTGGTTAACTGTGCTGAAAGTAGACAGACTGTACTAATTTCATAGGTAAATTAGCTAAAGAACTTGCAGAGGAACACTTACACCCTCACCATTCAGTATTCAGCATACCTAGTAGGTTGCCTTGTGTAGCTAGAGAAGCTAGCGCCTTGCACCACACTGCTCTTCAGAATGATCTTGTCCAAGCGTTCTTAATCTGAAACACGAAGTAGAGAGGATTGATTCTGAGATGCCACACAGAGCTACAACAACAGACATGTACAAAGCACAGACATAATACACTATATATAAAGTGCAAGAGATGCAATCTTCAGGCACAGGTAATTTTCTCTCTCTGTGTGATGTGATCTATTGCTTCTCCAAAATTTTTATTTAATATTAGAAATTGCTGTGAATGATGATGACATCTCCATTAATTGAAGATCTTTTCACTGGCAGAAAGTGTTAGCACCATTTTACTTAGTTGAAAATCCAATTATTTATGGATTTTAATAGAAAGTAAGGCTAATAGACTCTAAATCATCTGATCTCCTATTATTCTTACATTTGACTCTTGAGCCTAACAACATGATCTGGGTTTAGGCACCCTTATTTCAGATATTCTAGTGTTGAATCAGGCCAAAAAATCCTCTTAACCCAGTATCTTGTCTATGGTGGCAGCCAAAAGCAGTTGCCTGGAGAACAATGTAAGAACAAGCCATGTGTAAATATACTTGCCCCACATATTCTCTGGCATGTGGACAATGACAGCTGAGGAGTTTCCTGAGCCAGGTATGGTTACTCTAGCTTTAATAAAGCTTTGTGGACATTTACTCTATAGACTTCCTGGGTCTATCCTTGGACTCTTATACACTATTAGCACTGCAGCTTTCACACCTGCTGTTTGAAGAACCACCTCCTTATGTTTATTTGCTGGCCTCATCTGGATCCCCACAGCTCATATGTTGGAAGAAACAGTGAATAGTTGATCCCTGTTCATCCTTTCCGTAGTCCTTATTTGATCAAACCCTACATTTGTCAGTTCTTATTTCCAGACTGAAGAGTTCTTGCATACGTGATCACTCCCTACATAGAAATGATTCCACTCCTTTCAGTATCCCTATCACCTTTCTCCCTTCATTCACTTTTTTATATTATCTCTGAGAGAGAGAAGCACAAGTTCTCAAGTTCAGGACTTCAATTAACTGCAGTGTGCTGCAGATGGAGAAAGAGGGAAACCAAGTTACAGGGAGGCTAAGATCCCTCATCTTGTATTTTTGTCTGCTACAGTGTAAAAATGAGGAGAGCTTGGCTGTCTGTCAAATGTAATTTTTACATATACATATATGTTCTGGGTGTTTTGTTTTATTTGGATTAGTTTAAATTCAAACCACAAATACAACAATTAGGTTTTATTTTCCTCAATATCAGTTTATGCTCTAGCATTTAGAAGACTTTGTTCCAAAGGTTACTGTGGTGTTCTTCCTTCATTTACTCCAGATGCTCCACAACCATAGAAATCCTCATGTGATGCAATTAACTTGTAATCCTTAAACCATAGGTTGTCCTCTACATAGCAGAGCTCTGTGTCTGTTTGCTGGGTGTCCTATTCTGTGCTTAAACTATTGCAAGTCAAGTGTTGTTTAAATACACCATTATCTGGTGCTGCATGAAGGACAGTTTTAAAAACTCTGTATGTTATTTTTACTTGGCAGCTTTGTGTTTCGTTACGCTTATCTGTGTGGGAAGCGGTTAGTCCTCACTGGTATTGAATGCTATCTCTTTAATATCAGTTCTTCCCCTGCACAGCAAATGTGTGAGTATTATTTTTTTTCCATGACTGCTGTTTTCCTATCTTTTGAGTGGCTGCATCCTAACCAAGTTGTGTGGCATCCAACCACAATATGACTACAGTTATTGCTCTAGCTCTGCTGCTGTGGTTCCTCACTGGATGGGCTTCATGTTAGAATGGCCCAATGTTTGCTCTGTGCAGCATCTCCTGATACTGAGTGCTGAGTTTGTTACCCAGTGAAAAACAGACTACATGGTAGGGCAAGCATGGCTAGACACTGCTGATGAGCATCATCTGATGAAATTATTAAAGGGCCCCCCCCCCCCATGCAAAATTACAGATCCAGTCACAAACTTTACCCATGATCCAGTTCTCTGATTCAGGTGTTGAACAATGTTGTGCTGAATCTATAGTTTAGGAGGCTTGCTAGGTTATTTTGTCATCATTTAATACTGTTCTCTATACAAGGTTATACAGGTATCAAGAACATGACTCAAGCACATTTACATTAACTTACATTTGGAACATCATTAGCCTTTTTACCTGACCACTGTCACTTGTAAGCACACCAGAATAAAGCAGTGCTGTCTGGCAGCTTGCCAAAATGAGGAAATACCCAATAAACCAGTATGAGACAGGATCTTTGACAGAATTGGCTTCTGCTAATCAAGGCATCATTGCCACAGCAAAACTGTTTTTACAAGTTATATTAGGATGAAATCCAAGTGCGATGAAATTGCCTTACAATGCTATATCCTTTAACAGGAAACCATGAGACCAATTTATCTGCCACATGAAAGCTCATACATTTCTTGCTTTCAGCAGCAAATTTGTCTTTATGTCATATGATAGCCCGTTCTTCAGCTTGTAATCTGAGCAGCTTTGCTCCCAAACACTGATAGCCAAATGATTCTCAGCACACCATGAAGAAACTCTTATGACTGTTATTCTAGAAACATATTGATGCAGCACAGTAGTAAGATTTAAAGCATCTCAAGCCATTTATATCCTGTCATTTAAAAACAAAACAACCCAAACTTGTTCTGCTAAATCCCTTTTCTTGAAGTAGTATGTCTAGTTCCTGGCAAGCTTCCCCTATCTAACATGTCCACAGACATCTCTAAAGTATTATTTTTCAGTTTAAAACATGACCAGTTAGTTCATTGCCCCTTGTTTAAAACTCAGGTGTTAATCCCAGAAATGGGTTAAATAAAATGGTGAAAAATTGTTAAAATTGTCATTTTACATTCTGCTTGTATTATTTGCCTAACAGAACTATCAGAATAACTGTCCAGATTTAAGTCTCATGCTGGCTGTGATTTGAACACAATGATTACAATAACAGCCTTCAGAAGTCCTTTCCTGTATTTTTGCCCTGACTTGTTTCACACAGGCTGATGCAACACTACTCATGATGCTGCTGATTAAACCATTTTCCCATGATTAACCATTTCCAACTGCTTGTGTCCCTCAGCTTAGAAGGGAACTATGTCCTTACAGGAATCGTCAAGCAATACTTTGAACATGCCCAGGGGATGGGATAGTGTGTCTCTGTTGATAATTCAGGTGAATTAGTAAATTATCTCTTTCCTTAGAAAGCGGTATTAGCCAAATATATATAGTGTATCAGGCATTTATTTTTACACATACTGACAGCAGAAACTCAGATCTGAACAATTCATTTTTGTAAGCTGCTTTGTTTTTTTTTTTTTTTTTTTAAGAGTAATTAAGAAAGCTCAGTAAAAATTGGGTCAGTCTCATTTGGTTCTTAACAGCAGCCAGTTGTCCTACTCATATCTAGTTTTTAATGTGGTATGTGAATCTAAAGCATAGAAAATAAATATTTGGTCTCTTATTACATCTCTACATCCAAGATAACTACATCTCACTGGGACTGCATACTACAAAGAGCCATAATTATAAAATGAAGGGGAAGAAAAATCTTTACATATCCTTTAAACAGTTAAGCTCCCATCAGTTAATTTTTCAATGCACCCACTAAAGAGGAATTCTCAGATTGTTTCTTACAGGCTGAAGTGAAATCTCTTACCAAATATGATCAGTCAGATGTTTTTCTGTCCTTCAGTGTTTGAACTGAAAATGAGTGAGTGAAACCTTTGTGAGACTAGACAAAGACCAACATTTTCCTCAATAAATTTCTAAATGATTGGCATCAGTTTCAGTTCTTCTGGACATGTATGTTTCCAGAAATGGATTCACTTTTGTCGGTAGTTGCTTGGCTCTGGTATTTGCCGTGTTGTCTTTTCAGCAGTAATTTTCAGCTAGCAAATTTCTTAAGCCCAATATTTCTCAGCCACTTCCCTGACACCCTGCCCAAATAGGGTACCAAACAAGGTATGACACTGGATGAAGCTGCTTATTAAACACCAGAACAGTGGTCTCCTTGCCCTTTCATTATAGGTGCCTACAATCCTGAAATGCTGCTGTTTGACTCATACCACATGACAAACAAGATTTCTGCTGCTTTCCTTGACAAGTATGTCACTGTGCTCTAGCCACTCTTACACTCTTGTAAGACATGCTAGCCTTAAAATAACAGTATGCTGAATTCTGCTTTTCTCTAAATCTTCTCTTCACCTGAAAAGTGCCTTGCCTGCAGATCAAAACTACCTTGTTAGTGTTCTGCCTCAGAGGGCACAAACAGTTTCTCTGCACAGCAAAAAATGTCAGGTTCTACCATTCACGCAACATGCTGGGAAATTGTTGCAATTTATGGGAACTTGTGCAAGACATAATCTGTCCCTGAGGGTTCAACCTACTCAGATTTCATAACATAAATATATTTCCAAGTCTTTTCCTCATATATTCATCCTACAGAGAATTCTGTCTCCTCTTTCCATCTTTCTGTGATGCCTTTTATTATCTTTTTTAATTCCCTGGTTTGCTTAGCTTCAATTTGACAATTCTTCAGTGGTCCAACCCACAACACCCACTCTGACTAAATCTTGAACCAAACTCCCAGTACGTAAGTATTAGCATTCTTGCTAATAATTCCTTATTCCTAGATTATAACAAAATTCTCTTTGAGGAGGAATTCTGCAATTCAGTATATCAGTCATTAGATCCACACAGTTTACTATTAAGCCCTATTACATGGATGACTTAAAAAGATCAACTGACTTGCCTTAGCACATCATGAGCCAAAAGAGTAATATGATCTGTGTCATACAGATTAAAGTTTTGACGATAGGATCAATGATAATGACATACTGATTATGGATATCCTACCTTGGCTAACGGCTAGGCCCTAGTATTTGACACTGATATTCATGTGAGCCTGCATTTCTATATTCCCTCTTCCCTTTTTTTCTGTCTCTATTCTGTAACCAAATATAGCCTGAAAGACACTGAGGAACCTATATCAGGTCTTGTTTATAGTCCTGCTGCTAGTGAGCAGGAGTGTTGGAACAATATGGAAGTGAACGTGATGTGCTGAGGAAGCTGGGAGAAGGTAAAAGAAGGGAAAGTATCTTTGCAGCCCTGGTTCAAATGCATGGCAAACTGTGTTCTGCAACTATGCTACAGTGCTTATACACAATTACTGCTTCAGTTTAACAAGTGCTGTTTAACAAACACTAAAAACCTTTTTAATCTGTCTAGTGGGGGATTTAAAGAAACCCCAAACATCTTTGCTAAAGGTTAAAAATTCAATATTCTCTTCAGGCAGCCCAGAGATGGAATTCTCCTCCAGCTAATTTAACAGAACTGAGCTATAAATTGAACTTAATCTGGCATATTTATGGAATCATCTATATTTAAAGTTTTACTGCTAAGAAACATTATTACATAACCCAGTATAGCTATTTCAAGAAAAACAAACAAGCAAACCAACCAACCAAAACCCAACAAAACAACCAAAACAAACCCAGCATCCTCCCAGGGCACACTCAGCTGTTACAAAAAAACAGGTGTTTGTGACTGCCCACCTTTCAGGTCAGCTGCAACACATGTATTATAGGTCAGTTACAACTGTAGTAAAATCAAAATACATTGTATAGGTCTGACTGACGGAATGCAACTGGGCCTCAAGCCAGCCTTGGGAAGGAAAGGATTAAACTTGCTTTCTGCCTCCTGAGTGGAGTTTCAAGGCTGATGATTATTTAAACAAAACCTAAAGAATTACCTTGATCTGCAGACAGTGAAGAAAGACCACATTATTACTGTATGGTTTTATTTTGGTGTTGCTTTTCCAAAACAAAGTCACATTTAAGCATTGGCCAGGATTCCTGCTGACGTAGGGAAACTTAGAAGTGCAAATCTGTTGGGTCAAGCAGCACTGGAAATCGTTGGGGCATGGACAGAATTATAAAGGGATAAAAAAATCCCATCTTCTTTAAAACAATCTGTATTCACTAATGAAGCTTAAAGCTGAAGAACGGTGCTGTTCTGAATGCAAACTTGATGGAATCAG
Source organism: Picus viridis (assembly GCA_033816785.1). Classification (NCBI taxonomy): domain Eukaryota; kingdom Metazoa; phylum Chordata; class Aves; order Piciformes; family Picidae; genus Picus; species Picus viridis. The sequence continues at coordinate 1,468,007 of CM066591.1, read as the reverse complement.
ACTACTTATAGCAAACTAAAACTGTCTTCCGAAGTTCCTTACGCCTCTGCATATGTCAGGTTTTATCAATGCACTGGTTTATGGAGGTTTCTGGGTAGGCCTGGCAACTTCTCACCAGGCGATTCCTTCCTGGTCTTGGGTACGAGTTCAGAATTGTGCAGATAAAAATAACTTATTAAAGCTGAATACTTGGGCTGGTTTGTGGTGCTTGGTGGTTGGAAGGAAAGAAGTGTCACATATCTGTATTACACCACTTTGGAAAGAGAATTTTTGGGAATCTAAGAAGGGATGTCATACTGATATCTGCAGGGAAAAAACTGAATGGATAGCAAATGGTATCTATACGCTCAGTAACAAGATGATGAAAGCAAACCACTGCAAATTGACCCAGATGTTACTCTTCGTATACACAACAATAAACATTAAAACTTTTGCCTCCTTTCTTGTTAAAGAGGCTTTTTCAAGTGCCTCTATTTCACAGTTCTCATTTTCATGAAGGCTGATGTATGGATCTCAGGAATAATTTGTGTTGGTGCAAATTCAGAAATAAAATTAGGATGGCTGGTAAAATCTTGTGAGGTGATAAAGTTAAGATAGCATGCTTCTGAAAGATAGGACTGAAGATGATTGTCACACTTTTTTAAACTTGTTAAATCCCCAAGTGAACCACAGTAACAACAAGGAATGTGCTGACATGGGCTTCTGCCTACAGAGATCTGTGCCACCCCTGGTTGCCTTTACATCTTTGAAATGTGCTGGGTTTATACCAGTGTGTCTAGCTCAGTACAATTGTGTTTGGGGGAATCTGAACTGATATAAACACCATGTAAAAGGCAAGGACCAGAAGCAAACAGAATTCTGTGCAATCAAAGATATTTAAGTAAATATTAGGTTTCTGTAAAGGTTTGTTTCTTTAAAATAACCAGTGTGCAAACATTCAATTCATGGTTCAAGTTGCCAGTATAAGCCCTCAAGGAGTCTTAAGTAAAGATAATGCTACTGGATATTCTAGTTTCTGGTGTTTAATACAGTTTATTCCTGGTAATGTTTTTTGAAAGAAATATTTTCTTACAAGACTGATTATGCACATTAAACAAATCTCCACAGGGGTAATAAACTGGCCTCTGGAGAATGGATCTGATTTTTTTCTCATATGCAAGTGAAGAAGGTGCAGTATGGCTTTCATCAGTAGTTTCAGCTGTAACAACTTCCTTTTTTATTTCTAGCCAGCTCTTGGATACAAAACATGTGAAGGAAGTAGTATATAGAATGTACTTTGTATAATAAGGTTGCTGGCATTTCACTGGCAGTTTAGACTTGTAGTTACAGAAAGAACTGTTGAGGCTGGAGGAGACCTTTGAGATCACATCCAAATGCTTGCCTAGACCTTGCAATCCCACCACTTACTGCTAAATGATTACCACTAAACCATGCCCCTAACCACCAAGCACCACATTCACGTGTCTTTTAAATACCTCCAGGGATGGTGACTCTACCACCTCCCTGGACAGCCTGATCCAATGCTTGATGAAGCAGCATTGAGGAAGAAGTGAAGAAATGTTTCCTAATACCCAGCCTGAACCTCCCTTGGCACAACTTAAGGTTGCTGGTTCTGTTATTCCTTAAATTTGCCTTGGAAGATGACTGGTAGAATTCTGTCATGTTCCCAAATTGCTGTTAATCTACAAATGCCCTGATGTCAAGCCATTCTTTGTGGAGAGCTGGATTGCTCCTCTAACAAAAGAGCACTTAGAAACGGCTACAGTGACTCAATTAAGAGCACTCTATCATCAACTGTAACTCAATGCTAAGGGACTCGTCAGTGTGTCAAGTTTCCTGCGTTTGTTGGTGTGACAGCAGGACCAGACACTCAATGTGAAAACAGAAATTTGCTGTGTACATTTAAACAACCTTACAATGCCAAAAAGTTTAATTTACATTTTCACAGAATCACAGCATGGTGGAGGTTGGAAGGAATCTCTGGAGATCATCTAGTCCAATCCCCCAGCTAATACAGGCTTGCCTAGATCAGGCTGCACAGGTCCAGGAAGGTTTTGAGTCTTCACAGAAGGAAACTGCACAATCTCCCTGGGCAGCCTGCTCCAGTGCTCCAGCACCCTCACAGGCAATAAAATTGTCCTTAAGTTCAAGTGAAACCTCCTGCGTTCTAGTTTGTACCTGCTGCCCTTGTCCTACAATTTGCCACCACTGAAAAGAGCCCAGGCTCATCCTCATAAGTCCCACCCTTTACTTATTGATCAGCATTGATCAGATCTCAGTCTGTTCTTTTCCAGGCTAAAGAGCCCCAGGTGTCTCAGTATCTCCTCATAAGAAAGAACCTCAATGGTCCTGATGTCCCAAATGGTGACAATAAAACAAATAACTCACTATAACAACTGTTTGATTCATCAGCAGAAAAGGAAAGATAGCAATTATGTGCTTAGCAGACTTTCCCTGGAGAAGAGTAAGATGGCAAGGTTTTAGTGAGGTGTGAAGATATCCCCAGCTGTCAGAACAGCACAGATATTGATAAAAGAAGTATTAAGATTGGTTTCAACTGAGTATGGAACTGTTTCTGTGTGATAACTTTAGTAGAACCAATAAGGTAAAGGTAACAAAAAATTAGATATGATAATCAAGGACACAAATAAGTGCAATCAAACTGCTAAAGGCTGACAAATGTAGTGTTTACATCCAGCCTGTGCTCTGAGAGCCCTACAGCAGAAATGCCTGATCAGCAGAAGGTCTGCCTTCCAGTAACAGGAGGATGGCAACAAGTTCACAGCAAGTCATATGGCCATTCCTATTTTTGTAAGCTTAGCAGGAGGATACCAAAACAGGGAACAAAGACAACAGGCAGTAAGCTTGCACAAAAGTTACAGAGGGTGAAATAAAAGACAAAAAATCCCAACCAACAACAACAAAAAAGCAAACACAAAAGCTACCACAAAAACACCACCAAAACAAAACCAAACCATAATAGCTCACTCCTAAAAGGCACAGAAAGTATGTCCAAAACCTGCTTTGATACTGCCCTAAGGAACTCAAGAGATGTTGTGAGGACTTGACAGCTGCCATTCCTTGGACATGTGTGTTTCAGGGCTTTTGAGTATAGGGGTATGAGAGAATGACTGCGAGTGACTGAAATAAATTGCCTTTAAATATGATTTTATCCTTCCTTAAGGTCCTTTGCTGCATTTTGCAGCATTTAATTCCTGTACCAGGATCAGTGTTGCAATCAAGTCAGTCATACTTGTATACCTAGTAGTTTTAGTACGAGGTCATTTCAAGTCAATGCTTGCATGATGACTAAGCACCTGTCTTTGAAACAGGCCTTTGGGTTTATTGGATGTTGACACCTTTCCACTCTTAAATATACAAGGTGTTTGCAGCTTCCTTGAAAAAGGCATGTCTAGATTTAGACCTAGCCTTAGCTTCCTTGATTGCATTTTCTTCCTCCGCCTTATTTCAGGAAGATGTGTTCTCATCCTTCCATGTCAATGCCAAGCCACCTCCATCATTTTCTAAATTCCTATCAATAGGTTGTTCTCTGCCTTCATGTACAGATCTTTTTGACTTATCTTTCTGCAAGAATTACAAATATTAAATGCTAAAGTCAGCAAGGCAATGATAGCTTCAGTTTTGTACTTTACAGTGCCTATACCAAATAGGAGTAACCAAGTTATTGTATAGTTTTCTATTTGTCTCTCACTCCCATGTCTTTGTTTGTGATAGTGTTCATGCTGTGTATTAATCATTCAAGGTAGGAATATTTCTGAGAATTAGTAGACACTCTGAGGGATGTAGGAAGCTGTGATACTTCATTGCAAAGTAACTCTATCAGAAATAGTTTGGCCCTGAAGGTGAACTGGTAACATGGCTGGCAGGACTAAAGATGTGAACCTAAGAAACCTTGTCCTGCTCATCAGCACAACCCAAACTGATCAGGAGAAGTGATGACATTGGTTCCAAGCTTCTGTTTCTGTGGATACCCTTGATCAGTCCCCATTCCTGGCCGGACACCAACCAATGTGTACTCCAAACTGAGCATGTAACTCCTTAACTGGTACTGCTAAGGCACAAAGACTTATACCTCTCCTGGTTTTCAATTATGCTAATAACAAGTTTACATGTTCTTATAACATGCTTGAAGGTCTAATGATTTTTTTCGGTATTGCCAAATGCCAAACCTCAGTGACGCTCTGTACCAATTAGCTGCCACATTAGTCAGGCACTGCCTGAAGTACAGCTAGGGCCACTATCTTTTAGAGTAGATGCCCAGCCCCTCGACTATGCAATACTAAAACACCTGGCTTTTCCAAGTATCTGTGGTTTTCCTTAAACCATTCTGACAGTGACACCTATACGTACCTATTTTTACGCACAGATTTTGCGGGAAAGCCCCTTAATTTACTTTTAGAAAACATCATCAGGATCCTGCAACCGTAGATGCAGCCCTGTGCGACAGACGAACTCACCCCTCTCTAAATGCCTCCTGACAGCGGGGACCCGAGGCCCCAGAACAGCCCTGTGGGGTGCCCTCCCTACCTACCTACCTGTCCGCTTTGCCTCACACGGCCTGGGCCGGGACAGGACCGCGGCAGCCGAGGCCATCACCCAGTAAGGTTTTTGCGCGGCTGGACGCGGGGCCGCGGAGGGGAGCGCAGCTTCCCGCCGACACCGCCTGAGGACAGACGGCGCGCGGAGCCCGCCCACAGCTCGCGCTCTCCACGATCGGCTGCTGAGGCCTGTGGGGGCGGGGCGGACCCTGCTGCCGGCCAGGTGGGCGGGGCAGGGCGGGCCCTTTTCTGGCCGGGCCCTTTTCTGGCCGGGCCGGGCAACGGAGCCGCACTCTGGCGGCGGTCGCGGCGCGGGGTGGCGGCTCCTGGCTTAGGGTTATGCACTGGGGTGATGGTTTCGCCGGCTGGTGCTAGGCTTCTCCCGCACCGGGGAGGAAGCCCCTTCCTCAGTCTTCTCCTCCTGCTGTTGCTCTGCCCCGGCGGTGGGTGCCTGCCGCGCCGCCGGCCCGCGGGGCCACCCGTGGTCTTGGGTAAGAGCTGGGGGGAAGCCGCTCGTGCGTCTGGCGCCGTGGAACGTGATGGATCCCGCTCTCTGTTGTCGCACTGTGGTCAAGGGAGGCGGAGAGAGGCCTGGGGGCGCTGCCCGGGTGCGCGCCCCGCCCGGCCGCTGCCCGCGGTCTCCAGGGCGTCTCGCTAAGCGACCCCACTCTATGACAGCCCCGGTTGCTGTGTTACCGTGGTCTCCCGGCACTGGGTACGGAGTGTTTTTTCCGTAACCGTGTCCCGGCGTTGTAGCCCGTCCCTGGTCCCGCTGCTACAGCGACAAACGCAGGCCTGAGTCGAGGTGGCAGGGCTGGGGGCAGAGGGGGTGGGCACCTCACCTCGTATGGGGGCACGGCCACGCTGGGAATGCCTTTGCTTGTCGGCGGGTGCGGGGAAAAAAGTAAGGATCACTTCAAAACGGCTATAGTTCACTAACCAACCCAGACCCTCGGTTTTCGAGTTTTCACTCCATATGGACCTTTCATAATAGAGGTTGGAGTCGGACGTAGGAGTTACTGAGGGCTACAGCAGTCAAAGGACAAGTATTTAACAAATAACAGGCTTATTTTCATTACGCAATATAGAAAATTAATATTGGTTGTATCACTTGTTGGCACAAAATAGTATGATATGAAAGTATTCATATTACGGTTGCTAAGTAATGTGTTAAATGCTTTTTGTATCAATTGATAAGAATTGCAAATAAATTTTAAATGTTTTACTAGGCTGTGTACTGAAATTATAATTCCTCAGCATTCCAATGCATTAAATGCATTTGGTGATAGTCATGTCATCAGTCAGTCCTGTGAACATACTTAGTATGCTATATGTTCTTATTATGCAATTAACCTTGACAGTGAAGGGGGGCAAAAAGAAAGAAACTGGGGATGATAGTAGAAAAGGGATGGTGAGTGGCATACGACTCAGCTGAAAGTCCATTTGTTTATAATGGTTTAGGGTCTGCTGTTGACTGTATTACTACTGTTAAAGCTTCTGACATGAAAGGGTAAAGGCTACACAAAAGCATTTTTAAGGTTGCTGTGTATCTGGGGGTCACCATGTACAAAATCCCAGTTCTGAATAGGTGGCTGAACCAGCTGGGATGATGTAGACTTGGAAAGAGGAACTGCAGAAGGATGTCCTAAGAGGCTGATGTTAAACCATGAACAAAAGTTCTTTTAAGTTCTGTCTGAAGGTTAGAAGCAATCTTCTGTCCTGTCCCTCTGTCCTGTGATGCTGGGCTTTAGCAGTAAGCTTTAGCACTTGTTCCAGTGCTAGCTTCTTGATGACAAAGGTAATAGTGTCTTAGTTGCTGATCCAATATTTAACTCTAGCTATGAAGGAATCAAAGAAGATTTAGAAACAGTTGGATAAAGGGATACTTCCTGTGGGAGCTTGGACAAACTACTGATGGATCTATTGTATACATGGTCCCTAAGGATGCTTTTAACCATGGCTGACCTACAGGTTATTTTCTTGAAACATCTTCTAGTAAATACCATGTGGCCAAGCATATGTTCATCACTAAGTGCCTTAACACACAGACTCTGTTGTTGTGTATTTTCATCAGTGACCGCAGAACTTTTGTCTCTTACCACTCTAGTCAGTGTCCAGATTTTGAAGTCTGCCGTGTTCTGCTGCCCAGTCCTGACCTGCCCCGAAAGTGAAGATCAGTGGGCTTTGACATCCATAATTTTTTCTGGGTTGTCTGTGAAAGTAGATGTTCTTAGGGTGTGATTAGCTGTAATTTCCTATTGTAAAATACCATGGGTTTTCATGTATAGAAGCAACTGTTGCTGTAAAAACACCTCCACTAAGAGCTTAGCTTCAATTAGCCGTGACATGGGTAGTGAAGGTCACACAAATAAAGGAGAGGATGGGGTGACTGTCGGTCATTCACTGGTTTTGTATGAAGTGTTCTCATCTTGATTCTAGTTAACTTTTCATGACTTTTTCTACACCCTTCTTGCAGATGTGGTATGTTAAGATAAGCTTTTTAGGAACACCTGTAAAGAGGGTGGTAGAAGGGCATAGGAGAATGACTTAGGGAAGCATTCTGAGTGCTGGCTTCACACAGGTGTTGGGGAGAGGGGACAAAAACCACATTGCACTGGAGTCACAACTAAAAAAGGAGACTGTAAGGTGTATGCAGGGCTGCATTATACAGATTTCTACAAGTCAGATGGCTTTGGAGCCCGGACAAGAAGGGGATACAGAGCTGATACTCCTGATTTATCAGGCTGGCGTCTAGACCCTTGCTTCTTCATATGTGTTCAGTTTTTCAAGTATGTTTTTATCTTGTAGTAAATGGGGTCTCATGACATAAGCATTCACTTGTGTCTTTGGAAGTCAAAACCTGTAAGTAGAAAGGGGAGTTAACAAGTTTGGTCTTACTCTGTGCATGCAAGTTGGCCATCTGATCTTAAGAAATAAAGAAGGGGAAGAAGGAATATTGTCAATATGATGATCACTTCCTAAATGTTTTAGACCAGTGATGGTCACAAGACTTGGTGTAACTTGCTCTCCAATTTTCATATGAAGGCCCCACTTGCAGTTTGCAACCTGTGCTTGCACAAGTAATGGAGGAGGAAGTAGAGTGGTAGTTTGCAAGTATGGGGCGTTGCTTATATATGGATAATGGTTCTGCTCCCAAGGTACTAACACAAACACTGCTTCTAGGAACCTCAAATCTTAAAAGGGATGAGCTGCTTAAATACAACCTTGTAACTATTGGCTGTAGTTGTGGTAGCAACAGATCTGGGATTTGTGGAGCTCCCTAACTGGCTCAGGTGAAGTATGGGTCTGTGAAACGGCTAAGCCAATTGAATAGCTCATTAGTGCTCCCCACTGCCCTGCTTGCCCTGTGCCTGCTTATTGCCACTTAAATTAGCCACTTATTGTCCTGCTAAAGCATAAGAAAATTAGCCTGCTGAGGAAGAAGTGATTAATTTTGTAGTTGAATTATCTTAATGGAGGAGCAGAATGAGGAATGTGGAAGCCAATAGCAACACCCTTTGGCTTAGGCTATTTTTTAAGATGATCTGTGCATCATCAAATGGTGCTTTAGTAGCAGGAGCCACTATGCCAGAAGATCATGTTTGTACCTACTGAGGGAGCAAGACTGAAGGCCAAACTAATGTGGGCAGTAACTGACAGTAAAATGTTGCAGTACTGCTGCTTAGCTTTCCCAGAGATTTAAATAAAGCACCAAATGGTATGCCTATAATAGTGGCACTGGAGATGAGGTACATGAGGTGAGAATCAAAACCTTATTTGTAGAGTCTTGCCTGAAGGCTTGATATCAAAGACACAGTGCTCATGAAAATGTAAGGTGATTGTCCTGGAGTTCCTCTCAAGCCTATTTTTGGGGAAAGGGACTACTTAAGGTGCTGGGATGCTTTCATGCTTGCCTTTTTTCAAAAGAGTTTTCTGTCCATCCAGGACAATATAGTCACACAGGAACATCTCATGGGAGAACTAGGATAACTTACTGAATTTCTCTGCTCTGCTGACAATACTTAACATATATTCTGAGCAAGTACTTCTGTGCATCTGCTCCATGTTTACATGCAATTATGATGTTTTTGCACTTCTCTGTCAGTTTGATTACATAATCAACATGCTTGTCTTTTAATGTTTGCAGTAGGAGTTTTTTTACTTTGTGGGTGTTCTTCATTTTCTCATACAGGGCATCAATAATCACTGTGTGCTACCTCATGTCTTATCCATTTCTGGAAGGTGATAACCTGTCCTTACAAGATCAGCAGTGGATTCACGGAACCCTTTACCTTTTAGAGCTGACTCAATGCAATTACTATATCAATGTTCTGATACCTTATGCAAACAACTTGTTAGGTTCTTGGCTAAAGTTTTCTAGAAAGACATCTAAATGAAGCTTGTTAATAATTGACTTACATGCAAACGAGGTTTGTCTGAATTCCTGCTGACTGCTACTTGAGGGGTGTGTGTTTGTATGGTCAGCTGGCTGGATGTCAGGAGTGATTTAAATGTTTATGCCTCATGTGATCTGAGGTATCTAGAAGTATCATGTGAGATGTTGTTTGCTTTCTTGTTCCTAATTTTGTGCACAAGCCTTTACTGTGGCAGTCTATGAGCCACTTCCAGACATTCTCCTTATAGAGAACTGCGTTCAGAGTTTAAAATGAATTTTCCAGGAAAGGTGGTTCATTCTGAAAGACCGCAGAAAGATGAGTTATTTGAGGCTGTGGCACTAGGTAAAAAGTTAGAATAGTTGGGATATATCCAGAGGTATTTGCATTTCAAATAGAAATAGTAAAAATGTATTAATGGATGGTCTCTCTGTCGCACAAGCAACAGCTTTTCTTTCCCCTCAATTTATGATACAGGTACTACTTTTTGTTTGTTTGGTGTTAATGAAATTTAAGATCCCCCTATTAATGGCTCTTGTTGAATGTCCTTTTCTCTGTTTCCTGAGCAGTATTAATGTGATTCACTGTCCAGGGTGAAACTTGCTTATTACCTTTGTATTAGTCATTAAGACTTAAAGATAGTGATAGGCCATGTATCCTAAAGCTGGTTATAATAGTTTGCAGATTTGGAAAAGTCTGCAACCTCTTTTAGCCTCTTAGATCAATTAGTAAATGTGCTTCCCATAAAGCTTACTCGGATAAGACCAGATCCAAGGAGATATGATAGTTGTGGCAGGGCAACTGAGATAAGAAAACAGCAAAGGATACTACCATATCAAAAGTGATTTGGGCTAATGGAGGTAGTGGAATGAGTTCTGCTTTGAATTACTAACTGTGAGAAATGGGAATATGCTAGAACCAACAGATCATCAAATATGATGAAAATGCTGTTTTTCTGCTGAATATGAAATCTTTTACTTCCAAACATGGCAGTTCAAAAGCCAATACACATATTGCACAACTGCAGGCTAGGGAAGCTGGGGTACTGCTTGAGGTCTGTTCTTGGACATCCAGTTTTAACTAGTGCTGATTTTGCGGAACTTCACTTGCCCGTTTCATACATTTATGGGGTCAGTTTGGAGGCTTCAGAAAGTAAGAATTTCCTGCAATGCATCCAGCAAAAAAGGCTTAGAAACTACAGATATTGGTAGATGAGAACATGAGAAGAAAAATCGCTTTTGGATTACTCTGGCCATAGATGCTTTCTGTGTATGCTCTGAAAGCAGATGAATGTGTTTGGGGTTTTGTGGTTTTTTTTGCTACTGCTTTCCAGTTCCATCACAAAATTCAAAAAGGTATGTCCTTATCCTACAGAATTAATCTTCAGTGTGATTCTTTTTCTTTAATCTGTTACTTATCAAAAAGCCACTAAGTAGATTTCCAGCTGAAGTGTAAATCATTAACACTGTTAAATTGTGTGGGGTGAGGACTGAAGATCTTGCATATTTCTTTCCTCATCAAAATGAGCCTTTCCACCCCCCCCTCTTCCTTATGGTTTCTTCATGAACCCTTTTCAGCCTGAAGATGATACTTTAGAAATTAAAACATGAGTTGTGAATTATAGTAACTATTAGTTTCACTGTTAATATGGACATATAAACCTGAAAATAACCTGTGTTTTTGCAAATCCTACTTCACAAACAAGCAAGCATCACACCTGCACATGAGACTGATTTTTCAGCTCCAGGATTTGTATCTTGGCACAGGTGGGATTTGCCCCTTAGGTATTGCTTAGAGCTGAATAAATTTATCACTTGTCAACATGTTCCTTGAGTATGAATTATTGTGGTGTTTCATCTTGTGCTCTAAATTGGATGCAGGAGTGCAGCCTCTGTCCTGAAGAACTTAAAGGATTAAAATACCTTTGCCACATTGAACCTGAATTTAATCTAAGATCACACCATTAAGTTCCAAGTGAGACTTTGTACAGTTTGCTTTCAGTATTCTTGTTGATAAATATATCTTGATGATAAACTTCAGTTGTTAGTCTTCCCACACTGAGAGGCAGTGCTTACAATTACTGGAGTGCTGCTTGGAAGCCTCAGGAAGTTCTTAAAGCTGATACTCCAGATGTTTGTCTTGGTCTTTGAAAGCTATCTTTGCTGGGAGATTCCAGGGTAACGAGAGCAGCAGTCCTCTACTTAGTTTTGCACAGAAACTAATGTAAACGGAACCTGTTCTGTCCTTGGCAGGTCTGCTGCTGAAGCTGGCCAGCCATGAATGGTTGATATAAATAGAATTATGTTCTGTTCATTTTCTAATTAAAAGCACTGATGTAGCACAGGCATGAGACTGTGGAACAAGCTGTTGTAGTTCTCTAAGAAATAACTAAGCAGCATTTTGTGAGGTTCCAAGACTGAACTTCAGTAAACTCTTTCTAGGAGGTGCTGCAATACTATAATCTCCTTCACTATGTTTTTCAGTATATGAGAGTCCTTGAAATATGACCTAGAGTAACCTGTGCTCAGCTACTGGGTCTCTTACTGTTTCACTTAATACAGGTATATAACCACAAAAAGCCTGTTGAGAAAGTGAGAGTAGTTAATAAAGAAGTCCTGATGTATACCTGTTGTATTGGGGCACAACTTGAGGTAGTTGAAGGATGTAAGTGGTTGTCCAGGTCTATAGTCTGAAGTTCTGTCCTTTTTTCTCTCTCCAGTGTTTCTCTGAAAGCTGTCCAGTGAAACTGTGTTTCACTAAGAAATGTGTTCTCTTTCTTTAAACCATTGCTAAATATCAGTGTTCTATAGAACTTAACTCATTTAATTAGAAGAGCCTACAAGAAGGATGGCGAGTGACTGTTTACAAAGTGATAGGACAAGGGGCAATGGCTTCAAAATAGGGAAGAGCAGATTTAGATTGGATGTTAGGAACAGGTTCTTTACTATGAGAGTGGTAGAACACTGGAACAGTTTGCCCAGAGAGGTGGTTGGGACCCCATCCCTGGAGATATTCTAAGTGAGGCTCTACAGAGCTCTAGGCAGCCTGATTTAGGTGAGGATGCCCCTGCTGACTGCAGAGGGGGTCAGACTAGATGACCTTTGGAGGTCCCTTCCAACCCAGACCATTCTAGGATTCTATGAGTAAATTTACTGAAGTGAGTGGAATAAAAATGGTATGGGTAGGTCTACATTAAAAAACTTCAAACGTTGTCAGGTAATAGGATACAGTTATGCACACCTCAAAAAGGTGTGGGGTGTGTGGTGCTCAAAAAGGTGGAGAAAAACCTTAAGAAGTGCTTAACTCTTAAATTTTTCTAATACAGAGAAACTTTTCAATAAGTGAAGTATCTTTGCCTTTAGGGTTCTTGAGGAGAAATGATTAAGCAGAATGACAGAATGTAAGAAGTTTCTTTGGAAAGTGGCTGATGAGTTCCCCCCCCCCCAAGTTCTAATTAAGAAATAATATTCTTGTTTCCATTTAATGCTTAAAAGGAATAAAGGAAAATAAAACTTCTTCAGGCATATACTAAATGCCAGTAATCCTTTGAAGAACAGTGCTCTTCAGAGACCCTTCTCTTCCACTGTTACTGATGTAGTGTGTCAAGAACCCGAAGGAAAATCAAAACTCATTGCATCCAAACCTGAATGTAAATGATAAAATGATGTATTTGGCTTATTCTGCTAGACAATGAAATATTGTGTAGCAAAAGTGAAGGAAGAGGTGAAGTTAAAATAAAACCCCCAGAAATGGAGCAGCTTTTGCTTTTCACATTGTTCTTTTTAGTATTCAGTTGATAGCTTTCAGGCAGCTATTTAAAGAGGGGGGAAAAAAACCCTCCTGTCTGCAGTTCTTATACTGTAAAGAAAAAGTTCTTCCAGAAAGCTTTGTTTTGCAGTTTAAAACACAGGTAATTTTGATAATAGCTGAGACCAGATATTTTTCATATCCACGACCTAACATGACCTGTTCCTATATAGTCTGCTCTTTGCTAGTTCCTAACTTCATGAGTTGTTGGTCCAGAATTACTCTGCATGGTGATGCTCCGGATAATTTTCTGTGGAAAAGGTGCAGTACTTTGTTCAGGCATAGTATTTCTTATCCAGTTAAAAAACTTAATGGTATGTCTGGATGCAGTGATATAAAGGCTATGGTATTAAGATATGTATATTATAATATAAAATGTTACACACTTAAATTTTTATGCCTCTCTTTATATCTTTCAGTTCCTGGGGACTTGGGTAATCAGTTGGAAGCAAAGTTAGATAAGCCATCAGTAGTGCATTATCTCTGCTCTAAGAAGACAGACAGTTATTTTACACTCTGGCTGAATTTGGAATTGCTTCTGCCTGTCATCATTGACTGCTGGATTGATAATATCAGGTAAGACCAGAAATGCTGTTCTTTGCAGTTATCTCCTTCCCTTAGATTGACAAATTTTGTGCAGAATGGCTACCATAAACTTTCTTTTCCAATTCAGGATCAGCAAGAGAAATTACATGGAGTTCTGCTGGGACAAGTAATAGGATGAATCAGTAGATACAGCTTTTCATATCTGAGGTTCATCACTGATGAAAAGCAGAGGTTCTCTTAGTTTCTTGTGCTTATTTTCTGACCAGTTACCCAGTGTTGGTTTGAGCACTTATCAAACAGTTCTGTAGGGTTATCTAAAGCAGAAGACTTTGTTTCTTTGATGAGGCAAGGGGGAAGGAGGTACATTGGGCAGCTCAGACGGTACAGGCAAGGAGAAATGTCATCTGGGATGTTTCCTGGCATTGTGTGATTCCAGACCGGTCTCATAGGTAGCTGAGGCACATAAGGTCCTTCAAGGACAGTCTGGAGTCTCTGTCCAGAATTATTTTGGTTTATAAGCCTTAAGTCTTGCTCTGTGCCTTACAGACTAGATATATTTTTGGTGTGTGAAGATTTTAATGAGTATCAGTTCAGATTCGAAGATTCCTGCTAGGGATAAAAGCTTAAATTCAGAAATAGCAATTGTATTCATACGGTATTGAAGTGAAATAAACCCCAACAACAGCAGTTAAAAGCTCCATATTCTTCATATCTCAAGTTGATTTGAAAAGTTTATACAAAACACTCAATATCTGTTTGCTTCCTGAGGTACCAATTGTTATTAGTCAAGAAATAAAGTACTCCTTTATGTTGGTAGAGGTGTTCTAGTTAAACAGAAATTATCTAGAATTTTTCTGGTATCTGATTCTACAGGTATGGTATCTCCTACTGCCACATTCTTAGGTTCTTGACAACTTTTCTCCATGATGTGGCTTTGTGCAAAGTGAAATTATATATAGCTATGGAAGTTAGCTTATATTCTGAAGCTGAAGTTCAGACACCACTTTCAGTTCTGTAGAGAAGCTCTGATTCTGTATGTAAAGTGTTAAACTCATTAAAATAATCATTTGCATTGTATAACCTCTTAGCCATTAGAGCACTCTTGTCCTGTCTGCCTTTGTGGTTTTTTTTCCCTTCTGGGTAATAGCACTTGAAGTTCTTGTTACTGCACTCCATGTGAGACCCAATGGAGCTGAGAGTTGTCGTGTGTCAACAGGACATGGTTTTGTCTCTTTTTTCCTTCCCAGGCTGGTCTATAACAGAACCCGGAAGATCACAGAGCCGCCGGATGGAGTGGATATCAGAGTCCCAGGTTTTGGGCAGACGTTTTCTATGGAGTTCCTTGACCCGAGTAAAAGAAGCGTTGGTAGGTACAAGCTGTCTGAAGTGCTTCCATGCTTGTAGGATTGTTTCTGGTGTGTCTTTATACAATAAGCTACTGAAATGTGATTTCAAATTACAGTTCTGTTTAGGAATGGATTTTTTTTTCACTATACATAGATTTGGTGGTAGGGTAGCACATGGCTCATTTTGCTTCTAAGCCTTTTCATTGCATTGTGCGTTGTCTGTTGTTTGGCATGATAGATTGAGACAAGAAGATTTCTTGTTTTTCAATATTGAGCCAAATTTAAGGTTTCTGGATGCGATTTCAGGAGGTGCTTTGAATACAGACATCTTTGGAAGATGAGATGGGTTGAGTAGAAAATTCTGTGACTGAAGCTTTACAAGCAAAACCAAACCAAAAGCATTTCAGCATGCTTCTGAGCAAACTGTTCTTCAGTCTTAGGAATGAGTTTGTGCTTGGGGGATAGGGCACCGCACTCTGTAGCTCCCTGTCATTGGTTAGTGTCAGAATAATTATTACATTTTGTGCTGCAAAAGATTTCTGCATGAATGTGTTTAAAGGTTTGGGTTTTTTGTTTTGTGTTCTTGTAGAAGTCACCTTTCAGAGAAGACTAATCTGATAAGCTTTTGTAGTTGTTAGCTGTGTCTGAAGACATAGGTAATTTAAAGCTCAGTGCATTACTGATGATTCCCATGCTTCATAGCATGAGTCTCTTTCTTTAGGGAGCAATCTCCAAAAGGGCAGTAATGTGCTTAATGATCTCCACTAGGTGACTCTTGCAACTGGAACAGAGCCATATTTAAAATTGCCTTTGTTCACTTCAGGGTCTGTATAATAAGCATTCAAGACTGAGTGAGGTTCTCAAAACCTCAATATGACTGATATTCAGTAGAATGTTGTGACATTCATTTTTTTCAGACTGCTAATAGACGCTTTTAATTGTGGCAATACCTAAATCCTATGTGTCAAAGCATGTAATGTGTTAACATCTTTCAGTATATAACATCAGGCAGTCTGCAAATGTTTCCCTTCTTTGCTATTAAAGCTCAGTCACCTAAGTCTACTGATGGATGGTTTTGGGGTAGTTTCTTTTGCCCTGGATATGGTGTAAGCATTTGTTTCCAAGAATAAATGTTAGTAAAGTCCAGGCCAACCTTTATAGATTCACTATATACCCTACCTGAAATTAATTTGCAATAAGCAAAAGCTAACTGTAATGTAGAACTTCGTGAGGTGTATTCTTTACAGTTCAAGGGTGAGACAACACTTCTGCTGAGGAAAGTTTCTGTTCTGTATATACTACATCTGACAGATCACAAACCAGTAAGAAGTTTTAATAATGGTATTCTCTCACTTTTGGGGAACAGTGAGCTCCCCATTCTGTTAATATGCAGTTTTCTAGATTGTCAGTGATTAAGACTGCTGTTTCACTGTCTCTATATGGTATCAGAGAGAATGCCTCCAGAACCTGGCTTGCTTTGTGGTAGTGTCTGATGGCTGCTTCTAATGCTAATCTCTTCACTGATCTTTTTCTCTCTTACCTGGTATGTACAGGCAGTTACTTTTACATGCTGGTGCAGAGCTTAGTAGACTGGGGCTACAAACGTGATGAAGATGTAAGAGGAGCACCTTACGACTGGCGAAAGGCACCAAGTAAATAACTTACTGTTGTTTGAACAAGATATTTACCAGTCAGCAAATGATGTTTTGTGTCTCTTCTCCCATCCCACCAGTACAATTATACTTCAACCAAATTTTTACTAGATCTTGGGGCCTGGGTACCCCTGGACCCAGATGAAACCTCTGGTGTAATTTTCTCTTTTCCCCCTCTTTATCATTGTTTTCTTTTTGAAGAACTTGCTTCTTAAGAGCTGCTTAAACAGAACAACAGCAAAAACCCTACACTAACAAAACTCATTCCCACAATGACATCCACCCCTCTCACTTAATACTGGGATTTCTGAGTTCTGCATTATTAATTCCACAGGCAGTTAAAAATACCCCAAACTTCTAAAGAATTCTTGAAGTTCTATATTCACAACTAGTAATCTTAAGTGTAACCTGTGCATGTTTACTTCAGATGAGAATGAAGACTATTTTGTGGCCCTTCGCAAGATGATTGAGCTGATGTATGAGCAGTATGGAAGTCCTGTTGTCTTGATTGCCCACAGCATGGGTAATATGTACACCCTCTACTTCCTCAACCATCAGACTCAGGATTGGAAAGACAAGTACATAAAGGATTATGTGTCATTAGGTGCTCCATGGGGAGGAGTGGCTAAAACTCTCCGTGTGCTGGCTTCAGGTAGGTAATTTGGGGCTTTGCAATGTGCTTTCTTTGTACTACAAGATAGTAACTGGACTGTTAGCTGCAAGACTGGCAGTGAGCTTAAGGTACTATTTTTAAGTGATGGCAACTTGATGTTTCAAGCCCTGTCACTGTACTGTCATTATTTATGTTCATAGGAGTGAACTGAACTTGTTTACATCCCTTAACCAGGAACTGTGTCCCCTCTTGCACTCTCCTAACTACTTCTCAGGGGATTGCTGTGTCATCTACTGTTTGGTCTGGTGTCTTCTATTTTTGTTACTTCTGCCTCCCCCTTGATTGCTTTCTGTTCAGCATTGCAAAGCTAACAAGGGCTCCTGAGCATTCAGTAGTTCCTTTTGATTAAAGATCATACAGTGGTTTGAGGTTAGCATTACAGAAAGCTTGTAGAAATGGTAATGAAATGATGCCTGCAGCACAAATTCCTGTCCAGAGATACGACAAGCAAATCTTGAGATCTTTGGTCTGGCATGCTGGGTAAGCCTCAGACTGAAAAACCAATTGAATGAAGAAGCATAACATATTTCACGAAGTTACTGCAAATGAGTTACGGAAGAAAATTCACTTATGCCATCACGTGAGTCCATAATTATTAAGCATTTTGGCTTTTAATTTGTGGTGTCTCTGGCTTGTCTGTTTAGCTCATTTCTGACCTGTTAGCTTTGGATATCAGTATCTTCTTCCTAAATAAAGCTGACATCATAAACTGGACTTCATCAAAATGCAATACCCAGGGCAAGTGCCAGCCATGCATAGAAAGACCAAAGAATGCTCTGGTAGGCAAAGGCATTTGATTCTTAACAGGAGCGCACAGCTCAGTTATTAATTAGAAAACTTATACTGGATGTTTGTGTTGAGTTATACATCTTAAAATCTATTTCAGTGGCACTAAAAACTCATTGGCCTTTTCTCTCAGGCTTCATCCAACAAGTCTGCATGTTACAGAAATGGCAGGAAATAAGGATTGTTAATATCGCCATCATAAAATTCCACATGACTACATAAAATTCTAGTCTCAGCTTTCTGATGCTTTAAACTTTTGTGCTTTGTACCTTGTTTGTAATGCATCCCATACAATATGGGTAGAAATACAAATGCATAATGGTTAGCTACACTTTTACTTAAATATAGTAATTGCTTAACCTGTGTGTCTGTTGTATTGAACTCAAGTTTTAGAGCAGAAATAGACTAATTATGTAGGAAGGTTAAATGGGCAGAACATTAGAACATCAGAGCACTTTAAGTTCCATCTCAGATATCCATAGCAAATGGCCACCATCATGCATGAACACTTGGATTTCATCAGTCTATTAGTTTCCAAAATTCACACTAATGGGGTGTTAGTATGCAGAAGAATCACTGATTTAAAGAAAAATACTGCAGTGCTGCAGGAAGAACAAGGCAAGCTGTGAATGCATTCTTTCTGCTCCCATTCCTCTTTATAGTATGGTACTGGCTAGGAACTTTATGTGAAATCCACAGCTGTGTTATCAAAATGGTAAACAGGACCCAGGTGGAATTATTCTCTCTAGATTTTCTGTGATGTTTCTTGCTACTTACTCATGTGCTTTGCAAGGATCAACACATAATTACAACTTCAGTACCCATAAAGTCAAGATGTTCCTCTCACTACAGGGAGCAAAGTTTGTAGTGGTTGGTTGGTTTGTTTTGTAAGAGTGAGATGCTGGGATTGTCTTCCTTAAACCTAATATTTTGGTGACTGTAATGCTATGAGTGCTGTGCCTGCTGACTTCAGCATACTGTGGGCCATACAGCACTTCTGCACTTCAGAAAAAAAGGATAGGATTTAGAATAGAATAGAATAGAATTACCAAGGTTGGAAGAGACCTTGAAGATCGAGTCCAACCTGTAACCATAACCTCACAACTAGACCATGGCACCAAGTGCCACATCCAGTCCCCACCTGAACGCCTCCAGGGACGGAGACTCCACCACCTCCCCGGGCAGCCCATTCCAATGACGAAATCACTCTCTCAGTGAAGAACTTTCTCCTCACCTCCAGCCTAAACTTCCCCTGGTGCAGCTTGAGACTGTGTCCCCTTGTTCTGGTGCTGGTTGCTAGGGAGAAGAGGCCAACCCCTTCCTGGCTACAACCTCCCTTCAGGTAGTTGTAGAGAGCAATGAGGTCTCCCCTGAGCCTCCTCTTCTCCAGGCTAAACAGCCCCAGCTCCCTCAGCCTCTCCTCATAGGGCTTGTGTTCAAGGCCTCTCACCAGCCTTGTTGCCCTTCTCTGGACACGTTCAAGTGTCTCAATGTCCTTCTTAAACTGAGGGGCCCAGAACTGGACACAGTACTCAAGGTGCGGCCTAACCAAAGCAGAGTACAGGGGCACAATGACCTCCCTGCTCCTGCTGGCCATACTATTCCTAATGCAGGCAAGGATGCGGTTGGCCCTCTTGGCTGCCTGGGCACACTGCTGGCTCATGTTCAGCTTCCCATCAACCAGCACCCCCAGGTCCCTCTCTGCCTGGCCGCTCTCCAGCCACTCTGACCCCAGCCTGTAGCGCTGCCTGGGGTTGTTATGGCCAATGTGCAGAACCCGGCACTTGGATGTGTTCAATCTCATGCCATTGGACTCTGCCCATCTGTCCAGCCTGTCGAGGTCCCTCTGCAAAGCCTCTCTGCCCTCCAGCAGATCAACTCCTGCCCCCAGCTTGGTGTCATCTGCAAATTTACTGATGATGGACTCAATGCCCTGATCCAGATCATCAATAAAGATGTTGAAAAGCATGGGGCCCGGCACTGATCCTTGGGGCACACCACTAGTGACAGGCCGCCAGCTGGATGTGGCACCATTCACCACCACTCTCTGGGCTCGGCCCTCCAGCCAGTTCCTAACCCAACGCAGTGTGCTCCTGTCCAAGCCATGGGCTGCCAGCTTGGCCAGGAGTTTGCTGTGGGGGACTGTGTCAAAGGCCTTGCTGAGGTCCAGGTAGACCACATCCACAGGCCTCCCCACGTCCACCAGGCGGGTCACCTGATCATAGAAGGAGATCAGGTTGGTCAGGCAGGACCTGCCCCTCCTAAATCCATGTTGGCTGGGCCTGAGCCCCTGGCCATCCTGTAAGTGCTGTGATTGATAAACATTTTGTGACAGCTCCATGAGAAAGCTGCAACAGTCAGGTTCTGTGTTTGATTATTCTACTGGAAATCTGTACACATTCCATTCATTGTTCAATTGAGAACATGGGCTTCCTTTGCTGAAAGCTGCCATGTAGCGTTCAGTAGCTTAGTGGTGAGTGTGCACAGTTAAGTACTTATGCCACACAGATGAAACACTTTTTTCAGGGCCTTTGATTCTTGCTGCATGCTTGGGATTTCTTTTTGTCTGTTTCAGATAAAAATGCCTCCCAAAGATGGCATTAAAGCCTGTGCTTTAGGTCTCCTTGCTGAAGCAATAGTGCCACCTTATGGAGTTGAAAACCAGGCTTTGCTATTTCAGGAGTGGCAGTTTCAGTATTTTAGTTTTTATGGTGTGTTTGACCTGGGTCACTACATGCTGTAACCATGCTGGAAAGTCTGATTGGAAGTTGAGCTCATAAAAGAATTGAGGTGTGCCAGCCAGTGCGATAATGGAAAATAGTTCTGATCAGATGGCCACCACAAAAATAAGTTCAGGTCTCACTCAGGGTTTTGTTTTAAATACAAAATTAGTTTCTATTTATTAAGTTTTTAGTTCTGAGAGATGCAAGAACAATGGTGAAAACATGAAGAAATATGCATAAAAATTAAACTTAATCATCTTTTAATTTGAGCTATATTTGGAAGAAACTGCTAAGAAAGCAATGGCTATCAGAACTTGTTAATGTTTTGGTCAGGCACTAATTCTGAATTAAGAGTAAGTCTTAAATTTGGTAAAAATTAAGTGTTGCGGTTTGAGATATCAGGTAATTTAAGCTCTTTATCAATAAATAAGCTCTAGCTCTCTAGATTTGTATTATATTAAGAAAATATAATGCTTTGGAAAAGCTTGACCAAGTGTAATAGTGATCAGCTGGTCTTTCAAGACTTGTTGGCTTGCTTTGCCCTCCCCACCTGGCAAAGATGTAGTTTAGGTTACCAAAGGAGCCAGGCAATTAGTGCTACATTAGAAATAACCTGTGCTTGAGATGGAATTGTTCACTGAGTGCTTGAGAGATGGAATTGCTCATTGAGTGCAGCATTAGCAGAGACAGTAACAGTTGCTTCTGTTTCCCTATATGACAGTTACCCTTTTAGGTAACTCTTAAAGAGCCTGACATTTTCTTTCAATTGTAGGCCAAGTCATGTAGGCTTCATTAGGGAGTGCATGAGCTCCTAAAACACCATGCCAAATACTAACAAAACAGAGCAGTTTATGCATCTCTACTGAATGAAATACTGCTACTGTGCTTGTTCTAAATGTGTGGCTTAACATTTTGTTAAGCTTATAAAGCCACCTCATGAGTTCTTACATGTGCATGGATAGTAGTATTTACCTGTTCTTTCAGGAATAAAACAAAACAACACATGGTCTAGATAATAAAATCATTGTAAAACACATTTCCAGAAAAGCATTTAAAAGAAAACTTGCAAATAATCTAAACAATGCATAATAAAAGCTGATTTCTTACTTGGCTCACATAGGAAATATTTTTCTCTTTTAAAAAGGAGCATATTGAAAGGCAGCCTTACTCTTGGCCTGTCAGCCATTCATTTCTCAACTTGTATTTCAATTTATAAGTGCTTAGAAGTTAGTTAGCAGGAGTTAACTACCAAGACAATCATAAATGAGGAAAAACTTCTCCAGTTGTCACTAAGTGAATAATCTGCTTGTTGTTGCTGTGAGTGGTAGTAAATTGCTGCTGGTAGAGATTCGTGCTTTGCTTTGATAATGAAGTTCCCCTCCCCCTGCCTTTTTTTTAGGTGACAACAATAGAATACCTGTTATCAGCTCCCTCAAGATCAGAGACCAGCAGAGATCAGCGGTTTCCACAAACTGGATGCTCCCCTACAACTACACATGGCCTCCAGATAAGGTCTTTGTAAGCACACCTACAGCTAACTACACTCTTCAGGATTACCAGAAATTCTACAGGGACATCAATTTTGAAGATGGCTGGCTCATGAGACAGGACACTGAACCCCTGGTCTACCAGATGACACCGCCTGGTGTGCGTATACACTGTCTGTATGGCACGGGCGTGGAAACTCCTGACTCCTTCCACTACGAAAGCTTTCCAGACAGAGAGCCCAAGATTCTTTACAGCGACGGGGACGGAACAGTAAACTTACAGAGTGCCTTGCACTGTCAGAAGTGGGTGGACAGGCAAAAACAGGAAGTGGTGATGTTTGAGCTTTCAGGAAATGAGCACATTCAAATGCTGTCCAATGATACTACTATCTCTTACGTGAAAAAGCTGCTTTATGGTTTGTAATACCTTGTGTCGAGAGTTATTTTCCTCACCTGTGATGCCTTCCCTTAAATATGGGAAAATGCCTTTTAATCCCTTTAGATATCTGAATTATTTATTTTGAGTTTTGGTTTTTCTTTTTTTTTTTTTTTTTAAAGAAGTTGTTTGGTGTCCTAAATGATCATATGTTTCTTGATTTGTGTTTATCATGCTTCATGGTATTTTCACTTTCTGCAGATTTGGTCAGATATTCATTTTGGTGCCTCTGGTGTTGTGTCCAATATTCATACTGACTGTCATTAAGGGACTGTGCAGCCCCTTGCACATACTGCATAGTATCATAGGTACCTGAGTTCCTTTGCATGGAGTGGGAGGGCTAGGAGGAACTGTGGTTGCAGATGCCCATAAAACAACAGAATGATAGCAACAATTTATCAACACAGTGAACTTGATCTTGCATATTCTGATCTGCAGGTCCCTGTACCTTGGTATGTAAATATGTGTCTTCTAGGTAAGATAGGGAAGAGGTCTACCTGGTTCTGTACTACCTTTCTTGTGATCCAGCCTTTATTTTATTACAGCATTTGGAGAAAGAAGGTAGATGTGTGAATTACCTGAAACTTTGTATGAGGTGCATTTTTGGTCTTTCTTGAAGAGAAGGTATTGTTTGCTCATCAAATTCTAGAACCTGGTACATATCATCTGGAGTCTGAGGAATTCTCACTTTGTGCTTTATTTATCAGAGGGAAAGAAGCTAAGCAGTGGCTAATGCTTCCAATAAGCATAGCTGTGATGGAGTAGCACATAAATTAACGCTAAGTGAAGTGAGTACTGGCAAACAATCCATACAGTGCAGAACTGCATTTTGGTGTGAAACATGATCTCTGATAGTGGAAATGGTAATGGATGGGCAGCATTAATTCAAAACTGAAAGTAAGCTTTACGGAATGGGGTGGGGTATGCAAGCCAGCATAATATTACAGTATGACGTATAACCTTGTTCTCAAATACTTGTTCTCAGTCCAATCCAGTTACTCACCAAGTAGTGACTAGATCCACATTGTGTTCAGCTGAGAAGAAATTTTAAGTCTAAAACTAACTTTGCACAGACAAGTTTCATTATTGCTGTTTCAAGAAGCTGGGATACATGGTTCCTTAAATGTTTCTATAAACTGCTGAACGTGCAGCTCTGATTTCCTACAGTATTGTTTTACTCAGTGTTTAAAAAAATTCAGCTCTGAGCTCCACAGAAATTGTAGCCTAAAGGCCGCTGTAGTTACAGTCCTGTTGGAGAAATAGTTTCACTCAAAGATTCTCTTTTGCTTGCTTTAAAACCAGTCACCCAGTTAAGACTGCACTTAGTTTTCTGAAGACACCATTTTGAATGCTTTCAAAATGCTAGGTCCTCCAAGAAAAATGTTTTAAGAGTTTCAGAAACTCGTCAGAACTATTGTGTATTCATTATGTAAGAAAACAAAGCTGCTTAAATGATAATGTTTTTAAACTATTTTGGTAGCACACATTAAATGCCTGCTGCCATTAAATGTATGAACAAGATGGTTTGAAATAACCAACTTGAACTCTTGTTACTATAGAATGCAAGTATTTGGACACAGGAGAGAAGTTTGGGGCTTTAAGTTTTAATTCAGAAATAATCTGTAAATCCAGAACAATCTGACCAGGGTAATGGACAAACTACATTTCTTCCTAGGCTTGAAATTCCATATGTAGCCTTATTTTCCCCTGTGTTTTCCCTGTTACTTTTGTTGAGGGAGCACACATTATACTGATTTAAAAAATGGAATGCTTATTTTTGTCTTCAGTTGCCCAGGATCCTACAGTTCAGCAGCAATATTGCCTAGACTTTCTGGAAGTACTGAGTTGCCCCAAGTCTTTTGGACCTGGTAACTGTTGAAATGAAACAAACCAACCACAACAAACAAAACCTCAAACCCAACAAAACAAAGAAAAGTCCTGTAGCCAAGTGTTCTATTTTATGCAGGGCTGTCAGCTAAATAAGCTTCAGGCTTGTGTTCCAAGACTGCTCAAAGATGATAAAAGCTCTTCCTGTGGTCTGACTCAATTTTTCAATAAATTGCTATGCTACTGGTTTAAAACTGAAAAACTGCAGCGAACAGCTTATGATCTGTAGTTCTTGCTGAAGTAGAATGCCTGTTATTAAGCACTGGAATGAGTGGAGCTGAAGGCTGTATTGCAGGATACCAACATGGGTAACAAAGGCTGAAACAACAAAAAAAAATGTAGGTAAACTCCTCTTAACCTGACCTGGTTTCTAAGCTTTGTTTAGCTCCTTACTCAATAATTGTTAGCATTTTCAGTCTCATGTCAAGAGTTTAGCTTCAGAGGCTTTCTGAAGTTCCAAAATACATGATTCCAAAATACATTTCTTTTTTTCATGCTGTTTTTAATACTACTTTTTGTGTGTCTCCCCAATAATATCTTCTTCTTTTGTCATTTGTTGTCCCTAAGATCAGTTGACTGAATCTTTAAACTGACAGATCAGTGAATCAGCTTTCCATTAGTAGACCAAGTCTTGAGGTTGTCTGTGTAATGAAACTTGTAGTCAGCCTAGTAAGATGAAGCTGAAAGCTTTTCAGGGTGCTTTTTGCAATTTTTTTCTCTCTGTAAAGCTTTGTTGCATGACTGTGGGTGCCCAAGTCCTGTGCTTGCTTTCACACAGTACTTCTCGTGAGACTGATTGGATGTGATGGTTTGCAGACTATAGTTCTGGTTTATATCCAGGAGTTGTGATTTCTGTTTTTATTTTTTCTACCAAATTATCTTCAGCCTCTTCAGTTTTTCCATATTAGGAGGGAGTTCTCACTGAGAAGTGATTGCAGCAAGCAAACTACAGCAGGTCTCTGTACTGCTTCACTCAACATGGTGAGAAGTGCTCAGTCACTAGGGTATGTTCCTCTACAAGGCAAGAGTTTTTAGCATTAGTATTACAAGCCTGCCAGAGCCATGTGCACTTGAGCATTCTACATTCTTGTGAGGAGAGGGGACTGAAAAAATGAATCTTCAAAGGGAGGAGAATGACACTTCCTTAAAAGGAGGAACTCAGGTGCTTTGCCACACTGCACAGCTGAAATATTTGAATTTACTGACATATCTTTGTTATACCTAACACACATCAATCATATCTGTCTTGCCATAACTTCTACTTGGTTTTATTCTTCTAGGATAATTTGAGAAACCAAAAATAGTCTTGAGGACCAAATGTGTATCTTTTTTTTGACAAAATGTACAGAAAATGCTGAAGCTTTCAGCTGCCATTGTAATATTTCTGAAGAGGTTCAGAGTCACTATGTGATTCTGTTTAAAAACAGAAGGCTTCAATAACTAGCAATAATTGCAGAGGACTTGCAGACCAAAGGAAGGAATGTTTGGTATTAAGGTAGTTCTTGGAGCACAGTGTGTTCAAAGCCCTCTAAAATTCAGGGAGTGTTTGGCAATGACTTTGCTGCTCTACACACAAACAGTATTTCGTATGGAACATTCTGAGACCTAGCATTTTATATGCTCTTTTTGTGTATGAATGTGTTCAATAGATTTTTGAATATTTTATTGTCAAACTTTGATAACATAATAAAGTTGATCTAATATAACTTGTCTCCTGTTTTGAACAATGTGTTGTCTCACTACTCAGATGGGATGGCAACTTGCTGCTTCCCCTCCCCCCGGATTCTAGGTGTTTCATTTTTTCTCACAGTAATTGCTATTTGCTTTGCCTTCAGAGTGCACCTACCATATTGTTCCCTGTTCTTAAATTTATGGAGATGTGGGACTGAGATTATTTAATTTTTGTTTGCTTCTTTCTTCTTCATCTTGTATGGAAAAAAATAGGGTTTGAGATGACTTGTGCTTCTGTTGAGGCAAATAATTTGAAACTAGTCCCTCACTGTCCTAAATGCTGGTAGTTGCCTTTACACTGTTGATTTTCAAATGATCTGCAAACCCGGGGGGGGGGGGTGTTCTCCTGATTCAGGCACATGGTGGTTTTCTTCCCCAACACCTCAAATACTTAAATACTTTTTTTTTTTTTAATAGCTTTGCTGTGCAGGTGAGGTGGTTGAATTGTAATGTGAATGATCCTCATAAACCTGACAAGAATTGTTACTTGTCTGGTATAAGTTGCTTTTATGCATGCTCTTACGATCTCTATTAAAAATACAGCAGAGGGCAGTAGTATGCAAGCTACAGAGGGTTTCCTGGTAATTTTGAATGGCAGCTGTGTTAATTTCACCTGTGAAATCCAGAATTACATGGGAATGAAGGTCTCAACTTGATATCCACAAACCATTTCCTGTCCTGAAGCAATTGTTTATATGCAGATTCTGCTTTTTTGAGGCAAAGATTGTTCTACCAGACATAAAAAGCAAAAACTTTGGTTTGATTCAAATTCTGCATAAAAGACTAATGAATTATGTATCCACTTCCTTCTACATGCTCAGATTAAAGCATGAATTAGATATTGCTGTCAGAAGTCTGAGCATTAAGTATTGTGGCTGTGCACCAACAATGAAGCATGTTTCTGCTGAATTTCACAGGTGGGTAACCTGTCATTTGGCCATGTTCTAACATCTATGAGGAGCAGAAGTATAACTATGCTCAGTGTACAGCACTATGATGCACAAACTACAATACATTTTTAAAGAAGCCCCTCAAATGCTTCTGGGTCTGCTTTCTTACTGCACTGCACAGAGGATAAATCTTGTACCACAATATTTTCACTTTGCTTGCAAGCACTGGTCCATACCTAGCAAGCTTTTTGGGAAGGCAGAATTACTGACCCAGCTGCAGCTGGATCTATAACTAAAAATGTCACCTTATGTAGGTAAAGTGTAAGTATCCATGGAATCATCAAGCCAGAGTAAATTCAGCTCCATGAAAATACTGTGCCTCCAAGCTGAGTATTTTCATCCCTATTACTATTTTGGCACTGCTGTGTTTCAAGACACTGAAGGAGGATTCTAGTATAGGTCTAAGTAGTTTGATTTAGATGAGCCAGGAATACTGCTGCTGCTGCTACCTTCACTGTGCTAGCAGGTTCTTTGTACTGTATAAAAGAAAAGGCATGAGAGAGTACAGAAAATCTCACTAACAGCCTAAACAATCATGACCAAAACAGATTGATGACAGTAGAATCTGAAAACAGATCTGGGAGACAAGGCTGCCAAGGGGCAGTAATAAGAAGTCCCTGCTAATCCATGTGGCAAAGGCATACATGCTTTCATGGCCCAACCCCCAAAAACTACAGGTTCCCAAAACCTGGACTCATCACCCTTGCTTTACCCCAGGGGTTTGAAAACCTCTTTAGAATGGTGTACTGAAGTGTTAAAGAGGTTTTAGTGTGATAAAATGATAAAGCAAAGAATATCATCTCTGGTCCATGTCTGAAAGCCTCACTTCTGTTGCACCTGCTTTGGTCTTGAGCTCTTGTGATGTTTCCAAAGACAAGTACTGTTGTCCCTGTTTGACACGCAGACACAGGTAACTTGTTCAGATTTCTTTAAGCAGAATCTAATCATGTACCTTTAACTCCAGCTTTAGTGCTCTTGCCATTTAAACCATCTTCAGGCTACAGAACAAATCATTTGCTAGGGAGGAAGGGCAAAGCTTGCATGTTACCCTCTGATAAAGAATGCTTGAGAAAAATGCAGTGTGTGAATGAATGCACTTTCTGGATAACACACTCCTTGTTAGTAATTTCATCTTGCTGAAATCTAGCTTCTAGCTTCATCTAGCTCTAGATTGAAAAGCAGTTAATCCCATGTGAAGATAATGCATCCTTGACTCTTCATCTACAGGTATGTATTGCAGTGTAAGTCACTTCATGTTTTTTGTTTCTATTATGTCCATTTGCACTTGTAAGACAGATTATGGTACAACGAAGAAAAACATCAACTAAAATATAATATAGCTCATAAAAGATAAAACAAGCCCCTATCTCATAAAAAACTTCTCTATCTAGTTTTGGCTTCTAAACCACTGACTCCAAATATTCCCCTCTTTGCCTTTGATTTAAACCATTCCCACCTGGTTTTTGTTTATTGAGGCCAAGCTTTTTAGCTTGCTTAACTAGTTAGACCCATTTCAGCACTTTAAGTTCAAATAAGCCTTCCAATGCCACACACTGCACAAAAATCTTCTATGCAGAGGTAAATTGATAACAATCAAATGTTATGCACAGTTTCCTTTTGGAGAGAGACCAAATGCTTTGATAATAGCAAATGGAGTTTAAGAAATCCATGTTTTCTTAGCAGGAATGCCTATGCAAATTCAGGATTTTGATCAGAGCTTAAAGGTGTCAGGAAATTAGAGAAGAATGAAATGAAATGTCAGAAAGGCAGCAGGAGGAAGTGGGAGGTTGAGCTGATATAATGATGTTTGTAGGGCTATTACATATTTGTCTTTGCTTTTAAAACCTACTTCATCAAAGCAGAGGGAAACATCTGACTCTGGGGAAAAACCCAAATAGCTGGCTGGACTGCAGTTACTGGTGTTCCTCCATCACAATCTGCTTATCGAGTGCCAGTTTAAAGCACCCTGGGCTTGCAGCTAGACAGCCCTGTACAGCAGAAAGAGATGTTGGATTGCTGAACAGTGTTCTGCAGGTATCTGGGAATCCTGAAGTTATCAAATATTTGCACAAGATATTTGTGTAGATAATATATCTTAAAAGCAGGTTTCTTGTGAGAAGCAGCAAAGAATCTGGATTGGGATTTGTGTGTGCAGAAAGAGAAGCTTAATGAGACAACGTTTGCTATTTCCACCTAGCTACAAGTAATTTTAATAGAAGGCCCTGAACTGTCTGACTTCCACACTTCAGAGACCTGTAGTACTCATGGTGGCTAATTTGTCTAATTCTAGTCTATAGGCTGCAGCTCTGAAGGTCAAATTTGATGGGGCCCTGAGCAACCTGGAGATGTCTGTGCTCACAGCAGGGGGTGTTGGACAAGATGACCTCTGAGGGGCCCTTTCAGCCTGATGCATTCTGTGATTTTGTTTCAGGCTCCTAGATAAGGCATTGACATTCACTAAGGTACATAGGCTTCAGTGTGCTTTGCCCTTTTTTTCCATGTCTTCCATTTTAAGAGTATAGACCAGTTTATTACATCATTCAGACCCATTCTATTTCCTGTTAATTATCAATTTATAAGGATTTAATTAAAGTATAATTCCTATCCCATAGTGTTTAGGTGAGGAAATGGCTTGATCCACAGCAAAAGGTAGAGCTAGTTTTAGCCAAACTGCTGCTAAATAAAATCCCATTAGTCCATGGAATTATTCTGGTTGTTCAATGTAACAATGACACCTGCCATATGCATGCCCATGCCTGACAAAACAGTAGTAACATGTTTGTTGTTTTCAAAAGCACGAACTGGTGAGGTGCATGGGAAGAAATGCCAGTGCGGTGATTCTCCACCCCAGTCTTTGCCAGGCAGATCACAAATGTAGTTTCTCAGTATGACTTCTTAATTCTTAATCCCCCATATTCCTGTACAATAGGGCAGCCAGAACTTGGGATCAAGGCGTTGATCTACTTGAAAAAGTCATCCTCGACTTATGTGGGGCTGATCTTGGGCATAAGTATTTAGGATCAGGCCTTTAAGAAGCAAACTCCATGAATGGCACAGAGTAAGGTACTATCCAGCTATTCCTTTCAGAACTGCTAAGTGTGTTCAGTTCAATTTTTTTTTCTGGATGTTTCAGGTCAATAGACAAAACAATTTAATTTGTTACCATTTCTTGTTTGTTTCTATTTCCTGTACTCCAATTAGTAAATTAACAAATTAAATTGATATGTCTGGTTTCATTCATTAATGGAAGGCAGGGGCTGACTTCTCAGAAATGTACAAACATGTCCATAATAAAACATTTTTTGCAGAGAAGCAGCAGGTTGGAAACAGGAAATGACATATTTTATCTGCTGAAATTAGTCAAATTGTAATAAATAATAAGAGCTGTAGGGTTCAGACCTGACTTTGCAGTCCATCTGTTTTACTCTAACAGCTCCAAGTCATGAACCAGGAACCTATTACAGCAAAACAGACTGGAAAGCTTTGGCTGCCTTCGCCAGATAGAGTAGAATACGTTAGCTTCCTGTGAGACACAAAGCTGACTGAGGCAGCCTAAAGCATGCATGTCATAGAAAGCTGATGAGACTTGTCACTAAGTTTTACTGACAAACTGTTAATTTCTACTTTGGTTTTGACTTATGACACCTTTATTACTGTTATGAAGTAGTGGCAGAGAAATTACTTTTCTCCTAAGCTCTGTGCGTGTCATTAGTGCAAGCACTGAGTCAGTATTGGAGCACCTTTACTTTCATGGGACAGCATCCTTTGAAAGTGCTTGCTTCAAGACGCAGCATCTAGCTCTCCAGTCTTCAGCATAGCACCACTTTTCTTCATGTTACTGAATGCTCAGAGCTGGCACACTAACTTGTCTCAGCAATGAAGTTAAAACTATGAAATGCCAAGTAGTTCAAAATGGATCTAACAGGTAATTTTCAACCCCCTGCACTTGTAGTTTAGGACATAGCTATAATACTCATTAACTTTGCTAAATAAGGGACGTATTTCAAAAGGTGTGTGGGAAGCTATGCACAAATGCAGTCAGCAGGAATTTGTATGCTAACCTCCCACGTGTCATTAAAATGTCCTGCACCACAGGAGGTGGCATGTAGGAGTGGGTAGGCAAACTTCAGAACAGAGGAAGGTATTGAATCACTTGAAAATTTTTCTTGCTCTTTATGTATTTGATGATTTGTTCCAGTTTTTACCTCTTAGGCACTCTTACCTCACAGGGTTTGAAGGCTGAATAGAAGAGCTATATTCTTGATGCAAACCTGTCTTTACTCCCACTTCCTTTTCTCTTTAAACTTAACAAGAAAATTTTACTGAAAGATGTCCTAAAGCAAGTTCCAAACCTAGCTTGCAGCTTTCAGTTACTCTCCAGGATTCACAAAGACATTCATATTTTATGGTAGAGTAACAAGTACTGCTGTGATACAGATCATGCAAAACAGAAGCGGTAACCATGCATGGAGGGCTTATAGGTTTTAAAGCCAAGCAAAAATTGGATGATCCAATGCAGAAAATGGAATTCAAGATGGAAAAATGAACACAGCTTTTTTTTTTTTTTTTGTTAAAACCAGGAGTTGAAAAATCTCTAGTTATGATGAAGAGGGTGGAAATGAGTACTACAACAAGGGTGATTGGATTTTATCAGGGAGTTTTTCCTATGCCTAAGGGCAAAAGCACAGTGCAGAGCTTTAGAAATCACACCTTTCTCCTAGAAAAACTGCAACAAATGTTCATCTTCACTAATGTACAAAAAAGATTGCTTCACACAAGCAGCACTATTTCAGCCACTTTTGCCCAATTGTTCTAGCTAACTACTATTCATAAGAATTTATAGTGTAATTTAGATCTCATATAGACAGTACATATTGCAATAGAAGTTTTCAATTCTTTCAGTTGACAAGGCAAGAAATGCAATTTTTCTTCTTAGTTCGTTCAGGTGTTAGACCTGCTCAGGAGGTGGCAAGTGAATTGTTTATCAGTTTAAAAAGCTTTCCAACAAAAATAGCAGTTACAGTCACAGTTGATTCCAAATTTGTGTTTACACTTTTCTCTTTTTTACCATGAAACTCAAACCTGAGGTTCTTATGCTTAAAGGTTTCATCAGCTTTGCTATCAGTTCTGCCCAGTTGAATTTGCACTGAAATAACAGGCCAAGTACAGAAGAAAGCAGGTCTTGGAATTTGTTACTGGATTCTCTGTTTCTGGTAATCTGCAGAACTCCTCCTGCCTCAAAAAATGAAATTTATTCCAGAGACTTATTAGATGAGATTTTAAAAGTATCTTGTGGTTTCTAATTGCGGTTCTGAAATGGCAAGATTTCATTACAAATGCTTCCAAAACCAGCAATTACCCTCTTAATGAACCCTTGATGATGTTGTTTATATTTATAATTAGATTTACTGGGGAGAGTCAATTAGTTCAAATACAGTTGGGTGCATGAATGCTGGATGAAGCAGTCAATTGATTTGAATGTCCAGTCAGATGCAACCAACTTTAGACAGAGGTCATTGACCACAAAGAACTGAAATCCGCAAAGCTAAAGAGAATAATGCTACTTCTCCTGTTCCACTATGTAGTCGTCTGCTAGAGGGAAGTGGGCTTTGTTGTTGCTTTGTTGTTGTTTAAATCAAGCTGTCCTTCAACTGTGTTGCTGCTGAGCATAAAAGTTAGGATTTTGGGGGATGGTGGCATCTTTACTGGAAAAAACACTCACTGAGGTACTTAGCCCTGGAGGAGACTACAAGAAATTTTTCTTTTCTTTCATTCAGAATTGTTAGAACCAGGCACATGAGGTCATATAGGGGACAATACAGAACCAACCAAACACAAAACTACAACACACAAAAGAGTGACTGAGGAATTCCAGCTAGTTCATTTCTGTATTGCTAATAATATGCAATGTTTTTGACTCTTCACAATTAAAACCCAGAGAGGTTAAGAAGAAATATTGCTGTCATGTAATCTGGACAATAACTTGAACCTTGTATAAATATTTACTTTTGAAGTGCTTAATGCTAAATATTTTCCAGCTTAATTTCTTTCTTCTTCAAAATCTTTTTACAGAGCTTTTCTGCTCCCCATTTATTTCAGTGCTCCTTTTCTACCTGCAGTACAGTTCTAACCTGCAAACATGTCCAAAAAGCCTAGAATAGCTCCATGGAAACTAAGGTATTCCTTGTCAGAGTGACTAATTTTTCCTCATGCATCTGTCAACTAGAAGATGATCTGACATGGCTAAGACATTGATTAAGGCAGGTTGGATATACAGACAAGAGGTATTTACAAAGATTGATGCGTGCTACTTTGCTTTACAAATTATCTTCCATATTTATGTGTTACTATTATCCTCTGCAATTAGAAACTAAATCAGGAAAGCTATATATTATATTTTTTTCTGTTACAGTGAACATACTTATCAAACACACAAGCTTACTGCTTTTGCTGCACACAAGAAAGCAAAGTCAAATTCCTAATAAGGTTCTAACTGACTCTAGAAATAAACATATGATGCCTAAGGTCGAGTGAAGGCCAGATTCTTCCTTTCATTTTAAGATTAAAAAGATTTTTGTTATGGAAAAAAAATAATTCAAACCTGTTCTCACTAGCAAAGCTCCAAAATATAAATCTTACTAGTAAAGCATCTGAGAATGACATGAGAGAGAACACCTGGATCTCTCTAAACTCAGTCCCAATTTCAAAACCTTTGATGAAACAGGCTTCAGTTAGATGAAGTCTAGGCTCACCTCCAGAAAATTTGTATTCCTAAGTAACTGAGTTGCTTCACAAATACTAGGTAAGTGAAGAAATTTAATTTTCCATTAATTAAATAGGTTGCTGAAAGAAGTTTGACATCTGAGAGATGTCAGTTCCCCATACCATGCAGTTAACTGTGTATTAAGCAAATAATTCTTGGAATGTCTGCTTGCTTGCTTCTTTAAAATCTTGCAAGATCACTGGAAAACTTTCAGACCAAAAAAAAATATTGATGCAAATTTTACATAGGAAGGAGGGAAACTTCTCTTCCATTTACAAGGCCACAGAAATTCCCAGACTGGTACACACCGAAAGCATAAAATGTTACTGTAAAAAAAGAAAACTTAAATTATAATTTTTTAGTATGAAGTGAATTTCCAACTGCCACTGACAGACACCACAACAGTTTGAGTCATGCACTGTGGAAAAGACCTTTGAGACACAGGAATATATTCATTTTGCAGTAAAATTGTTGAAAGTATGCTCTGAAGGAAATTCAGAAATCCAACAGTTTCTATAGTAATTGTGTGGTATAATTAATTTGGGGGAAGTGAGTAATGCTGTCTCTAGTCATTGTGTCTGTTAGATGTAAACCCAAATCATACCCACTGTTCCTAGAAAACAAAACCAGTGTATATGATATGCTTTACACTCCAGCAAGTTAAAATCTGTAGAACTTGCCACTGAATTCCACCTTTAAGCACAGCCCCTTTTTCAGTAATATAGTCTTAGAGTAAGAAATCACTATTTATAAACTTCAGACCTACCTCAGTGCTGACAGCAAAGTCATGGTAACTAATATCATTATGGCCTTTTTGCTCTTGATGGTTTAAAAAGTAACCCCTGAAAACACATCTGGAAAATTGATCTTTAACCAACCTGCCAAAGATTTATGACACAAAGTGAAGCTGACACAAATACAGCTCTGGTCAGAACCAAAAGTCTGCCTAGCCCCTTTGGGGGAACATCTTTTTAGTGGGGCATGAGCAATAGTTGTAGAAACAGATGTTTTCTTTGTGGGTGCTTATTATACAAAGATCCCCTGAGGGAAGCAGGTGTGTGGTGGGATTCATGCATGGATAAGGAAAGAATTCTGTAGCATTTGGGAAACGAGTAGTCACAAAATCAAAAATGAATAGCAAGGAAAGAGGAATAAAAACACAACTATTTAATCTCCTTTCCAGAGCAAACAATGGAGCATATATTTCTGAGACTACAAAGAGTCAAGATTCTTTGTACAGAATCAAGCAAATTATCTTGCAGAAAGGCCTACAAAGCAAAGTTGTCCACTGAAATCCAATTTATTTGCAGTAGACTGTTGGAGGTAAAAGGAACTGTCATATTCTTACACCAAAAGCCATCCATTTTTCTCCTTAATACAGATATTCAAGGACAGTGTTTAAGAAAGAATATACTCAGAAGCTCAAAGAGCATTTACAACAGCTTTCAGTGGACAGATATTGTGCAGGAGTGGTGTTCAAATCTTCCTGCCTTTCTAGATATATCTAACAACACTGGCAGGGTGAAAAAACCCTGAAGTATATGCTTCACTTATGTGATGGGAATGTTAGTTTTCTCTCTACCAAACACTGAAGCTATTTTGTTGTTAAGAATTACTTATGAATACATGCAAAGGATGAAACACAAATAAGCTGACTTGAAATAGCTCACTGCATGTAGACTTGAATATGAGCAGAGAGCACAGCTTACAGACATGCCTTTTTATTACTTCAATACAAACTTCCTTATTGTAAAGCCAACTTTGCCGCCTTTTATCATCAGTTATACAAAAAAATTTATTAAAACTGTTCATGAACTAGGATATAAGCTTTGAGTATTTCATGGCAGCATTAACAAATCCACAACCTGTAAAATGCTGTACTTATGCAGTAGTTTTAGTTATGAACACACTGTAGGCAAGTTTGAAGCTTGTCAAAGTGAACTTGCAACCAATGACGATAGTGGAATAAGAAATGGTTTATTGCTGTTGAATGTTTAAGGAAAATTATACCAGAAACATGCTTTTAAAAATGAAAATCACAGATCTTGAGTTTCGTATTTGTCACATAGCTGAAGCAGTGTGTTAACCATTCAACAATCTCCATTGCCATAGCAACACATGCTTGTCACATCAGGGCTGATCTGATGCAGGCAACTCCCTGCAGAAACAATCTGCTAACCCGTAAATATGCATCTTCAGAATTGAGTAAGATCATCATGTAATTTCTCTTTGAAAGATAAAACTGTTACACAGTACGAGGTTTACACTTCAAGATAACCTTCCTGAATCTGTGCAGCTTGCTTTTTACTGAACCAAAGTTCTGAGATACTAAATGCAGCTGGACATGGAGATAGATGATACAAGTTTTCATGTAGGAAATGGTGTGTGGAAATAGTAAGATTTAGGTGTCTATTTAGCATTTATATAACAGTGCAGAAACACTGGATATCATCCTCTTCCCTTTAGAGTCTACAGGGACCACTCCTACCTTTATTTCATCAAACAAAAAGTCTGTTCAATTTTGATCTACCATCATAAGACGCTCAAGTAGCAGTATCATCAAATACGGTGTGATTAAGGGAGGGAAAGGTGCAGAGCTGAATGATTTGTGCAAGCTTACATTAAAAATTGGCAGGAAAAATACTGTTTTGCAGCTTTGGATCAGCTATTACTACATTATTACATATGCTACCATTTATATTTTCATCAGTACCTGATTTGTAGGAAAAAAGAGTAATACAAAACATATGTCAGTTAACGCTGCAGACTTCACCTGCCTCTGGGAATTCACCACACAGATGTTTCCACTGTGATATGCTGTGGTTTAGAACCTTAGTATATTTTTAATCAATCAGGTGTTGCTACACTCAAAAAGTATGCTTATTGAAATGTT
Organism: Picus viridis; assembly: GCA_033816785.1. NCBI lineage: Eukaryota > Metazoa > Chordata > Aves > Piciformes > Picidae > Picus > Picus viridis. Next base: position 1,431,374 of record CM066591.1, on the reverse strand, counting down.
AACATCTCTAGAAATCTGCTGATGGGTAACCACAAAGACTCCTTTGGTAGGTTAAAAATACCCCACCTCCTGCAGCAATTTTTTTCTGAGCCACTAGTACACATTTGTTAGGAGTCATTTACACTCTTAAGACATACTGCACAGACAATGGCAAACAGCAGCTTAGTAACTCCCAGTGTCTGGTAGGTCCTTTTGACTTTAAGTAGCACAAATTGCATTATATGTATTTTAATCATTATGATAAGGCTCATGATGTGCTTGGACTTCTGACTATAAAAAACTGTCCACATTTTCTCCTATTGGGCAGTTTACAGACTCTCCTAAGTAGCAGTTGCTCAGGACAATATTATGTCAAAAAAGATTCTGGTAACATCAGAGTAATTCCCACACCTACTTTTTTTCTGTATCACACTACAATAAAATCAGCCAGCCATATATTTTTTTTCTTTTAAACAAGGCACCAGGCAGAAGCACAATTCACAGTAACCATGCTTTTTAGTCTAAAGCAACTGTTTTATAAATCTAGGCTAACATTTAAAGCAGCAGTTGCTCAAATATTTCCATTTGGGTCCCAACTTCAATAACTAAAAATCTGTTGGATGTATGAATCTAAAAGTAAGTTCATTACATTCCATCACTTTGGAAAGAAGCTGTTAGAGAGGGAGTCTCATACCATAATTGACAGTTACATATCTTTTAGAAATGTTGATAAATTACCTTGAAAAGAGTTTCCAACATATCAGTCAACTCCTCTGCCTCCCCCCCCCCCCCCAATTTCTGGTATGTTCCAACTTACATTTTCTTTTTGTCAATGGCAATAATAATAATAATAATAATAATAATAATAATAATAATAATAAAAACCCACCAGAATTTATATCTATATCCAATTAATAAAACCCATCACCACCATGTAATTCTCCTCAATCAAGTGATAATTCTTTCTAGGAAAAGGACATTAATGGAATGGAAATTAATGGAAAAGTTATTCTCTCCTTACCTTCTGCACTTAATTGCAGAGTACTATTACAACAGCAGCCATTTTGATTGGCTCTAGAGTGTAGTGTTTGGACACAGTCTGAAACTGCTGTTATAACGTTCAGTTAAGAAGAAAGGAAAAGCCTGATACCCAGCCCATGCCTAACTATCTCCTCTTCTGCAGACAGATAAAACCAATGCATTTGCCTTGTGCATACCACGAGTGTTAGTGCAGCATCTAAAGCTTGAAGCAACAAACAATTGTTTGCTATTTTCTTTTTTTTTAATGACAGTGCAGTTCCTTAAACAATACTGATGATGGGGAAAAGAATAAGAGTACAAGTCAGGGAGCTGTTTAATCTGCTAAATATGTATTAGCGTGACTGCTGTCAGTCAGAACACTCAGCACTGAGTGGATGCAGAAAGCCTTAAGCCTTAATAATCTCATACCTACTGTGAGTCTGTAATTTTATCCTACTCTTCTACAAATGCAGCACACGGTGTATTTCAAAGTACTGTATAAGGTAAGGAACATTCAAGGCATCCAAAGCTGTGCTGTAAGATGACCTAGAAGGCATATTAACAATTAGCACATTCACCTGTAGGAAAACAAAGCATTCTTTTTGCTGCAGATCCTGAAAAACATCTGTCCTTTTGCATGGTAAAACAGACTTCCTAGAGCCAAGCTGTTCTGGGCAGCTGCTATACTTCCATGAAAGCACTCATGAGCTTCTTGAGAGAGCTGGAAAAAGATGTGGAACTACAGCTGCACTGTATTCAAGTGAATTCAAGTATGAGATGGCTGCAGTACACTACTGCTGCTATTGCATACTACCATTACATTTCCCACTAATATGTGCAGGAAGAGAATGAATACAAATGGTTTTTTTTGTTCTCTAAGCTTACTGTGTATTTTACTTTATTACTTTCTCATTTGCTGCTTTTGCACTCTAGTATTTGGAGCAGGAATTGTTAAGCGCATTTTGCTTTGTCAGTAACACCAAAACCTTTCATTAGAATTCTAGTTCCACCACCCAGTCACTAATTAACTTTTCAAATATCCAACTGAACTCTCTCAGCTAGGTGAAGAACAATGGTTTCTATACCTACCAGAGAGAGAACCCTGATTAGATTAATTAGAAAAAAAGCACAATTCAGTTGTTTACAAGGCGTGATCACAGAACAGTGCTCTCCATTAAAGCAATCCAGGATGTAGAACTACACAAAGCTGAAACTGGATTATCACATTTGTAACTCAAGATGTAACATACATATATATAAACAAATTAAATGTAAGTCTTTCAAACAGACAGAATTTCAGGGCTGCCATACATACAAGATTCTCTTCAGAAGTATGTTTTCAAACCTTTCAAAACATACATCCTATTATGAAATTAATGTGTAAGTTTAGGTCTTCCAGCTTCCAGGTCTGTGGTGTTATTTAAATATAATTCTTCACTAACTTATAGTACACATCTATTTCTGCATAAGAAAAGCTCCAACCAGCGTCCTGGACTCTGAATACCCACACAGCATATGTGTGTGCTTATTCAGGGAAACCCACCATTTGTGCACATACAAATGTAGATTTAATTTGCTATACTTACGTACCCAGGCTATAATGCTTTAGCAGTGTTACTATGGGAACAGGTTCTCAACAAAATTCATTGCTCACACATGACAGGCAGCACATTTTTGGATGGTTTTTGAACATGTTAGGGTAGGCAGCAAACATGCCAAAGCATAACGCAAACAAATTCTTATATGCCCTGACCAATACTGAGGGTCCATTGGTAATTCTGCATTACACTGTTGGTTTTTATAAGGATTCTGTAAAGCACAAGAATGTCTTTCCTGGTGCACCTTTCCAGGTATATAAGAACTCTTTTCCCTCATGTTTATATTCTTTAATTTTTATTTGCAATTTCCTGTGCTGTTATCAGGTCTCTCTTTTTGCTTTGTTTTCCCCTAAATGTATTCATGCTGCTCACTGCTCATTCATCCTTCCTCTCCACTGCATACATCCTTCTCTTTCTTTCTCTCTGTACACTTTTTTCCAGGACTTTTCAACCCTGTTGTGTGTATTTTGCTGTCTGCCTTCTCTCCCACTGACAGAACACACAGCACTAGACACGTTTCCTCCAAGAGGGCAACCAACATTCATAGAGTCATAGGAACAATGCTTGCAGTGGTATTTTTTTCATTCAACAAAAGTTAATGTGTACCTCTTCCTCCCATTTCCTCAAAAGGCAACATAATGGAGAGTCACTTCTCTGATGGAAAGAGGCCTCTGGGAATCCTCCAGCAAAATGCACCCATAAGAGTTTATTCTGCTCTCCCTGGTTCAGTTTCTGCACATGGCTGGCAAAGGGGAGGTGACTGCCTGTGAAACTAAATTACTTCACTACTTATGGTAAATAAGAGCAGATGGCATATACAATTATATGCAAATAATTTGAGGCAATCTACAAATGAAGTAAAACTAAAGTAGGCAAAGATGATAACCTAACCTGAGTTTGGTTTGGGATACATTTATATGACTTGGAAGCGAGTCCTGTCACTTTAACCTGCATGTCAGGTGAAAACCAGCAGAAAGATGCGACCTGGGTATTAATGCAAGCCCTTAAACATACCTGTACTGAAGACTGCAGACATGGCTTCAGCATTCCCAAATCATGTTACAAAGCTATATTTGACACTCTGTATTATTTTTCTAAAAACACACCATTACTGCTTTTTGGTTTATGCAGTAAAAGAACAAATCAAAGTAAGGTACATTTACATTTGCTCTTTAAAAAACCCTCAACACATCCATTTTCCAGGACTTGTTCCTGCTGCGTATAGCAGGAGATACAATGGTTTCTGTAAACTGCTATGATGTAACCTGCTATGTAACCTTTACATCCTAACATACTGTTTCAAAAGCTTTGAAACTGGAAGGTCACAGGCAGCCAGGGTTACAGTAGGTATCACAGCATCACAGTATCGCCAAGGTTGGAAGAGACCTCAGAGATCATCAAGTTCAACCTGTCACCACAGACCTCACGACTAGACCACGGCACCAAGTGCCACGTCCAGTATCCCTCTTGAACCCTTCCAGGGACGGTGATTCTGGTGACAGGTAAAGGCAATGCAGCAGTGTTCCAGAAACCTGTTTTGTTAACTCCTTTTCACATGTCCATGAAAATGTTATTAAAGAATTCTGTAGGTCTTGACAGAATTAAAAAAAATCTTCACATCTTAATAAGACTTAATATGCACTGAAGAACTCACACACTAGTAACTGGCATGAACAGCATCCTGTCCTTAGATATAGAAGCAATATTGTACTCTGACATTTCCAACTGTTAGTCAGACATCAAGCAGCGTCAAGGAAATGTTATCGGAAGGGGAAGGTAATATATTCAGCTTGGTTCTACTTTTCCAGTTTTCTGATTTCTTTTCATTCCATGATCATTTCTCTGCATCAACATTTGCAGGAATTTGTAAGTCAAATATAGAATTTTTAAACTGCCAGCAGCTCAAGTTCCATCTGGGGTCTGAACAGTCAAGCTGAGCTCCTTCTGCAACACACAATACTTACACCATGACTACCAATAAATACTGTGAAATTAGAATTCTGCAGACAGATTCTCTAATGATCTACAGGCAGAACAGAACAATTTGCTCTTTCACACTCTTAACTATTACCCTAATTATAATTCCCCATAAAAAACTAATACTGTAAGGTAACATTTTTAAATCTCAGTAAATTAGAATTTTAGACAGGAAACTCTAAATTCATGTGCATACTTAATAAATATCTAAAAAACTCAGAGTATGAGTGGAATGTCTATGTGAATATCTGCTGAGCACATGCAGAACTCCAGTTTGGTTGAGTGATAGTTGGATGACTCACTTTTTGGCTTTACTCTAAGAAGCAAATAATAGCTTTTCATACAATAGTAAAATTCACTTTTCTGTGACTTATAGAGACCCAGTTCTCAGTGCCTCTCTGGGCTGGTGTGGTCTACAAGTGATACATCACCTTCCTCTTACAGGGAAGAGTCACAGCCATTTTACTGTAAGGGGGTAAAATATATGACTTTCAGGGAGGTTTGTCAGGGCTACCTTTAGCCTGCAATTATGAAATGCCTCAACTGGATCAGTGAAAATTAATGTCACAGATTCATATGCAGCTGTGAACAAATGTCTACCAATGGGTATATGGTTTGCAGAAGTACAGAAAATAATTCAAGTTTTTACAAAATGTAACATGCAACAACGGTAGTGTTGTAAGTGGCTTCTACATTTACAGATAGAATTCTCAATCTGTATGAACTGAACTCATTCAACTGGTTAAGAAAAACAGTATCTGCAGTTTTCTACTCTAGTTCAACTGACATCACATTTCAAATACAATAGTGCATTATAATAATCTTTTGCATTTATACTCCATTACTTCAAGTGCTGCTAACTTGTAAATACAGTGACTGTGAAGTTTGCCATCATAGTAAGATTTCTAGCAATAAAAGCCACTGCCCTTCTTCAACTAGAATCAAGAGGAAGCTATAGTTGCCTGAGAAGTACTTTACGTAGTCCCCATCTCAGATTAGATGACTGCCAGGCCACAAAGCAAGCCGCTTCTTTATTGTTAAAATCTGGAACTGTTGAAAAATTAGGCTGAGACAACTGATGCAACACACAAGATTAGCATCAGAAACGCAAAAAGCTTGGATATGGGGAGTTTCTTCACTTTTCCCCTCTTGTTTTGATCAAAAAGAATGCCATAACCTTAGGGGAGTTATTATGTGAGGAGGGGGGGGAAAAGTACTACATATTAATAGAATCAACTTTGTAAAATTCAGACTTTTCAAGAAGTACTAATTTTGGGGTTTGTGTTCTTTTGGTGGCTGTTTCGAAGATCAGGCTTACCAGTCAACGAGACAGTCCTTTTAAAATACCAATGTTTTACTTAATTTTCTCAAAATAATGGGTTTGGAAAACATAATTCAATTTATGCCTTCCTTATACCAGTGTTATTTCAGAAGCTCAAATGAGCATTCAACCCAAAACTTCTAGTTTAACATTACTTATACACCACTGCAGCCCTTTTAGAATGAAGATTTGGTTCTTTTCAAAGCAAGAATGGTTTTAAGATGGACATTAAGTTCTTTTCCAGGTTTAATCAGAACCCTAAGACTACTGCAGAGCATCACTACAGTGGTGTACTTCAATCCATCTTTCCTGAATACAGCAATATGTAATCTCTTCAAACCATTATCCCTGTTTGTTAGAACTGAAATTCATACATAATTTGAAATGGATGCTCACCAAATTACAATTTTTATTTTGTTAAATCTGTGATGTGGATTGGTGACAAAATCTACACATTATGGCTCTTTACTGAACCCTTTGAGGATATACAGCATAGCGTCCAGTAAAAAAAGACACTTGATGGCTCAAATTGGTCTCTTCTCCCAGGCAACCTGTGTCAGAAAGAGAGGACACAGTCTCAAGCTGTGCCAGGGGAGGTTCAGGCTGGATGTTAGGATGAAACTCTTCACAGAAGAAGAGACTGGCCATTGGATTTGACTGCCCAGGGAGGTGGTGGAGTCACCATCACTGGCAGTGTTTAAAAAGAGACTGGATGAGGCACTTAGTGCCATCGTTTAGTTCATTAGATGGTGTTGGGTGATAGGTTGGACTCTATGATCTCCCAGGCCTTTTCCAACCTGGTTAATTCTGTATTCTAATTCAGCAAAGCAAATAAACACATTTAAAATATGTAATGAAATAAGACTTAAAACTATTCTTTTAATCTTCCTTTTGCTGGGGGACAGAGCCATGGCCCCAGTTTTTGTTGAATTATTCAGAGAAAAGAACTCATCTGCATAATTTGCTCCTGAGTTTTGAATGTTTAATTCCAAACACTGGGATAATATATTGGAACATAATATTTTTGTAACTTAAGTATGAAAAGTAAAGAAAACTGTTTACTATGGCACTGCTAAACTTATTTTTTAACATTTTTTACACCCCTTCCTCCCCCCAAAACCCCCTTGACCACAGAAGCCTTTCCCCCCCGCCCCGAAAACCATGCTTTTTAAGCAATGTTCTCCTTGGATGCATGCTTCTATGACAGAAGCAGAGTAAGTCAATGCTGTCATATTCAGCTTGTTAAAAGAATATTCCACTACATTACAAAATGAGTGTTCCTTACAAAATCTCTGGAGCTACTAAATGTTTTCCTTGTCCAGCTAGATGCATTTAGAAGCCTTCAGAAAACAATTTCTCATTGTAGTTTAACTTCTTTTGTAAAGAAGTTCTTTGTAAATATAACAGCGTGTACTCTTACAAAGGACACTGCAGGTAGTGCCTAGGGCATAAGCATCCAACTGCATGACTGTAGCTGGGAAGGCATTTTTTGAATAAATATGTATCCATGGAATACAAGGGTTAAAGCAAACACTCTGTAAAATGGGAAGTGAGCATTATCTCTTCACTCTACTGCACATACACAATACATTCCTGAACGCCTAACAACTCAGAAAGCCCACTAACTCTGAGTGTACTGCCGAGGAAGCTACCATCAGCATTATGCAGTGCTTTGCTCCTTTGGGGGAATTTAACACTAGATGGCGTAGCACACCATGAAATACATATGAAGTGTGGGCAAATACTGCTTGCACTAGACCACAGCAGTCATTTAAAAGCTCCTTAAATTAATAGAGTAACACTTCCATACCAGCTCCTTCTCTTATTCTTACAAGGTATGCTTACATTCTGTTTTTCACAGGTGACTGGAGGATACAGAGCTGACACAACAATATTAGATGTTAGGTCATCTTCTGAAAAAGGTCCTTGAAGGATAAATACTGTGCATTATTGATAGCTAGATGTTTCTCATTAATTTACTACTAAATTAATCCTATCAGACTTTATTATATATTAAACCTCTGCTGTATTAGTTGATACTAAATTACAGTTCAATTTCCACAGGAGAGTCATAAATACTGTTATGCTTTTCTTTCACTACTTTTCCAAAAGAATATCACTCTGCTTTAGTTTCACTACTGATGCATCCCTGGATTTAAAAAAAATAAAAATCATTTTACTCCACTATTTGTAGCATCAATTACAATTACCAAATTTGGAACTCAGAACTGATAGGAATACAGTGGTTTTATTTATATTAAAAATTAGATAAGACTATAAAGCTGAGCTGTGCCTCTCTAGGCCTCATTTTTCCCTAAGTTATATATCAGATCACTTACAGGCAAATTAAACCATGAAACTCAGCAGCTAAGCAAGCTGTGTTTTCAACTGACGCTTCAATCCAGGCACATAATATAAACATTCACAAACGTACAGAAGGCATGGAAACAAAAAGAATTATCAAATAAGTAAAAGTTTCTATATACCATTAACACATTATTTTTTTTCCACACAAAGTTTTTGCCTTAATTGAATGCAAAGCATATTAGAAATTATTTCTATTTTATGAATCTGTAATAAGCTTTTCCTTGCTTCTTAGAGAAATACAATTATTTCTAAAGATGTTTCTTACTTAAGAGGGATTTCATTACACTGGAGCTATTTACATCATGCCTTATATGCCTTGGTATTAATTTTATGATTCCACAAGATATTTTTTTCTTCAAAATATAACTGCTAGGAGAATTTCTGTATATTTTTATGTGAGATAGACAGTTATCAAAGGAAGAATTTATACCAAAATAAGCCTTCACTCTATCACACAGTCCTCATTTACTGGCTTCTCCACAGTCCAGTTAGATTTCATGACTAAGGCAAAAAAAATTACTAGAACGATAATTATGAACTCTGGCTTAAGGATATGTTAATATAATGGGTTTTACTTTTGCATGATTAATCCTTAAAGATTTTAAGCTTGTCTTGCTCTCCACTCAAGACCACTGGACTGCCCGATGAAGGTAGGCAAGAGACACAAAGGTACCACTTAAACTATAGTGAACTCAAACACTGCTCCCACACACACAAGATCAACATCCTTTGAAAGCTCAGAAATCACCCACCATCTACCTCAAATACTGAGATGTTTTACTGCATTTTGTCCTTTAAACAGTTCATACTACTGTACACTGTACTCCCAAAACTGCAGTGCAGGACACAAATATTTAAACATTTATCTGCATAACCGAATGTCATGATCAGACATATCAGCACCAGACCTGGATCATAGTAAACAACAGCGGTTCCTCCCACTAGGTTACCAAGTATGTAAACTCCTTAATTTATTGGTTTGTCTCTCCTTCACCTTCATTCTCTGCTAAAGAGCCATGATTTGAGTACAGAAAATTAAAATCTATTTGTTCAGTTGTACTCCCCATGTCACAGCTGTGCACTCCAAGCCTAATTTTCATCCTTTTCTAATCACACTGGATTCCATGGTGGAAACTTTACTGCTCAAGATTTGGAGCTTTCTAGGCAACCAGAGTATTTTATTCACAAGGCAACCACTATGTGTATTTTTAGATCTGTAAATGAGTATCTATGATTCACCTAGGTATTATGTTAATGATGCATGGCTGGCCAGACCTCTTTAAATTAGGCCTGTATTTTATATGCCTGGTAACAGCTCGAAGACATTTAAGAAGGAATCTAGCTGGCAGACTGTTTTTAAACTACACTAATGTCTGGTGTATGAATCCTGTAATAAAACATGAAATAATCTTTGTTTAAGAATTGGCATGCACTTCTTTCAAACTCTACCCCTAAGAATGGGAAAAAAAAAAAAAAAAGACCCTCTCAAGACAGGAGACATAACAAGATCTTGCAGGAAAATCATAGTGTCAAGAATCACATTATCATCAGGGTTGGAAGAGACCTCAAAGATCATCAAGTCATCAAGCCAGTGGAAAACAATGCTTATAGTTGCCTTCATATAAAGGCAGGGAAATGAGGTAGGACATAGGACAAAATGTAAATTTTTTCCTCCGAAAGAAAAATGATGTTTAGAATCCCATTTCATTTACACTGAAACCAAAACCTAAAATGTTTTAAATGACAAAGTAATTGCAAGAGAGAGAAATTATATGGTTGCCATGGCTGCCTTCAAATGCCTTCCCATCTTCATATTTCATCTCAACTCTGAACTAACTCTGTTGCCCCCATATCAGCCATTTCTCTTCAGAATTCTAATCCTCTGCTTCACCTCAAACTGATGTGGTCAGAAATCTCACTGTTCAGCATGCCAATTCAATATTTTACATGTTAAAAGCAAAACTGAAAAGAGTTCTTTAACATGTAGTTTCTTTGCTATGCAAAAATAACTGTGAATAAGCAGTTCTGACTTTATTGATTTTCTTTGCATGACTTGTTTTCTGTCTGGGTAGATACCCAGCCTAGAATTAGACTCTCGAGCTGTATAACATGATTTTCCCCAGCGACACAGGAGAAAAAACCACCATGTTGCTAAGTACAGTTGGGCAACCAACATACTAACCATAGTTATTTTGGTAGCAACAGCATCTTAGAAAGATGTGGGCTCCACAAAGATAATGTGGTTAAAACTCAAGGAGGTCAGACTGTCAAAAATAGCTTTCCCTCAAAGACAGTAATCAGGCTTGTATTTGTATGTTGGAATTATAGGCAGTTTTGCATTGCAAACAACTTTGTGGCAAACCAGGCATACAGGGTTTTTTTACCTTCTCAGCACACACATGCTAATGTATGATATCCTCCCAGCAGAAAGAAATTTCATCTGTCTTTAAAATAAACCAATCCCTTAGTAAAATGTGTTTGGACTCTGAAATGACAAAATAGTAGCTGAGATAGTGTCATCTAAAGATAACTTCTCTCGTGTCATACTGCTGTGGTTATAACCAGCATGATCCCTTGAATTCCACTGTTTCAAAGACAGATGCTAGCCTGTACTACCCATCCATGGGGTTCAGTTTCCAGTAAAATTACTCTTATTTGGATAGTGTATACCATTTTCTCCCTGTAACCTAAAGGATAAAATGGAAATGGGAAGACTGGTCTGCTTCTTCATGAGCAACTGGTGCTAACAGATTATGAATTGAAATAGGCATCTTCGTTGTTGTCACAGTGTTAGGGTGCTCTTAACATAGTTCAGATATAAATGAGGTTTTAATTGTACCATTATATACTAGGATTGGGCAAATCAAACACAAATAGTACGTATTAGGGGGATCAATCTCTAATCTTAGCATCCAGATCCATATGGCTACATAAGCTGACAATTACCAGTCATTTTAGGAAGACTTCATTTTGCTTGTGTTACTCTAGTTAGTGATCGTGCTACAAGCAGAAAATCTAGGGACGCAAAAAGATTCAGAGATAATAACAGCTCTGAACTAATGACATACTCCTGTACTATAAGGATAGGAGTCTAGGCTTTGAGGATAACTACAACTAACTATTCTAAAGTCACAGTAGAATCATACAGTAACACAACCATCTGTGCAAACTTTAAATAGCCAAGAACAAAGAGCATGAAACCAAATAACCAGAATTAAAAGCTACTCTTTCAAAAATCACTGAAACCATGTGCTTTGTACTTTACCATTTCAAGCCCAGATTTTCACCCTTCTGTTAGCAAGCAAAGTATGCAATTACAGGGAGATATTTTTCAAAGGAATCAGCAGTTTCCATTCAGGATAGGAGTAGCTAAGTTTCCTCAAATGCTGATCAACCAGCAAGTTGCAAGCAGTTTATGTATTTTTAAAATACCATTTTTTCATTTCAGGGTCTAAATAGGAACTAAGTTGTTGTGAAATAACAATCCTTGATGCAGTGTGGAGAACAGCTATCTGAGAAACATTCTCCTTTAAAACAGCTGTAAAACATTAGAATCACTTTGAGCAAGCTCCCATCTAGTCTCTTACTGCAACTGCAGTACTGCCTTATTGGCAGCAACAAAAGCCCTATAGATTTGCCAACATAAAAGCAGAGATTTGTGGCATGCCAATTAGGTGCACATATTAGCTTTGCATCCTTAATAAATACTAGGTAGCTAAAGATCTGATGGATTTATCCTGACAACACTGAGTTCTGTCTTTCCTTGTAAAAGATGTGTCCCCTTTTAACATTCCAAGTGCATAAATCAGGAAAAAGCAAAAGCTGTAATGCTGATCATAGTGCAAAGCTGATTAAAAAGGAAATAAAGACAACGTACAAGCTTTAATGAAGAAAGTGTTCATAGCAGTAGATAGAAAATTTCCAATGAATAAGCCCCAAATGCCCCAAACTGACCCTTATGCAACATCCATTCTTTGCACAATAAACTCAAATAAACCTTAATTTCAAAATGCTATGGAACAAAAAAGCAGATCTTAGGTGAATACGTTTTCAGCAGGTATATGCATGACCATTAGGTGAACAATTGGTATTTGGATAAATACCTAAATCTCTAGCTGGAGATGCCAGACAAGATGACCTGCGATTCTACGATGCTGTGATGAATAGTGTAAATTCATCACCTTTTAAAGGAAAGTGTTATACAGCACTGCATATACTGCAAAGAAATTAACCCCAAAACAACTGCACTTACCAGAGAATAAAAGTGAGTCGGATATGGGCCTGTATACCCAACTTGAAGTACAATCTGCAGTTTCCCAAAATGAGCTCCTGAGAAGCCTTTTCCTATATCCTACTCTAGGGATGCAGATTTTATCTATAAAAGCACGCTTCAAACTCATGGTATTAGTTCAAGCTTCTCACTAATCCTGTGCTGAACAATACAGTTTTAATTTGAACAGCTCTCCTCCACCTTATCTGAATTTATCTTACTTTTCTGAGGGAATAAAGTGAAGAGCATAAGACGACTGTCACTCAAGAGCCTAGTTCATGCAGCTACAAAATTACTGACTACTTTCCTTTAGGGTGTTTCAATTGAACTTTACAAATGGTGATCTCCATTTTCTGCACTCATTGCAGGCTACATATTTAAAAAACATTATACACTCCCACTAAAGAATTACTTGTTCTTATTCCTTTTCCTAAAATAAAATCCAGTTAAAGTACATTGTTATTAAGCATGTCTAGAAAAGTAGAACATGTAGATCTAGAACTTTTAAGTGCTCTTTCCCTAATTAAATTATTTAGATTAAGTGAAAAACTTTTACATAAGAATTTGCAGAGTGATATTGCTATGGCAACATTAGAGAAGTGACTCCAATTTTTGGAAAGCTTTGTTATGCAGACTTTTTGCAGCATGACAAACCAGCAGTTCTGCTCAGGCACCCTGCATTAGCTTTTCACAATCAAGAATGAAGGATTAAAACAACTATGCAATGTGCTCTGCTGGACACTATGGATGTACATACATTTAATATGGACATATAAACACACTAGAATTCAAAGGTAAAGCATTTAAGGCTACAATGAACAGGCTACTAATATCTTTCTCAAAAAAAAGACCAGTGACCTGCCCCAGTACAAAACAGCAATGACAGCAGAAAAGGGAGACTTAGAAAGTCTGGCATTCTTTGAGATGTTGATATGATATATATCAAATCATATGATACATGATTTGATATGGACCAGCACCTACGAAACTGGAAGTCTGGTGAAAATCACCACAGTAAGTCAAACTTGACTCCAGTTTATTGCAAATTGAATTTGCTACCAATAGTAGAGAACTGACACTTTCATTCTGCCCAGCAAAAATGTGCCAGTAACTCTCCTGAAAGGTTTAAATAAGCCAGAAACACTTGTTTAAGAAAAATGGTATCTCCTATAAATACCATAAATGCCCAGTATGATCTTATCCACAGCAAAATGCAGATGAATTGATTTAAACATCTAATACTAGCAAGACACTTTACTTCAATATATGTCAACCACACCAGGCTTAACTGAGTACCATATGCCACAAAGACACGACTTGCATTCATATAGCACACGCATTTTGCTTTTATACCAAATTAATATTTTCAAGGATGCTGAAGAAGCAGTGGAGCAATGGTAAGAACCAGATTATTAATTAGATGAGCCTTTGGCATTCTCATTACTTGAATTTTAAAATATTTTCCTCTCTTATAGGTTCTATAATTTAAGACCATTTTTTATGAGGAATAGAGGGTAAGATTGCAGGTAAACAAAGGTATATCACGAAGATCCAGAAATAGATTCCATTTAATATAGTCCTGTCAAATCAAAGCCACCCCAGATGTAATTTGAAATTCATACAAACCACAGAATGGAAGTTTCCAGTTACATTGAAAGCCACACTATCCAGTAGCTACTGGGACTCAAAGGAGGCTGCAAATTTCAGCTCCTCTAACTTTTTAGAAGCTGGTGCAGCTGCCTTTCATAGAGCCTTTCTCTCCTGTACTTTTGGAAACTGGAACCACAACCTTGCATTTCATTTACTGAACCTTCTCTGTGCTTGCTCATCACTGAAGGCTGTCATTATAGGCCCTCTGTACAGTTCCATGCCAAAAGGCTGCACTATTTACAAATCTTTGTAGCAGCAGAGGTTAAACAGGGATACCAATAGGAGGAGTTCAAAGCATGTGTTAACATTCAGGATCTTGGACAGAATTCTTTAGACAAACAAAGCAGCAAATAAGAACTGCAAATATTATGTTAGTCCTAGATGACAATATCTAGCAGAATGAAATGAGCTGGGATTAATTTACACCTAATTTTTTTTTTTTTCATTTTCATTTCCAAATGGACACCTACTTTGAAAAGGATCCTGTTCCCCAATTCTCTGATTTTCCAAAACTAAAAGACTTCTTGAGGTGTTTTCCTGAGGAGAAGTGTAGATTAATGTTTTCCGTGATGTTTGTTTTTGAAGGGTCAGCAAGTATCCATCAGTATGGGGGAAAAAAACCCCTGGAATATGTATTAATGACAGTATTGTAGCTGTGATGATGCAGGGATTAAGAAAAAAATATCTTATAGTCTAAAGACTGAATGAACAAAAAGATGGTATCACTAAAATATAAAGTCAATCTGGTATGGGCTAGCTAAAGTGCTAACTAAAACCAGACATATTCAGCTATTAATTTTGCCTTGCAAGATTAGCAAGAGAATTTGTGTGGAATGGAGGGGGAAAAAAATAAAAAAGGAATACAGGCTACTTATCTTTTCATAGTTACATAGTTATTTCACTTATAAGTCTCTTTACTCTCTTACTCAAAACATGTAGTATTCCCCAGTTACTCTGGTGTTTAACTTCTGAAGTTGACTGCCTGCATTTTGTGAATGATGAGTTAAAGTTCAAACTGACACACAAGTACTATACAAATCTTCCAAATTCCAATTAAATTTAGAATTTAGCAAAGCAAAGTAGAGCTTACTGTTGCAAGACCCTTGGATGAATGGATGAGATGAAACAGTTAAGCTGAGAATGCTCATGAGTACACATTTCTTTTTAAGCCAGGTATTTTCCTACCATAAAAAGCTGAAGGATCATAACAATGGTTAACCAGCAGAGTGTTCCCACACACAGCCATGCATCAATAAAATACTGGAGAAAGATTTATTGCTTTACATTAATGAAGAGTGTATAGAAATAAGCAGTGAACTCAAGAGCTACAGTAAGGGTAGGGAATTGCTGAGTTCTATCTAGAGATGAAGTGTCACAGGAGTACAGAACACTCATACATAAGAATCATCACAATCAGAATGAAGGATGTACAGCTGGACTGACCAGATTTCTCCAGTTTCAGGCCACAGTCGCTCTCACTAAGTCAAAAAGTGAAATGCCATTCTGTGCCTCAGAGTTCATTACTCCATTTGTACTTCAGCAGAGGAACTGGGTTAGGTAGATTTAAATACGTAAACAAAAGCAGTTTTCATTCTTCCTGTTCTATTTATGTAGTTTCCTTTCTTGCTCTGGTGACAGTCACATAATCTCCTAATTCACATGTGATGTGTGATCTGTCTTATAAACTACAAGATTTATTTTTATATAACTGCTATATATTTAATGTGTTAATTCAGATGCTAGGAATATTCAGCATTTTTACTCTTAACCTTTCTGATAAGCTCAGTTGAATCCTCTTAGAAATGGAGATAACATTACTTGAATATTTCAGGCTTTGAACAAAACATTTGCTTATCATCTAAAATGAAATTATTTGCAGTTTTAAAAGAAAAGTGTCTGTGTTTATCACTCTGACTGCAGGTAGAGAAAAGCCCTATTTCTAACTTTGGGATGCATAATACAAAAAAATTTAAACATCCATACAGATAAAAAAAACACCCAACAGTTAAATTGGTAACTTAAGCCTGAGCTGAGAAAAGGATGTTAAGGTACAGTACAATGTCAGATTTTATGCTTTACTGCAGTGAAATGGATTTTTAAAATGAGCTGGAGGTTAAAACCTTCTCTAAAACACATGGCCACAGCCACCCATGGAATTGTGATCAATGATAATAATTAAACTTGATTTTAAAAATCCTATAAAGTCAAGGTAGTAATTAGTTGCTACCTCTAGAGAGAGAATACCAAGTGACTAAACAGGATATTTTCCACACAGAGCTAGAATTAAATTCTTGTTTCTCTACCTGATCATCATTGCTACATGCAAGGAAAGCCCACCAGGCATGGATTACTGTCATGCTCCTGAAGCTTAAGGTAACTTGAAGAGTTATGCCATAATCCTTTACTCATAGCAGAGATGATCCTAGCCCTGGAGTGGCTCACAGAAGCACTCAGTATATTTAGCACATAATGAGGAAAGAGGTTTTGGGTGAGACAAGTATGCAGGGAGAGGAAAGGTTGTAAATTATTCAATGCTTCAAGAATTATGCCTGTTACTAAATGACTGTACAGTTAAACATCCTGTGTCCTTTGTAAATGGAGGTGATTTTGAAACAAAGCAATATTAAAAGAGAACACTGAAACCAGTCTAAAGAACTCAGAAACTGTGCACCCTAGACAGGTCTATTCTACAATATTCTACTTGGTAAGTATCAATAAAGATACATAAATGTGGATCCTAGCTAGGATTGTTCAGCATTTTGCCATAGCTTTCCTGCTACTAATAAACTAACTAGATTATTGTTAGCTTGCATAGGCTTAAAAACAGTGCAATATAACAAACATATCCACAAAGTAATTTCTTACATAGTGTTGATACCTCAATGCTCTTATGAAGACAAAAGCTTAGAATATGAAAGTGAGGGTTTTTTATAAGATACTTTAAGTCAGCCCAGACAGCAAGACAATATAAAAATTTTGACTTACTAAAGCTCTCACTTTATTTTCTTTACTACTCTTGAGGTTTTTTTTTGGTAAATACTCCATTTACATTATTTGCAATAAACAGAAAAAGAAGAATCTACTTCAAACAGAACTAAACTGGGTATGTCTCTAGGTAACAGAACACTTAAAAAGTCAAAATCAACATTCCAACTTGAATGGATGGTGTGCATCTTCTTTTACTGGTAAAGCAAATCTTACCTTTATTTTTCTCAATTATGTGCATCGGCTTAAACATTATTTTCTCTGTGAATTGCTGCTCCTTGTAAAACTGCAAAAATAATAAAAGAATGGTCACTTTCTGCTTTCTTAAAGTCATAATATATGTTGCCACTCCAGTTGCTATAGAAACAGAGTGGCTTTCATCATTCTAATGCATGCCGTGATAATTGTTTTTCTTTCAGTCTGTGGATAGGTAGTTAATGGTGCCAGCTGCAGTTAGCACAGACACAGACTATTGTCATCTAAGCACAAAGCTGCTGTCTCCTGGTCTGTCACTGTGAGCTTTCCTAACCATCAGCAATTCACAGGGGAACATTCATGCAGAAAGAAGAGCTGTTCACAGGGTTTCCTTCTGCGAATGAAACAGAATTCCCTGCAGAAATAATGCTTTCATATGAAAAAAAAAAAGGGCAAACCAAAAAACCACAAAACAACAAATAAATAAGGCACAGCACAGAGTGTTCCTTTGGATTGTCCTGTCAGATCACTGACTGATGGATTATATCAAACCTGAGCTCTGTTCCAATTTAGGAGTGTAACACATTTTTCGTTCCTCTGGATATTTATTTCACGGAACCACAAAACAGTTGATGTTGGAAAGGACTTCAGGAGGTTATCTTGTCCAACTCCTGCTCAAGCAGAGTCATGTAGAGCACACCATGCTCAGATGTCTTTTGAGTTATCTGGCCAAGTTTTTCTGGTGCTCAGTCACCTACAGTGAAAAAAAGTTTCACTTTACACTCACTGCCCTCCACCATGTCACTGATAAGTGCTTGGTTCTACCTTCTTTACATCCTCCCTTTGGAGATTTATGCACATTGATGGGGTCCCCCAGAACCTCCTCTCTTCCAGGTGAAGCAGTCCCATGTCTCTCTGCCTTTCCTCACAGAAGAGATGCTCCAGTCCCTTATGCTGAACTCTCTCCAGTGGCTTCATCTCCCTCTTGCTGAAGAAATGAGCTTTCAAGCACCTCATGAAGCTCAGCAAATGCAACAATTCAGATTGTGGAATGACTGGACTGAAAGCAGCTTTACAGTGAAGACCTCAGTAAGGGGGCCAAGTGAACTATGACAGCTGCATACTAAGCAAAAGCATAGCTAGGAAAGTGATTACTTCCCCCTCTGCTTGCCACTTCTGTGACCATCGCGGGAGCACCATGCCCTATTTTTGGCAACTCAGTATTGAGAGACATGAAAGATTGTAGAAAGCTCAGTGGGGACCACCAGGATGATCAAGGGGCTGAAACACTTGACATACAAGGAGAAGGTCAGAGTACAGGATTTGTCCAGCTTTGAGAAGGCTCAGGGGAGACTTCAACTATCCAATGACAAGGTACAGAGGAAATGGAGCCAGACCCTTCTTGAAGGAAAAAGGGTAAGAGACTTGTCTGGGAACATGAAAAGCTTCAGCCAGATCAAAACATTTTATTTTTTTCAGCACAAAGGTGGTTGAACAGTACAACAGGAACTTCTTATCCCCCCCGCCCTGTTCACTGAGAAGGTGACCAAGCACTGGAAGAGGTTGAATATTGTGAAGATACCCAGAAATTTTCTGGATATGATCTAGGTGACCTGGCTTGAACAGAGGGCTGGGCATGACAACTTCCAAACCAAAACATTCTATGATTCTCTAACAGTTTGGTTTGACATACTAGCACAACTTCAGATTGATCCAGTAAGTATTTGCCAGAACAAATCCTACCTGAGAAAGTTTAGCTTTTCTCACAGGACATTTGAATACTAGGTCTTGTCCAGGTCACTGAAGTTTCGCCCAAGCAAGGTCTAAGCATCACGTGAAACAACAGCAGAACAGAGTCTGCTGTAATCTGTGCTCTCTGGCAGTACAAAAGAATGCTGTTTTTCATAACTTCCTGTTAATTCCCTAAACTAGCTCTTTTGAGGATTACTTGAAGAGCAGGAAATCGTGAGTGAACACAGGCACTGACATTCTGCTAATTCACTTTTTCTTCAGATGTGTTCTACAATTAGCTGAGCTGCGCAACATGAACAGAGTGCTCTTACTTAGAGTACAGTTAATAAGGAACAACTATCATAGCAGCTACTTACATAAAAAGTAGTTATCACTTTTACTAAGATGTGGCTTGAACCATGAAAGATTTATTCCAAATCAGTTATTCTCAGTTCATGTTAATTTGGTTATAATTAATGGAAGTTATGGGCAATTTTATCTCCTTGTAAGAGATGCAGCTAATGCACAGTTTAAATATTAATGAGCTTATTCTTTCTAAGGATAACTGCAGTGCTTAATGTGGATTAGCCAAGCAGACAGCTGTTTTTCTTAAATTCAGGTGCTTCAAATCAACAGGTTTACAGGTTAACTATAAAGCACCATTTTCTGTACTTAGCCTTCCCTGCTCAACACCATGAACTACATAAATTGTACACAGAGCTGTCTTTCTCTCTGACATATGTCTGTGCAATTTGGCTCCAAAAATGTCACAGAAACCAATAACACCATATGAAAAGCAATTGGCTTTTCTTGTCAATTTGCCCAATTTGGAAATGACAGAAATGCTGTAATGAATTAGAGTATATCATCAAAAATAGACATTTATGCAAAGTACTATGGAAACAGAATGATGACTAGAATTATCCTTGGGAATGCCTGTTTAGAGGTCCCATCTGTGAACATAGCAAATTATAATAGACAAAATGTTGATGGTGGTATAATTTGTGTATAAAAACAATGAATTTAGCTGCTGGTGGACAAAAAATAAATCCATGGTCACCAAGTCATATAACTCATGTACGGTTCTTTCATTATCATTTCTCTTTAGATCCTAAGGATTGTACGCACAAGGTTTTACGCAGCATATGCCTGCACAGACTCATAGAACTATAGAATTTTTTAGGCTAGAAAAGACCTTCAACATTATTGAGTCATGCCTCTGACTACTGAGGTTTTCCCAGATCCTCTGGGATCCCTCACTCATATTCATATATATGTATATACATACCCTGCTTATTTCATATTTAGGTCACATCACCTACACACACAGAGTAGCACCTAACAGGTCACCATATGTCCAAAAATTCCACGTTTGTTATGCCTATAGATTCCAAAAGTTATTTGTTTTACTGCAATGAGCATATACATTTTTTTCAGAAATACATTCTTCACAATTAGAACTTCAACAGAGCAGCACAGTAAGCACAGTCTTTTGGGGAAGCACTAAACTTATTGCATGTCTGCTCTACAGTGCATTAACATGTACAACTTCCTAGTAAATCTCAGACCTATATATTTTCTGAATCTTTTGTTTTGGCAGACAGCCAGACTGGAAAGATCCTGCTGCAGCCCCATAAGCTATATTTGGCAGTAACTCACTTCCCAGCAAGTACATATGAAACTATGTCAGAGATAAACAAGGTTCTAACTCTCATCCATTTGAAATGAATCCAGCGGAAAGAAGACCAACAGTGTTCTCTGCAAACGTGACTTGCTGTGTGAAGCTGGAACTGACTGTGACCACCAGTCTTGTTTTTTGGGCCCTGGCACATTTGCCCACAACCTGCCTCATTTGCTCAGGCCAAGCACTGAGCTGTGACTTGGAACAGAACAAAAGTTTCATCAGTGAAGTCCTGTTGGCTCATTTGTTGGTTTTTTTTTTTTTTTTTTCATAAGTGTCTGCTTTGAGCAAGTATAGCTAAAATAAATAGATCATAATAGGAAGAAAGTAATTTAGGCCTATGTCAGCAGTCAGCTTGATACCCATAATACTTTGTTATGGATAGATATTAAATATTTAATCTTCTTCCATGTACCCCCAGTGTATGGCAATATAGTATTTTCTAAGGTGAAGTTAATCAGTATGCACTGTGTGGCAAAGAGACACAGGAAAACTGGATAAGAACAGACAACACACAGTGATACAAAGCACAGCAGCACATTCAGGATTTAGACAGCAACAGCCCATCAGAAGTGGCATTCGTTCTACATTCCAAATATCAAGCAGCAAGATCAGTACCTGAGATCAGTACCTTTTGTTTCTCTAGGGTTCTGGCTACACGGGTAACCAGGCACATACATAGAATTTACAGCTATCTACCTACGAACAGCAGGGCAAGGGCCCTTCCTCCACAATAAAGCAAAACTGATGCATGTAAAAACCACTGTAACATTTCAAAATGAAAAATCTAAGCAATTAGAGTGAGGGTGTTGATGAACTACATAATCATACAAGAGCGAATGAACTCAAAGACAAATTACATGGAAAAAATTCACTGCAAAATGTGTCTATAGGTCATTTTTCAACTACTTACATGGGGCTCATTAATTTCAGGGAAAGTAGGTGAGTGAATCTTTGTCTTTGACAGAGTTAATCAAATATGAACTTCAGAGAGATTACCCTGACATACGCTGTTGGATCCCTTCCACTACATGGAACATGCCTCAAAGCCAGTGGGGAACTCTCTTAAACTCTCCTATCTTTCATGCTCGTACCAGCACAGAGTAGTGATTTAAGGCTCTGACTGGGAAGGAGAAAAGAAATAAATAAATGATTCTGGAGACAAACAACTATACACATAGGTGACTACTTGAATTCATTCTTGAACCTTCCCGGGACTCCAGAGTAAGCCTTCACAGAACAACGCAGACAATACCAGGACCGATCCCACTCACTGTGAAATTCAGGCAGATTTTGCATACATGGAAAAAATCAGCTGGCTTTCTTATGGTGTCTTTTGTAGACAGCTATTAATTTCATTGATGTCTGCAGTGATTTCACTCTGTTTCACTGTATTTGACATAGCAGGAAACACAACAACAAACAGAATCAGCCTCACAGGTACCAAATTTATCTGGAAAAACTGCTAGCCTTTTACTCAGGATCTGCTACAACAGCACTGCTCCTGCCCTTGTAACTCCAATACCTTTCAAGCTGTTATCTTTCTTCACTTATCCTCCTACCAATGTTAGCAATAGCTGAGCTCTGGTTACCACCATATTTATGTTATATCACTACACATGCAAGAGCAGCCAGGAGCAACTGTCTGTGACTTCAGTAGATACCTGAATTTAATCTACTAATAACTGGAAACCAACCCAGAAAATTGCACTACAAAGCGGTGTGATTGATTTTCATGGGCCCATGGTTTCAATAAAACCATCACATTTTCAAATATATCTAAGGATTTTTAGGAAGGGTATGAAGGACAAACAATTAACCAATCTATTTTGCATAGTAAAATACAGCAAAATATAGCAAGGAGTCCTACAGAGATTCATGTATGAAGATAAAAGCAGCATATTTGGATCTTTTCCCACTAAGATGGCAAAAAGTGATTAAGATGGCAATTATAACTGTTTATACAATCAGTCTGCACTTCAAAATGGAAAAGAACATTTTTCCACACCATAAATGTAATTGATATTTTAGATCTCTAAACTCAAGTTCACAAGGTCAAGTATGACTTTCCATTTGTTCACAGCTACCTCAATTATAGCTGGTATTTTCAGAATTCTACTGACAAATCTTCTATGTGGTATAAAAAGTAAAACTAAAGGCAGAACAATCAGAATCTGTTAAACACTGAGTACACATTTGTTGCAGGAAGTGCAGAATTTCAGCCTCAAGTGCCTGAAGTACTTTTTTTTCTTTTTCACAATAAAGCTTTCACTGTAAGTACTCACAAAGAACTTAATCAGGATCAGAGCCTTCCCACATCAGGCACTTCCATACAGTTCCGATCCCAAATTTTTGCCCCCTGTGAACCATAAAGCTCAGTGAGACATGCTGCCACTACTACACACAACATGCAGAAGTCTTCCTAGATAACCAAATGAGGTTGCCTGATGTACCGAAGTTGGCAGTGTATCCCTAACTGAGCATGCAACATTACCTGCAACAATCCTAACGGAGAGTGCAGAGAGAAACCTTTAGCTCACAAAATTAGTGAATGGCTGAAGCTGGAAGGGACCTCTTTGTCATTTTGTCTGACTCTTCTGCTCAGGCAGGATCACCTATAGCTTGTTGCCCAGGATTGTATCCAGACAGTTTTGGAGCACCTCTATGGATGGAGACTCCACCTCTGGCCAACTTGTTTTGGTGCTCATTCACCTGTACAGTAAAAAAACACATTTCCTGATGCTCAGGCAGAACTTCCTATATTTTCAGCTTGCAATTACTGTCCCTTGCCATGTCACTGGGCACCACAGAAAAGAGCCTGATTCCACCTTTCAACGCTCCCTTCAGAGAGTTAAGAACATTGGTGAGGTTCCCCTAGAGCCTTTTCTCTTCTAAACTAAACAGTCCCTGCTCTCTTCGCCTTTCCTTGCAGCAGATGCTCCAGTCCCTTAACTATCTTCATGACTGTTTGTTGGACTCTCTCCAGTAGCTTAATCTCTCTCTTGTAGCAGGCTGCACAGAAGTGGGCATAGTATGCCAGGCACAGCCCCACCAGTGCTGAGAACAAACACTTAGTAATCATTAATTGCTTGACACAGAATTCAATGGGAGATAAATAGTCTACCCATTCTACATTCGCCTCTATTCTATAAGTAAATTTCTAGACCTCAAAGCACACTTAATAGAACTTTTTAGACACTAACATGGAATAGTTCCAAGCCACTTTTCCCTTAAGATACATGTATAGCTATCAGAGAGGGGTTTAAGAGACAGGATATTATTTATTAACAACATTTTAATGTAGGCTGCCTTGTTCAGCAAAGCAAATTTGATCTGGGAAGAAACCTCTCACCATCAGCTCTTAAAATGATACAGGTAATATTCTGTCTGATCAAAAGACTAGCCAATTTCCTCCTGACCACATCCTTCCCTGCTCTGACAGTGAATGCAATGAAATAGAAGCCTGCAGGCACATGCTAGAGTAAAAATATTTTTAGACTTTTTTTAATCCCCTGGCTGGATACAGCTATATTAAATATAGATTACCTTTTATGACTAGAGATAAAACTGAATTAAAGAAGGAAAAATGTCAGAGTAAGAAAGAAGTGTGACAATGACGGTATATCACATACCACAGATAATACAGTATGGAGAAAGCTCCTGTACACGTTCATCATACAAAGTAGAACAACGAAGACAGCAGTTCTCATGTACCTAATTTAATATTAACTTACTCCAATTCTATGGCTGTATCAGCCTTGAATTTAAAGGGCCTTATTTTTAGAGGCCCTCTATATAAAAAGAGATTCAAGCTCTGCAACCACCTCATATAGCCACATCTTGGGATATAGAGAATATGTAACAATTTCCCATTTAAAACATTTTAAACACTGTGATATTTGTACTAAATATGAAAAATTTCACTTCCCTTGGCTAGCTTTTCAAAATGACAGTCCTGTTTTGATGAAGGGTTAAAAATACAGGTTATTATAAACAGTATGACAAGCTGATCTGTCAATTAGCTTTTCACTCTACTACTGCAGTCAACAAGTTAGGCTTCCTTCCACAATTTAAAATACATTTATTTGGCTTTCCATTGAGGCTTCAGGATACCCTTCTTTGTTATGGATAAAATTTACATTTCTCCATAACAAAGAAGTTATTCCAGAAGTGCATTTGCCTTTAATCTGGAATTACAGATCAAGCAAACAATTTAGTCTTCACTGCTGAAGTAGCTGCTTAGTCATACGTCATGAGTTAAAGTGAGATTAAATTCTTCAGCTGTAGTGAGTAAGTGATGTGTTGTGAAAATTGTTTGACAACACACTGAACAATTCAGCAGAAGACAGGGAGAGAAAAAAACCCATTAAATCATACATTTTAAAATACTAACCCAAATTTATCTTATTTATTCCAAGATTCATACAGGCAAACATTTCTGTCTGGGGTAGAGTGCATGGGGTTAGAAGGACTGAGGTAACTGAAGGCGTTCCAAACAGTGGCTCACAATATTTGTGTTATTTTCAACAGAAGCAACAAGCCTTTCTGGTGAAAATACTTCTTTGACTGGTCCAGAATCCAAATTTACTGAGCTAATCTGGAAGCTTCCTTTCATTTATAAGCCTAAACCTTGTCTTTTTTAAAAAAAAAATCTTAATTACATATATTAAAAGCCATGGGCAGAGACAAAGGGAAAAAAAAATACAAAATCAACTTTCCATCCTTTGCAAACAGCTGTCTGATGTGGTCTGCATAAATCAGTCATCTGTTACAGAAAAAAGAACCAGCACTTTGACTTCCAACACAGCAGTAATAACAAGGTGCCTCAGTAGACAGCCAGTGGGATAGTAAAAGTACAGAATTAAAAAACACCACAAAACAAACACCCCCCCCAACCAACAAAAAAAACCCCAACCAAGCAACCCACCCCACCACAACCAAACACACCAACACCAAACCCAAAGCATTCTTTGGGTTTTTACAAAAGAAATTTATTGTGTTTGCTGGTTTGGTTTTTGGTGGGTTTTTTTTGGTTTTTTTGTTTTGTTTTTTTTTTTTTTTAACAGAAATAGCTCTTTTCCCCAAATGGTAACACAGACATCTGAAACACAGATCAACTGGGAGACTGGAAAAGTTCTTAGTGGACACAGCTCTCGGTAGAGTTTTTTACAGAATAAACAGTACCACTTAGCAGGGACTGCATTTTAGGGCTTTACTCCAAAAATAACACACAGTTCCAGCATTGCCTATTCCACAGAAGCAAAAAACATTCCATTTCAACTTCTTCAGAGGAAAAAGTCCCATGTGGATTGAAACTCCATATTAAAGTGTAATGTTCATTTTTGTAAAGTAAGAATCATTAAGTAGTACTGAAGTATCTATTACTGAAGTCACTAGCACCATAGTGTTTAAAATACTTTTAACTCAGTTCTATTTCTGGATACTTCTATTCCCTGTTTGAAATTTGGAAATTTTTCACAGCTGGAAGAGGAAACCAAAACCAGCCTTTATATCATTTTCTATATAGATGAGAAACTGCTACATTTTGAAGATCTAAGGAGTCTAGAAGAGCATAGTAAGTGTACAAAGCCCATTTCATTGCAGAGGGTCATACTAGCCTGGGTTTGACCAAGCATTATACATTCTCCTGAAAAAGTCCTTTAAAGCTGTGGAAACTGTTGATACATTATATAGAATATAGAGCATAATCCTTCACCCCTTACATGGAGCTGCCTTTTCAGAATTCATCTTTCAAAATGTCTTCTTCTGACACTTTGTATCAGCTAAACCAGCATGTTGGAAGAATTTTCCTCATTTCATCACTCTTCCTAAGAAACAGGTCTCAGCACAGTAAAATTATGTTTCCAATGGCCTGCACCCAACTCTGAGCTCTTGGTTAATTTTCCAAATACTCTTATTTTATCCCTCCTCCTATCATTACACCAACTTCTACCCATGTCTGCCTGAAGTGAGGTTCATTTAAAAACTTTACCAGTTATGACAGAAATAATTGTGTTCATAATCAACACTGTTTGATAACCCAGCTGTAGTCAGCAGACAGGCAATGGCTTATTCCAGAGCTGAATTTGATGCTTAGTGTTTACATTAATTGTTACACCATTTGAAACAAATGTTTATTTAAAGCTGATTGAGGTAAGAGCTGACACAGTGTGCCATTTATATCATCAGTGCCTTTGCCACTCCATCTCAGCAGGTTTTCCTTTGAAGAAGCAAAAATAGCTTCATCAGACATAGAAAGAAAATCTTAAAGCTCTGGTTAATCAGCAGCAGTCTGTGAGAAAAACAGCAAAGTAATGAAACCTCCACTTCTGAATAATTTTACTTGGGAAGCAGTGAGATTCCAGCATAAATTAATTCTGAGCATCTGCCTCAGTTTTCAGCTAGAATTAATCAATTAAGTACTGAAGCTAGATTCACAGCTCTTCATGGCATACTCTTTAGCATAGGATGCAGAATGATTAAAAAAATAAATGTGTTTTTTTTTTTTAAGGCACTATATTAATTTTTTCCTACACAGGCAATCTGTTAAATGTACAACAGAAATCAGTTACTGACAGAGAGACTTCTAAGAACCTTATATTCCTAACATTCCAAACATAGGTAATTGACTCACTGGAAAGCACTGGGATTCATACAAGGTTCCTGAAGCAGCATTGATTTTAAAACTCAGTCTTTCCAGAAGGATTACTAGTGAACATAAATATACAACCATAATGGCCAAATCGTGTTAGCCTGATAGTTAGACTCAATATTTTCCAATCAAAATACCTCTATGATTCCATGACTCAAACTAACAATCCTTTTAAACTACCTAAAACCTGCAAATACACATAGTACTGTCAATGAAACCATTTTTGGAGCTTTTAAACCAGGTACGGCTCTTGCATCAGACAAGCATTGTTAATCAGCTGACACACATCACTCAGTGTGGTTTCAAAACCCCGTAATTCATGGAAGTATAACAAAGAGAATTTATGGTACAATTTAACATGTACCATAAAAATTTAGGCCTTCACAAGCTGGGGATGTGGGGGAGGGAAAGGCTGCAGAAAAAAAATTATCCCAAATAACACCTTGTACTATCTCAAATACCCAGTCACAGAAAACGAGGATCAGGTAAACAGAAATAAGATGAAGAAACAAAAATTACATCCTAGGTTAGAAGTAGGCTGTTAGGAGTGAGCCAAATGTAGCTCTAAGTTCATTCCTCCTTAGCTAATTAGAATTTACAACTTGCTCCAATCTAGGCGACTGAACTGTCTGGAAAGATCTTTTTGTAATTTTATTTCATTGCTCCACACATCTATCTTAAAGAAAGTGTGTCCTTACATCCATGAATATAACATATGCTACTCATTCCATTCCTTTTGGTACTTGACCAGTCTTCCAGAGTCCAATGAAATTTAAAAGGCATTAAAAGGATAGGCAGAAATTTCAGACCAATTGAAGAGCTGATAATGCATGAAATTGCTGAGGAGAAATAACCTTCTTGTGACCATTATTAGCTAGAAAATGTCTCCATTATTCTGCTGTATTTCAAAGCAAATGCTTAAACCTCTAAAATCCCTCACCAGTTTTTAAGCAGTTGAACATCTTGAATTTTGGGAAACTTTTCTAAAGAGTAAAAAAAATGTATATATTTTTAATAAGGAAAACATAACTTATTTTAGCTGTAAATTGTGTGTGTCCCTAGAACCTGCAGCATTTTGGCGAAGTGGGATTTTTAACTGAAGAGAGACTTGCTGTACTTTATTTTCAGACCACAATTGAATGGTTTCTGCTAAAGGAGCTGTAATGGAACTTGGGTCAGTTTGTGGTAGGGAATAGTTCACCCTACAGATCAGTGATACCAAAATAAATATTTTTATATATAATGCCAACCACTAAAAGAGCACCCCAAGAAAGGAACATAAGTTGCTCCTTGTTCATCAGGACCTTCTTTTCAGGTAGTGAAAAAGGAATTGAAGCTAGAAAGGTTTCAGTTGTCTAAAAATGTTGTCCTTAAAACAATGAGCATTAGAAAATGCTTTCCTTATTACAAGCTGTCCTTCCATACTGGAAAACTGTATCATTTCCCATTCTGATCACGTGTCCTGTATTCTAGACAACCTTCATTACTGCAGTCTCAGCAGGGGAAGATTTGAGTTTTGATCTTTTGCTTGTTAAAAGATCAAATCACAGGACCTTAAATACAACCACATTTGTATCTTCACACAACTTTCTAAGAATTTCAACCAAAAAAGGAAACAATTCACCTGGGACCAAACCTGAAATTACCACATCAAAGGAACTGATCTGATAGTTAATAGCACGTTAATAGTTGTGGTTTTAGAAAGATAACTAGAGTGACTATCAATAAATAAGCACCTTTTTACTTACAGACAGACACCATTTGGAAGCTCATTGATACATGAATACTGCTGGAAAGACAGAACACAGCACATAAACCTGAGAAATATGATGGCTCTGCAACATTAAGAGCAAGAGCCATATTGGTAAGCTCTCTTCTGCTCATTTTGATATTGATAGTCTTCTGGGTTTATGTGTTTTAGAAACAGTTACAGCAGAAGGTGACCAAGTATTAACTGAAAGCTTAATGGTGTAAAACAGAGTGCAGTTTCCTCATTTGACATTGCTCTCTGAAGGATGTTGATACTTCTTTCCTCCTGCTTCAGGAGCCAAAAGCTCTCTGTTCATTTGTTATGAGTTCCCGGGAGATCAAGGGAGACAGAAATTACACTGTCATGACTGCAGCCCTCAGTGTTTTCTTTGTAACTACAGCATCTCAGATTTCAGATTTGTTTTCTAGTGCTTGCTAGTGACCCACATCAATTCAGTTCAAAGAAAACATAATTATATAAAAGTCACTGCAGAGTCCAAATTAAAGATCTCGTAATTGATCTGAATGACAGGTCTATCTATAGCAAAAGGCTTGAATTGCAAGGTCTGCTTCCCCTTAAACTAATGCTAGACTTCTCCCTGGTCTCAGTTTCACTCTTCATTGCTTAAATTAGAAGATCAGAATACACTAGTTAGCAAAGATGTTTTGGACCACATTAATATCTGAAATTACTCACCATACTCAACAAATTAAGAGTAAACACTTCTACTTCAAAGAAAACAGTAATGCTAATGGCTTACTACGGGAGGTGCTAGCTGGTACTACACAGATAGGCAGTAAATTCGGAATTAGAAAAATAAAGCTGCAGCAACGGCAAGAAATTAAGGATTTAAAACACTGTTTTGCAAGCTGCTGGCTGTACAGATGCCAAAACCCGAAAGGTACAACTGGCTAAAACTAGTACGTGATGATCACCAGCCTTTAATTTCCAACATTTACACAACAGAATTGCCAAGACGACGATAATGATGGCAAGTAGAGCAGTAAAACTGCTTGTGACAGTTTCAGGCTGTGCCTTTAAGAAAGATAGCTGTTAATGTGAGTGAGTTAAACCATCACACTGCTTTTGAATACTAAAGTAAAATTTTACAAAGTAGCTTAGAAATGTTCTCCTCAGCAGTAATTAATCACAGGTCAGTTTGTTTCAAGTTTGATTTTGGTGCCTGAAGTATATCACGGCCACTGCAGTTGTTACTCAAACTCCATTGAATTTCATTGTAGAAATTATTTTAAAAGCTCAATGCCATTAACCCAAGCAGAACTTTGGCTCTTCCACTTAAATTATTACTGGACCACATACCACACAAAGAAAGATGTTGTGATATCTCAGCTGTTAGCAGAACAGCTATCAAAAATCCTCTGACAGAACACACTTTCTGTAGCAGTTGGTCCTGTGATACTGACACAGCAAACAAGAATGTAATGAACTTGTTGAAAGAAATAATTAGCATCTTCAAAAGACACAGAGTAAGAAAACAATTCCAGATGAAGAAACCAACTCAACAAGAAAGTGTAGCTCTACTAAGGTTATCCATGCCAACAGGAGGAAAAACTGCTTTACTGTGAAGGTACTGGAGCACTGGAACAAGCTGCCCACAGAGGCTGTGGAGTCTCCTTCGCTGGAGACTTTCAAAACCTGCCTGAATGCATTCCTGCGTAGCCTGCTCTAGGTGAGCCTGCTTTGTCAGCAGGGATTGAACTAGATGATCTCCAGAAATCCCTTGAACTCCTGACATTCTATGATTTGATTTAAATAACATTTTATCTACATAATCCAATGCAGTACATTGCCAAAATGTCTCATCTACCTCAGTCACTTTGTGTTAGCTGAAGGGAGAATGCCACGCTCATTGCAGCTCAACAGCTGGCAGTATCCAAGCGAGTCAGAACAAACCTAGCACTTCTACCCAAGGAAAGCACCCACTTATGCCAAGTGGAACGGAACACAAAGGCATAATCCTTGAAGCGATGTGGAAACGTACCCTCAAAATGGGCTAAATATGGGCGTCTACGTTCCTGCTGTTTCTCTTTTGTAAGGCAAGTTTATTTCAGGCCTCCTCCTGTCCACCAGCAGAGGCATGTAAAGTTTACAGAAGTGGGAGTGGAAAACTAAACTTGTGTCTAACAAGAACCAGTTTTCTGAAAAGCACAATCACAGAACTGCCTCTGCACAAGTGTCAGATCAGCAGCAGGTTGGAAACTTCTAATGACAGATGGCTAGGCTTTGCTTTCAGCTTCCTAGGATTCCAACCGTATTTTACTGTCCACCATGTACTTCAGTAAAACCAAGACCTATTTCTGTGTAGTGTTCTCCATGGCTTTAAAATTCACTAATGACTCCCACAGACTCTCTGTATGATCATGACATCTTTTTAGTATGTCATGTTTTGCGTGTGAAAATGCATATTGCTGATTTGCTAAGCAGATGGATTAGTCAAGTGTTACTATGAAATCTAACTAAACTGTCTCTGGCTAGTGAATGCTTAGAACAGTCTACACAAATCCTTTACCTTTATCCTCAAGAACACTGTTGCTGCAGTTCATTTAATCACAATTTTTGCTAGTACAGCTGCTTGTCTGCACATACTTACAGGCCAAGAAATCACATAACACTGAGTCATTAC
Source organism: Picus viridis (assembly GCA_033816785.1). NCBI lineage: Eukaryota > Metazoa > Chordata > Aves > Piciformes > Picidae > Picus > Picus viridis. Next base: position 1,399,554 of record CM066591.1, on the reverse strand, counting down.
AAAACCTCTTCTGCAAATTACTATGGCAAACAAAAAGCAAGCAAAAGCCAAAACTCAGCTCTGGATTGTTTCGAATCCTTTCAAAAAAGGCAGCATATAAAGATTAAAAAGATTCATGTGAATGATTAAAGTAAGAATTTATTTTCTGCCTTATTTTCAGACTGTTGTCAAACAAAGCTTTCTCACTCTTTGTCAATGAAGACTTCATTGTCTGTAGCTTTGCTGCTGTATTTCATCCTGGTGTCAGGTAGTGTATGAAATATACATGTCTTCCACACATAAATTAATTTAGTTTAAGAACTGCCACAATTTTGCATTCTCACACACTGACATTTTTGATCTCTAGTTTGTTAGAATAGAAAAAAATATCATTTCTGTAGTTTTTGGTGCTTTCTCATTTCCATATTGTAATCTGAGAGATCAGAACTGATGTGATTTCAAGTGATTTAGTCCCGTAAGAAAACGTAACACTTACGTCTGACACATTTGATACAGAATTCAGAACTGAAAAGAGAAAGAGGATTATGCATAGTAGCTTTCCAAAGACTACTGGACTTGTTCTCTTTCTTTACACTCTCCTGATCTAGTCAGGGTGTCTAGTGTTTTAGCAACTTTTCTTTGAAATTTCTTAGGACTTAAAGTACTGTTCAACTGATATTCTATATACAGAGGATTATCAACTTCACTAAAGACTTCAAAGCAGGTATTTCTTACAATATTTTTACTATACTGAGCAAGAAGCTAGAAAGATAAGTGCTGTCATAATAGCTTGCCTATGCTTATGTTTAGCCCAGTGTCCCTCCAAGACTGGGCAGTATCGAACACTGATTGTAAAGAGTAGGAATTTTGAACCCACTTCATGGAAAAACCAGGGTGTTATTGTGTTATGCTCCAAGTCTTCATTTGCTACATAAGTGAAAGTTGTACAACACATTCTTAAAAACAACATAACTGCAGTGTAAGCATACTGAAGTGTATAAAAAGGCAACATTTAGTTCTGCAGTTAAACCCATGAAACCCACCAAAAAAGCCAATGGCATCTGGCTTGCATTAGAAGCACAGTGGCCAGCAGGAACAGGGAGGTGAACATTGCCCTGTAGGCAGCACTGCTGAAGGCCACACCTTGAGTTCTGTGTTCAGGTCTGGGCCCCTCACTACAAAAATGACATTGAGGTGCTGGAGCGTGTCCAGACAAGGGCAAGAAGGCTTATGAAGGGCCTGGAGCACATGGCCTGTGAGGAGCATCTGGGGGAGCCAGGATTGTTGTGTCTGGAGAAAAGGAAGCTGAGAGGAGACCTCATTGCTCTCTACAGCTACCTGAATGGGGGTTGGAGCAAGGAGGGGGCCATCCTCTTCTCCTTGGTGTCAAACAACAGGACTAGAGGAAATGGTTTCAAGCTGCACCAGGGGAGGTTCAGGCCGGATGTTAGGAGATACTTCTTCACAGAGAGGGATCTCAAACTTTAGGATGGTCTGCCCAGGGCAGTGGTATAGTCATGATCCCTAGAGGTGTTCAAGCAGCATGTGGACCTGGTGCTTAGGGACACAGTTTAGTGTGGAGTCAACAGTGGACTGGATGATCTTTGAGGTCTCTTCCAACTGGATGTATTCTGTGATTCCAGAGGGCTCTCCAGTCTACTTCTCTACTATTTACCAACTCTGCTCTTATATACTGGGAGCAGTATTTTACAGATCAGACAGAGTGGCAGCATACTGAAGACAGAAGTAAAAGGGTATACAGTATTTGTGGTAGAAGAGAACACTATGGCAGATGTACAGGCCCTTCAGCATCCAGTCTGTCAACAGAAAGGCCATGGCTGAAAAGAACTGAGGAAGACACCAGAGAAGACTGCTCATGAGAAGTACATGAATTAGAAAAGGCCTCTCTTAACTAGACAGTGCAGCTGTACAACAAAGTCTGATTTTCTGTGTAAGTTTTGAGCCTCCTTAAGATATAATCACAGTAATACAAACCCAAAAAGTTCTCAGACCCAACATCGGAGAAAAGTATCTACATTATTGTCTTGGTGAAGTCAACACTAGGTGCTCAAATCCCAGGGAGGTAGCTGAGGCCCCATCCCTGGAGCTATTCAAGGTGAGGCTCCACAGTGCTCTGCGCAACCTGATCTAAGTTGAGGATGCCCCTGCTCACTGCAGAGGGAGATGGACTAGATGACCTTTGGAGGTCCCTTCCAACCCAGATCATTCTATGGGTCTATGATTCTAGAGAAATAATGAGCTCTTGAATTCAGAACTGCTAAAAGTGCTACCTTCTGTGAGCCATTGTGCTAGGAAGACTTCAGTCCTCTTTTCCATGATTCCTGTAGGTTTTTCCCAGTTCCTACACAGGCAAAAGGAGGGTAAAGGATAACGTGACAAAGGGGAACATCTTCATTATTTGCAAATGTTAGTTCTGCACAATAAAGCGACCACTTAGACCTCTGAAATAAGGTATTTCGCAAGAACTCTTGTGGCAGCCAGGAAGATCCCTGCTGCAGGTCACACAAAAGAGTATGAGAAAAAAGGAAACACAACCAAGCATAGCTCGTCCTAGTAAAAGGAGATGGGGACATTCTGCACAGAGATTACATTTTTATTTGATTAAAACTTCAACAGTGCTTATGGCATTTGGCCATTTCATTAATTTACTGGAAGGTTAGTTTCAATGCTATGCCTTTTAACAGGAACTTACTCATTTCAGAAATTCTGGCTGGCAGGTTAAGACAACCAACATATTCCAATACCAAATTAACCTATTTAATGAAGCATACACAAGACTAAAACAATCTTACAAAAATCTACTGAAAGTCGGAACACTCTGCATTAGTTAATGGAGAAAGAGGAGTCACTGTTTGAAGTAAAGCTGACAGAGTAATGTTTATCCTGTTCTTTAGTATTCTGACATGGAAAACAAATCCATTGCAGGTCACGATGAAATCAAGACTTTGAACGTGTTCACGGAAGAATAAGGAGAGGAAACTCTTGTCTCAGAAATCGCTGGTTTACAGGCATGGTATTCACTGAAAATTCAGACGCAAATCCTTGGTTTAGTTAATTCAAACTTAACTCCTAACATCCAAGCTACTGACTATGCTGACAGCATGTTTGCCTCAGTACTTCTCAACAGGATTTAATACTTTAATAGATAAATACTCATGAACCACAAATACTAGAAACTGCACCCTGAAAGCAAATCATTTACAGACCAGAGCTCAAATGCAAACCAGCAAAGCTCAAGAAAGAGATTATATTTCTCCATGTGCTGTTGATAGTTCCTTTATTTTTTTAACTCATAGACAGCAGTTTTCAAAAAATAACAAGAATGCACCCTCAGCAAGTTTGCTGATGACACCAAGCTGTGTGGTGCAGCAGACATGCTGGAGGGAAGGGATGCCATCCAGAGGGACCTGGACAGGCTGGAGAGGTGGGCACAAGCCAACCTCATGAGCTTCAACAAGACCAAGTGCAGGGTCCTGCATCTGGGTCGAGGCAATCCCAGGCACAAATACAGGCTGGGCAGTGACTGGCTGGAAAGCAGCCCTGAGGAGAGAGGCTTGGGGGTGCTGGTGGACAAGAAGCTCAACATGAGCTCTCAACATGCACTTGCAGCCCAGAAAGCCAATCAGATCCTGGGCTGCATCAAGAGAAGTGTGGCCAGCAGGTCAAGGGAGGTGATTGTCCCCCTCTACTCAGCCCTGGTGAGACCCCACCTGAGTACTGCCTCCAGTTCTGGAGCCCCTGTTGCAAGAGGGATCTGGAGGTGCTGGAAGGTGTCCAGAGAAGGGCCACAAGGATGAGCAGAGGGCTGGAGCACCTCTCCTATGAGGACAGACTGAAGGAGTTGGGGCTGTTCAGTCTGGAGAAGAGAAGGCTCAGAGGTGACCTAATTGTGGCCTTCCAGTATCTGAAGGGGGCCTACAGGAAGGCTGTAGAGGGACTTCTTAGGATATCAGGTAGTGATAGGACTAGGGGGAATGGAATGAAGCTGAAGGTAGGGAGATTCAGGCTGGAGGTGAGGAGGAAGTTCTTCACCATGAGAGTGGTGAAGCCCTGGAATGGGTTGTCCGGGGAGGTGGTTGGGGGGGCCAAATTCTTTTCTTCCTGGGTGGGTAAATACTGTGCATAAATGTGATCTCCTAGAGCAGTCTGCGAGTGTCTGGTATTTGTATGAAGGTATGCTTGTACAATGGAAAGGTTTTGTGCTGCCTTCCTTTGCCCTGAACCTATGCCCCAATGCTTTCTTAAGTCCTGAGGATGTGACCTGGAAACTATGAACTTGCAAGATATGGGAAATCAGTGCTTTTATGATGCAAAATGCACAGCGTTAATAAAAGGAGAACTGTCAGGTGATAAATAAGCTTAATTAGCAAATCATACATACCTTGATAAAAATCTGCTGGATGCCATGCACAAATACAGATAATTAAACCCCCTTAAACTACTTTCAAACTGTGTTCAATAAATACATGTAAGGATGATCAAAAGAGCATATTTTATTTCTTCATAATCTGCAGAATTCCCTTGATTACTGGAGCATTCTAAGCATTTGAAAATAAAAGATGTATCGCTCATCTGCCCAAATAGGTGATTGTGACAGCTGTGGTTTGTGTGTGTGTGTGAGAACTGAACTTTTCTCACCACCACAGTGATAAAACCTTTGACACCAATGATCAAGAAGGGTGCACAGTTTATGTTGGAAAAAAAGTAGGATGCACAAAACTGGTCATAGGGAAGCTACTTAATACTGCATTTCTTCAGGGATTAAAATCAGAGGTCTTCATTCCAGAAAGCTCTACATCTACAAGACTACCATTAGACCTAGGAAACAGTCACCCAAATGAACAGCAACCTATTTTAAGTGTTGCTGAAAGAATAACACAAAGGATAAACTTAAAACACCTGTTAGAACATTTCCCTCAAGTGTATACAGATAAATATCACATCTTCCCATTTGGCTGACATAGGCAAATTGCTTACTAAAGTAATTATCAAAGGGCATACTTCTTACTACGGTAATTACGAAAGGGTTGACAAGCTGATCTGCCTGGTGAAAGCACAGGGTAAGTAAACACTTTTTCTAGAACTGCAGAATTGATTCATAAAAACTTCCAGATTTAAAATATACAATTGGAGCACTGGAAAGCTCATCTTTAGCAAGAAACATTCTGATAGCAATGGTGATTAAATGGCTCACCATTTCTGGCACTTAAGTCATATTCCCTTGAATTGCTGGCTTGCTACTTTTCCAGAGCATATGCCTTTATGAAAGCCAGTAGTGATGAATCAGGGAAAATTTTCCTTGGAATAACAACCTGCCCCCACTGCCCTGTCCCCCCAGCCCAATTCTTGCTTTAGAATTCAGTGAAGATAGAATTTTTAAACAGGAAACAGAGCTGAGGAGAAGACATGAGGAGTTACCTAAATGGCTTTAAAGGAAAACACATTTCTGTTCATTCTCGGTTTCACAACTAAATGGCTTGGGGCAAATGTTCAATGTAGATAAAAGTTCATAATCCTTTTAATAACAATTTGCCTGCTGTTCAAATCCATTTTATTTTTTGGTTAACTGAAGATATTTCAGAAAATAGCATAAAATCATAAGAAACTAATTACATTGTTTTGTTGATGCTACCCATTTTTTATGTCACAGGGTGTAAAACTGCTAAAATACTAAACCTGGAAATTCAAGGAGGATGTCCCACAGGGAAAAAACCTCTGAAAAACAAATTACGGCATTCCAAATCATCCTCATAATATTAACATTGAAGACAAGAAGTATTTAGCACAGAAGTCCAGCCTGGAACAGGTTTTCAGCCTTCAGTTAGCATTTAACCTGAACAGCATCCTGCAATTGAGCCAGTCTTGCGCTTACAGTACAGTTTGAGATAGTTTTGTACCTACCACAGCTAACAAAAAAAAAAAAGGCGCTCAGGTGTCAGCAGAAGATAAAAGAAGGAACCTGGAAGTTCATTTCAAAAACAAATCTCTCTGTTTCTCTGGAAGAGAATACTATGTTATTTCAGAAAAAAATTAGCCTCTCAAATTCTGACTCAGCAAACCACTGACATCTCTACTAAAGTCCTCCGGATTATCTTGTTGAATTAGGTCTTTAGAGTAATTAAAGACTTAAATAATCAGTAAGTTTTTAGAACTAAACATGTACTGGCAAAATACTAGACAGTATTTGGGTGGTATAGGACTGCTCATAGTCACTTAAATTTTGTTTTAAATCTTCAATAAACAAACAAATCAACCAAGAAAGCTGACTAACAAGGTCACCCAAAACAAAGAAAGGAAGCCACAAATATCTTCAAATCTTCCCCCACCCCCAAGAAAATCAGAAGGAAATACAGTGGCTGCTCAATTCTAAGCCTGCATTTGATTTTTTAATTTTCTTCATCAGGCAATATGTTAATTACTTCTCATCTCTCTAATGTCATTTTCTCAAAGATTTCTGTTTTAGCAGATAACAAAGTTCATGAAACAGACTTGTTTAAAACTTTATTCTAACTTCTTATCACAGCAAATTTTTTTTTTCACCAGAAAGACAGCATAAGGCTTCAGTATGGACTAATACTTAATGAATCTTGTTTTAATTAGCTTAATCCTTTCTCCTCTCCCTCTACTTGTTAATGATCTATGCTCAGATCAGATTTTCTTGAAATAACATTATTTAAAATCAACAGGAGAATCAAAGTCAATTTTTTATTAGAACCTAATAAGGCAAACTGTTTATGGCAATTATTCAATATTATGCTAACTTGAATGACAAAGGATTCTGAAATCTCCCAACTTAGATGTCCACATGTGGCCTGCTCTATGCCTCTGTGTATCTAAAATAATGGTCTGGCTTTTCAAATATGCTAAGTAAAATTATTTTATTGCCTAATAAGGCTTAACTAATTAAATCATGCACAGACGTAATATTCTTGAAGGGTTATGAAAGTGGCAAATGCTTGGTTTTCATTTCCTAAATAGCTCACAAAAAGGAGAATGGTATTTTAACGTTCTTGTATTAAAAAGCAACACAATGAGGGGCTTTATACTCCAATATAAATAAAACATTAAACAAAACAGGAAAATAACCCATGACATCAACAAAGCTGTCTTCTGAAAACCAAAACATCCAATTCATATGAATAATGAAAGGCTTCAGCACAGGTTTTATGCTTACAGTATTTACTTATAGATCATCTAATTTCCTCCTAGGGCTAATGTGGAAGCTGGAGGCTGCTACCATACACAATCAATAATCCTCCCAGAAGCTTAGCGTGAGATATATAGGAAACATTGACAGAAGTAGTTTTGTTGGGGGTTTTGTTTTTATAGGAGAAAACAATACAACTATTTCCCAGTATCCCTCATTTATCGTACTACCTTTTCCTAGTGAAGGATGATGTATAAGTCTTCTAAAGTTTTGCTCATCTGGCTAGACCTTATTAAGAAAATTTGAACTTGGAGAAAAAGCAACAAAACACTTTGGAGTTCATGATTTCTGTGAAGTGTTTGTCACAACACAGAGGGCAAGTTCAGCTTACCAGCCTTTAGTGCTATTAAACATGTCCTGGGCCCAGAAGAAGGTTCATTCATTTTGTTTGCAGGACATTAGAAAGAGGAATTCCAATTAAAAGTCACATCTGATAAAAGATATACACATTCTTCCTAGGAACAGCAAGAACCAGAACAAGAAGATTCAAATATACAAGACATTGTACATTTTAGCTAGTGCTATTCTTTGACAGCATGATAAACATTCATCTATGTAAAACAATTTAACTGGATCTCTGAAATATGAACTATAAAGGCCAGACAGTATTCTCCAGTTTATGTTCTTGGAGCCAGGCCTAGAGAGACACTCTTGTAGAATCAAGAGAGCCCAGAAGAGAATACTTTTAGAGAACGATCACAATGACCCACCATAATAAGGGTGCATCAGGCACCCCTGAGAATGAAAGCATCCACAATTCTGAAATTACAACTGGAAATGTAGCTCTACTTCCTGGTTTGTGCATTCAAACAAAAGCAGTTTCCAAAGGTGAAAAGAGTGAAAAGAAAAGCAGTTTTCAGAGGTGAAAATAAGTATTCAGACTCCATTCACAGCCTCTGTTAGTGTTAGAGCACTGTTACTTCACAGAAAAACAAAACTTCAGTGCTAACTCCCTGTTATTCTATGGATTAGCTCAGTTCAACAGTATTGGGCATTTGCCCTTCTAACAGCTAGTGACAGATTAAAACTTCTCTTCGGTACTTTTAAAAGTTGCCTGTAAAATCTTAGAATATTCTCTTTGGATCTCGTATTTACACAGTATTTGCATAGTGTGCTCAGATTGTGCTTGTTCCCAACAGACAAATCTCATGTGACACAATCATTATTAACGTTTCATTCAGGAGCCATTTTTCCCCCTTGAAGTATTTCTGTACTCATAGTCTAATTTATGCTAAATTGTTTAAATAATGGTTTTTTTCCCTCCTCTGTGTTCCAAATCAGAGCTTATGTCTAATCAGCATGGGCAGCACCGTGTATCAGCTGCAGAACTCTTTGTCTTCCCTGTCTGCTCTCCTTTTCCTCTGTTTTGTACTGCAGCACAAAAGTACGTGCTGCACAGATCCAAAAAGCCCAAAAGTGAAGTGCTACAGAGACTCTGGGAAGACGCAAAGTGGGGTAGAAGTTATACGTTTCATTTACAGGACCATTCATTTGGAATGGTCTCAGTGACAAGTCACAAGCTAAATCTTAGTATTTTTCATTTTCCCAAGTAAGAGACAAACATCTTTTGGAGTCCAAACGTTTTTCATATTATTCTCAGCTATCAGCAGTATTGAAAACCCTTTATGAAACTGGTCACTCCCTAGGTATAAATGAAGAGCTCCCCATCTAGACACAGGGTATCAATTATATTGAACTTTGAGACATTTTAAACATCTTACCTTTGCAATGTCATCTTAAGTAAAACATGTAGGCAGATTTAAAAAAAAAAAATCACAAACATTTTATTAAATTATGCCTTATCACTAACTTCTTGAAAGTGACTAAACTTTCATGAAGGATTTTAATGGAGATTTGCTGAACCACTGAAGAAAATAATCTCAGAATGAACGCTCGCTATTTCTGTGACAACCCATCATTTACATGATTACCCAGAAGAGTATTTTAAACTTCTCACAGACAGAAGCTGGTAATGTATTCCAAAACAAGGAGCTTTTTACTGATGGCTGGCAGTGAAATGTGTTCCTTGATACCTATTTTAATATTGATAAAAATAAATTTTCTGAAATATTCAAAGTAACAATCTCAGCACGTCCATCAGTTTCAAAGAATTCAGAACAATTTCTTGGAAGGTTTAAAAAGCCACAGGGGTTCTACCTTACATTAAAACTGCTGACCTGTTAATATACTTCATTCATTCAAAGAAAAATAAGTCACATCTTTGTTTTATAACTGAGTTTTACACTTCCTTTACAGCCAGTTAAATTTTCACATTATTAAAGTATACATCCTAAGGACTGAGTGATAGATCCGTAGGCTCATTTAAGTTCCCTCACCACTGAGCTATGCAGAAAAATAAATATTAAGCATGATTTGCAGAGCTTTAAAGCCAAATGTCAGGACAAAGTCTTAGATTTCCTGACAAATTATTGCTTTAATGTTATTTTCTCAGGCTTTCAACAGAAGCTGTACACACCCCTTCTCTTCACAAGGGAAACTCAAACACTAGAAGTGAAACAGATCAACAGAATAATCAAGAAAGCTTGAACCTCAAGAAGAAGGTAGCCTCCTGTCTTGAAAACAACTGAAATACAAAAAACTTGGCAATACTTACAAGGAGAGAGAACTGCCAAAAATCAAGTTAGGAAAATACACCTAGCACTTAATACTAATTGCCATTCTGATTAAATAGCAAGTCCAAAAATGAAGAAGGGATTAGCATTAAAACAAAACACAACAAAACCCCAAAACAATCACAAACAAAAACCCACCACCACAAAACCACCACATAAAGCAGTGCATTATATTTTTGAGTGATTGCTAATCAGAAAAATCCTTAAATTTAGTAACTGAGCTGTAAAGAGTGTTTCATGCCCTGGTCTTGTGCTGTTCCTGGTTTGTTTTGTTTGTTGATTTTTATGTTTGCTTGATTTTGCTTTTTTTAAATAAAGGGGAGTGACCCCCTTTCCTGGGGACCTTTACATGTTGTATAAACCAAATAATGAGGGAATCTGCATTCTCAAGTATGCCAGTGAATGAGAAGGAATACAGACGAGGGTACAGCTCTGAAAAGGAAGATAAAAAAATTGAGCCATTTTTATTTATCCAGTGAAACCAGGTTTGGAATATCTATTACATTTCATTAAAACTGTTCACAGGACGAGAGCATGAGATGCCCTGCTGTTTCTGATTACTAGGACAAGGCTAATAGCTGTCTTCATCTTCTGTTGCTCACTTGGACACTACAATTATCCTGGTCAACAGGACTCTGAAAAGGATATCCATTCTTTCTGAAATCTGAAGCCTACTTATCTGGATAAGTACAATGCTTAAAAATTGAAATATCCAACCATAATTGTTAATTTGCTGAGCAACAAAAAAAATCTCAGGCTGAAAATAAACATTTGACTCCTGCTTTACTGTCTTTTGTACACTCTACCAAAACTCTGGATTGTGTGCTCTTAATGTAAGCTTACGTGTTTTCCTATGTGTTTTCTCCACTAAGCTAGAAAGATTCAAGACATTTGTAAGCTGGGCTTTAAAATGAGATTGCTTAAATTTATAATGAACAAATAAGAGAAGTAAAGGTTAAGAGGAAAAAACATTTAAAAAGAAAGATTTCCAATTTCAGAACACTTTCCAATACTAAGACAAAAATCAATGTATCTAGAGAGCCCTAAACATCTTGTTCCCTGAAGTTATCATACAGATACTGGATAAATCACTCACTGTGGTCACCTTGTAAGAGGTAACAAAGCCTCTTGTGATTTAAAACTTAGTACAATTTTTAGCACTACATATTTGATGACTGCTATTAGCCAGCAAGACAGGTTTTGCTGCCTTGAATATAAACTCAGTTGCTTTAATGATGATATTTTTAACTCTCAGCATATCCTAAGTACAATCTGCTCTATACAGCTGACTTGCCTGCAATTCACAGCAATTAAATATTTCAACAACAACAAAAGAAGCTTTTTCATAAAAAAAGTTTGCAGTTAAAGACTTAAAACTGATTAAAATGATGTTTCTGGCAGAGGCCTGAAGAAAACTCTGTTGGGCTGCCCCCCATAGTAACACTGAGATGTGTGGGGATTATTTTCCTTACACTGCAATAGAAGTAACCTGTCATGGTGAAAAACATTCTTAGATTATAAGCACTGCCTTCTTTTTTTTTTTTTTTTTTTTTTCCCTGCTAAAGAAAGGTAATTCCCATCCATATCAATAAAAACTTACCCTCTATAAATTATGGGCAGCCCCAAGCTAACTTCATCTACCATAAATATCAAATGAGAATACTAACTGTCAAGTAGTAGATGTCTTCATGTCTTAATATCTTGCAATTTGCCTCCTGGTTCTATTGTCCAATAAGTGATTTAAAACCAATTTTATAAGGCTGCAGTAGTGGCTCTGTACACCACAGGCCTGCACTTCTTGATGGTAAGCTAAATTTATAAGCAACTGCTACTCTCTTCTAATGCAAATCTGAGTAATATTTAAAGCCAGGTTTGAGGGTATATTTTGACTGTGCATTTAGGAAACTGAATTTAACAATATTTTTATTTTAAAGGATTTGCTTAATTAGCACATAACTTTTGTTAATTATAGGCCATGCCATTTTTGCCTGCCTTTCAGAAACTGAGACTTGAAATGCCCCTCCATTTAAGAAGTTAAACTAAACATGCAGCACAAGATGAAGCAAACTTGCCTTTGGGGGCTTTGCCAGTAAAACATTTTTCTTTATCAGTACACCACTATTAGTGGGAAACCAACCCATCTTTATTTTCTTGATCAGCTTTTACCTCCTAACAGTTTCAGTGTAGTCATTATGAGACCCCTTATCCTTCCTTTCTGACAGCAGGACAGTTATCATAATCAGATCTCTTTTCTTTATAAAAAGGGCAGATGTCAAGGCATAGGCTTTTCTCTTTTATAAGCAACATTCCTGTCTCAAGTTTTTCCACTCTTCATGTAGGGTCCATAGTGAGTGTGTCAGAAAGCATAGCATAAAGTCAGACTGGAGAAAACAATGCCCCACTGTGGATGCTAATAAATGAAAGTATACAATTAAATCATACAACCAAAAAAATCTGTTTTCATACCATTGACAGACCAGAACTTGCAGGCAATAATTGCAATACTTGTCTCATCAACTTAGTCTTCACTATACCTTGCTTTATCAGCTTTCATTCTCGGCTTTAGTTTCTTTACCTAACTGCTTTCCTTTATTTTGCCAGTTTATTTCCTTACAAGGCAAAGAAAATGTTGACCTTGTATGGTTATAATTTAGACTAGAAAAGGGAGATAGTGAGGATGAATCGCGACATCTGTTTTTCTTTCACTTAATAAGAGAAAATCTTTGGAAGCATAATTTGGCAATCCTTAGAATGATCAGTGATCCTTCAGCACATCTAATTAAATGTTTACTAAGCCCATTGATAAGAATTTGTATGTACAACAACCTAAAAACAAGCAACACGAGGTATCTGTAGCAAATAGCATTAGTGATCTTTTCTTGCTGCTGAGATCAACACAGGATTTCGCTGAAACTGGGAAGAATTTTAATTTTCTGTCTGGATTGCCCTGGATCTGTTTCATGCATGTGGGAAAATGGGAGTCACTGTCTGCAGGGTAAGCAGACTGGTTGCTGCTGACAACAGCACACTACAGCTGCTGTTTAGCAGAGACCAGGATCCATGAATCCAGTTATTCAGCTGAATGGCTGATGACTGCCCATGTAAGATCTTAAAAAACTTTTCCTGTTTGATTTGATGTTATTCCACTTCTACTTCTGCCTAGGTTAAGTTTGTTCAAGACAGTCCTAGCTCCAGTTTCAAAGGTGATTCTCAGGAATGTCTATGTGAATTTTGAAACAAAATTATGTTTGTTTTTCTGTTTTGTTGCCCAAGATGTTATAGTTCAGAAGTGGGTACAAAAGAGAAGAGAAAGATGCAAGATTGGAAGTTTGGATTAACAAAGCTACCTGTATAAAATTGGTTTTGTCACTAAACCCTTTAATTGAAAGACAATCTGAACTGTGTTACTGATGAATTAATATATTCAGATTATTCAGAACTATTTTGAAAGCATTTTTGATGTGTTTCAGTTTTTCTCCCTTGAAAAGAAGAAAATGGTTATTGCTTTAGCAGGATCCTTTTAGCTAACCAGCAAATTTGGCTTTGCTAAGATTAATGGGGTGGGGAAACAAAGAGCAATGAGCAGGAAGTTTTACTGTCTCTCCTCAACGTAAGTACCAAAATGTTTGCTTATTTGTGTTCTTTTAATTTGGGAGTTTCCTACAGTCTCAGATATAGAAAAAAGGAGCTCAAAGTGTGCACCAAAGCCTCAGCTTTGAGTAAGGGCATTCTATCACTACTTGACTGTGAAGGAAATGACAAAAGGAAGAGGTTGTTTTCCATGACTTGTCCTTTACTGTATCAAGAACTCACTGAATAATGGTTCTTGAGATTATTATTGAAGTGAAGCATTTCACAAATAGTTCCACAAATACTTTCCACACCTACAATTTGCTTCAGTAAAACAAAAGTTATATGAAAATTAGCTACTATATTTTGCTACAATTGTGTAATGCTGAAAAATTCAGGCAGGAAACTGAGATTACATAATTTTGATCTAAGTGAGCCTTGTGGAAACACCAGGGAAGGTACTTCAAGAAGTAATTTAGTAGTAATCATGTAGCAAAGACCAGAACAATTATCAAACAGCTGTAGGTATTCCACACACTTCACCCCACTGTGATCAAGTTAGTATGCTGGTGGCATATAACATAGAACCAGAGCTGGCATCCATTACAACACAAACCTCACTGCTTTAGATCCAAGAATCACTATGCAACATGTAATATCAGACTCGGTGTCAAATTCTCACCTTTTTGGAGAACGGTAGAAGTGAACTTGCACAACAGGGTGTAGCTGAATGATCCAGTTGCCATCAAGGAAATCTGTTAAATTTAAGAACTATCCAAAAAGTATATGAAGGGGGATGAGGAATCATTTCATATTTACCCACTGCAAAAAGGAGAAGCAGTAAACCTAACTTTTTCCCCATCACTAACTTAGAATAAACCACACAGAGATGAAGATAACCTAAAGGAAGGTTTTGGTAACATTATGTAAATAAAACATGCTGCTTAGTCTAATTTGGTAGTCTTAGCTTTCCATCATATGGTTTGCCAGGTTGAATGCAGCACAGTTGATAAAAACATTCTCCCGGGTGAGGACTGTGGCTGGATATCAGGAATTCAAAGCAACAATGCAACCCTAACATACAGTATTCTGTATGTAAGCCTTCAGCACCTTTCAACACCCCAACATTCAGGGTAAGAAATGGGCTAGTACTCAGACTTCTCCATTAACTTGTTAGCAACAACTCTTGAAAGATTCTTCCATTGTGGTCATTAACAAAAGTGTAAATCACAGAATGTTAGAGGTTGGAGGGAACCTCCAGAGATCGTTGACTCCAACCCCACTGCCAAAAGCAGGATCACCTAGGGAACTTCTAATTAAAACTACACTGAAAAATTACTTTTTCTTTAAATGAAAAATTAAATACTGTATCAGTATTTAATTTACTGTATCCCCCTGCTTCATAATAATCTGAAGAGCCCTGTATAAACACTGGCGTTAGATACGCCTCTCTGAAAGCCAGCTGTAACTGGGTTACAGTGTATTTTGTAGTGCTTTACTTTTCATTAGCATGGCAGAGTCCTGTCTATCTGCTTACACGTAATTCCTAGCTATTGCATCTTGGTGAGAAGGAGCACAGCTTTCAGTACTTTCTGAGATCCTTAGAACTATTAATATCACTTTTTTCACCGCCCCCGACACTACGGAAGCACTGTAGTAGACTTCCGATTGAAACAAGGAGTGGAGAAATAGGGAAGACAGCAAACAAGAACACTCAAACGTTTTGAAGTCTCCACTACAAGCACAGGACCCACCAACAGCACACCAGTGAGGGGCAGCCTCGGCACCCAAACCGCCTGCTGGGAGAACCTCCGCGGCTAGCAAGGAGCGGAAAATCACGCTGAGACGACGGATGCCAGCACCTCTCCCCCCAAAACACACCAGGGAGAGGCGCAAGGCCCCAACTGCAGGCGAGCCGAGAGCCAGCCCCCTTACGGCGCCCGGCGGGAGGCACCGCCCAACCGAGCCCCAACACCAGTACTCTCCAACAAACAACAGGACTACAAGCCCCGGCTGCCTCCACCACAGGGGCGGCTGGGAAGTGTGGTCTCTCCCGCCTTTTCGGCTCAACCCCCGCCTGCGGCCCGGGTCCCCGCCTGCAGTTGGAGCGGGGTGGGGCGGCGGCAGCGCCGAGCAGCGAGCCGGAAGGCGGGCGGTGGCGCGGCCCTCCCGCGCCCAGGGGCGGGGAGCAAGGCGCCGGCCCCGCCTGCGGCGCTCCGTGGAGCTGTTCAGCGCCCAGGTGCTGAGTCTCCCCCCGGCTTACGGAGGCTCCGGCGGCGCTCCTTTTGGCGGCGCTCCCTCCCCGGCGCGGCGATGGCTCCGGCGCCCAGCCACCTCCGCCAGGCACTCTGAGCGCCCGCCCGCCCGGCGTGGATGCAGCAGCTCCAGGCACCCCTGGCTCCGCGAAGGAACGCGGCAGGTAAAAGCTCTCTCCGCGCCCAGCCGCACTGCATCCCCACCGCCCCCCAGCCCCGAGCTGCCTGGAGGCCCCGGCTCCACAAGAGAGCCGGAGGCTCACGAACACGCGAGTTGTGTGGCGGGGAGCGAGCACCGCGAGGCGGACCGCGGGGAACAAAGCGGTGCAGTGCATATGCTTTTAAAGTAGTTTCATTATTGTAATTTCCAGGGGTAGGGAGGGGATGAGAAGAGATGCTGGCTGATTAACGGTAAATATCTGTGCTTAGTTACATGTGGAGGAAAAGCCCACCTAAATATATTAATTTGCTCTTGGAATCATGTTCTTATTCTCGTGGCTGAGGTGTGGGAAAGATAAAGGCAGTGTTTGTCATACAGGTAAGGCAGTGATACAGTCAAGTCTGCAAAATGGTTTCCTGGAGTACCCTCCTTAACTGTAGTGATTGTACAGATTTTGTACAGAATTTATTTATTATTTATTTCTGTATGGATTACCAGCCCCCCCCCCGAGCTAGGACAAGCAGCAGAAGGTTAGAGACAGACTCACCTACACATTGTTTCCAGGAATAGGTGTCAGAAGAGGGAGGAAAAAATCTACTATATTTAAGGCCAAATGACAAGTTCCATCCTACATGAAGCCAGTCATTTTCAGCCAACCACTGTGCTGCTATCCCTGATGCTTCAGGCTTCCTCCTAGTGCTGGGTGATGAATAGGGAACCGAGCAAGCATATTAAACATGCATAATCAAGCAGCAAGTATTCTTAACTGCTTGTATATGTAGTAGCTTCTGTTATCAAAGGACTGGAGAGTACTCCTTAGCTGCCAACAAATTGTATATTCTACCTAGAGAGGAGCAGGCTGCAGCTGGGCTTTAAAAAAAATAAAATACATTATTATCAGTAATACAGGTTGCCTTACAATTTCTCAGAGTGCAGAGGAAGGAGGAGGCTAGCAAAACAGAAACTCAGCACTTTTCTTGGGTGTAGATAGGGAGAAAAGTTTAACCCAGCAGACCTGGATGCAGCAACACCAGGAACTTGCACAGTTTTCTATGCTGATTTTGACAAGAAACTGAAGAACCAAACTAAGATTACAAAATTTCTTCCCTTAGAGAACCAAATGCAGTCTGATTAGCCTACTTTTAACACTTACACCCTGTACCAAGGAAGAATTTCTTTGTGCATAAGGCATCCCTTGCTTTCCATGTTACTATGTCATGTAACAAATGAGAAAGAAGCATAAAAGCAGCTGCTGGGATCAGTAAATCAGGTGTTAAAAGTAACTTGATGGGACTTGCATCATCTTCTCTGTTATTAAAGAGTCTCCAGTCTCAACAGAAACTTAGTCCTTCTCATGTTTCATTGCCTGGACTTTTTTTAAATACTAATGGTTTTAAGGTTCATGTATGTAACTCACTTCCAGGATAGCACACATTCAGTGTATCTTACAGAGGCTTCAGTTTCACAGTTCCTGTGATTTACTGTAATAAAAAGTGGAAGAGATTTGGTACCACCTCACAGTCATTGCATATCCAAAAAGTCTCCTTCCAATGGGCACCTTGACAAGCAGGTGCATAACATCAGGCCCTTAAAAGTAGCCTTGAAGAAACTCAGTTAACAATCCTAATAGCCTATTAGTGTAAAATTAAAAATCCATTTGTGCGAATGACTGTATGGAAGACAAGCCTCACCCCCCAGGAGCATTAAAAGATTGCCTGACACAGCTCCTCCCTGCCTCTGCCTTTTAGTCTCAGCACCACAGAAGCCTCAGAGCACGTGATCAGCTATGTGTGATTTAAGCTATGCTATTGAATTTTTTCCACGGGGAACAATTACTATAGAGTGACAAATCAACCATTTTGATCTTAACGGATCTAGTTCTGTTTAGTAACCACAGCATTACAGTGCCGAGCCCAGTCTGAATATCTCACTGTGGCAGTTTGCTTCTAATTTAAAAGGACACTGTTAAACCTTAAAATAGGTTTTCATTTTTGAGTGGGAATGAAAGAGGCTTAATACTCAAAGTGCACTGTAGACATTTCGGTTGTATGTTTTCAGTTGCTGCTGCCTGCAACAGCCCTTGAGAAGCCACTAAAATATCAGGAGAGCTAAGCAGCATGCTCTGACCACACCCCTACCCTGCTATAATTCATGAACCGAGACTCGGTGCTTGCTGCCACATTCCTATTTTCACCTGGTCATTTAGGACAAAGACAAAGCTGCCTTGTGCCAATGAAGCTAGTGCAGCATACTCTTAACAGAGCCAATGATTTGGTTTGCCCAAAATACTTTAAAAAGGACTCTTCTGTTACCCCAAAATTGTTTATGCTGCAGGCTGTTGTAAATAGAACATTTATGCTAATCACATGTCAGCTTAGGCAATAAACATTATTTTCCTGATGCAGGATCCACAGCAACTTTCCCTGTGTAGTTATCATGCATCCAGCACAGTGCAGTGAATCTCAAGTTGCAATCTCTGTGGATATGTTTATTTTAAACTTCTACAGTATTCTGCTGAAGTCATAGAAATGTTTTCATTACACTTAAGTAAAAGTCTATTTTTCAAAAGGACATGCACACAAAAACAACCTGGAAATATTTGTACCATTAGAGCCACTGCTATGATCACTCTATACAGCAATGCAGGAAGGGTTTCTTCTTTTAAAGATTTTAAAATCCATAGAAGCACAATCCATGCAAAATTGCTATGGTTAAAAATTAACATGCAATTGAGAGGCAGAGACTAGTGCTTTTTTTAGACTTATCTGTATGAGGGAGAGTGACAAGACATACCTTTATGAAAGAGAACAAAAGTACCCTGTATTATCAAAAAAATCTTGTAATAATGTTAGGCATTGTACAGTGCCAATTTTCTGCTTGAATTCTAGCAATGCTTGACATTAAATATAACTGGATTTTACTTATCCCCATAAATGTCTTTAAATTGTTAGTACAATACTCCCAACTCTACCCTTCAAAGAATGTATTTAAATACACAGCACAATAAGCCATTACTGAACTGCTTCTTCTTACAAGAGAGGGCCTGCTAGCCTAAAAAGAGTAATCCCAGAGACTTGCTTCAAGTAGATAGTAACATTCTTGGTAAGTTTTGAAGGTATACCTACGAACTTGCAAATACTTAAGAATTTATAGTAAGCTTTCTGCAACATAGAAGAAAAATTGTAGCCACTCTCCAAGCACAATTGCTATAATCAGATACTTTTTCATATTGCAGGTTAAACTCACTGTAAAATGTTAGACTATAATTGAATGGTGCCACTGCTGTAAAAAGGCACAGTCTGTAATTTGACTAACCAAACTACACTGACAAAGATTGATGCAGACATTCACTTCTGTTTTATTTTGCCTTGAAGAACTAGTTTGGGAAAAACATGTAGTTTGTGGACAGTATCCACATAGAATTACAATTAACACAAGATTTTCCCTCTTAACTAAGTACTACTCAACTTTGTTTCTAGTGCTTGGGATGGGGTAAGTAAAGGAAGAAGGTGGGATAAGCAGGTAAGCCCTGCATATAAGGCTGTATTTATCTACTGGCAAGTCAATAGATTTTGGTGATTCCTGACTTGGTCATGCAAACACTGTTCTTTGGTGGCTACACTGTCAGGGTCATTCAGCTTTTACTCTAAAAAGCAGGCAGAATGTTGCCTTACTGGAATGAAGAGACCAGTAAACATCTTCTTAAGTCAAAGCAGGAGCAAGTGACTTCATGATTACAGAAAACCTCAGTGAAGGTGAGAGAGACTGAGAAATATCAGCCTTGAATCTTGTGCTACAAGTCTGAGGTTTAGCAAGCATATTTAAAAGACAGCAAGCAAGCCTCTGTGTGTGAGCTGACCTCAGTCTCCTCAACGGCAGTGGAAGCCTGGGCAGCATGCCTGCTGTTCTGTCTGTGGTGATTATTCCCTCTGGCTGCTGGCATACTAGGCTTCAGGTTAAAGGCTACTTTGTAGTTTGTGCTCCTCACTCATCTGCTATTCTACAGATAGCATAGATGATGTGCCTGGACTAGCACCTGTCTATCAGAACTGCACAAAGTTTATTCTGTCATTCTTCAGGTTTCTTATTATGATGCTTGTCTGAAGCTGCTCTCAGAAAGTTACAGTTTGTTGGGTTTTTTTTTTTTAATGCCTTTTTCCCCCTTGTTGCTGTTTCTTCCCCCCTTTTTCTTAAACTTCTTGCTACTTGTCCTGAAAGAATACAATTTGACAAAACTTTTTGTAGGTATTCTATGTAAAACATACAAGACTAAATTCTGTAAAATTTCTGAAACAGACAGAATTTCCATTAGCTTCATATAGATTTGGACCCATGGCATCTCAGATGTTATAAAAGAAGAATCATTCACAGATACAGATGTTCACAACTGATATTCAGAGAGTGCATGAGTTTAGAAGAGACCTTCAAAGGTCATCTTGTCAAACTCCCCCCACCTCCAAATAGATCAGGCTGCACAGGGCCACATCAAGTCTAATCTTGAATGTCTCCAGGGATGTGGCCTCAACCACATCCCTGGGGAACCTGTTCCAGTATTTTACCACTCTCATTGTGAAGAGCTTCCTCCTAATGTCCAACCTAAATCTACCCTGCTCCAGTTTCAAACCATCCTCTCATCCTATCACTGCAACCCCTTTTTAAACAGTCCTTCTGCAGCCTTCCTGTAGGTCCCCTTTAGGTACTGAAATGCAGCTAGAAGGTATCCCCAGAGTCTTCTCTTCTCCAGGATGAACAGTTCAGCCTCTGCAGTCCACTTAGCCTTATGCTTGCAGATAGGGACTATTCTTGCTTACATTTGCAGGTGAAGAGCAGCTCTGGTGTCATGGTTTTGTACCTTTACTTTGGAAGTGCATTAAGATTTCAGCATCACAAGTACAGAGTGGGTGACATTAAACTGGCATCTTGAAAATATGGGAAATTATTTCTAAAGGTGCTCTTTGTTAACATTCCCACAGGATCTATTGAAAATTGCACTTTGGAAACTAGCATGTGACCTATGACACAGATCAAGTACAAAATTACAACAAGATTTAACAACTCTGTTTAGTTTTGAGATCATTCAAAATGCATATTTTTCAGATAATCAAGAAGACATTACTCCAGAAATGTGCTATCAGAGCATGGGTTCCAATTAGATAATGTAAACAGAGAAGTTCCAGCTTAAGTATGAGGTACATCCAGGCTTACACTTACATCACTGGCTCATGGGAAAATACCACAACATACACTATGAGTCCAGTGCAAACTGCAAAGAGCATATGCTAGGCACCGATCCGGGCAGCTGAATGCTATCTTAAACAAAAAGTTTATCATGTACAATCACACCACCCTCCACTCTCTGGCTTACCAAAAAGCAGCAACTTGAACAGGATTCTATTACTGTTACATAACTTCAAAGTTTAATCACATACAGCTCCTTAAATTTGAAAGCTGAGATAATAAATGCAAGGCAAGTGTTTTCCCTGTGGTACTTAAGATTTCTGTCAACTGCTGTAACTCAAGAACAATCTATTTCAGTGTTAACAGCAGCAAAAATAACTTCTAAAAAGTGGCAAGCCATATCTGACACCCAAAAGTACACAATCTTTTAATAAATTAAAAAAACTAACTCAAGTTGAAGTGAGTGAAATGCAGGATTCTATCTATCCCTCTTGACTATTTCTAAACAAGTTAACACTTGATTAACAGTTTTCTTCAACACTGGTCCGGAGCTTTTGTTGGTTTTTTTATTTGGTTGGTAGGTATTTTGGGGGGGGGGGGGGGGCATTGTTGTTGTTTCCCATCTATACTGTGCTTCAAGTGCAGCAGAAACTGATCACTGTTAAGCAGGATGTCTTGCTTTAATATCCTCTCTGCTAAAAGGAGTTAAGTAGTCACTTTATTCCACTTACTTAAACATTGACAAAGCCATGTTGGAAAAAGGGGCAAAAAAAAATAATCCATGGACTCCTTTAGGGTAACAACAAAGAGGCCAGCAGAAAGATTCATGATCACCCACCAAGAGTTCAATCTTGCCTGGAAAAATATTTTTTTTTTAAAAATTAACAGCTATCAGTTTAGAGGCTGAAGCTTTCTATTCAGACTACTCCACCCTTTCTGTACTGCTAAGCAGAACTATCGAAATGTCACCAATACCAAAACCAATGAAAAATTCTGTCTCAGAGAGAAATGACAAGTGAAGATCCATTGAACTACTGAGTGTGCCTTGAAATACTTCAAATATCACAGACTGGCAGAAAACTAATCAGTTCCTGACTTCCTCCTGGGAAATCGGTACTGTCATACTGACGAAAGATCAGTTTCAAGCTTTGTCTACAGAAATGTTCATCCAGCTCAAAGCTGAAATCCAGCAATGACTCTACCAGCTGAAGGGAAAGACAGGGAGAATCTAGAAGCACAACGTAGGCAGGAGTCTCTTATTCTAAGCTAAAGAACTGGCAACGACCAATGAAGAAAGATAAGAAACTTGTATCTGTGTGGGCTTGGATACATTAGTAAATCTATTCAGATGATAGGCGTTTGTGTTCTCTTGTCCCTTTGAGTGAGAGCAGTGAAGGACAAAATACATGTTGGAATCCCTTTGTGCCTCTTTGAGAGAGAAAGACAGGAAGAGACCCTGAGAATTAGTGCCCATAATTAATTCCTGAGCATAAGTGTGCATATTTTACTGACACACACTGGAGATGAGAATTCTTGCTAGTTGTAGAGGATGCACATACTGTCACTTTTTTTCCTGATGAAACAATGCTCTGTAGAGCTTTAACTTCAAGCTGCAAGTACCCTTCAAAAAAGGCAAGACAATGCAAAAGTAAAGATGACTGCGTAGTCTAAAAACAGCACTTCATTGTTTCTAGACCTGAGGAAACTTTTCTTACTCCCACACCAAAGGTAGAAAAATTACTGAAAAAAGCCTGTCCTGATAAGGTGCAATTATGTAGATTAGTTTCTGCCAGGGTATCAGCTGTATGATAAGCATTCCTTTGAAAGAACAATGACAATGGAAATAAAGCACAAGAAGCTGGCTACCACAGACTGACAGACCTAATTCCACTTGTATAGCCCTGTAAATGGATGGGCATATCTTGGGAATAAAATTATTTTTATTCACTGTGAACAGGCCCCGAATTTGTCATTTTAGCTTCCTTTTTTCAAGTAACATGAACAACAGAAATAGATAATTGCAACTTGTTAAAAGCCAGCCTTCTGATCACCTCTCAGAACCTCCATCTTGGGCCAAATACTCACCTTTTTATGTTTTCCAAAGCAAACCAGTAAATTTATCAAAGGTGAAGAGGTATTTGCAGAAATAAATACGGAACATGAACTTTCAGTAAAGGTTTCTCTTTGACACACAGTACACAGGCTGTTGATATGCACACCTAATTACATCAGTCTGCATTTTGGTCTGGCAAGAAAAGGCTATGGAACACCAGAGTCAATCCTTAGATGCAGGACACTACCTTATCAGATCACTAGATCAGCATGAAGTAAGTATTGCCTCATATGTTCAGTTTTGTCTTTCCAAGACAGTCTGCACTAGTAATTTACAAGTATGATGAGTTCATCTCTGCCAGCTGATAAAATGCTTGAATTCATCACTTCACAATGGTAAGGTCCTTCAAGTTTAGTTTATACAGATTTTGCACACTAAACTTTCTCAGAAAGAAAAAGGTAAGCCTAGTCCTAAAAGAAATAAACAAATAATTCCCCACATATGCCTCCACTCAGGTCAAACATTCTCCTCAGCTCTTAATGCTTCTGTCTGTTATTTTCCCCCACTATTTTCTCTCACACAAGCTTCAAGAATCACACTGAACAGGGGAAAAAGATTTTTAATTTCTTTAGTTACTATAAATAACTGTTTCCATTACACCCACTCAGTCCTTCACCTGGTGGTCTGCCAGCAGCTACCTGCAGTTCTTAGAAAGGGTTCCATAACATATCCACAAAGAAAGCTTTCCTCTATGCAATCAGTTTCAGATGTATGTATTTCTTTCCCAAAGAAGCTAGGAAAATCCTGACAGATGGAAGAACCAGTAAACAGCTTCAGCTCTGGAAAGGCTGCATATTAACTCTATGTCAAACAGAGATTACAGCTCTTAATTTCATAATCTGCCCCTGAAGAGCTACTTCTGACAGTGCTGTAGGGCCCAGCTCCAGATTTCTTCATTCATTGCTTATATCTGTGCCACAATAGGAGTTATATCATACCATTCACTTTTACATAGTATAGGAATTTACTTAAACTAACTTCTTATTGAACCTATTATAACTAAATGGAACAGACTGCCTTAGTTTAGAAAGTATGAAGATTAATAAATTCTACACAGTGATGTTTCTCTTAATTTAGGATGTTGCAGATGAGCATGTCTAGGCAAGTGGAAGCATGACTTACTGATACAGTTAATAAAATGTACATTTAATTAGAATACAATGTAAAAACTAAGAGGCTGAAGCCTCTCTATTTTCTATGATGGAAAAATATTGTTAACCTGTTGCAAAAGGTAAGGTTTTCTTCACTTATACTTCCTTAACTATATTGGCTCAAATTCTAACTAGCTTGTAAGCAGGAAGTTTCTTTGATAACTGAGACTTAAAGCATAACATTTGTAAAATTTGTGAGGCCTAAGGATTTTTTTTCAAGAGGGAATTAATTGGGAGATTTCTTTTAGTTAATAGGATGCTATGTTAATAGTAGCAGCTAGCTCCTTCTAGCCTAGCACGTAAGTGGATTTGGTCTGCTCTTAAAATACCCATCCAATCACGTTCTAGTGAATAGTTTTATTCTTCTGTAGCAAGTTTATTGTTATTTCCAGCATAGTAATTTAACATAGTTCATCTAACAATGATGACATTCCCTAATGAGGATACTCCTTAGTTTGAACCCAGGCTACACAGTACATCCCAGGACGAAGGTAAATTATGGCTCACCAGCTTCTGTCTGAAGCTTCCCTGGGTTTCAGCAAAAGAGCAAGCATCTTCACTTAAAGAGAGGAAAAGTTTTTTAGTTACCAGTTCACAATTGCAGAGTTGTGGACATTTTCAAATTCATCTGCCTCTCATGGTCATATTTAATCATAAGGGTTGTCCTGACCACACATGAGACCTCTCTTTAAATAGAGTTTTGGAGACAACAAATTCTGCAGACTCAAATACTAGCACTATGCCACCTTCCTATTGGAAATCACATCCTAGGGGAAGGAAGTTGACTTGCCTGAGACTGCTTTCTTACTTGACTGTTTTCACTTTCTGTACAAACAAACCAACCAACCACAAACCAAAACCAACCAACCAAAGAAACCCCAAACCCAAACAAATGCCTTAGCAATGCCTGAAAGTCACTGTATAACTTGTAGTAGAGACTAAAAGCTTTATTGCACCACTGGAATTATTATACTAGCACAAATTCTTTACCAATATCTCAATACTGCTTTAACTTCCTAGCCCAGAATAGACCAGTCTAGCATGAATAGACTTTTACCAGCATAACAGCATCACAGTGGCAGAAGACCTGTTTAGTTTGGAAACAAACCTTCCTTGTATAGACAGTCACTTACCTGGAGGTAGATTTATCCTGGAGGTCAGAATTACAGTGTGGAGATAAAAACCCATCTTACTAATTATTAGTTATCACTGTAAGCACACTCAGTTTTCTTTATCATTAAGAAACAACATATATGAAAGATCCTTAGAAGATGACAAACTTACATCTAACATGCAAATCAGTGTCCCAGGAGTTTTACTCTCCTGAGGCCTTCCTCGTAAGGACAGCTGCCAGCTACAGATGCCTGGCTGACTAACTGGCACTAGCAATAAATGGTATTTGAATTTATCCAGGAAAGCAGCAGAGGGTCTGAGGAAGGCTTATCAACATATATTAAAAAATCCAGTATGCCTCTATCTTTATTGAAATTATTACCTGTGTGATTAGTTTCTACCCCTGCAAAATGGACTAACATCAAGTAGCTGTTCATAATGCTCTAGAGACTATCTAAATGAACTTTAGCTATTGGCAGATTATAAAGCAGGTATAGTGTGCAAAAATAAAACAAACTGCTACTATTAATAAGGGACACTGTACACTTGAGGCTTCATAAAGCAATTTTGCATCCAGGCTTGACCAGTTTACAAGCAAATAAAACTTTTCATCAAAAAGATTGCTAGATTGCTTAGCAATATGCCAGCACCTGAGCTACAAGACAATCTACCTATCCACAACACTGATACTGCTACCAAGAAGTTGTTCTTTAACTTCTTGACAAAAGATACCAATCTT
This sequence comes from Picus viridis, assembly GCA_033816785.1. NCBI lineage: Eukaryota > Metazoa > Chordata > Aves > Piciformes > Picidae > Picus > Picus viridis. Next base: position 1,373,435 of record CM066591.1, on the reverse strand, counting down.
AGGTTTCTCAGGAGCTATTACCTGACTTACGCAATATCTAAAATTTAGATGCCTCTTTCTGAGATTTTTAAAGAACAGATTTACCAGGAAACAACAAACAGAACTGGAAGAGACTTTCCTTACATTCAGACCTATAAATTCTGGTTAGAATTTAGGGCCAAACTAGGCTGTCAAATTGAAGAACATGGAATATTACAGAAAAAGAAATGAAGTGATAAGTTGTGGAAGAACCTAGAAAAAGGAGGACAACCGAAGAAAGCAACTGGAAATGCCAAGAAGTGAACTGAGGGGATTGCAATACAGGATATTGTGTGCAGCAACAAAACAATCCCTTGCACTAAAAGCTTGTGAATAAAAAATTAACAGCTGATGGTGTACTTGCTAAGACTTGCATTTGTCTGAGAGGAAGGGCTGTTAAGATAGTAAGCCAGCAAGACAGATGGCTGGTGAAGGAACTGACACTGCAAGAGCTAGAACATTCAGTAGAGAGGAAAAACAACAGCTATACCAATGAAGGAACTCCTGCCAAGCACATAAGTGAAAGAGGATCAAGCAATTTCAACAATTTCTATAAAAATGTGGATGATGTGCTGAACTGCAGGCAACTCATAAGGTCTCAAGCCTGACAGTTTAGCATCAGTGGAGAAGCAAAGAGACAGTGGAATGAGCATTACCCAAAAAAGCAGCAGCAAATAGTTCAGAGATGTGTGATTTCACAAGCGAGTACAGAAAGTGCTCAATACACATAAACGCTGCAAAGATAAATCACTTAGAATTCTTTTGCACAAAGCTTGCTGCTGGTATTAATATGAAAAACAGTGTCAGAGGCCAAGACCTGTGAAACCCTGACCCCAGATTGAGTCTGTCTACGAAGACGAAAATAGTTTCTGCAAAGCTTGCATTTCTCACAGATCTACTATCAGTAAGATCCCAGGCATTTATGAGAGTCAGCATCAAAACCCGCATCTTGAGACCCACTTATTATTTGCAATCAAGTTTCTGCATGCTTTCAAATATTTTGAGTACAATCCACTTCTCTTCACATTTACATAAAAAACTCTGGTAAATGTGACCATAACATACTCTTGGAAATAAGAGTGACTTAAGTGCACAGGAGGTGGAGGATGCAATGAGAACATGTTTGAGAACTCAGCAGTTTTGCCTTCATAGAGAAGTGTCCTCAGGTCTCAAAAAGTGATGTCAAATTTGTTAGCACTTGATATCATCATAAGAAGCAATAGTTCTGAAAAAAAAAAACTGAGCTGCATAATGTCAGCGTGGGCACCTAAATAAGTTTCTATGTTGACTACTGACTATTTCTTACAATTTTTCCAGCCCATTACTGCTGCCAGTCATTGAGAACAAGAGGAAAGCTGCATACTTCTGAATCCTGTCATGGCATTTATATATTTAGGATTGCATTACTACACATGCTTCAGTACATGCTGTACAGTTCCAGAAAAAGCTCATTGTTGAAAACATCTCTTCCAACATCCTTTAAGCTATGCTGAGACTTTCACCTCTACTGCAGAATCAAAACAGCTGTGGCATGGATAAGCAGAATTTTTTAAATCCTGTCAAATTTCTTAGAGAATCAGATTATCTTTCTGGTATTTGGAAAATCAGATTACTTTCCAAGATGCAGAAAGATTTTTAATACACAGGCCAGGCAACCTAATTAAATAAACAGTATGGGATGGCTCCAAAACATTATAGATCACACGTTAATGCAAAAAGCAACATAATTATGAGGTATCCATTCCAGACTTTTGGGTACATAAAATAGACTTAAGCAAACCACTAATATAATAATAAGTATAAAAAAACATCATCAGAATGACCAAAAAAAAAAAAAAAAAGTCAGTGTAGCTGACAAGAATTAATTAATATGCTTACAGTTCACAGAAAGAAAAAAGAAGTTTAAGAGTCATCCCCAGTAGGATTACCTAAAGCTACTTGTAATCAAGTTAAAGATGTAGGTAACACAAGTCTTTGAGAAAAGCATTCTCTCTGAAAATTATAGAGATCTAGTAGAGCAGCTGGAAGCCTCTTCTACTGAGGGCAAAGAGGCACACAGACAGCTGACAGAGCACAACCTCCTGCTCAAGTTCCCACACCCCACTACCTACCTACCTACAGGTATATTGGCAATTAAAATACACTTTCATAGTATTTCTCCTTCAGGCCATCTCAAATTTCCCTTTCCTACCATTTTCTTACATTTCAGTTCTGCTAGAAGGTTGCAACAATGTCAACAAGTAGTGGGAGGACAGGAAAGCTATTGCTGCCACAAGGTGCCAGGAGGGACTAAGCAACAACAAAAATGCCAGGTGGCCAAGCAGGTAATATGAGCAGCTTTCTGCATCTCAGAGAGAATAATGACTCTCTCCCTCATGCAGCACTCACTTACAGCAGTCATCTTCTGTCAGTTTTACAATCCTCTGATTCCATATCTGAGTCACTTCCCAGTTTAGAAACAGGTAGAAGTAAGCTAATAGTCAGCAACCCAGCCAGATAGATTTGCAGCAATAAAGATGGCAAGGCTATTAATCATTATCAGATGTGACATCAGTTAAGGCACCCTTTTCCTGGTTTAGAAGTGGACTGTAGTGTTAAAAACCTCGCGGCACGGCTACAGCATAGATACAGGTAAGGTAAAACAAGGCCACTCCTCGGAAGGGAATGATACTTTACTTCTGAGGTTAACGTTAGATATCTCTAAAGAAGCGTAACACTGAGAAGAATAACCTACGGATGGTACTTCATCCGGAGAACACCAGCTGATGGCTCACTCTTCACCAAAGCGGAGCCGCAGGCCCTTAGCGACAACAGAACCCTGCTTTCACCAAACGGCCGCACGTCCCTAAACACCGCCTCACGCTCAGCCTCACCACTGACGCGCGGCCTTGCCTTCCCCTCTGGTTGGTGCTTTCCCGCCGTGTCCCCCTCTCTGTTGCCGAGGAGCCAATCAAAGCGAAGACGGCGGGAAAGAGGGTTCTCTGCTACCGCGCTTCTTGGAGGGAGCGGTCGTCATTACAGCTCCCTTATAGAGGGCGAGGACCCGGTGTGTTCGTGAGTGTGCCATCTCGCCGGGGATAGGTTTGCAGCCAGCAACCAAAATGGGCTTGTCTTGTTTCTTGTTTAGTTGTTTTTTTTTTTTTTGCATAAGAAGAACAAAAAAAAGAAAAGTGGGTAGAGGAAAAAAGCCTGGAGAAGTGCAGGAGTCGCGGCAGCTGAGGCAGCCGCTGTGGCGGACAGGTGTGAGGAGGACCGATGAGGGGAAGGCGTGGCCTGCCTTTGCCGGGTTTCCTGCGTCGCCCTGCTCTTCAGGGGTGGATTTCCCTTTGTAAAGATCTTAGTTCCATTTCTCCAGTGTCAGTTTTTGGAAATTAACCGTGCTAGGCATCATGGAGCAGAGGTGTTTCAATGGCTCTCTCTCTTTTTTTTTCTTTCTTTCTTTTTTTTTTTACTAAATAACCAAAGGTTTTATAGGGAGACTGTGCAAAACTGAGGTTTGAGGGTTTTTATTAATGTGCGCATCCAGACTGTACCATGTTGAGATCAAAGCAACTTGGTTACTGTTTTAATTTGCTGAAAGTAGGGGGGCTGAGGTGCGAATTGGGACAGATGTGCCCCTTTGCAGGCACCTCATGCGTGGCCAACCCTCTCACAAAGCGTCGAGTTAGTCAAAAGGAGCAACAGATGATAAAGAATTCTTAAAGGGCTATTTATTTCTGCCGAATTTACTGAATGAAGGATGCAAAGTCTATCTGCCATCTTCCCTGTCTTATGTGGGTGAACCGGCAAGTTGGGTAAGTACTATTAAATTTTGAGCGTAGGCTGGAATGAGTGCTTCCCTGAATCTTTGCAGCAGATTTGATTGAGATGGTAGATTTTAGGAACTTGGGATCAAATTGATTAACTATTCTGTGCTGTGTTTGCTCAAGGGGCAGGAAGGCAACATTAAATTACACCTACTTGAAGTTACTTGCTAATGAATAATTTAATTATACACTAGGGTATTTAGAAGGTTTTTACATTGTCCCTGATACTTTTGTTGTCTCATAAGAACCATCTATGTTTAGATAAGCTAGAATTAACATTGCCTCTTTAGAATGTCTGTATTTGTAACTGGGATAAGAAGAGTTTGTGTTAAGAAAATAACATGTTTAAATTATCAGGGCAGGTGGTAGTAAAAAGCCAAACCCTTCTACATTAGATATCATGCATATCTTTTAAAGGCAAGGGTTCCTTACAAGACACATTGAGACTTCTAGGTCTGATTGCAGTGTGCAAAAAAAAGTCTGATGATTTTGCATATTCTATATGGCAGTTCAGGGACCTAATGGAAACTGATTTTCTAGTGTAAAAAGTGTATGAATTAGCCAAAGCTGTCATTTCAGTTTAGCATTTGAACAGAAAAGTGTAAGCAACTACTGTACTGCTAAATTCAAGTATCCTTGAAGAAACTCCAACAAGAAGACAACTTTTGTTCATGTCTTTGGGATAAAGAATTGTACTGAAGGCAGAATTTTGGCATTGGTATTCTGTATTTTATATTAAGGAGCAAAGTTTTGAAATCTTTAAAATGTCTAATTAAATCTCATTTTGCTCAGTAGCTTCTTTTAGGAAGTGATTCCTAAATCACATGCTAAAGCATGTGTTAAAGCTAAGTGAAATTGTCCTAGTTGACTTAAATGGCTGTGTTCTCTTTCAGAACTTTATACATCATTAGTTAGATGAATAGTCAATTGTCTTTTTTTTCCATGTCACATAAATACAGTTTATTTGCATTGATTCAACCTGATATGATTACAGAAAAAGAAAGGTGTGAGGAATTTCTGCATTTTCTTTCAAGCCAGTTCATTGTTCTGGGTCTCATCTACTGTCATTGGCAACACCCTAGGCTGGCATGACATCAGTGAGGATCTGGTAAAAGGAAGATGTGCTCAGTTCTGGCTCAGAAAGACTAATACATAACTAAAAGAAGGCCTAGCCCCCAAAGTGGCTCATGGATACTGTCAGTAAGTGTAGCAGTAGAATAGAAGTAGTAAGCATTGTCATTTAAACCAGATTTATTCAGTCTGTTCTGAGTTGCTTCTTGCTCTGCGCCTCCCTTGGTAGAAATACATAGTGTCAGGAGTCCAAAACCTTTAGTAGCTACAATGTTGGATTTGAACATACAAAAACATATATTCTTTTAGGAGTTTGGGGACAGGTTTTCAAGTACTTGGCATCTATAATTTGGGACAGATTTTCACAAGTGGTTAGCACTGACTGTGCTGAGCTCTTGTGAAGATTTGTCCATTTTGATTTTGTGCCAAACTGAACTGATCTGTTGAAAATCTGGTCCCTTACAGCTAAGCATGACATTCCTAGAATGCTAACATACAAAAAACCCCAACCCTATACAGCAGCTCCAACTCAGTTCAGTGACCCAGAGCTGCCACCTAGCACAGAGTAAGGTAGGACTGAACTTCCTGGTACATGCCAGTAAATTATTTTCTAGGTTGAGAGCAAGCTTTACAGTGAAGGTAACTATTGTTTTGATACCTCTATTATGCTATGTGTGTTTATTTAAAGTATTAAGCTTTTTGTGAAAGGGAGGCTGCAAGTTCTAGGAGTGCAAAGTGTCATATGCATTTGGGTAAGTACAGGAATGAAATGCTTTCATGAAAATTTTCTTAAGAAACCATTTATAATATTTTGAGTTCTGAGACACCATATTTTTTACTAGCAGAACTATTAACAGGGAGTAAAACCAATTCATGTGGTCTTTCTGTCTGGTTATGCAACTTATTGCAGATTCAGGCATTGTAGAACATCCTTATTTCTGCTTTTGAATAATTGCTTCAATTTACATTAATTTAATTGTCTGTTGTCAGGAAAAGGACTTTTTTTTTTTTTTTTTTGCTCAGTGTGCAACAGCCAATATACATACAGAGCCAAGATACTGGTTTTCCAACAAAGCTGTGCAAGTTTGGATGTTAGGCAGCCACAAATCTAGCACACCTTCCAAAAGTTCTCTTATACTATAATTTATCACTAAGCTAGCTGATTATTTTACAGATTCTTTGCCTTCAGCTATGGCAACAGTATCTACAGTATTGACAGTGGCCTTGTAGGTAAAGGGCTTTTCAACTCAAGAGCCTGTGTGTTTTTGTATTATAATGATATGTTAATGGATAAAGTTGCTCATTGGGTTTGGACAAGATGACAGTTGAAGATTCCTTCCAATGTGATGCAATCTGTGAATTAGGAACATAAGTTGCAGTGGTTTTACATCTTCATGGTTTACTGATAAACGTTTCTTCTGTTGACAAATTCTTAGTTCTTTAGGTGTTCATTTCCTTGGTGTCTTCTTACAGCCTTTAGTTTTACTCTGATGAGAATTTCCAGCACAGGCTAGGTATCATCAGTCTGTCCCTTCAAGGACATAGTTTCTAGCAAGGCAGGCATTGTTTATTCAAAGTGAACAGCTTTATACCATAAAGCCCCTGATCAATGATCTTCCTTAGAAGACCAATGCAGTATATTTAACTCTAGCTTCAACAGCATCACTATATCCTAGATATTTACACAGAGAGTTTTGTTTGGATAACAGATCTGTGTAGTGTATTGGCCTTGTCTTTTGTCCTTTAAAATCACTATGATTAGATATCACATAGTCAAATAAATATTATATGGTTGGAGATCAATCTGCATTTGTAAGAAGTATTTACTGTAGTTACATGAATTCTGTATAAGAATTAAATGTTTCACTTTTATTCAGGACAGAAATTATAGTTATGGATTTGCCAAGTTTCGTAGATGGATTTGGAAGTAATGTCTGCTAAATCAAGCCTTAACCTAAGGCATAATTTTTTTCTTACTTAGTTTCCCATCCTTCAAACTCTGCAATGCTTTATTAGCATGCGGAAGCTGTGCATGATGTGCCTGTTTTGCCAAGTGGGAATGCAGTGTGACAGTCCTTGTAAAATTTTTTTAGTCCTGCTAGCAAAGATTGGTTAACTTTATTTGATAGAAAATTTAGTTATTCTGGAAAAGTAAATCCTCTATTTTCAATGCAGGAAATATTAGCATGGCTATTTTACAACAATTTAGTGTGCCTTTGGACAGAACTTCCTTAAGCACAATCTCTCTCACTTGGTGCCAGCATAAACCCTGGGAAAATGAATTACTTATTGTTGCAACTGAAGAAAAAGCCCAATAATATTCTGTGGCCTTTTTTTTGGGAAAAAACCCAATAAAACAAATCAAGACAGAGATGTATTTTTGCGTGAACTCCTGTGCTGTGCTTGCACAGTTTAAATATGGATTTAAAATAATCCAGATTAAGAATTACAGTTTTATAATCTGTTTGCACAGGAAGGATGGGATACCTGTCTACATGCTAATGTTGTGCTTATAGAATAGCTGAGTGAACCTTGAACTCCAAATGGCTAATTTTAAGTCAATTATTCTCAGAGCAGTAACATTCCAAAGCATTCAAATAAAGGTGATAAAGGAAAATAATTGCTAAAAGAACCGCTTTATTCACCTTTCAGAAGATTCAGCTGGAGACTTAAGACATCCAGCTGTTTCTAGCCTGCCAGAGTTATCTAGAACAAAGTCTAGGCTTTAAAAGAAATGTGATAAAATACATTTGTGATTAGATGGCAATTGTACAGGTTGAAAAAACTTGAAGAGAACTTTCCATAAACAGCATGATCAATTTGTGGAGCTTCAGATCCTTTCATTTTGCTTCAGAGGCCATGTAGTCGAATGGAGACTGTATTTTACTTGCCAGTTAGCTATGGTAATATGACATTATTCTGTTTTGTTGATGTGACATTCAAGCAAGTTTAATATAAAAAAAAATTTGACTGTGAGAGGTGAGAAAATTTCTTGTTCGTTGCTATCATGGACATAGGAGTATTGGAGTGCCCGTTTTCCTAGTGTTGCATATGTGCAAGCTAATAGACACATGTAGTATGTGCTCTGAAGTTGGAATGAAAGTTTCTAAAGGTGTTGATATCAATTTCATGTTGCAGTTGCTAGTGTTCCATCTCATGGTTTGTTTGTTGAGGTTTTTGAACACTGAAAATGCAGCACATATCCTGTACGCGCTCTGTAGATCACAGAATTGTCAGGATTGGAAGGGACCTCAAGGATCATCTAGTTCCACCCCCTGCCATGGGCTGCGACACCTCCTACTAGATCAGGTTGCTCAGAGCCCCATTCAGCCTGGCCTTAAAAACTTCCAGGGAGGAGGCTTCCACCACCTCAGTGGTAGATCAATGAAAGCTGTGTTCCCAGACACATCACTAGGTCTGTGTGCTTTCTCTTTATCTTTTGTGGTATGTACACAGTTGTCACGGTGGTAAGTATGTAAGGCTGGGAAGGGATATGTTTTATTAATCCTTCTTCTTCCGTTGAAAAGACTGAATATACTTCAAAATATATACACAAAAATATTAAATCACAGGAGGCTTGAGAAATATTACAGCAGTCACAAAGCCTTATATCACAGGAGGCTTGAGAAATATTACAGCAGTCACAAAGCCTTGTACTTTGATGCACATATGATGAGGCTCCTCTTTGTCACTCCCCCGCTTTTTTGGGGGGGTAACTTAGCTCTGTTTTTTATCTGTATCCCTTCAATAACCTTCTGCAAATGAAGATTTAACTTAGTAAGGCTAATCTAGTGAATCTGATTCAGCTTGCACCTCACTGACTTTGTGAGCCCATTGTGGCATTATTACTCTCAAATTACAGGTACGAAGGTAAGAAGTGGCCTCGTAGTGAAGGGTACACACCCAGAGCAGTGTGGCAAGAATGAAAAATAAGGCAAAAGGAAAAATTATAAATCTACTATGGTGATACCTATCAAAAGGCTATTTTCCATAAGTGGTTGCTATGAAAGAGTCTCAAAGAGGTGTTAGCACTAAACATTACCATGCTGTTCATCCAGGCAACAGACTGGAACTTGTCTCAGATACAGGCATCTACAATTTCTATAGCTCTTTGTGCTGCATTGTACTTGTACTGAAACAAGGTCAAGCAGTTTGCTATGATTTTATTTAATTTGTGAGAATAAGATCTAAGCTACACTGCAAAAAAAAAAAAAAATATCTCTCAACATTGGAGCATGCTTTAGTGTTTAATGTGCTCTCACCTTTGAAAATCAAATGTTTAGTGTCAAATGTGTGCCCTGGAAAACATGAATATTTACTAGAATTGATATTAAATCTATTACTTGTATGGGTTAGGAAAACTGTGTGCTTTTCCAAAATCTCCTTTGTGTGAGTAGAATTTTTTAAGACTGACTGAATCTATAGAACACATTTTCAGAGAAACTCCTTCCTCCTGTAGGATCACTTCACTGAGGCTGTTTTGAATGTATCACAGTAAACTAAAAAGATTAGAGGAAGGAGAGGGATAGTGACTCTCAATGCAGGACAGTGCCTATGTACATTTACATGTGTGGTATCAAATTATTAAATACTGATTCAAAAGTAGAGTATTTCCATACTGAATTAAACTGAATTAAAACAGACCCACAGAGGACTAGTGGCCAAAGAAAATGGAAAGAACCTGAGTAGCAAGCAAATAACTTTTTTTTTTTTTTTGGTGTGGCAACAAGTGAAATCTAAGAAAAGTGGCAGAAGCAGAGGCAAAACCTGCACATTCTTTCCAGAGGAGGAGCATCAAACTTGAGGTACTTCTGACAGAAGGGATCCAGTGGAATATAAATAGGAAGACTACCAGCTGGCAGAGCAGCAAGTAATAACAAGTTTCACTTAGATACTCTTTTTGCTCATTTCACCAATTTATCTACAAATAGTGACATGGAGATTTCAAAGTTGTCAGCTGCAATGTGACATGCTGAGTTACACTAAAGTACTTTGAAGATGCAGATCCCTGCTCAGTCTTAAGACAGTACAAATTGGTGCTGCTACACACAGTTTTTAACTGCATCAGTTTCTTGGTTGAATTGACTGTGCAGGGCTGCTTGACATGCTCATATCAGTGCAAAGGTCTTGGTGAAAATGCATATAGCAGCAGGGAAAAAGTGCAAAACAATCTTTTCTGGTGGCTGCACAGGTTTACACTGGCTGAGTTAAAATTTTGTGAACATATGAAAAATGGATTTGCACATAGTTCCTTCCAATTTGGAGTAGCTTATTAAATGCCACCTTGCATGTAAATCTGCCTAGTTTTCTGCTCTGATTTGCTTTAAAACTGGGGGGGGAAATCACTTAAGTGTTCTAGGTGCTATGGAGACAGTGTTGATGTCAAATGTTTTCAGTGAAGGCCTGGAAAAGGGAAACAGATGGCTGCAGTTACTGTTGAGCATGTTTGGTTGCAATGGAGTGCTGTACAGAATTGCTGATCTACTTGTGGATATGGTAGACTGTTGGGAGGGTAGTAGAGCTTGCAAGGAGGCAGAAGACATTCACTTACCCTCAACTACTGGCTTTACAAAACTCATTGTGTCCCATTGCATCCACACAGGGCTGAGCCGCACCATGTGGATGCATTAGCTTGAACCAATGCCGCCTCAGATGTCTGTATTCTTTGCACACTTGGGGTAGATTACACTGCCTGTTCAACTCTGGCTTTTCTTGTTCCTTGACATAAGTATCTTTCTGGTAGTTAGTCTTGAGCTTTATAGAACTTCTAGGTTTATAAAACTTTCTAGGTAGCTTCTCCACTCATGGGGCTTTTGTAAGAACTGAGGAGTCAGGGGTAAAGCAAAAGTGTAAGTGTAGTTTGAAGTGCCACTGTTAATACAGTGCATGCTTCGGGTTTTTTTACACATGGAACTATTAGGTGATATTAAATGCTTTTTCTGTTAATTGGGTGTCACTCTGTCTTGCACTTAACTGGAGCCAAATCAGAAACTGAACCCTCCCAAAAGCTTTACACAGACTTCTCCCTCACTGTGAAAAAACCCTCTTCCTCTATAAACCCTGAATCCATTTTTTTTGTGGTGAGCATCAATGCAGAGCTCTGCTGCTAAGGTCATTTGCTTGATTCTTGAGTTAGCCACCCTGCATGGTTTTCCTACACACCTCTTAAGTACACTAGCATGGCAGAATCTTTCTGGTCTCTTCCAAGCAAGGCTGCTTAATTGTGGTCTGCCTTACCTTATCTATTGCCTCTCTTTGCTGTTAGCTTTTATTCTGAACTGCAAATGAGCAGTCCAAGTGTCTTGGTTGTTTACTTATCAAGGTTTCTAACAAGCTGCTTTTGTTTTGCTTTTCATTGTGTTTAGAAGAAGCTGCCTCTAAGTATCCCTTGAGGTCACTCCCTTTCCAGTCCATCCTTTTGAAACTCATTTGCTGTGATTCCTATGAAGCCTTTGCAGTGATTAAGCAGTGCTTATCGTGATGTTCAAAATCATCTTGTTACTTGTACTTTCCAGTCACTCTGTGCTTTTGTCTAAAAATAAAATGAAAGTTTCTGTAAGCTCTTCACTGTAGAGATTGGTCTTTTTTGTACAAGCGTTTAACACAGCAGGGCCCAGGAATCCAGGTAAAAGCCTTTAATGTTGATTTGAGAGAGGAGGAAAAAGTGTTTCCAGGTATAAATTATTTTCTGATATGAAGGTAAGTGTTAGGTGCCTTCGGATCATTTCTTCATAGAGAAGTGTGCATTAATGCTAACAATATGCAATCATTTTTAATCAGACTGACATGTCTACAATGCGAAGAACAAGGTGGGATTTTTTATTAGTGGAATTTTGGCACCGGTATCATTTATTCAAGCTAGAATGGGCTATGTGACAAAATTATTCTGTGCTCAAAAGCAGCAATTATTCTGAAAACTTCATAATCCAGAATTCAAGATTCGAAGAGGCAGAAAATTTCTGCATTGGACTGATTGAGGCTGAAAGCTAGAAAAGAAGTGGTTTGCCTTTTATGCATTCTGTCAGCTACAAAAAAGCTAACCAAGGAAAGTGTCATCTCCCTGGAGTCTCTTTTCAGACAGAAATACTGTAGGGCAATAATGAATCTCCAAAGAAATTCATGATTGGAAAAAAACAGTGCTTTGCATATAAATGTTTCTGATGCAGCTGTGAGCATCACTCTTACACTCTATTACTGTGAAAAATACTAAGTGAATCCCTGTAGCTTTTAGTGATTCAAGACATGAAAGGTATTGTTTATTTTAATTTGTATTATGTTCCTTGTAAAATGTTAAATAATCTTTTGGCATCAAAAAGTGCTGCTAGGTCTTTAAGACTGTATATTATTCATAACTTCAAAAGTTTAAGTTGCTAATGGATGATGTATAAAAACCCACGATCAGCAGAGAACAATTCGTACTGCTCTTGATAGGAGTATCTACACACATAGATTAAAATTTGTAAGAAATACATACTTCTACCAGTACTATTGACCTGATTAAATTTTTTTTTAAAGTAATGTTGCACTGTATAGTCCTAAATAAGTGGCTTAATTAAAAAATATTTATCCTACTTTTTCTCTCTGTATCATGTCATTAACATTTGGGTCTATACAGCACAAATTTCCAGCGTATCTCTTCAGTCATGGGGAGCAGACTCCCTAGCTGTTTTTTATTTTAAGATAATTAAGATTCATATAATTAGCTGGAACCTTAGAAGAAAAGGGTATGTTAGGGGTTTTGAATCTTAAGTCTGTAAGATCATAATTAAATTAAAAAGAATGTTAGACCATATTGTGTGGGAAGTTGATTACTGTCTTGATTGTCCATATTCCTGCCATAGCCATCTCCAAACTCTACCCACAAAGTTTACCATCATAAAAATGAAGCTGTACTGAGATTACAGTGTAACCTGGAATTGAAACAAAGCTTTCATGTTTCTTGGAAATTGCAGAAGCATATATAAAAGCTGAGTTTTTCACACACAGTTTTGGAGCCAATGAAATATTTAGTGGGTTTTGGTTCTCAAATTTTACTGTTAAGAAAAGCTGCTGTAATGCTTTAAGTAAAACAGGAGTATATGATAACCTGCACTTTTGTGTCTATAGCTTGTTATCTGTGGTTTTGGAATATTGACAACAAGTAGTTCTATTTCTTCTTGGCCATAACAGTGACTTGGTTGCATTGTGCATAGTAGAGGGTTTTTTTTTACCCTGTTTCCAGTTTTTCATTGGAAACAAACTTCTAAAATTTAAGTCACTTAGGAGTCTATGGTACCTGTTACAACAGTGAGGGGTTGAGGAACTCAGATAAAAAGGCATTAGTTGCTTTCTGTAGTATATTTTTAGTTCACTATCAGAAAGTGCTGTAGTGGTGTCTGCTTTTTTCTAAGCATTGTACTCACCTGTTTTTTCCTGGGCGTAGTTGGACTCCGGTGGTGACTGCAAATGTTTTTTTGCATGAAGGCAGAGCCGACTATAACGTGGCTTTGTGCTTATTTTGCTGCTGTTTGGCAGCAAGTGCTACGTGATTACTAGGAAGAAAACCAATGCAGAATCCTTTGGGATAATAGAATTGCTTTAAAAGTAAGAAAATTCTGATTTCAAGCTTTAGTGCAGTTCTGTAAATGGAAAAATTGCATCTGATGGTTAAGATCAGCGGTTAGTTCTGTATCAAAAGAAGTGTGGGCAACAGGTTAGGGGAGGGGATTATTCCCTCTGCTCTGGTGAGACTCTGTCCAGCTATGGAGCCCTCAACACAGAAAGGACATGGAACTGTTAGAGCATGTCCAGAGAAGATGATCAGAAGGCTGAAACACCTCTCCTATGAAGACAGGCTGAGAGAGTGGAAGGTGTTCAGCCTGAAGAACAGAAAGGTCCAGATAGACACTGGAGCAGCATTCCAGTATTTGAAGGGGCTACAGAAGAGCTAGAGAGCAACTTCTCATAATAGCATGGTGTGATAGGATGAGGGCTAATGGCTTCAAACTGCAGGAAGCTCAATTAAGATTGGACAACAGGAAGAAATTCTTTCCCGTAAGGGTGGTGGGGTGCTGGAACAGGTTGCCCTGACAAGTTGCAGAGGCTCCAACCTTGGAAGTGTTCAAAGCCAGGTTGGGTGGGGCCTTGAGCAATCTGGTCTAGTAGGAGGTGTCCCTGGATGTGGTAGGTGGATTGGAACTAGATGATCTTTAAGTTTCCTTCCAACCCAAACCATTCTATGATTCTAGGAATTACTTCAGTGGGCAGGTATCATCTGCTTTGCCATGTGCAACCTGGATTCCAAAATAGAGCTTTTCTTGTCTGGGTTTCTCTCCTAGACTATTTTGACTTCTTTATATGAAATTTTAAATAAAGGAAATAATAAATTAGCATCTAGCTTAAATCTACTTTTTGCTTTCAGATAGTTAACTAATGAAACCCTGTGTATAAGCTGGCATTGCATTCCAGCTTCTTTCAGAACCAGAAGAATTTACAAAAGGTGAATGGTCGTAAATATGTGTGAAAGTGTTTGTTGCTAGGCTATAGTTGTGACCTCTAAGTTTTAGGTGTTGTCTGTAGCTCTCCAGTATAATTGGAAGCTACCCTTTCTATGATGAGTCTCTTTCATGTTATCTATAAAATTGAGAGGGAATAGCAAATGCTGTAGAGAGAAGGAAAGGAATGCATGGGGACATATGCCATAGGTTTAATTTGTAGTTTGGTGTTTGGTTTGGGGTTTTTGTGGGCTTTTTTTTTTTTTTTTTTTTAAAGTGTCTTCTTGAGCTTAGTTATGGTTTGGTCTCAAACTTTCCAAATATTTCACATTCCTCAGTATTTGTCCATTGACAATCATGGTTGTATCTTTCATTCTTTACCGCTGCATATTGAATGTCTTCTAATGTCTTCAGTCTACTGTTTTAGAATGAGAAATTCAAGTATTTCCAAGTGTCGAATCACCAGAAGAGTACTTTTTCCTAAGATATACTGTAATTTTTGTCACATTAAAGGTGCCATCCCATGGAACTGGCAGATTTCTAGTTACTGTTAAGTCTTTATCTGTGGAAAAGTATAACTTACATATGAGCTTCCTAGTTCTAATCCCTATTTGAGATAGCATTCTGTATAGCATGCTTGCTTTTCCTGTTTGAAAGATTTTGCTGGTTTCAGAAATTAGATCTGTTTTACTGTATACCTGACAATTCCTCATTTTTCTTTTCCATCAATCCAACTTATTAAAAAAAAAAATCTTTTTTTGCCTGTGAAAAGCAATACTTTGTTTTGTTGTTTCCACCCCTTTCATTTCTGTATGAATCCTTCACTCTTACTTTGTCCTTGGTGTAAGAAATGGTGAAATTTAATTTTACTTAAGTTAAGGGGGGGGATGTGTGTGTGAAATTAACATAATTTGAGCTGTCATCTTAAACTATGATTCCTGGAAGAAAAAAAAAAAGTAGTAGAGGTTTTATGGACTGCATGTAAGATTTAAGAACTGGGATATCTGGATTCTTTCCCTGACGTTACTGCATGTTTTCTCTGTGTGACCTTTTGAAATCTTGTTCTCTCCTGCCTTTAGAAATGCTGAAGAATTATCTGTGGAAAATCTACCAATTTATAGATGACAGAAAGCATACACACTGCCTAGCTTTAGTTTTAAATGTTTCGGTTATATGAGGCCTTGTGCTGTCCACTTATATAAAAACTGTTAACTTTGAATACTCTTAACTACCAGTACTTTCTGTAAATATAAAGCTGTTCAAAGTCAGATATTTGTCTGTCCATGATAATGTTTTTCTACAGTTTTAATTGCAGATAAAATTTTAAAACTGTCATGGATTTATTAGTATATGTGACCTTTTCTGCTAGTTTCTTGAGGAGAGCAAGGACAAAGAAACAGGTGTTATGGCAGAAAGTTCGAAACAGAATAGTTCAAAGTAGTTTCAAAGGCCAAGGAAAACATACAGGTCACACTTCAGTGAGAGGTATTCAACTTGTCTGGCTTTGTATGGCTACAGTATAAACACAGTATCTGAGCTAATCATCTGCACAGCCTTTATTGTCAGTGGAAAGATATAAGCATTTCCTTGTGCAGTTTCTTTCAGCTATGTAAACCTGACTGAAAATAGCTGCTTCACAGAGATGAGAGCTTGGTAGGAACGAAGAGCACAACACATGTGGCTGTGTCTTGTATCCCTTTAGATGACGTTTAAGCTCTATAGGTCTGCCCTAGCATGCTTAAATGCAGAACAGATTTGCATTGAATAAGTGTTGCCCAAAAATTAATCCGTTGTAATGGACTGCAATTCCTAACATATGCTACAGCTAAATGACTGTCACCTCCTGTGATAGTGGCAGTCACATAGAGCTGTGGCACCTGTCATGCTGCTTCTATTAAATCCATAACATAATTCTTTCATTTTAGAAGTAAAATAACTTCATACGTAACTCAGTTTCAATAAGCACTGAAAATGTTAAATGCTTATTTAGAATTTTAATTAAAAAAAACCCTGTGCTCCTACAAAAGAGAACACACTGAAGGGTAAGTGAAGCTCAACAGTTTGTGTTGGATAGGATGAAGGGAAAGTATTCTGTGAAGGGTATAGATCTGTAGTTTGGGTGACAGAGAAGAAGGTAAATTGGCAAAGCAGTGCCATCCCATTGATTCTACTGTGATGCTGATTTTGACTATTTTGGCCCAAAGAATGGGATTTCCCACTTTAAACTTCCCCTTTTTGGGAGAATTACCAAATAATATGCTAAATAGTGTGTATGAGAGACTGATCTATGTATACTTATATGGATTATGCATATGCAATTAGATACATAACAGATTAAATTTAGGAGGTTTTTCTTCTTTCAAAAGACTTGTTCATCTATATTCACTACAATGAACTAGTATCTCTCCAATCTTTTTTTGTTTAAGTCTGCATAACATTCATGCTTATGTCCTGTACTACTGTTAATGGCTAAAATTAATTCTGCCTTTAACACTGCAGGAAGGCAAGTTTCAGAAGGTAGTTACAGTTGTGTTTATTGGTACATATGCAGAACTAATCAATAAGTTTTGATTATGCCTAAATAACATGTCAGGTATCTCCATATATGATATGACTCAGAAGCTACTTTAGGAGGTTGGTTTAAAAGAAATAAAGTGGTGTAGTCTAGCTAAGCTCCTGGACTTGTGCTTTCACATTCCAAATGATGACTTGGTGATTATGCAGTGTATTGTAGAAATGTGCTCTGACACATGGTCATACATCACTGTGTCTGTGATCCCATAATAAGAAGTACAGAGATTAATGTTTTAATACAGCAAGGTAGCTTTACAATTACATATATAATGAGAGAAGAAACAGGGGGATTGTAAAGCCTCCATCTTTCTATAATTAATATGGAACTCAAATGACCTTAAAATGAAGAAGATTATCATCTTAGAAAAACTATCTGTCTTAGGTTTCATTCTCTTCCCATCACAGTTTGTTAATGAGGAAAATCCTTTCCATTGCTATTTTGTACAAAACTATATTCAGCAAGGACAGAGGGTGCTCATGATCTCCTAAATTATGCTTAACCCTACCAACCACCATACAGATCAATTTTATCTCTGCAGTGAAATGTATGTAGCTTATGCTATGGTTCTTTCACTATAGTTCCTGACAGTGAGCTAATACCTTTAAATAGATATTTGTTTGGTTCTTGTATTCTGCTCATGAGAAATTATTTGCAAGATAGAAAGAACAGCACCAGGACTGCTCTCTGTCCTGCACTTGCCCTTTCCAAGATTATTTTTGAAGGATGGTACAGATTCACAACCAGAGTTTGGTATAGAGGATGATTACTCACAAGTCAATACTGTTTTCTTCAGTAATTTGCAGTTAAGAATGGTGGAAAAGTTTCCTTGTCATCTGTTCATTCTCTCAAATTGATCGTAGTAAAGGCAGGTGTGGCCTCAAAATTGGGAGAGATTAAGGTAAGAAAATCTATCCATAGTGAACAGAATGTTGTCTGCTTCAAATCCAACAGCAGTTCTTGATGTGACTCAGGGACGGAGCCACTGATTTAGTTGTGTACCCTTTACAACATGGTAATTGTTTCTTAAAGCTACAGGATGGAATTCTGTATCTGATTATGCTTGATTTAGACAGTAAAAGAATCATCAATTTTTTAGGATGCAGTAAAGCAATTTACAGCCTGCTACACATTATACAGTTGTCTCCTGAAATGTTAAAAGATAATAGGCCTGTAAGGTCAGGAATTGAGGCAGCTGAAAAAAAGACAAGAGCAACTTGTATTGAAGAAGTGTGATGGAAAGGAGGCAGATGATGATTAGCAACCCAGAATCACAGCTTATCAGGGACACAACACTAATGCAGCTAATCCACATAAACCTATTATAGCTAGCGAGTAACAAGGGAAAAGCCGTGCTCCTCAAACCTGGGAGTAAGGAGAATGCACCTAGGTATGGAGTCATTATGAATGGCACTTGGAAATTGGGCATGTTGCTATCAGGTTGAAGGCAAATATTAAGTTTTCTGTTACTTGAGGAAGTCCTTTAAAGGGCTGAGACAGAAGAAGAAACGGAAAATAAAAGTAAATCCTTAGAATGCTGTACAAGCTAGAAGTACTCCATATTTAGGTCACTATAAGTAGAATCATGGAATTGTTAGGGTTGGAAGGGACCTCAAGGATCATGTAGTTCCAACCCCCCTGCTATGGGCAGGGACACCTCACACTAGATCAGGGTGCCCAGAGCCACATCCAGCCTGGCCTTAAGAGCCTCCAGGGATGGGGCCTCCACCACCTCCCTGGGCAACCTGTTCCAGTACCTCACCACTCTCATGGTGAAGAACTTCTTCCTAACAACCAATCTGAATCTACCCATTTCTATTTTTTTCCTCCCCATTCCCCTTAGTCCTTTCACTCCCTGACACCCTAAAAAGTCCCTCCCCAGCTCTCTTGTAGGCCCCCTTAAGATACTGGAAGGCTGCAATAAGGTCTCCTTGGAGCCTTCTCTTCTGCAGACTGAATAGCCCCAACTCCTTCAGTCTGTCCTCATAGGAGAAGTGCTCTAGTCCTCTAATCATCCTTGTGGTCCTCCTCTGGACATGCTCCAGCACCTCCAGATCCTTCCTTTAATAGGGGCTCTAGAACTGGATGCAGTAGTCTAGGTGGGGTCTCACCAGAGCAGAGTAGAGGAAGAGAATCGCCTCACTCGACCTGCTGGCTACGCTTCTCTTGATGCAACCCAGGATGTGATTGGCTTTCTGGGCTGCAAGTGCACACTGGTGGCTCATGTTGAGCTCCTCATCCACCAGCACCCCCAAGTCCTTTTCTTCAGGGCTGCTCTCAAGCCAGTCACTGCCCAGCTTATATTGGTGCCTGCGATTGCCCCTGTCTTACCTTTAATCTTCACCCATATTGTCTCAACCAGCATATCGTCCCTGCCCAGGTGGAACTCCACTGATTCCAGCTGGTCACTGATACAGAGAGCAACTCCTCTTCCCCTCCTATCCTGTCTGTCCTTTATAAAGAGTTTGTACTAATCTATCCCCACATTCCAGTCATGGGAATCATCTCACCAAGTCTCAGTAATTGCCTCTATGTCATAGCATCCTAGCATTGCAGTGGCCCTTAATTCATTCTGTTTGCTGCCCTAGCTGCGTGCATTTGCACAGAGGCACTTCAGCTGGGCTGACTGTGCTACCCTCTTAGGTGAATCTCGCTTGATTCCCTTGGGGTGCCCTAGTGCTTTGTCCTTGTTTTGCCTCAGGGCAACAAGTGGAGAGCCCTTGCTAGCACTCCATCCCTCTGCCTCTGGTGAGCTGCCCTGGTGTTTTTCACAGGCAAGCATGAAATGAACAACCCCCTCTGAATCTAGTTTAAATCCCTATCAATGGGCCCTGTCAACTTCTGCCCTAGAATTCTTTTGCCCCTCTGGGACAGGTGCATCCCATTGATTTCCTGCAGCTCAAGTAAATAAAAGAAAATATGATATGATGTTGTCTCATCAGATTAAACCACAAATAAAGTGTTAAATATTGCCAGGAAAGGCCTTTAATATTCATAGCTAATATTTACTAATCCAGTCAGACAACAATTATTAACTTCTGGCAGTTTGGGGTTTTTTAAATAGTTTTCTCTTTTTGCCTTGCTTTGCAGCTTACTAGAAGACTACCTTCTGTAGACTTTTTCATCCTACATCTATTGGATACCTCAGTGGGTATCTTGCTGATTTTATAGCTAATCTTTAGGAAGTAGGCACAGTGGCAGTAATGCTCATAATTTCTGTTATGCTTCATTTCTTCAGTAAAGGTGTGATATCTTTCCATAAAGTATTGTCATTGTGCAGCCTAATAGGAACATGAACAGTCCTAAGCTCACTGAAATTGATAGATATTTTGTCCATCTACTTTGCACTCAGAGTGAGTCCTGTATGTCCCATTTTGGTAGAAATTAAACATTCTTGAGCTGTCTTCAAGCTTGTTGCCTTCCCCCATTAAACTGTTGTCAGGAAAAAAACAAGCATGGTGTCTGGTTCTCATTGACAGAATTAATAGAACAGAATGCTGACAAGATACAGAACAAGGGTAATTTCAGAACTGCTGTTGTGCATCATTCATCTCCAGCGATGGAATAGGCAAGTACAACTCGATATCCTTCAACAACCCTCAAGGGGAATTCCTTTAAGTAAAGCTGTCAATTTGTTAATTATATCTCAATTTTATATCAGAAGTCCTAATAGAAATATATGTAGCATTTTTAAACTATGTCAAAGTTCCTAGAATGATGTCACTTACTGTCCCAATTCAGAGACAGTTGCTTATTTGGTCATCTACCTGCTGTTGACTGAAAACTGCAAAGCTGTGTTGCATTCTGTGGATGTATGTGCAGGATTTACAGCATCATTTTCTTCCATTCACTGCTTTATTATGATGGGTAAAACACCTAGGAGCCTAGTTTGAACCATCTGTTAAATAGGTTTAATGTTAAATTATAAAACTAACTCAGTGCTCAAACCAGCATATTCTCTTTTGAATAGGCTCACTAGTGTTTTTCTGGCTCATTTATTGTTTTTCTGGAGTCAGAAGCAAATGCTGTGGGAGCTGGATAAGGAGCAACTTCCACTTGGTGTTTTATTTGGGTACAGACTTACCATTAATTATTAAGAAAATGACTGGAGATGTTTAGAGGAATAGGTGCATAAAAATATAACTTTGTATCTACTGCTTTCTTATTAATAAAATATAATTGCTGTCTTGCTATAATAAAATATATTTTAAGTAATATTTTAATATATCTTGTTAACCTCTCAGAAATCTTAGATATTTTTTAGCAGAGAAATTAACATTTGTTGAGAGCAAATAAAATTTTCAAGTTAGAAAGAGCTTGTAGAGTTAAAGCTGTGCAGATCACTTTCCATCCATTTTTCTTTTTACCACAGTAATTAGGCACAATGCCAGGCAGCATAATGGAAAATAAATTTTCTTTAATAGAATAGTTTTTTTTCAGGCAGTGCTGGACACATACAGATATCTTTTGTATTTTTCTTCTTTGTGAAGCTCTCTTCTATGGTATCTTCTATGGGAAAGACTTTTGGTCTTTAAGTTACTTTTTCTAAGGTACTTCCATGCTTTTTGAGGTTTGAGCCATTTTTGTTAGTACAGAGATTGCTCACACTGCCCCTAATGTGTTGGGTTGTTTTTTTTTTTTTTGTCCTCAAGGACTAAATGATCTTCAGAGGTCCCTTCTAACCCCTACCATTCTGTGATACAGGGTGCCCATTTTCCCATCCTACCAAGTTGTATATTTGGTCAATTTCTTAACTAATATGCTTTCATTCCTTTACTGTGTGAGGGGCAAACTGTAATGTTAAGAACAGGAAAACCTCCTTTATAGAGATGGTGCTCCTTCTCCCTGGTGCTTGCAAGTCAGTCTCAACCCTTCTGTGAGCTGCAGCATTAAATGCTTATGGGAGAGGATGGAGTCTGTAATTCCAGCCTGCCTTCAGTTTCTTCCTTTCTAGTTACATGCCAGTTTCAGCTGGTGGACTTAGACCTTGAGTACTGTGTCCAGTTCTGGGCCCCTCAGTTTAGGAAGGATGTTGACTTGGTGGAACGTGTCCAGAGAAGGGCAACAAAGCTGGTGAGGGGTTTGGAACACAAGCCCTATGAGGAAAGGCTGAGGGAGCTGGGGTTGCTTAGCCTGGAGAAGAGGAGACTGAGGGGTGACCTTATTGCTCTCTACAACTACCTGAAGGGAGGTTGTAGCCAGGCAGAGGCTGGCCTCTTCTCCCAGGCAGCCAGCACCAGAACAAGAGGACACAGTCTCAGGCTGCGCCAGGGCAGGTTTAGGCTGGATGTTAGGAAGAAGTTCTACATGGAGAGAGTGATTGCCCATTGGAATCGGCTACCCGTGGAGGTGGTGGAGTCACCTTCACTGGAGGTGTTCAGGAGAAGACTTGATGGGGTGCTTGGCTGTATGGTCTAGTTGTTGGGTGGGTTGGATTGTTTGATGGGTTGGACGCGATGATCTTGAAGGTCTCTTCCAACCTGGTGTATTGTATTGTATTGTACCTGTGAGAATGCAATTAAATATATATTTTTCACAATTATCTAATTTTATAATTCTAGACATGTTTTTCCATGCATGATTTTTTTATATATATTAAAATTCAAAGAGATAGAGTGGGGAAATGTAGGACACTTTTGTATGTGAAGTGAAGAGACTTTAGTATTACTGTGTGTAAGAGGAGGAAAAAAAAAAATCTGCAGTCCAAAATTAATTTGATCTAGAAAAATACATTTGAAGCTGCAGGTAAAGAAGGTGCTTAAGGTTTTGTTAATGGAAAATATAGTGCATCTTCTACTACTTAACCTCATGTGTATAATACACAGTCTAGAAGGTCTCTGCTGGGGTGGGACAGTTTCTTTTAAAGTACACAAAGCTTAATATTGTCTGGCATATATCCTGCTGAAGGACCTGGGAAGTGTCAGAGATTGGGTTTCTCAGGCTGAAATGTCTTCCCTTTCTTGCTTTGTTTGTATAAGGGATCATACAACACATGCTATACCAGCATTTTTGTGTGTACTGTGTACCTGCGGACATTCTTTATTCAAGCGTTTCTGCACCTTGAATCTAAAGTCATCTTAATGTTTACAGAAAACTGAAAAGAAAATAAAATCACAAAAAACCAAGCCATGAGTCTTATTACATTATTGAGAGAAAAATCCGTATGTGCTATTTTGCAATCTAATCACAAAGGCTTTTCTTTACTAAAAAATAGAACTAATACTCAAATATTTGTTGTATTTTCATTCCACCCTCCCATTTTAGCATGTTTATGAAAGTACATGTTTTAGGGAGTAGTTGTTGGTTGTTTTTTAATCAAGTAGTCTGAACACTTCTTGGACCACATTCTGTTCTTGTGGATACAGCTAGCAAATGTTAGAAACTAGGACAGTGGTAAACTTGAGCAGAAATGGCATAATTTTCTTCAATGGTTTCTCCTATGGAGCAGGCAAAAATTGAGCACTGAAGAGATGTGCCAACAATACCAGCAGTTATTGTTCTTGCATCCATTAAAAGTGATGGAATTTGTCTGCCATTCCCTTCAACAGAAAAAAGTCATGGCTAATAACTTCTGATAATAACTTTTTAGCTTGTAGGGAAAGGATGTGTGTGTAGATATTTAGTCTGAAAATTAAACAGCAATTGAAACTGGAGTGGAGTGTGCTCAGTCCCTATCAGGCAGCTGATGTTCTAGTTCTTTGCTGGTTTTTTTTGCCCCTGATTTTAAAATGCTGCAGGGAAGGTTCAGAGTCTTGGTAGTTTTCCAGCCAGGAGTCTGAAGTAGCAGCTGCACTGAAGCAATTCCTTAGCTGTGGTTTCAGAGCCCATGGTTCAGGATTGGTGGCTTATCTTACTTTGCTGTATTAAAGTTTTTGTTCAGATTTAGTACAAACAGGAAGGACTTTGCCTGTGTAGTGAAGGTGCTTTCATTATGTAGCTTCTTTTATAACTCTTTTCTATGTGTAATGTAATCACTTTGCAAAATTGGCAGTTGTCTGGAAAAATTCTGCAGAAAGGCACTTAGTTTAAATAACAATGTAATGTACAGTTGGATTATTTCAGACATATACAAACCAGTTTAAAATAGAAAACTAATAAATGCTTTCCCTTAAAACTATTGATATTTATTGACTGATAGCTATTTGTGAATTTCCACATTTTTAAGGAGAAAAAAAAAATTTCATGCTTTCAGTTATGTATATAAAAAAAGCCTAATAATCTTCATTTGTTCAACTTTGAATTGGCTCTTTTTATCAGAGATTTGCTGTCTTAGGTTTGAAAAGCCCATTGTTTGCCTTTGAAAGGCTCTTAATAGAGCTTTAACAAGAGGCTAAACTTGAACAGATAGAAATATTTGAGTTTAAAGTTTGCTCATTCTTGCTCTGAATTGCTTAAATTGTAATCTTATGAACTGCAGCAAGAAACTTAGTGATCTATCCCCTTTCCCTCTTCTGCAACTTCAACCCTTGAATTTATTGCCTACTAGCAAAATCCCATAAGTGCTACTGATTCTCTATCAGCACGATTAGTGTACTATACATATCAAAACTTACTTCTGCAAGTATTTTAGGAAATCTAATGTCTTTTGACCTGTAGCGAGAAATAAACCCAAACTTGTATGTTTCATAATAGACTGTTGTAAAAGTGTTCCAAATATTAGACTGTTATGATTCTTGTATTAACTTTGAAAATAATGTTTACTTATTCCTTAGTAATGAATATATTAATTCCTTAGTAATTTTGAGTTATGTTAATCTAGTTTTGGGTTAAGAAACAATATTCCTACTTATGCAGGTAAAGGAGGACTAAATGGAAGCTTGAAACATGAAGCACTAACCTTATGTCTTGATTAGGACTGAGGTTTTTTTGCTCTGTTTCATGGTCTTTTCAAGTAACAGTGCATGAAGAACCAGGCTTGGGAAACAGGCAGAGTTAACTGGTTATATTTTCCTGAAGAAACTGCACTTTTGTTTTATTCATAAATTTGAAAAAATGGATAAGCCCTTTTCTTGATGGCCCTAGCTAACAGTTTAAAGGAAGAGAAGAGAATGCCCAAGTGCAGTGCATGTTTCTTAGTTTGGCAACCAAAAATACTGTAGTAATTTCATTGTAAACTCTGCTGAAACTAATCAGATCACAGAGTGGTTATAGAGTAAACCGGGGTCAGGTAGATCCAGCTCAGCTTCCTCTCCACTTATGATCCTGTTACTGAAGTTTGGTTCTACCGTGTTAGTTCAAAGTGTGTTTATACATGTGGGATAAATACACTTATTTATTCTTGTTATCATTAATGAAAGAACTTGAGATTCACAAAATCACAGGATGTTAGAGGTTGGAAGGGACCTTGAAAGATAATCTATTCCAACTCCCCTGCCATAGCAGAATCACCTAGGGCAGGTCACACAGGAACACATCCAGGTGGGTTTTGAATGTCTTCAGTGAAGGAGACACCACAACCTTTCTGGACAACCTGTTTCAGTGCTCTATCACCCTCACAGTGAAAAAGTTTTTCCTTTATGTTCATGTGGAACCTCCTCTGCTCCAGCTTGCACCCGTTGCCCCTTGTCCTATCATTGCACATCACTTAGAAGCACCTGGCTCTGTCCTCCTGACACTCGCCCTTCATGTATTTATAACATGAATGAAGTCACCCCTCAGTCTCCTCCAAGCAAAAGAAATCAGACTCCCTCAGCCTTTCCTCATAAGGGAGAGGTTCCACTCCCTTAATCATCTTTGTGGCTCTATGCTGGACTCTTTCAGTATTCCAGAGGTGGCCTCACCAGGGAAGAGTAGAGCAGGAGGAGAACCTCTTTCAACCTGCTAGGCACACACCTTCTAATACACCGCAGGGTGCCATTTGCCTTCTTGGCCATAAGGGTACGTTGTTGACTCATGGTGCTTGCCTCGAACACTGGTTGGGTGTCCCCGAGGGTGGTTTTGTGATACACTTTAGCCAATCTAATGGCGCACTGCTACTGTCTGTGCAGACTTGCCTTCGCTTTGAAGTGATCCGACTCCCCATTAACGCCAGCACGAAGTAGCTAGCAGGAATGCAGGAGGAAGGAGAGGAGACTGCCTTTTCAGAGCCAGCACTGAGCTGGCTCTGAAATAGTTCACAATAGTTCACAAACCCCAAAATGTCCACAGTCTGCCACACTGTCCTTCTGTATTTGTCAATGCTGTAAGTTATCATATAATTCTCATAGCTTGAGGAGAGGTGGGACTTTGGCTGGTGTCCTAATTCTACCCAGAAGCCACGTGTTAGGCCTCAGGCTATGTTAGGATCCTGAATAATAGCGGAGAATGGACTAGAAGGTGATTGACCTCTGGGCTATTTGCCATGCGTGATTCTTCCGCACCAAATTCATTGTGCATTTAAAAATCCACCTGGAATGTTTTTTTCCAGTTACCTTCCCCTTTTACCAAGTTGAGGTATGTGCCACAGGTTAAACAGTGCTACGGTTTTTATATCCCTTAGGTATTCCAGGCAAATAATGTTGGTGTGGCTTATTGTTTTCTCCCTCCAACAGACTGAAACTTCTGTGTAAATTAAAAATCTGATTATGCAACCTCTGAGACATCATCAGTTTCTACTGAAGAATATTTTAGACAAAGGAAACAGACCTACCTGATGACTTCTCTACATAGCCTATATATGCCAAACTATGGATTGACAGCAAAATAATTTGCTAATTCAGATAATTTTCTATTAATGTGAGTTTACATTTTTATATTTTGAAAGCGAAGTTTGTAATTTAAAATCCACGTTTTCTTCAGTCATTTTCTAGAGAAGTCCTAAAATCGAAACACAGTTATTTCAAATTAAGGTAATGACTTTGAACAAAAATTAAGATGGATGGGATAGACACTCAGTTGAAAATACGCTACTTTTGGAGAAGTATTTCAATATTTTAGACTGTTTACTGACCTGATAAAATAAAATCATATACAGCTTTTCACATGACTTCACAGAAGACCTTAATCTTGCATATTTTAGACTTCTTTTAAAATCTAAACTTGTATGTATTTCTGATGACAGTATAGGTGAGATCAAAGTCTGCTGCAATACTGGACCATGCCAAAATCTTGGTCCTGAACACTTACTAATACGTAGATCTTTTGGACACTAGTAATTTTGACTGGTGTGCTGCAAAAAAGTTGTCTTGTCTGTTTAGGTTGGCAAGAACATGTGGCAAGGCAAGGGGATAGAGAGGGGAAAATGACATGTCAAAATCCCAGAGAGGGCTGTGAGCAAGAGCCACAGACAGAAGCAGAATCTAAACATTAGTCAAGGGACATAACCAGGCAGTTTCATCTGAGTAATTGCCAGACTTGAAGTGGTGGTGGTGAGACAGATCTGCTCTTTCCCACTGCATGTTGTAGCTCTTCTGTCACTTACATGGAGAATTCTCTCAACTTCATTCCATTACTTTCTTTGTGCCTTTTTTTTTTTTCCCTCAAGTTAAACCAATCATCTTGGCCATACTCGCAGGTAGACTGTAAAATTGTACTTGCAGGTCTTGCCTGTATAGAGCCAAATGTAATTGCTAAAGAAGTCAGCAGGAAAATGGATTCACTTGTATGTGAACCAAGTTCACAAATGGCTGCAGTGATTATCAGTGTGACTTTTGTACATCCAACTCTTCCCCTGCAAAAAGCCTTAGAATGGTTCTAAAACTGTCATCAAAAATTTGTCCTATTATTGCAAGGTTGAACTTGTTCCATATAGAACAGGACTTAAATCACACTCAGTAGTCCCAAGCTTCTTATTTTCTTTAAAGTCATATTTGAATGAAATATTACCAACCAGCATGGCTTTTTCCTTTGCTGAACCACAAGGTACAAATCTCAGGTTTTTAAATGCTGCTAATCTGTTGCTGAATCCCACTGAGGAAAAAAGGTTGCTGTATGATGGTTTCCAAATAGGTCTTTAAAAGGAGAAAGCAATATGTTTATTGGGGAAAACCACAAAGTTCTTGGTGTCTGATATTAGATGTTAATGTTTAGTGTTACAAGTAGTTTGGTAGAGCATTAGGTTGTCTATGTTGTACTCCTTAGAGTCAGAAATTATAATTTTGGGGTCCAATAGCGTACTTTTCTGAGGAAGCACAGAACTCTTAGGGTTGGAATGTTATTTGGTTTTGTTTTGCCTTTCAAATCTTCTCAAGAATCTTCTAATGGAATGTGTTCTGGAATGTGTGCACATACAAGTAGCTGTGGAGCCTTCCTAAAGGTAGGCTGCTGGGAGGGCTTTTATTCTACTTATATTTGCAGAATTAAGATGCATCTACACAGTTAACTTTTCTGTCTTACTCAAAATGTTGAATCAGTGCCTTCAAAAACTAATAAGGAGAAGAGTATGTCTGTCTTTCTGGCTGGCTGCTTCAGAGCAAAGTAGGTCAGAGGCACAATGAAAAGCAGTTATTGTGTTGTCTTATCACTTTTGTGCCATATGTTCATTTACACAATGAACATGGTGATTGTGTAAGCCTATCAAGGCTTCTGTAGATGATGGTGTGGAATTATGTAAAGGGTTTTTGACAAGTGTTTGTGGTAGCTGTGGAACTTGGAATGCAGTTGAACATTCCATTTTGCTTGTGACACTTCTTTCAAAAGAAGTTTCTAAAGTAATTAGAGCTCATTTTGCTTCAGAAATATTAATTGTAAAACCCTGATCACTATGGACTGTGCATGACGTACTCATTAATTCTATCTAGGTACTCGGTGGCAGAACAAAACCGTGCAGCTTAAATGTCAAGAATGATGCATTAGTATAAAGTAAAACCTTTGATTACCTGATTACTGAAAACTGCTTTGATAGTCTGCTTTGCCATGTACCTTTCTTGTGCTTGGCTTAGCAAAGGAAAATACCTGCAACTCTGAAAATGACCATTCACAGCAAAAATATGCTATTTCTTTTACAGCTTTCCTCTCCAACAGATGTTGCTGAAAGCTGTAAAAGAATAGTAAACATGTCTGATATGAATGGTAGTAAAGCAAGCACATTGGTGGTAAAAGCATTTTTGGTTGAGTTTGTGTTGGGGTTTGGTTTGTGTTGTGTGGGTTTTTTTTAATTATTGTTTTGTGGGTTGGTTTGTTTTAAGAATATTGTGACTGAAAGATGCTGAAATGTGGAGTGTCTCAGTTGTGACAGAAACAAATGACAGGGTCGAGCAAGTGATGCAGCTAGAACTATATAATAAATATAATGCAATTAATTTGGCGTTTGTGACTTACACTCATCAGGAAAATTTAAGGCATCTATTATGTATGACAGATATGCTAGTAAATCCAGGCTTGGAAACATAACTTTTGATTACTGTTGGGAATACTGTAGTTGATTTGATGGAGAAGTTTTGCCAAGAGCATAATGAAAATTGCCATGCCATTTAATAGAAGCTTAGAAGATGCAGTGGGATTGGATGAGGTGTTAGGGAACTCCATTAAGGAAGTGGTTACTCTAAGACCCACTGATGCTAGACTGCTAATGCCATCTGTTCCTTTATCTTTGGATTGTCTTATTTGCAAAATTTCAGTTTACAGAGTTTTAGAAGCTTCAGTGCTTGAGTGTGCAGGATTCTGTAGCTATAATGTTTTTTTACAGTACGGATGGGGAAATTATCTGTGTACCATTAGTCATCTGATTTGAAACCATCGTTAGAAGTTTGGGGTTGTTTTGTTGGTTTTGTTCCACCCTCCCCACCCCCACTATGAATTGTGGTAGAACTCTCTCATGCTGTATCTGATATATATTTATGAATTTGTGTGCCTGAATCATATGCTGCCAGTGATGGCATTTTCTGATTATATGCATTACTTCTGAGGGCTGTATGATTACAAGACAGAAAATGTTTGAACAATTAGTGAGATGTGTTCTGGGGATATTTATTAACTTTCATATGTCAAATTCTGAAGTTTGGTACTGGGTTAAATCTCACTGGTTAGCCTTATGTACAGTACTCTCTGTGTGGCAGTTAGCTCTTTTCGTTTGTTTGTTTTGTTTTTTCCTAATAGCATCTGATACACTATGGTCAAGGGACAGCTTCTCTGGTCATGAGTGCAAATCTCAACATCAAGGCTGAAAAAAGAACTTTTTCAATTTCTAAGTTGAAGTAACTGTCTGTAAAGAAGACTCACAGATTACCAAAAGAATGACATGCAGAAAGGTCAAAAATATAAATAAAAGCCTTAAGATATATAATTAAGCAAGATTAATGGGGATAAAATGAAGGACTGGTGGTTTCTTCTAGCCATGTTGGCAATAATAACAAATTTCTTTTGGGAAGTCTCAGTCTCATTTAGACATTGACAAATAGTGCTGTTCTTTTAAGTAAAATTTGCTAGGTATAGAGAGAAAAAAAAAAAAAAAGTTTATTATTGTAAGCCTAGAGGTCTCCTAACATGTACATCTGGGGGATTGACATATTCTGAGTGATTTTACATCCAAGATGCTTTGAGTTTTCCAGTGTGAAGAATGAACAAAGTCAACATCTGTTCATGAGTGAAAAGCATTCTCTGTATATTCCAGGTGGTTAATGAGAAGGCTAAAACTGATATGGCCTATTGGCTTTCACAACAAATATCCATTGTAGAAGAAAGGTGAGGGCACCAGGTGCAAGAGAAAATGGAACTACTTTTCTTGCTGTGACTGTTTAGCAATGAATGGTGGCTGACATAGAAAATTTGGTTACAAAACTGACATCAGAAAACTGTTGTTGTGCTGGTCTGGTATTTCAGTGGTAGAAATGCTGTCTCCTTATAGTACTTGAAAATAGTTCAGGACCTGTGTGTTTAGCTTGCTGTCTCAGTATCCCAATTTTTAGTGTGGCACATTGTTATCCACTTACAAGGGTGGACTTCCTGGTAATTTTGCTTGAGTCAAAGAAATAAGTTCTGGAAAAGACCAGCTCTTTCCAGCTTGTTGTATCTGACCTTTCAGAAGTTGAGATTACAATTTCCTGATCCAGATGGTAGAGGAAATCTTTCTAATAGAGTAAATCTCTACAGATGCAAACAGTTCATTAATAATTCAAATTGCCTGAATTAAGACAGTCATTCCATTCTTTATTCAGTGTTTGAATTAGTGTAATCTTATTTCCCTATTTCCTGTACTGCCTTTGCCAAATCTTATTTTGATATAGCATATGAGTATGCCATGCTATGAAATAACATGTTTTAAGGGGTTCTATGACTTTGGTCACAGTAATTTAGAGAAGCCAAGCCTGTATCTATAAATCCCAGAAATATTTACAAATGCTTTGTGGTATTGTATCATTACAGCCAGTCAGATATCAGTGTGACAATCAGTCTGTCTAACAGTAATTCAGATAAAAAACTTTCAGAGTTAACTAGGCCATCTATTCAGTGTTTTCCTTTGTTTTACCTAATTGGAGTGCTTCTTAAATGTTACCTGTTCTAAAATTCAGTTTAAAAACCATACCTGGTGTATTGCTTAACAATTAAGTAATTGCAGGTTGTTTGTTTGTTTTTTTCTCTTAGTTGTATACAGACATGGTTTTGTGTGACAAAGCCAAGAACACACTGCTCAGTTCACTAATAAGATAAAGATGTGTAACTCCCATGTGACAAATAAGTCTAGATTTCCTAGTGATTTAGGAAAAACACCCAATCTACCACAAAACAAAAAGCAGAGCAAGTAACAGAACCTGGTGATATGCAGAAAAAGAATCTTTGTTCTAAATTCTAAAAAGATGTGGTTATGTAATGCAAGCTTTATTACCTGAGGGATCCCAGCCTGCCGAGATAACAAGACATAGTCTCAGCCTTTAGTCAGAGGTTTATAGATCATCTTGCACTGAAATATGGATACTTTACTTACTTGACCTTTGATAATTCAGATGCTTCACAGATGGTTCCAAAATGAATTTGAAGAAATTGTCTTATTTATGATTCATGTTCATTTGCCACTATCCTTTTCATTAACTCAGAAATACACTGATTTTTTTTTTTTTTAATTTTATTGCTGTATTCTACATGTGGAACTACAGTAGTTATGGAAGTGAGTGAACACCCTTCTAACCTTTATTAAAGTGATTCATAATTGGAAGAAGGCAGTATTGCTTCAAGTTCTAAATTTCCTACTTGGAAATGAACAACTCTTCCACCACTAGGTTTTTTAAAGCGTTTCTATTTTGTGCACCGAAGGTGTCCTCTCTGTCACAAAGACCGAAGTGGTCACATCTGGTAAAGACTCATTAAAAATTCTAAATTACAAAAATAAGTAGATGATCATATTAGTTTCTGTAATGATATTTGAAGGAGGGCTTTTCAGGTCAATGGGAACAGTATGGAATTGAGTGGTCATGCTTAAACTTTATGGGAAAAGAATTCTGGGTTTTTTGTTTGTGGGTTTTGGTTGGGTTTTTTTGTTTTGTTGTTGTTGCTGTGTGATTTCATTTGTGGGGATGTTGTGTGTGTTGTTTTTGATTTCTTTGGGTTTTGGTGGTTGTTTTTTTTTCTCACTCTAATGTCCAAATAAAGTTTAGAAAGCAAATTCATTTGAAAGCTGCTGTGCAGAACTCTCTGTCAGTGAGTCAGAAATGCTGATTGGCCTGCACTGAACAAGCCTGGTCTTTTGCACTAGAGAAATGCAGTGAAGGCATATGGAGCTGAACTGAGCTCAAGTGGAGGTGAAGATCCCTGTTGTTCAATCAAGAAGAAAAGCTCTTAAATACTTATTTGGGCTTCTGATTGGCTTTTGGTCATACCTCCTTAATCAGTGTGCTGCCAATAACCTTTGCTAAAAAGAAATGGGCTCTCTGGAATGGTGGGGGTTGTAGGTATTAATCAGAACACATTTTCACCCTGGCATCAGGCCACTTCAGTTCTTCATCTCATAAACATTTGTATGAAACGCAGACAATACACTTTTCTTCTTGAGCTTCCTATTTGTGATGGAAGGATTTTATTTGGGAGGGGCAAATTTTTTGTTTATTTTCAAGTATTCCGAACAGACAGGAGATTGTTCTAGCACTGGTTTGCAATTGTTGCACTTTCTTTGAGTTACATGAAACTGACCCCTAAACCAAGAGTGAGAGTGTAGCATAAAACACAGGGAACATCCCCCTCTTCACACTGCAGTCATTATAAATGCTCTTTCTGCAAACAGTGCTGTGAATGACCCGGCACTATGGATTCACTCTGTCAGACAGCAATTGTTAGATGGTGGGAATGTGGACATGGAATTATTTCTGCATTCAGTTGTCCCAATTGATGGTGGCCAAAGCACTTTGAATGCTGTTGAGGAAGGTCAGTTTTCTTGGTAGGTAGCAAGAAAGGACAGTGGGTTTAGAGAGCTAATGTTTTAGAGAACAGGGGAGATAAAGTGGAAGAACTGAGACACAGGAGAAATTTTACATGCAGCCACCAAGGCAGTTCTGTTAATTATATTTCTTATTTTGTAAAAGCAGTAAGGAAGTGGGAAAGAATGATGTTGCAATTTGATTAATGGTTGCCTAGACTGCACTATGAAAGAAATGAATGACATGCTTTTGAAATAGATTTGACTTTTAAAAAGGAAAGAAAATCTGTTATTGCTCTCTTTCTTACATCATGTTATGGTAAATGAGATACACTTTGGAAGAACAAAACATAGCTGAGATAGCAGTGGACAGCATGTCTAATTCACAGTCACAGAAGTTTCCAGAAGGTATCAGAATTATGTTCCCTATTTGTTCCTGCAAGAAATGATGGAGATGTCACTACATGTTGGTGCAAAAGGGCATCGCATATAAGTACTTAAAATGCCTCGAGTAATTTTAATCAGCACTTCCCTGTATAACAAAGAGCCACATAGACCTTTAGATTGATAAATGACTTAATTTGCTCAGTACTTGTCATGGGGATGTAATCTAGCCCCTCACCATCTCCATACCAGTAGGAAATCATTCACTCAGTCACTGAGGAGATCCTTAGGATGCTGTTATAGATAAGATTTAACTATATGCGTTGTGACTTCCAGACCTTTTTTCTGATAGGCTTCTAATCTGTAGTGTTTCAGTAGTCTGCAAGTTACTCTTCTATGGTAACAATAATGGAAGCATGATATGAGGCACTCTTTGGTTTTAAAATGCTAAACTTAACATTTTTCCTGTACATAAATTTCATCTACAGGTATACTGGCTATTAAGGTATCTCAGGATCAAACCTATTTGAAAAGCATCCTCATTTACAAAATATGTTTTTAATATTAACTGAACTATCTTTTAAGTACTTTTTTCTAATTCCGACCACTCTTCTGCTTTTTTTTCTGACATCTGTGATTCTGTGATAATGAAGGCGCCAGAGTGAAAATTCTGTCCTTAATGTGACTCTGGTCAGATAGAACATGAATGAAAAACCTTGTCATTCTTGACACTGTTTTTAGAAGTACAGCCATGTATAGCTTTTCCTCATGCCTTTTTTTATTATTTGTTTGGTTTGGGTGGTTTTTTTGGTTGGTTTTGTTTTGTTGTTGGTTGTGCTGTTTGTGTTGTAGGTTGTTGTTGTTGTTGTGGGAGTCTTTGGATTGTTGTAGTTGCTTTGTTTTGAAATCTAAGCTGTGCTGCTGCTTCTCTCTCGTGCAGGATTGGTTGTGTTTTCAGAAATATGCCCTCTTCTCCTTTTTGCCCCAAATAAGCAGTGCTATCAGTCTAAATTTACTTGATCCTGAAGTGAACAAAAAATTCATATGACTGCTAACAGGGGGAAAAAAAAAAGTCATAGAGCCTGCAGTTACCATGCCAACACTGTTCCCTGGGGTGTAGCCACACTGAGATGGATGCTGTGAAATTAAGCTCTGCATGATAGGTAGGGAGGTACCTTTCCAATTAGCTGTGCACCATTTTAAGCTTTCCAGTACATTATATTTTACCATTTGTATGTTTAATCTTATGCATTGATTTCTGTTGTTCTCTTCTCCCTCTGTGTACGTGCTACAGTTTTGTGGAGTGTGAGGGAACTTGGCATTGCAGAACAATGAAGTAAGATGCATGGAAAATGGATTATAAAATAGATGTGTATGATTTTTCACACACACACATTTGTCTATAGCTGATATTTAGGTATTTGTCAAATACTGAAGACAAACACGCGTTTTCTTAATGTTCTATATACGTTTGCCTAATGCTGCATCCTCCTTTGGAGTCGTAGCTTACTCCTCACTACTCAAGTACTTCTTGCTTGGATTAAAGAGCACACTGTTCTCTGTCCTCTCTCCATCCCTGTTGTTCCTGCTTTCTGAATTGGGGGAGGTGACAAGAGATAAGGGAATGTAATTCTCAGTAAGTTTTTAAGCAGGTCACAAATCTGTAAGGCATTCACAGACCTTGATTGGAATGGGGTGCTACAATTTTATGGTGTTATCCTGTCAGAGTGCTTTGACTTAGTTACTACTGTGGAAGGCCCTTTTTAAAACCCTCACAAACTTACTTCTTGAGGCAAATAATTTTGGTGAGTTACACCTTTCAGTAGTTCTATTTGTTTCTTAATCTTCCCC
This sequence comes from Picus viridis, assembly GCA_033816785.1. Classification (NCBI taxonomy): domain Eukaryota; kingdom Metazoa; phylum Chordata; class Aves; order Piciformes; family Picidae; genus Picus; species Picus viridis. Next base: position 1,337,999 of record CM066591.1, on the reverse strand, counting down.
TCACAATTACATGCAAAGTACACACAGCTCTTTATACCATGGTGCACTTCTTGGGTGGAGCATGGGTTGGTTATGTAAGTGGGAATTCTGTGGGATATTTTACCAACACTTTTCCAAGTTTCTGAGAGGTTACTTTGTGCACTAGGAATTCCAGTCTTGAAGATTTAGATTGAAAGCATTATCATGCTCACGCAGCTCCAAAATTTAGACTTTTTTTTTCCCTTAGGTCATATTAAAGAAAACAGTCCTAAAATCAATTATAGCTAATTAAAATTATCTAAATTGCAATGCTTTTGCATACTGATTTTTTGCTAAAAGCATAAAGCAACAGAGTGAAATTAATGGTAACTATGCTTATATAATGTCCCAGTGAGGTTTTCTTGCTTCCAGACCAGAGTTACACTGAATGTTCAGCACAGCAAGAAGTGCACTTTGACAGTATTTAGTATTAAATATTGAAAATGCAGCTAAAACATGAGATTTCAGCCAAAAAGGTAACTAAGTCTATTACTGTTAGTGATGTGAAATTATAAAAGGGATTAATATATATTGCAATGAAAATTTAAAAGCTGCTTCGCTAGTGGATAGAAGCTTATCAAGCTAAAACACGTGGATTGTTGTCTAGAACTGTTGAGCGCAGCTATGTATGCTGGAGACTTAAGAACTGGAGCTTAAAGATAACTAAGATGCTAACACATCTGAATCTTTCCTGTCAACCAGTGGTTTCTTGTGGGAGTGGTTTTCTGAAATGGCAGCCAGAGCTTCATCTGTTTAAGTCTTTATATTGCACCAGAATCATTGAAGTTGTTCTTGACATCTGCAAGCATCATGTTAATGAAAGTAAACTGTAGAAAGGGGACTGAGTGCAGAAAATCAAATTAAGGAGCTGTTGCATAACAGTTGTTATATTGACACCTGGTACAGGGAACAATACATGGATGATGTGCTCTGATTTTGTACAATGTATTTTACATGACGCATATAACTGCCTGCCTTGGATATATGTCTGATGGATACAGTCTGTCTTGGACATTTACATAGGCAGCTGTTTTCCTGTGACTCCATATGATATATGAATTGCCTGAGCAGTTGGGGCTGACTGCTTGTGTGTCCCCAGAATTTGACTGTGGAAGCATAGAAATTGTAATTCTGACTTAAAGTTTTTCATAGCTCAAACCCTTTTCTGTAAAACATATGAATAAATCAGATGGCAAAGATTTGGAGTATAAGTTACTAAAACTTACCTTTTTCATGTCTTTTATAGAATTCTACTGAACCGATTAGAGTATTTAGGTTGTGGCCTGTAGGGATTGTGTGTTGATCCACCTTATAAATGTAATGAACTTTTCACTTGATGAAACTTCCGTAAGCACACATCAACCTTGCAGAATTTTTCTGAGAAACAAAGAAGCCTTTGGCTCTAATCTTGTATCATCAGCTTTGGATTTCTATTGGTTTTTAACAACTGAATTCCATAAGGCCAAATGGACTTCTTTTTCCCTGTGAATTGATCCCATGACATTCTTCTTGCATGCCTGCTACTAATGTATTAAAATGAATTTTGCTAGTATGTTTGTGACCCAGCTTGGAGGAAAACTGTTTTTCAAAAAAAACCTCATTTCATGATATTAGCTAAGGAACTCATCAAGCCTCAAATATAGTAACTTTGTAAGCCAATATGTATAAATTTACACACTGTAGAGAACAATGCAGCTTTTGCGTTTGGGGGAAGAAGCCAGGCAACAGCAGGACATGACAGCAAGATGAATTGTATGTACCTGGAGTTAATCTGAAATTTTTAGCACTAACTAGTGGTTAATGAAAAGCTTTTAATTGTGAATGACAGGAAATCAGCTCACAGAGGGTACTTGAATCTTTACATCATGCATTGTCAGGCAGAACACCTGGAATCATGATTGAAGTGGTAACTCTGGGCACTACATCTGCCGCCTTCTCACTACACAGGAAATGAGCTTGGTGTTCTGCTGTGTGAGTGAAGACATGCCTCTGAATTACAGTGCATCAGATTGTCTGAAGGCGGAAATTAACCACCTGATTGAAAGTGTGCCTCATAAATATTAACTTTAACTGCATTGTAAAAATAGAAAGCATATGACAACATCTAGTTAATAAACAGATGCCTTTTCTTTAGCATGTTACCCTTTATCCATTTCCATTTTCTTCAGGAATGTTTTCAGAAGATTGTCACTTGATTTTTCCTGTAGAGGATTCATTTGTCAAATACAGACTGGACCCTTGGAGTTTGCAGCTTGATCCTAGCATGTGCTCATGTGCTAATCTTTATGTGCTGAGCTGCTTTCAGGCTTAAATCCTGAAAGATGCACTTAAAATGGAGATTGGTTGTTACTAAATAAGCCTTGATTTGTAGCAGAAGATTGAAGAAGAAAATCACAGTCAAAAAATGGGCTAAAAAGGAGCTGGAAACAGTAGATCCTAATATAGTGCTGGCAGTAGGGATTATAGTAAAAATGCTCCCAGTCATGTTAAACTGACAATGGGTTGCTCTCCTATTTAAAGCTAGTGTAGCAGAGTTGTGCGATTACGACTTCCCAAGATGGTAGTAAAGTCTGTTGAGTATCCCCAGTGCAATTCTAAAATCCAAGAATAAAATTCACCTCACTTAATTACTGCTGAGCAAAAAAAGCTGGAGTTGAATTACATGGCTGAGAGAATAATTAAGATTTCTATAATATGCTTGTAGTTTCTGATACCTGGGGAAGGTAGTTCCAAGTGTGCCTGTGACACTGCCTGGAAGGTCTTAGTGCTGTTTGAGCCCTTGCTTTTGCTATTTGGAAAGATCTTTAAGTCCTGCCAGTAGATTTGGCTAGCTACTGGCAAACAAACTAACAAAAAAGCTCTAAACTGTCTGAACATCTGATGTTCGTGCTATTAATGAGATAACTATACTTAATGAAGCACCAAATTCTTCAAACTAGTTATTTATTCTGTCTTTTTGAGAGGTGTTGTTTCCATGCCAGTACTTAAAATTTCATTTTGGTTATGTTAGCTGTCAGAATACTGAGAAATTCTATGTAATTGTCACTTTTTAATGCTGTTGAACATGTTTAGCCATGAAGAGTGTAGTCTCAGTGTTCAAGAAATAAAATAATGTTGATGTTGCTTATCCTGGAAAAAATTGATATACAACAGTGTGTAGGGTTGCTCCCAACATGCAAGTCATTTTAAGGAGTTTGTTGTTCACAGTATGCTTATGTAATAAACTTAATAAACTGGAACGTTATATAACAGCCCATCAAAATACACAGCAATAGCTAAATTACATATGAGTGATTGCAATGCAGAAAGGGAATGAAATAGATACTTTTACTGCCACCATTTTTTCATTATGTAATTCTGAATTTGGATGGGAGAACTGATGAGATAATAGGACACAGAGTACAGGGTGGTCAGTGCAAAGAGATGAACAGTTCAAGTGCAACCACATAGTATCTTTATAAGAAGTCTAACAGATATGTAAGAAATGTTATTAGACATGCTCTGGTTTGATTACAGGTTCTTTACTCTAAAACACTTCAACATGAGTGGATAGAAAGTGAAAGTCTATGCTGGTGACCTTTGAAAGAAAACAACACTTGAGTTAAACTCTGTCCCAGGGTTTTGTTTCATTGCCTGTTATTTTCTAAGTCACCAAAGAAGAGAGCTTACACTGTGGGATTTTTCTCCTTTATTTGTTTCTGTATTTCTGTTACGGGGTTTTACTTACGCTTTTACTCTCATAGTTTTATTTTCCTTGAAGCCTATGCTGTGCAAGTGTTAGCATGCAGAAATGGGCATTCAGATATGCAGGGTTTAGTATTAACAGATAATAACAGCATTTCACCTCTTTTGTCTGTTCTGTGATGGCAAGGTGTCTTCTCTTAGCACTCTGAAGTGCTTTTGTCAAGATTCCTGCTTTTTGCTGCTGGATTCTGAAAGCACTTGATCAATTGATCTTGGAAACATGCTGAGTTTGTACCCACAGCCTTTCATGCTCACTATCAGTAGGTGCAAACTGTAGCAGTTTGATATCTGTAATTCACTAAAATAGAGATGGAAGAATTGATTAATGTTTTTTACTGAACCAGAGAATCGGAAATCTATACATAAACAGAAATTTCCTTTCTGCAATATTTGTTTGTCAAGCTAGGTGAATAGTACAAGAGCTTCAATAGGACACTGAGTACTTTTCCTTTCAGTCTCCCTGCAACATATCTCCTGCACCTAGCTAATTTTTCATGTCCATTTTACGTGATGTTTTACCAGCATTGCTTCTCCATTCTGTGATTACTCTAGTCACATCGATTGAGATTGATTCTGATGGGCATTATTATTATTAGAGGTTTCTCAACAGTCTCTGGCTATTCTGGAATGATGCGTGTCAGCATTGTCTCATACAAAGACACTTGTTGTCAACCTTTACATTCAAGAATTCAAATCCAGATTTTAGTTTCTGCAGATGCAGAATCTCCCCTAGACATCTATTAGATTTTATTGTTGGTTTCTTTCCATAGTTCTCCTTTGTTTCTTGAAAATCTCAGCCATGATACTGAGCAAATCTCCCAATATCACTGTTCAATTTCTTATGTGCTTTCCACATTTCACTGGAACTGTAGTTTTCTCAGAATTTCTCAGTTTCCTACTCTATTTAGATGTAACTGAATAAATTATATAAAGTACAAGAACTAATTGTATTTAGACCTTCACAGACTGCTAATCTGAGTACTTAAGTGATTGTAACAATTGAAATGAAATAACTCATACATGCGTTTCAACAACAACATGAGATGGGTTAAGAAATGTCTTTCAGCCAACAAAAAAAGACTACTTAAATGCCATTTATTAGATTTTGTATCTTTGCGGTTTAGACCATTTTAGTATTCATATTTTTGAAGGTGTTTATAAAGGCCTGGTTTTCTTTCAGTATAACCACTTACCTAATTTTGTTTATAGGACCAACTTAATGTAAAATACTAAAAAGGAGAAGGAATGTGATAGTGAAGACTGATTTTTTTTTGGAAGTTGTAACTAAGAACCTGAAAAGTTTGGAGTGAAGTGTTAGACCCAAGTTCAAGTCTAGAGTTGCAGCTGGTGCTTATCTGTTTGTCTGATGGAGCAAAACTTTGGCTTCAGTAATACATCCCCTAATAATTCAACTGTTATTTAGTTTATAGATGCATTAGGAAAGACCCTTTGCAGTTGAAGTCGTCATTTTGAAGTTCTTTTAAGGCAAACTGTCCACTTGCTGCTTCTGTGACCTTTATCCTAGCCCATTAGGCTAAGAGTGGTTGGGTGAGGGACAGCAAAAACTTGCTAGCAGCCTTTAGTAAGAATCCCTCTAAATGCAAACAGATCGAAGTTGTTGTATGGGTGTGTTTTGTAGAACCCTAGTTTTGTACCTTTGTTCCTGTTGTCCTATTGTTTAGTGTCAAGGAGACAGGGGCCTTTCATCTCCCTGCATATTTGAGAGCAGCTGCTTTAGTGAAGTCTTTACACTTTTCAAAAATGAGGATTTTGCATTCTCATTGTATATTTATTTGAGTAGTTTTATTGTCTTCTGCTGTGTTTTAGGAGGTGTTTAGTCTAATGTTTCCAATGCTCAGTGCTTTATACTGGAGTGGCTTGAGCTAATATTTCATTGATCCTGTCAAGGACAAAAAGCTAATGGACCACGTTGGTGTTGGTAGGGAAAGTGGAGAAAGAGAACAAATTGTTAGTTAATTGACTGTGATGGGCTGAGGCTAGAGAATTGGACAAGAGAGGCTGAGAAGAGATTGTTGAAAAGGTAATGGTGGAAACTAACCTAGGTTGCTTGAAAAAGCAAGTATTGTACATCAACAGCTTACTGGTACTAGAGCTTCTTCGGTGGTGTTTCAGCTCTTGTAATTTTCTTCTTGTGATTCTTCAGTGAGTGTTTTAAGGCTTAACAGCACAATGTCTTAAGGACAAAGAGCAGGACTTTATTCTGTGTCCTACCACCTACTTCCAGAACTGTTTCATGTAGTTACCTCGTCCACAAGCTGTTCAGTTGAGAGTACTCCCATTAGGTGAGTGCTCTTGATAAGTCTTTAACTGAGCTCCACCCAGTTGGTTTGAAAGAGTACCAATGCTTGTCTGCAATGGATGAACATGCCAGTGGAGACCAATGGGTTTTCAGTTTTCTGCAACCTTCTGAGATGGTTATCTTTAAGCAGTTAGTTCCAGCTAGTTCTTTTGCTCATACTGTTGGTTATTTTGAATTCTGAAGTCTAAAGGCAGTTTTCAGTATGAACTGTCTGGCAAACCTGGGTCTCTAGTTCAGAAGGTTCCTCTGCAGTCCTGGTACCTAAAAGCTAAGGAGTGAAATGTCTTTCAGGTATTTATAAGCAGATTTCTCAATTTCTTCACCTGTTCAGGACATCCTTAGATACATGAAAAAATATTTTCTTTCTCCCCCTTACTCCCCATGCAATGCTTTAGGTGATAGAATAAGACAGCTTTAAAGCACCTGAGATTCAATAGTATTCTGAGAACACATGGAAGAAATTAAGATATTAAATGAATTGCAATACATTGTATTCCTGTAATTAGGTGGAAGATATCACAGTTTTTCTCAGAACCCGGAATAAAGCAGGGTGAAACATGATCTCTCTAAATGTTCTCTCTCTTTTTTTTTTTTTTTTTTTTTTTTTTTTTTTTTTTTTTAAGGAAAGATGTGGTAGCAGTGTGATAATGATCTTATATTCACATTCTTCATTACTCAGATATGCTGCAAGAACTGCCATTGTGAAGCAGATTAATGTCACAAAAAGGTAGTATCAAGCACATTACCTCTTGCTTTTCACACACTTTTAAAATAACAATTTTACCCAAGCTTGTGTTCTTTTTAATTATTGTTCTTTGCAAACTTCGTCTTACTGAAGCATGGATTTGAAGACGAGCTTGCACTTTTATTTAAATGAAAGCTGTTCATGAAGGCAGCTGTAATACTGATGTGGATCAGTTGTCAGACTGGCATTAGAAATGGATTCTGGGATGAAGTCCGTATCTATTGCAAGTGAACTTTTTTCTTAATCCACAGGCATGTTAAACCTTGAAGATAGATTCATCTCTAGCAACCCAGTTTGTATAAAATTTTAATTTCCCTTTTATACAAAAATGAGTTTCCCCAACAACAGACTATCCAAGTAGCATGAACTTTCGTGTCTACATGGATACATTTCTTTAGTACAAAGATCCATAGTCGAGCCAAGATCCTTAAAGCTTGTGTATCATCGCGCGTCCCTCTAGTTAGAAGCACTTACCTTAAAATGTTCGCTTGCAAAGTAATTACTGAAAGTCTCTTGAAGGTAGTGAAATGTCTTAGGAGGAGGTGGGAACATCTTAGATATATTTTTCATAGTAGATTCTATTTTGGAACTATTTGTGTTCTTGTGACAGCTTTCACTTAAAAAATGTGAGGTAACTAGATAATACTAATTTGAAAAAAATCAAGCCAATGTGATCCTACAGAACTGCTGGGTTGATTCTTCACAGTCATGCTTTTTACTCATTTGGGCATAGCCAGTGAATTCAAGACCCTCAGGATGGACCTGTGTTCCTAAACACTTGGTTTAGGCACAGTTTTTTTTGTTCACATCTTGGATTATTTGGCTTTTAATAATAATTCTTCATCACTTTGGTTTTTTTCTTGTGATGACAGAGTAACGATCTTACTGTAGCCATATAAAAATATTCAGTGGATTGTTTCATGCATGTATGACACATGCTTCGTCCAGATCTTCCTTGGAGCAGCAACCTAATTATTGTCTTGTAAATCACATTGTGGACCGCTCCATGAACTTGACATCAGTGAGTATTCTAGAGAGCAGACTTGGGGGATAAAAGTGATCCACACTGTGTGTAATTACTCTTAAGCTGCTGTTTGCAGGGGATGTGGCAACCTGGTACTTTCTTTTGCATGTTAACATGTGAAGAATTTTTTTAGTGATGAAAGGTTTTTCTTGTTTCTTGCTGTAGTTCTGCTGCTATTTGTTGCATATACTTCTCAAGAATTTGTTCCTTTTTTTTTTTTTTTAATTTATTTCTTGTAAAAGTTTGTTACTCTTGCTGAAGTAGGTCAGTCTTCATCCAACAGGGCTGTTAACTCTTAGTGCTAAGTTCTCTGAATCCTATGAGGTAAAGGTGGAGTCTTATTTGACTTACTGACTTCTAAGGAGGCAAGAAAATTGCACCTGCGATGCTTTGTGTGTAAGAAGGGGTACATTTCATTCTTTGTTCCAAGAAACCCTATAAATCTCTGTTGCTTTCTTGTAGAGTAGAAACAAAACACTCTTTTTGTAGTCTTGGAAAATGTTAGAGCTGTAACATTGAATGACTTCCCTGGTGACTTTCTATCAAAGACATTTTGATGGCATTTGAGCACCAAACTGCACTTCCTGCATTTTAAAAATCTCTTGTGTGACAACAAAGGTGATTTAGAAAGGCTTTGATTGGGAAGCCTTTAATAGGACTTTGTACTGGTTTCACAATTTCAGTACAAACATTTTTAATCTCGTAGGTGCTTGCTTACAAAAAATACCATGCTTTCTCAAGTGCATCCTTAGTAATGGATCAAGTATGAATGTTTGGATACCTGGTCTGGATCCCTGAAAAGGATTAATTGTGAGCAGTGTACCCTGAAAGAGATGCCTAACACAGAGGAATGCTTTAGTTGTTGACTGTTCCATGTGTATTAAATTTTCCAATGTTCATCTCCATGTTTATTGCAAACTGGAATTGGTGTTGTTCTTCATATGTTTCCTCACTAGCTTGCACCCTTCTGAACCAGGATGGCTTGGTTGCTTACTGAAGTTATGTTTTGTTGGCATGACTTGTCAGTGGTGTTTTTGTGTAGTCAGGGTAATTTATCTGAAAGTTCTTATCAGTCCTGAGCTACCCATTACCAGTATAACTTCCGTGAACAAGTAGAATATGCACAGGAAGAAACATCACTCTTGGGCTTCTAACTTGGTTTCTTGATACAATCATTTATGTTGTTCACTTTTATTGCATGCCATGTAAGGGTTCTGTGAAGTCAGGACCTCACTATGCTTGATAGCATATTGAGAGGTCATTAAAAGACAGCTGTTGTTATAAAAAGGTGTAAAACCTTTGAGGACAAGATGTAGATAGAATAGAAATAGAATAGTAGTGATGGAGGATTGCTTTGTATTTAGCAAGTACTTATCTCCACGCAGAAGTACATCTTGGTGACTATTTTGAACATCATAGTGTCACAAAAAACCCAACTACTATTGTATATATAATCATAGTACTTCTGCACATCTAGGGGACAGTTCTGCTGCGTTTATGTCTTTGTTTAATAGTAGAGCTAGCTTAATTTTCTGATTTTGCAATTTACTAACACAACCTGCAGTGGAAAATGTTATGTTTCGGTTAGTGAAATTGCTTTAATGGGGCTAAAAAGTTGTTCGGTAACTGCATGACATTTTAAAGAATTTTGTGGGTTTTTTCATATGCCATGTGGCATCAGTTTAGAGCACTTGGTGTCCTTTTTAAGGAATGTAAGACTAGAAGGGACCATCTGGGTTATCAAATACAAAACCCTCATGATAATAGGCAACAGAGTGAGAAACAGAGCTGCTACAGAAAGGCTTACAAAGTATTTTTTTCATGTATCTTCCCTTGCCAAAGATAATGAAGATAAAGCAATTCCCAAAACCTGAAGACAAAGTAAAATATATTTTTAATTAAGTAGTGAACTACTGTTTCAGGTTTTATCATGACCAGGAAGCAAAGCTAAAGTGTAATGAATGGCATACAAATTGTGAGGAAAAAGGAAAGTACTTACTATTAACTCTGAACAGGATTCAGAAGACATGATAATTTTGCATATACTTATTGCCAAATGCATTTTCGAAAGCAAAAATGAGCCACTATTTGGCATGCAGACTGTGCATAAACCTCTTAGCAGTTTAGAAGGGACATCAAGACTATTGAAGACTATCTAGCTAAGGCACAACTCAATCATTCTCAGCTGCAAGGAACATTTAATTTTTGTAGTATACATTACTGTCAAGGTGAATATAAGGTAACAATTATGAAGTGATAGTCTAGTAATCAGCTATTAATTGTAAGCAATTTTTATTGGGTTGGTTTCAAGTACATTTGGAAAACCATCATTTCTTCAGAGAAGGACAGTACATGTGTTCCTATAACTTTATGCAGATCAGCACCCGTTACAGTAATATTTAAGATGATTTTAATAGAAGGAGGTTTCTGGAGCCATAAAAGAGGCCAGTCACTTTTTTAGCTCATTAAGGAACTAAAAAGAGTGAGATTCTTGTTTCTTACTGTCTCTTTAAAGACAAATCTTTTTCCGTATTTGGGAGGCACATACTGTATTGCATTAATCTCCAGATGAGATTTACAACTGAGGGAATTTCTTCTTCCCCAGCACTTTCTCCTTTAGGATCTCGGTACACAGTAGAGAGATTCCTACTCTTTTCATGTTATCTCTGATAATTCTTCTGGGTTTTGTAGGGAGACTTTTGTATCGTAAAGTAAAAATACTTCACTCTTGTCTGACTGAAAGATGTAATTTAATACTATGGCAAAAGATGGACTGGCAATGTTAAATATGCACATATACACCACAGTAAATCCACCGGTTCTTTCCTACAGCTCTTACATGAGTTACTATAAACCAGCTTATCAGTTCTACTAGTCAGTGGTAATATATGGAAATACATACATGAAAGTTCATGCACACCTACACTCGTCAGTTCATATAGATGAAGTCTTAGCTAGGAAAGTCATGAGCATGGAGAGCATGGTACAGAGTCAGTTTCCTCCTGAAGACAACTTTTCCTATGCTCCTTTTCTCTTTTTTTTTTTTTTTTTTTTTTTTTTTTTGACATGCCTTCTTGTCTTATGCAACATTCACAGTACTGAAGCCAAAAGTGTCATGATCTGTTTCAGTGGAGCACATAACACAGGATGGCAGACAGATTCTGTCCTTGGAACTGTATAGCTCCCACTTGCTCAGGTTTGAGCTGCTCACAGAAGTGCAAGGATAAAAGCTGGTTGTATTTTACAAGAGTAAAATACACCAGGAAAGACTAAAAATATGGTCTGCTGTTGACTGCAACTGTCCGTTCCCATTGGGAATGCCTGATCTGCTGAGGTGTTAGGAGTAGATTGTGATGGAGTAATACAAAATCTAAAAGTCAGGTTAGCTTGTTAATAAACTATATCCTTAAACTGCCTATGCCTATGGATTTTAAGTAATTACATTTCTGGCTGGCTCAATTTCTATCTTGAAAGGCTTTTAAATGTTACTCTCAGATGATTTTCAGTGATGCCTACAGAAGTGGTTCATTGATCTTGGAGGAAAAAAAAAAAGTATATGCATTAGAATTATTTAAAAATATATATTATTTATTATTGAGAGTTGGTAAATACATGCAGCTCTTCCAGCTCTAATTTGTTAATTTGATTGGGAAATTTGCCTAGTGGAGAGTGTAAGATTTGTTTCCAAGTGTCATGTTTAATTTATATAGTGCCCATACTTATTTAATTCACAATAATTACAGAAATTATCTTAAGACTTCTGAAAAGCCTTTAAAAATTATAGTAACATGCAGTTAAAGCAGTAAGAGAGAAAGTTATTAAATAAATTTGTAGATACAAACAGAAATTTTAATTACAATAGTTGAGGATACTTCATATTCCCATAAAGTCAGCACACAATACAGGAAGTACAGAACACTAGATAATAAATTCTAGAACTTTAAAATAGGTGGCAATTAAAATAGCAGAATAAATAAAGAAATTTTCCCTCTCCCCAATCTCTGTCTTATTTCTCCAGTAATTGTGGAGCTCTCTTTTCCTTCTTCATGCAGAACATTTCCCTTAAGGCAAATTCTTTCTTAACCCTGGCAAAGAAAGATACCACCACAGAAATAGGAGCAGATAGTGTTTCATATCTGATACACTGCTTAAGCTTAATTCTCGCTGGGTTTTTTGCCTGTTACTTTCTACATCTGTTTTTAAAAACTGTACTGTTGGAGCAAAAAATCTACTATCTACTTTGCATTGTCAGTGCAAGCATAGAAAACAACAAATTTGACAAATTAAGCACAGTAGCAAACACTTTAAAATTGCTAAATAGCATTTAATACAGAATTCCAAGTGATATTGTAGCAGCATTGTTCTTATGAAAGATAGGCAGCAGCTGTGCTGGTTAAGCAAGCCGTTTTGTTTCTTTGTTGGGAACTTCTTGCATATTTTTAGTGAATATAATATTTCTTACCTTTTTGTTTCTTGTTTCATGTTGCTTTGCTATTTGCATTCAAAGGGTTATCTCTTGCTACATTCACATCTTATGTCTGCAGGAGACAAGGAGTAGCTTTAAGTAATCCCTTTGACAACGTTTAGTAGACCGTGCTGGGTGCTAACAGTGCTTTGAATTTTATCTCCAGTGTCTCAGGGTGTGATACCAGATAACATTTGAGGAGTTTCAGCAGACTTAGATTGAACAAACCTTCTTTGGTTAAAAAAAATATCCCCAGAAATTTCTGAGAGGCACCCTCCAGCAGACAGAACCCTTCTCCTTAGAAGATGAGGCTAGTTTAAGTAGGCCCTAACATTTATGTGGACTACGTGATTTCCAGAGGTCTCTTTCAATCTCTACCATTCTATGATTGTATAATTCCTCTCTGTAGGATGCAGGAAAAATTTTGAAGAATTTTGTTTTGGTTATAATTCTTCTGTTTGCTCTATTGCCCTGTGCAGTTAGTATTTATTTTGAGTCTCTGCATTTACAGAATGGTTTCAGATCTGCTTGTAGCTGAGATACTGAGTGGTGCCGTTGCTGAAGAACTGCTGAATGAGGGCTCTGTTACCTGGGGCAATATGACTCAAGAAGTGATGCAGTTCTACCTGAAGGGTCTGATGTTTCTGGGGGTGCATTTCAAAGAGGCTCTCAAAGATTCTGGACTGCAAAGGTGAAGATTACCCTACAAGAGACAAAGTCTAGCTGAAGAAATTTCAGATTCTGTGTAGCAGCAGGTAGGCTGCCTGAATCAACCTGTTCCTTCTGTTGGTCCTTAGATCTTTGGAACTGACGCTCGTGGATCCATTGGTAATGGAGGACTCCAGTCTGGGTATTTACAGTGAACAATATATTATTCTGCTGAATGCTTCCAAGTGGGTGTTTGAGATGTGCGACTTTAATATTAATAGTTAAAGCTGCTATGAGCTTTCTCTGTGAACCAAACAGAGCATCTCTTTCATAGATTCTGCATTTGTACTGATGTAATGATTATGAAGTTAGAATCAATAAGCTGAGAGAATTAAACATTATATATGAACACTGTCCTCTCCCAGGGAATCTCATCTGTAACCCCACGCACAATTAATTTGAACAAATCTAAGCAGGTTACTCCAGCATCAGAAGCAGGTCTATATTGATAACAGTCAGGTAACACCTGTATTAACTGTTCAGATTAAAATTATAATTTGAATTAAAATTCAAGTAAGGCCCATTTCCCTTTAACCAGTTTCTTGGAAGTAATCACTGCTGAAGTACACATTGAGCCATTTCATTAACCTTTAGAGGAATGCCTCTAAGTGTTGCTCCTGGGCTGAGATGTTACGCTAGTCATGCTGATGGTCTGCTCCCAAATGCTGAATTTCTATATGCATTTGCATTGATCTACAGCTGGAAAAAGACAAGTGTTCTCAAACCACAACTGTATGTGCTTAAGTGATAATACAACAAATGTTAATTATGGGGATGAAAATGCATCAGTTTTTAATGTGGTTAGTATGGAATACAATACTTTTATATTGGATGGGAAATTTTCAATAATAATTTGTCCATCGTAGGCACCAAGACTGACAGTTATTGCACTGATAAAAGCTTATGGTGTGAAGGGGTGAGACACAGGGTGAGAAATGATCTCAGTAGGGAAATTTGCTGGACTAGCATTACACAGCTGATCGTTGACAAAGAATAAAATTCTCTGTTTTCAGATGGCAGCTTGTCTTCTAATATACTGAGCAGCTGCAGGTTCAGTAGCTTCCTGGGTTCCTGATCAGTGAGGTACACAGCACAGAACTCAAGCCAAGAAAGTCATCTTGGACTGGGGAACTGGGCTTACATTTTGCAGTGGCAATGAGACAAAGGCAGGGCAGCATTTGAATTGGGACTGTGGATGATACTAAGATGTCGTAAACACTGAAGCATGTCCAGAAATTTGGGAATCAGTGTTTAGTCCTGTGTACTGGCTGTCATAACCTGGTCATTACTCTGATCATCAAATTTATCTTCCTGATGCAATAAAAGTAATAAAAATTATTTAGAATTGCAGTGTTAGGCTGTTGTGGAGGTTACCCTTTAACTCTGGCCTGACAGTTTGGTTAGATTTTCATTCCATCATTACTACTGTCTCTTGAAGAGGACAACTAGTCACAGGAAATGCATCTCTGGCTCATTCCTGTAATATTTCTCTTTAATTTAGCCTGTTTCGAAGGCAGGGTTTTCAATCTAAAAGTAAAGTGATACCTTGAAAGCAGTCGTATGTTGTGTAACTGTGAATGAGTAGAAACAAGAGGTATTAGCAGCACTTACATGTCTGTGTGCATTTAAAAGAAAACTGTGAAAAAAAAATTGTTAGAGGAAAAAACAATTGATGTTGTACCATTTGGATTTCTTACTGTGTGAATGGCGAAGTCTGTTGTTGGTGTCGGTCTTTTTAGTATAAGTATACTTTACTTGTTCCTATTTGGGGAATTTCCATAAGGTAATAGTAGTAATAATATGGTTATACTCCCTCAGACAAGAAGAAATAGAAGTGATGCAGAAGATTTTTCTAAGAGAAAGAAAGACATGGTCACAGACTATAGGAAAAAGAAATGGGGGCAAATATGTCCAATAGCTGGTATATCACTAAAAACTAGGCCTGACAGGTTTTTATCATAAAGCAAACCAGAAAGTTAAGTCACACATCTTGCATTATGATTGTTTTGAGCATTTGATGGTATCATTGCCTAGATTACCCACTTATACGTAAGTTGGTGGGTTTTGTTTTGTTTTAATTGAATTAAAACTTGAAACCCATCCTAGCCTCGCCATGTGGAACTGAAATTGCAGTAGTTAAACCTCATCAGCTTTCAGCATCCTTATATGAGGCACAATATCAAATAATCCTCTTCAAATGTCCTTACCCTCACTGTGGTTGCTAGAGTTACAGCTGATGACTGCTACTGTATGTTGTGCTTCTTGGGAAGTCTCAAGTGTGTTGCTTCAGACAGAGACCAGCTCTTTTGTGTGTAACTGGAGAGTTCAAGCTGAGGGTATCCAGAATACAAATGTGTTTTGGTTTAGAGAATTGGTGTGCCTGCTGACGACAGTGATGTTTTGCCTAGGAAACAGGCTGCAATTAGCTTGTAAGGGAATACGATTTTTACATATCATAAAAATATACTTAATGGCAATAGCATTCTATTTTGATTCTTCTGCTGATGATATTTTAACATGAAGCACTATGTTATTTGTAAAAGCATACAAAGATGTAATTAGAGGTGACCTAACTCTCTTCTCTTTACACTGCAACTTGGCATGCACTTGCAGGTGATACGTGAAAGCTGTCTGAAGTCAGTTGTCTGGCTTCTCTGCATGCTACTCTTAGCGTTTCTAATACTATTTTAACATGCCTTCTTTTGAAATGCAGTCAAATTAAGGAACAAAAGGTCAATAATAGGACATCTCCCTTGGAGGAGTTTGTGGCATTTGACATCCTTATCCAAGTCCCGTGTGTCCTGATGACAGAAGCTGGCATTTAGCTGTTGTGCTATTGACTTACTTTGTAGGTGACATCCTCTTTTTGTGTGTGGTAATAAAATGAAAAGTGAGGATATTGCACTTGGTAGTAATGAACTCCTTTGACATTATCTTAAAAGACAGCACCCTTACAGAAGTGTCTGTGCTTAGTGTGTGATTCAAAGTACTTCTTTCATGTGGCTGTGGCCTCAAGTAGTTGATGTGAATATTGTGATTGTAGCTGACTGGAGAATTAAGGTTTATAACGGCCCACCTGAGAAGCCACACCCACAGTCTGAAAAAGGGTTAGACCTGGCTGAATTACTTGTTGCAGATTAGTTGTGTATATTTGTGGGTATGAGCCCTTGCAGGTGAACTCCCCGAAGCACTTTCAAACGTGGGTCCTAACTAAAACAAATATGTCAGTTTGCAGTACATACTTGTTATATAAATGTAACATAAATACCTCTTATATAACTACAGCAAGTAGCTGTAATGTATCCGGTGAATGTAAATAGCTTACAAGAGCCTAAGACCAGGAACAGCCAATCCACATTTGCCTGTATACAGCAATGTTGATTATTACAAAAGCAGTTGTTTCCTCTAAACATGTTTGTTCATGATCTTACAACTGAAAAGAGAGATGAATGTGGTAAAATAAGACAGCTATTTGGCTTCCCAGAAATATTCACAAACAGAATTAGGGCTTTTATTTGTTGTTGTTCTGTTTTGTTTGTTTTCAGATAATGTAGCAGCTCAGAAAATCCTGGTACATAGAGCAAGAATAATGAGTAAAACTGAATTTAAATAGCAGGTGGCTTCAAAGAACAGCTTTCATACTGCAGGAGTAGTTTTGGTACTTAAATGAATCCACTTTGCTGGTATTCATACCTTCCTTTCTTCTGCCAGTTCCTTGTAATTTCACTGATGTAATTGTTAACTAAGTATTTTAAAACCTAGTATAATGATGACATGATATGCCAAACAGCACGGGAAGGAACCTTGACAGGTTTGTTATTTACCAGCAATAGCTTTAAAGGATTAAACTGCAGTTCTTGAACTGATCTGAATGTGACTTCTTCACTAAATTTCTCATAATGTTGAAAATCAAGTTGTGGTACCAGCTGTGTGAACAACAGAGTCTTACTGTCTTCACTGCTTACCAGTTGGATGACTTTGCCTTAGCAGAGTCACTCATAATTCTCAATTACTTTCAGGATAATAACTTCAGAACGAAATTTTGATCTCATCTACAAAATCACTTCTTTAAATGCACAAGACAGTCTGGGATACAAAAGAGAAGAATATTCATTAGGAAAAATGGAACATAAAACCAGAACATGAACTTTTCTATTTTAGTACAAGAGGGTTTTTTTGTGGTGTGTGGGTTTTTGGGTTGTTTTTTTTTCTTCTTTTTTTTTTTTTTTTTTTCCCCTCCTTTGGAAGGATAAAATGGTTTGAACTAGCACATACTGGCTTTATGGCTTTTTCCCAGGAGTATTTCCCATCAAAACAGATCAATAATCCCATTAACCAGAATGACTACTGTAACCAGCTGGTGGGACCTGCTTTCAGGGGCCTGTATGAGTTCAATGATCTGAGCCCAGGCCTGAACCAGCTTGGCAACACTTACTACAAAATGGCATCAGCAGTGCTTAGGAACTTTGTGGTTATTTTTGCTGTGCAGCTCAAGAGTGAGTGAGTGGGTTGAAAATAAACGTCTTCTCTTCCCTAGGAAAAGGTCACTCATTTTAGAGGAGCTGTGTAGTTTGTTGATTATGCTTCTCTCCAGGAATCTCTCTGACGGCAGTCTGCTACTCATAGCTAAGGCAGTAATTTCTCTTGATCATCTTAGTGTGTTGTCCTATTGGCATGGAAAGTTCAATGTTTAATTGCACGGACACAAATGGTTTCTTGTTACCTGTAGCCAAGATACAATGGAATTTGAAGTTCTAATTTGTGTGCTGTACCATATAGCCCTGTGTCAATATCTGATCTCTTGTTCAGACACCTGTCAGAGTCAGGTAACAAAATAAGAATAAAAAATAATGTTCTCTCTTGTGAATTCCCCTCACTGGAGGTAATCCAAAGGTTTTATTTCTTCAGTTTTGCTGGTACATTTACTGCACGCAGCAATAATTATCTCAGATAAAAACCTACCTTACTTTGACTCCTGTTGATAGTGAAGTTCATTATACCGCCATTATAATTATTAATCTCTTTACATATACCTCGTTAAACACTTGAGAAGCAGGCATCCAGGGGATGCTGTTTTAAGAAACTATTTAAGTAATCAGGATGAATTATGTAAGATGTTAACAGTATGTTCCCTCTCCATCCTTTCAAATCTTACAAAATTTGGGGGTGCATAATAATCAGAATTGTTTGAATAATGTTACTCTGTCTATCAGTTCTCTGATACTTTCTACGTATGCATTTGTTCCTCTGATGCAAATTTACCTCTGGGAGATAGTCCTGTTAAAAGCAATAGAGAAGTACAAGCTATGGCAAACAAACAAACAAATAACATCTCTGCCTCCAATAATCAAATAAATGTGTGTCCTGCCAATTGTTGCATGGGCACAGGGCAGTGAGCAGAGGCAGAAATGCAACTAACAGCTAGTAAAGGTCACTTTTTAAAATAAAAGTTATTTGCTGCTCCATTACTGATGCTGTAGGATTCAGAACACAGGCTCTCAGTTATTACTGTGTGGCAACTTTAGGTATGTACTGGGGATCAGATAACCCAAAATAAAGGAGATGGAAATTTCAGAATTGTAGCATTCCATGACTTAGGCCTTTTTCTTTGACAGCTGTCCTGTTGCATGTGGGAGATCGTTCAAATTTACACTGGAATACTATTTTGTTTTGCTGCTGAAGACCTTCACTTCTAAGATGATAGAATTCAACATATAAAGGCCTGTTTTTCTAGTAAAAACAATTGGATCTTTTAGGAATGGACTTCTTCAAAATTAATCTTAAATTTGAAGTTGAATTGTGAAGTGATCACAGTGCAAAATGAGTTTATTTAATAGCAGGACAAGACTATGCTGGTGTGGAAGATGTAGCAAAAGTCTTTCTAGCTTCAGACATTGCATTGAAGGTCTGGTTAAACAAAGACACCAAAACAAAAAAGTACTTTTCAGGTTTGGGGTTCCTTCCCCAACCCCCCCGAAACAGCAGCATTCTTTTGGTAGTGTCTTATATTCTTGCTGAACAGTTGCAACAGTAAAGCTTACGTGATGGAGTAAAAGCATCAGTGAAGACATTTTTGCATCCCTAGATGTGAGGTGGTTTATGCTGGAGGTAGACCCAGTTCTATTTTGGAGTCAGTGCCTCTGGTTCTCTAAAGTTTTGTCATTTGGATTGATATTATTCTAGTATATAGAAAAATACCATGTATATAGAAAAATATCATGCATGAAAAATCTAATCTGGAAATGCCGTGCACTCGTGCACACAGCTTCTGGTTGTTTATTAAGTAACATCTGCTTCAATTAAATGTTTTACTTTCAGTCACAATGAAAAAACTGGTAATAGTTTGACTCAGTAGAGTATTTTAAAAGCATATTAAATATTTAAAGATTTTATTTTTTTTTTTTAGCTGATGGCTTAGAGAAAGGCATCTAGTGTGCATCATCTGTTGGTGATCACACAAGAACACTGCAGGGATTCCTTTTAAATATGGAAATAAACTAATCTGCTCCTCCTGCTCATTCTAGGTGTAGAAAACCTGCTGATTTCATTGTAGTTGCAAGAGTAATTCAAAACCAGGGGTCAGGAGTGTGAAATGAAGTGTCTGTACATTGTCCTGATCTTTATAAGTGCATTTCATAACAGACAAGGACATTTAAAAATCCTGTATTTATAAAGAAAATCATCAGAATAGTAATGTAAACTTCGTATACAGATATGCATAGCCAAAGAAAGTAGCTGCTCATTTTCGCTTGTTAATTTTTATTTTTAATTCATGTTAGGGTCTTTAATTGGCTTTCTCTGATCTGGTGGTAGAAGTGTTACAATGTTTGGTATTTATAGAATCATAGAATTGTGGAATCAATAAGGTTGGAAAAGACCACAGAGATCATCAAATCCAACCTATCACCCAACACCTCATGACTGACTAAACCATGGCTCCAAGTGCCACATCCAGTCCCCTCTTGAGCACCTCCAGGGATGGGGACTCCACCACCTCCCTGGGCAGCACATCCCAATGGCAAACAACTCTCTCTGGGAAGAACTTTCTTCTCACCTCAAGCTTAAACTTCCCCTGGCACAGCTTGGGACTGTGTCCTCTTGTTCTGGCGCTGGTTGCCTGGGAGAAAAGACCAACCCCCAACAGGTAGTTGTAGACAGCAATAAGGTCTCCCCTGAGCTTCCTCTTCTCCAGGCTAAACAACCCCAGCTCCCTCAGCCTCTCCTCACAAGGCTTGTGCTCAAGACCTCTCACCAGCCTTGTTGCACTTCTCTGGACATGTTCAAGTGTCTCAGTGTCCTTCTTAAATTGAGGGGCCCAGAATTGTACACAGTACTCAAGGTATGGCCTAACCAGTGCTGAGTACAGGGGCAGAATGACCTCCCTGTCCCTGCTGGCCATACTGTTTCTGATGTAGGATGCCCTTGGCCTTCTTGGCCCCCTGGGCACACTGCTGGCTCATGTTTAGCTGTTGTCAACCAGTCTCCCCAGGTCCCTTTCTGCCTGGCTGCTCTCCAGCCACTTTGTCCCTGGCCTGTAGCACTGCATGGGGCTGGTGTGACCAAAGTGCAGCACCTGGCACTAGGACTTGTTGAATGCCATCCTGTTGAACTCTGCCCATCTGTCCAGCCTGTCAAGGTCCCTCTGGAGAGCCCTTCTACCCTCTAACACCTGCTCCCAACATGGTGTCGTCTGCAAACTTACTAATGGTGGATTCAATCCTCTCATCCAGATCATCAGTAAAGATACTGAATAGGATTTGGCCCAGCACTGATCCCTGGGGGACACCACTAGTGACTGGTTGCCAGCTGGATGTGGCATCATTCACCACCAGTCTCTGGGCTCAGCCCTCCAGCCAGTTGTAGAGGGCAATGAGATCTCCTCTCTGCCTCATCTTCTCCAGGCTGAACAACCACAGCTCCCTCAGATGCTCCTTGTAGGTTGTGCACCCCAGGTCTTTCATGAGCCTTGTTAGACACACTCCAGCATCATTATGTCCCTATTGTAGTGAGGGGCCCAGAACTGAACACAGTACTTGCAGTGTGGCCTCACTAGTGTGGAGTACAGGGGGATGATCACCTCCCTGTTCTTCCTGGCCACTCTTTCTAATACAAGCCACGATGGCACTGGCTTTCTTGGCCACCTGACCACACTGCTGACTCGTACTTGGTTGACTGTCATCTAATAACCCTAGGTCACTCTCTGAGTCACAGCTTTCCAGCTACGTATGCCCTCTCCATAGCCTCCCCTCTAATTTCGCATTTGCTTTGTTCTACCAAATCCCACCCCCAGCTCATCTATAAAACTGCAGTGATGTATTGTGGAGTAGTAATCTCTGAAACATGAAACCTGAAAGGTTGGAAGCATCCAGACATGAGGCAAGATCTGTTCTGCCAGCAGAAAATATGGGAGGCTCTTGGTCTTTGTGACTACACATAGCTTCCTGTGCTGTAGCAGCAAGGTGTCCAGGGTTTCCATGAAAAGTTACAAATGCTCTGCTCTTCCAGTTTTCCATATGTAGAACATGAATAAATGTGCTTTAATTTCTTTTATAAGGGTAGCTGTGTTTTCATTCAGTTGTGCTGTGTTGCGATTTCCTTCACAAAGTATTCTGAGAATTGTAGGTGTGCTTCTTTTGTAGAAGAACTGATACTTATTGGCAGGGATTTGTGTCAGATTTACTGTAGGCTAGGGTAACTTTTCTTTGCCATCTGTTAAGAACAACTTCAGCAGTATAAAAATACTCACTGTGGGGAAAATTGATTACTTTATAATTCTGTCCGATGAGCCATGTTGGACTAACCAGAAGCCTGAAGGCTTAAAGTGGTGCTTGAGAAAGTACAGCTTTTCACTTTACAGGGAGCCTCTGCTCCTGACAGTTTATGGACTAGACCTGGCTGTGTTCAGGCTGATGAATGTTTTAACTGGTAAAAGATGAGTAGGAAAAATTTTATTTCCAATTCTGTCTTGGACATCCAAAACTAATATTGTTCTGTTTCACTAAGACTTGTTTAACAAATCATCTACAAAAATCAGATTTATTTAGTTATTACTGAATTACTCTGGCTCCTGTAAAATACAAGGCTAAAGTACACTAGAAGGTGATTTTGTAAATAGAGGCCATTCCATTTCTATTGTATAAACAGAGCTTAGTGTCACAGATCCATGTATTTGTATGCTGCAGTTGTCTCACTACTCAAGTACACCAAATAAGGTCTCAAAATAGAGAGTGTTTAGCTTTCCAGGTACTGAGTGAGATCACCAAGTGCTCAGATGATTTTTACTTTTTTTGTCTAAATCTTCCTTCATAGAAAGCTTTTCTGAAAACCTAAAGCTGCATGAAGTATTTGCTGTTATTTCCAGACATCAGAGGACATGCTGTTGATTCTATTTCTTACAAGGCCATAAATAAATGTGCATTGATAATTTGGATTGTCTCCTGTATCAGGAGAAGCAGGTTTGCAAATTAGGATTTTAGTGGTTTTTTTAATTAATTCCTGCGGAAGTTGCTCAAATGATGCACTTAAATATACGTTTCAATGTCATGTTCTTTCTGATTATGACTGGTATTGCTTGTTGTTTGCATAACTATGATAGTTTTAAAGACATTAGTGGTATTTGCCCCTCTAAAATACAAGAAGATCTGCTTCTATTTCCACTGAAATAATAATGACTGGTAAAAGTTTCTGGGGTTCATATTTTCAGGTGAGTCTTTTCACCCTGCAGTGAAGAAAAACTCAAGGCCCTATTAAAAAGTTCCCATATAGGATGCATGTGACTGGTCAGCTAATGTTTACAGGCTGGTATTGGTGCAATCACATTCAAATAACAGAATGTACAGAGTTCTGAAGGTTTGTTTTAAAATTGGGAGCTGGACTGGTGACGTTTTCTGGGTTTAGGTCTGACATGCTAGATGCTATTGATACAACTAGTGTGTAGGTCGGTCTGTTCACACCAACTGTCTGGTCATTGTTGGGTTTGCAGTTTGTACGTGTAAAGAAAAGAGAACTTATCTAGGATTGAGAAATATAAAATGTATCTCTTCTTCATTTATGACTCCAAAAGTAGATTTTAAGTAAGTAGCATCTCTTGTGTCATGTGTAATCAAGGTTGCTTGCAAAACTGTAAAACGTGGTTGTTTTCTGTAATAATGGATTCAGTTTCCATTCTCCATCCACTTTGAAAGAAAACTGTCAAGTTTTTCAGTTGGTTATAAATGTTCAGGTACTTTTTAGTGTAGGTTTCCATACATTAGCATAATTCAATATATATTTTAATATTAGGCTTAAAAAATTCAATTTCATTTAGGTAGCAGAAGGTGTGTGGGTATGGATTGGCCTAGGAATGTGATCTGGGACTACCAAATTGAGATAATTTGCTTTTGGAAATGAAAAGCTGTTGCCATGCCGCACTGAAATGTAAAGCACTGAGCAAGTTTTGCTGTCTGATCATAAGCAGATTTTTCAGTTCTGTCATAGAAAAACTCCCATTTGTGGGGTGGAGGTAATACAAGATACCATGACAGCATAAAGCTTGTTTTTCCTGCTAAGGCGTTACTAAACAGGAGACCAACTACAGCCAATCTTTGTCAAGTGAGCAGGATCACTACCTCCCATCCTTGTGGGCAGGCTGTCATGCAAGTGACAAGAGCTACCTTTGTCATCTACTGATCCCATTCCAGGAGAGTGGGCTCCATTACAGAAAAGGTGATGTGCTCGGAGGGGGTCGGTGCACTTCATAGCCCTGTTTCAGATACCTTAAACTACCAAGGCTGTGATTAATAACAGTGCCATTATTAGCTTAAATGTACAGTTTTCACAGAAATTCAGTGAGAGGCATTACTGAAGTGCCGAAGACTCCTTTTGAGAATTTAGCCCGAGTGTGTGATGATTCTTCATTTTGAATAGAGTTTGCTTCATCATAACTCTGCTTCTTCCTAAATATAAGATGCTTGAGTGGCTCTGTGAACTTTGTAGTGGTGTTTGTTGTATTTGTTTGGTTTTTTCTTCTGCAGGCATATACTCAACTGCTGAAATCACTAGTATTCTATGAGATTTGTGAATTCACACTTCTTAATATTATATTTTTTACAGGTTAGTTCAATTCAGCTAGATGTCTTGCTTAGAATGGCTTCTTGCCTGATGGCAGCCTATGGACAAGAGACAAGAGAGAAAGAAAGTTTAGGGAGAAACTGGTAAATGAACATTATAATAGCAAGTCTGCAAAACCACTTTCATTCTTCCTTTTGCCTTCTGAGACATGCTTACTTTGAATGGGTACTACTGTATTCATCAGTATCACTAGCACACCTAATTAAACTCTTACATCATAGTGGAGCCACAGTTTTACTGTTTTTACTGCGATTCTGATAAGCTGTAAATTGTCACTGATTTGAGAGTTGAGCCAGTAAGTGCTGCTTAAATTTGCTCACCTTGTATCTTGAACTGCTGTGTGGAATGAGCCCTATAAAAGATGACAGGATTTCAGTTTAGACATCAGACTGTGAAATGATCGCAAGGGAACACAAGAAAGCATCTCCCTTAGAGCCACTAACACCTTGAGCTAGCTGCTTGTCTGTAATTACAGTCATGTAATCAAGTATGGAAAACACTTCCTGTGTACTTTGCCTTTTGGAGAAGGTTCTTCTTCCAGAAGGGTAGTTAGTTGTTGAACTAGACTCTAATCAAAAGCATGTATAATAATTATCAGGGGAAAGAGAATCAGTAAAGAAAGGGAGAATTTATGAAGTGTTTGTGGGAGCACAACCAAATAAAACCATGGGGGAACCAGAGATTGATTTGTGGTTTATCTAATAGTCAAAGATGAGAGTCTTAGTGGAATTCTCTCATATCTCTCAGGTCGTTATTTTGCTTGTTCGCAGTTTCAAACAGTAATTTTTGCTGTTTTACTTAGTGTAGTGGTAGCATTGTTGTAAGCTGTATTTCTGAGCTTCAGATTACAATGACAATAACAAAATAAAGCTGAGAAAGAGACTGTCTAAATAAGCTGCTTTTCTGGAATCCAATTTTAGATATGGAATGCTACGACATTCCCTGTGGACCCAGAAACTGTCAGAATTCAAGAAAAATCATGTGATTGTGTGAAGTTACCCACAGAAGAACCTTTCATATCATTCAGTCACTTGAGCAGGTTTTTTTTCTGTTTTCAAATAACTGTTCTTGCAGTGATTTACATGGATTTAAAAATATGGCTGAGATGTTAATAGCAAATTGAATTCTTCTTGCCTGAATTTGAAAGTGTGCTTTAGCTTTCTAAGAAAAATGGAGTTAAAACTCTGGCCCATTTCTAGACTGCCCACATAACCTTATTATTGTAGCTTTTGTTGTTTTTCTTCTATCATTTTTTGACTTGTATTGTCCTTTATTTAGTTTGCAAGCTGCGTTAGAGCTAGGAACATCTCTTTTGATCTATGATTTCTCAAGCATACTTCTGGGCATAATTATAGTCATAAAAATCTTTGAAACCTTTCCACCTGGTGTCTTGTTATCACTAAAGTTGAGATGTTCTATACTGGCACCATTGAAAAAAAAGTCTTTCCTTTTTTAGCCTTCAAACACTTAGAAAATAATGCAAACTACTAAACAAGAGTGTGATTTACATCCTTGTAGCATATAAAAATATCTGTTTCATTGCAATATCTTCAATTCTCCCTTAATCTCTCAAACCCCTATGAATAAAGCATTGGATTACCAAGTAATACCCTTCATCACGAGGAATTAGGCACTTTAGCTTTAGGCTCCATCTAAACCACTGCATTAGGAGAGATGTTACTGACGTCATATTTTCCAAGTTGCAGTTGACTCACACGGTGCCTTCTCTCACCCTTTAAGATCTTGCAGAGATAAAATGTCTGTCATGACTCTCTTAATTCTCTCCTTTCGGGTGGCTTTAGGGCACTGGAAAGTGTATGGTTTTGTAGCTAAGAGACAAGAGTAGGAAACTTGGTTCCTGTTTGTGCATGTGCCAGTGAGTCTGTAAGAGCTTTGGCTATAAGAGTAATAAATTAGAATAATCTTTTACTTAAAAGAGGACTATTTTTCATTAGGGCCTTGATATGCCAGTATCTGCAGTATGCAAAAGGACATCTAGCTCATGATTACCTCCTCCCCTTTTCTCCAGTTATCTTTTAAAACTTGCAGTGGTACCAGAGATTTTGTTTCCTGTATCATTAATTGTGAGAATTCTTTTAGAATTCATAGAATAAAATGGATGGGATACATCTCTGTACTTGAATCCCTATTGCCTCTACTCTTTGGCTTGCTAGCAGTGAGGAATGTAACTGGTACCTGGTGAAAACCTGTCCAGCAAATCCCTTATTTTTAAAGACACTAACCCTGTTTAAGGCACAGGAAGTGTAAGAGTCACCAATGTGGCCTTGAACCATCATTCAGTTGTTAGTGTTTACCAAGAATTACATTCTTACTAAATGTTGTTAAAACAGACCTCAATTTGAAGCGATTTGCTTTGTGACACTTGCTGTGTAATCTTACTTTGTGAAAGGATTTCCGATTACATTCATTTTTTCTTCCCTTTTTTACTAATACACTTGATAGTATGTTGGATCTACAGTAAGCATGAATTCTGTTGATTTAGTATGCCCTCACAATCTGGATAATTGCTTTAGAGAAGCCATTTTAGTTGAGCATTTTATGGTTTGCTGGACAGCTGTTTATCTTGTAGATTATTGATGTTGCAGTCCATAACAGAACCACCACGAATTATGTTGGATTGATTTTATTACTTCATCACACCATTGAGCAGGCCTAGACTCCTTTATTTAACAAAATTGTCACTTGCTGTCACATTCCCCTAGTAGTTTTAACTCCCTGTCATCAAATACTTAAGAAAATGCTTGTCTGTAGAAGACCTAATTAGACAAATTACTGTTATTGCTCCATTGTGGTTCTACAATTTTCTCGTGCGTTGTTTTAAAATAGCAAAAGTCAAAGTGACCTTATTGTCTGCAAGAGAACTGCAGCCTTCACCAGAAAGCCTGAAAGTTGGAATGTAAGGTTTGCAGTTCATCCTCGCTTTGTATGCCCTGAACAACAGCGTTCTCTTTACCCTTGGCACTGTTGTAAACAAGAACCTTTCTGGTCTGCTGAGTGATTATGTAAATAGACAGGGCTTTTATAAAGCATTTAAAGCATCAAATAGAACAGATGAACTTCTTTACAGTTTTTTCTTGTCTAAAGGTAATTACATAATTGTACAAGTTGTGGGGTTTTTTGTTTTGTTTTGTTTTTCTAGCTGATATGCAGATGCCAGAGTCTCTTTTGAGCATTCTTGCTAAAGGGTCCTAAAAATCATTCAGGAAAACAAATCTGCTAGGCTTTCCCCTATTATCAACATCCCAAAATGCCTTTGGCAATGAGTAAATGCCAAGCATTTGTTACTTGGCACTTGACTAGTAACTCATTTATTTGAACTCAAACATGTTGCATAAGTTTGTGAAAGTTATGCTAAGCTAATAATTAAATGCACAAAAAATAACCTCCCATGATCCAACCTTTCCAATTGCCATCTGAATAGTACCACCAGGGCAAAAAACACATGGGACCCTGTATCCTATTAAGCACAGCTGACTGCCTGTTTTTGGCAGAATGTGCAGCTGGCTGTGAGCAGTTGCAGGCTGTTATTCTTGTACTCTGCAGGCTAGGTGTGTGTTGCTGCAGTAAAGCAACTCCTCCTTCTTCTATCCCACTCTTTTTCTTTTTTTTTAGTCAGATTTTTGGTTTTCTTATCCTAATAGCAGTACTTGCATGTTCATTAAGCATCATTTTCTGTCTTGAAGATCCTGTATAAGATCTCTAAGTTCCAGCTTCCCCTGCATGCTCAGGACACCGTGGTTAAAAGCAATTTCCTGTTGTGGTACTGCCATCATTTTTAATATATGTGCTTACTGACTCTTCCTTCTCTGGAGTATTTGGCTACTAACCATTTGGTTTTGCTTTTGAAAGGCTTTATAAATGTATCTCCACCTGACCTCATTTTTCTCTGTTTTAAGATTTGATTCCTATCTTGTTAGTTTATTGTTAGGAGCCCCTGTTAATATCTGACTAGATTTTTTTCAGACTAGTGCTTGCTTTCTTGCCCCAAGATTGCCTTTCACTTTCAGGGAAGAAGTAGCTAAAAACAACTCCCTCATCTTCCTCTGTTCCTTCAGTAAAATTCTTCTTTGCCATGATGCCTACTAAAAATACATGGCTGCAAATCTGATGTACTGTGACTACTCTTAGACCTGCGGCTTGGGAATCTAGTCTGAGGGAAGAATCAATAAACAAACTGTGTAGTAAAACAGAGCTAGTTAAGCCATGTGTTTTAATGCCTTACTTGCAACTTCTGACCTGCACAGTATACTCTGTCAGCAGTCTGCTGCTGCATGTGTACCACAACTGAAAATACGCTGACAGTAGGAACATAAAAAAAGTTGCAAAGGCTTGGTTGGAAGAAGCAGAAATCTGAAAACTGAAAGAAAATTTAAGAAATGCTTTTTTATTCTGATTCTAAGGGACATTTCTTTGTAGAACTCTATTTCTCTCTTCTGTGTCCCATATCATTGTTTTATTTGCTATGAAGTAGAAATACTCATGTCTTCTGTGTCTGGATCCCCTGCGATCCCTGCAGAATGCTTAAAATACACATCAAACAACTGTTTCCTTAATTCTGGCTCCCTGAGAGCCCTACATTTTAATTGAACTTGTGCCAATAAGTATTCTTATGTAATTTTCATCTCAACAAGATGTCAAAAATTAAAGATGGGTTTGGTAGCACAGTCCAGTGTACATCCACTCTTTTGCTTACTTAGTAAATGGGTTTTATCTAGTGTTGCTTAATACTGTTTATATTCTAGGTTTGAAATTTGAAGCATTCTAAGTGGGAATTATGTCTTCATCAGTCATTTAACTTGCTTCTCTGACTGGGTAACATCATAGGTTAATAACCTGAATAACCTCAGAGGAAAGCCACAAACCTGCTTTTTCTTATTTTCTTTATTCAATTGGTATTTTTCCCTTTAAATCGGAAGACTGGAATGTAAACCCAATAATGTTCATGATGATGAAGATTTGAGCAACATAAATTATCTGTATGTAAACATGAGGTGTTTTGGGCTTGTAGCTGAATGAAATTGAACAAAGTCTTGAAATAAAAAAGTTACTCTTAGATACTTAAAGCAAAGTATATTGACTTACTGGACACATGAAGAGTAATTTAAATGAGCTCTTTTTGTTTTGAAGCAAGGCAGAGAATATTTTATAGCAAAGAAATGTTTTATGCTTTTTAAATACAAGGTGCCTTTGCCATTATACTTCCATCACATCACTTGCTTAGGGTGTTTTTTAAGGGCTTTGGCATTTTAAGCATGTTCAATGTCAGTGATAAAACACTAGATGTCTTTTAGAGCAGCCTAGAAATTAACCACCATTTGCAAGGTTCTGAAACAGCTAGTATAAAGTAGTATAAATATTAGTGTGAATGGGTTATAAAATAAATTCCAAACTATATTTCTCAGTTGAAGGCCTAAAATTCATAGTAAAAATGTTTCATGATATATGCATTAAATGGTCAGTGTACTAGTTTAATTTGCAGAAATAGCAGTCCCTTGTCGTTGGAGTTGTCCTTGATCCATTGTCTTTAACAGACTATCAGAAATGCTAAATTAAACAAAAAGAGGAAAACAATTTAGTGTAAGACAAAACTGGTATAACGAAATCCACTTTAAACCTTTATAGACTGTTACATATTTTGTGTCTTTTGTTTTACAGGTTTCCTTTCTGCCTCCAAAGTGTTCTGTTATGGCAGCCTCCAGTGAACAATGACATCCTTTGAAAGATATAGATGCCAAAAAGCCAGACGAAAACAGTGGCCTTGTTTCATTTTTACTCCAACACAGTGAAATGGTGCTCTTAAAGTTTTGCTATTAACTCTCACTGGAAAAACAAAACAAACTTCTGACTGGACCTTTTTCCGCAGCCCTCTCCCAGTGTTCTTATGGATGCTTGACACAGTGACATCATGTAGTACGCCCTGAAGTGTTGTCATAATTAAGTTGCAATGGTTTTATACACCTCCCCATTTCCCAACAGCTTTCTGTCAGTTCTGCATTCTTTTTCCTGGGGCCTGATTTTCCCATGTTACTGGTTAGCAGATAAGCTTGTGGCCTCTTTTGTTCCAACCACCTATGAAAAACGTCAAAGAGCAGATGATCCATGCTATTTCCATGCACTCTGCATCATTATCACCACTCCCATCTACTTGGCACTCTTGGTAGCCTCTCTTCCTTTTGCTCTCATTGGCTTTGTGTTATGGTCCCCACTGCAGTCAACCAGAAGGCCATACATCTACTCCAGACTAGAAGACAAGCACCATGCCAATGGAGCCACGCTGCTCACTGAATGGAAGGCTGCAGGGAATGGGAAGAGCTTCTGCTTTGGCAGTGCCAACGTTTGCCTGCTGCCAGATTCTCTGGCAAGATTTAATAATGTTTTCAATACACAGGCTAGAGCTAAAGAGATTGGCCGGAGGATCCGAAATGGGGCAAGCAGACCACAGATCAAAATATATATAGATTCTCCTACCAACACATCCATCAGTGCAGCGAGTTTTAGCAGCTTGGTCTCCCCCCAGGGTGGAGATAACGCTAATCGGACTGTTAATGCTGGCATCAAAAGGACAACATCAATGGAGTATAAAGGAGACAATACTGGCTCAAACAACAGTGAGGATTGTAGAGAAGATAAAGGTGGAGTTGGAGAGCCAAATGAGGGAGAAGAAAACTCTTGCATTGTCCGCATAAATGGAGAGGATAATGGCCATGTGTCAGACACAGAAACAGATACCGTCAATGGCCAGGCTCATGCCAGCAGCCCAGCAGAGCCCTCACTGGAAGGTGATGCAGAGCTTTCAAAAACACCAAACCACAAACAGAAGGAAGGAGACTCGGGGAGTTTAGACAGCTACTCCGCCTCACGAGAGTCCTTAGTTAAGGTTCGCGTTGGAGACGGTACGGTGGACCAAAGCACTGTCAACAACAAGCTCCTCTACAAAGCTTCAATCATGAAGAAGACTTCAGTGCGGAAAAAGAAACACACAGATGAGACCTTTGATCATGAGATCTCTGCTTTTTCCCTGCCAACTTGGACTTCCTGTGTTTGCAGGAAGTGTTTGACAAAAGAGCTGCAGAGAAATTGAAAGAGCAGCTTCATCACTATTTTGAATACATTGTCTATGATGTTGGGGTCTACAGTTGCCATGGCTGCTGTAGCTTCAAGTTTGTGAACAGTGGTCTACTTTTTGCCAGCCGCTATCCGGTTATGGATGCCGCCTATCACTGTTACCCCAATGGAAGAGGAACGGACTCCTTGGCTTCCAAGGGAGCCTTGTTTCTCAAGGTAAGAGCCTTTCTGAAGCTATAAATGTTTACTCCATATGTGACAAGTTATAAAGTGATGTCATTTTCTCTCAGTCATTTCTCTAGAGTTCAAAGAGACAATATTCAGATCTAGGTTATCTGATATAACCTATATATAGGATCTGTGGCCTAGATACTGTGTTAAAAGTGATGGATATAGATGAAACAGTGGGCGTTTGGAGGTGGAACGTGAGTGCAATTTTAAGTGTCAAAATTTGAACTAGTTTTCATGTAATTTTTGTTTCTTTTTTAAGTAGCCTCTTTAATAAAAGACACAAATTCAAAATTTCATAATGTGAGTACAGTACAATGGGCATTACTGTTGGAAACCAGCTTGTTCACGCTGAGTGTTGATTGTTAATAAGGATCAGGGTGGGTTTCTGTACCCCCTGTCTGTAATTTGCAAACAAAGTAAAAACCTTTGGTATTGTGGCTTGAATAAAAAAAGGCCATATTGGAATGTGCAGTCTGATAATGGTTTGGTATTTCGTATACATCTGAATACAGGTTTACAAAGCCGTGTCTAAGCTCTTTTTATAAACACATATGAGTACTGTGTGTAGCTAAAGTTTGGGTTTTTTTGTGTTTTTTTTTTAATCCTAAAGTGCTGTGTGCAAAAACCGAACAGACATCTTGTGCACTACAAATACTACAAGGGTCATGAAGACAGCCCTTCAACGTATGCATTTATTAGGGATGAAGAGATTAAAACCAATCTGCTTTCAACTGTCCTGTGCTGACTCACTGATTTGCTACCTGCTGGGCAGGCTGCAATGTCTCCGTTTCTTTTGCAGAAAATTAATCCTCTTTTCAAAATTCCACTGGGATGATGAACTTTATTTAACAATGCGAATCCATAATTATGTTACAGTTGAGCAGGGAATAGAGACCAGTTATTATGAAGACGCAGAGATGACTATGTTCTTTTAACTATGACAGCATTCTGGCCCAGCTAAATGTCCATTTTTCTTCGTGTCTGTGTCTTTCTGATATACCGCACTTCATACTTAAAATATTTTTCATTCTGAGTTAAGGCTGTCCTACATGAAATTACTTTCTGTCTTAATTCTACATTAAGTGATCATTGGTAATTTCTTTCTTTGACAAAAAAAACCCATAGATGGGAAAAAAATAATGAGCTAGTTAATTTTAGCTTTGAAACCAAGTAGGTTGGAAAGTTGTTGGTTTTGATGTTCTTAGTCAGCAGCTGAGTGTACATGGAGTCTGCAGACAAAAGCTGCAGGGAGTAGAAGCCTGGTTTGTTTTTGAAGTCTGTGAGAATCAATCCATTGCCTTCAGCAGTCCTGAGGTCTTCGACTGAGGTAGCTGCAAACTAGGAAAGTGCATCGTAACTGTGGCTGGAAGGTGTCATTCTAGCCAGTGCTCTGCCATCCAAAGCAGACAGCTTACATCACTGCTTTTTGATGCTTCTTTTGCCTGCTCTTTCAGTATTTGGTATGTATATAATGCAGTCCAGTCCCGCAGTAGTTGTCTCAGTGTGGTTTCAAAGACAGGTAGGTAGAGAGCCTTGTAGGACAAGAGTGTTCTAATTGATTTCTATTAGTACAGGCATGGAGCTAAGTCTCTGTCCTGTGCAAACCGTGTGAGTTCCTGACTCCTGTGGAACACTTGGTGTTCCCATTCCTGAAGTGGAAAAGACACAGACTGGGTTTTGTTTGGAAGTATACTTACAAAGATAGCTCCTATCTATGTTGTCTAGAAAAAAAGCAAGCTGTTAAAAGTGAGGGGAGAAGACTTGCACAGTTTGAAAATATGGATAAAATCACTTCATGTTTCCACTTACTGGGAGGATGAAACTTTAATTCAAATCCTTTTGGGTGTCAGAAAATATTCAACATTCAAACTGAGAAGAAGGTTCAGAGAAAGAAACTCTCTCGTTTACTGAGTAACATTTTTCTCTCTAGTACAAATATAACTGTTAAGGAGATAAATTATGGGGCTCAGTACTAAATATGCAATGAAAGTTGCATTTTTGTTCAAAATTGTTCAAAACTATTTTGAAGGAGTTGCATTACAGAACAGATTCCTATTGTACCAAGCATTTAACAAGGTTTTTCCTTTTCAAGTACATTCTGTTTCCAGTGAAGAGGAACTGATTTTCCATTGCCCCCTCTTCCTTGTCCTCCTTTCACTATCTAGATTGTAAAGTTCAGATGGAGATTTGGAAGGATTTAAAAGATTTGCTTAGTCATACAGAATTATTTTACCTGAGAGACAGCTCAAAGGTTATTATTAGTGGCTATAATAACAATCAGCTCTATGTACTGCTTTTCATTCATCTATCTCAGGATGCATAATAAAGAAAGATGAGTATTGCTTAACAGAAGGAGAAACTAAAGCACAGGAAAGTGAAGTGATTTGATTGTGGCTTAACACCTCGGGTGTCATAACCAAGGAGAAAAGTTGGAGGTAAATTACAGATGCTTTTAACACTATTTAATACTACTGATGGCATGCTTCTTAACAGCTATCTGTAGACTTGTGCACAGGAATTTTGCTAGCCTTGGTCTGATCCCTTTCTAAGGATGTCTGCCACAAATGGTGCTGCTGGCTTCTTCCTGACTGAGATCACAGACTGTTTTTTCCATCTGTATAGGCTAATGCTTTCCAGGTCAGCCTCCATGAAGTCATGACGATGACATAGTTGTGACTAGCTATTGTGTAAAGCCCATTTACTGCATAACTGGAGGGCTAATAGACATACAGTACTTTGATCTCTTCAAACCCTATCAGTGTTTCAGACTTCAATCCGAGGGTCTCACTGGGACCTAACAGGGAGAAAGTCACAGAAAACATAGCGTATAAGAAGGGGGACAATGTCATTTGCATCTAAGTGACAGTTTTGTGTCTGAAGTGTTAAACCACTGTTCCTAGTCACAGCTAAAGACTCTGAGGAGAAGTTAGCAAATATATAAATCAGCCAATCCATTTTCATACTTTGACAGTCTGGGCCCTTGGGAGACTCTGCCGTGACTCTCTGTTCTAGTGCTGCATTTCACATTAATTTAAAATGCTGAGGAAAAGAGCCCTTGAGTCTGCTTTGTAGGCTTTCTAACTCCAGTTGTCTCTTAAAGCTGCTCTGCTACAGAGAGAGGAGGGAGGTGGGACTGGCACCCATGCTACCGTGTGTCAGTGATTCTAACTAAAAAGCTGGGGGTAATATATCTGTATATAGCATGATGCAGATTGCAGTGCTCTTGGTTACTCTGTAGCTCTTGTGTGGATTTTAAATCACAGTGGGTTTAAGGAATTTTAAGGGAGTTTGAAAATGTGTCTCTTTCAGAAATTGGATGATGATTTTGCAGTCAAATCAAGTTTAAAAGGTATCAGTGAGTGCTGAGAAGAAACTGTGCAATGCTTCACCTGGTTGTAATCTATTAGAACGTTTCGAAATGTCAACATTCATCTTTTGATGGAGGGATTAGTAGCCTTAGTTGCACTGCCATTCACAGGGATGCTGTCTAGGTTGTGGACAGCAATGTAATAAACCCAAAAAACATCCTTAACTTGACCTGATGAGTTACTGATTTGGAGAGTTTGTCCATATTTTTCCAGATACATCAATTGATTGAAACTGTCACTTCTGCTGACAAATGTTGTCTCTTTCTTACCCTGAAGTTGTGATAGCTATAACTGTAACGTCAATCTAAGCCACACAGGACAGGTAAATGCTTACCTGAGGTAGAGAGGTGAATGAGCCATTCTCAAAATGGCTAGTAACTGAGGAGAGGTTTTGGTGTGGTTGAGACTGGGAGATATGGAAGTATGGTGCATATAAAGATGTTCTTCCTACCTTTATTAGCAAGAAATTATTCGGGGGTTTGGCATCTGCCAAGAGAGAGATTTTTAGCAAAAAATAATAATTCTTGCTTAAAACACAGTATGTGAACACAGAGCAACAGGAAAACTGCAGTCCAATGGGGTAGTTTTGAACAGCTAATAGTACTCTAACAAAATTAAAGGGAATCAAAAGGAGAAAACATGTCTTGTGGTTTCTTGCTAAATTTCTGAAAGAACTTGTGTTTAATAATTCCTAAGATTATTAACAGATTTACTTTTCAAATTCTCTGAAAATGAATGCTGTTCTCAGGAAGTACAGTAATTGTGCAGAGAACATGTTATTATTCATCGCTTAAAGGAAACCTAGCAACCTTTGCTTCATGTGCAGAGCTAAACTTGTTTTCAGAAGAGCTGATATGGTGGTAACAGATGGCAGAAGGAGCAGTAGCTCTGGTTGCAGAACTGCTCTGAAGCACAGTTTTTACTATTTGGCACTCTGGTGATGCCTGCTTTGTGTGGTAAAATGAGGGTTCCCTGAATTAACCTCTGTCATTCTCCTTTGTGATATTCATGATGCAGATCTATTTTGCTTGGGTAATTTAAGTTGTTTTCATTGTCCCAGGCCAACTTCTGTGTGTTGTGACCGAGAGTGAGGGGCAGCTTCTGCTGTGCAGTTACACAACATAGTGAGGGGAGACGTTTTCACCTATGGATGGCACAGAACAAGGGAATAGATGTTTCATGACCCCAGTAAAAGATCATCTACAGATTTCAGTGGTTAGAGTTTTTTTTTGTCCTTGATCAGTTTTCCCATATCTACAGTTTCCCATGTATACAGTTATCTACAGATGTATAAAAGAAATGTCTATTACTGTACATGGATTTGTTTAGATAATTCTAGAGCTGTGCCATTTAACTCAGGAGGGTAACCTAAACATTTTCCATATGTTCAGTTTCTGCTCTAAAATGTTAATGCAGGAATTGGGTCAAGGCCAAAAAACTGTCTGAGACTTTTTTCAGAAAGAAATAAAAAAGACCTGACCATGGCACTGTACCATGTTCTTTCCCTTTCATATAATTAATGTTACTAATCACGGTCTTTTTCTCTTTCACTAATGGGGACAAATTAAATCTGTTGTGCAGAATGAAACACTGGGTTGAGAGAATGTGAGTTGTGGGCTTTATTGCTCTTCATTCCTGGATGGATTTACAGCCACTTCCCTCACATTTAAGCTTAATGAAGCTTTGCCAAATAACATTCTGTGAGTTCATGGAAGCATAATTGTTGTTATGTGGCAGGTGAGGAAAAGTAGGATTCTGAAATAATCTAATGCAAATGTGTCTGGAAAGAATTGCCAAGCCCCTAACAGAACTTTGAGTTGACCTCAAAAACATTTTAAACTTCTTCATTTAATATGGTTAAATAACATATTTATAATAATAAATTAGTAATTTAACTAATGTGTCTTCTTTAGAAGCTGCTACACCTCCCTGAAGGCAAAAGGCAGAGCTCTCAAAGTACTAAAAATAAGATAGATCTTTTTACATTATGTCCAAGTTAACTAAAAACCTACTACAGGGAACACAAAGCACAGGAATAAAATACATCATTCTTGGAAGTTACCACTAATCCAAGTCATCTCTGTGGGGCAGGAATGTTTCATTTGTGAATATGGCATCTTCTCTGGACAATAAGATGAATGAGGGCTTGGGCATGCAGTTTGACTGGCTACGCCCATCAGTTTCTTGGGGCCAACTCTTTCATTTCTCTCAGAAAACTGCTGAATTGAAAACCAACCACCCAACCACACAAAAAAAACCCTAAAAAGGTCCACTAATGTTCCATACCATTTGGGATATCACAGAAAAGTTGCACTGAAAACAGAACTCTTCACATTTTCTTTCTTTTCTCTTCCTCCCTCTATTGTTTGCTCATTACCATTATATAGAATGTCTCTAGTGGTATTCCAACAGTTACTGCAATCAGGAGTGTAGCTGAAAAGACACTGCTGTTACCAGCATGCCTCAGAGCATCAAACCCAGGAGGTCTGAACCACCAGTGCCTGGGGAGGTATCACTACTTGTGCATATACAGTTGCTTTACCTGCAGGAATTCAGGGATTTCTGTGGGAGTAAGCTACTGTCAGGTCTACTGTAAAGTCTGTTTCAGTGCCCTGCTCTTACTCTCTCTATGGGTGGTTTATTTCTAAGGCAAATAGTAACTCGAGGCTCCTGCTTAGATGATGCTCTTTATGAATGCATTATTCATGCTTCTGTTTTTAAGGAGCGGTGTTGTTTTCCACAGAGTATGCAGGTGTGCTTTTCTCCCTAGCTAGGTATTTTTCCCCCTAACATGAACATCATCAGCTTGGTTTTTGTCATGAATGTAGATGTTTGCTGCAGAGCTACATACTTCGGAGACTTCCAAAGGCTAGTGCAGAAATCAGTGCTACAGTTCATATTTATTCCAATAATTGGCACCTTCATTTTCAGCTAAGCTGATCAAATGAGCAGTTTTGCTCATTTACAGTCCAAGATGTGATGAAACTATAATGGCTGAAGCTAGAGGTATTCTATGTAGCATCCTGGCTTCCTGAAGGATCCTTATGATTGACCTTTCCCAGCTTTGAGATGATTTGCCCTGTGTAGACTGTGGGCTGATAAAACTCTGTGGAGCTTGTTCCAGGAGTATGCCAAACTTTTATCTGACTTCTGAGTTGCACATCTGGATTTGCTTCCCATGAAGGAAGAGGCAATGGCATATGCTTGAACTTGCATGTGTATAAACCCTTCCTATTGAAGGGTACACATTTTAGAAACTGCTCTATGTAGGATTTTTTGCAATGGCTGCTTCCTGGCAGTGTGAGACTTCTAGAAAATGTGACCGAAGGTTAAGTTCCCCTCATGACAAACCTTCTTGTTTTGTCTATGCGTTATTGGTGTTTGAGAACCTAGTTTGATTCTTCGTGTGTGGTTTCTTGTGTATGGCAAATTTTGAAGCATTAAGGACCATTTCCTTCCAAGAACTTGACAGTTTATTAACACAGCAATGACAGGCTTGAAGCTGTTTTTTAAAGCTGGTATTTAGGTAGCATTTCCTTTTTGTTTCAGTATCTGTTGATGCTTTTCTTGACATCCAACTGTAAGAGAAGTATTTTGCGCTTCTGAGACAGATGTGTGTAAATATAAACTGTTAAAAACCAAGGTACTTGTCATGTTTGCAGCTTTGTATACTCATTTTACTGGAGTATGGTAAATATGAGATGTGCAGTTTTCCAGTTAGCTCTGAAAAGTGCCATGATAGCGAGTAATGTGACTGAATTAAAGTGATTTCCTTCACTCTAGCTCAACTATTTCAGCTATTGGTACTCATTACATTTCTATTCCTGCCAATAAGACTCTATCTGAGGTAGACTTGTTGCCTTGATTTCATTTTCCAATGGATGAATGCTGTTTATTATCTGATACCAGTCTAACTGGAGCCCATACTACTCCTTTGGCCACATAGGACAAGCTTTTGATACACAGTTACAGGAATCCAGAGTTCTGCATCGCACAGCAAGGAATCAGCATGGCATCTCCAGCAGATTGTACTAATGTGCCGTGGCATAGAAATGAAATCTTTTAATAAAAAAGTACTTGATGTCAAGTGCTGTTATGTACTGACACAGCCAGCATGCTGAAAATAAAAATTCAGAGCTGTCAGATTGGCACTTATTTAATTTACAGGCAAGAGAGAAATATAAATATGTAGCAATAGAAACTGGAATTCTGAGTTCCAAACACAACTGTAGCAGGCTTTCCCCTCTATGGAAAAAAGCCTCTTCCTCATCTGAAATGAGGTTTTTACAAACCCCAACAGCTAACAAAATGTAGTGTTCAATGGTCAGGATCAGAATCCAGTCCTAATTTCCAACTCTTGGACAAGTTTGATTACTTAAACTTTGCAAATGTATAATAATTGCACTATATTTTGTACGTTACAGCATAATATTGAAAAAGAATTTGTTTCTGTCAAAATTATGTAACTAGGAGACTTCATTAAACCACAAGTATGTTCCCTAGGTAACTTCAGAGTTTAACAGGGTGTCATAGGCAACTTTCTCCTCTTAGATCCTATTTTAAAACACTGGGAACTACGAATATATTTAGGGATTAGGATCCTATAAATTTCCCTAGACACAGGAGATTGGTTCATGGCACAACTAAGACTATACAGTGATTTTTTTCAGAAAGCAGTATCTGAAGTAGTTCCCTATAGAAGGGTAATTTAACAAATGTACTACTGATGCAGCAAGCTGCTCTCAGGTTTATGGTGAAGAAGCCACTCTGGCTTATTTGCTTACATATGTTTTCTTTGTAAATGTGAATTTAGGAGTTACTTCTGTATTAAGCAGAAAAAAGAAGTTTTATTTTTGAAGTGCTGACTTGGTTTGGTGGAAGTGGAACCTTTCTGCCAAGATCCATGTTGCAGGTGTGAAAGGAACACTACTCCTTGTTCCTGCAGAACTGGCAGGCAGTGTGTGGTGACTCGGCCTGAGAAGCTAATACACCCTTGCAAACAGAGCAGTCTAAAAGTAGTTGCAGTATTTGGCCACACAAAGGCAAGTTTTTATGCAGAATTATAGGGCTTGTAATATTCCAGAGGTCAAGTAGTTTTTCTGTCTGCATATCCCATGGTCTTCCATCTCTGAAATAGCAAAATTAGGCTGATTTCCATTACTCTGTCAATTCAGACTGTATTTAATATACTAGTGCTTCTGCTGTAACTGGGAATTGATTAGGAGGACGCAAGGAAACGTTTTGGGTTCTGGTGGTTGTCACAGATACTTGTCTGTATTGATTATACTCAGAATGACTCTGCTCTGCAAGGAAGTCAGAAGTGTTGGAGAAAATGTGAAATCTGGGAGACAGGTTGCTTTGGATGTACTTCCATGCTGGCACTCCCCAAGAAAATTCTAATTATATTAATGGCTTCACCTCTTGCTATAGAGCCTTCCTGTTGTGGTGTGTTGTTTTTTTGGGTTGGTGGTTGGTTTTTTTTTTGGTTTGTGGGGTTTTTTGGTTGTGTTTTTTGTTGGTTTGGGGTTTTTGTTTTGTTTTTAATTAGCAGAGTGTTTATGAAAGCCCCTTTTCCTCTCTGGCTGAGTGTAAAGCAGCTGCTGTGCAGAGCCCTGGGCCACTGTCCCCCTGTGATGGCAACCATGAGGGCATTTGTTGTGCTCACCCACCTGTGCATAGCAGCAGCCAGTCTTTCTTCTAGGCCACTTCTTGGTCGTTCTTTGAGAATGAAAGATCATAAGTTGGTTTCAGTACACATCTGTGTACACAGGGACAGCACAGGGTACATATTTATTTATGATTAATGGAGATGAGTGTGATCCCATGCATACATTGGTTGACAAGCACAAGGCCTTGTCAGGCACTCCATTAAGGTTGCACAGGAAATTCTAAAGCAAATTTGAGCCGACTTCTTGTTCTCGACTGACTATAATTTATGTGTGGATGTTCAGTTTTTAGACTTAAATCTTTTATGCGTTTTGGAGACACTGAAAATTATTCCATCTGCTTTAGTCAATGAGAGGATTATAAGTAGCATACCCTTGCTATAAGGCAGAAAACTTTCTGCACACTGTTCTCTTCTGTGTGGATGCAGAGATGGCATTGAATGATGTATGAAACACTTTCTCTGCAGCAGGAGACACTGCAAATTTGTAAACTAGTAGAGACTACAATATGTGGATAACAGAAGACAGAAAATCCAGGGTTTGGTTACTGAGTTTGGAAAACACAATTCATACACCTGCCTGCCCAGGTGGTAAAGGATACAACCTAATGGTTTCCCCTCTTTCTATTGGAATGGCACACACTGCACAAAATATTGGAGTGAGCACTCCTTTTAGTTCACCTGTGATGTCAGGCCATGGCAGCCTGGGAAAGAAGAAAGAGACCTATGTAGTGAAGCTCCTAACATCCATCTGGCAGATGAGGATCTCCTCTGAGGCTCTGCTACAGTCTAGTGAGTAGTGAGCTGAGGAGATCAGCCTGGGGGCTGATCCACCAGTGAGTGTGCATCTTCCGTGTCTGCCACTGTCTTGATCCTCCCTGAAGCACGTTAATTGATGGGAACAGTAATAAGGACACCATCAATATCCATTTGGAAACTGTTTAAAAGGGGACTGAGCAGGCTGAGAAAAGAGTAATACATGTTGTTTATTACATACTCTCCTAGCTGGAACAGAAAGTGAAAGTTAACATGGCATTGTTGAGTACAAATGACTTCTAAATTCACTTACTGCAAAACTGACTTGCCAGGTATAAAATGAATCAGACACTTCTTGGCTAGGTGACAAACAAGAAAACCACCCAAGCTGATGAAATTGCATCTGTATGAAATAGAGCTCTGTTTGTTATTTCAAGGTGTCAGATGAAATCTTGTGATGCTCACCTGTGGTTTTGTTTTCTGAGCTCTGGGTATGGCTTTCTTCTATGGGCATTCTCTTTAGTGGTCCATGAAGTGTTGGCACATTAACTGTCAACAGGAAAACCATATGCTCAGATTAGTTTGTTGCCTCAATCTAGATCTTCACTTTCAAATCACTGGGAATTTTGACTTGCAGCTGTCTTAGTCCCGAACTGCCAAAACCTTCAACAGAGTTGAAAGCCTAATATACAACTTGATAGTAATTTGCTTGTGTCCACCAGCAAATATATTTTTAAAAGCCCTGTAACATATGATACAAGGAATGACGCTACGTGCCAGCTTCTCTGGGAGCCTGTCCCCTCTGGGTAAGAGCAGGGGTGTATGCTGTGTTTTCAGATGGTTGTGCTGTGGCAAGCTAGAGCATCTATGTGCTTTGCTGAGACATAGCAAAAATTCCCAACACCTCTGGAGAAGAATGCAAACAAATCCATAATTTGTTACAGAATGGAGAAAACATGGTCAAAGCCACTATTTATTTCATGTTTCATCATGCTCCCCAGACTCCTTTGGCATCGCTCCTTCTGCATTGTAGTAGTAGGCAGATAGCAAAATGAGACTGCTTATAACATTAGCATTACATGGCACTTCAGTAATAGGCTTAGCTCTTGCACGTGAACAGGCGCTGGGATGCCAAAGAGTGGCAATGCAACTGTGACAGAAATGGAATGAGTGGGGGGTATGTGCTATGCAAGTACTGACGATGAGGAAGGAGTCAGTGTGCTAGCAGCAAATGGGATCCCAGTAAGCTGGTGTGCGTGTGTGAAAAAGGCCAGTGCTATGTACAAAGGCTGCACAGCAGGGTTAGAAATGGAGTGGTGTGAACTCTGCCATTAATTGCCTTTTTGTTTCCTCCTTCCTTCCAGGTGCAAGTGGGAAGTACACCTCAGGACCAAAGAATTGTGGGATACATTTCCTGCACTCACTTGCAAGCTATTGCAGGTACTGTCCTCATTTCCGTGTCTCATTTTTTCACTGTTCCTAGGCCTGTGATACTTTGTGCAACAGCAGCACACTCTGCTCCTCCAGGACTCCTGAGAAGGAAGCAAAGGAAGAAAGGTAGACATGTCTGTCCCCAGACCTTCACATTTTTGGTCTGAGTATTACAGCACACACAAAAATATCCCTTGAGACTTTTTTCTTTGCTCCCTCTTAACCAAGTACTGCTATTTAAGCAAATTTTTACTATCATCATTACCCAGCCTTTATCAACCTATACTGTGAGCACATAACCTAAAATCTTTGTACATAACTAGAGGATCAGAAGATACAAACCAGCAGCTGGAATAAGCCCAAATTCTCTTGGTTTTGACCTGCAAATTTAATCCATCACTAGCTAACAAGTTAATTCACTCACTGAAAAACTTCCTTGGTCGTCTTCAAAAGCCACTCCATTATCACATTTACTACAGCACGACACAGCCTGCTATGTGCCTTTCATTTCATGAAACAGTATTTTCTAAGGTCATTAAACAAAATGCAAAAACTCTTAGCAGGATGTGGAAGGCTTTTGGGGAATTATCACTGAATTCTCTCAAAAAAGAGTAAGAAGTTTTTTAATAGCAGATTTCTGTCTGTGAGACATGTGGACTCCCATGCTTCCTATAATCAGACTGGAATTTCATGAAGCTCTGTCAGGTTGTGGTGGAGCCTGCTCCTCCTCAACCATCTCAGGACCTTTAATGCCCTTTTTTAATGATAGTATCTCAATCCCACCACCAAGTTCTCCTTTTAGTATCAGAACAAGGCCGAGGTAGATGGGTGGCCTTATCTCCATTTTACAACCCAAGTCCAGAAGGCAAGGGGAAGAAACTTTAGTAACTTGGGATAATTTTATTCCATCGTTAGTGTCCTGGTGCAAAGTTTCAGAATTGGGACACTTCTGTTTCAGCTGTTTGCCTGAAAATGGACAAAATCCTGACGTTCATGGAGATGTTTATGGAAAATTCTCCATGGATCTGTCCCATCTTCTGCATCAAAACTACCAGCTCTATACTTAAGAGTAGGTATAGCAATAAAACACAAGACAAATCTACCAAGCTTTACTTAGTGTAAGATCAGAATTTAATTTAGCCAGAGGGGAGGTGGATAATCCTTAGTTTTACTTGGTGTAGCTCTGATTCTTGGCTCCTGAGAATGGGAGAACCAAGACAGCCCTGGAAGGCAGGCTGTGTGCTGCATTGTGAGGAAGACAGTGATGTATTATAGATGGTAGAACTTTGGACCGATGCGCCGCAGTATGTCTGGGTTAACCCAGTCAGGCAGCTCGCATTCATTCCACTTTGTCAGTGCTTCAGCTGCAGAGAGACAGACTTGGGAACAAAACTGCCAGTCCCTGAAGTACATTAGAGAGACTTGATAGTTCTAAAGAAGATTCATGAATTTTTCAGCTACATTTTAACAATGTAACATCCTTCTTTGGCTTTCTATTTTTAACTCTGGAATTATGGTAATGTACTGTGAGATTTCTGTTGTGGAGCTGAGATTTGATGCTGTTCTAGTTTAGGTTATAAACCTCCATTTTTAGTCCTGTTCCTTTTTATTACCTAGGCATGTATTCTCAGTTAGTCTTTGGTAACCACATTATGAAATCCCTAAAATATTAAAGAGAACTAGAGGGCAGGGAGGAAGAATGGGGAAGTAATGTTCTATTTTCAAAGTCAGACTAAAGCTTCTTCAAGGGTAAAAAGCTACCTTTCATTTTCCTACTTGTATTCCTGCTTCATACTTTTAGATTTATCTGGTTCAAACTACATTAAAATAGGGCAATGATTTAAGAGTCTAACTGTCCTTTGATATAGCATATTAGTTTATGTAATTAAATGGAAAACTGAAGTTCCCAAGTTTGGCAGATCTCTGCTTTCTGATCTGTATCGTCTGATTCATAACGCTTCACACATTAACAAAATTATCTCAAACCCAGTTCAGGGATGTGAAGCTGTGGTATCCATAAAACAGGCTCTGTTTAAAAGCTTAGCCATTTAAATCATCCGGCTGTACACGGCTGAGTGCAATTTGGCTTCTCCTCTAGGATACATAAACTTACACTTGACAGTTCTGATAC
Source organism: Picus viridis (assembly GCA_033816785.1). Lineage (NCBI taxonomy): Eukaryota > Metazoa > Chordata > Aves > Piciformes > Picidae > Picus > Picus viridis. The sequence goes on along the minus strand of CM066591.1, from coordinate 1,293,198 downwards.
TTAGAGGAGTATAAAATGAAGGGATCCAGCTGCTTCTGGTCAGGACTGAACTGCTAATGCTTGTTTGAGAGATGTGCAGGCTCAACTCTTGTTCTGAGCAATTACTGGTTGGTTTTTTTGGTTGTTTTTGTTTTGGTTTTTTCAGACCTGACATTCACCTTTTTCAATAAAACTTTACAATTAGATGCAGCTTATCCTCTCAGTTCCTTTCCTTTTACTAAACAGTACTGTGAAGCACCTCCTCATTTCCACTGTGGAAATAGCTGCATTTCAGTGACAAATGAAGGGATCCTTTAATGAGACTTGAATGTAATTATTTTCCAAGGGGCTGTTAAGTTTACATGGTTCTTTTGTCTTTCAGTTAATCAGTGATTCATGTTCTGCACAGGTTTTGCTACCTAGGATCCTCCCAAGTCCCTTTGAGTCATACCTTTCCGACCCCAACAAGCCATCAAAATAAAACCTCAAGCAATTCCAGGCCAGGTCCAAACGATGTGGCCTGCTGGATGCTGCCTCATTACTTCACTCGCATCCCTGCTCTGTGTTTACTGTGAATCTAGTCATTAGCAGAACAGGTACCAGCTACTTGTACTTCTCTAGCACCAGCCTCAGGTCCCACAAGCTTACGCACAGCTTAAGCAGAACTCGGCTCAGGACTGATAGATCCCCCAGCATCTGAAATTCTGACCATGCAATTGGGGGCAGCTTCATCACTACGCATCCTTAGGAAGTGATTCCACCTTTCTGCAGACAAAGTATGGTGTATCCACACCAGGCTGGCCTGCCCTTGCCCTCTCCTCTCAGCTGTGCCAGGCAGTGTTGCACTTGACTGGGGACCTAACACAGCTGAATAAAAGGTGGTGGGTTTGTTGTTGTTTGTTTGGTTTTTTTTTGCTGTTTTGTTTCCCCAGCCTATCCTGGACTGTTGCAAGTGTGGGGGCCCATCTGATCTGTGACATAGTCAGGTGTGACACAGCCTACCCAGGACTAAGCTGAAGCTTTTGATTGTGACTTGGCAACAATCTGTCCTTTTGACCAGGCTGTACAGCCTACATTTAAAGCTCATCTTCCCCAGGCTCCCTACCAATATATCCCATGGTGCTTATAACTGCTGAGAACTTTTAGTTTTAAAAACCTCCACCAGATCTTTTAATCTTATCTGATTAGGCCTGTTAGCTACTCTTATCAACCACTACAGTGCTCCTTCTAAAGTCTTCGAGTAGGACAAAACATCTTTCTCTGTGTTTAGTACCTACCTGCAGTTCTAACCAAAGCCCAGGGTTTTCCTTGGGCATTTCCAATGTGACTGGAAAGGGTAAGTATGATTATCATATAATCAACAAAGGTGAAGTGTTTATGCTGAAGGGGTTTCCCAAACTACCCTTTCACCCTTCCACAAAATCTGAAGAACTTCTAAAGAATTCTGAACTGCTAGCTACAGGAACCAGTCACAACACAATTATTTGCAGTTTTCCGGGCCAGTTACTGAGGAAAAGTGTGTAGAGCAATTACTACAAACCTGTGTTCTCTGGTTAATCACTGGCGGCAGTCAATCAGATCAGTGATTCTCTCTGGATGTTTAATTAAAGCTGAAGGCTGGAAGGAAATTTTGAATGTCAGTATGTGGAGTTACTACCCAGTTCTCTTCTGTTAGTATTTACTGATGCTATCTCATTCCAGCAGCAGTTTGAGATGTCTGCTCCACTGATTGTTCTGGATTCAGTTTTGGCTTTTCCTCTACTTAAATGTCTGATTAGTTCAGTTATCTTCATCTCCAAAGCTATTGATTACTGGGAGTTGGCAAGACTGAGTAACTTTTTCATACAGATGTAAGCAATACCTGCTGTGTAGCTGCAGCAAGCTGGATACCATTAGTTTATTAATCTCAGAACACAGTTACGTTCAAGTGGCGTCAGAGGACTCTTTGTCATGGAAATGTAGCTCACTTCATTGCTCGTTCCACTTGTGTACTGAGTGCAATTACTTCTATGACCCCTAGTGGGGATAATCAGAGATGCCAGACTATCACAAGCTACACTTTGCCTTAAAAGAAATCAAAGTAATCTGCTTCTAAAGTTCCAAGGCTGCTGTTTCTCTGGGAAAGGGAAACACCCTGATGCTACGTGGTGTACAGTGCAGCTACAAAGGCTTGGCCATCTCACTGAGGTTGCCTTGTGTCCCTATGTAGTTAATGCTTTTTTAGTAGTAACAACCCATGTTACCAGACACCTTTCACAATACCCTCATAAAATGTTTCTGCCTGTCTTTTGCTTTTCCTAAAGTTTTCTGGTTTGAAGACTTGTACCTTTTGTGTCTTGCAGTGAAGTGGGTTTGCTATGTTCTTGGTGCACTCTGTGACAGGTTGCTGCCTGAGTTTTATGCCTGTGTGGTAATGGCTACACTGCTTTATCACTCATCCTAGCAAAGCCGTGCTAGAAGGGTAATTCATAGAAAATGCAAGACTTTGACAGTTCAAGAGTGCAACAGTGAGTTGTATTCTTGTCAACAAGCACCATGCTTAAAAGCTTGGTTACAAGGAAACAAAGGCAGGCCGGAAGAAAATAGTGGCCTAAGGAGATGATATAGGAGAGAAAGATTCAGATGCTGCAGCAGGAGCACAGTCCCTGAATTTGAATAAGCTTCACAGGAATGAGAAAGCTGGGATTGTTCAGCTTGAGGAGAAGATGACTCAGGAAGGATCTTAGCCAGGTGTGTAAATACCTGATGGGAGGGTGTAAAGAAGATGGAGGTGGATTCTCTCCAGTGGTGCCCAGCAACAGGATGAGAGGCAGTGAGCACAACTTGAAATGCGAGAAGTGCCATTTATACAAAGGAAACTGGTCCTTATTGCAAGGGTGACTAAACACTGGGCAGGTTACCCAGAGGTTATGGTGTTTCTAAGCCATGAAGATATGCAAAGCCTGACTGGATATGGTCCTGAGCAACCAGCTGTAGGTGGCCCTGCTTGAGCAGAGAGGTTGGACTAGATGATCCCCAGAGGTCCCTTTTAAGCTCCTGCTTTCTGTGAATCTGTAATTCCATCCATATCTTTAGTTAGGCAGTGTCTGTTAGTCACGCATACCTTTTGTGGTTGGTGTCACCTGCTCCAGGCTGAATTTATTCCATGTGACCTACTTCTTGTGCTTTTGTCTAGCTCTGTCTTCACTGTAGGGCTCTCCTCTGCTGTTGTAGCAAGAAGCTTTCCAAGAAGAGGTTGGTCTGCATTTCTATCACACTGTGCTTAGGGTACTCTGTGAACTTTAGCAACAAGTAACTAGAACTATAGGGTATGGAGTAGATCCAGGAAGCACTTAAATCTCTTTATATGTTACAGCCCAACTGGCAAAGATTTGTTGGCAGTAGCACATGAGTGGAAGAAAAAAAAAAAAAAAATCAGATTATTTACTGTTGGAATTACCAATCTGTAAAGATGAGCCAGTAGCAGAACCCATACAAAGTTCTCTTTCCCTGGCCATGTTCTTGTCAATAATTCTTCTAATTATGTAGGATTATATGAAATAATGCATAGGTGAGTGCTTCTGATTCAGTTTCTATTTAATTATTGGTTTACCTCCCCCTTATAAGGTGCTCTTGAATGTCCAGCCCTTCACAGGTTAATGGTGGTAGGAAAGTGAAGTCTGGACGTTTGTCTATGTGCTGACACAGTTACAGTGTGCTGCCCAGGTCACATTTCACAAGTCTATGAAACATGCTGGGGACAGCTGCAATTGAGTGATTAGCAAGCTGTGACTTAAATGTTGGTCATCTCCACGGCAGCCACTGAAAGCAGCTTATGTACATACCTAGATGATGTTTCTAATTATGTTGTACAGCTTTTTAATAGCTGGCTACAAAGTAGTAGATGAGGCTAAAACAAAACTGTAGTCACAGTAAATAATTTTGGCTTTGCTACTCTTCCTTTCAGGTGTGACATTTGAAAGTCTTTCATTCTGAAGACAAGTCACACTGTTCTGATTTGACATATCAAGTCTGCATCAGCTGTAACGGTTAACTATAGGTACAGCAAAAACAAAAGCAAAGGGAAGACAATATGGTGAACAATTGTTTCTAGAATATCTTTCTGCTCCTTCCCCACATCAAGTGTGTGCTGTAATCACTTTAAGAGAGACAGTAATGAATTTTTTCCTAGATGTCATCTTGGCCTAATGTGCCTGAAATTAAGTGTGGTTAGCTGCTCTAATTACAGAGCTGGTTCGCATGTCAAATGGTTTCACAAACAACAAATATTGGGCAACCAATCACTGTCAACTCTTTCCTGTTACTCCTGTAAAATGAAGGCACCTGCTCAGCACAGGTAGCCCACTGGAAGTTCTCTACAGCTGGTCAAAAGGCTCTGGCTCTTTACCTCTGAAATACTGTGCCCCTAAACCTGCAAAAGTAGAGGGGGAATGTGCTTCCCCTTCAGGCATTCTTATTTGAGTGCAAACAGAACCCTTGCTCAGTGGACTACTACAATATGAGTAAGTTGAGTTTACCACTGATGTGTGTTTACTAATAACGCTTGAAAAGTAGTTTTTTTTTCATTTTTTGACATTAGAAACCAAAGCAAGATCAGGAGGCTTAGCCTAGAACATGCTGTCCAGTTTTGTCTGAAGTACAGATTTTGATTCTGAACTACAGATTATAAATGCAGGGCATCAGATCATTCTCCTTCTGTGCCTAGAACTATCATCATTTTGCATGGCTCACTGCACCAGATTCCTTGTCTTATGAGTGATTCCGAGAGGGGGATACTTAGATCATCACAAAGTATGGCTCCTAATGACTGTCACACCAGGCTAAGCACTGTGTATTGAGGATGCTTTTGGCCACACCATGTTTTATCCTGCTCCCTTTTTCCTCAGCATGTCTAGCAAGAGCCTGGCAAGTAACACGTGGCTGAGTAACATGCTAGAAAGAGGTCTTACTTCTTGGTTTACTTATCCGTTGGTTGGTTTATCTGCTACAGGAGACACTACTGTTCGATGTGAGCAACTGGACATGCTTCAAGATTGGCTGTCTGAATTCAGAAAATCTACCTCCTCCTCCAGTACAGCCAATCCAGAGGAGCTGGTGGCTTTTGATGTAATCTGTGGAGATCTCAACTTTGATAACTGCTCCTCTGGTAAGAGTGTGTTCTTTTCTTCATGCCTACCTATTCCAAAAAGGAATGGGAAAATTCTTGATTCCTGTAGGTAACAGCAGTATACTCTGGTGACTGGCTTTTGGAAGGAAAGACTTCATTGCTACAGATGCTTCTAAAATAGGTACTACCTGAGATGAGCCAAGGAGAGAAGCTCACATTTAGAAGCTATGCTGAGTTAAGCATAGTATTTTTTTAAGGCACCAAGAGCAATAATTTGTGACTTAGGGTAGCAATAATGAGGACAGATCCAGTGGTGTATTTACTTGAATTAGGTTGCACTTAACTATCCTTGAACTGTAGTTACTAAAGATGTGTATGTTATGAGATTTTTGTTGATGAAGTAGTAGTAAGCCTGTGTAGCTAAAAATCATTTGGTAGTGCTTACACACAGACAGAGGAGATTTATGCTGCAGAGAGAACCAAACATTGCTGAGTCAGTCCTGAAAGAAATTAACTGACCTGTGTACTTTGAGTGTTGAGCTTAATACATTTTATGGGGTTTTTACCTCTATATTTGGATGTGGAAGGCACTACAAAAACTCCACAAAACCAGTGGGTTCCCAGAGATGGTAACCTTTTCCAAACACATACGGTCTGGGTACAGAACACTGTTTGTGTAGACTGTCTCCCTGCCTGGCCCCTGCTCAGGCATCCACCAGTGTTCCCTTATGCCCTTATATGATGACAGTTGACTGCTGGTTTGGAGCTGGGGAATGACTGAAAGGCCTTTTATGTGACTGGGCCAGAATGAAGCCCTGAAGTAGAGAGGTAGAGACAGGGCAGGTAACAGTGAGACGGTTTCATCCTAGAGAGTTCATCTGTGCTGTGTTATCAGGGAGATGTACAGCGAACAGGTGAGCTCAAGCTACAGCATTCCAAGTGGGATTCATCAATTCCAACAAGAGTTTGTGGAGTTACAGGTGAATTTGTGAACATTAATGGGGTATAAAAGACCATCAACCCAAAACAGTCCTTCTGTTCAGTTCTAGCTCATACGTATAAAAAAACTTAATTAGAACTCAACCAGTCATGACTATATAATTCAAGTAACTTCAGAATAGTTGGAGAAGTTGATGGCAAGTGTTCTGACTGGTAGGAAAATCCATTACGCACTGTGGAAGTGAAACAGCAAGTGGTCATGGCCACAGACTAGTGTAGCTAAACATGCATTAGGATCAAATATAACAGCAGCAGCAGGCAGAGGGAGGTTTTTTAGGGAAGAACTATGGTCAGTAACACGCCTTCAGCTGGCTAAGCTGCTACACAGACAGGCTGAGGTGGCAACTGCAGCAGTCCCGAAGAAAGGAGAGAGAGGCCGAGGATGCAAATGGACACATCTGCTGTGATATGACTATTTCACTTGCAATGCTCTTGGATGGATGGAGTGGCCTGGAGGCAAAGGGAAATAAACAGCCTGCTGCATACCAAAGGGGAGGCTGCCCAGTCAGATCCAACTCAAAAGTAAGTGGTGCTGTGCAGCAGGAGGAGTCATGAGTAAACCTCTGAGGCTGAGCATAGTATTCTCTACCCAACAAGTTGTGGCTCTCTAACCAAGATCCTGCACAAGCACCAGAGTATAATGAATACTGTTGTGACCTGTTGTCTTAAAGTAGAAGTGAAAATAACTATTTGCTTCTGCAAATAATAGTGGTAAACACTGTAACTGCTACTAAAGACTGAAAAGTAGGTTATAAAAATGCATATTAATGTTTGCTAACTCTGCAAGGGGAGGGGATGTAAATAAGTGGCAAATATACTCAGCTTGGACACTGAATGAAGCTGGCTATGTCATTTATTTTTAGATTGGTTTTTTCCTTATGCACTAACCAATGTTTTAACGTTTTCTCCCTTCATTTTTACATTACTCATTGTTTTAGGGACATTTGTTAGCATTTCAGGGAACTGAACATCTTGAGATTAATTTTTTTAAGCAATAATCAGCTTCCTCTAATTCTGTGTATGATTTTCTGTATTCTTTGCTACTCCACAGACTGATAGGGCAAGTAATTAATGACTCAGTGAATATCAAGCTTCTATTCTTAGATGTATTGACAGTACTGTTTTCAAAGATCTCCCAGTCTAGGAGCGACCTTATGCTTGTGACAAGTTTTCTGCAACTCAGTTTTCCCCTCCAGCTTTATAGACAGAAGATAATGACAACACTTGTATGGCAAACTTACACTTAGTGGGAACATTACTGGAAAGTGAGTTATTCAGGTTGCTTTGGACTGACTTGTGTAAAAGGCCATTAGTTTTAAAACCTTTTAGCATATGATAAAAACCCTTCCTCTCCGATGGGTTAAGCCTGTCTCATCACATGTGCCTTGTTGCTGTCAGTGCCATAATTGCAAATTAATTATGTCAAAATTTTAATCTATCTTGGTTTTGAGGAAAATGTTGTAGACATCTCATGTAACAAGGGAAGACCTAGAGAAATGAACAAGTGCACAAATCGCATCATCTACTTTTCCATAAAGATTAAACAAACCATTTGGCTGTTCAGACAGAAAGCAATCCTCTGCAGTGCACACCTAGCAAATATTAGGGAGGGTCAGTCCTCTGACCCTCTGCCACAGCTCTGGGGGACCCTGGCAAGTTACTTTATCTACCTCCCTGAAATACAAGGATGGTCTCTAGAGCTAGCTGTAGAGGGGATGCAGAAGGAAACTAGAAAGGCATAATGAGATGGATCAGCTGCTGTGCAGGCAGAGGCTGAAGGACAGTCATCTGTGTTAATAACTGTTAATACCAATGCGGTGCAAGTGCCGGCGGCAACGAACACAGTGCTGCTGCACACCACGGCTGTGCTCTTCTGAACAGGGTTGGTGCTTTACACAAGATCTCATGTGACTCTGGCAACACGTGAGCTGCATTCTGAGATACACAGCTCAGGGGTCAAAGCTGTGTTTCTGACTTCAAAGGAGCTCCTTTTCTTGTGTACTTACATATTCTGTTGTCTTGGTGACACAGTGACAGACGTGTTACAGCAGCAGCTCCAAACACAGGCAAATACTCTCTTGGTCCCCAGAGAGAACCTTCAAGTGTTGCTGAGAAGTTTTAACCTTGCAGAAGGTGTAAATGCTGCAAAAAAGAAAGTTCTTGGGAGCTGGTGCCAATTTTTTTGCTGTTTAACAAAGCCGGAATTGTAGCAGCTGGTATTTTCAAGTTCTGGTTGTGCTTGTTTCCCAGATATGGGAAAGCAGCATGTTAACAGCTCTGTTACACAGCAGGCACAGAGCTAGAATTTGCTCGTTTGTTCCGTGTCTGACATTCTGATGTATATATTTTTGTAGATTATCTTACTACATAATCTAGAATTTTGATGGAGTGTATGGTTCAAATGCAATGAGTACAGTAGCAATTAGGAAGAAATTAAAATTGATAGGTCATGCTGATTATGTTTAGAATGGCTTTAATGCTGCAGATAATATTGCAAGCAAGTTATCAGTTGCCTGTCCTTTCTCTTACAGCTTCTAAAAAATGCAATCAGAATCAAGTAAAGCACAAGCTTTTGTCTTCAGGTTAGGGAGATGTGTTTGTACGCCCACAAAGAGCCATTTACACCATTACTGAAGTCAGTCCAATTCTCCACGGGGTGATCTAACAATAGTTTTGTACACCCAGTAAGCAATGCAATGTCAAAACTTGGACAAGTTTCACCTCTCTTTACAGCTAGAAACTACAAAAATGGCTTTCACAGGAAGACTTTGTAGGAAAGCACTATTATTAGCAGGAGTTTGTTGGGGTTTCCGATCAAGACACGGTATTGCTGTGCTGTAAATATACTCCTGATCTGGGTCAGATCAGCCCTATAGAAGTATAAAAGTGGGAAGGAGGACTTGCCTTTTCCATTGTGGCAGAACACACAGCTGTTCACAACATGCAGCTGACGTGCCTTTTCTTGCACTTGTTCTTTCCCTGCAGAGGACAAGCTGGAGCAACAGCACTCTCTGTTTACACACTACAAAGACCCATGTAGAATTGGTCCTGGGGAGGATAAACCGTGGGCTATCGGTAAGACCTTCTCTTGCTGTCTCTGTAGAGCAGTTAGCTGTCTGTTGCTCACAGCATGTAGTTCAGTTACCTGGCAGGAAGAATTTGGCGGAGACCAAATATTTACAAGGGTTATTTCTGTAGCATGTATTTTATAAACAGAACAGTGTCTTGGTGAATTACAATTAGGAACCAGAGATAAACTTCAGTCCAGTTTCTAAACTTCTGTATCATGCCTTCCCACACCTGTCTGTCTTGGAAAGTAATCTCCAGCTTACTTTGTGAGGCAGAGGGTAAGCCAGATTCCTGTTTCTGTACTTCATGCATGCAGTGAAAGCCTGCATTGTTTGATCAGAACTTGGCGTTCTATAAATAACGTAACAAAGCAATTAACCACTGTCAGCATGCAGGGTTCATTTTATACAAGATTTCCTGGAACTCGGACAAATTCACACCTGGTGAGTCTGAGGTGAACTCAGTGAAATTTTAGATCAGGAATTAAGACTTTCTTTAGGGACGCAATTATAACTGAGACAAATCCTAAAGGTAAGAAGGTGTGACTAAGAATGTGGCTTTTCACTGAAGAAAACTATAAAAGTAAGATTCACATGGGCTGAAAAGCTGGAAGGGAGGAGGCAGTGCTTCAAAGGGTGTCAACAGTAGGGAGGACTGGAGAGGAGAGAAGTGAACACAAGGCACTTTTGGTCAGAGTGGTCTCCTCTTCCCCAGACAGGTCACAGGTATGCTGGGACAGTCACATTTCCCTTTCTGTTCACAGGTACCTTGTTGGATCCTGAAGGATTATATGATGAAGAGGTGTGCTCTCCAGATAACCTACAGAAGTATGCAATTCCTAATCTTCCCACATGCTTTAGACAATTCCTTAACAAGCCAGTTCACTGCTTGCTATCTAACATTTCAAAAACTTAAAGCTGATTATGGACTGTAAATATAATTTTTTACTCAGGGGTACTTGGAGAAGAGTTAAAAATGGGGAAGGAAAACCACCTGCTTCTCTAATAGAAGTGGCTTCAGTGGGTGTAAAGACAAGAGCAACTGCAGTGCTTTTATGTCTCTGAAGTTGGTCCTACCTGGACAGACCCCCAGTACAAGAAATTCCAAGTCCTATGGAAAGGGTACACTGACAGCTGGGCTGAAACTCTTCTTGCAGGCAGCCAGTTCTGTGGTCACAGTGCTGCAAAGGACAGCGGGAAACAACAGGACACCTACTTTTCCTCAAATAAACCCATGAAGCTTAAAACACCACCCCCAACCCACAGCTTCTTGCCTATTCTAGAAAACTTGCAGCATTTGCTACACCTCAAAGCAAGCTCACAAAGAGAGGGGAATTAAATGGTACATTAGACATGACTAGGAATACAGCTTAGTTATCTATTAGTGCAGCATTACTTTTAAGAAGAGTTTGGTGTTGAGAAACAGGTGTCTTTGGTTTCAGCTAGGCGGCTTATGAGAAAGACAAAAATCTTAATTTGCAGAAGTCTTGGGAAAAATGTCTTGAATAGCTGTACTGTTTGCTAAATGATGGGCCCTTGGAGAGAGGTTACCTTTTGTATGGCTCAGAGCAGCATGTAACGAAGGTGATAATTCTGTACCTTCTCTACATTTCAGGCTAATTTAATACATTAACTAGGTTCTTGTCATGACTGACTAGAAAAGATGTTCTAGCTGTTCACACTGCAGAGGTAAAGTTACATCAATGAATGAGGTTGTGCAAGTGCTTCAGTTAACACACAGAATGGAAATGGTACCTTATATAAGGATAGTTAATGTTTGCGTTTTTACTAAATACAGTACACTGCATGATATAGATGGAAATTCTTCATGGAAGGCTTTAGGTGAGGCTACCCCTTCAAGTATTCTTTGCATCAGTTCTGAACAAAATCCTTATTTTGAATATACCAAGTCACCTCACACGTTACAAAGCCTGCAAAATTCCAGGCGTTTCCATTCACGTGTGGAACACATTCATTTGGTACATGTGGAAGGGACTTCTGGAAAGCAGAATAAGGTAATTTGGCCCTCCAATCAAGTTTGCAAATGCAAATCTGTATGGTCTATGTTATGGTTCCAAGAGATGACTTGGAGCTCTTAAAAGAAAAAAAAATAAATACAGAAAAAGCCCCAAATGCTCACTGTTTTCAAGTGGCTGTTTGTAATTTGGTGACAGGTTATTTTATTTTATTCCCTGAATAAAAATTGCTACCTCTATGTAGTAATTAAGTTCCACTGACAATGACTGATAGCTAAAATGCCATAAAGTGTTTAATAAAAATTTAAGAGTATTACTTCTACTACCTATGTCCAGCACAGAAGTATAACTGGAAAACATTCCTGACTGCAAACGGTGTAGGTCAGACATTTTGCCTACTAAATGTGGCTTTCAGTTTTCTGCAATGCTTTCTAGTTCTCCTCAACTGGCAAAACCCCCTCTATTAGACCAGAATTTCCACTAGCTTTTGATGCAAGTCTGCAGGGGAGCAGGAATCCATGTGTGTGTATTACAGAGACACGCTTCTATAGTAGAGAAAATATCACTGCCCTCTCCACAAGGGACTGATCAATGTAAAACCTGCTACGTTCAGTCAGAGTTACAGCCATTAAGGGAATCTGGGCTTTAAAGACATTTAAATGTTAGGCAGCACAAAAGCTGTCGAGCACTGCCTAGTAGCTAACACAATTCACCCATATATGCAGCAGAACAGGGAACAGCCTCAAACTGATCCATTCTCTAAATTTCCAATAATAAAACCTTGCTCAAGCCCTGCAGACATTTAAATTGGCAGCGTAAGCTATTCAGAGAATTATTTCTTCATCAGCACTCTTCTCTAGTTTATAAATATAACTAAGCAGTTCGCATTACTGAACTAATTAGGCCATAAAAGCAGCAGAACAACTCGTTCTTGATATGAAAGAGATATTTAAGTACACCATACGTAAAACATCAGACTAGAGGAACACGCTTGGTGCAAATAATGAGCCAGTCATTTATAATTATAGAACAACTAATAAGCTAGCTGTAACAATCTGGGCCCTGCCACAGTGCTGGAAGCCACACAAGCTTCTGTTCAGAAGCGTTTCCTGAAATCCACACAAATACTCTCACAAAGATGATTGTCACCTTCTAGCAAAGCACTGGAACAATCCCAGTTCCATCTCTGAACCCTGAACAGTCTGGCACAGGACAGCACATTACAGCACTGCTAAAACAAGATCTCAATGTAAATACTTCCAGTCTGCACTGCTGGACAGTACTCAGCAACAGGCTGCAACACCAGTATGAAAACTTCCTTAACTCTAGTACCTCTCACCTGAAGGAGAGATGGTCCCTTGAGCTTTGTCATGAGGGGGTAAATTTTGCATTATGGCTCCCTTAGCTATGCTGTTCTGGCCACTGCAGCCGCACTCAGCACTACAAACCAACCAGCAGACAGAGTTTTGACACTTAATTTGAGATTTACTCAGGACTGAAAATATTTCAGTCAAGTTCCAATTGCTTTTTATCCTCTTTCTTTCCTATCAAGTGAGACAATTATTCTTGTGCAACTCCACCTGAATTTTTTCACTCAGACATAGCTGGTTATTTTGACTTACATTGTTAGCATTAGCTGGTAGTGCAGCATGGCCCCATGTGCAGTACTTGTCTTCCTTGCTGCAGAGCCCCACAGCAAGCCATTGCCTGTGCAGTAGGCCATCTTCTAGGCAGAAGATGTGTCCACAATTACATATCAGAAAATAACATTTCCCTTCCCTGAGCCGTTGTGGATCTTAAGTAAATACACAGCATTCACCAACTTTTAAAAGGACACAATGGAAGCTAAAGCAAGTTCATCTTTTGAATTAATACAAACAAGATTTTTTTTTTTTCAGTAGTACTGCAGCACTAATCAGCAGTTTCTGCTACTTTGTTACTTAATTAGCTTTGCCAAATATAACTAGAGTTTTTGAAAGAGGTCAGTCCTATCAAAGAGCTTGCTTGCTTGAACCCAGAAAAAGCATTTCAGGAAGTGAATCATTTGCAGTAGCTCTTTGTAGAATCAGATGCAAAGGGGGTATCAACAGTGATCTCATTTAACAGGAGGTGACAGTCTAAACCTGAAAAACATATAGTTCATAAACTGGTTGCAATAACATTTAAGAACCTTCAATACCTCCCCACATCCAAAGGGGTTTAAGAAAAGTTTAAGTAACTACATGACGAGATTTTTTTTCATTGTTACCTTTTGAAGGCACATAAAGTACTTCTTGCATATACCAATTTTCACAAGCTTAGGGATTGTAACGCTACTACGACCTCATCAGCTGTAGCAAGTGCGATATTCCTTCTGCCACCATGCAGTTCCCTCAAAGAGACAACATTTAGCAAAGAAACCATCTGAATCTCGCACATTAAAACACATCACAAGACTCTTGTGTTTGTTTTTCCTTCATTCCATACTCACATGCACTAAAACATTCCTAAACTCTCCCCCTGAAGCCCAGCCAAAGCCAAGTCTTAAAACTGGGCGATCAAAAGTAATCTCATTTTCTTCCAAGGTGAGATTAAAGGCTTTGTAACTGCTAGGAACCAAGTTCATGGCTCAGTGTTTCTCGTTAGAGTTGATAATGTATCTTAATGGTGTAATTGACACAAGGGAAACCACAGAACCTTGAGCTCAGGTTCTGGCAAGCAAGTAAAGGGAAATGATTGTCAAAGAGCTGTGTTTGAAAGCAGTTTGTTTATGTTTTGAGCCAGAGAGCAAACCCAGAGCCTAATCTTTCCCTTTCTGCATTCACAGTTATCATACAAGCAGCTGCAACCATACTCCATACTTTGTGTCATGCCCCATACGTTGGCAGCTCCAGCTTGTGCATGCACAGTTGGGTCTGTGGCATTTAGCTCTTCTTTCGTGGAGCTTCTAGATAAAACACATGAAGGTGCAACAGATTTCCTTTCAAATCCAACCCAACAGCACTGCAACACAGAATGACTGTAAAAACAGATCAGCAGGGACCTTTGTGGGTTCCATGGCCCAAAGGCACACTCAAAGCAGGGCTAACTCCATAGATCAAGTTGCTCAGGGCCCCAACACTCTTCTGTATAAAAACTGTTATGGTTTAAGCACCCAAACTAAAAATGATAACAGGAGAGTTGCAGCTCATTTGCCTGAACATAAAACTAGTCTCTAGAAAACTGATTCTTCACTTTGACTGCTTCTGTGCCTGGCCTCACCAGGCAGGTATGGTCCTCCTTTCAGGTTTGTTCTCCTGGCTACAAGGGTAGGTCCACCAACCCAAGCACCAGGAATGCCAAACTCATTGTGAGGCTTTAAGAGCCCTGTGAGCAGTTAGTACAGCTTCATACTGGAAACCACATTTAGAAAAAGATCTGCTTTACTGGGGCTGTGAACAGAGGCCTCCGTAATGCACAGACAGAACACCCCAACATCCAAAGCATTTGTCTTGTGTTTTCATGAAACAGGGTGCTGGAAAGTGAAGAAGGAAGGAAAGCATATTTAGTCTATCCCACCAGCAAGAACCACAGTTCCAGTCAGAAGGGGAGGAAGGCATCACTGAAAGGAAATGGGAGGAGAATTGACTATATGCTCTACACAGAAGAAGGCCTCTACCTGGAATGGAAAGTGGTGAGTTTGAGAGTTGACAGAGCCATAACTCACACAAAAAACTTGGCTGGATGGCACTGCACTCTGTTCCACATAGGTTCAAATTCATACTCCAAGGAGAACTTGCTGCTCTGCCATTTTCTACTCAGGATGCAAGTACCAATTTGTAACCTTACTAGACAGACTTAAGATGAAGTTAGGGATTCTGGTAGCAACACTGGTAAATATGCTGCTCTTCAAAAACAAACAAAACACCTTATTTCCATTCCTTAACACTTCAGCCAGGCTGCCACCCTCTATACTACCCACCGTTGAAAGACTGAATTAAATCTACCGTGCCTTTTCTTCCCATGTACAGTAACATCTGTGCTGCTCCTGACAGCTGTAGTATGGCTGTAGGCAGCCCTCACCTGGGTTCACATGCCAGCAGCCCAAACACTTCATAATCTTTCCAAGTGTCTGGATGTTCTTTCATTATGCCTGTTAAAACATACCTAAGTCACAAGTGTGTGACATGCAGGGAGAATTTGAAAGGAACTACTCCGAGTAAGAATTTGCAGTGTTACACTCTGCCTCCTGCTGTAGGACTGTGCCTTACAGAGAGCTGTGATGTAAAGGAGAAACTAGATTGCACACTTACTGCTCAAACCCCAGAGCACAGCTGCAGAAGTGTGCAGCATGATACCAACCTGTCTGCACTCGGTGGACTCAGCAGTTAGGTAAAGCTTCCTGTTTCAGATATATAAATGCCCATGGCATGACTGTACAGTAAACCCATCTCACATTTTGCACGAGCAGCAACAAAGCCAGTATTTGAATAGTTTTTAACCCAGATTAGATCTCTGGGCTTATGCCAGCAGCATGAAGAGAACTAAAACACCTGCACTTCCTGCAAGCAGTTGCCAGAGTACTGGGCAAAGCAACTCCCTGGCCTGTAGGAGGGGGTGACTCCACCATATCAAATGAGTATTAGGGCTGCACCACCCCACTCTCAGAAGGCAGGAAGCAGGCAGTGTTTTCTACAGAATGGTTCACTTAGTCCTATGAAACACTGCCAGAACAATGGCTGCGTTCAGAGTCACAAGGAGCAGGGATCCCCATCGCTTTAAGTTCCCACAATACTCCTCCAATGAAGCCAGGCTTCCTTCTCAGATGCATACCATACCTCATATGGTACAGCCAGCCCCTCCTGCCAGGTGCGAGTCTTCTGACACCCATAAGTTACCTACAAACTGCACTACTGATAAGGCTATGGGGAACAACATAGATATTTCCTGTAAGTGGAAAGAAAAGGTGCAACAGATTTCACTCAGACTAGTTCAACTGGTATGATGCAGACGGTTCACCTCACCAAATGCACCATTCCAAGAGGCTACCATTAGCCCCATCATGCTAGACTGGTTCCATGTATCTGCTAACACAGTAAAGGATTTCAAAAGAAACCAAAACCTGAGTCCTTATATGACATAACAGATCAGTTTTCCAACTCCTTTGTTACTTTTGTTTTCCTTCTGCAGGAAGTGGAGGAGTTCAGCTTTATTACCCAGTTAGCAGGCTTGACAGACCACCTACCAGTAGCAATGCGCCTCGTGGTGTCTACAGGAGAAGACGACCCTTAAAACTGACCAGCTTTGAGAGATCGGAAGAGGGAAACGTCAACAATATTAAGAAAATGTCAGAGGATAAGAACAAACTGTTCTGGTGCCATGTTAGGAAAGATGACCAGACCTGACCTGGGCTACTCCCAGAATGTACCAACCATGGTAGCTATAAAAAGGGAAGAAAGAGAAAAAGTTGTGCCCAGAAGCCATGGTCAGAAGTTGCTCAGGCAACAGGGCAGGCCTGTACGACAATGCTTTCACTGTGGACCGAACGGAACCAAGATGGAAGTCCTAATTCCTTCTGAACCAGTGCCATTCTTACTAAAACATGTTTTTATACTAATATATAGCACAATTTAGTTTGTAATCAGTCTGTGAGTTAGTGATGCTCAATGGTTTTTTGCATAATTTCTTTGTATAACTAAGAAGCTAAAGCTTTTTTCTTTTTTTAGCCTGTTAAAGTTGTAGTAGCGTGCTTGCATCAGTAGCATGCGCCCGCACTGCATGCCACTCTGAGATAAACTAGTCAGTAAGATACCACGAGGAGTATCAGAATGGAATCGAGTTCAAAATCCAGATACCAGCCAAAGCAAGGCCTTCTGGAACTGGCAAACCCTTCTGTCATTACAGATAAGCCTCTAAACAAACAAAAACTCACTGATTTGCAGACCAGTATCATCTTTCCTGTCCCATTTATGGATACTTAAAAGATTTGGATTTAAGACTTTAACAACACAGTTCTACACCAGCTGTGTTCCCACTGAAATTATGAAGTGTTTTGTCTAAATGATGACTCCAGAATCGGGCCTTTAGCTTTCTAAGCTCAACTTATTCCCTCAAGAAGTAAGGTTCCCCTCTAATGCCTTTTCTTTTGTTCCCATAGGTGGGGCAGTCCTAGACTATGGTACAGGACAGTAGGTATGTTACAGTAGTGAATAGATTCCTGTAGTACCATTGGTAACACCCAAGCCAATATTCTGCCTTAGCTAGAAAGAGTAACTGGGAAATAGCTTGTAAAATGCATGCTAGATATAGAGTTAAAATAACTGTAAGTGACATTTAGGGGGGAAAATGTAGAAGTATATGACTGATAAGGCAGGATAACCTCAGCTTTCTAAAGGAATCAGTACACTAAAGGGAAAGTATAGCATGGCTAGCTAGAGAGTAGAGAGTGGAACTGAGACTCTCAGCCTTAGGAATCTACTTCCTAGGAGCAGGGGGTTTGTGTCTGCCAGACATGATTCTGTTTGTTACACACTCACAGGCTTTAATAGGGGTCTTGCCATCTAATTCATGTGTTCTTTCCACTGCAGCTCTTGAAATGTGGGCTCCTCTCCGCCACCTTAGCCCTGTGACCTGACCTGCCCAGCCTCTGTAACCTTAAAAACAATGAAAGCTGAGAATTGGGTCCATGACAAGACTTGGCGGATTTAGGGATTTAGATTCAGAAGGGTCTGTGTTGCTGGGAGAACAGTGAGATCCCTTGCATTTCAACTGGGACTTAGTTTCTTCTGCCTGCTTCCTCAATTTTAGTGTTATTTCCTCCTACATGACAAATTCCCTGTGTTAGAAGAGTTAATGTAATACTTGTACTTACTCCATTAAGTAAACTGTTTTAGTTATGCTGGCCTCAAACTCCTGAAGATGCTCTTGTATTGTTTTAGTTTACACCTGCTGGGAATCAGCTTGAGCTAAATCAGAATAGATTGAAAGTAAAAATCCCAGTCTGTACAGCCTCTGGTACTGGCTTTGTTAGCTAGAGCAAAGAAGGGAACTTTACTTAGCCTAATTTCCAAGTAGAGAGACTCTTACTAGTGACAAGAGTACTGGACTGTACTGGCTAATTCCAAGCAGGTCACAGGCCACTGCTCACACTCTCCCACTGCACCCAGCTCTGACATGTTTTACTCCTCATTTTCCAGTCCTTGGTGTCCCTTCAGCAGAGACTGCCTACAAGTGTACTGTGCCAAACCATGGGGTAGTCTGCAAGTGTCACCCACGGGGACTCAAAAACAGAACCAGACTTCCATTCCCCTTTTTGATAAAATTAGGAATTCAAGTTTACAGCATCAGAGACTTCACTGTACTATCCCAGTGCATCACCCTTTCCCCACTTTGTATGTTTCTCTTTATACTTACGTGCAATGTGCTTTTCTGGTTTCTTATCTCTCTGCCCAAGTCAGAAAAACTTGTATGTGAAACAATGCTTTTAATCCTCTTTTCTACCTTGCTTGTATTTTATTAACCTTTTTAAACAAACAGATAGAATCAGTAGCAATTTGTGTGCTGTCCAGCAGCTGTTTCTCAGCAACAAGATAAAACACAAGGTACAGTATTTTTTAATAGCTTTCCTAAGAGTGTAAATTACAATTTAGTATCGACCTCACCAAGTATAAGTTGCAGGAGCTGAATCTGACACTGTGTGGGACGGAATACTACTACTGCCAAACAACGCTGCATTATCTACACTAAAACTAACATGGTCTCAATTACTTTATATGAGTTCTGTGGCTTTGTACTGGCTCAAAAACCAGGCACTTCTGTCAACTTTCTGAGAGATGCTGAAAAATATGCTTTCAAATTGGAAGTAAACTGTTTTAGAGCTTGGTGTTCTTAGTTTCTCAGTGCTCAAGTTGTCAAATGGTCTCTCTAAACACTACACATAATTTAATAAGTCTAGGTAGCTCGTAAGTAATTTACTGTCTTTAAGGGTGTAACTGCAAGAGTCATGCTGGGAGGTACAGCACTGTGGCACCACTGTACAGATGCTCCTTGGTTTTTTGCATTGACTCCGTGCCTTCCGCTGCCATGGGATGCTTGCAGTAGTCAGCATGTACCTTATACAGGTATTCTGAATAGGGCATTTGCATGACAGAGTGGGGTGGGGAGAACATGCCCAGAAAATTCAGCCCTGGATAGCTCTTTCAGATGTCAGTCCCACTGTGCTTAAGGGCAGCATGACCCAATTTATCAGTAGGGTATTATTTATAAGAAATTGGAGTTAAGCCTACACCACTGTGCTTATCCCACCTGGTACAGGGATTCCAGGTATCCTCAGGAAGCGGGTGGTAATTGCTGAACTGCTGTTCTTGCTTTAGTAACTGCCACCCCACAGGGATACTGCAGATGAAATGCCATCTGTTTTTATAAAAGCTAGGGGACATCATCTGTTTCTCATCAATCTGCATTTTACAACAACACTCCTAGAACACGTGAACAAAAGACACAAACGAGGAGAGCCAAAAACTAAGAACTTCCAGAAGTTCTTATAAAGTTGGTATCTTTAGATGACTTCAAAAAGCCAACCTACGGAACACAGCCTGTTGAGCACATTCAGGTCCAGTTAATCAGCGTGCAGTTTGAGGGTCTGAGGGACGTGTAATCCACCTGCTTTGCACCACAGCTCGGCCAGAGGAGTAGCAGTGCCTAGCGTAACAATTGTTTAACCAATTCAAGTGGTGGCCAGATAGTTGTATTCCATTACAAACCGGATGCTTAACAGAAGCTGTCTAAAGCAACCAAACTGCACCGCAAGAGACGCCTGCTGTAGAGAAGCCCTGAGAAAGCTGCTTGGTGTCGCCACTTTACCTGCCTTGTGCTGGTTTTATGGACCAGGTTTTGTTTCAGCTAGTCTGGCTAGACCCTCACTCCTGCTTGTTGGGTAAGGCAGTAAGACTTAAGGAACTTACAAATCCAATAAAGAATAGCATTTAAAAATGGCCTTTGTTTGGTGGTCCGGATTAAACTGATCCGACTGTCCCATTTGGTCCCTGTGTTACCCCAGGATCACACAGCAGCACATCAGTGTCAGCACATAGCAGCAGCTCAGAAAGGAAGCATTTTTACCTCCTCCTGCTCTACAGGATGAGAACAGACATACAGTTCAAGCACTTTGAAACACTCCCAGTTTTATCAACCATTACAATAAGGGTCACATTGTTACTGAGGGTCTCACCTTTCCATGCCATCTTGTTTTAAATATAATCTTGATGCTTTTACAGACTTGTATTATTGCTGAGGTTTAGAAATCCTATAAGAATAACCTTTTTTATTTCAATGATTTTTCGGTATTGTATCCTTCTGAAACCTAATGTTTTTATATGGTAAGCACACACCTTCCAACATTTTGTTATAAATGTATTAAAAAATTTTAAAAATAAATATTTTCCTTGGTTTCTTTGCCTGCAACACCACCACAATCTCAGACCTGATAAAAACAAGGTATTTTGAACAACAGGGAGGGTTTTTTGTCTTTTATTGGTCCTGAAAGGAATAACTGGTTGATGCAAACAAGGTAATAAAATTTCAAGGCTCAAATGATTCTGTGCAGTGCACTTTATTTTGTTTTTGTGATGTAGAGTCTGACACCCTTAGCAAAATGTGACTCTAAGATGCAGTCTGGTGGTTAGGTCAGGTACGGTTTCATTGCATGCTAAACCTGTTCTATTGAAGCTGCAGCAGCAAGTACTTTTAATTTGTCGTCCTTCCTTGACCTCTACTGCTCAAACAGCCCCTGCACAGATACAGCCAGCTCCATTCAGAAGTTCTGCACCTTCAGACAAGCATTCACAGTGGGGGCTGCAAACCCAATCCCCACACCTTGCACTAAGGCCATGCTTCAACTACATGACTATCCATACTGCACTCTGCTAGTGTTTGAGACTGTAAGAACCACTTCTTACTGTGCAGCTGCACATCTTCACATCTCAGCAGCTATCTAATCCCTGAACTAATGGAGAGCAGCTTTTTGTCTTTATACTGCCCAGAGGTAATTAAACAAAACAACCCTCTACTATTCATAGGTCCCTAGGAAATCCAGGGAGTTAAGACTGAACCACTTGACAATTTTTAGTTTTCTGAGCAGTCCTCAAAGATCTTTATAAAAACCGGTAGGGAATTCCACCTCAAAAGAGTTCACTTTCCCAATAGAAAGGAGGGGACCAGTGGAATGCTAGTCATGAAGGAAGGAATGAAAGTTTCTTGTCATTAGCTCAGGAACCACTCCACCTTGTGAGCCAGGATGTCAAGAGATGGATCTCTGCAGCTCTCTCCATTGCCACACAGGTGATTTTTGTGTCTGCATTCCAATGCTGCCACAGCACTGCACTGTAACAGACTTTATTATCCAGTGGTGGATTTCCAGAACATGCCTCCCTTGCTCTATCTGATCTGTTTCCATTGTTGCAGCTTGCATTATTACCCAAGCATTTCATGAGTTCCTGTCTATGAGGTGCTGTAGACCCATGAGGTATAACACAACCACTTCTCAGATGGTTTGCATCTTTCAGACATTGAACTGAGAACAAGTACAGAAAACTGTAACTCACTCCTGCTCCCTCTGCTTCAGCAGCTGTAGTGCACTTTGTTACGAACCCATGACCACAGCTGCCTGGCAGTCAGCACTGTAACTGCAACACCATCTGCCTCTGGCTACTGTACAGATCCTCTTGGCAAAGAACCTAAGAAAACACAACCTTCACATCCCACTGAAATTCCTTCTCAGGATGCTGTTCAAACTCTTACTCTTCTAGCCCTTTTGACTATTTGATACTCTGATGTTCCATTCTCCTGGCTGCAGCAAATTGAAGTTTCTCATCTACATTTCCATGGCCTTTCAAAGACATGCTCTTACCTTCTACTGCTGCTTGTGGCTGCTCCAAATTTCCCATCCACCATTCCCAGCTCTGTAAGCACATTTTCCTCCACACTGTCCCTACTATTCAGGGAAGGCTTCAAGCAGGCATCTGTGGAAATCAGTGAGCAGGGCTGGCTAGAAAGAGGATTGTCATTTTCTTGACAGTCTCTCTCATCTTTTACATAACTAAAAATTCAATAAATCTAAGGATAGCTACCTATTGGGTCTGTGAACCCAGAGAGATCATGGAATTCCCACCAATGCTTCATCTGGGCTGTGTATTCATTCACTTCCCCTCTTCCCTGATCCCCCTCAAAACCCCTTCATAAGCCTGACAAGTGTTTTGTTCTACTGCGGATCATCTGAGCTGCTCAACTGGTGCTCAGCCCTGCCCATGCTGATACCACTGCCACTTACAACAGAGGTTTCCCCAGTTCTGCCTTCGCCATTTGTCACATCCCCTCGCCCTCCTCCTGCCTGACTCACAGGCTCTTTAGGGCATAAGACCACATCACTGTCCCATCTTTTATGCAGCACCCAGCACTACACTGCCAAGGAAAATGCTTCCTAAGCACCAAGAACCATCTAAATAGTGAATCAAAAGAGATTACCTGTAGTAGAAAAGTGCAGCAGCCTTCCTGTATACTTTAAGTAATAATTGAATATAATCACAGAAAATAAAGGGACCTTTTCCCCATGTTCCTATTAACATACTGGCTTTCAGCTGGTTTTCCTGTCTGTAAATTGCCTGCTTCCTAGAAAATAGCACCTGCTGACTCTGGTCCTCTGGAAACATCCCTCAGCCAATGCACAGTTCTCACCATGGCCAAGCCCTCTCTTTCCCTTCTTTGAGCAAACCTCTGATGTCTCTGAAGCCAAACCCAGCAGAACAACTCCAAACCACTTCAAGTACCAGGGTACAGATGGTAAGCCAGGATATCAGAATATCCTTTATCTGTATCAACACTGCATATTGCTACAGCTCCAGCAGTTTTCACTGTTACACTACATCTGCCACTACAGGCTTTTTGCAAAGCTCTGCTAAAGCTCCTCAAGTCATGGCATCACACATTCAAAGCAACAAGAAGCTTTATAAGTCCCATTCCTATTTGCAACTGTTTTGACTCTTCCCAAACCCCACAACAATATGTGTCAGATGTGTTTGATGAGATGAGTAGAGACCTTAATAATGTGATCCTGACTGCAGTGCTGTCGTCAATATACTGAATATTGGTACTTCTGACCGCATCCCACCCTGCTGAAACAGTTTGCCACACAGAAACACACAGTAAACACTGTATTAGCTACAAACGGACATAAATCCTTCTGCTTTAAGGACACAGAGGACAGAGGATGATGGCTAAGACACTGCAGTCTTAGAGCAGAGAAACAGAGCTGCCTTTGGAGAGGACAGTAACCTGGGAGGTGTGATTTCACAAATGCTGGAGCAGAATGACCCACAGAAGTTAAGACACAGGTATGGTCAGAACTGCTCTATTCCACAATTTTTCTGATGTTAAGATTCTGGATGATGCAGTAAAATGAAACAATGGGGTTTCCAGTGCTGCCACAGCATCACCTGCTCCAGAACCTGCACGGGCAGCCTCCAAACATTTTGGCATTTGAAGAAGCAATGCGAGAGCTCAGAACCTGAAATTACCCGGTGGCAGTATATTCTGAATGGATCTCACTGCTGTAAATGGGGTTAACATCATGAGGAGATGATAAAGCATTTCTGCATGAAATGTAGTTAGGCACCTTTGTTCTCATTAAAGAGGTTTGTGAATTAAATCAGAATACTATCAGCTTGAAGACTCTGACCCTGCTAACAGTTTGGGTAACAACCTCCCTAGCTTTTCAGAATCAGGTACAATTGTTACCTTCTTTGTGTTTGGCTGCAACAGATTTTTATATACTTTTCAAATGCAAATCCAGAATTTTGAATACCCAGCAAACTCCAGCTGGATCTTTCCCCACCATTAAATCTCCTGAAGTCAACTGCCACACTGTCACCAGCTTCAGCAAAGCCATTGTTGAGTGTTTCTCATTGCTTAGTAGGGACCTTCAGGATATCAAGGCACAAAAGGCAGCTGCAAGGTCTGGTCGATGTAAACTGGAAAAAAACACCAAACCACCCCAAGCCTAGCATGCTGCCAAGCACTCTGCTAAATATATTGTTAATGAAAGGTGTATCACACAAGACAAACTAATTCTCAGTACACAGCCTGGTCCCTTATCTCAGCCCCAAAATAAGACTGTTATGAAACTGGTATTGAAACCCTCTATTTTGTTACTTCCTGGTTACATATAATTTCTTTTCCACTCTGGCCAAGAAAGCTATTTAAAGCCACAGCAAATTCAGACATTTAACAAAACATGTCTTGTATCCCACAATAAACACATAAGGACTTCATACAGTAGCTACTTCATTAATTATTGGACTGGTGTTCTTGGAACTCTGTGGTGTTTCTGAAATAATGGTGCTCAACCTGGTGAGGTGCCTCTTGCCCACAGCTGACCTTGAGCGTCCTTACACCTCACTGCAAAAACCTCAGCCCTACCATTCTGCAGCTGTGGGTTCCGAAGTTAGAGCAAATTAGAAGCCATAAAGGCAGTGTTTATTATACACTGATGGAAAGAAAGGCTGAGTCTGGTTAAATGCTAGGCAGCAGCTCCCTACTCGATGTAAGAGGTCCTTGTCCAGACCTAGGTTCCCAGAGGCTGAC
This sequence comes from Picus viridis, assembly GCA_033816785.1. Lineage (NCBI taxonomy): Eukaryota > Metazoa > Chordata > Aves > Piciformes > Picidae > Picus > Picus viridis. The sequence goes on along the minus strand of CM066591.1, from coordinate 1,268,476 downwards.
AATTAGAAGGAGGTTTCTGACCACAGGAGTAGAGAATTTCAAAACCAGCTTCCAAATTACCACATTGGAATGCAAAACAAACAAAGAAACATTCCTGTCTCAAACCCCAGTGCTCTTCAAACACAGTTTGATGTATTTTTAAAGAGGGATTATACACATGGGCCCTACTACAGGGCAGAACCATACACAGCAACCCAGAAGGTCCTGCTTTTGGTTTGAGGACAGAAAATACAGCATTTCTTCTGCTTCTGGACAGTGACCTTCAGTTTTTTCTTTTTAAAAACTAATTGATATTTATATCCACATTTTAAACATGGACAGAACTGGTGTGACAACTACAAAATGGCAGCAGTCTAAGTGGGAACACATTCTGATGTCAAGGGAGGCTTCAAAGAAGAGTGGCCTGAACGGCACCTAAAAGGGCCATGACACAGCCCTAGTGTAAAACCGGTGGTACATGGTGACTGCCACTGTGCAACAAGGAACATGCTGCCAACTGCATCTGTTCATTTGCACATCCACAATGGGTGATTAGAGGAGTTCAACTCTCCATATGCAACCCTGACACTATCCGGTTCACAGGGGCTGCTTAAACGATCTGCAGTACTAGTCCCTCTTTTGGAAGGGAAACACTACTTGTACCTCTACCCTGCTGTTTCATTCACACCCACTATAAAGAGTACACAAAATCCACAGCCTGGCAGTGCAGGCATTGCACACATTACATTGACAGCAAGAGCCTGGCCTTGAAGAGCTTCTTGTCTCTGGCAGGCACAAAACCCACAGAAATAAAATGTTTTGTCAGTATACACCCTGAAACCTGTGGAGCACAGCAGATTGTCACAACAGACATAAAGCCTGCTACGTACTGAAAAATAAAAACATGATGCATATTAGATTTTTCTTTGCCTGCTTACCTTTTTGGAGGCTTTTTTTCCCCATGTATGTTGCAGGGTATGTGCCTTGGCCTTATGGTTCATTTATTCTGCTATGCAATACAGAGAGAACTGCTGGTTTCTGTTGAGCACTAATCAGGGCAGTGTGTGGAAATCTAAACCTCTGCAATCTAAGAAATAACTACTTAGTGAATGAAGGAGATGGAACTTCCCTAACAGTTTCAAGCAAAACACACACATACCAAGCCATCATACTGCAATTTACCAACACAAGATCACAAGGTATTAACATGCTGCGTTCACCAAGATCCTGTCACCACTTCTGTAGGCAGAAATACCTTTTGTTGAACAGAAGTGTGAGTTTCTGCCTAATTCTAGTGGACTCCTTGGCTTCCTTTTCTGTTAGCTTCTGAAACCACCCCTTTACACTCATGACAGACTGCTTGGCCCACAGGGCACAAGGGAGATAGGAGGAATGAAAGAAATAGCCACGGGTCTTCAACAAGGCCAAGGCTTCATGAGGAACAGTACCAACAAGGGTGGTTTAAGGAACCATCACTACTAGATTTGGAGTCCAAAGACCATTTTAATCAATCAGGTGAGAACACTTTACCAGAGACAGTAACAGAGATAGGTGGGGTTGTAGGCAGCTGAAGCTAGCCTGAGTCACTTAACACAAGAGGTATGAAATCAGCTGTTTTTAAGAGGAGCAAAAAAATTCTTTTAAAAATGAACAAGGCACGATCAGACTTTGACATAAAAACATTTCCCTCAAAGTCTTCAGCCTTGCATGTACACACTACAACAAAATTAACACCAAGTTTAACCCAAAACTGGGCTCTTCAACTAGTAGTTTCCTTTTTATCCCTCACTGCCCTCTTCCTTCTTCTCCCTAAGGGAACGAAAGTTATGACATAACATTGAAAAGTATCTTTGAATGGGGCAGAACCCACAAACCCTTCTACATACTGTTTGCCTCTTAGTCAGCATGGCTCAAGAAACGTCTGTTCTATCATATTATTTGTAAAGGCATATCTAGAAAAACAAATGAAGCTTACAGCTACATTAGACCTAACAGGAAAAAAATTTTAGTTAAACTAATACAAACCCCAAACCAATCAACCAACGTCTTTAGTTTTCTAATTCTAAAGAAAGAGGCCACGTGCGTTCAAAGCATTTTCTCTTCCTCAACAAGGTAGCTATGACAAGGCCGTAGGGCAGAGGTTCTGCTCACGCAGAAGAAATGTATTACCCAGAAATCCTGAACAGTATCAGCTGAGGAGGTCAGATACACTAAACACTACTGCCGTTTCAACACACCAGGCACATGAACATTCGATTCTAAAGCCACTGTCTTGGTCCTCAGCTTGCTTACTGCTTGGAACATTGATTCCAGTGCCAGAATACACACGTGGCAAAACAGTAAGCAAAATTATATGGTATGAATAGTGCTTCCGTACCAGTCCATTACAACGCGTGTGCTTGGCTTCCTCGGCCTGAAAGTCACAGAGACACACGCCACACACCAGTGTTTTCTGAAGTCCACTATTACTGCTGAAACAAAGCAGCCTCTCAGGCAGGCAAGTCTGCTGCCTCGTGCAAACCACTGCACTGGAAGCGGGTGCCAACACAACTTATTTTACGTGGCCAACAAGAAGGCTCGCTGGAAGGTGCCGAGCCGCCACGGCAGCGAGGCCGGTCACAGCCCAACAGAAAGGGTCACCGCGGCGAGACAGCCGAGGGCCCGCCCGGCGCGCCCACGACGGCTACCCTGACAGGAAACGGCTCGACAAATTGAGACGCAGGGCCCCGGCCAGCCCAGCCCTGCCGTGCACCGCCTTCCCCAGCCCGGCTTACAGCGGCCTTCCCACGGCGCAGACTCGACGCGCTGCTCTTGGCCACCGCCTCCTCCGCCGCACAGGGAAAGGCGTAGGTGGGACGATGCCTGCACCCTCCCCTGAAGCGGCCAGAGGCCAAAATGGCGGCCAGCCGGGCCGAGGAGGAGGCCTGGCCAATCAGGGCCGGCGCTGCTCCCGAGAGAAGCGCGCCGGCATCGTCAGGATAGGACAGTCCTGGAGGCAGGGGCAGGCTGGCCCCGCCGCCATCTGCCTGTCTCACCCTCACGGCCTGCACGGGCAGGCTCAGGGCAGTCGGTGTAGCTCTGATCAATTCTGGACGCACCAATGGCCCTTTCCGGCTAGAGCAGCGGGGCAGTCATCAGCCCCTCGTTATAAACGGCATGTGGTTACCCATGAAGCAGGCATCAGACTCTGCATGCAGACCTGCACTACAGTCACTTCAACCATTCCTAGAAATGCTGCAGTTGAGATGAAATAGGACAGTTTCAAGTGCTGGCATGTAGGCTGCCTCTCCCTCCCACCCCATTATTGCCACAGCTTGATTTATTTGCTCATTCTCAGGGTTGTAATTAGCTTCTTCGATACTCGAAGCAAGCAATCACTTTATGCGAGTACTGCCACAGCATGATCCATCAGCCTTGAGACACAGGAGTCCACTCAGTCCACTGCAGCACCCACTCTTTCTTTGAAAGCAGGAGTGCAACACTTCACCTAGAGAGTGATGCGCAAGGCAAGAAAGAGCAGAGGCTGAGGGAAATAACGGGAGCAAGACATGACCCCACAGCAGACAGGCTGCTGCTGCAGCATGTTACACAGGTGTGCTCCAGCAAAGCCCTGAGGTAGAATGGGTTGCGAGGCCAGTCTTGTGTGTAACTGAAGGGCTAAGAAACCCTGGGACTGTGCCTACATCGCTGCAAAAAGCACCATCAGACCTGCAGTTGAGAGGCTTTCCCTTTGCATGCAGGAAGATAATCAGCTCTCATTCTGTCATTTGTGGACAGGGGCAGTAAAGAGGCATCTTTAAGACTCAAATCTCAGAATCCTGCTGGTGGGGGGGGGGGGGAAAAAAAGTAAAAGTGGGTCATCTTTGTGACAGTCTTTCAAAATGGAAACAAAGCCCTACAGCCGTGTAAATATATAACCTGTATACTAAAAATATATTTTTTATCTAAATATATCCATTTTTCTATATGTTTAAACCCTGTGGGTTTAATTACTGAGGTATCCGGTGATTTGCTGCCTCTCAGCCTTTATCTGCTGTATCTCAGTCAAACCTCATAAGGCTGCATCTCAAATCACACTGTGCTAAGGAAATGAATGATTAAAGCAGAGCAAGGGAGTCAGGGGATTAGTTTATTCTGTGTGGCCTTGAACAAGTAATTTTTAGCTCTGAGGCCCTAATCTTATAGTGAGCCTGGGGCAGATGAAAACACTTGAACAGCCACACAAAGGACACAGTTTGTTCTCATCCGAAAACTGATCCCAACACCAGATACCTCTCTCTGAGAAGCATCCTAATCGATAATCTGCATTTAATTGCTTGGAAATGGGAAATTTTAAAATTATTAAGTACCAAAACAAATTAACATCTTGCAATGCCATTGGAGTCAGTAAGGTAGAATGACACCAGAAGCACCCATTGTATTCATCTCACAACACAATAGGCACTGGAAAAATCTAGCACTAGGAAGCTGTGATAGTCTCTTCCCCTCCTAACAACCAGCTGTAACTACAAATAGAATACAAAAGATAAGTGACAAAATGAATTACTCCTGAACTGCATCCTCTATCTTGTTAAATGCAGGAAGCCTACACAGAGCAGTTTCAAAGGGACTAATGAAGGAGAAAAGCAAGCTCGAGCATCTCCATCTTTGAATTGCCCTGCCTTCAGACAAAAGGTACTAAATAAAGGAACAAATCTTGCAGCTGCCCATGACTTAGAAAACACCCTTATAAATGCAGGGCTTGTCCTGCATTGGGACCATGACAATTTCACTGTCTTAAAAGCATTCATTCTGTGTCCTCCACACTGCTGTTTGCCTGCTGTTTATGGTAGGTATAAGTCCCATTAGTCTTACCAGCAGTTGTCACTTTTTGTGCGAGTTTCCCATTTCTGTAGGTGCAGCGCATCTCATAACACCACAAGCATTTCCTTTGCACACACGAGGAGATAGCTGCATTGCCAAGTGTGAAAATGCGCTGGAAATGACACAGCGGCTCCCTAGCACCCTCTTGTGGACTTGTGATGCGATAACCACCGAGTCAAACTTCCGCACAATTCACAGCTACAGAAGTGACTGGTTTTGAACGGGAGTTAGAGGTGAATGGCAAAAGTCTGTGCTTCAAATTCCCGAATAAAACCTCTGCCTTTAGTGCAAGCATCTCGTGTGCCACTTTTAGAAATGTGCCAGTTACGCCCTGGCTCTCCGGCAGCAGATGAACTGTAATACTATTAGTTCAGTGGTGGCAGGGGATCCTGTTTCTATTAGAACATCCATCCATGCCTGCAGGCCTAGTCAGGATCAAAGCTGTTGTCATTTAGAAAAAAAATTGCCTGTGGTGGCCACGCAGAGTAAGTTTCTTCCAAGAGAAAATAGGATTCTTGCTCTGCTTATTAAGATGCCAGTAGCCAGAAGCTCTTCCTTGCAATGCTTCTGTCAGGTCTGGGAAACAAATGGGAGTCTGAATGGTGCCACTGGGTAGATGTGTTTTTCTGATACAGTGGCTTTCCTCCCCCATGTGTGTGTTTGCAAGAAAATGCCCTGTGGAAAAGGACAGCGACAGAAGCACTTTTTTGGGTTTGTTTTTGCATACATCTGTAAGGAATCCCAGCATCCCCCTGGAAGCAGCTGTTTTCCACACAATTTACGGATCACAGAACCCCGGAAGTTTTTAAGGCCAAGCTGGATGTGGCTCTGAGCAATCTGATCTAGCGTGAGGTGGCCCTGCCCTCCCCCGTCCTCCTGCAGGGAGGCTGGAACTAGATGATCCTTGAGGTCCCTTCCAGCCCTGACAATTCTATGATTCTATGATCACAGTATCACCAAGGTTGGAAGAGACCTCAAAGATCATCAAGTCCAACCTGTCACCACAGACCTCATGACTAAACTATGGCACCATGTGCCGCATCCAATCCCCTCTTGACCACCTCCAGGGATGGTGACTCCACCACCTGGGCAGCACATTCCAATGGCGAATGACTCTCTCAGTGAAGAACTTTCTCCTCATCTCCAGCCTAAACTTCCCCTGGCACAGCTTGAGACTGTGTCCTCTTGTTCTGGTGCTGCTTGCCTGGGAGAAGAGACCAACCCCCTCCTGGCTACAACCTCCCTTCAGGTAGTTGTAGACAGCAATAAGGTCTCCCCTGAGCCTCCTCTTCTCCAGGCTAAAGAATCCCAGCTCCCTCAGCCTCTCCTCCTAGGGCTTGTGCTCGAGGCCTCTCCCCAGCCTCATTGCCCTTCTCTGGTCACACTAGATTTTTAAGTTCAACCTCAAGAATTCACAGAAGCCAAGACTGATACATACACTAAATACTCTTAATGACACATGAAAAAAATCTCTCCCCAAGTCACCCAGTCAACACAGCTACGTTTTGTAGGCACCAAAATTTAATGAGTGGTGTGATTTATGTGGTCAGAATTCGCTTCAACAGAACAGCTTCCAGCATGTTCTAACCAAATCCTCAAAGCAGTTTCAGTGCCTGCCTAAATGCATAAGCATAACCAGCAAGCATTACTGATGCTGATCACACTCATATGCACGAGGTTTCTTGAGCATGTCTATCAGATTTTGTTCCTCTAAGGAACTCACAAGTGCTGTATCATGCTCAGCATTCCAGCTTTCCAGCCTGTCAAGTTTTTTGGACAGCAGTGATACAATTACTGCTGCAGGTGTATTGAAATGTAATGCACTTCTCACATGCAGAGATATGATTCATTTTAATGGCCACAGTTCAGTTCTGGAAGCCCAGTTCTGTGGGTATGTGAGCTACTCCATCTAGCCCATGCCCTTCACTTTCACCACACCCACCTCTGAGCACCTCAACAGTCCCAAGTCTCACAATACCAAAAGGGTTTATAAAGGACACCACCTCTCAGTCACCGTGCCTAGTATGTAGTGCAGTGCCCACATATCTTCACTGCACCTGACACTGGGAACACAATACAAATTCTCATCAATGTGGATTCTTCCCTTTGGCATTTTAGCAAACGTATCTGGTTTTTTATTCTCATGGGGCACGATCCTAGGACAAGAAGCAATGGATGTAAGCTGCAGCACAGGAGGTTCCACCCCAACACAAGGGGAAACTTCTTTACTGTAAGGGTCACAGAGCACTGGAACAGGCTTCCCAGAGAGGTTGTGGGGTTTCCTTCTCTGGAGACTTTCAAGGCCCATCGGGATGTGTTCCTCTGTGACCTGAGCTAGATTGTATGGTCCTGCTCTGGCAGGGGGGTCGGACTTGATGACCTCTTTGGGTCCCTTCCAACTCCTGACATCTTGTGGTCCTGTGATTCAGGTACATACAAAGTTATCTCTGAGAAACTTAACACTAGATAGTAAAATATTACAGCTTTAGTTATGATATTGTTCTATCTTTTCTTTTTCAAACATATAAATTCTAACATACTGTTTTATTTCTCTGTTCCTCTTGAAAATCTGTATGTTTCTGACAGGACCAGAATTGTTTGTACAGTTAAATGCAAAGCACCTTCAGAAGCTCTTCCTACTGCAGAACAACAGCAGCAGCTTGTGTCAGGAGGCAGTGCCTCAGGGTATCTCCTCCAGGAGAGGAGAAGCTATACAATGTAAGTCTTACCTCTTCAGACCTGCACAGCTGTCTCTGTGCCCTTTTTAATAAAAAGCCAAGCCTTTATCATTTCAAAGGCTTGGCCATATTATTGTTCCCTCCACAACTGTACAGCTCGTGTTGCAAACAAACAGATTTGTACCTCCATACTTTCTGTGAGCTAGGCAGAGTGTATCAAAATCAGCAATAATTGTTTAATGAACAGTAACCTACATATTCATGTTCCTATATACTCAAAGTTTGTCAAAAAAAACCAAAAAAGAGTCTGAAGCTCAGGATCTTAAAAGTACAGTTCTGAAAAGTGAAATCCACAGATCTCCATAGGAGCTGCAGGTTTTCTCTTCCAATGAAAAACATGAGTCATGTATTTCATTGCTTTCTTACATCTGTTAACTGTAAAGACCTTTGTCAGGAAAATAGTTCTGAAAAATTTTAGGAGTATTTCAGGTGGTTCCCAGGTCCATAAGTATGAAGAAAACTTCCTACTCACCAGAATTATGTGTCATGGTGACCAGGAAAGCAAAGCAGGGCAGGCTTCTGCTACCTCATGGCTTCTTTATGGTGTTTCCTTCACTTTGCTGAAGTTGCTGCTCAGAGGAAACAGGAGTAGCTTTGGTAAGCAGTTAGCCCTGAAGCTGACTGACATCATTTAGGACAGGCAGCACATTGATTTTCTATTTCCCTTAATAGGTCACACATACAAAATGGATACACCAATTGATTGTTCCTCTAAAGCAGAATTAATCACACACACATGCTCACAGACAAGTTTCTACCAACACAATCTGGAATGCAACTAAGAAAGCCTTGGATGTGGACATGTGCTATTACAGAAGGACACAGAGCTTAGCTAAACTGGCAGATACTTAGACCTCTGATGGCCACATTTTTGACCATTTAATGCATATTGTGTATCTCCTAAAGATCTGCAAATGTTTTAGACTATGGCTCTTTTTCTTTTGTTTTTGGTCAGACCACCACCAGTCTGTCCCTTCCAATTAACTTGAATGTGTACATTTTCTAATTACCAGTTACACCTTTCCAGACTCTGGTCAGAAATGCAGCACCTCAGACTCCAGCAGAACATCAACTGTTTTGTAGCTCTACAGCATTATTCAAAACACCAGAGTTTCTCACTGAAACAGATGGTAATAAGTATGTGTGTACATATGTATATAAACCCTGTCAGGAATACCTGTCCTTAAGAAAAGGTTCCTCTCTACTTCCACAGCTATGTATTTTGAAAATGAAACCAGAAGAGTTTAAGTCTGTTTCAGAACAGTCAGTTTGCTCTCTGAGCAAAATAAAAAGCCCCATCTGCCATACAAAAAAGCCCCCAACAACTATGGAAGTTTATTATAATTTAGGCACACAAGCAAAAGGAAAGTATGTTACAATAGCTTAAAATCCATGGCAATCTCTCCTGTCTTTGTGTCAAAACTGATAGCATAAGAGACAACACTAGGAAGGTCTGTCAGAGTTTCTGATTCAATAACAGAACTGAAGAAATAGACAGCTTGCTTGCAGTGGGGATTCCATTCACAGTTTCCCTACAGGAAAGAGTTAAAAGTAAAAGCAGTCAAAACTCCACAACATCACTACTAGGCGGTTAAAAGCAGTAAGTTCTCAGTTCAGTGCACAATGTTCAGGCGGTTACCACTTCCACTACCATCCATTTCACTACAGAAATACAGAACTTGAAATACTACACTGCACAGAGAAGCCACAGAGGGAAAAATGGATTTGGTGAAAGAACATTTAGACAGAATATCAAAAACATTTACTACTTCCCCTCACTTTTTTTTTTTTTTTGCTTTTGTTAAACTGAGAAAAGGGCTTTGTATGAATAAATTCTACTTTGAGCTGGTACCATATTCAAGTCTGAACGTTGATCCAAACTATGGGAGCATTTAGATCCAATTCACCCTCCCTACTCCCCCCACAACTATGAAGAGATAGTTCTACTAGTTCTGTCCCTGTAGCATTCCACTAGTGTAACAAGGAGCACTACCTAACCCAAGGAAGGCCAACAGAGACCCATTTTTTCAGCACTGTAATCATACAGACTTTGACATAATAAATTAGATTGAAGAAATACCTTTTCATTTGAAACCTGCACCAGTCCTGTACTAACGGAGATGCCAGCTGCAAGGTGATACTCCATCCACAGAACTGCTCCATGGCTTGTGCCTTTCCTGGGGAGAGAGAGGTGGAGGATCAAAACTTGTTCGTTTGTACAATACTGACAGTTTACACACTGCACCCATTCCTTAAGTAGTTTAGGTGAGAGCTGTAAAAGCATGAATAACTTGTTTCCATTTAAAAAAAGAAAGTTGAACAGATGAATGATTTGGTAAATGGGTAGCAACTTTTAAAGTATTTGCATATATAACATCTAAAAAAGACCAGGAGAGAAGAATATGTCGTAACTAACTGTGCTCAGAACAGTCATTTAACTGGCACATTGTATGGCAGATTTGGAGAACGCTTCCTTCAAAGACTCCAGCTTCTCTTGTTGATGAATTGTGAGGGAATATTTACCCCACATACCATCTCACTTTCCCCTGGTGCAAAGGCAGGGTCATGCTGATCCTCCACAAGGATCAGAGGTCATGCTACTGTGTTGTCTGTGAATAGACGAACTGGTGCAAAGGCAGGGAGACCCGACACTGATGAATCTGCATTTCATGAAAGCTTGGAGTATGTTTCACAAGAGAAACATACAACTAACCTACAGAGGTGCTTGAGTCACATCAGCTCCAGATAGTTAAAAATAACATTCCCTTGTTTTGGGTGTTTTTTTGAGTTACCAGCATTTCAAGTACAATTTCAAGTACAGCTATAGTGAGAAATAGCTCAGAAGACATGTGACATATCAACATTGTCAGAACTACAGCTAAAAAGAACAGTGCACACTTTAAAGCTATTAAAGACAGTAAGAAGTTTTTTTCCTGGAAGAACTCAGCAACAGAAAACAAACAGAAAATCATCCAGATGATGTCTTATTTCCTTTAAACTATAAATTAAAGTATTTCAGGTTTAAATCATAGTAACACCTAGGAAAATGTTATTTTTGAAATACAGGCATGTTACCTGATCCTCACCCTCACTGTTTTAGCCTGTCGTGAATAGCCACAGAAAATTCGTATCAGAGTGGCTTCCTCAACTTTAGGTCACAGTATTGGAAATTGACAACTTAACTGTAACACACAAAGAGCTTGAATATGAGGTTAAAAAATGGATGATGACAAAGAGTATTTATTGCAATGAGAAAACTCACCGTAGAAGATTCACAGAACCCTCTGCGCTCAGACAGTCCTGTGGTACGGTCTTGCTGAAGTCAAACGTCAGAACTTCCCGGGGGTCAGAGAGTGATTTGCAAGGATACTCCCACAGAGGGTGAGGTTCTGCTTCCTTGGATTCCCTAAAATTCAGAGAATTCTGAAGGAAAAAAGTAATCAATCTATGTGAAAACAATCCGAAGGCAAACAGTCCTTGTTTTCAAGCCAATTATGTGTCCCAAACTCAGATCTAAGAAACAAAGCTACCAGAGGACAGGACTGCACCTTTTGGGCAGAAGGTAAAATATGGTCTAATGGCTATGACCATGGTTCTCAGTAATGAAACAGAAACAGGCACTTTCAAAACACAATTTGTGTTGGTTTGCCTGAATACATTTAAGTTCTTTCCTCCCTTGAGATGAATTCTGCTCTAGAACCACCTGTACTGCTCCACAAGAACTCTAAAAGCAATCTAAACAGCTAACTCGAATATGGGTATCGACAATACAGCTCTGGAAATTGGTACAGATAAATCTCCCCCTTCATATCTGTTTCTCAGAAGTTAGAAAGCCTTTTTCTCTTTCAAGGGCAGTAGGATTCATCTATGAAGAACTCGCAGGTGATTTGATTTCCAGCTCACAATAAAATTCTCATAAAAACGAGGACACTATTTGTCTTTTGGAATGAACAGAAATCGTTTGGAAGCAGTGCAAAGGACTGCAGAGACTGACAAATGAGAAGAAACACACAGCCCCAAAGCTCATGTTGCAGAAGTTAGCATTCTGCAACAACTAAATAGCCACCATACTCAGGGAAAGCTGAAACCATGGTTTTCTGCCAGGCATACAAGGTTTTCAAATGTCACCACAAATTTTTTTAAGCCAAAGTGAGTTTTGTTTTGTTCCATTTTGCTGAGACTCGTACTGAAACTATTTTCAGTCTCCTTACACTAATCATGTCATCCATAGTCCGCACATCAAAACCTTCACAGGTGCCACATGGACTCCGGATTCTCCATAAGTCCTACAAAAGAAAACAGGATTTTGTTTGGCTTTATTCAAGGTAATAGGAACTAGAATAGAACAGAACAGAATAGAATTAACCAGGTAGGAAAAGACCTTTGAGATCATCAAGTCCAACCTATCCATCCAACACCATCTGATCAACTCAACCACAGCACCAAGTGCCCCATCCGGTCTCTTCCTAAACACCTCCAGGGATGGGGACTCCACCACCTCCCTGGGCAGCACATTCCAATGGCCAATCTCTGGGAAGAATTTCTTCCTAACCTCCAGCCTAAACCTCCCCTGGCACAGCTTGAGACTGTGTCCTCTTGTTCTGGTGCTGGCTGCCCAGGAGAAGAGACCAACCCCCACCTGGCTACAACCTCCCTTCAGGTAGTTGTAGACAGCAATAAGGTCTCCTCTGAGCCTCAAGTAATTTTAGCTGTAGATCAGACATTTGCTTATAAGCCAAATAAAGACTCTTGGGCAGCTGTCCTTTTCTAAACCATCAGAACTACTGCAAGGATCAGGAGACACTATCATTCTGGGAAAGTGTTTCGCAAGTTAATCTCTTCAGCCACTGTTTCCAACTCCTCCATCTCTACTTTAAAGTAGGTACAGATTTGCTCAGACTAAATCCCTGAAGCCCCCACCATTTCCATTACCCAGCACGAGTTAAGTGCTCCCAGTTGCATCAAATATCTTGACCTGTTGGACCATACCTCCCTTCAGCATGCCAAAGATCAGTACAATCACTGCCCTCTCACTGACTTTAGCAATCCAGTGGACAATTACTCAGTTCAACTTTTGCCCTTTTGTGGACTGCATTCATGGTCTCTCACTAGAACAAGAACATTCACTAGCTGTGGATATATACATTTTATTACCTGTTCATTGTTGCACTTAGCAACTTCAAACGTTCCTGTTCTAGAAAATGGCAGTAAGACTACTAGAAATTTGAAAAAATGCTGTTGGAATTCATGCCTGGATACAGCATGGACCAGAGTGACTATCAGGACTCTCTGAATGGTGTACCTGACAGAACTATCAAACCAGATAGGTTGCATCCTGCTCTCTAAATACAATTATGGACTAAACAAGTTTATAACAGAAGTAATTTCATCAAATTCTTCCTCCTGGATCCAGCTTTCACCCATTGCTGAACTGTAATGACATATTCCTATTATGACAAGGCAGAACAGTCCACAGAAGCAGTTCTGCAGAATGCTCTACAACTGCTCCTTCTGTCTAACTGCTAAGTGCAGGAGTTATTAAAAAACCCCACAGATTCCAGTCTTTGACTCTAGAGTCTCCACTGAAGAAAGAGACAAATGTACAGTTAAAGTAACAGCTTTTGGAACACCTTAATGAAACAAAACTAAGTTAAATGTTCTACCAAAATAGCCACACAGAATTACCTCTGAGTAACTGTAAATAAAAGTGTTAAAAGCTGAGGTTCAGGTGACATGAATGTTACTCTACATTCTGCTACTACCTTGCTGAACAATCTTAAGTCATCATCCCGAAGAACCTGGAAGAGTGCTTTCTTTTAAGTGGATCTGTGTAAACATCCAATGGATAGTTCTAAGCAATCTCACCTGAAACTCCACAATCATCATGTGCAAAGATGCAGCTTGAGGTAGGACAGTGGCATCACTGGTGAGGTGGCTGGTCACAGCTGTCCTAGCGTACCAGAAATACAGGTTATGCCACGGCAACAAACTTGTGGTAAAAAACGGCTCTCCCACAAGGACAGAAATCTTGGCAGAGAAAGGAGGAGATAAAAAAGGCATTATAATAAAGAACAACAACTCAGAAACAGGCTGTTTGTACCTTCAGTAGCTGAGAATACAAGATAGCAAGTGGTCAGCTAGACAGAAGCTTGTCCTGCTCCAGAAGGATTTAATTACTCCATACACTGCACAACAGCTTTTTGTGATTTTAGTCAGCAAATTCTAAATTGAATTTTCCTGCAGTTTTAGGTCGAAAGGCTTTGTAGAAAGAGTCATAGAATTTTGACATTTTTAATTTTAAGATGTTAATACTTCCAAATGCAATCTTCTGAGTGGCTGGAGAAAGAAGAGCTACAGCCTAGTGCAATGTACACAGTTAAACTAGCTTAACTGCCCTTACAACTGCTGTAGATTACGCAGGAGTCATATCCCTTTAAAAGCAAGGTGAAAACCCTCCCATAGTCTTTAGTCTAAGCCTTGTTTAGTTTCACTAAGCCAAGCTCTCAACTATCTACTCATTATGCTTTCCACGAATGGGATATAATGGGATTCACTTTGGGCATGGAAGCACAGGAAGATAGCAAGATTCATTTTCACTTTCTGCTCCCCATCACCTCACTGAAGTTCAGTATTAGACAGCCACAACATACCTTTTTATCTTCCAAATGAGAAGATGTCAGTGACTCAGGGCGTGCTTCTATTATTTTAATTTTATCTTCAAGATTATTTGCTTTAAAAAACTGAAAAATAAAACCCCAAATAACATAGTGTCTTTATCCAAAGCTACAGCTGAGACCCAAACCCATCTCAAAACACAGAACAAAAAAAAAACCCAAACCAACAGCCAAAAGAACTCTTTCCAAAACTGCCTACAATAACTCATCAGGATGATACAAGTCTGTTCTTGAAGGGTGCACACACTTGGAGCTAACCTGTCACACAGAGTGAACTAAAGCACATGCTCTACATATGCCTTCAGTTAAGTTTAGAGAAAGGCAGGTAACACAAAAGTCACCTCACCTTTATTCATTTGTACAGGACAGTCAAGAAAGATAAAGATCACCTGAGTTATAAATACATTGCATATTCTGCTTCTGCTTGAGACCAGCTTTGCTTCCTAATTTGCCTACCATTCATGTTTTTACTCCTAAGCCACACGCTGGGACAGACCTCTTCCAAACAGAATGCCAACTGAAAGAGATACAGCTCAACAATGACTTCAGGAAGCTGCTTCTAGTCACCACTTAGGGACATCAGTTGCCTCACCTGAACAACCTCTGCTGGTAAAGCCTTCTGTGCTCTACCCTAAAGAAGCATCCGCAGCTTGTCTCAGCTGAAGACAGTGCTGCTAGATGCCACTTTCCAGGTAAGACTGGTGCAAGCTACAGGATGTTCTTACATTGCACTGATCCTCAGAAACAAGCTGTTTGGCTTTCATCACCAATGCAATGAGGGCAGCAGAGCAGCAGCTCAAGCAGACAAGCCAACAGACATCTGCAAGCAGAGATCAAGCACTGCAATTTCCTCTTGTCAGCTCAACTTCCCCAGTGGCCTAATCAGCTTGCATAGAGCTCTGTACAAATACTCCCCAACATATCCCACCTCCTGCAGTCTTGTCACACTGTATGATCACATACATTAGTTAAACTGATCTAACCTTCACGCAATTGATGCAAAGGCAACTCAAGACACCAGCTCTGGCCTTAGAAATGCCATGAATTCCTTTACTGCTTTTACAGAAAAATGAATACTCACTTTTTGCATGACAGAACAGGACACTGCAGAATTTTCTACTGTAAACACCTAAAGGAAACACACCACAGTTAGTAAACTAGCTTTGTGATTTGCAATTAAAAGAATATGTAAAAGAACAATGAAGGAACTATTTTTGCATCCCAGGGAGCAGAGTTCCTAAGAACCACACATCTGTTCCATAGCCCACTGTCATGTACCTTTTTTAAAAACACCCCCTATGACTACAGCTAAATCATACTGTTTTCACAGCCCTACAAGGGAGGAAAAAAGTCAACAGAATGCAGATTTTCCATTTGAAGATGCATATAGCATATTACCAATTACTCCTGAACAAATGCAACCTCCATAAGTGCTTTTTTCTGTAAGTGTTGTTTAACATCACCTGACTGGACCAGCTGGAAAGAGCTCAGATGTGCAGTGCCACACACCAGCATTAAGAAAAACATTAGGTTTTAGTCAAAACTGGTGAATAATTGGGCAGTATGCTGCTACAGAGCTAGGAAAATATTAGGGAAATCTGTGTTTGCCCTGCTCATTTCCTCTCTCCTGGATGTCTATGACTGGCCACTACTAAGAGCAAAATGAAGGGCTCCACCACCTTCCTCAGGATTATACTGCATTACATATTCACAGATACTCAGTCCAACTATAATGGATTTTAGTTTGAAGAGCCCCATGAGAGAATGCATCAAGTATGGTATACACACACATGAGACAGCCTGGCAGCTCTCAGCTCTCATTTACACACAGACTCGGTATTCTTACTGCCTCCTACCTTGCTGTTATACAGACTTCTCATTTCAGACTCGGTAATAAATCTAATTATGTATTTCCAAAAGCATTAATATATGTGACAGTGGACAGGAATCAGTGGGGAATGAGGAACACCACTTCATTCAATGAATTTAATATCTATTTCCACATTTGTCACTGAAAAGGCTTTGGAAATGATTCAATAATGGGCTGGAAATGCTGAACTATATGAGAAAATTAAAAATACTAATCTAAAAAGCAAGGATCACAAAACCAAGAAGTAGTACTGTACCTGCTTTGCTCCAAGATGGTGAGCCAGCATGGGCAGCAGACTGCCATCACTGATACAGAGGCAAACACTATCTGTTTTCAGAACCTACAGAAATCAAATTTTCATTGTTATTTCTTTTCCAGATGAAAAGGTTTTCAAATTCTAAATAGCTTTGGTGGCATTTCCCCCCACCTCCTCACCCCCCCCCCTTTCATACACTTCCATATCAAATGACTGGAAGATGGAGTGATTAATGTAACTACTTCAGGCAGAACAGGACAGTGTAAGAGTTTTTCATGTAGTCCCCTTGTTTCAAGTCAGAAACAGTTTGTAGTAAAAAATGTATTGGGTGTCTTTATTCAACAAAGACACAGAGCTGTTACATGTCCCTATAAGCAGAAATGACTGCTTACTATTTTAAGAGAGTAATACTGAAGTTTTCATGACAGGCTGAGGGAGCTGGGGTTCATCAGCCTGGAGAAGAGGAGGCTCTGGGGGGACCTCATAGCAGCCTTCCAGCAGCTGAAGGGGGCCCAGAAGAAGGATGGAGAGACATTGTTTGCAAAGGCCTGTAGCGATAGGATGAGGGACAATGGCTTCACACTAAAGAGGAGCAGATTTAGACTGAAGGTGAGGAACAGGCTCTTTACTGAGAGTGGTGGAGCACTGGAACAGGTTGCACGGGGAGGTGGTTTGGGCTCCATCCCTGGAGATACTCAAGGCAAGGCTTGACAGGGCTCTGGGCAACCTCATCTAGCTGAGGATGCCCCTGCTTACTGCAGAGGGGGCTGACCTAGATGACCTTCAGAGGTCCCTTCCAACCCGGACCATTCTATGATTCTATGACAAAATCTAACCTAGATCTGGCTGATGTACATAAAATACACTTTGTGAGCAAAGTCCTTTAGCAGAGGAGAAACAAATTCCATGTATAATTACTGCAAATAAACAATACACCCATCTATCACAGAATCAAAAAAACCTGGGGGCAGCACACACTCACTTTGGTCAAAGCCTTGATGTACTGGTGCGTTCGGTTCCCATCGTTTAGCTCCCCAAAGCGTGGTCTGTTCCACAGGAGGTGAGCCTGACACCTACAAACAGGACTGTCAACACGAGCATCAACTCTGTTCTCCTCTTCTTCTCTGCAAAAAAGTGTCAGTTACCTTGTAACATGTTTTTGCAGACAGGTACATTTACACATTTCAGCTAGTACACACATTAATGCACGTGGAGCCCACTGCTAGCCATTCAAACTTCCTGGTTCTGCAGGGACCTTTTTCCAACTTTGCATTTCCAAGTAAAGGGCAAATTGTCGCCTTTTTTTTTTTTCTCTTTTTTTAAACCAAGAAACAAACAAACAATAACCTCTCCAACTTGCCCACTCTGATAGTGAGGTACTGTTGGTTTTGGTCTTTCAGGAAAGACATTACTAATTCAGATTCCTAAGTCAGCAAGGCACAGTAAATTCAGCAGGAACTCCTAAAGCTGGCATTGATTTTTTTAAAATGTGGCTGATACTGTCATCACAACCAACGTGATTAAGCTCATCTTTAATTTGAGCCAAAGACATTACTCTCAAAAAGACAGTGCTGGCTAAAGAAACAGATACTGGAGAGAATGGCAAATATTTCACCCCTTTGTGTCAGCTCAGGTGAGCTGTATTTGAGGATTTCCAGAAGCCTACCACAAGTGTTTGTTTCTCTGTCACAGAATGTCACCAGGTTTAAGGCAGGAGCCTGTAGTCCAAACCTCAGCTGTGCTTCTACGCATCACGTGGTTTTTTGCACCTGTGTGCTGCCCATGGAATGTTTTTCAGCAATTTTTCAGTCTTCAGGTTCTTATCTTGCTCTAAGAGCAGCAAATACTTGAGATTGGAATAAAATGCCACCTTTTTCCTGCAGATGTATTGTTACCTGGCTTTCTGCAGCTTGTACCACAGAGAGTACTCATCACGACAGGCAGTCAGGCACACCTTCTCACCCTGGAGAATGGGCTCCTCGTTGGGAAGAAAATACACACACTGCATCCAGTGATCTCTCCACTGAAAAGGGATTGATAAACAGAACTTCAGGAATTAACTCAATAACAGTAAATGGAAAGGAAATGAACTGCAGGAAATCAATTATTCAGAATGGGCAAAACCCTGAAACACTGACGTACATCCAGTTGAAAGAGTCTTGTTAACATTAGCAGGGCCAATTAAGGACTAACACCAGATACTGAATAAACATACTTTCTATAGATTCCTTACAACAGAGTAAGTCTGAGACCACTGGTGTGCTGACTAGCTAAGGCTGTATTTTAATTTAATAGAAAGCAAATCCAAAATACACTTTCTTAGTGCAATTTTATTTCTATAGTTCACTTCCACCGAACTGCTAACAGAGTCTCTTAGTGTCATTCTGAAATGACAGCACAACTATTTTGTGCTTCAAAAAAGCCATTTTCTGCACTGCAGATATTCCAGGCTGATGGGTCATTCTAAGCTGACTGAACACCCTCAAGTATGAGGGTTTCGAACTTTATTCTCAAACACCATTAAGTGCAATCATTTTGCAGCTTACTTTCAACTAAGCTGATCCTACTAGTAAATACCTTCATATAAAAACACATGAATCTGGTTAAATAGTGATCTCCTGTTCCTATAAATTCCCAATACCAACCCGACATTTCCTGTAGCAGCCTTCATCATGGGACTATGAATTAACATATTACCATAGGCTTCAACACTTTGGGAGTTTATTAGAAGAACTACATGGAAGCAGACCATGGACTATTTTGACCAGGGAGAAAGACTAGTTAAAGAAAAATATGTGGAAATGTTTTATATAAAATAAAATAACAATAAAATAACAATAAAATAAAATATAGAACTGGAAGACAGCTTCAACTTCTAAGCTTTACAGTACAGCTTACATTTAAATTTGAGATTAAACTAAATCTAAAATGGGTGTGTACTAAAATTAGCATTTTTATGTTTATACATTTGATTGTTTTTAATCAGAAGATGCCTATTGGCATCTTCCATCAGATAAAACATTACTAAAAGTCCTGCAGAGCTGAAGGGACAGTTGCTTAAAACACCCAGTATGGCTTTTACTCAAAGTAATAATTGGTAGTCTTCTGATGACAGTACATGAGGGCTCAGTATGTTACCTGTAAAGCAGAAGTGGATTTTACCCAGTATGGAGCCATTGTGCAATTTATCTTCCCAGAGCGATCCATGTCAATATCCCACCAGGAAAGGACGATTTGTGCCTTGCCAGATTTTACAGGTTCCAGATGCACTCTGTAGCAGGTAGAAGCACTCCTGACTGGCTTACTAAAATCCACACTGCAGAGAAGCATTATAAAGATTTAAAAAGAAATAGCTCAGCATTCTTCAGAACTTCTCACCAGCTTCTGAACCTATACGCAACTGATAGGAAAGGCAGACAGGAAAATAGTGTTTTGAACACAATGCCATCTTACCTGAACATTGTCACCACATCACTAAGGATAGTGAAGTCACTTGAAGGCATCTGGTTCAGCTGGATATCACAAACAGAAGGAACCCCTGGACAGTTCTCCATTTCTGGAGGGGAGACAATAATTTTTTCACCATCCTCTGCTTCAACACGAACAGGGAACAGCTTGTTCCAGGACCACATCCTTTTGGATTCTACTAACTGGACATACACTGTTGCCCTGTGAGGCACTGCCTCACATCCTTCCTGTCAAAACAAAGGGTAAACATTCAACAAATATGACTTATTAACATGTATAAGAGTTAAATCAAATGAAATGTGAACCAATTTAAAGAAAAGTTGGACTGGGAGCTTTGAAATGTTAAACACAAACAACTTCTGAGACTTCCGTAGTGTGAGAGCACTTCCACTTTCTCTCGTATCTGTGAATTATGATACATGTATCTGTCCTGCTCAGTGTGCTTCAGCAAGGCCAGATTACTTTAACTACCCTGCACAGTATCATTTTACTAGCCTCAGTTGAACATGCACTTCCATTCTCATTCTGACATGAAATCTGTCTTGGCCTTCTCAAGGCAGATCACTACTAAGCTATGAACACTAAACCAGAGTCTGTGAATACAGTGAGTAAACAACAAAAATAGCGGCTCAAATGTTTATGCAATAACAACTCTGTATGCATGTTTCAAGAGAGAAAACATACAAGCTGCTCCAAACAAGCACTGTGAATGAAGAGCTAACTGTGAAGTCCAAGAACAACACTTTTACAAGAAAAGCTACTTACAGTTTAGTTACATATGAAAAGCAGTAAAAACTTCTGGAGTGCTATTGTCTTTACACAGAAAACAGGTAAAATGAAACACAGAAACCTAAGGAAAGGTTTGCCATCCACAGTTTTAACTGAGAAACAAAAACTGAAAGGGTAAAGGAGAAAGCCCTAAGCATAGATTACATTACAGTGTTTAAAGTAAAAAAGAAAAACATGTGGAGTAGCAACAGATCCTTGGGGAAAATATCTTTGGGAGGTGAAGCACATTAAATTTGGGAGAAAAAACTAAATTAACTCCTTGAAACATCTTGATACCTATTTGCCATCAAAATAAACTACCAAGCAAAGCTAAAACCACACCTGGATGCCTTCCTGAAAGAAATTTGTTAACCAGCAAGTTAGTTGTTAAAAGATAAAGCAACCAAGTGTACTTTCAGAGCCTGTGATGTACAGAATGCACTCCAACAGCTTTATTCCAGGAAAGAATTTAGTAAATTCTTTTTTCACTGAATAAGGTATTAGCACTGATGAAGGTGGATTTACCAAGGTGAGAGAAGCCTAAATCAAGTATCATCTCCATCCCATTCCAAAAAGACAGAAGAGTTTCTTCAGGAATAATTCTGACAAGCTGTCAACTTCTGTGCTCTCACCTGCACAAGGTATTTGTGTGCATGCTCATAGGATGGTAAAGCTCCTTCTCCTATCAGCTCTGTATCAAACAATTCTGTTACCAGGATGTTTGCTCGACACTGCATATCTCCATCTAAAAGACACATTTTAATATGTAAAATTAAGACTTCATGTAATCTCTCAAGAAGATACTACACTGAAAACACAAGCCATTCAAACATTCACTCCTGCTAGAGAACCTCTTGAAGAGTACAGATCATTTTCCCTTAGATGTTAACTATGAAACACAAACAACTGCTGAAATATTATTGCAGCATTTCATTTTGAAGTAAACTTCCCAAGTTACTTTCCAGAGTGTAAAAGATCTACTCATTTTAACTAAAAATATCTGGAAAGTAACAAAAAAAGGACTATTCCTTCATAGTTTTGAGATACTTGCCAGATTTTCTAACCCTAGCCTATTTTTCTCACCTGGGCCAACTGTGACTTCAGTGGAATGTTTGTTGATTACCTTGATCCTGTCACCAAAGCCATTTTTCTCCACTATCTTCACAGCAGCATTAGCCATGGGCTTGAAAACCTGTAAACAGCAGGAGCGTAACGAACTGGTAAGCTAACATCAGCATTCACAAATGAAAGGGCACCAAGACAAAACACAGAGTATTGAGTACTGCAACAATTTTAACATCTGTTCTGTCTTCTCTGAAGTTCATTACCAAAAAAGAAGACAGCAAGCCTCACTTCCGAAGTTCACAGAGCTCCAATATCACTGTTACAAACCATCAGTACTCTCCAAAAGCTACTCTTAAGTTCACTTTTGAAAGGCAAGAATACGCATTTCTGACTTTTAAAGATGCATCAAGAGAGGGGCCAAGAGTCTCAGAAGTGCTCAAGCTATAAAATAAATACATAAAATAAAGGAACCCAAATCAACCAGCACTGAAAGGCTCACTTAAGAATCCTAAAAATATGCTTTTACTAACAGCACATCTGTGAAGAGAATTTTTATTCCATTCAGAACAAAGAACAGAGGAAAGTATATAGCCTGAAAAGAGCAGAATGAAGAGTATAACCAGTTTTTAAACTCAAAAGTTTTCAATACTTTACTCAGCCACAAAACCTAATGACTTAGGACATTTAGAGCCACTCTGGAATCTAAGCCCAAGTTCCCGAACTGAAGTAATGTCAGGTTGGACTTGATGATCTTTGAGGTCTCTTCCAGCCTTAGTGATACTGTATTGCTATGAGAACATCTATGTCAGTAACTCTCAGAATTTTCCTGTTAAGCTTTTATTTTTCCATCTCACAAGCTACTGATCCTCCTCTGCCAGTGACCAGTAAACTACTAAGCAGAAGACAAAAGACCCCTCCTACTATACCAGTTCTGACACTCTGTCTTCCCTACAACTGGCTGTGAACAAATTTATTTTGGAGCTTGTCACTTCAGAGCCTCTATGAAAGATGCCTGTCCCTGAAAAGTGATCTCGGGGTAAAATCTTAGACTACACAAGGTAGGTTTTTCACTTGGACAAAAATCACAGCACATGCTTTCACCTATGACTCACAGACAGGCAAATCTTCTTTTTGTTTCTTCAAATGTGCCAAAAAATAGTTAACTGGCCAAGACGCTCCTGTTATCCTTAATACAAGTTATGACTGCTTCTGACCATCAGGGTGCTTCTTAACTGCTAGTAAAACTGAAAATGCTCTAACTAGTCACAAAGAGATGGAAAATACATTGGTAAAACAGTCTCAAGATGAGGTCCTTGTAACGATCAAATGGGTCTGAGAACCCATCTCCAAGAGCTGAAATTTATGAAGATCAGAAATACAGTCTGAGAAGACTCACATTTTTCAAAGCCAGGTTTTCCATATCACACTTGAGACATGGTAAGTAGAGAACACTAGAAAACTTGACTCAGTGCTGCTAATCTGTACATTTACAGAAGGCATCCCAAGAATTAAAAAATACAAATATTATGTTTTTTCAGCCATGTTCTTGTTAGATCTAAGCCTTTTTGACTCACATAAGACCATCCAATTTGCTCTTCAGAAACCACAACACGGAACAGCACTGATCATTTAGGCAGAACGACTGCACTGAAGCTCAGAAGAGAAGTTAGGAATATGAAAGCAGAATTATGTGCAAACTGTGACAAATGCTCACCTCAACTGCATAGCAGAAATCTGCACCTGCTGAAGCTGCCATCATGGAGAGGAGGCCTGTGCCGGTCCCTATGTCTAGAACAATGGCTTTCTCGCCTCTTTCTTTCACTCTGCTCACCGCAGCACGAATACCTTGGTAATATTTTGTGTTCTGTGGAGAGGGGGAAAGAAAAAGCAAACAAGAAAAAAAAAGAGATCAGCAACACATTATCTAGTTATACTTCTAATCTTTGTGGAGGTACCCTGCATTCTCAGAATATGAGTAGGTAAAGTAGGTAAATAATTAGGTAAAAGCCTCCAGACTGTGTCCTCTTGCTCTGGTGCTGGTTGCCTGGGAGAAGAGACCAATCCCTCCCCCAGCTACAACCTCCCTTCAGGGAGTTGGAGAGAGCAAGAAGGTCTCCCCTGAGCCTCCTCTTCTCCAGGCTAAACAACCCCAGCTCCCTCAGCCTCTCCTCACAGGGCTGTGCTCCAGACCCCTCCCCAGCTTTGTTGCTCTTCTCTGGACACGTTCCAGCAAGTCAACATCTTTCCTAAACTGAGGGCCCCAGAACTGGACACAACTCAAGGTATGGCCTAACCAGTGCTGAGTACAGGGCAGAATGACCTCCCTGCTCCTGCTAGCCACACTGTTCCTGATGCAGGCCAGGATGCTATTGTCCTTCTTGGCCACCTGGGCACACTGCTGGCTCAGGATGGGGTCCAGCACTGATCCCTGGGGGACACCACTAGTGCCTGGCTGCCAGCTGGATGTGGCACCATTCACCACCACTCTCTGGGCTCAGCCTCCAGCCAGTTCCTAACCCAGCTCAGAGTGCTGCTGTCCAAGCCAGGGGCTGACAGCTTGGCCAGGAGTTTGCTGTGGGGGACGGTGTCAAAGGCCTTGCAGGAAGGAAGTCATCTGTTGATCTAAGAGCAGGTCTGTTAGAGGGCACAAATTTGATCATCTTTCAGAGACACCTGTATAATCATGCAGTGACAGCTATTCAAGAGAAAGAAAATGTTGGGTTTTTTTTTCCTCACTGTTCAGGTTTTTTGTTTCTATACTTACTCTGTCCTTATCGTGAAGCATATCTGCATAGCGTGACCTACGATACAAAACATCCAGTTAAAATACTACACGCTGCAAAGCACAACAGCAATGCTAGATTTTATGCAGCCTCCTTTGGTTCCTCTTACTAAGGCAGCTGGTCCCTATGGTCCATAAGTGCACAGATAACTGCATGCTCCTTGAGGATGTTTCTCAAATAACATAATTTCAGTGATCTGGTCATCAGCATATTTATGAATTAATTAACTGTGGGGATATATCCTCCCTTCAGCCACGGACCCAATACTGACCCTATGGACTAACAGCTCTGAAATATCTGGGACAGACAGAGATTCATACATAGCAATGAAGGAGAGAACTAATAATGGTCTATCATTTCTTACCAAGACTTAAACTGCTTTGGTGCATATTTCTTTACGGGTCACACTGCTTAAAATAACCCAAAATCTAATCTTTCCAACGTCTCTGGCTGTTAGATGAAGCTCTGAAAAAGTTTCTAAGGGATCACACAACTGGCAATTATTTATTTCCTTAGGGATTTACAAGAAGTTTAGACAATGCATTTTGCCACAACTCAGTGACTGTCAGCATTAAGATCAGCGCCTCAGAAAACATCTAAAAAACTTAGAAGAAAACTACTGGAGAATAGTACTGCACAAAATCCTGCATTTATAGTTCTGCACTGTAACATCTACCCTGTCCTACGGTCTGTTCATCTTGTGTCCTGGAAACTTTGCAAGAGAAAACCCCCAAGATATTTCTATCAGCGTACCTTGCGATTTCCTGATGGTAGTCATAGTTCTCATCCTCTTCCAACCACTCAATAGCACCAGTGGTTGGATTAGCTCTTCCACAAAAAGTCTTCATGATCAATCTAGAGTTGTGTTATTCACGTACTGTGTGTGTCCTTGCTGCTTTGGCACCAGTGCATTACTCAAAACTGGCTGCAGGGAAAAAAAATCAAAATTTCCAGTGAAAACAACAGATCACTTTGGCCATGGAGACTCCCTTTTACAAGGGGTCACGTGGAAAAGACGAGGATGATGAATACAAGTTAATTCTGGGGAGATGCCAGTTGAACACATGGAAAAAATTCACAATGAGAACAATCAGTCACTGGAATTATCTCCCCAGGGTAAGGGATGGATTTTCCAGACACTGCACACTTTTAAGACTGGCTGTACTTTTGCCAAGAAAGGTTGGATCAGATGATCCTTGAGGCCCTTTCTGACAGGGTCTTCTGTGATTCTATTACACCTGCCTCGGCCAGAAGCCTTGCACTTTTTCTGTATGAAGGTTTTAAGCTCAAACCTATCACTCAGCTCTGTCAGGAACTCTGCCCAGGAGAAAAATAAATATACATATATACATACATACATATATATACACACACACATATGTAGGTATGTACACAAAAGACCAGTACATCCTGAAGGAAAACCCCCGCCCCCAAGGCGATGCACATGGGGCGGGGAGCCCAACCACCTTCTCCAAGGGAGTCTCTACACTCTGAGGCGGAATCTGCCACTCTGGCTAGCGGCAGCGCCGAAGGGACCGGCAGGACCCAGGGCCTAGGCCGGAGCAAAGCACCCGGTGCTCGAAGCTCCTCGTGTCCTCGCAGCGGCAGCTCTGCCGGGGGTGGGCCTCACCTCGGGACAGGCCCAGCCAACAGCAGAGCAGCCTCGGCCGGGACCTCAGCAAGGAGCTGTGCCCGGGAGACAACGAGAACGTCCCTCGCTCTCCCCTGTTCGAAATCGCGAAGCCGCGGCCTCATTTGCCCCTCAGGGCTACGCGGAGGCACCTCCTCACCCCCGGACGTGGCGGCCACCTACCCCTCAGACCGCCAGCCGACCGCCAGCCGCCACTTGCCCGCCGCGCACTGCGGCGACTGAGCGGGCTACGGAGGAGCAGGTTCCCGGGGAGCGGATTCCGCCGGAACGGGGTTTCAGAGGACCGGGCTCCGGCTGGGCGGGGTTCCGGGGGACGAGCCGCCGGCCGCGGCCGCCCCTTCCGCCGTGTGGGTCGGAGGCCATGGAGCGGGCCGCGGTGCTGCGCATCAAACGGAAGCGCGGCGGGACCGAGCCGGCCGAGGCGCTACTGCTCGCCTGCAAGCGGCTCCGCACCGAGGAGGGCGACGATGCCCAGCCCGTGGAGAGGAACCTCTTCAAGCTGGTGGCGACCGTCTCCTCAAAGGTACCGCGGCTCTGCTACCACTCTGACCGCCCGGGCGCGCCGTCCTGGCCTGATAGACCCTCGTCCCATGGCTTTGGTTTCTCCGCGTCTGACCGGCCGGCCGCGCAGCAGCGAACCTGCGTGCGGAACAGGCTGTGCTTTAGGGACTTAGCACAGTGACACCAGGAAATGCTTTGTTCAACAATGACTTTTCTATGCCTATAGACTGTTCCTCAAGTATAGACTACAGAATAGTAAGTGAAACCTGAATTTCAGCTGTTTTGAATACTGAAGCTTAACCCTACAAAGCTAATAACTTAACCAGGTTGGAAATGACCTTTGAGATCATCGAGTCCAAGCTATCATCCAACACTATCTAATCAACTAAACCATGGCACCAATCACCCCATCCAGTCTCTTCCTAAACACCTCCAGGGATGGTGACTCCACCACCTCCCTGGGCAGCACATTCCAATGGCCAATCTCTCTTTCTGTGAAGAACTTCTTCCTAACCTCCAGCCTAAACCTCCCCTGGTGCAGCTTGAGACTGTGTCCTCTTCAGTGTCACCAAGGTTGGAAGAGACCTCAAAGATCATCAAGTCCAACCTGTCACCACAGACCTCATGACTAGACCATGGCACCAAGTGCCACATCCAGTCCCCTATTGAACCCCTCCAGGGACTGCTTAGGCCACACCTTGAGTACTGTGTCCAGTTCTGGGCTCCTCAGTTTAGGAAAGATGTTGACTGTACAGCCTTTTATATTGGAAAACTGGTCTTGGGACTAGTCTTTGTAGGAGTTTGTAAAGGGTATTGTGTTTTATAATTAGGACTATTGCAGTCATCTGATAGAACAAGAAGCAGCCTCAAGTTGTGCCAGAGGAGGTCTAGGTTGGACATTAGGGTTGTCAAGCCCTAGACCAGGCTGTCCAGGGAAGTGGTAGAGTCTCCATCCCTGGAGGGCAAAGCCATGTAGACGTGGTGCTGAGGTTTAGTGGTGAGTTGGCAGTGCTGAGTTAATGGTTGGACTAGATGATCTTAAAGGTCTTTTCTAACCAATTTCTAAACACTTTTCTAAGCAATTCCATGATTCCAAAGGCACGTGGTTTTGTTTAGAGGGTTATTCTGTACCACAACGTATATTTAAAAGTCATACAGTCGTTAAGGTTAGAAAAGTTCTTTTCAGAGCATCAAGTCCAAAAATAAATCTGAAATAATCTTACAATTAAAAAATATATTTTACTTTTTTCCTTCTTATCAGGAAAAGAGTATGACAGTTGTGTTGCTTAAAGTAGTAGTAGAAGTTACTTGAATGCTGCTAGGAACATCTGTACTGCAGTCCTCAAATAGGAAGCATGAGTAATAGTCATTATCAATCACTTCTAGGAAAGAGTATGACTTAACGCTGACAGTGTCATTATAGTCCTTGTTTTGTTCCTCCACCCAGAACGAACCGGTTCAGAAATACGTGCAAAAAGCGATCGCTCGAGACAAAGCAGTGCAGAGTCTGCAGCCCTCCTTAGGAAGCACTCAGCGAATCCTTCAGGAGCTCCGCTCTTCCACCGAACAGAAAAGGAAGGAAAGCCGTTACCGTGTGGTAGCCAGCCATCGACCCAGCTGTGCTGAAACAGCTGCAGCTGTCCCAGCTGGCCAAGCATCCAGTGGTGGTGACAGATCAGACTCAGAAGGAAGGGAGGATGCTTCACAAAAGGAGAGTGGTACTGCCGATAAGAGTTCGGACTGCTGTGGGAAATTCCAGTTGTTTGATATTGAGCAAGAGGAAGTGGAGGGAGACTCCAGCGTAGCTGCTGCAAACCCACAGGTCAGCAAAGCACTGTACTTGAAGTACTTTGATAGCACTGTTGACTCGTATATGTGGGCAGACTGACTGCTGTAGAATTTTTTCCATTGTAAGTATTCCACTATTTAACAGGAGCTTTAACTAGATACTTGCAGGCTGGGATGTACAGGGAGTCACTTTCATGAGGATCCTTAAGTGCACTAATGCTGTTGAGACAGACAGCCATGTGGAAATGGCTATTACAGGAAAGGCTTGTACTTCCCTGCTGTCCTGCAGCACAGCAAGTGTAACGTTCTACAAAGCACAGCCTGTCTCAGAACTTTACAACCAACGTGTCATGAGATACAGATGAACGGTTCTGTGGGGTTAATCATATCCTCTTTGCTAGTTTCTAATGGGCCTGATCCCAGGAGTTTTCTCCTACTATCTGGAAGAAGGCATACCTGCATGGTACTGCAGTAATTGGAAAATTCTTGGTTGCCTTACTGTCCTAGGTTGCTAATATTCCAAATATCAGCATTCCAGTGGGGAAGTGTTTTTATCTGAGACTTCAGAACGCTGGCCTTGCCTACCTGTTGGCTGCTGTCTAGAAAGGAAACTGTTGGCTGTAAGTCTTTGTGTGCATGGCTTCAGTGGAATTATGCTGCTGCTTTTCTTTTTCTCAGCAGAAGACTGATCCAGATGTGATTCTTTGCAATGCAGTGGAGATGATCCGTGAGCGTTTACATGTTTCTGAAGACAGCAGAAAAGGAGACCGTGAGAAAGAGGATGACTACGTTTATGACATCTACTATATGGAAACAGCAGCCCCTGGCTGGATCCAAAACATCCTTTCTGTACAGCCCTATAGAGAAGAATATGAACTGGTAAGGGTGTGGGGAAATAGATCCTTCTTAAATATAAAGGCCATAAACAAACACACTTAAAAGTTGCCATGCCAGAAAGGTTCTTTGAGATACTGCATGGATGCTCAGTGACTTGTATTAGGCTTCTTGTAACTGCCATCCTGTGTTCCTGCAGGTTGCTGTTGATTGATTGAAGCAAATTAGGATATGATGACAAAAACTGAAGGGATAGCACTCAAGTACTCAGAAGAACTTGGGTTCCAAATTGCCAAAGAAATTTGGTACACAAATGTAAACCAAAGTAATTCACAATTCATTTATGACTATAGAAGGCAGTAGTGAAACAAGTCAGGGGACACAACTTTTTTGGTGTTTGAGGACTTGGCTTTGAAATACTTCCTTGTAATGGAACTGTTCTTCAGTAACTGTAGAATTAAAAAGCTAAATGTAAGCTTCAGTCTTACCTTGTGTAGATACTGTGATCAATAGACTTCCATGTTGGGAACTTAGAACTACTTTTCTCTGCTCTGCTGCTGAAGTGAGTAGGATAAATTTAAATACTGATCTTAGCATGTATATGCTGAAGGGGAAAATGTAAATATGTGGCTTAACTCATTTTTCAACCTCAAGCGGTTTACTAAATTACTGTGACTAAGTTTGCAACACAGATTTTAATGCAGGTAAGTATCTCTGGGCTTTTTATGATCCCATGTTACTTTATAGGTGGATGAAAATCCCTCAGTGCTGACTGTGTTTATAACAGATGTTATGTTTTGTGTTGACCTGCAGGTACATGATGACCAAGTTCCAGGGGAAATATATGAGGATGAAGACGATGAAAATGATGAAAACAACTGGCGCAATGATTACCCTGATGAAGATGAATTCTTACCCGAGGAAGACTGTGATGGAGAAAAAGGTATGCCTGTCATAAATGCTGTTTGCTTTCATGCTGTGCATGTGTAAATCTAATAATTTTACATGCCATCTCTGAAAAAAGCAACTAATAGCTTCTCTGGGCAAGTGTTCTGCTCTTAGAATGGGGTAAATCTGCTTAAAGAAGGATTTGTTAGTGTTTTTGCAAAGTTAGAATTAAGAGCTCCATTTCAACCCACTGCAACTCCAAATGACTTATTTTGAGAAAGAGGTAATTTGGTTCCACAAGCTTGTGTAGCACTGCCTCTGCTTGTAACTTCCCATCCCAGTGCACTCCAAGCACCATTCAGACCTTACCTCATATAACTGTTCGGACTTTGTGTCTGTTAGCTACTCAAGAAGCTTAAAATCTGATTAACGTAATTCCTTCTTAAAGAAGGGATAATCTAACAGTGTTGATGCTCTTTCTTTTAGACTCTGAAGAGAGCCTGAGTGATGAGGACCAGTGTTACAAGAGAAGAACATGGAACAAATACCGGCAGGAGGTTCTGCAGGAATTTGGTTATGATGAGATCCAAGATTTGGATTCTGACTAACAGCCTACTTTTGAAGATGAAATTCATACTGAAGATGAAATCTTACTGTTGCAGTACAACTGACAATCCAGACAGCTGCTGATGGCTATTTACAAGAATATTGAATTGAAAAAAAACCCAAACAACCCAACCACAAAACAGACAAAAAAGTCCACCCAAAAAATCCCTGGAAAACCACCTTCCAGTAAAGGTTGCGTTCACTGGGACCAACCTTTACCTGGATGAGCGTTAAGTTAACCTGTTGCCTGTCTCGCATTGTGAAACTGTTGGTGGCTAGCATGGTTCACCCTAATGCTTACTGAGTAGGTTTGAGTATTAGATACTAGGTTTGGATTCCAGTAAATGTTGAAATCTTTTATTACAAATGTCAAACCTCTCACTGCCCAAGCCACCAACTTTGTCTGGTAGATATTAAACATATGAGCACAAACATGGCCACTTAACACAAATTTGTGTTCCAAACAAAAGCTACTATATCCTTTCAAAGAGATTTCTTTGCCTATTCTGTGATGCAGAGATTATTGTAAAGGAAATTTGGGGCACAGCACCTCCACATTACATGGTGGTGGTTTTGGCAGCATCCCTTCTGATCATTTGTGTCAGTTTCACAACATTTGCTGTGATGGCAAGTGGAAAAAGGCCTAATGCTTGCTACTATATTTGTTTCTAACATTCAGGTTACTCTCTTTCCAAGTGTTTTGATTGTATGAAATGCCTTGACCTGTGCATTTTATTGCTGGATCTCCCTCCAGGAATTTTCCTATTGGAGTAAAACCATATATATGCATTTAAACTGTAAATAAATAACTTTTTGACTAAGTTTTCTTCACTCATTTAAAGACTTGGTACAGCTGAAGCCATATCAGCACTTTAGCTTTCATTCATACACCTTTAGAACAATTTACTCTTGCCTCTTTGGAGTATTTCAGCACTCTTCTACTTGAGTCTAAAAAAAAAAAAAAAAAAAGCAAGCTAATGCCATGTCATTTCAACATTTCAATGCCAACTCATGAGCTGTAGGTTGCAGCATTGACTTTAGCTCCCTTAATTTTGGCTGTTATGTCAAAGTAGTGGAGGCAAAATATACAGGGTTCTCCCCCCCATCTTGGTGTCACAGAAAGGTTAATACGGCTGTTAACCTGTTTCACAACCCTAAGGTGTTAGAGCAATGCTTTGCCACTGGAAGCTTCTCACCTTGCATACTGAATTCTAGTCATGCAAGATTGAAAAGCTTTATTATAACAACTAAATACTGATTTTCATTAAATACATGTTTATGTGCCAACTGTGCACAAAGTTCCTCAGCTCAACCTTAACTATAAATCCCAATGCCAATTCATTCAAGATAGCCCAAAAGTCCATTTTATGTTAGCCTTCACCATCTGCTACTACTTGGCACAATCTGTAGCTTTTTTGTTTAAGATAACCTTGGGCAGGGTGTCAGTGAAAGAATCCAAATACTGTCACTAATATTCAAGTGCCGTGTTACATTGGCTGAGGAAAAGCTGCAGCATTTGAAGTTCCCATTGCTTCAGCCAGAAGCTGCTGAATACAAGATTCAGTTCCATTACAATGCATGAAAAAGCTGCCCATGTGGACAAACTCAGGTGAACAGAGGTAAACATTCTGCACCAAGATAAAAATTTCAGGTATGTTTTTGAAGTAGATATCACTCTGCAAGCCAAGGAGACTGGTTTCATGTTACCTTTTGCTGCAACAAAATTCAGTATCAGTGTCCTGATAGGCTTATGGCTTTGGAGTGACAAATACTACTACTACTACTACTTACTTTTTATTTCTGTTTTATTCCTATTTTCTCTCCCTGCTACTTAGCCTTCAAGACAGAGTGGCTGCCACAGAACTTCTCCTATTAAAAAAAAAAAAAAAAAAAAAAAAGTGGGTTTGTTCTATGAGTTTCTAGTCATTTCCTAGTGAAGAGCACAGAGCTTTACAACAACAACTTTCTGACTGCTGAGATAACACTGCTAATACGTGTTTTACTGAAACACCACAAAAATGAAATGCTTAAAGGCTTCAAAGTGAACATTGTGATTTTGGAAGTTTCATAATGCCTATCAGAAGCTAGCCAAATACTAACAAGCTATCAGGAAAGAATCATCAAATGTTAATCAAATCTTTAGTGCAAAGATGTTGTTAATTAAATCCTTGCCCCAGGCAGATACCTTTCACAGAATCACAGAAACCTTCAGGTTGGAAAAGACCCTCAGGATCATCAAATGGTAACTCTGCAAAGTTCACCCCTAAATCATATCCCCAAGCACCACATCTAAATGACCTTTAAACCCATCCAGGGTTGGTGACTGAACCACCTCCCTGGGCAGTCCATTCCAATGTCTGACCACTCTTTCTGTGAAAAATTTTTCCTTATGTCCAGTCTAGAACTACCCTGCTTCAGCTTGAGGCCCTTCTCTCTTGTTCTATTGCTAATTACCTGTGAGAAAAGACCAGCAGAGCACACAGAATAAAGTACTCATCTTTAAGGAAGACAGGTAGGTTCAGTCTTTAAATAATGTAGCACAACTTTATTCATTTTTCTACTAACAATGACAAATTTAGGCAGTTTGTTGTGACCAGTTGTCTTCTGAGACAGCACAGCAAATCATTTCACGCCAACATCCATCAGACTTTAAGGTAGAAATGATTTCTGGTCTCTCAAGCCAGAGTGGGGTCCAGTCTGACTTAAAAACACATTACTTCACCACCTGGTTCTGCAGAAACCTCATTTGATCCATTAGCTCTTACCATTTTAATACCAATTCTGATGAAGGAACAGTACTGATGTGTAGCTTGTGTGCCTGAAAGGGGTGGGTAATCATCACCCAATGAAAACGCCCTGAAAATCTGCCATAGTTGAGGAGGGTGACCTGTTACGATCTATGCTGGAGCTCAGCTGCAAGTAAGTACATTTTCAGTGTTTCTTCAAGACCACTGGAAAAGTTCCCCCCTTCTTTCCAGTTCCATCTCTTCCCTTTGTTGTCAGAATTGCTTTATCTTCTCTCCTGTTTCTTGTAATGCCTTAACAATTTTAGTTGGATTTGATTTCTAACTTCTTTTCTTCAGCTGGGTCCATCTCTGTTAAAACACAGTAACAGAGCAGCTGCATGTTCCGTGTGACTACACCTGCAGAGGAAATTGGAGAGAAGTCAGAAGAATAGCCACCTACCTCAACTCTAATGACACAACATGCATCAGGCTAATGAAAGTTTGTCATCACGAATGCTGCCTCACTTCTTTTAAGGGAAACAAACAATAAAAGTTAATAAGAGAAATGTCTTTCACTCAATTTTTTGTAACAGAAAGTGTTTAAAACTCATCTGTTGATGTGCTAGGCTGTTGTTCTTAGGCACCCTGCTATGCACCTGAAGTGAAAAATCTTTTCTCTCTAAAATCAAGAGCATAAAACTGGGACAATAAAGTACAAAAACAAACGGCACCCAGGAAAGGGACAAGACTACCATGTATTTACAGCTTCACTAGCTGCTTCAGCACCACATCCTGTTGTATTCTAAGGTTACGTTATAAACCTTCCCACATCCTTCACCGTGGTCTTCTCACATAGTAACAATGACAACAGTGTACTGCTGAAGGAAAATGTCTACTTTAACTGCAGCAATTGGCAAAATACCAGTCTGTGACTGACAGGAAATCTATCTCCAAACACCCACTTCTGTAAAGCAAGGCAGTTAGCTTGCATTACTTCGAATGTCCAGCCCCATTTAGAATAGAATAAACCACGCTGGAAGAGACCTTTGAGATCATCGCGTCCAACCTACTATCCAACCCACCTAATCAACTAAACCATGCAACCAAGCACCCTATCAAGTCTCCTCCTAAACACCTCCAATGATGGTGACTCCACCACCTCCCGGGCAGCCCATTCCAATGGGCACTCTCTCTGTGTAGAATTTCTTCCTAACCTCCAGCCTAAACCTCCCCTGGCACAGCTTGAGACTGTGTCCTCTTGTTCTGGTGCTGGTTGCCTGCAGCCATCTATCAACCTTAAGAAAAAGGCTTTTCATGTGCTTGATTAAAGAGCAATGTATAAAAGCAGACTGAAATCTGCAGAAAGTGGATGGTCTTTTAAATATGCAGTAAATACAACCTGGGTGTAAAAACACATACAAAATCAGTGCATCCTTTCACTGGGTCTGGCTGGGGTGCAGTTAGTATTCCTTGTAGCAGCCCACATGGTGCTGTGTTTTGGATCTGTGGCTCAAACACGGCTAGTAACACACTGATGCTCTGGCTGTTGCTGAACAGTGTTGGCACAGTATCAAAGCTTTTTTTTTTTTTTTCCCTTCTGCAATCCCTTTGGATTTCCCCCTCCTTGTCTTCAATTACTCCACTGTTTTTTATCTTGACCTTTATCTTCTCACCTTTGTTCTTCCTGTTTCCTCTCACATCCTGCTGAAGGGGTGCTGGTGAGCAAGAAGCTATGTGGGTACTTAGGTGTTGGCTGGTGTCAGCTGACCACAAAACCCCTTTTCATCAACAAAGCCAGATGTACTTTTTTAATTTTCCACTTCCCTAACCACATCTCCACCTACAAAGAAACTTACCTACAAGCTTGTTGATAAACTGAGGTCTCCTTGATGCAGGTAAATATACTCCCAAGAAAAAGACTGGAATTCCAGATAAAGCAATGGCAATTCCAATCAATGAATTTATAGTGTCACTATAGAGTGGCACTACCACCAGAAATACTGTACAAATACAGAATATTATTGGGAAAGCCACACTCAGCTGGAGATAGAAAGATAGAAAGGACTGTTAGTGAAATATCTGTTGTCTACAGTTACAAACATTTTAGTGAAGAGTTACAGACTTCCCTCTCAATCCCACTTGATGAAATTATCTGCTTTTCCTTTTGCCCATCTGCCTACTTGGAACCATAAGCAAGTTGCAGAATTATTTTTTGACAGAACTGCTGCTAAAAACAGAAAATGTAATCAACTATGGCAACTGCTGTGTTGAAAGAAAGTGTATGGCAGCATGAAGTGTTTTTAAGACAAATCAAAAAAGCCCTCAGGAAACAAGCACGACTTTTTCCTGTAGAGTATCAACATAGTCTGAGAGGTGAAAAGAGGTTCAGTTATTGAATGGAAACACCATCAGAAGTAAATGTGCTCCACATTGACAGAATTAATTAACTTAAGCATTCCTAATTAGAGATTGCAAAACCAAGGAAAAAGGCTAACTACTCTGTTAGCCAACTGGGACATTCTCCAGTTGAGAGATGGGATATGCATTGAACTAAGGCATACTACAACTATTGCTTAGTTTTTATCTGGCAGACAAGCTGGTTTTCATGATAAAATGTAAAATGGAAGCTGCTTTTAAGTCCTGATCAATGTTTAACCTTTAGACATAGAATGGTCCATGCTGGAAGGGACCCCCAAAGGTCATCTAGTCTGACGTCCTCAACCAGACCAGGCTGCCCAGGGCCTCGTCAAGCCTTACCTTGAATACCTCCAGGGATGGTGCCTCATCCACCTGCCAGGGCAACCTGTTCCAGTATAACACACCCCTCATAGTAAAGAGCTTCTTCCTGATATCCAATCTAAATCTGCCCTTCTCTAGTTTGAAGCTGGACATACGTAGTCCAGATTTTAGACAGTACTTTCACATTACATGGAAGACAAGGATTTTAAACAATTCTGTACCAAGTATACATCACCTTAAGAGGCCTGGGTCGGTCTGGTTCCTTCCACCGCAGATATAATTGCCCAGCAATAGACAGACCAACAAAAAACCAGTAACTGAAACTGAAGTAATTAATAAGCTTGAAGACATCTTCAACAGCCAGGTAAATAAGGGTCATAAAACACTGTCAGAAAAGAACAAAAGAAGTTTTAAGCTTATTGGTTATGCTGCTTTTTGCCTTAAAGTACCACCTGATACTTCTTGGTGTATGGCATGATTTTATAACTAAAAAATACCAAACAAAAAACAACCAGCCAAAAAAAAAAATCACTCCCAGAAATCACTCTCATGACAGTGAATCTGCAGTTGTCTCTCGTGATTTGTCAATTTTTTCCTTTATAACTCATATAGTTACATCTGAAGAGCTAAAAAGCACTAACTTACGTTGAAGAGCAGCGCTGGCACAGGTGTGAACCTCCCTACGTGGATCATAGAAAGCAGATCAGGAAGGTGACCTTCCCGAGATCCTACAAAAAACAGCCTGGGGTAAAACAAAAAAACAAAACAAAACAAAACAAAAAGCCAGAAAACACATGTTAAGGTCACAGGTGAGAAAGAATGTATCACAGAAAAATCAAAGAAAATACTATTAAGTAATTACACCACTGAAACCATTCTGGCTTATAGCAGAAGTATTTGGTCCCAACCAGAAGAGATTAGCAGGTCTCTAAAAAGGCACTCAGCCACATGCTCAAAAGACAAACACACAGCATTCTGTCACCAACTTTAAATAGTTCTATAGAGACTACTTCACCAGATCACATGCAGACTTGTTCTCGGTGCAGAAGCACTGTACATACATTCAATGGACAGCAAGGGTCTCGAAACACCTGAATAGATCTATTGAAAACTTCCACTAGTTACATCACTAATCAGTGCTCAGAGGGAAGCTTCTATACTGTATCCTAAGCTTTTTGCTGCTTTTACTAATAGTGGTAGCAACCTGTAAACCTTTTCACTTGGAAAAAAAACTAAAATACAATGACTTCAAAAAGTCACTAAGTTTTAAGTAAATACATTTGGAAACAAAAAGTTGCTGATGTATTAAGTACAATGGAAGAGAACTCAAACAAGCAAAAGGCCTCAGGACTCACGGACAGTACACATTTAATCTTGAACTGTGCTCAGCACACAGCCAGGAAAGCTTTGGGGTAGTAAGGCAGTGTTTGGGGTGTATGTACAGACACAGAGAGCTTTATTTTACTGTGCTTATTCATTATAAGTTCCATTACAAAAATAATTTTGCCACCCTCATAATAGACAAGCATAGCAGTAATGCACAAAATACTTCTCAACATCCACCAAATAGATAAGCACTACCTTGATGATGCTAGGATGGAAGCATTGAGTCCACCAAAACAAGAAA
This sequence comes from Picus viridis, assembly GCA_033816785.1. Classification (NCBI taxonomy): domain Eukaryota; kingdom Metazoa; phylum Chordata; class Aves; order Piciformes; family Picidae; genus Picus; species Picus viridis. The sequence goes on along the minus strand of CM066591.1, from coordinate 1,230,652 downwards.
AGGCTACAGCAATGGGAATTGTCCAGCTGAAGATACCAAACACCTGGTCAGCAAAGGTCTGATGAAAGGGAAAAGAAAAAGGAAACATGAAAATATCTGCAATAAAGTTTATGTGAAACAGTGACAAAGCTTTCATCACAAGTCTGCATAGGAAAATAGCAACAGAGTAAGGGCAATCCATAATGCAGCCTAAAGAAGCACACAGCTTTTTAAGTTTATTTATGGAGTCCAAACAAGCACAAACTTCTTTAGTCAAGCACCTGAATTCACATTTTCTGCTCAAAGGAAAACAAAATGTTTTCAGAATCTTCTCACCCATCTTAATACATTTTATTATTTAACTGAACTACAGAACTCAAGTGTAACACACCAACCACCGAGAATCAAGCACAAAAATATTATTGCAGATCCCAGAAGGGAAGTGTCACATGGCAAATGGTAAACATAACCACCATCACACCTACATATAAAAGACTCCTAGCACAGTGTCGATTTCCCTTCTTCAGTTTCCTAATCAACACCATCTTTTGCTTTAGCTCCACCAGGAGGGCTCTACCCTCACAATGCAGCAAAGGACAGAGCAAGTATCTTATTAGCAGTCATTAGTTAATTTTGCAAGACAATACGGCAGGCCAGTTGTGGTGACTTTCCATGACTGAGCTCTAGAAATTGATTGAGCTCCAAGAAACCAGAAGCATCAAAGCATCACAGCCAGCAGCTCAGAGACATCAGTAGTCAGTGACCTGGGACCTATCATGGAAATTTGTAAGATACTGTCCTGGTCAATTCTGTTCAGCCTCCTGGATGGAAAACCAAAGGGAGAGAGACTTAGAATATCAAACAAAATGTCTGAAAAACGAGGAAATTGAAATTTAAAACCTGAAGGCTGACAGCTACTGTAAATCTCGTCTCAGCTGGAGCACTGTACATGTCCCAACAGCAGCATATTTGGAGTTAGGCAGAAATTTATCCATGGATTTTCTGGGTGGAAGCTTTCATATCCCATTCTACCAACAGTTAAATCACTTCTATGACTTCTACAGAAGCCATTGTAACAAAAGGATCATGTCTAGATTAGACAGAATAAAATCACTATTTATAGAAACAGAAAGCTACATACTTATGTGTAAGTGGTATTCAAACAAACCCCAAAGATTTTGTGTTAGAACATTAGAAACACCTCAGCAGGTAGCAGTGATATATTTTTATGAACCTTGTGTTAAATCACTTTCTTGGTTCTGCTGCTTTATCAATTTTACACTACTCAGGTATAATAAACATATATACTAGTTCAGGTTTCTGCAGGTCTGCTTTTCAATTACAAAACTTTTCCTTCAGTTTTTCATGTTTGTGTATTATGAAACACCACACCCCTGACCTCCCCTTTGACAGGTCTTTGTCATAACATTTATGAGCTATGGAGTACAGTCAGAATGGATTAATGTAGAGAACTAGCCTTTGTTTGTAGCATATAAAGTCATCTGAAATTAACAATAGCCAAATTTTGACTGAATTACCCCAGGAACAAGATCACCAGCAGCAGTGCGTTGGGATCTATTCTCTAAAGGATTTTTGTAGGTCAAAAAGGCATACAGAAAGTAAAACATGGATTTTTTTGGTGTGTGTGTGTGAAATGAGTGATTGATTTTCAGGAGGCAAACTCCTGCATACAATGTCGATCTTCAAAACACAAATTACAGAGAAATCTGCTGACATAAACCAAAGCTTGGCCAGCTGAAGCTTCCTGTTCTTTGTCTGCATTGACTAACTTGCATTACAAACATGCTGAATAAAGCACTAAGTTCAGCATCCAACTCTACTTAGCTGTATACCATCATCTACACTAAAAAGTAAAATCTATTCCATGCTTTTGCATAATGTAGTTGAGCCTTGGCAGTAGGATTTGCTGCTGCTAAGGGACAAAGCAAAAGCATATAATCACTTTACTGGGAGCCTTGCCAAAAGGTAAGTGTGTTAACTACCCTGATTCTTAATAAAGCACCTCTCTTCCTGACCTCAAAATGCAGCTTCAAGGCAGGGATGGAAAAAGGCACATGTATAGATTCCCACAGAAATTATACAAGCCAACACAGAAATTATACAAGCCAACACAAGAAAACTATGGAACTACTAATCCATCTATGAATCCTGTTTCATGCTGAAATCAGAACATCAATTTAGCAAAAGACCATGCCATAAATGTGTTCTGTATGCCATGCATTACCCATTTTCAGTCAATTGAAACTGAACAAGCAACTAGTTATTTACATTTATCATATAAAAAGATTTCTGTTGGTCAGGAACAAATAATTGCTAGAAACCACTGTGCTTCTCTCCGATCCTTATTGCATCTAGATGCAGCTGTGAAACCTGGTGTCCTAAAGCAGAGCGTAACCCATAACGATGCAGTGAATGAATTAAGACTTCTTCACAAGAAGAATGAGGACAAGATGAAAACTGTAATAGGCAAATGTTTAAATATTTTAAAGGATGATTTAGACCTGGAAAGCTGATTTCCAAAACTGAACAGCTAATGAAATTACTTTAAACTGGTAAAGGATTTATTTATTTATAATACAAAGCTAAGATACAGAACTCAAAAAAGATGTTAGAGAATTAAGATGTTTAGTATGGTTGCCTAAAGAACAAGCATTCAGATAAATAACATTAACAGCTAAAGTTAGAGAAGAGGAAGAAAATGCATGAATGTGCACTTATGCTGCTGGATGCAAATTAGCTAATAGGTCATTTGAAGAAACTTTTTCCCTCAAAGGGCAAGCTGGCATTTGCTCTTTGCAAGCATTTTCCATTTCCCTTTGGAACATTTAGTAACGGGCCAGTGTGGACTGTCAGATGTGGGACTAACCTCAGAGGCCATTTCTATCATCCTATAATGTACATCCAATCTTTCTAAGGTATGCTAATGCTGTTTCACACATCCTGAGAAACAGCACTTATGTAAGCAGTAAAAACCAGAGAGTTAAGGCAAAGATACCGTGTCACTGCCACAAATTATACACAGATCAAGACCTTATAGACTCCAATGTATTCCTGATACAAGCTATATAATGTGTAACAACTGCTGATCCAGCTCCATGTCTAAATAATTAGTTTCCTTAGATCTGTAAGAGTCAGATTCTTCAAAAGAGAGAATAATCTAGCAACAACCTTTACCAAACACTGTTCTAATACCGTAGTTGGGATTTCTGTGAAAGCAAAGTGTGGAGCATTAACTTCAAGAGCTTAACTTCTCCCTAAGTGAGGTAACGCAATGGTGTATTTTAGTTCAGAATGACCTAAGAAGTTCAACTTGGCTTGCCAAGTAGTTCTGCCTGCAAAATCATCTTTCAGCAAAACAAAGTTGAAAGGTACCTGAAGTTTGGCTAAACTTTCTGGTGATGTTAACTAGCTGACCACGACAAGCAAAGACCCATCCACAAGTGTTTTGTGACAAGATTTCACCCTCATTTCTAAGAAAAATCAGCCAAGTTCATGTGTTACTACCTAGACTATAAAAATACTTTCATATCTCAGAGTATACTTACTAATCCTTCAACACTCGTTTCAACAGCTGCCAAGAAAAGTCTTCGTCAAAGCTGAGTTCTACTCTCTTCTAAACAATGACAAGCCCCAAGATCTCTGGAGTGCTTCTTGCAGAAAGCACTACTGAAGTGTCAGTTAAAAGTGGCCACAAAAAGCATTCAACTGTGTGCATGGCAGAGGGTTACTTCACATAAGACAGAAGGGCAGAGAAAAGTACAAAAAGCAGTCAAGTTATGAAGCACAAACTACGTGCACTGCATCAAGAGAGAAAAAACACAACAAACAAAACAAAGGCAGGAAGGAGAAGAGTTAGTGGCTGCTTTCTGCTAAAACTGCCATTGTACAACCATGGATCCTCCATTGAGCTAGACCTGAGCAACTCCGCTTTAAGTACCACCACTTCTGGGAGCAGTGAAGTGCATTTATGAAAACAAATGAGCTGGCAACAGGGGAAAGAATGGAGCATTCGCAAGGGGATGCGGAGGATGACAGAGGAGCCTACCTGGAGGCAGCTATAGCAGAAGCATTTAGTCCACCATAACAGGAGAAAGCCACCACTATGGGGATGGATTTCTTCTCAGGTTTCTTCTGAGAAAGTCTAAAGAGCAAGAAGGATTAAGAGATTAAATTGTCATCTCTGCTACAGTCTGACAAGTCCTGTAGTCCAGACTTGAACTATAACTGCTTCTAACAGCTAGGAAATAGTAAGAGAATTCAGTGGCTGATACAGCACTTGTAGTTCAGATTAAGTCCTTTTATGCCCTCCCATCCATTGGACATCTAAAATATACATACATACACGCACACAGTAGAAAGACATGCACTTGGAATTGCTCCCCTTTGTTGTGATTTTTTTTTTCCCACCCAAACCATCAACAGGGAATAATAATGAAGGAAGAAGCTTCCAGCCATGCACTTCTCAGCTGAACTGCCCTTATTTTGTTACTCCCAGAAGAACGGTCAAAAACCGAATGACAGCTTTGTTTCAAGACGTGAATGGCTGATTAAACTACTTTTTATTTTTATCTTGGGTTAGTCTGATCCCATGATCATCAGCTGGTAACTTGTGAATGGTTTGGAAGAACACTTTTTTTTGTCCTTTTAAAGGACAAAACAGCAATTCTATACAAACAGGCTGAACTAAAAGCAGCAGGAGTTGCCCCCCATAAACAGCTGCCACAACAAAATACACAGGATACTGCCACACGTGGAGTAATTTGGGAACATAGATGATTAGAAAGAGCAAAATTTATGTTATTAATTGCAAGGTGAGAACTGTTCCATCACACTTGGCTGCACATTTAAAGTGCACTTACAGACACTCACAAAAAGTCAGACTGCACTGAGACCATAAGGAGTTGTGAGCACATGCTAGGCTGGCAAAGCACCAAACAGTAGTGATCATATGGCTATATGCAAAGAGAACATTACCTAACATGAAAAAGAAACTTATACCAAACTGTATTCAAAGATTATGAGGCATTTCTGCTAGGAAGACTTAAAAGACATCTGCAGAGCCTCTTAAAGTAGCTCATTTCAAGATTCTGTTGCACATGTGCACTTTTCCAGGCTCAGTTCTCTAACACTTAGCCCAAGAGTCATATACAACAGTACAGAGATTAACATATATGAGTAATCTGACTAGTATCTTGGAAGGGCAATTAGTTCTGCTTTGACTTTTCTCTTGAGGCAGAGAATAAATGCATTCCAACATTGCAGGAAGATCTGGCAGTCTGTTTTCTTAATTTTTAGCTTCTCAGGTCTTTAAAGAGCTACTTCCTAAAGGAAACAAAGAAACTCTGATTTATGGCAACCAGGAAGCCACACATACAAAAAAAAAAAAAAAAAAAAAAAAAAAAAAAACAAAAAAAAAAAAAAACAAAAAAAAAAAAAACCAAACCACAACAAGCAGCTGAAGTTTTCTTCTATTGCCATAAATCATATTTTGCCAAGATACTGAATGACATTTGGACAAAATTAGATTTAACATCACTTAAAGGAAGGAAGGAGAGTGCACATCAAGTGGAAGCAACCAGAAATTTGTAACAATGCTAAAGCAAGCTGTGGAAATGTTCAGGTTTTCTCTAATTTTTGTTTCAACCACCATTCTGTTGATGGATTCTACTCAGACTTAATTCTCTCTCTGTATTACTGGCAATGCCTTTTCTTGGAGAAGAAGGTGGTAGCACTCTGCAAGGTCCAGCATGAAATTCTCTTTTCCTTTTTAAGCCACTTGGTACAATCTTATGTTAAGACAAACCAGCACTACTCTACTGCATTAATATATTGGATGTGCACTGCATGTAACACATCTCTTCTGCGTGGCCCACATCAAGATTACAGATGCCAGCTCTAACAGGAAAATTGTTTTGTTTAATAAAGTTATGGAGGTGCTGAAGGTACTTGATCAGTTGTCCTGGGTGTTTATCCTGCTTGCAGCATTTTTAAGAGCTATCTATAAAGGTTCAGCATTATTCCAATGTCTCTAACCTTTCTCATCTTGAAAATATTATGCAGCATTTTGTAACGTTCTGGCTCAGCTTTTCAGATTGGCCTCCAACACCAGAGAGCTTCTACACAACTGGCAACAGGAGTGTTGTATTGGTAGTGAACTAGGACTAGCTCCAAGAAAGAAGGCAAATGACTTGCTGAACAGCTTTCTTCTGAAAGCAATTGCCTGTCTCTAATGAAGGGTTCTTCCACTGCAAGGTACAGAATGTGCATTTTATCCAAAGGAACTTTACTAGGAAGTGCTAGTGCAAGCAAAGAAGGTGATCCTGCTTTGGCATAGAGAGGGGACTCAATGACCTCTGGAGGTCCCTTCCAGTCCTTCCATGATTTTATGGCTTGACACTGGCAGCCAAAGACAAGCAGATCTTCCTCTTCAGAAATGAAGCAGGTGACTGACCAAATGAAAGAAGAGCAGTAATACTCAAAAGGTCTAGGAGTACCTTAAGAATTTCTGGCTGAACTCAGTTAAAAGAAAGAGACTCAACATTTGTTAAACTACACAACAAAAGGAAAAAAAAAAAGAGCTAAAACACAGCCTCCCACATTCCTGGTTCACAGAGGGAGAGGCACGTCAAGGCAAAGCAAGTTTGCTCTAGAATAGGACTACGGCAAGGTAAATTGGATTGATCAGCGCTGGACTGGCAAGATGGTATCCAAAGAGGCCACGGAAGTAGTCACCTTTATTCCCAATATACCAACAAAGCTGTGGAGCTCCAAGAAAGATGACAGCTATGCAGGACAACCAACTGTTTGCTTCAACAAGGAATCGATTTTACCTTTCCCAAGCAAAAGAAGTAAGCTGCCAAGTATCACCTATCACACTAACTCAGTCAAAAAAGAAATGCCCAAACACAGGAAGCTATGCACTGACAATCTGTATGCTCTTTCCTGTCAGAAGATGAAGCAGGCCAAACAGTGCTTGTAGAGCCAGCTGCCCTCTTCACAAACATACATTACAACGCCACTCGGAAGCAAAACCCCCACTTGTTCAGTGACGGGGAAAATGAGGTAACATTTCTGACAAGTCAGCTGTGAAACTGACACAAAATTTTGAGAAAGGAAGCAACTTCCACATGATCAACAACTGTCTGAAGAGCATTTGTTGAACTTCTAAGCTGAATTCAACAACAAGCAGCTTTTTAAAAAAATTAGTTTAGGCCTGACACTAGAAGTATACCACAATGAAGCTAATCCTAAAGCAACATTTATCATTTTGTTCCTATCATCCTTTGATAAGACCTTTTTCCATCTTCTAGCCATCAAGATGAACAATATGCAGTGTGATGTGCAACTGTATTTCTTTTACTTAAAGCTTTCATCACTTGGAAACTGGAAATAGCTTCCCCTTCCCAGCTGAAAGCCTCTTAACTGAAGTGAATAGGAGAAAGCCAATCTATTTCTTCCCAAAATAGTAACAAGGAAAGATTATAAAGTTAACTGCTGCTTCACTACAAAAAAGACTAAAATGCAGCAGCATTCAAACCATGTTTCTGTATTAAAATAATAATTGCAATTTTCACCCTGTGACTACACTGAGGGCAGCACAAAACTACAGCAATCTGTATCATGTATCACACACAGAGTATGTAGGCAGATCAAAGTGGCTCATTTTCCTCAGATTAATTTTTTTGAATGGCTTAATTGTCACTTCCTTTCTTCATTCATCCACTGACCACAATGCCCTAAGTCTCAAAGATTCCACTGAGAATAAAATTTTCTTACAACACCCAGAGAAATGTCTCCATGAAATGTTTACATTTCTGTGTTACAGGATGCTTTTCAAATACAGATCGTTAAAGTCATCAGCTCTTCTACTTTCCCCCTCTATTCACTAGCAAACTATGGGTGCATCCTAAGTGCTCTAGTTAGGACTGCACATACACTTTTAAAGCAACTCTTCCAAATTATTGCCATTAGGCTTTGGTTCACATTGCTTAGCACTGGGGACAAAGGGCACTTCCCTTTTAGAATAGATTAAATTGGAAGATGATCTTCAACTACCGCACTGTAACTACTGCACTCCCTTACTACAGTCCCACCACACAGAAGCATTCAGTCCACAGGACCTCATCAGAAGTGAAGTAAAATACCCCTGAAGCAAGCAGTGTGATGCCAGGTCCTCAGGCCTAACTGTACCACTTGACTGCCAGCTTTCCAGAGGCCCACGCTTGATTAGTAGGTCAAATAAATTCATATCAGCGATAAAAAGGAATCTTTAATGACTCATGTGTTAAACATTAAACTTCAGCTGCACTTTCACCTTACCATTCTAAGAGGGACACAAGCAGGGGCAATCAGAAGACCACTGTTTGCCAGCTGCTGAGAATTGTATTGAAAGACATTTCCACAGAGATAATTACTTAAGTTTTTAAGTGCAAGTGTTCTGAGATCTGGTGAAAAAGCAGAGCTCTCGACTTCCAAGGTCATTATTATGGTTAAGTTCCACTAAAACTAGCACAAGTAAAACCTCTAATAACTTTGGAAATCACAAACATTTTTTCATTCTTATCCTGGTTATGCAGTATCTCTGCATGCAATTAGACTGAGTTTTCTTTTTGTCTCTTCCATGTCTGGATCTACCCCATGCTAGAGAGAAAGACCTGTCCAGCTCTGAGGACTACAATTTCATGTAAAATTACACAGAAAGGGTATATGTATAAATATATACACGCAGAGAGAAATAAATACATACTCACTTTCGTTCAAGAACAGTGTCAAAGAACAGTTAAGTGTATTTAAAATGATACAAATTCAGACTCGGGTTTCACATGTATAGTAAGGTTCAGGCATCAGTTAGTGCTCTTTTATCTCACTATCTATTGCTGCTGCAGTGCTACCACTTGCTGTGTACAGCATCACAGATGCGACAGGCCCACGCTGAACCACTCCCCAGTCTCCCAGAGTGCATCAGGAAATGGATCTCATTCACCAAACAGCTGTGCAGAATACTGTTAGGGGATAGGCTAGATTGGAGAATTTCATGGCTGTCAAGGAGTGACACCAATGAAATAGCTAGGAAAAACCCCAAACACGACAGTGTGTTGCTTTACATAAGTCAGGATGCACAGTGGATTGTGTATTGAATCTTAGTTTTGTCTTGATTCATTAACTGGAAACAAGAACTAAAAATTCCATTACCAGTCATTGAAGGAAGGTACTTCATATGAGATACTAGATCCTACAACAAAAATAAATAGTCCTGGAGATTTTATCACTCCTTAGCATGTGCATACTGAAAATTACACATTTGATGTCCTTGCTTTGTTCTGAAATGTTTTACCAAGTTTTTCCCAATATATTTTGTATTTCCATATTTCAGCTAAAAAGGCAAAGAATAAAGGTTTATTTACTTTCAATGCATTTTGATATAAACATCTGCAAAATTACATTTGAAACAACAAGTTGTAGCCCACATTTACCATGAATTATTTCAAAAGTTTAAACTGAATGTAAGTATTTCTGAAATTTGAAAGGAAGTCAAACAAATGCTTTTGTGGAACCATCTGCCTAAATACCTGACATGAGAATTTGCTGATATGCTAAGCCAGTTTTTAATCATAGTAATCCTCTGTGGGAACAGAGTGAATACTTCCTTCACTTGGATATATTTAAAACTCTCTGTCCATTGTCTAAGTACTTACATTTTAGAAGCCAACTGGGAATCTAAAAAAGGAGGAAAGCTATTTCTTTTCCTCCAATTTAAATAACCAGAAAGAGGATTAAATTTTCCAAGTCCCAAATCTAAAGGATACAGTAACCAGAACTATCTAATTAATTCACTAGCTACAGGGGGAAAAAAAAAGCCCAGCAAACCAACCCTTCACTTTTGCATAATGATTGGCTTTAAGTATAAGACAAGTTTTGACCAGCTTGTACTTTAAGAAGCTTATATATTTTAATTGGATTCAAACTTCTAATCATGCACAAAAATAATGCATTCCAAAATATTAGAAGCTGTTGAAATTAATAAAAGGCTGGGAAGACAGTGAATTAAGTTATTAAAAAGGAGATACAAAGATAAACTTTTTCAGAGCTGAGATGCAACACATCCATTTACAGAGATGCATGGCACTAGTTATTAGCTCAAGAGAATATGGCTCAGTGGAACACCGGTCTGTGCCCTGCTCCAGCTCTCCAAATGCTGCACATCATAATACTGCAAGTATTCTTCTATTTGGAATTAAATTATTTGTGACTAAGTGTTCTGTCCTCTTGTACTGAGTGAAGTACTGGAAGAAAGCAGGAATTTTTCCAATTTAGGGCTGCATTTCATTTTGAGGCACAAAATAGTGAAATGTGAATGGTACAGCAAAACACCATACAGTAAACTTACCACTGCCACAGCATCACTCGAAAGAATGGCCTCGACATCCAGCACTGTATAGTAAGCTATATTGGTCAGAATATAGATAACAGTCACAATTGGCATAGACACTGCAATAGCCAGTGGCAAGTTCCTGTAACAGAAAAAACAAAGCAAACCCACAATACAGGAGAAAAAAAAATCCATTAATAACATAATAAATGTATTTATTTGTATCCTTTACCTTAGAGATAAAAAGGTATGATGACAGAATAAAGATTTCCAAAGAGGTATCTCTGGAAGAGCTTGGATTCTTTTAAAACAAAAAATTCTAAGATAGAATAACAAAAAAACACCTTTTTTGCAATAACTTAAAACTTGAATGCTGTGTAAAGAGATTCTGTGAGATTACTATTCAAGTAGCCCGACTTCAGGGTTTCAGTTCTGTAATAACAGCCTTCCAATTTACATGCTTTAAATTATTTCCTACAGGCCATGTTAATTAGCACAACCAGAACCTGAAGGGGCTGAAGGTCACTGCACTCTTCCCTGGTAAATGCTTCTCTAACATCTACTTCGGCAGCTGATGCAGGTAGACCCACTAAGCCAAACCTCTGACCTCACCTCCACTCATTACTGCAGAGGAAAAAAAACCCTAAATGTTCTGTGTAACTGCAGAAAGTAGAGGTACAGAGGGCAGATCCAAAATTGCTGCAGCACTGAGAATCCCAGGACGCGGTGCATTTTACTAGCAAACATATCTGGAAAGTAGTATCAAAGTCTAGAGTAACATGAAAACATTTCAAACCTCTATATATAAACAGGTAAGATTTAAAGCTGAGAAACTCACAGCCCTAAGTCTGCAGCACCATAAAGGAGGAACTCTGCAAAGCAGAGGCAGAAGCAAACTTATTTTTAGGTTTTGGCTTTTCTCAGCCATATTCTTCCCCCCCCAAAGCTTGCATGGATATTCAAATATCTCAAAAGGGAAAGCAGAAATGAGTGTTACACTTGCATTTGCCCAGTTTGAAACCAAACACGGCATGCTGATGTGGATGAGTGTTTGCCATGAACATAGTTTTCAGTAACAAATAAACCAACAAAAATCCAACAAAGTAGAAAAATGAAAGGCATTTTGGAAGCTTCCTCAAAAATTGATTGGGGCCCAGAACTCCAGCTGGGTCTGTTGGGAAAGCAAAAAACCAAACACACACCACAACCATCACTAGAAATCATTAAACCAGTAACTGCAAGTTCCGGTTCTGCTTCTGGGTTGCACACTGCCAGTGAAAGACATGAGAATCTCAGTGCTGAGGAGAAACAGAATTGGAAAACCACACAGAAATTCATTTAGAAGTGTTCTATAATACAACAGCAAGCTGAGACGGCTCTTTAAGGACTCATCCAAATGTGAACTTGTGGATTACAGCTTTTGACTGGACAAGCATGAGGGCACTATGAACCAAATGGATATGAAAAATAGGTAATTCTTGGGAGTAATTTTATAGAAGTCTGGAATTTCCTCATCATTTACCTTTCAGGGTTTTTGATCTCTTCTGTTACATAATTGAGGGTATCCCAACCAGAGTAAGAGAACAAGGCAGAATAGAGTGCCAGGGAAATGTCTCCTACATCAAAAGAAGATCCCTCAAAAGAGTTCTCGAAGTGCGACGAATAACCTGTGTGTGGAAGAGATGCAGTGAAATACAAACCCCTCAGAAACCCTAACTCCTTCACTGGTGCACATTAACCTCTTTTTCCAGTGCTGTTCTCTGCTTCAGCCATGAGAATATGTCCTATGGATGATAAACACCTTTGTCCACAATAGCACAAAAAGTACAGGAACATTAAGTTCAAACTTAGCTACAAGCAACTGGCAATGACAGTACTCCAGTGAAGGGTAGTTTATATTTATAAATGTTATAATCTACTCCATCCTTTTACATTTTCCATCATTTAATCCATGTGGAAAACAAAGTTTACAGCTGATTTTAGGTAACTATGACCACCACCAGCACACCCCCACCTAAATTTTAGGTATTAAAAATAGAAAACTGAGAACAATTATTAGAAGATATTGAGACAGACTTTTCCCAAGCTAAGACAAAAAGCGTGTGGTATTTTTATCAGTATTTGTGAGAACTTGTGCCCTCTTTTGACTTTAAGCATGTCAAGATAAAGCTCATCAATGGCAGTTTTGTATATTCAGATTATTTTACATATGCAGGCACATGAAAAGAAAGGCAAGTTACTCTCTAAGTCTCATATATAGTGCCCTGTACTATATATTCTGAAATGTTTTGATGAAGCCTAAACTGGCCAGGCAAATATTAGAGGCCTTCAAAGTATCTCCTCTTATTTCTTTCTTCCTTTTTATCCTAATCAGGCACTCCCCTTGGCACAGACACAGCAGAGTAACTGCTGAGTTAGGAACAAAGGAAATAATGACAAGTAAGTTAGCAGTGAAGCAGCTCAGTATCTACAAAACAAGGGATGGTCAGATGTGCTAAGGATGTTCCATTAGCAGTAATTACCTTGCTCACGGACTTTCAACAATAACCAGCTAGAGCAAAGGAGACCAAGGAAAGACCTTCATGGCAGCTTCAAATGCAGGGGGAACTTTTTTAAACTAACACATTCTCCCCAAAGGAAGGGCTAAGGACGAAACTAAGTTCAGAATTCCTCTTCACCTGAAGGCACAATGCCCAGCGCGCGCACACACACACACACACACGCACACACGCACACGCACTCTCTCATTTATTTTTGCTTTAAAGTTACACAAAATTCATTTTGTAAAACCGAAAAAAATAAAAATACTCCGTTGATCTCACTCTGAAGTAGCATGTTCCCTACAGAAGCCTACAGCTTTCTCTGTTCCCACTCTGTTTTGCTAGCTCTGTGTTTTGCTGGTTTCATTTCCTTTATGATTCCATATTGCAGGCTGTAAATTCCACAATACTGCTGAACAATCACTTACTTTCTTTTACCCAGTTCAAAGTCAAGGGAGATAGGACAGATTCTCATGATACAGTACCATGATAATGCCCAGCACTGGTATTATTAGTGTCTTCTAAGTCGCTACATTATTTGCTAACACATACGACACATTTTATAGTCTTTAGCCAGTAACTCGGTTGAACTGATAAACACAAACCTTTGCTTTAAGTTTATAACTTACCCTGGAATAATTTAACAATTCCAGTTGTGATGATGACAATGAGAGCAATGACTTTAGCGTAGGTGAATATATCCTGCACTCGTGTTCCCCATTTTACATAGGCACAGTTTATAAATGTTAGAAGACCTAAGGATAAAAAAAAAAAAAATAATGAAAAGAGTATTTGGACAATGTTCACTTTAATTCCTTTTTCAAATATTTTCAACTATAAACTAAACATGCACTTACCTGATATACTAATACTTAGGTTTAACTAAGCAAACTACACTGGTAGTGAAAACACACCGGTTTAAACAAAACAGTAGGAAACAGATGCTCTAAGCACATTGTTTAAAGAGATGGAAGGAAAAACCTTCCCCTTCTCTAACCACACACCCATTTTCCTGTTATCCCTCATCAGCTGAATTCTGTCACTACTCCTGAAGCTAAAGAAATTACCACATGAAATAATTTCAACGTATCAGCATTCTGATCCACAAAATATTACCTAGAAATTCCTTTAGCAAAGACATAAAAAGAGAATTTGAAAAGTTTTCATAGCAATCCTTGCTGAGCTGAGTCCAACATCCATGGAGTATGTGCAATACTGAATATGGACACAGGTGACTCAATATTCTCTCCCAGTTGTACAGAACTCTACTACTAAGTGAGGTTAGAAAGAATCTGGTCAAATAATATATACTTTACAGCTAAAGCAATGTTAATTGGGATTTTAAGAACTGGCAGTAATGAGTATTCTGAGTGTATTTCTCCCTTTATCTAAAAATAAACTAGCTTCAGGCCTATTTCACAAGATGGTGATGGAACTTGAAATGAGACTTTCAGATTTCTCAAATATTTGGTAACAGTGGCTAGCTAAACTTCCTCATATGATCAGCTTCCCCACACTGTTCTCTTGGCTGTCAACATTTTGCTTTTGCATTTATTACTTTTTCCTCAAGTGGAGAGCCAGAAAACCTCTGCCTGAACTCAAATGCTGAACATTGAACAGGATTTGATATCTCCAGTATTCTTTATTGAATAGAATACTAATTCAGTGCATAATTCTCATATCCAGATTATCATTACATTATTGATTCCAAAGTTTTAGTATTTCCCCACACATATCTTTTTTCTCCAGCTAGTAAAGAAGTGGTTATATTCTATTATACTTTTTACCTCCAAACTACTTCATTGTACTATGCATTTTAAATATGGACATAAATAAAAAACAAACTTGATTGCTTAATGAGTAAGGTAGCAGCAGAACAAAATTAAAGTATGTGATATAAAATATTTTCCCTTTCCAATAATAATATGAGATTATTAAGATAAAAATGAACTTAGCACAGTTACCAAACAGAAAACCAATAATTTTTAAAAGGCAATAAAAGAAAGGTAATACTCTCAACAGTATGGCACTGGCATACTATACAGCTTGGGCAAGTGGAATCGCTGAACGGGATTCCACTGAGCTTGGCAAGATGACGGGAAAAAACAGCTGTATCAAATTTCAAAAGTCAGGACTGCTGCAGCTCCCAGGGAGCCTTCAGGAAAAAACAACAGTGCTCCTCTCTGCTCTTCTGTATTAACGATCAGCATTATCTACAGGGTGTATTTACTCACAGGGTTTATTTTCAGCCTTTTTTTTTTTTTTAATAACAACTTTCATTGGGAGTAATTATAATTAACTTCTTTTAGTGAGTTAGGGCCTGGTCTCTGCTTCATACTCTGTCTCCTACATTTCAAAAGAGAAACAAAAAGATAGATAATCGAGAGGCTTTGTTTTGCTAAAATTATTCTGTTGTTCTGTTTCCTTTGAACTTTAATTATCATGTAGCTACTTAAAGTTCCTGAAAACAATCAAGTTTAGATCAGTGCACCAGATGCTACCCACTGCCAAAACGATTGATGAAGTGATGCTGTGTAAGACTAAGATTGATCTCACATTAGATCTAGTATTGTTACTGCCACAATTTAAATTGTTACTACTACAATTTTAAAAAGAACAAAAACATAGCCCACAACAATCCCAGCTAGTCTCATGTACAACCTGTACCTAACCAGCTACCAGCCATTTCATAAATAAAGCGCTAACTATACCCAGAGCTAAGGGTTTGACACAGTACCAGTCCTGCCAGGCCAGGGAGGAGTGTAGGCCGTAACAGAAATAGCTAAACAAAGCTGTAGCAGAGGGGTGAGTCACCAACATCCAGAGCAGAGCAGAAGCACTTAAATCATAAAATGAACTGTCGAAATTGTACCATCAGTGAGACTGCTGTCACATGTCGCCACTAAAGAAAAAGCTGCTAAATCCCCTCTTAGCAGCAAGTGTAGGGGATTGTCATACTGTCTTTCTACATCTGCTATAGAATCATTTTAATTGAGTCATTTTGTCTCAATTTCTCGCTTTTTGCTAAACTGCCTTTTAGAAGGGCTAACTGGCCTCGGATGCGAGATACCTTAAATGGAAGCACAATTCTCCCTGAATCTCTGCCAGGATACCTTGGGATGGTTGCTGTTCAAGGAATGTGAACATGACATTACAGATCCTTCGTTTCTTTCCTCAAGTTGTGACAACAAAATGCGGACACACATTTGGAAGAGGAGGAGGGAGATCGAGGGAATAGAACTGAGTACACTTACAGATCTTTTGGAAGTAGTTTGTGATTGTTCTTCGTGCTACCTGGACCAGCACATTAGTGCTTTCCCAACAGTACCAAATTAATTTACCAAAGCAGAACATGAAGCTGAAGTGTTCACAAGTAGTTACAGAGGTCAAATTTCTGTTGCACAAGCTACTTGCCTGCGTTTCCCATATTCTAGTCCTACCCAGGCAACTCTAAGGAGGAACATTTGAGCTATTTCAGCAGACTCCCTGTTGCCTCTAAAAGGAAGCAGCAAGGAGCAGCACATCTCCCTGTGGCATAGCACTGGCAGTAAAAACACCCAAGTTCTCTGTAGGTCAAGTTTTACGATAATAGGGATGGCAGCTCCACAGCTCTTATCTCCTGATCGCTGCAGGACACAGGGTTGCCATACAGATTTCCTGAAGTGTGTTTTTCACTCTTTATTGGAAATGAAATATATCTATATAAATATTTTTAATAGGAAATACCTAACATTAACTAAGACACACAGAGTACAATCACACTGCTTCATTCTCTTGATACAGAGCTTTATGACAGGTACTTTTCTACTGATGTTACAGTTAATCATGAGAATAATCTTGAGTGGTACCTTGAAACCCTCCCAGAGTAATTACTTAGGTATGTTTACACTGAGAAGTTATCATAAAATAAGTTACATTAGATCTGGTTTGCCAATAACTCTTAGACCACACCAAAACTATCTTAAAGTTTGATGTAATATACCTCTCTGAGGGGGAAAATAAAACCTTTTCCCCTCATTTTAGCCTGCTTCTGAAGGAGGAAAGGTAATTCACCGAGTATCTGCAAGTTACTCATGTGCTGGAAATTCTTTCCCCCACTCTAATTCAGACCATTGCAGATTCAGTATGCAACGACTCTGGGAGTTTACAGGATTTGTTTTAATAAAACTTAACCCTGGATGTAAAATTACCACAGTGAATTTCAAGAAATACTTACATTCACAAGCAGCTGCTATCAGACGGCAAGCCAAGTATGGAGGATCACAAGAAGGGAAGAAAGGCTGAACTATGTAGTTAGCAAAGGTGATGGCAATGATGGCCTGACTAGTTGGCTCAACAATTAAGAGTGATGTCCACAAACGAATAAATGCAATGAAGCTCCCAAAAGACTCCAAGATATATGCATAGCTGGCTCCTGACTTTGTAATAGTGGTTCCAAGTTCAGCATAGCAGAGGGCTCCAAAGACTGAAAAAATCCCTCCAATTGCCCAAATTACTAAAGACAATCCGTAAGATTTGCTATAGATGAGAACTCCTTTGGGAGAGACAAAGATACCTGAACCAATCATGTTGCCTACTATAAGGCTTATCCCATTTATCAAAGATATTTCTTTCTTCAGTTGCATTGCATTGGGGTTTTCCTGTGTTTCACAGCTTGGATCTGTCCTGTCTGGCTTATTGACAGGGCTGTATTCAGCCAGTGAACTATGTGACTTCACACAATTTGTCCTTTCTTCCATCGTAGAAAGACTGTGAATTCTCCACGACTCCAAAACACAATCTGAAACAAAATAAAGAAAGCTGAAAGCATTATCATTATTTTTTTATCCCAGGACTTTCTTGCCAAATATTCTTTTCACCTTTCAACCCAATGATTTACAAATTGAGAAATTCCCTCTCGTTGCTTCCTGTGTTTTCTCGCACAAAGGTAAACCCATGCACAGTAAAAAGAACAGAAAAAACAGCCCCCACAGAGCACATGACAAATTCCAATATAACAAGCTGGGAAAGGAACTTCTACATTTAGGAAAACAAGCAACCCAAACTGAAGGAAACACATAACTAAGGGATTCCAATGCTGAGAAGGAAGAACCAACAGAAGCAAAGTGAGGTGATATACAAAAAGCAAACACCCTAAGACCAAGCTGGATGTTCTAAGCATAAACAGAGATTTATTGCAGGACTAAAAAGACTTATCAAATTATTCTACTTACTCATGTAAGTTATGAGTGATCTAGTAACAGGGTTGCACATATTATTAATGCAGTGTGGGTCCATATGAAGAGTTACTTACTCCTTGATTCAACTGATTGACTTTTAACTGACAGTTTGCTCCCTCCCTAAAACTATTCCCAGTTTAATCGCCCCATTTCTTCAAGTTATCTAAAACTATTCCCAGTTTAATCGCCCCATTTCTTCAAGTTATCTAAGAGTTCACACTGCACATGAAAAAACCCACAGCAGTTTCCATCCAAAGTCTCCAATAGCATCTGTACTCAAAAACAGACATGAAATAAACTTTTTTCCTCTCCTTCAGAACTGACAATTGGAAAAGAGCCATCATCTTCCCAAGTCTCCAGGATATTCTCCTATGATTTCCAACAGCAAGTTACTGCTCATAACATTTATTAGCACAAGAATACTTTGACAAATAGCATTTCTGAGTAAAGCTCATTTTATAGAAGTTCAAGTAAGAAACAAAGTAGTCAAGAAATGGTCTTGTATTGAATCCACCTTAAACAGCGAGTGTACCTTTGATTAGAAGGTTATCAGCTGTATGAAGAACAAGCCCCACATAATTACTAGAATGCACTGTCATTCACTTGCCCTGCTCCTCATAAAACCCTTGGTGTGTACTTCAACCACTTTCTACAGCACAGAACAATTAAAAACTCTGGGTCAATTAGAACAGAGCAGCTGATCTAGTTGGGGGGGGGGGGAAAGTCTTTGCACTTTTTTGTGTTAACACTAATTTTACAAAAGGTTTTCCTTTTGTATTATTCCAACAATAAACTTGTAAACTAAGACTTAGTGTGCTGGTGGATGAAAAGCTGGACATGAGCAAGCAACATGCACTCACAGCCCACACCAAATGATGTCCCTGGCTGCATCCCCAGCAGAATGAGGAATTGAGGTGGAAGGAAGGAATTCTGCCCCTCTACTCATCTCTACTGAACCCCCCACCCACAGCGATTGGGCCAGCTCCAGAGTTCCCAGCACAGGAGAGTCGTAGACCCATTGGAGAAGGGAGCACAGTAATGATGAAAGGGCGGGAAGCCCTCTGATGTGAGGGTGGACGAGATGACCTTTGAGGGTCCTTTCCAACCTAAAACATTCTACAACTCCATGAAAAGCTCTCAATATGGGGATTTTGAAGGGTCAGTATGCATTTGTGCATCGAGTAATGTATAAAAATATGAAGTTTTGCTCATGATTTATTACTCCACATACAATAATCGTTCTAATTTCTTCCTGTAATACCTCTCAATGTACAACTTGCTCAGAAGAATTACTCTGAATACTTAGGCATTTTGAAGATCTGATTCAAAACAACTCAGCCATTCAAATTAAGTCAGATCTGCAGTTTTGCACTGAGAGTCACCTCAATTTACCTCACGATATGAAGCCCACAGGTACATTTAATGACCAGGAACTACAGACCCTGCCTCTATTCAAGCGTCTCCACCTCAACAAGTAACACCTAACCGCAGTCATATGCAACTTTGTTAGAGATGACCTTGACTGCTCCTGCCCTACTCTGCCTAGGAAAGAGCAACCAAACTCCCTCAGCCTGGCTTGTTCTGTCCCTCAACACTCTTTCCTCCTCTCCGAGTCTGCCTTTGTTATTCCCAACTTCAGGTATCTGCTAACAACTACATTTGCATGAAGGTGTGTGCAGCAAATGGCTCACTCAAGATCTGGCATTTCATTCTTCTCTCTAACCTTCTTTGGTTTATCTCCCTGAAGCCTTCAGGGCGTGAACTGCTTACTTGCCTGAGTAGTGTGCCTTACTACACCGCCTCTGTAACAAACAAGTTTTTTTACCTACAAGCACTTGACTTAATCTTAACTGGAACTAAATTCAGCAGCTTTGATCAGCTGAAAAAAAACTGCAAAGGAAGAGGCAGAGCAGATACTAGAGAAAATATAGTGAAAACACTACAGATATTAAAATCCATGATTCTGTCACAAGGCCATTGCTTATGCAGAAACAGAAGACAGGCTTGGAAGAGAAGAAAACAAACACTATTCACCTCCGGTTCTAACACAAACCAACCCTGCAATAGCGCAGCTAAAAACACTGTTATAACAATCTCTAATTCTGCCAAAGCCTTGCCACAGGACTGCTATGGCTAACGCAGGCTTACGCCTCCACATAAGCTAGCATGGATTTCCTCATCCCTCACCCTTGTGCAATACAAGTCTTAAACTTTTTTTCCCTTTTTTTTTTTTGCTGATCACTGCAGCTGTGGGGAATCTTTGTGCTGATATGCCCAAGATTTTTTTTTTTTTTTTTTTTTTTTTTAACTGAAATGACACTGCTGTGCTATGAAATCAGGACAGAGCGACCTGTAACTAGGATCACTGCGTTGTCTCACAGAAAATAAGGCCTGATAAGGCCTCTCACAGTCTGGCCATGTACCAAAGAAGCCAACCAAGGTTAATGTGCAGTTAAAGCACTAACACCACATTGGAGGACGGCTCTCCTTTAAGAGGAGAGAAAGAGGAACCATCTGCCAAGATTCCCCCTCTCTCCTGAGCAGGACAGCATCTGACCTCTCATTTGTTCAACCTAGGATGAGCTGTAAGCAGGTTTAAAGACCTATAAGAAATCCCAGACTGCTAAAAATCTTACAATACCTGCTCACTAGCAAAAATTCCTAGTGTTCTCGTCTCCACCTCCCACATCTGTCTTGACTGCATAAAATAGCTCTTGTAACAGAGCTTTATATATGTATTTTGACCATTCACATATCCCAGCTGTAAAACTTTCTGAAAACAATGATAGGCCTTTCAGTAAGAGTCAAGATTCCCCTACAGAGGTAAACAGCATGAAAGTCTTCAGGGAGTTAGGCACCAGCAGAAGAAAGGTTGTAAAGACTAGGACTTTTGGGGGCTTACAATGTATATATTCAGGCACCTCAGTATGAATATTCCAGTGGAAAAAGGCTTAGAGTGTGTCTAGTATGTGTTTTTCTTGCTTCTGGGGAGAGAAGAATCACTTGCCTGACATACATACAGCTAGCAGACAGCAAACCCTTACAACAAAAGCAATTCCCAAGGTAAAGATCTGTTCAACCAAGACTTTTGTGCTCACATATGCAAACGTAATCTTTAGAAGTATAAAAACCTAACATAAACCTTTGATGAAATAGAATGAATTGCTACATCCCATTTAAAAAAGAACAAGGTGTGTTTATAATCTAAAAAGGTATGAAAGAGCAGTTACTTTGTCAGTGATTCACTTGATAAGAGGATCGGTGATAGCAGTTAAGTTCTGACTATAAACACCAGTGACACCGCTGCACAAAAGATATTCACCAAATACACACTGTCCACAGGTTTGGACAAATCCTGAATGAGACTATAAATATTAAATGAGGGAAACAGCTACCATCAGCTTACAGATACTCAGTTACAGGGTCTCAGAAACTTTTCAAAACTTCCTAGAGTACCACTCCTAGACAGATCCATCTCAGGAAAATTATCCCCAGATTTGAAACAAAGTCACTTTAAAGGTAGGGAACTGTGCTAGCTACAAGTAGAAAATAACATGCCAC
The DNA here is from genome assembly GCA_033816785.1 of Picus viridis. NCBI lineage: Eukaryota > Metazoa > Chordata > Aves > Piciformes > Picidae > Picus > Picus viridis. The sequence continues at coordinate 1,208,963 of CM066591.1, read as the reverse complement.
TATATCCTTCACACTTCTCATTTATTTTTATATTTCCAAGGGAGAAAATAGAAGCGAGATCACAACTAGGGACTTTGCGGCAGACAGTCTTGATTTAGGCAGAAGAAAGGTTAGGAGTACATGAAAAGCTGCAATGAGAGCAACATCTGGTGAAATTAGTACAGTAACTCCCATATAAACACAGAATAGTCAATAACAGTTTGTTCAACAAATTTATCTTACTTTTTATGCTGGGGCACAAAAGTGGAAACCTCTTAAAGAAGGGAAAAGTAATGCCAGAAGGCACACGCTTACCTATAAATCTATACCCATGTGTACTCTTCAGCCATAACTCACCGTCACGCCTAAACAGATGGCATTTCACTTCAAAAACACATGAACAATCAAAATAATTAACAAAGGCCAGTAAGCAAAACCATGCTCGCCTGAGGGTATCACTAACCCCACTTCAGTTCCCTCCCATAGCCAGAGTAACAGAGCAGTTATAAATTCCATGCACCCGCCACCAAAAAAACATCCTGTTATAAAGCAACCTGAGCACCAACCCTCCTACCTGCCTGCTGCCTAACTAAATAAAACACATGGCTCAAAAAAAAAAAACCACACACACACAAAAAACCACCCTCACGTCGGGATGTGAACGTATTTCACGCCTCTTCAACAGCCCGGGGAAGGCAAAGGCTGCCCTGGGAGGCGGACGCCTCAGAGCCGCTGAGTGGGGCAGCCGCTGCCCTCCCCGGGCAGCCGGGGTTGAGGCATCTGCAGGTGCTGTCGCTGAAGCACCCTTTTAAAAACACATAAACACACGATTATTAGTCGTACTGCCACCCCACACACCTGCGGGCGGCCCGGTTCGCCAAGGCCAGCAGCTACCGGATGCTACAAAGGAGGCAAAGGCGCGGAGAGGAGCCGGAAATCTCCGCCTGAACCGAGAAGAGCTGTTCGCCTCCCCGGCATCCTCCCCCCTCTTAATCCCGTCCCCTCACCAAGGTGGGAGGAGGTCCCGCCGCTCGCCGCGGTGCCGGCCCCGGAGGAAGCTGCCCGCCGGCCGTAGCGGCACAGCCGCCCACGTTACCTCCGCTCTCGCCGGCAATGCCGTTGCGTGTCCCGGGGATGCTCGCTCCTTGCTACACGACACGTGATGGCGGCCGCTCCGCCCCGCAGCCCCAGACCCGCAGCAGCCGCCGTCGCCCCCCTCCCCAGCAGGAAACAGCCGCTGCCTGAGGGAAACGCCGTAAGGCCCAGCCTCCAGCCCGACGAGCGACGGGTTTACCTCAGTCCCGCCGCGCCCTGGGCGTGAGGAGGGCGGTGAGTTCTCGCCCCCGCTGCTCAATGGGCGATCACGCCTCCCACGCCTCTTGCCTTGCCGGGAACCGTCTTTGTCGTTTTCTTAATGCGCAAGATGGAGAAGAGGCTTAGTGTTGACCACTAAAAAACCGGCGCCTTTACCCAGCCCGGGGGCCCGCGTCTGCCTCGGGGCTGCCGCAGGTGGAGGTAGGCCCTGCCCTCACCATGAGATCCCTGAGCGAGGTGGGTGCCTCGAGGACACGGAGCTCCTCTGAAACCCTGGGAAGCAGCATAGCAAAAAGTCACATGCAAGTGGGTTTACACATAAATGAGGGTCCTAAGAGAGTCGATGCACTTATATCCGATGTTATTTTGGGGTACGACTACTAGGTGGCAAGCACCATCCATAATGGATATGGAAATAAAAAGGGAATCCCTAAAACAATTCTCCCAAGTGTGTGCTTACCTTTGAAAGGGGCACAACCATACCCCAAATTTGACTCCCAATATACCTAGTGGATCTCTCAAATTTGTGATAAAGAGTGCCCTACAGTATCTGAAAATGGTTGTGACTAAGTGATTTGCCATCCAGCAATTATCCGGGGTAGTGTAAGGAAGGCTTTCTTGTTTGCCTTCCTCTACCAGATTAATATTTTTAGCATGTCTAAGCCAATGAACTCCAGGATACAGCCTCATCTCAACGTTCTTTTACTGCCCTTTTTGCTGTTCCCTACAGGGCAAAGAGGTCAGTGTCTGGAAAGACAGCAGGGCTCAAGAGTCATGGTAATCTTTGTTTTGCTCGAAACAATCTAATTATTCCTCCTCCAGCTCATGATTTTTATCTGCAGTCTCAAAAGGATGAGTCAGAGGTGGATATACAGGGGTAAAAACCTTAGGACAAATAAAAGTGACAAAGCTGTAAAAGAACAGGGAAAGGCAAACTATGCAGTATTAATACCAGTAAACATGCCAATGACTGCAATGGTGAAGTCCAGTTCTGCTGTCATGAATGAGGCTCACATGTCTTAATTTCCATAATACTTCCTCTCAGAGTTCACTTTATTTTTTATCAAGGAGGTGGTTTTTCCTTCATTGTCACAGAAACAATCAGCATACAAAGCAGCTGCTGCCTTTCTCCATATCTCCTTACATTGTGTTTGAACTGCTGTGAATCAAGAAAGTAGTTTTTTTGTTAGAAGTTGGCTTTTTTAAGTGCACATATGGGAGATGACTGCATTGGACCTAATTTCCAAACTATAGGGCACCGCAGCAAAACAAACTATCATTTGCAGGTCATAATCTGAAGGAGTCTGATCATCTCAGCTCTTTAATTAACTCTTTTTCAACTCTTTGTTTGGCTTTTGTCGGGTTCGGGTCTTGTGCAAGTACATGTAAGGACACTAAATCTTTTACCTCCTAAAAGGACTGACAATGTTGCAGCACTGTCGAAGCAAACAAAACCAGTCTGCCTTCTCGATCTTAACAGCCTGATACGTGACTTTGTTTTTAAGCCACTTATACAGAGCCGATAGAAGATAAGAAAAAAAACCCGTGGAAGGCAATCTCGCTATAACTCATATTTCTATGATACGAAGGTAATCGATTGCCATTATAAAGATAACACGAATCACAAAACAGTTACTAGATGGTAAGGGTGTTTAGGCATTGTTTCAAATATTTATAGTGCCCTGTTTTCTGTACTTAATCTCTCAGGTAGATGGATACTTGCAACAGAGATCTAGCACGTTAATCAAAAAATTGATGGGGTGTGAATGCAGAAGATGCAGCTGATGGCAGTTGATGCTAGACTGTCTTTTAAATTCTCTCAGAAATTGAATCTACCAGATTACATTCATTCCTAAAAAAAAAAAAAAAAAGGAATCCTAAAATGTGAGCTAATTATAAAATTGCCTTTGAGAACAAGAAAGAGGGGAGAGCTAAAAAAAACCCATAGGAAACAAAGTATTAGGTGTATGCTGGAAGTACAGAGGATGACATTTTACTTTAGAACCTTGAAAAAGTTTTATTACAAAAGATGGCCATTTGGGGATTTCAAAATAGAAGTTCATCCCCTGAATTCTACAAACTTGTAATACTGTGGAGGCTGGTACGAGAGATCTAAAGTAGGACCTCATCATAAGGCTATACAGTGCTTCTAAACTGTTTTCAAGTGACCCGAAGCAAACTCCAGAATAATCACGCGAAGAAACGGTTTTGTCCATTTTAGCAAAGTTCATAACTTTATGAGCTACTTACTCAATTTAACTGTGGAAGGCAAATGTAAATCTGGACTCCTTTTTCTCTTCTTGCCAAAGATTACATCTATAAACTGTATGCCTCATCCCTGATGCTCCATAAATGGCCACTGTTAAGTTATGCTTATACAGAATTGTGCATTCACTAAGCACTATGAGAGAAAACGTAAAACCCCCAGAAGACAACAACAACAACTGAACAAACAAGCAAAAGCCCAACCAACCGCCCTCTTTGTTTCCACTTGCATTTTATCTGATACTAATTTCATCAGGTTAAGATCACACCTCTTTTGGCTACTGAGAACAAAGTCAAACTGAGTTTTGGTGGGTGAGTGAGTTTTGCCTTATCTACTCTCTTTTTTTTTTTTCTTTTGGTCTGTCTAATATTTCCATTTAAATACATCTTAGAAAATGTAATTAAACTAAAAAAAAAAAAAAAAAAAAAAAAAGAAGACGAAACAGATTAAATGCTCCCAAACAATCCAAAACTGAACTTGCATCAGACTAAAGGAAATCAAAATCCACAGGGTATTCATTAAATGGTTTCAGAATATGACAGAGCCAAAATAAAAAATAGTGTTAAATCAAAGTGAGTCTGAAGCTCAGTCATCAGCTTTGTGCTTATTAGCAAATTAATTCTGTGTGCAGGTTGAGTTTAAGCATATGCTTACTGGATAAGTGCCCTAAGAATGTGCTGCACTTATTTCGTGGAAGAATGAACATGTACTAAGCTCCTTAAAGGTCAGCACTGAAGGTGTGTTGTGTATGTGTAAGTAGTACTCAGCTGCTACATGGAACTTAACTGTTGTGGAGATATTGCTGCCTGCCACGAGTTTGATGGGTTTATGTTGGTTCCTTTTGAAATGTCTTGGCACCACTTTCATGCTTCTTTTGAAATGTATGACACAGGAGCTATTAATAGGGATCGTAAAATAATGTGGGTCAGTAAATCTGTGGCTTTAGCCAGCTCCCATCAAATGATAATTTTTATAAGTACCTTTGTCCTTTTTAAACAACACAGTGTCAGCCATGTAATCTTTCAGGAGAGCAACAGGAATAGTTTAAAAATTCATGTAAATGCCTCAGTTTCCTTTTGAGAAAAAAAATTGCTCCTTCTTTTTATCTTCCTTTTCCCACCACACAAACTTCAGCTGTGGGTGGTTTGTGCAGTAATACACACAGGAGTGACTGCAAGCACCAAAATGTTAGACAATTTTTAAAACAAATTTAAAAGTCTAAATTTAGGCTTCTTAATTCATCTCTCCCGCTCCTAGCTGCATGCCACCTTCTACTCCACTGGCTGTCAGCATCTGGCTGGTCCTGACACTTCTTGGTCCCCTCTGTGAGGCAATTCTGCTCACTGAATTGGCAGGAAACAATACTTTTGTGGATGTTATTTTTTTAGTATCATAATCACAGAAGTGCAAATGGGGAGTAAGCTGGGATCAAGGAGAGAAGGAAGAGGAGGAGGTAGTAGAAAATATCCCCTTAAGGACCAGAAACTGTGGGATGGCTCCAACTACACGCATTAAAAATACCCAGAAGAATAACACTAGGCCTTCTTTTATGGAAAACTTGGCTCCTCTATATTGCAGTTTTTAAAAACAGATTGCAAAATAAGCTTTAACACCCCATCTTTTTATTTTATTTTCCCCGTCTGGTTCTGTTGCCTTTCAGGTAACTTTTCACTCTCTTATCTACTCTCATCAAAACTTATTATTTGCTTGTGGAGATCTTTGCTGCATATGATTACAAGCTCTTCTTGTTCAGCACTGTCCATGCTGCAAAGCATTAGTTGGAATTGAGATTTTTTTGAAGGGTGGACAAGTTTTCAAATGTTATCAATAAAACTTTGCCAGGAAAGCAAAGAAATAACAGCCAAAAATGCCACATCTTCAGATAAATTTCAAAGGACTCCAGTAGGGTTTTTTGAGCATTATTTTTATTAGTGCCCCACACTTGCTATTTTAATTTTACTGTTGGGTTTTTGGTTGGTTGGTTGGTTGGTTGGTTGGTTGGTTGGTTGGTTGGTTGGTTGGTTTTGCTGCTTTAATCTTCTCCGAGTGGGATGTGCTTTTCTCAGTCAGTTGTGGAGGTTTCTTTGGGAAAAATAAGAAAAATAAGAAAAATTGTGAAGATTATTTGACTTAATTTTTAAGGAGCTAAATCATTCAGCTCTGACACCCCACCCTTTGATGATTCAAATTTTCTTATCCTTGTTGAATTAACTTCATAAACATCTGGCTATTTATTAATGAGTGGATGAATCACTGGCTTCCTTTTCTTGGAAAACAACACAGGAGTTAGAATAGTTCCACCAAGGTTCAGAAAGCATTATTTTAAAGATAATGCTCTTTCTCAGTGTCTGTTGTGAAGGCTAATAAAAATTATTATGCATAAAAACAAGCTAAAGAGGACTTCTAGCTGTGAAAAATAGCTTCTTAGGAATAAATATTAGTTTTCTTCTTGTTTCAGGTCCCACATTATTAAGTGGGAATACACAGATTATTAAGTACTTAGTGGTAGTGCTTTTATCCCAGTTTCATAGCATTTAGATTAGTTTCTTTTGGACTAGATGGTTTGAAGATGTTTGTTGGGGTCTTTTTTTTGTTTTCTTTCTGGGTTTGTTTTGGTTTGGGGTTTATATTATGCAACTCTCATCCTTCTAATATGACTGTTCATATTTTCTTCAAAACAGGAAAGTTCCTTTCTGTTACAGATTCTGCTGTGTTACTCTGGTGGGTTTGTTTTGTTTGGGGTTTTTTGGATACACATTCTTCAATGGTGGCATCTGATGAAAAGCAGAAGTATGGCAGCTTACAAGAATCTGATGATAACTCAGCAGTAGTTGCACAGATGCCCTATTTGTAAGCAGCTAGTTACTAGAGGCTGAAGTTACTAGAGGCTGTCATCATGTTGTTTGTATTATCAGGCTGAGTCCAAACTTTGCAATGTAAATTCAACCAGATGTTCCTTAGCAGAGCTACTCTGAATTCAACATGCGACAGCACAACCCATCGGTGCTGACCCCACGGATGTATCTCTTTGCTTTTAGTGCACTCTTGTTAATTTTCTCCTCATTACTGAATTACTCTGAAATGTTTGTACATTTCAGTCTGCACCCTTTGTAAAATAATTCCTTCCATTTTATTTAGAGAACTTACGACAGTAAAATGCTTTACAGTGGTGGGGATGATAGTTGGGTGAACAGATAAGGACAACCTTTATTCCCCACACTTTCAGACTTCTGCAGGATTCTGTAGTTGTATTTGCTCCATATTTAGGCTGTCTTTAAAAGTGAAGTTTTCCAACACATAAAACCAACAGACCTTTCTGAATAGAAGTCCACCCAATGTTTGAAAAGGAAATCTGCCTGTGCATACTGACCTTAATGAATACATTTGCCTATGAAGTAAATAGATTTATGTGTAGTCCTTGAAACATGGAAATTGTGACAATTAAACTCGAATAAACTGTGTTGTTTCACAAATATAAGATCAGACACCCTCTTGAAGCTTTTGCAGAGTGAGATTTTTCAGAGGGTCTTTGTGTTTCAAATTGAGATGCAAAATGTTTTAACATTAAGAGAGTTTTGAAGATTAAGAAAATTGCATTTTATTGAAACACAAGAGGATTTTTTGCCAGCCCATTTGCCTTTGCAGTAAATAGGATAGCCCTATTAATGAATTTAGTCTTTTGTCTTCCAGCACTGTTGTTCCAATTTCTAATCCATTCTTTGCTAATATTAGAAGGTATTCAGCCCTAAATTTAAAATGATGGTTGGCTTTGCTAACCTTTCAGAACGGATTTCTCAGCAGTCTGTTTGTGTGGGTTTTACACTTTGCTCCTTGTTCCACATTTGGCTCTTGATTATTTGGTGCATACAATGTCCTACAGAGCAAATTGTAGTGGAGTAATTAAAAGAGTTTTCCAAGTTATGCAAGATCCTTACAACTATGAAAAGCCTTTTCAGCTTCTCAGTCATACACTGTGAAGTGCCATAAGTCAAACTTTGAAAACACTCAAAGCTGTGCTGCAGATACATGCAGGTATATTTTAATTCCAGAGGAAAGTAGTTCTTCTGTTAAAATGTGCTGTTATCTTTTTCATTACTATTTTTCTTCATTTAAATCCCACAAACTAAAAGCATTTTGATTACCAGTAATGTTGATTTAACATGGCATGATCACTTATGCAGCATTGGTGACATTTTTGTCTTTACTTTTCCCTTGAAGTGTAAGTAAAGCAAGAACAAGCACTTGGGCTTCTTTGTTAGAGCTCGGGTGGCATGATAAAGGAAACTTAACCTCATGGTTATGGGTCTCATATTACTGCTTAGGGAGGTCAGGGAGATATTTTTACCTTGGTGTCACGAGTCCAAGAAAACTTGGAAGACCTCAGCCTGTTTTGAAACTCTAGGGGATGGCCAGGTAAACTGTTGAGATGGGTCCTCAGTGTCATCTCACGCAACAAGCTTGATTGTTGGAGTCCTGCAAGCGTCCTCACCTCAGGCTTAAATCAGCTGATCAGGCAGGTTGCTCAGTGTCACATTACAGGAACAAGTTCTGTATTTATTCTTACTGCAAAGGACAAGTTTTATTGATAAAATGTTGTATGACAGGAAAAATCGTTCATTTGAGTTATTCTAGGCTAGAATAACATATTATAGTTGTCTGTCATGTTTCGTCATTACAACAAAAGACAGATTTACATTAGGTGGTACTGAGGCAAGCAAAAGACAGCTGCATTGCATGCTCTTGGAGGTGCATCCACTGTATACTGTACAGTGAAATTAGAGCTGTGATATCCTGATAATTGTGTTTTGTTTTGTTCTTTAAAAAGTTTGACCAAGAAAAAAAATAATCTGTGATTAAATAGCTGTAAAAACAGACAAGAAAAATACTCGTTACATCCCCAAGCATGCCTTAAAATAACAAATCCATATTTACCTCTGCAGTTGTCACTATGCACAGTAATTAGTGCAATTAATTGGCACTGTTATAACCAGGAGAGGCCTGGCCACAGCGTGTGCACCTTCTGTTGTTGCGAAAGGTGAATAAAAGGAACCCTGAACAAGAATGACAGCTTTCCCTGCTAGGGGCTAGTTTGGGTGAAGAAACTGAGATTTGCCATCAGATTGTAAAACAGCTTGTCTCAGACCATCTAAAGGTTATGGTTGGGCTTAATTACTTTACAGATCTTTTCAAACTAAATGATTCTGTGATTCTGAGAGCTAAGTTGCTATATTGATATACTAGTGACAGAGTAGCAAAAAACATTCCTACTGACACATTAAAATACAATGCAACAGCTGAGAAGCTAAACTCTCTTATTTATCTTGTAGACAATTAAATCAATGACTGCAAATATTAGGTTTGAAAGACATGGTAATACAAACCAGCATCCAAGTCTCTGTTCTCTTGAATATGTCACTAGTTCTATACCTAAAGGAGAGATTTCTATAAAGCAAACAAAACTAGCATTGAATACCAGCACTCAGTTGATTTTAATGGAAAGAACAGGTTTTAGCCAGAGATACCAGACTCCCTTGAACCAGCTCTGCAGGAGTCAAAGCAGAAGGAAGGAGACAGGAGTATTGGCTTGTTTTGCAGAGAGCTTCCCCGAGTTGAAACATTTCTTTGGCTGTAAATCTTTTTGTGTCATACAGGGTTTAGTAAAACTTGTCTGAGATGTGCAGGTCTATCAGAAGAACAATCCCATTTCTGTGGAAGGTCATGCCAGTTCAGCACAAGTAGCACTCTGTCTTTTTTTCTATGGTGGTGTTTGCATTTTAGCCTTGTATGTTATGTTTCTTTATGTTCTTGTGGTTTCATGCCAGAAGAGGGAGAAAAATGCGTTAATGCAAAGAAAATCCCATTATAAATGTAGACCAAGTGGACAAGAGAAGGTTCAAAAGTAATAAAAAATACTAAATAGTTAATAATAGCTTATACTATATATATTTAATATATTGAAAAGATCACACTTTAGAGGCTTTCACAGGAAATATTTAAGGTATTGACAGAAATCTTATTGATAGAGCTTGCCCTGTAATAAAGATGGAAAAGAGAAGATGAGCAATCTTGATCTGCAGAGAAGCAAAAACATAGGAGCACCTTCCTTCCTTCATAGAATTCACAGAGACACTGTAGAGGGTGGAAAAGACCTCCAAGGCTCTTTAATTCAGGTTTTCTCATTTCTGTCTTCCTGATAGCTGGCTTGCTAACAGGCACATGACTTCACAGGTAGATTTTAGTGAAATAAAAACTCATTGAGTTAAAGGACAGTTACGAATATTCATGTTATGTAACTCCCACAACAAAAAACCCACAACAAACCAAAACAATCAAAGCCAAACCAAAACATTAATTTCTTCCTTAAATCACTTTAAGCATTTTTGTTTTGTATACCTATTGAACAGGCTGAGGAAGAAGGCTTAGCAAAACCTTGTTTGTCAACTAAAGAGCTCTTGTTCAGGTAAAAGGAAAAAAAGTTCTGTAAATATTGCTAATTGCTCTAGATGTGGGAAGTGTCCTTTAAATCTTCATAATGTCCTGTAAATCTTTTTGAGCACCAGTGATTGCAAGCCACTTCAGAATCATAAAGCTCTAAGGGCAGACAACTGGTTAGTATCAGGTTCACTGCATGTTCACTACCTCTGCTCCAGACGCTTATATCTTCCCTTCACCTTCTGTTTGCGAGACCAAACAAACACAGTTTTATCAACTTGTCCTTGCGTGTTTCCTCACTCCTTCACAACCTTCCTTTCTCTTCTGGGCTCTCCTCAGTCCCTGCTTGGAACGGAATACTGTTTTCCAGCTAAAACATTGCCAGTATGGAATGAAAAACTATAGTTGCCTTCAGCACCTTGCACACACACAAGGCAGGCATTCACTTCACTGTTTTCCTTCTAGTTTCCTATTCTTTTGTGACAGGACTCTCACATGTAGGTGGTACAAAGACAGTTTCCTCAGGCACATATTTTGCAGCTACTTGAAGGTCAGAAATCTCATAACATTGACATATTTTTTTCCCCAGGTGTATCAGTCACTTCTCAGTTTGTTTTGGTTTCTTTTGCCCTAGGCAGCACCTAATGAGATGAAAAGAAGGCTTTGAGCCCTTTTTGGTCAAAGGAAAACAAATATAATGTTGCTAGTTATTCCATTAGCATTTTTCCTTGAAATGTAAAGAAAGGACTGACTGTACAGAACTTTCTGAAGAGTAGCCAGGTTCTGTAAAGGTGAAATTCAGCACCCTGCCTTCTGCTTGTGTAGATACCACGGTTGCTTTGTGGAAAGTTCAAGACCAATAGTTGGAAGTAGATGTTGAAATACTTTGCAATGTTGTCACATTTGGAGGGCTGAAGAATCTCCTGCTCTGAATCACTGCCATTTAATTCAGCCTGGTTGAAGGAATCAACTGTTTCTTGAACTGATGCATTTCTTACTCTTGGGGAAGAGGAAAGGCCAAGCTTAAAACCCAGCAAAGATGGCAGTTTGAAGCTATAGATCTCTATAATTCTTACTTGGGATGTATTCTTGGCAAAAAAAGTACACAGAAGAAAACAAAATGCTGATGACAAATTCCTATGATGTCAGCATGAGAACTGCAAATAGTACATCTGAGCTTCTGGTCTGCCATTTCTGTGCAGTTGGGATTAAGCTAAATGCTGCCACTACCAGCATCCTTTCTGCAACACACACTGAACTTGACTGCAAATTAATGTGTTCTTGCAGCTACACTAACTTCAAGGTAACACAAGTTACTCATTAAATGTGTTATTTTCAGACCTTGTCATGTAGTTTAATTTATGGTGGACTTAGCATCTAAATTGAGGGGGTTTGTTTAACTCTGCTGCCATACAGAGTTTGTATGTCATGTCAAGTCAACCATGCACTTAGTAAAGGAAATTTAGTACCAGGCAAAGCAAGCAAGGGATTACTTGCTTTGATAAAGAACAAAATCAAAACTGTGCTAAGGCCTTTTGAGTTCCAGTATCATATTTTGCAAAGGGGGCAGGAAAAGAAGGAAAGGGAATATAGAGTGAGACAAGATTTCTTCATGCATAAAAAACTCCAGTCGCCTTGGAGACAACACATTACTGGAGAAGAACACAGTTAATAGCTGTATCATCAATAAATAGCAGGGAAGAACCAGAAATTCTCTATGCCTCACCCTGAGATATTTGGGTCCTTCTACAATGTACCAGTCCCACAAGTGTTTCTATATGCACTTACCTTTCCTTAGAAGTCTTCATATAAATAGCTCAAGCGACTAAACCTGTGCAAGCATGAAAGGGTTTACAAGGTTCTGTAGAATTCAGACTTGAAGAAATAAAATTGAAACCCTTGAGGTTTACTGTGTTTTGCTTAGTGCTTTAGTTTTTGCACATTTTAGACCAGCTACCTGGTGTAAAATTCTTCTGTGTACATTACACCAGCAGATTGGTGTTTTATCAACGTGCACGTGTCGTCTTCTGCTGTTCTATGGAGCTGTTTTTACCAGGCACTGATGACAACTATTGAGTTGTAGTTACAGCTTTGTTTGTTTTGCTCTCTTCTAGAAGGACTTATCCCTTAGACATCTCATTCCAGTACCTCAGATTAATTTTCCACAAATTAACCTCAAACAAATGCTAATGCAGATGTTCTTGCATTGCAGGAAGTATCCCAGCTAAGATAAAGGGGTTGTATAGATAGGAGAAAGGGCAAGGGACAGTGATTTTTTTACAAGTCAGCAAAAGATAGCTGCAGCCAGCATCAAGAAAAAAGATCCACTACAATAAAGTCAGGAAAATAACCATCTGCTGACTGCACTTACTCTTCTTTTAATAAATCTGAATAGCTTCATTGAATTTGAACATGGCTTCCCATTTTTAACATCTATTAATTCTAGTTTTGTCTTTCCTGAGTAACTACACGAGAGAGTTTTACTAATCACTTTGTATGGTCAGTCTCGATGTGGCTTCTTTCTTTTCCCTTTGCTGTTTTCTTGAGTTACCTGTGCTTTATATTTCCTTCCTGGCACTCTAGACACTTTTCATGTTCAAGCCATGTTTCTTCCCATAGCTAATAAAGAACAATTTGATTTTTCTGTCATTACTCTTGCTCATTGCCATTTGTGCTATACCGTTTTGTGCTGTCCAGAGAACTGGAGAACACAGGGGCAAGAACAACAGAAATCTCAGCCAAGGAACTATCTTGGGTGCAAGCAGAATTCTCTAAGTTTTAAGCAGTTGGGTATTTCACATCAGTGACCACTTACATGAATGCCTTTCTTGACATAGCCAACACCTTATGAGCTTTATAAGAGTAGGTATTTTTGGTGAGACAAAATGATGCTAGTCTCAGGCCACTGTATTCCAGCTTTGTGGTCAAAACTTTTCACATCAACAGCAGTTTAATTTCAATACATTTGTAGCATCCCTTCAAAAATACCACACTTAAAGACTCCCAACAGCTGCACCTGTCAACAACCCCCCACATTTAAATGCCTGCATTACATACGGGAGAGTTACAAGGAAGTCTGTGCTTTTGGCTGCATCAACTCAAGCACACTTACAGCAAGGTTTAGTCAAAGTATCAACACAAATCACCTCAACCTCATGCATTGATTTCAGCTCAGCAAGGTGGCAAAAATGGTATTGTGGATAGAGTTAATTATTAAATGACATATTTAAAGAATCCTATTCAGCCTTTTTTTTAAGGGAGAGTAAGAAACTTGCCTTTGGTTTGTAATTGGATATAAACTGTCTTCTTGGCTTATTGTTTAAAACATTTTGATAAGCATAACAGTAATAAATCTAACTCTTAGGGCACATCCTATTACAAATACTTAAATTGGGAGGCTAAAAATGAGGAGAACAAAAATGTGTCTGTAAAAAACAGACAACTTGTGCTCCTACTGGTTTGATGCCAGCTCAGCAATTAACAGTTAAGTCTAGGGTCAGGTCTGGCATCAGATGATATTCTCAAGTAGGCAGCTGTTTGAAGAACAAAGCCAAAACTGTTTCTATATCAAAAACATCAGCATAGCCTGCCAGCTGGCACATCTTTCCCAGATATCTAAAATGCCCAGCAGAACAACTGAATAGAATAATTTATGAAAGCTGATAATTAAGTTTCAACAATATTGCCAATTAAGTTTCAGCAATATTGGCAATTTTTCTGTGCATTTTTCACACAGGGGAATAATTCTTTGTTTTCCTCTGATTATTTTATGCCTTCTAAGCAGGCAAAATACTAGGACAGAAGTTCTTTTCCTCACAAGCAGGACATAATTTTTTTAGCACAAACTGTTGAAATGTCCCCTTTAAAATACAAACTGGAAAAAAACTCAGCTGTGATGTTTAGCTCCTTTAATAAACAAAACTATTGTCAACACATTTTGATCATACCATGTTACAATTAAAAGCAATGTCTGTCTCAAGGCAGTCTTAAAGTTAAATGAATTTATGTAAACAAAATTGTTTATGGTTCCAGCAGCATTTGTAGTATGTGATGTAACAAATTTCTTCTCTCTTAAATGTGCCTAGAAAACATACCACTGTACAAATACTAAATTGCAACCAGCCAAACTACCGAGTTCAACACAGTTTGAAACTGCAGAGAGAACAGAGGGAAACAGAGTAACATGGTTTTACATTTGAAATACTTGTAGATTTTATGACAAGTTCTCATGTTAATCCAGTTCTGTGAAGCTTGAAGGAATCCCACAAGTGCCTTCAAAAATCCAGTGTCTTACATAACCTCATTTTCATTACAATTAAAATAATCTTCCTGCTTTTCTTTGCAGTTCATCAGAACCACCATTTCCAGATGATCAGCTTGGCACCTCTTCTTCCTGGTTTAATTTTACACTTGAACTGCAGGCATACTTGGAGAACTACACAGATGTAAGGTACTAGCATTTTTCCGTTTAATAAATACTTTAAGCTTCACCTCTCCAAAGTGCTGCAATCAGTGCTTGGGGAAGAGTGGCTGGAAAGCAGACTGTTGGAAAAGGATCTGGGGGTGCCAGCTGAACATGAGCCAGCAGTGTGCCCAGGTGGCCAAGAAGGCAAACAGCACCCTGGCCTGTATCAAAACCAGTGTGTCCAGCAGGAGTAGGGAAGTGATCATGTCCTTGGTGAGGCCACAGCTTGAGTACTCTGCTCAGTTCTGGATGGCAGTTCTGGAAGGCTAAGGGGAGATCTTACTGCTCTCTACAACTACCTGAAAGGAGGCAGTAGTGAGGCTGGTGTTGGTTTCTTCTCCCAAGTACCAAGTGATGGAATGAGAGGAAATAAGTTTAAGTTGTGCCAGGGGAGACTTAGACTGGACATTAGGAAAAAATTCTTTACTGACACAGTGGTAAGGCTTTGGAACAGGATGTCCAGGGAGGTGGCGGAATCACCATTGCTGAAGGTGTTCAAGAAGTATGTAGATGTGGTGTTTCAGGATATGGTTTAGTGGTCATGGTGGTTGGGTTATGGTTAGTCTTGATGATCTTAAAGGTCTTTTTCAGCCTTAGCCATTCTGTGATTTCCAGAGCATGTGAGCATTTGTGAGAACAAATTCATTTCTATGCATAATATAAAATTTCCAAGTCTCACTTAAGGTCCTATGGAAGAAATATTTCTTGCTTCTCGTAAGACTTTCCCTCCAACAGCTGGCTCAGATATGAGGTCACTTTTTTCTCTTTGTCCAGTAACTGTAGTTTACTGTCCTTATCTGGAAGGATTTAGTAACAGCTGTTTTTCCAGAGCGTGACCTCCAAAAAATCATGGTCTTTTTCCCTCTCTTATAGAAGTTTAAGGAAATGAGGCACCATCTGACTTGAACTGCATTTGCTCTGGCACACACTGCACTCCTCCCATCTCTGAGGGAGAATTTCCAAATTAAGAATTTGTTACACCAGTCTTGGTAGTTTCTGCAGGCAGTCATTGACTTGATCTTTTAATCCAGCTAGCTTTTTCCACTGGAGGACTAAAATCCTGGGCTGTAGGAAGAATTGACTTCAGTCAATGGGTTATGAGGAATTAACATGAATCATCGACACTCCCAATGGCCAGAGCTCTAACGCATGTAACAAACTGCAAGCAAATGACGTCCAACAGCTGGTTTACCTTAGGACAGCTGGACAATGGCTGCCTTGTGCCAGAGGACTACATTTGGTTGCTGAAAGGACAGTAACTACAACCTGTGCTGCCTTCTCTCCAAGGCAAAGGCAAGTGTCCAGCAATGCCCGAGCACGGCCAGTCACTGTCGGACAAGAGACAATTGTTTCATAATCCATTCGGGACAACGTTTGCTGCGAGCGAAGGACATCGAGGATGTGGTTGAGGCGTCCCTCTGTCATGCAGTTCAGTATGGTCTGTCTCTGGCAGGCTATTATGTGGCAGCAGCTGCCTTTGCAGCATGGATCTTGAGTGAAAAGGAAACAAAAGGAGATAAAGTAAGTGCTCTTTTCTTCCAGAAGTTGTTAGCAAGAAATACAACACCACAAATATAATTTTTGTAGAGGAAAGGAGTAGGAGGAGTTACTTTATTTGCATTACTTGGTCAAAACTAGTCCAAAGGTCAGATTACAGAAGAGAGGCATTTCTAAAGATTGTTTAAAGGGAGGAGGCTTTCAGGTCTCACGCTGTTCATCCAGCATCTGTATCAAACTTTATGCAAAGCAGCTTGTGTCAACACAGATGAGAAAACTTTGTTCTGTGGAGAGCAGAAGAACAGATAGTTCAGGGTAGGAGGATTGTTTGGAAACGTAGTGTGCAACTTGGAATTTGAATGTAAGTCAAAGCCAAGATAGTAACAAAAGTAAAATGGTCAAGAGCTTTGGGTTCTGTCTCTTTTCACAACCTGATTAGAAGATTCAGTTCTGACGTTAGTGCGTTTAGCCTACAGCAAATACCATATACCAAGAGAAAAATCAGTAACCAAAAGCTGCTGCTGCTTTGAAGAACTTGCCTTTTGTCATTCTGATTGTGGCATATAGATTTCTGTGGTGAACTTCTCTGCATGGGCTAGTCTGTTGATTCATCCAGAAATTACATCATCACACAGAAGTAAGTTGAAGTAGAGAATGATGTCCAGCTAGATACGAGAACTATCCTTGACCAACTTGCAGAAAGCTAGCAACAAAAACTCCCAAAGCATCACCTCCAGGCAGAGACAGGCTTCACAAACCAGAAGCTGGCCTGTTCTGCCTCTGTTCAGTAAGAAGATCTGAGACCATGTAAATAAGGAAATGAACAGTCTCTCCTCCTCCTAGTCACCTGTTTCTGTGGTCAACAGCTACTTTTCAGAACTGTCACCTTGGAAAACAACAAACCAATGTTCTCAGTGGCCAGTGCCTGAACTTCTAAGAATATAGGAGCAGCCACACACACATAAACATGAGACATTGCTATAAAATTTGGAGCAGTTATTACACTAAATACCTGAAAATGTGCAAAAACTTCAGTGAGATTTGTGCCCTCCAGACTTTAAACAATTCAGTCACTAAGATATGACCAAGGAGAGTATTACCACCTCAAATTGCATGTGATGTCTTACCTGTCACTGCTTGATCAGGATGTGTAGGTTGTGATCTGTGCTTAAGAGCCAGTGGCAGGTCCTTGTGCTGACTGCTTTCTTTGCCTGCAGCTGAACAAGGTAAAGGAATTGTGCAAAAAGAGGAGGATTTTCTACTGTGCAACCGTGGGTGACCTAGAAGAAGTTTAAGATGAGCAAGATGAGACCCTTGCATTGAATAACAACAGAACATTACACATAGAAAAAGCTTTTAAAGAAGTATGTCTCTGTGTATGACACATTTAAACACTCAGACAGGACAAATTCACATTGGAAAGTCCAAAGAAGTTATTTCTATAGGAATGGTGATTACCAGGAATCATTCAACATGTTCCTAGTAATAGAGCCTTCTAAAAACCTAACCTTTTTTTACTGGCAAATTACAAAAAAAACAGATTTTTTTTTTTTTTTTGCCCTGGTGGCACAAGGAATTGTGGTTCCCAGGAAGGGCTTGTTCTGTCAAAAGCCACACAGCAGGGTTCTAAAACCAATTTTATCCAAAAAACTTTTTTGGTCTATACACTTAATCAAAAGGTATTGTGAGGTCTCTAGTTTTCTGCAGTGAACTTAGGCTTCAGATGACACCAGTAGACCGTACAACTGTATGCTGAGAAGGGACAATTTTACATGGAAAATGATATTTGATATGGAACAACTGGTAATATTTATCCTTTTCTTAGAATAGATGGAGCTGAACACGTTTCAATGTAGAGACCTTTCTTTGTTGTTGAGTTCTGTGGGACAGTATTTTCTCTTCCTGCATTATGTGCACTGCTATCAAGTAGAATATTTGGCAGGCTTGGCACTATGAAAGGCATTTTCTTGCTGATTAAGTGCTTGGGTTTTTGTGGACAGATAACCTGAAAAAGATCAAAATAGAGAAGGATTATTCTTGGAATCATTCTTAAAATTCTTGGAAATTTTAATTCCAAAACCTTTTCTAAGTAGTTTTCTCTTGAAATATCAGGCAATAGTATCATGGCTTAGGGCAGGGTGGGTTATGCAGCTGTGCAGCCTGTAGATACACTTCATTGAACTTTAGCTGGTTACCTCTGGTCAGTGTGGCAGCACAGATCCATAGGCTGTCTTGGGATTTACTGCAGCCCAAGATTGCTTCTGCAGCCTGTGCTGCCAGCAGCAATGGGTTGCTAAAGGGCTGTTTGAAGTTAGCTCTGATCCAGACATGTCACCTTCAGTTCTATCTCTGTACCTTTCAGTATTGGCATGCCTGCCACAAGTGCCAAACCACTTTGAACTAACTGTGATTTGGAGTTATCACTATGCAGTTGGCCTTGCTCTAAGAAAGCTGGTTGAAAATGCTAGGATTCAGCCTAGGACTTTCTCCAGCCTCCACTGTACACACTACAAGAAAGTTTGTTTTTTCATTATTTCATTAGGACCTCTTCAAGAAAGAAAGTTTCAGAGCAACTCTTAAGACCAACATCAGAGTCAGCTGCTTGGAAGATGGTAAAGGAGGGGGTTTGTTAGTCAACTGAATGCAGTTAGGGACAAAAAGGGCTAGGAACACTTTGCCCCACTGTGAAGCTGACAGAAGAAACAACCATCTTAATGAAGTAATCTTGTAAGGCTCATGCCAAGTACTCACCTCTGAATTGCACATGCCTGTCTGCAACGTATATACTGCTGAACCTTTGCATGCATTAAGTGCTGTCTCCTGGAAAAAACAGAACAGTAGCTCTAGTAAGTGTACAATTCACACTTTTTGGGAGCAAGAATTTATACTCACACTAACAATTTATAGTGACTATACACTATAATGCAAGGTACACTTCTAGGTAGTAACAGGGAATTGCACAGAGCAATTCTGCATTTTAACAGATGTCACTGGGCAGAGAATCTGACACAACTCTACCATGTTACTGTTTATTTTGATCAAATTTGTTTTAAACCCCAGTTTTGATTAATACAGGGGATGGTGAAAATAGCTCTATATTGAGAGAGGGAGAGATTGGGCAAGCTATAACGTGTCTGATAGCAGCAGGGCTATCCTGTGTTTAGTGTGCCAAACTGTCTGCAATACGGATGTGTCAACACTTGTCACTTATTTTGCTTTGTACATCTTCAGTGGATTTGTGAAACCTTTCTTTTTTTTCCAGTTTCTATACTCCAACATCTGTGAATTGATCCATTTTCAAGAAGCTTCAGTACCATATTCAGTCACTTTGAACACATTATCATTTAGTTGTTTGAAAAATAAACAGTGCTTTTTGCTGATACAGCAAATACAAAGGTAAAACCTTGCTCAAGGGAGAGTGAAGGATGAGATTATGGAATATTTGACAGCACAATCCTAAATAAACTCCAACAGCAGTAAAAAAGACTTGTACAATAATTCTACTGCCTGCTAAAACACTGATCAAGTCTGCTCTGTAGTCTCAGAATGTCATTGCAACATGGAGAAATGATCCAGCATGCATTAACATAAACAACTCACATAAGTACAGCAATGAAACTGACAGCACATCGTGGGTTGTGTAAATCCAAATGGAGTCAGGACACTTGTTCAAAGGCTGAAGTGTCTGTCACTAGCTTCCTGACTCTAAGTTAACCAGATAGGGTACTAGCTATATTTGTGACAGTCAGATTTGTGCCAGATTTCCCATGGCAGCGTAGACATATATAGAGTTAGCTGTGTGCCTCAACCCTTGGCTGTTGCCCCATCCATTCCTGTGGTATCAAAGAACCCTCTTAGACCCTAAGACGTGCAGTGTCCTGTGTCTGAAGCATGTCAATTTAGCAGCAGTGAAGCCTACAGAAAAATGTCAATACTGGTATTGCTTCAACAGGTACAAACACTGCCTAAGTTTTGGACTAAATATCTTCTCACCAGTAAACACACAACAGAAATTGTCCTTGGTTCTAGCCCTAATCTGATTTGTTTGAGGCCGGTACTTGTTCTCACTCACATGGGCTTACGAGTCTGACTACAGCTGGTGACTGGAGAGAAGCTGTCACATTTTTATAATTGCAGGTGGCAACTTACATAGTTTCTGGGGAGCATCACAATATTTATTTTCTACAATTCCTGAATGAACCTGAAGTGCTAAAGGGCACCCTCCAGGTCTCTGCCATGTCTGATAAAACAAGGAAAACAAAACCTTTCCTATGTTTGGACCACAAAGACTATAACTGAAATAATCAATGTCTGTGTAGGAGAAGTAAATTGAATTTGCACTAACCTTTGCATCCATCAGATTGTAGATTGCTGTGGAAATTGCCTCCTTATTCATACTAGCCACAATTCCAGTTAGAAGGTCTGCACATTCTGCAGGAATAATAAAACATCTTAAATACCACATTGTGTATGAAAGCATGTATATATATATATTTAGACATTAGCATATTACAACCAGCTTTACTATTATGTTCTTAAATGTTCATAAAGATGTAGTGAACTTATTTGGAAAAGGGTTACACACGTCTTGTATATCTACCACAAAAAAGCTGTATGCAGATTGCTTCCTCAGCACTTCAGCTTTGAAAAATTGTTCAGCTTTGGGCCCCTCACTGCAAGAAAGACACTAAGGTGCTGGAGTGGTCCTAGAGAAGGGCAGTGATGGGTCTGGAGAACAGGTCTTAGGAGGAGCAGCTGAGGGAACTGGGGTTGTTTATCCTGGAGAAAAGCAGGCTCAGAGGTGACCTTCTTCGTCTCTGTAAGTCCCTGGATGGATGTTGTCGTGAGATGGGTGTCAGCCTCTTCTCCTTAGTAACATCAGATAGGATGAGAGGAGGTGGCCTCAACTTGCACCAGGAGAGAGTTAGGTTGGACTTTATAAGAAATTTCACTGAAAGGATTCTCAAACATTGGAATAGGCTCCCCAGAAAGGTGGTTGAATCCCCATCCCTGGAGGTGTTTAAATGAGGCAGAGATGTGGTGCTGAGGGACATGGTTTTGCATCAGACTTAACAGAGTTGGAGAATGGTTGGACTCGATGATCTTACAGGTCTTTTCCAATCAAAACAGTTCTAGGATTCTGAAATTTGACATTTTTTGGCTACCTTTTCAGAAACAGATGAAAAACATAATTCCACTAAAGTAAGCAATGACAACACACTTCAAAGCGAGCTGGTTATGTACTGCACTCAAGAAATGCTGAAGGTCGGTCAGTCTTTGTTAAACTCGTGTATGTAGCTGATAATATCCCTTCCTTTATTTGTACTCATTTTCATATGTTACCAAACACAATTTTGGAGATAAGGAAGCCATTTCTGGCAGGAAGCTCGAGTTAGAAAATACATCCACAGCATTTTTGTGAACTAAAGTACTACCATTTCAGTTACTCTGTCATTTAGAGTGCAGGAACAATGTTCCCAGCAAGACTATCTCCATTACAAATCTTCCAAAGAAAGCAAATCCTGAATGTTACCTGCACTACATGGTCTACAATTTGGTTCTTGATGCCAGCACAGAGAAATGAGGTGCAACAATTTGTTCCTCTCGGGCAAATCACTTGGTATAAACTTCTCCGAAATGCCAGGCCGCAAACTGCTGCAGATTCCTGTCAAAACTTCCAGCAGGGTTGTTTGACCTGCAGTTTATAGGGAAATGTCAGTGCAGAAAACATGAAAGTCTTCAGAACTCTCTTAAAAATTATATTCAGTGTAAGTTATTTGGTGTAATTTAAAAGAAAGACTGCTGTTTCTAAAGCAGAAGTACATTGACACTCTGGTATATGCAAGCCTTTAACTCCCTGTGTATGCTAACCTGGAACAGTAACTCTAGCTACTTACTGCAGCAGGGCGTCTCAGGATAGAGAACTCTGTCCAAATCACTCGCAAACAGGTATGTAAATACACATTGTGAACTACATGCACAGACACCTCAGGAACACGTGTCATTATTAGGGGTGTATTCTGAGCACACAATTTTATCTAAAGCCTTACACCTGAATTTTGAGAATATAACTCATACAAAAAAAAAATATATATATCTCCTTTGGGCAGCCACAAGATGGCAGCCATAAGTTGTATGAACACTGAGGTTGTCTTCTACACGTGGTATTTCTGAAAGGTGCCCAACCTGTAAAATACAGGAGTGCCTCAATCAGTTTGGCCATGTAGAATGGAGCCTGTGGCAAAGAAGCCTTTAATTGATCTCCGCTTCCAGGCTTGACAGTGTTCTGGGCAACCTGATCTAGTTGAGGATGCCCCTGCTGACTGCAGAGGGGTTGGACTAGACGACCTTTGGAGGTCCCTTTCCATCCCAGACCATTCTATGAAACAGGGATTGTTCCTAGACTCTGCCATTTATTACACAATGCTTTGCAACCTAAGTTCTTTAAATCTGCTTGCCCTTCCATCTAAGAAAATAAGATTCCCTGTTTACTGAACAGAATTCAGCATGAATTGGCATTTCTTGACCAGGACTTGAAACTCATGGCAGCTATCAAAAGGAGCATTCTGCTCACCTGGTCACATTCTGCTGCTTGTCACTAAAATGTTGCCTGACTTTAAAATGACAATTGTCAAATACAAAGTTGTATTCTTCCTCACTAAAGGCAAGCAGAAAACACAACTCAGTAGCAAAGTGCTTCAGCAAGTACAGAGAAATGATGCAAGTCGAGTAAGAAGCTATGCCTTTCCCCATCAGAGAGATCAGCTTCTTTGGAAACCCTCAGGATTTGTTAAGGGATTCTAATCTTTACATCCCATAATGTGAATCTTTGTGATGTAACAGTAATAGAAGGCAAAGAGACATCTGAAAAGACAGTGCTGTTTGTGTCATAATTTCCCTACGATAAAGGAATTTGTGGAAAAGATTAGGGTAACACAGAGTCTGCCAGGAACAACAGAGAAATACCTTCAAAAGGTTTCCGTCTGCTTAGGCTCTCCCAGCACAGCATTCCAAAACTGAAAGAAAAGGACAAAGGATTAGCCACTCGTCATTAGTCTGCAATCCATGTCTACACTCCTGTTTCCAAGAGCAAGATTACTGGGTTAAGCGAAAGGAGTTTTCCAAGACAAAGGCTACCCAACTCTTTCCCAATTTGGAAAGATCCTTTTCCCTGCATGATTAAGTTTCAGTTTTCAACTGAGCTGTTCTTATCAATCAGTAAGAATTATGTTTAAAACAAAATGAAAATTAAAAAGTAAGGTAAACATTTCAGGTGACCCTTCTATCTCTATTTGCTCCTGTCAGTTGCAGAAGTTTCCATCATCCTTTATAATTTTTGCTTTGTTTTCAAGTAATTTAGGTGCTCCAGAGGGTTGGAGCACCTCTCCTATGAAGACAAGCTGAGAGAATTGGGGTTGTTCAGTTTGGAGAAGAGAAGGCTCTGAGGAGAGTTAATTGTGGCCTTCCTGTATCTGAAGGGGGCTACAGGAAAGCTGGTGAGGGACTTTTTAGGTTGTCAGAGAGTGACAGGACTAGGAGGAATGGATCTAAGCTAGAGGAGGGGAGATTTAGATTAGATGTTAGGAAGAAGTTCTTCACTATATTGGTGATCTTTGAGATCTTTTCCAACCTTATTAATTCTATGATTCTGTAAGGGTGGTGAGACACTGGAACAGGTTGCTCAGGGAGGTGGTACAAGCCCCATCCCTGGACGTTTTTAAGGCCAGGCTGAATGGGGCTCTGGGCAACATGGTCCAGTGTGAGGTGTCCCTGCCCATGGCAGTGAGGGTTGGAACTAAGTGATTCTTGAGGTTCCTTCCAACCCTGGCAATTCTGTGATTCTGTGAAGTAGAGTTGGACTCTTCAGCTGAGCAAAAACTTGATTCTGACCCACTGCCTGTCTCATTTCTTCAGCGTATTTTGATGGGGCTATAAATTCCTTTTTCCTTATCTAACATCGTAGGAAGTATTCCAGTGACATCACAGATCTACATACACAAGTCACAACCCACATGGTATATAATATGTGGTTGATAGAAAGCTCAGTTTGCATAATCAGAGTTAGAAGCAAAGAGGCTGCTTGAAAAGAGAAAGCAGGGTATGAATGAGTGGGAAGCAAGGAGATCTAAAGGGGAAGAAGCAGTTCTATGAGACCCCCATCTGCTTACTCGTATATCTTGCTGTAATGCTGAATTATAATGTTGGAAATAACTCCATCTTCTGCCTTATTTCCCTGGAAAATCTGAAAGTGCTTTTCCTTAAATGCCTTCCAGGCATATTAATGTCACATGGGCATACATGAAAATTACATGTTCTTAATATTTCATAACACATACTTTTGTTTGCTGTAGCACCACTGTCTAGACATGCACCTGTCTCATGTACTGAGTCACATCTGAGAATCGAAAATTATAGAAGAATGACATGTTGCAAAATTAATTATGCAACCTGAAAGCAAGCCTCCACTCCTCCTGACAAAAACACAGTGTGTATGAACACCATCAAATTAGTCATATCATTTATAGGTCTCTCAAGTGTATGCATTATTTCACTCATCTTAGAGACCAATAACTAAGGTGGAGAGACCTGGGCCTGCTTAGCCTGAAGAAAAACAGACTGAGAGGGGATCTCCTCAATGCTGATCAGTATCTAATGGGAGCAGGGTGACAAGATGAGGCCAGGCTCTTGTCAGTGATGCCTGGCGACAGGACAAGGGGCAGTGGGTACAAACTAGAACGTGCTAAGTTCCACCTAAACACAAGGGAGAACCTTTTACTTTGAGGGTGCCAGAGCCCTGGAGCAGGCTGCCCAGAGAGGTTGTAGACTCTTGAACTCTGGAGTGATTCCAAACCCACCCAGACACTATCCCAGGCAACCCTCCT
Organism: Picus viridis; assembly: GCA_033816785.1. Lineage (NCBI taxonomy): Eukaryota > Metazoa > Chordata > Aves > Piciformes > Picidae > Picus > Picus viridis. The sequence continues at coordinate 1,184,128 of CM066591.1, read as the reverse complement.
TCTATGACAGGAAAGCAGGAGTTTAAATTTGTTGCTTCCATAAAAAGATCTGAAAGCAGAAGTGTGGTCATGCTTAAAATTCGTTCCTGATGTTAATCCACAGGCTCTGTACGCCGGCTGCAGAGGTGTATGTCCCCACAGGCAACAGCTGCAATTTGAGGTTGCCTCATTTATTGAGGAATCTAACGTCCAAAAGGGCCTTATGTAATCATTCTCCTTTGGATACATCATGTTATTAAAAAGTATGAATGCTCAGTGGCTCAGGAGGTTATTTCAGCAGAGTCTTAATGGGACACTACTGAGACAGAGGTCTTAGTTTAATCGGGGGCTTTGTCTAGGTGTAAACAATTCTTCTTGAAACTAAAGCCAACACCAGCTTGTGCTTAGAACCTACGTAAAGTAGTTATTAGGTTTCTAAATATATCTGAACGTTTTGGCATCTATATTACACTTTTAAAACATTGAGGTCTGTTGTATAAATATTTATATAACAAACTTTGAGAACAGTTCTTAACCTTGGTATATTATTCTCTAAATATGGGGACCTTTAAATGTAATTCTCTGCTGTAATTGGCCTCATGTGGAATACTATCCTCCTGCATTATGCAGAGCTAGCATTTTTACTGTAGTGTCTTTGCAACTAAGTACTTCAGCAACAATGTAGAACATAGCAAGGACTGGGTATGACTTGCTCTTAGAAATCCCATTCACCTGTAAGTGTCAGCTTCCTGGGAAGGAAGGCCTCCTTCAAGTATTTCAGGAGGGAGATACACTAAGTCATGGCAGTTTCTTTGATTGCAGTTCTGCAAGTCTGACCTCAGCTTCTGGTTCCTCCAGTTGGTTAGACCATAATCTGATATCTAGAGGTGGGAGTAAAAGCAAATTTTAGTAACAATACCTCGGAGTCCTGGTAGGAAATGTTGACTGTTAGGATAAATACATGCAACAGTAGGACAATCACTGGATTTTACATTAACAGGCTAAAAGTAGAAGCTCCTACCTTGGCTCTGTACTGCATGTCCAAAAGGACGTTAGAAGGTTTCAGGCTGCCGTGGCAGCAAGCAGGTTCGAGGCTGTGAAGGTGATGCAGCCCTTCAGCCACATCTGACAGGATCCTTATGAGCAAGGGAAATGGAAGCTCTGGGTACAGCTGACACTGAGGACCAGAAAAGACAGGGTTTGGTAGTGTGAAATTGTTACTATTTACGTTTTCATTTGCATGCAGAAGTACAATGTCAGAGCTAAAGAACAGACTGACTGTGACTGCTGCCTATCATTTACATGCTGGTTGCTTTCTGATGGCTGACCTTGTAATTAATTTTGTCACACAAAAGATGACTTCTTTTATGTACCTCATGAATGAGTGAGTGGAGGGATCCATTGTTCATCCATTCAGTCACTACCCCCACAAGTCCCTGGTACTGGTAGATCCCAAGAGGAGGCAGGAGACGTTCAGACTCATAGCATTTGACACTTGCTATATCCTGAAGTAGCAACTTCCACTCTCTGGAAATAAGATAAAGGATTAGAGGCAGATAGACTGAAGGGAATCTGATGGAAGCAACTGAACTTCTGCTACAGACTCAATTTCTGTTAATTGTATGTTTGATTTTAAAGATCTGATTATGGTGCTTTAGAGCTGAAAACTTACTGAAATAAAAATCCAGTTGATTTCAACAGATCTGAGCTCATTCTCATTAACCAGCCTTTACACTGAAAGTTCAGTCCCAGTTTCTCCTATTTACTGTGTTGCTCCACAAGCCTGTAAACTAATCACTGGAAGCAATTCACAGTTTTCACATTTATTTCCACAAATCTAAATATTTACCATCAGCACACAGTTCAACATTGTGCAGCTGCAGTGAAACAGCTTATTCTCCCAGCTTTCCTAAATAGTGTGGAGTGTAAACAAGGGACCAGAAGAGTAGAGAGAGAAAAAGCAAGAGCAAGTGGCTTTAGCTCTAGGAAGCAAGTTGGAGTGAAAAGATGTCAAATCAGGATAGCATGTTAAATTAAAAGCAAAGTGAAATGTTGATTTCTGTAACTTTAGCTACTTCATTCTGGAGCTGGCTTGATTTAAAGAAAATGTGGACAGGGGATAGAAGAAACCATATTTTTTGCCTTTAAAGAAGCTACCAAACAAGTAACTTTTGTTCAGATTACAAAATTAATGGACTTCTGTTGTCTAAGACCAAGCAATCCTCCCCCCAACCACCAAAAAAACCCCTTAAATCTTTTAACCTCCAGAAATATGTAACCCCATAACATGCTGAGTATTACTGATCAGGATTTGTAGACATCATTAGAGATAATGAATCACTTCAGGATAAAGCTCTACTTTTATAAACATGTCTAACAAAACACAGAGCTTGTCTCAGTGTATCTGCCTCCACATTGCCTCTTGGCAAACTCAGGATTTGTAAGAATGGAGATGTGTTTAGGGATCAGATGATCCTGGGCATGCTGTGATTCACTCTGGTGCCATTGCTGCAGGTGTATGCTGTGTGGTTGGCTGGTCAAATAAGGCACATACCTCCCTGTACCATCCTGGCTGGTCAGCAGCTTCACAGAGATATGGGTGTTCCAAGAAAAATGAAAGGCTTTGAGTGCAAAGCCTGAACCTGTCCTGGTCAAGGTGAAGCTATCCAAATCTTCCTGGGCTACTGTAGGTAATGATTTGGCCATTTCTTGATGGCTGGTTAGGAGAAAGGGGGAAAAAAAAAGGGCAGAAAATAATTTAAAAATGAAGTTTTAAGCACTGCTTTTGGTCATTAGTAACAAAGCACAGTGGAGATACATGACTCCTTACTTCCCAAATAACTATTAAACCTGATCCAACAGGCTTCCTTTCACCACCCTGCATCAGAGTTCCCTTATAACAACAGGAAAAATGCACTAATTGCAAAGGAGTGTCTGGACCATAATTTGCTATCTGAGGCTGCAAGGTGCTAATGAATTGCTCATCATTTCCATCTGACGACTCTGAAATGTTGGGCCATTATTTATAATACATAAATGTGATTTTAAAGTGATACTGAATTGTGTAACCAAACTTGTCTGTTAGAGTTACATGCTAGGCCAGTATAGTTTCCCTACTTCTCATAAAAACCAGGCAATTATTCACTAACTCATGTCAGTGTGTTCTGCATCCTTCTTGCATCTCCTTAATACAGTACCACATATGAACAAGACAGTAAGGTAAAAGGCCACTTTCCTGGCAGAACTCTGCTAAATAGAGTTGTGTCTTTATAGCAGCCACTACTTGGGCAGTCCTCTCTCTATACAGTACCTCTCTAGGGCTATCTGAATGTCTCAGACCCACTTCATGGTAATGCATGTGGATTAATCTCTTCAAAGCATCACTACGTTATTGCACAAATAACATTTTTATTACATCTGTAAAGCTACATTAGAGATAACGAAAGTCAGTGTTGAAAGAGGAAAACTAGAAAATAGTTGGGATAAAACCATTGGTAAGGATTACTGCAAGACCAGTGGCTAGTGAGTCAGAAGAACTCAAACTGGAATACTCCCTTCAAAGGTTTAGTAGACTGGGGCTAGAAAAAGAAACACAAGGGAACTGAAGGAACAGGGTTACAAATTCGAAATGATCAGGAAGACTGTTGAGTGTGAATTGTGTCCTGCTGGAAGATGGGCTCTACAAAAGGAGCTCCTTGGAGCAGAAGGCCTGGAAGTCTTCTGACTTCAAGCAGATCCCTTGTTCTCCACAAGTGGAACAGAAACAAAAACCTGAAGATAAATTTGCCAATGCTCATGGCTGAACTGCTTTTAGTTCTCGGCCTAGTTTATTTTCAGTTGATCTCAGTATCCCAGCTGTGCCCTGCAGGCACATTCACAGAGGGGTGCTAAGATCAGGTTTGCATCTAACCACATTCAAAATGCCAACAAAAATTCGATAGCTGATTTGCCAGTTTGGCTTGAGTAGTGTTTGATTACAAGAACAGAGTACAGCTGCCTTTTCTGCTTTCTGTTTTGAGAATGTAGTTTGAAAGCCATAGTTGCCTTAGGTTCACTTAGGGTTTTCCTAAAGAATAAATCCAATATGGTGTGAAACTGATGGGCAGGTCAAAAGTTTCTTAAAAACTGAAAAGAATCCTCTGAATGAAGTTAAATTTCCAAAAGAGCCATTTATCCCTTAAAGCTGCAAAGACAGACCACACAGATCTACCAATTTTAAATATAAAGCTTGGCAGGAGCAAAGTTATGCCTAACTTTCATGGTATCCTACACTACATCATAATGTAAATAGCCAAAAGAATTTACTCAAGTGCAAATATAGTACAAGGAAGATAAATCTTTCTCTGTTACAAACCACAACACACCAAATACCATTCTCCCTGTATCTTGATTTTGTTTATGTTTCTACACCTCATCTCTGAGTAATTTGCTGATAACCCTAAAGCAGGTCTTTTATTTATCCAGGGAGCTACCCAGATTCCTAAAACCACTGGAAAGACTAACCTTGGAATATGAGACTATCACAGAATCACAGTAACAAAATCTCTACCCTGATTGCAGATTTGCTATCAAAGCCATTTATTACATAGCTTTGTTCCTCTGAATGCTTTTTCTCTTAGACCCTTTTAAAAATTATAGAATCACAAACCAAATAGTTCTTAAGTGACCTTTGCAATGAAGGGTTACAGACTATTTTTTAGTAAGACACTAAAAAGTCTCAGACAGCTTTGCCATCCTCCCTTAGCTCGGCAGGCAGGGGCAGGAGGGAAGTTGCTGTAAATAGGTTTTGTTTTTTTTAAGTTTCTCACTTTAAAATTAGCTTTTAAAAAAGCAGTTAACAGCAAAGATGTTTTCATTAGCATGAGAGAAACTCGACATGATGGCAATAGATTATGGTAAGAGACTCGATAAAAGAAATCAGAAACAAAAATCAGCTTACCCCTGGAAACACTGGCATACAAGCCACGGAGCAGCAAAGTGAAACTACTTGCAGAAACCAAGTGCGAGCTGGCTTTGAGCTGCATTCAAACGCAGCTCGAGCTTTCCTGCCTGAGTCAGCTTCTTGTTGATCTCTCCTTCTATTGGCTGCTTGCTAACATCTGAAATCTCCTGGCTGTGTATACAAGCTGTAACTCCTTAGTGGCTGCAGATGAGTTTTCACTGGCTGATTTGTTAACTGCCTGTTTTTAATGACAGGAATTACAGAAAAGGAGGTTGGATAGGTACTTTTTGCCACCAGGAGGAATGCTGAGAGGGAAAGCTATATAAAAATGAAAAACACCGTATTGGATACACCTCAAATACAGCCCAGCATGTAGAGCTGCTTGCAGATTGTGCAGCTGATGCAGTAGATTAAGCCAACAGCACAACTACAAAATCCCTTTAAACTTTTTCAGTCAATTGATCTTAAAACAGGATGAAAATTGTCTTTTTTTCTCCCCCCCCCCCCTTTTTTCCCCCTGGTTATAGGTTAGGTAAGCATTGAAGTTAACATTAGGTTGCAAAGAAGGATCAATTGGTTGCCATGTAGGTCTGCTGAAAAGGATGTAGGTGTCATACTGGAAGTTAAGTTGATCATGAGCCAATATGAGTGTGTTCTCATCACAGGTGGGAAAGTTGCATGCTGGGCTACATTGGGAATACATTCAGCAAAGAGAGAAATCCTCATTTCTCAAGTACTCAGAAATGGGGAGGCTGAATCTGAAGTACTGTAGGCAACTTTATGGTCCTCCCTTCAAAATGGATGATGTAGACAACTACCAAGATGAGGTCCTAAAGCACACAACTTAAAAAGAGAGGTTAAGGGAGCTGGTCTTGTTTAGTCCAGTGATAAAGGCTGATAGAAGCCTACAGCTGCTTGAAAGTCAGTTATGAAGAGAGCACCAAATTCTTCTTTGCAGTAGCAGGTAACAATGGCATAGACAGATGTCTTTACTGCAGAGATTCAAATCAGTTGCTGGAAAAAGGTTTTCACTAGGTGGGTAAGGCAGTACTGGAATGGGCCACTCAGGTTACAGAGTCTCCATCCTTTAAGGATTTTCTATCCTCAGGTAGGCAAAGCTGTAGCTGTCCTGATCCAGCACTGCTTTGAGCAGGAGACCTGGCTAGATAATGCCAAAAGTCCAGAATTTCTTTAATTTTGTGAAAACTGTGTCAAGCCTAATTGTATTCCTGCTGGGCCCCCAGTGTGTACATTCACACTGAAGGGTGATGGGACTGAATGACTTTAGGAGAAACAGGCACTTCAGTTGATCAAATTTCAAACTTTCCAGTCCATGAGGACTGCCTTTATTTAGAGAGTCTGACTTTAAAAACCAGTGTCTGTCAATGAGATTCCATCAATGAGATTCCATCCACAGACTTCTGTTGGGTTTGGATCAAATCCTAACCCTGCAGTAGGGAGGAACAAGCAGTAGGGAAGTGACCTAATCTTCCCATGATCATGGGAAAGCCCCTTGTGTCTAAAAATCATATGGTTAGGGCTCCAGGGCCTGAGAGGAAGCACACTACAAACAGGAAGTGTGTAGTACACTTCATGTACAGTGCATTATTTCCTGACAGCTATCTGGCAAGCATCAGCTTTCCCTGCACTGCACACCCCCTCCAAAAGTGAAATTAGTATGAGGGAACTGGGGCAGCAAAGGTAAAATAAATAGGCTGTAGCACTCATGCAGAAGGCTGGAAGCATGTCAAGCTGCTGTGGCCATGTAACCCTTCTCCCCTTGGCTTTGAATCATCAATAACACATTCATTTGTGTCCATAGTCTACATTTCTGTAGAAACACATTTTAAATGTTTTCCTCTCTTTAAGGTATTACTTTGTCACACTCAGAGTGTACTGCATCAGAACCACAGCTGTTCAAAATCCTTACAACAACTTAAAGAAACTTCTTAGGGAGAGCTTTGTAGATGGTTCGAAGGACTTTGTTTTGCAGAAGTTCTTTGATACTTAGTCTTAGATATTTCTGTATTTTTAGAATATCAGGTGCTGGGGAAACAGAATACAGGAGCAATCCTGGATTTGTTTACTCCTTTTGATTATTTGCTTATGTTATCCTTCCAATTCTAGACCAGCAACTTTCCAGTATTTGAAGGGGCTTACAGGATGGATGGAGAGGGACTTTGTACAAAGGCATATAGTGACAGGATGAGGAGTAATGGCTTCAAACTGGAAGAAACTAGATTTAACTTAGGCATTAGGAAGAAATTCTTCCCCATGAGGGTGGTGAGGCACTGCAACAGGTTGCCCAGAGAAGTTGTGGAGGCTTCAACCCTGGCAGTGTTCAAAGCCAGATTGGGTGGGCCCTGAGCAACTTGGTCTATGAAGAGGTATGCCTGCCTATGGCAGCAGGGGTGAAATTAGATGATCTTTAAGGTCCCTTCCATCCTAAACCATTCTATGATTCAGTGACTATTTTAATCTTAACCCCCACTCAGTATAAAACTATAAAGCTTAATTTTAACCCATATTCAGAGAAAACAGAAACATACAAGGCAATGTGCAGTGCAAGTGTAAACTAATTAAACAGCATTATTCCCAAACATGTTCATTAAAAAGCAGCAGTTAGTATTTTACCTACACATAACTTATCCTGAGAAATTTAAAGCTTGTCACATAATGTGAAACCTCTATAGGATCACACAAGGTGTGTCTTGTTCAGTAGCTAGATGATATGAAGGAAACAAAAGTTTAATTTGGCTGGCAGTAAGCTGTTGGACTGTTGTGATTGGCTGTTGTTTGTGGTTTAGGGGTTTTTATTATTATTTTAATTATATAAAGTATTTGGAATACAAATTTCCAGCAGGAAATAAAGGGTAACACAAACATTAAACCTTCCTAATCTGCTATGCATAGGATTGGCATACAGATACCTAAATGCAGAGATACTGGAGAAGAAGGGACAGCTCTTGTCAAAACCAGTAGCTGCTTGACGTCTAGAGACTGTATGCTATCATCAAATACAGGGAAAGGTAGATTGCAAAAGAAATACCACTTTGGATACACTGGGTCATATGCAAGGAGAACAATGACCAGGAAGGTGATCTGAAGAGCACTTATGACCATTATGTGTTTGCAGAATTCCTTACGTAGTAAGCAAATCCATCCATCACAGCATATGGCAGACAGTGGCTGACTATAAGTGCAGGAAGAATTCAGACAGTATGTTGTTTCTCAAATATACCTCTGCTCCTGCTAAATGATAGCCAAAGTCTTTCAGAAGAGCCATGGATCTCAATCCAAAGGCCAGTTTTTATTTCATTCAGGACACAAACAGAACTCTGAGCTTCCAAATGTCGAAGAACCCACTGCATTTAATGTTTTCAAAGTGTCCAGGGAAAGCCTTTTAACATAAACCCCTGTCAATCCAAGAATGAGAACATTTGCTTTTTCAAGCCAAACTTGGGTTTGTGGCTCACTCACAAGCTGAGACAGTATATGGGAAACACAGACACGTTCTTAACATCTGAGCGTGCTGAAAATAGGCATAACAGTGGATAAAGATAACACTGTTTAAAGACCAGTGGTTTCTAAGTCTCCACCTCTTCATAGTCATGCAGAGTGAACTCAGTTACAATCAAATTTAAACCAAAATGGGAGCTTTACAAGAAGCAGCATTAAAGGACCACAGTATAAGATGAAGCATTGAATAGAGCATGGGCAATAAAAGAATTACACAGCCCCAGAAGATTGAAGCATTAAGGTGACCCAAATACCAAAGCTTCTGATGCGTGTTCAGTAACTACTATGCTTTGATATTTCAGAAGAGTTCCCATCATCATTTCTCAATCTGGTTATTCCAGTTGAGCTTCTGTACAGGGTAAATTCTGGCAGAGGTAGGTTCTAAGGTGCTGCTTCTTTGGAATCTTGTGTATTTCAGAAGGTCTTGCAAGAAATTAATATTAAAGTGCTGTTAGGCTTCAAATTCATGGGATTTAAAGGCACAGTATTGCACCTTTATGAAAACTAAGCTATGGTTCAGGAGTGCAGCCAATGACATAATCATCTTGTTCTAGAAGGTAGGACTCCAAATTGGTACAGTTCTTGCCCACTGCAGTGGGATACTGAAAGATACAAAATTATGGTGTCTATTTCATGGATTTGCAGTTGAACAAAACCTTTCTTTGTTTTAGTTTAAGGAAATGGTTTCCTTAAACACCCATACCATACTATTCTGAAAAACAGTTGTAACATTCACCTTGTTGCTAATGAAATTACTGAACAAGAGTATCACAGCTGCTGGCCTTGGGTAGTTTCTATGGAATCACTAGTGCCAAGCACCTCTGCTAATTAAAATGTACCATAGAAATGCATTCATTCTTTACCCAACTGTTTTAAATAGTGGAATCCTAAAGAGGTATCACACAATTCATAATTCATGTAAGTGGAAAACACAAGGCAAAGAACTCCAAGACTGCAGAGAGCTTAGGGTATCTTGTTAAATGGTTTGTAAAGAGTGTCCTAGACAACATCCCAAATGTTTATGATCTGTTTTGGAACCTGATGTACTAATAGTATTAAGACAGGGTGGAGAAATGCTAAACCTCCAGGTCCATCAATTATATGCCTGGAGATAAATAGTACCAGCAAGCTAATGGTGAAATGACAGAGGCCTAGATTGTATGACCTTGCTGTGAATGTACAGCATAGGTATGCAAGAGGATACAAGCAGGCTTTCAAAACCTTTACACACACCAACCAAAACTCAGGCTCTTGTAGGCAAAGAAACATAGTGAGCTCATGCTCCCCTAAGGATACCTATTCCAAGGAGAGAGAAAGTGCAGCCATATTCGTCAAATCCCCAAAAGGAGTCCATTCTATGGAAGGGCACAGCACTAAGATCTTTACCAATGCCATGCCTGCCTCTAGCATTTTCCACTGGAAAGTGGGCACATTTTTTCATTGGCTTGATGCTAAGTGCTGTGTTTTCTCTGCATATCTGAAGATATACAAGTGAGCACAAATGATCAATGTGGAACTGAAAAATATCTACACTAAACGTTGTTTATCCATTGTAGGGCTGGTTTGTTTGGGGATTTACTTACTTATTTTCCAAAGTTTCAACAAAAGGTACATTAAAGACATCTGAAATTTGCAGATTGCTACTGACTTCCTTTTAATTGTTGATATAATCTAGTCTGCTTGTAGATCACTTGCATTTAGTGGCATGGAGAAAGAATTTTGAATTGCTTCAATAAACATCAGTGGACTGTCAGTCATCCAGGAAGACACTTGCTTTATGGCGAAACTGTGCTCTACTAAGTCTTGCCAAGTTCATATTCTTTGGATTCAGTTGTTAACACACTAAACTGAAATGAAGTCCAACACTGTTGGAGATAAATACTTCCTTCTCTTCTTTGGAAAGCAGCCAACTAACATAGAGGTCACACAGAAAGGAGAATTTACCTCGGTTTCCCAACAGCCTTTCCAATCACAAGAGTCATTTCCGTTTCCAGATCAAAGAAGCTTTTGTGAAGTTGAGAAATTTTATCTGGGCTGGAATCCATGAATTGCTTGAGTGATGTGTAGAGATAGCATCTAATAAAAGAAAAATATGCTTTATATACATTTATAAATAAATAAGTATTTTTTTAAAATATAAATATATATAAAATCTACTTGTGAAACTTAAATCCTGTTCACAATGATTAATAAAATTGGATTACCAGCTCTCACGGTAATTAAGGAACTAAGGACAAGTTTCAGCTTTCATTTGGAGGCTGACAAATCAAAACCCTTTGAAACTCTACTTATTACAGACCCAAGAGTTTGGGAGACAACTAAAAAGAACAAGACATTGGGGTTTTATTACACATGGTCTCACTGAAAACATACTCATTTGAGAGGCTGAATTTTTGGATGTTTGAGATGGCAACATTGCCTACAAACTCCTCAAAACAGACTAAACATTGCAATCCTTATTTGTTGCTTAGCACTTTCTTGCAGTACATTTTTAACTGCTTAGCTGAGGGAAATCACCACTATTTGTCCTGTGAAAGTTATGAGAAAAGAGGACATGAAGCAAGAAAAACATGTAGGCAGCATCCAAACAGGCTGGAGGACCTAAGCGCTGTCTGTCCTCAGAGGTGTGTCTGCTTTGCTCTCTGGCTAGCTTTCTTTAGAAGCTATCTTTTCATCAGCACCAAAGAAACTTGAGTCAAAAATACATTAATTACTAATCACACAGTTTAAGAAAACATTGCAAATCTTCTTTTGGGACAGATATTATAACTTCTTAACTTCTCAGTGGTCTAACTCTCCATCTTAATACAGACAAATACCTGGTAAGTTCACTGTTCTCTGGTAATATCATCTTAAGTACTTTTTTGTCTTTTGCTTTTCTAAGGCTGGAAACAATACCCCGGCAGCAGTGAAAGCAGGTTGGGCAGGCTGGACTTTGTTCTGTTGTGTTCTTTCCAGGAAGTAGCAACAAAAAGAAATGACCTGTTACAAATTCCCCCATTGTACTGTAAGAGATAAAAAAAACCTGGGGAGCCTTATCCTTGTGCTGAGGTGACATCTACACCCTCTTCTTTCTGGCTTCAGTACAGGAAAGCAGGTAGCAAACCAGATAGCTGTCTGGAAAACATTAAAAAGGAAACATAGAATTTTTGCAAGAGAAGCTGATGATCCCTGACACCAGCAGCCTTAGGGAAAAACCCATGATCTTTCCAGCTTATGTAGGTGCCAGAAAAAAGGTTCAGGTTCATGACTGCAAGGAGCAGGTAGCATTAAGCCTATATGTGCACAGTGATATGACGCACACCTCCAGAAAACATTTTCCTCTTAAAGTAAAACACAACACACAGCATTTTGTGGCATGTACACCAAAATCAGTGACTCTCTGGATTAAAAGGCAATGATTGTGTTGCCACTCAGAAGCACCTCATGGGGATGAAGGAGTAAGCAAACTGGACTTCCACAAAGTTCAAAGTTCAAATGTTCAACACCTGGAAGGAGTAACCCCATGCACCAGAACACGCTGAAGGCCAACCAGCTGGAAAACAGCTCTGCAGGAGAAAATGTTAGGGTCCTTAGTTGATAAGCAGCTGAATGTGAGCCAGCAATGTGCTTTTGTGGCAAGGAAGGATGACAAACATCCTGGGCTGCATTAGGAAGAATGTTGCCAGTAGGTCAAGTGAAATCACTGGTAAGACCACACCTGGAGTTGCATCCCAATTTCTGGGCTTCGGTTTCCAGAAACTGGTCTGCTGTTACTTCCCCAGTGAAAAGTGATACCTAAAAAGAACATCATAATAAAAATGAAACAAGTATAGACATGGTTAAACAACTAAAGGGTGGCCTGTCAACACAGTTTGAGTTGTGTCATGTGGCTTTCATCAGAACACCTAGCTCATATGACTTTAACCACTGCCTTTTCTTGCTTGCCTGAAGAGAGCAGTTACTTAACTTTCTCATCCTACATGTTTAATAGAGTCAAAAATTATTGTCGGATCAGATATAGCACAACTAGCAATGCTGTTACTCTCCTATAACAACTCAGTTCTTTGTGCTTTCAAGTAGTGCAGAAAAGTCTTTCTGCAGTGTCACATTGTGATACGTGTTATAAGCATGCCATGGATGGAAATAAAAGTGAATGAGCAGTCAGGAAGGCTGATTAAGTCCTACCATTGTATGCCACAGTTTATTCTAAGTACAGCTGAATTCTCAGAATTCACAAGCTCGTGTTTACGAGCGTCCTAAAGCTTGGCCACCAAGGAGCACAATGCTGAAGCCCTCATAGCATGTTTCAATCTGTACCCTTTGTAGGGTACTGCAATAATTGTAAAAGTTTGAACTATGTTTTACTCAGGAAGAAGATCCCTAAAGATACTGACTGCCCAAAGCTGTTTGCAAATAAGGAGCTCAGTAGAAAAGAGAGAGAGAACACACAGAAAGATGAATCAGCAGCACTACAGCAAGAGGTAAGGTCTTACATGGCTCTAAAGACTCTACTCATCACTAGGTTCATGCAGCAGCTTCAGCATACCTGAATTAAAGAAATGAACCACAAGATGAAAGTCTTCAGAAAGTCATGCTGTATGAGTTTCAACACCAATGCAACTACTTATGATTCAAGGAACTTCCCAATTCTGTCTGCTCCAGCAGCTCTTTGTCCTGCCTAACTTCACATAGGCTTGATTCTATTTCTATTGATCACAAAGGAAGAAAAGCAAACTCTTAAGGTGAAAGGCCACCATAATGATTTATCCTATATCAACATTTTATCTGTTAGAGTGTTTGTTTCACCAAAAGAAAGTTACTGTGTTGCTCCTTTTAGTCAGTATTCATGATTATTTGTATCAGAGGTGCAAGACAAGGTGAGCAGGAGCCACTTGGGACAGGGTGCAGGCAGGTTCCATGTCCTTACCAGCAAGGAGTATAATAGCCAAGCAAGTGGCATAGAACAGAGGAGACCTAGTAGTGAACATTCAAGTCCTGAAAAAAGAGGCGAGTCTGAGGGCAAATGTTCAATCAGCAAGGTACCAGGCTGAACCCAAGCAAGCCAGCAAGGTAGATCAGAGAAGAAACACCAGCAAGGGTACGAACTTAAATGTAGTTTGTGGGACAGCAGGCAGACAGTGTGTGTGTAGGTCCCAGATGATACTGATGAGGACAATTAGGGACTGCTGGTGCTCTCAGGGCCCTGACAGAAGTTAAATTCCAGTAGTGATAGCCTATTGTCTCTTCTAGGTAGGCTCTTTGAAAGTGCTGAGTTTGTATTGAAGGGTTTAGTTTATTAGGCTACAATGAATTTTTAATCTAATTGTTCAGTAAGCTTTGGTAGAATCTGTTTCTGAGTGTCTGACACTAATCTTCAAGAGAATAATTTTCATAATATTGTATGCTATAATGCTACATTCATGCAGTTCTGGCTGGCTATTGGCCAAAGTCACAGCCTTTAATATTGCTATCTCTTGAATAAAAGTCTAATTTTCATGCTTTGTCTTCTCACTTTTGTTTTTGGTGACCCTTCCAAAGCCCCAGTTTTGACAGACCTGCAAGTAAGGTTTTTTCTTTTATCACAGAGACTGTTTCACAAACATTGCAAGTTTCATGTATGTGGTGTTATTTTAGAGAAAACAGTCATGATGTATTTAGAGGAACTCCCTCAGCAGGTGGAAAGCCATGAGGGAAGTATCAGAAGGAAACAAGTTTCTTTAAATAGTTTCTGATAGCTCATATGAAGGCTCACTTCTTCCTAAACTAGGATTTAACACATTGCAGTCTGCTAGAGCCTGTGGAATATGAAGGCTTGATAATAGGTCTGGTCAGTATGTAAAATCATAAAAGTCATGACTAGAATCAGGTTTGAGGTGAGAAATGTATTCAGAAACCTGCATTTTTATAAAAGCTGTCTTCAGTACTGCTTGGCATTACACTGTTCATGAAGCTTTCTGTGCAGTCATGCAGTGACTACTCACGAGTGTGTCTGCTGACTGATACTTGACTTGAGGCATTAGAAGTACTCCAGGTACAGAATGCTTATGGTGAAATGGGAAGAAATAGTTAAAGGTGATTAAAGATGTTAAAAATTAAATTACCTTTCTCATGTCATTGGTATACTGCATTGGTATTGTGACACACTGCATACCCCTGGAAAAGTTGCTGCTTTGTTTTCTCTTCCAAGAAAATAATTTTTGTACTGTGAAATGTACCTAATTGCAAAGACAGTGATGCTTTGGTTCCATGAGGCCACATGTGCTGGCCTGAGCATTCAAAACTGAGAACTGAAAAACTCATCTTATTTTTAAAGACCTTGAGTTCACCACTTTGTATCCATGAGAATAAAAAGGTAGGGAAGAAAAAAAAATGGGTTTATACTTTATCTTCTTGTACCTCCACTGAATTGAATCCTGTCCAGCTAGCACATTATTACCCTTTCTCTCTTATTCTTTAAGAACTTGAGAAAATATTGGGGTTTTTCCTTGCTATTTCCTCAGTGGGGTTTTCTGGTAAATTTTTGTAGCCTCACTTGCAAAACATCCATTCTCATTCTGAGAATCTAGGAGCTATTTTTAGAAGGAAAACTCTCTCTTTCATCATACAGTAACATAATTGCTTTTCCTTTTCATAGGTTCTGCTTGTAAGTTGAATCTCAAGTTGCTTATCAGCATGGCTTATATGAAGTAGAAACTAAGACACAGTGCTGGTCTTAAAAATATCATAAAAAAGTGAACTGAAACTAACAGTTTGCACACTAAGAATATTGCCTCCCTTTCTGGTCTGTGGTGTGGTCTCCTGTGCTGGTCTGTGCTCTTCTCTTTTGCTGCCTTTCCCACAAGTTTGCTTTCTCTAACCCTTGTTTTACCTCATTGCTTGGGAGGATTGGAAGCTGTGGCTGAAGCAAGGCTGGTGTGCATTTATAATGCTTGGCACAGAAAAGTTCTGACTGTGGATGAAAGTTGCTGTAGCAGTGCTGGACAAATAGGTAGAAGGTGAAATGGTATACACATGTTTGAGGTGGAAGGTGCTAACCAAAAGTAACAATGACATTTGTGAAGGCAGAGCACTTGGATAGGAAACAAAAAGATGGCATTTTCTAATATTATCTATGGAAAGATCTAGGCAGAGAGGCACGTGAGACATTCTGAGCTTGCAGCAGAATTGGTAGGTGAGGAAGGGAACAGAAACCTGCAATTCTAGTATCAGAACAGGTAATTGTTTAAAGGCTGTTGAAGGCAGGAAGGTTACAGAATTCCAGGAGACGACTGGGAGGGTGGTGAGTGTGGACAAAGGTCTGCACAAACAGTAGGAGCCTTGGGGGACTCTCAAATTCTGGGATCACCACAGAAAAAGGTTAATCTCTTAATCTTCCACAAACTAAAGATGAGAAAGTTTCTTTTCCTTCTCTGAATGTTACAACAGGCTTTCAGTGCTCTCTCCAGCTTTCTGTCAGACAATTTTTGCTCATGTATTTATGGAGATCTCAAAAGTTAAGTGCACTATTCAGTGTAAGGATGGCCTTGAGCACAAGCCCTATGAGGAGAGGCTGAGGGAGCTGGGGCTGTTTAGCCTGGAGAAGAGGAGGCTCAGGGGCGACCTCATTGCTCTCTACAACTACCTGAAGGGTGGTTGTAGCCAGGAAGGGGTTGGCCTCTTCTCCCTAGCAACCAGCACCAGAACAAGGGGACACAGTCTCAAGCTGCACCAGGGAAGTTTAGGCTGGAGGTGAGGAGAAAGTTCTTCACCGAGACAGTGATTCGTCATTGGAATGCGCTGCCCGGGGAGGTGGTTGAGTCTCCGTCCCTGGAGGCGTTCAGGAGGGGACTGGATGTGGCACTTGGTGCCATGGTCTAGTTGTGAGGTTGTGGTTACAGGTTGGACTCGATGATCTTCAAGGTCTCTTCCAACCTTGGTTATTCTATTCTATTCTATTCTATTCTATTCTATTCTATTCTATTCTATTCTATTCTATTCTATTCTATCCTATTCTATCCTATCCTATTCTATCCTATCCTATTCTATTCTATCCTATCCTATTCTATCCTATCCTATTCTATTCTATTCTATTCTATTCTATCCTATCCTATCCTATCCTATCCTATCCTATCCTATCCTATCCTATCCTATCCTATCCTATTCTATCCTAAATTATCCCAGTGTACCCACAACAGAGGTGATGACTGTCTCAGCTATGCATTGACCTGAAAGGACCACATTCAGATTGGATGAGTCTTCTGGAGGGCAAAGATTCAACCTCAATAGTTATGATGGAAATGGAAGGTAAAGGTGGTCAATTACTTCATGTAGTCCAGAGTGTAGAACTGGAAAAAAAAAAGAATGTTAGGAGAAAGAAAGAATAGGCCTGTCTTATTTTAGTAATAGCTCGTTCTTAATTGGTGGTGGCAAAATGATTTGTAGTTCAAAAATCAGTAATAAGATCTCTATAAATCAGTTATTGCATATCAATGACAAAAGCAAAAATCTGATTGCTTGTAGAAGGATTAAACCCCACAATAATCCTAAAGCAACCACAGAGACTATTGAACATCAGCTGTAAGAAGTATTTTTCATTTGACTATGAGTCATTTGCAACCAAAAGTTCTTTAAAAAAAGAAGGTGAAGGAATCTCTTGTCTCCAGATACTTTGTTTTGCCAAAACTGAAAGTACTGGTAATAAACCTTTTGTCATCTCCAGAAACATTCAGTATCTTTTTTGTTGTTGTTTCAAAAAGCCAAACAGATAAAACTTACTGAGTTCACAGATGTAAGATAGAATGAACTGAAAAGCCACCAATTTACATACACTGACCCCAGGAATGGTATCACAATCACTGCTATGAACACCACACTGACCCCGGTCATGACAGGAGACCATTCCAAGCTTTGCAGGCGCATGTGAACCTCATTGAGAGGACAACAATCAAGAATGCTAAGTGAATCTATACACTTACTGGTACAGAGTATGTGTTTCCTTGGTATCCTAAAGATAATCTATTTATCCCAGCTTTCTGGGGGATTTTTGTACTTAGCTCCAAGAAATGTTAGAAACGTAGTGCCAATATGGCAGAAGTACAAAGCATTCTGAACACATGAATCCAGATTATTACTTGGCTCAAACATCAAATATGTGGCAGGCATGAAATGTTTTGTAAAACTGGCAGGACTCTGTGAAACCAGAAGAGTATTGTGGCCAGAATTTACAAAAGGTGATGTTAAGAACCAGAAAGGAAATGAAGCAGTAACTGCAGATGAGTTTGATACAAGTTTTGAGCTAAATCGTAGGAAAGCAGGGAAAAGATTCGGTTGAAAAGCAATTGGAATCTGTCGGCTAACGTTTTGATAAGAAATATTTATTTCCAAGCAAAAAAACTTTCTCTTTTGAGATGCTAAATTCAGAGGATAGCTGCATAGGTACAACGAGGTTTTGAACCAAACTTTTGTATGCCAGAACACTTCAAATAAGTTTTACAGAGGTAAGCTGGTATTTTACAACTGTTAAGCAGGCGTGAAGTTGTCGATGAGCTGGTTTACAGGAAAATCCAAGAAAGTAGTTGCTGGAGAGAACTTTTATTTATCATTAGGAGGGCTTCACAGTGGTTTGCAGAGGGCCTAATACCCTTACCTAGTTGAAATATGATAAACTATTGGTAGAATCTTAAAAAACAATGTGGAAAAGAGCCAGTTTGTTGATGGCATTAGAAAAAGAAAGTGAGGCAGCCTAGACAAGAGTTGTCCTGGAAAGCAGGACCTCCAAAATTGCAATGGGGGAAGGTGACATAGAAATAGGGCAGGAATGTTTGTCTGGAAGCATCGCTGAAGTGGAAATCTGCTGAGTGCTCCAGCACCTCTCTGAAAAGAATGCTGAAGAACTGGAAGGAGCAAAGAATGATTTGCCAGAACCCCTGATTGACAAAACCACCTCACAGCAAGACACCAGAGAATGTTCTACCTCACTTATCGAAAAGACACTAAGAAATAACTCCTTTACAGGTTTTAAGTTCTTCCATAAGGAGGGAAGGTGGGACAAAGATGCTTTTACAGAAGAAAAAGGACACTGCAATGAACAAATAGGTGGACACAGAAACAGGCAACAGGAAATTGGGGCACACCAAACGAAGCTATGGTGTGCATTTGCTTTAAAGCAAATTTAAGTTATCATTATCCTGGCTGTTGTTTGTAGTCAAGACCACATGATTAGACATCTACATACCTTTTACCTCTGGACAGAAGGACTAGGCTTTTTCCTGTGTGTCACTCTGTACATTCTTTTGAAGGCTTCTGGTGTCCCTCCCTCTCAGCAAAGCCTGGTTTGGGGACAGAACAGTTTGCCACGTTATTCTCAGCAGAGCTTCTGGAATTTGTGTTAAGGGTTTTGCAACCAGCTGCCTTTTGGTCAGCAGTGCAGGATACTGCACTAGCTGTCGGTTTATGTTCTTCTAAACACCTTCTATTCCCCTCCTCCCCCCACCAATACTCTCCTAATAGTGATGTATAAATCAGGGTCTCTTAGCAGTCCTGGGTGCTAATAGTCTAAGCTAAGAATTCAGAGCGCTCATACTTCATAAATCCCACCCTCCAGTAATCTCCTGAGGAAATCCATAGGGGCAATCTTAACCCACAGCAGCCATCAATGTTTCACTGATACCACAACTTGCCACACTTGCTCACTGACCTTTACACATCTATAATTCACAATATGAAAATTCCTTTTAGTCCTCTTATGACTCGATTGGGTGTCACTGGCCACAGTAAAAGAGAAGTAGTTTTATAGCCTGCCAGAAAGCTTTCCGTTTGTGGCTGGAAGGTTTTTAGTGGTTAGCTGCTTGCTCAGCCTTGTTCCACCACACAGAGGCAGTGTGGGATCACGCAGCTTTGCTCCATGCCGCCGTCAACGTCTTCGGTCTGGGCAGTAATGCTGGACTGCTGCAGGAGCCACAATCAGATTCCATACGTGTGCAATACCGGTACAGGTCCTGTTTCCTTAGAGGACTGAGCAGAGAAAGACAAAGAGTTAGTGGTGGGAGGAAATGAGAAGGACAGAAATTTTCATGTGGTGCTCCCTCTGACTTAATAGAGTTTATAGTTACTCACTACTTCATGCATATCAAATCAAGAGGCTTCTGACTGCTTTGTGAGACTTGTGCTCTCGTATGCTCAGATGCAGTCAAGAGTTGAAAACAAATACCCTGTCTTCTTTTCCAGTGTGTGCTGCTTTTCCTTGTCACATGGGCAGTGGGGTGCATAACGTGCAGGCAGCACATGCTATTTACAGTTGGTTCCTATTCTGCTGACCCTGCAGATAAAAGGGAGAGATTTTGTGATTAAAGAACAGGGCCTGAAATCATGATTTCTTTCTCCTAAACTTGAGCTTCTACCATGTGTTTTTGGGTGTGACTGCAGGCAAGTCACCCAGTGGGTTGTGCCTCCATTGCCTTTGCGTAAAGTTATCAAGAGTATTTTTGTGAGGGAAACTCAAGGTTCATTTAGGTGAGACCAGTGGAGACCAGTGACAAATGGAATCAGGGATCTGTACTGGGTCCAGCACTATTTAACATCTTTGTCAGCAATGTGGACAGTGGCATCAAGTGCACCCTCAGCAAGTTTGCCAATGACACCAAGCTTTCTGGTGCAGTGGACTCACTTGAGGGCAGGGATGCCATCCAGAAGGATCCTCACAGGCTTGAGAGCGGGCTAATGCCAGCTGCATGACGTTCAACAAGTCAAAGTGCAAAGTAGTGCATCTGGGTTGGGCCAATCCAGGCACAAATCCAGGCTGTGTGCAGAGTGGGTTGAGAGGAGCTCTGAAGAAAGAGACTTGGGTATCTTGACTGCTGAGAAGCTCACCATGAAATAGCAGTGTGGTGTGGCCAGCAGGTCAGGAGAGGTGATTGTTCTCCTTTTCTCTGCTCTTGTGAGACCCCACCTAAAATACTGTGTCCAGTTCCATCATAAGAAAGACACAGAACTGTTGGAGCGAGTCCAGAGGAGGGCCACAAAGAAGACCCAGGGTCTAGAGCACCTCTGCTGTGAGGATAGGCTGAAGGAGCACAGCTGGGGCTGTGTAGCCTAGAGAACTCCAGAGGGACCTTAGAGCTGCCTTCCAATACGTGAAGGATCCCACAGCAAAGCTGGAGAGGGACTTTTCATAATGGTGTCTAGTGACAGGACAAGGGGGAATGGTTTTAAGCTGAGTGAGAGTAGTTTTAGATTGGATCTTAGGAAGAAGTTCTTCAGTATGAAAATGGTGAGACATTGGAATATGTTGCCCAGGGAGGTTGGGGATGCCTCCTCCCTGGAGGTCTTCAAGGCTGGGCTAGATGAGGCCTTGAGCAGCCAAGTCTAGTTGAGAGCCCATGGTGGGGAGGTTAGAGTAGGTGATCTCTGAGGTGCCTTCCAACCTAAACCATTCTGATTCATTTAATGCTAGTGCTGTTCCTGAGAACCAATGCAAACATTAGAGCATAGCTGTGCTTTGTTCATGCCAGTAATTCGAGAAATAATCTAATGTGGTTTGAAGCCTTCCTATTAATATCCTTGAATCCTTGAACACAGGTTGGAAGGGACCTCAAGGATCATCTGGTCCAACCTTTCTTGGGATAAGCACAGTCATAATTTCTCCCCAAACCTCTCTATTCCCATCTGTAAGGATGTTGTTTCCTGTTGAAGGGGGTGGGAAAAGCCAATGAAGGATGAAGTAATATAATATAAAGAATAATATAAAATAACATAAAGAATAATATAAAGTAATAATATAAAGAAGACTCTTACCTTGAGGCAAGAATACTTGCTTGAAAAAAAAACCCAAAACCATAAAAATAGGTTGGTTTAACTTCCCTGAAAGAGTATTATCTGTAGTTACGTAATTTAGCAGAGCAGATATGAAATGGCACCAGACAAGCAGCAGAGGTCACTGCCTCATTATTTGGGTTAGTGTTGCCATGTGGCTGATAGGCCTGACCAAAAGGATTCATCAGAAATATTAGGGTTTCAATAAAATGAACATTTCCATGGAATTTTTATGTCTCAGAAGCAGAAAGAGAACCAAATGAACTTGTACTCCCAGGACTCCACAGCTATTTGAGAAGCTTGGTCTTGACAGTTTCCCAGGCTGATGGGAAGCTCTCACAGGCGGATCTAACACGCACAGCTATTTTCATGTCCTTTCACTCAACACCTACAGAATTGCCAAGAATCAGTTTTCCAGAGAAGTTGGCCCAGCTTTGTCTCTAATTGGGAACAGGACACCCAAAAGGCTCCATCTCCCAGTTGCATAGTGGAGATCCTTAAGGACGGGCCCTAAGGTGTGGTGGTGTGGCCAGAGCTGGCCAAAATCCTGGGGCTGCTTTACTTAAGGAGCCAAGAGAATCATGCGCATACCTGTCTGATCCTGGAGCATTTCAGGTCACAGTATTGGGGTAAGTCCTCTGGGTAGGCCTGTTTTGGAGCCAGTGATAAGAAGCATATCTGAAAGCATACCACAGAGGTGCAAAGTTTAGGGCAGAAAGGACTTTGTTTTTCCTTACTTAAGCAGACAGATTCAGTAGTAACTTGAAATTGACATATGTAAAGGTAAGCCCATTGCACGTCACTAATTTTTGGAGTGTTATCATGGGTTATTTACCAATTTAATCATGGTTTTAGAGAGTGTTTGGTGGTGAAATTCCTTAGTAAAATAGTGCAATGAATTGTGATTGTCAAAATGTTAAACATTTCATTGAGGTCAGTTAGAATGCAGAGACCTAGGGGAGATGGAGAGGAAAAGCAGTGCAGGACCCCACTGTTCTGAAGAAGCCTGCCAAAAAGGGGGCAAAGATGACAACTTCAGTTACCCTTCTTTGTTTCCAGAGAGCAATCCAAAAGGACTTCAGAGTGGGTTATGGAGACATAAGTGGCAAAGCCTCTCTGAAGTGAAAGGGGTTATGTAGAAAAAAAGGGTTTCATCTCTGCCAAACAGCTAGCAGAGCCAGTGTCCAAACCATTTCTGGACAGTGTTTACACAGGGATTATTTCCAGTCACAACTCAAGTAAATTTCTGGGGTTGTATTCTGGCTGCAGTAGGTTATTTAAGTCTGTCCTTAATCTGCCTAAGGAGGGTTGTCAAATTCAGGAGATGCATTGAGAGACCAAGATACGAGCTCTTAAGACTTAGCAATACCAAAGCTGCTCTGGGCCTTTTTGAACCCCAACCAAGCAAGGGAGTCTTTGTATGACTGATTATATTAACACTACTTCACAATTTTAGGTTATATTTTTTGATAGGAACTTCTGGATGACTGGGTCCCTAGCTCTTCTTCTCAAGAGAAGTCAGCAGCTCTCTCTCCTCTTTGTAACTAACAGTTTTCAGCTGTTTGTGGTTGTGAATCCTCAGGTTCTCTGAAAAATCTGTCCAAGCTATCAAGCTGAGCTACCAGCAAAGAGAAAAGTACAAACATGTCACAAACGTGGATCTGCCCCTACCAGTTGCAGTTCTGCAATGGAGAAGGAGGGTAAAGCTCCAGCCATTATGGATCCCACTGAATTCAGTGCTAGCTGAACATTAAACCAGGACTGAATAATTCCATCATCACTTTGTACATGGAACTTGTACAATCCTTTCCTGGAACGTAACCAGATTTTAGATAGATTTTTTTTTCACATATTGTGATCATGCATCAGTGTTGGCATGAGGAAAAAATTCCTACAGTTAACAAATAAAAACAAACTGTCCCAGGAAATATTAACTTGAGTGGTCCAGAGTGATTTTTGGCACTTGTCCCTGGCATTAAAAGTCCTTTAGATTCCATTATAGTCTGTTCTGTTCCTAATTATTTAAGAAACCAAGCACATTGGATAAAGTCCCACCTGATACTAGGAGGCAAGTGTTGTGGAGCCCATTATATACCCATCCTTCAGCTATCAAAGACAGCAAGCCTTTAGCAGCACAGACTGGAGAGCAGCAGGAGGGAATAAGTGCAAAAAGCTGTTCCAGGTGAGCTGCACCAGCCATGTGCTGCAGTCATGCTTTCAATTAGCCAGGAATGTCTGGACCAGATTAAGGGTTCAGCTGTCTGACAGCACAAAACAATGGAGATGAACTTCTTTAGAAATGTTCAAGGGGCTTTTCAGTTTTCAAAACCTTTACTCAGGGAGATTTGTGTGTAGGGATAGGTTGAGCTATAAAAGATGATTTAGTGATTTTTTTTTTTAAATCCAAACAGCAAAGTATTGCTTTAGTATTTTGGTTAGTACTTAAGGAAAACAAAGAATGTGAGCTATTTCCTGAGTTGATAGTTGTTCTTGCCAAAGTCTACAATGAACACACAGCCAAGAGTGGTACTTCTTCCTCAGAATCCCAAACTATGCTGAAAAACAGTTCTGAGTCCTCCTGCTCACTCAAGTCCAGTGATTTCCCATCTCTCTGCTCTCCTTCTGGTTGTTCTACCTTGTATATCTTCAGAAGTTTTCCCAGGTGCTGTCTCTGTGCATGGGAAGCTCAAATAGCTCTTTGCACTTGTTGAGGACTAAGAAATCACCTTGTTATTTCTGTCCTCTTTCCAGAAGAGAGCCTTCACTAAAATTTGTACTTGTGGATAATTTAATATGGTGTTAAATTCAGTGTGGCAGAAGTTGAAAGGGACATCTGGAGACCATCTCTACTTCACTTCCCCTGCTTAAAGCAGGGTAAGCTAGGGTAGGTTCCCCAGGGCTATGTCCTGTTAGGTTTTAGATATATCTAGGAATGGAGACTCCACAACTCTGTACAACTTACTCCAGTGTTCAGCCACCTTCACAGTAAGAGCAGGGCTCATCTTTCTCCTTACTTCTGCAAGCTGTTTTGGCTAAGTCCCTGTGAAGATCATTGTCAGAGCTCACTTTGGATTTAAACTTATCTTTGGGTTCTTGCTTAGAGTTTCTAATTCTTTCTACAGGACAGGTACAGTAGCTAAGCTTTCACCAAGACTCATCCGGCGATTGAATTCTCAGCCTGAGATACTTTCTTTCTATTCCTTGCTAAAAGCAGCCTTGCCAATCCAGGTGTTTGTGGAGGAGTATTTCTGTGAAAGCATTCTCCACCTGCAGTGTAGGATTATCCCTTTTTATGGTTCTCTCTCCTAGCTCCTTATTCTTTTCTGTCAGTTCCAAATCAACCTCTGTTTCAGTAAAAGTGGAACAAGCAAGATCTGGAACCAAACCAAGAAGCCCTAGTAGGTGTATACTGACTATGCTGTTTCTTCCACTGTAGCTGTCTTGGGCTGAGATATGGGCCCAGGGGAGCACCTTTCCAATTTTCTTAAAACAAAGTAAATAATTCTTAAGCAAGTACTTCTTAAATAATTGGAAATTTACTGAAGCCTCTGTGAAACTTCTGTACCTACCTGCAGCTTTGAAAGTTGCTATCACTTAGTCACTAAGATATTATTACTCAACCCAAAGCATAACCACAAAGGCAAGATGATGGCATCTTTGTAGGGAGTTACCAGGATACTGATGCCCTTGTCACCAGTGTAAAGGACAACACCTTGACTACAAGTTCTGAGAAGCAAATATGCCATTAGAGTAGCAGGATAGGCAATCAGCAAAATTGGAAAATACATGTTCCTCAATATTTGATTTTTGCACCTCATGATTCCCCTTCCAAATAGGCTTTAGAGCAGCAATCTGCATATTGATCCACCCACATACTTCAGCTGAACATGTTTATACAGCCTGCTTTCAAGAATCCTCTGTGATAGGGCTCCAAGGCCTCCTTAGACTGTTTGTTGCATGCCACCTACCAGAGAGGTGACTCTGCTTTCTGATAAAGTTCTCCCAAATGCCCCACTTAGATCTTAATTGCTGTCATTTTAGAGCACTGCTTCCTGCCCCTCCTGGTCTGCACAGAGCTCTGCAGGAGCCTTTTATGTTTTTTTAAATTCATTATCATGCCTCAGCCCCTTCCTCCCTGGAATGAGCCATCCTAATTCTTTCAGTCATTGTGTGGGTCACAGTGTTTCTTTTCTATAGATTAATGTAGTGTTTTCATTACCTAGAAACTGTGGGGGTTAGTTCTTGGAACTAACTAACTTGAATCACTGAATCCTCTTCTGGTTTCCGGGTAGATGCTGGGCAGGAACTGAAGGCAACTTTGAGAATTCAGGCAAAATGATGGTATAGAAGTTCTTGGGGTGACATTTGGTACATCATTAGGTTATTTTTCAATCTGCAATAAGCATACTGTGACTGTTCCAGCTCATCACTGCTGTTATTTACAGTAGAACTGACCTTTTTATTCCTGCTGGGAGTTTGTGGTGTTTCACTTTGAAACCAACACATATTTGAGTCTTTGTCTTATCCTGTGTGTGTCATATTGGAGGGAGAAAGCCTGCACAGGTGTGACTGAAATCCCTTGCATACTTAACAAGCTAAACACATGCTGTGAGCTGTCAGCACCAGTAACAAAGTGCATCTATAGCCAAGCTTAGTTAAGCTTCTTTGGACAGGTTTGATTTTAGTTTGTATGTTGCCTACAAGATGGTATGTACTTAATACATGTATTTAAGGATTTATTTAAGCCCAGGTAATGAATCTATGGCATCTAGAACACATATCCCTAATTGGTTTCTGGACCAGAGATCAGAGTGTAGGAGTGACTGGGATTACAGAACACTATCTCTTTGTATTTTTTGGTTGTGATTCAACTAAATTAATCCTGACAGAACTGTGGAATGCTCACAGGGATATGAGTTAGAGAATAACATTTCAAATGAGAGATCACATCTTTCATGTTTGCAAGTGACATTTTACACATGGCTTGGGTAGGACACAGAGTGTTAGCTCTGTATTGTATTGGGTGTATACAATAGGTCTATTGTATGTAAATATAAGAACACATAAAAGCTTACACTGTGTATGGATGGAAAAGGGCCAAACTGAGCAGCATAGACCCACAGCAAAATAAAGGTTTCCTAAAGGATCTAAACCCCATCTACTGTTTAGCTTCAGCTTGTTTATTAAGCAACTGCTTCCTCTCACAAGCCATCGGCCGGCATGCACCTTGGGTAGCTAAAAAGGTCATTATATAAGACAGAGCTCACTGAAAAATTCTTTCTGTGGTTTTAGCTTCAACAGTGAACTGGAGACCCCTGGTAGGTTCTTCCTTCTGAGTGCTCAGGATACTGGAGAGATTTGTGCTTACATCTTTCCCCAGCTCCCTCTCCTTTGGCAGAGTTTAATTGTTTTTCAGATAGATCCCTTTACAATGTCTCGTGTTGCATATACATTACTCACCAAGCACGCTCTTGGGGAGAAGCAAGAAAAGACTGTTCTGCAAAGGAAGATGAACGGCCTCCATTCCAGTAAAGGTTGCAGTTCTCTAGTAGCTGCACAAGAAAGCAAAAAGACAGCTCTAAGACCAACATAGGAGCAGTAAGGCACTGAGCTGTCTACAGCTCAGGCAAAGGCTAAACGCAAGGCCTGAATCTTAAATGCAGTTCCTGGGCCAGTGGGATCACAGCATGTGGGTGGAGGCCCCAGATGACAATTAGGGCAATTAGAACTGTTGGTGCTCTCAATGATTTCATCCATTCCTCAGGTAGGGGGAAAAAAAAGGCACAAATAAGATTTTGGTTTTGTAATTGGAAGTTGTATGTTTAGCAACGTGAGGGGCTGAAAGAATGTGAGTGAAGCATTAGCTGAGAGAGCAGGAGCAGATCTGGACCATTGTGCCAGAAAAGCTTTGTACAAGGGGGGATTTGTATTTCAGACTGTTCTAAGGACACATGGCTTTGGATGCCCTGGAACAAGTAAACCAAGTTATTTTTCTGAGTAGTTTTTTTTTCCCTGCTTCCAATTACCCAACACTGCCTCGATTGGGCACACTTATGTTACATTTTCCCCTATCTAGATTTCTGCAGAAAGTTTTCCCCCTACATTTCCTTCTTTTGCATAGCTGCATTGTTGTGTGTTTTCAACTGAACTCTGCACCAACTTCATTTGGACACTTGTCTTTGAAAACATTGAAGACATTTACTCCTATTTAACAAAGCACATTAGTCTGGGTGTATTTTAGTGTCCAGTACAGTAAATATTTGTTGGAGAGTAAACCAAATTCCTAACTAAATTAATTCTTACAACAAGGAGAATGGAGAAGGATAGAGGATCCAGTCTGAGCTGAGACAAGAATGTCAGTTAAAGTTATTGAAATATTTGAATGTTGTGGGAAAGCAGCATCTTTGTCTAATGGATTTTATCTCTCAAAATGCCTTTGAATGCTTCTATCTCATTTTGAATTCATATAACCATTCTCCTATATTAAAAAAATCCATGATTTCACCATTTACTGGAAGGTACAAACACATCTCCATATAGCTTAGATTAGTAGACTACAAGTTAAAAAAGCTGGCTATCAATTTCCCCAAACAAAAGGCAGAGACATTTTAAATACTTCTCTGTGAAGAAAAGTCACTTGAACTTGTTTGAAGGCAGAGCAGACACAGCCATTCTCAGGTTAACTTGCTTTTCTTTTTCTATTAAGCATGTGCCTGGCAGCACTACTACCCTATGAATCATGGTTCAAAAATCCAGTGGAATGAAGTTATCTATCTACTTGAGCCCTTTCTGCCTGTAACACTGGCATTGGGACATAAATGGTAGAGTGAAACTTGTTCTAATGCATAAATCTTGAGTAACAAACCTTTCTATGTGTTGATAAAGTCTTTGGAATCTCTAGATCTCTCTAATTCTCTTCCATTTTCTTTTTAAAGGTAGGCAGAGATCTTAGCTCACTGAGGATGTTCTGGTAGACCTTAAGGAATATTCTCCTTGTGGGTGCATTGTGAAGCTGAGAGTAGAGAATTGTGAAGCACTGTTTATCTTCACAAATAGTCCCAGTTTTCACTTTGGCAGCTGACAATTGCAGGGTATAAAGGCATTACTTAAGTAGATGCTAGGTATGGTTGAGTAAAGTTCATGCATGTGGAAAGATGCAAAAAAAATCATAGAATCACAGAATAATCCAGGTTGGAAAAGACCTTCAAGATCATCAAGTCCAACCTATCACCCAACACCATCTAATCAACTAAACCATGGCACAAAGTACCTTATCCAGTCTTCTTTTAAACACCTCCAGGGATGGTGACTCCACCACCTCCCTGAGCAGCACATTCCAATGGCCAATCTCTCTTTCTGGGAAGAACTTCTTCCTAACAACCAGCCTAAACTGCAGAATTGTTTTGGAATCATAGAATCATGGAATTGTTGGGGTTGGAGGGGATCTCAATGATCACCCAGTTCCAACCTCCCTGCCAGGGGCAGGGACACCTCACACTAGATCAGGTTGCCCAGAGCCACATCCAGCCTGTCCCTAAAAACTCCTACCTTGTTCCACCTCCCTGGGCAAGCTGTTCCAGTGTGTCACCACCCTCATGGTGAAGAATTTCTTCCTAACATCCAATCTGAATTTACGCATTTCTATTATTTTTTCCATTACCTGATATCCTAAAAGTCCCTCACCTGCCCCCTTTTCCCCCTGCAATCCCAGAGCACCTGTGCTCTATTGGAGTCTCCTCCCACCCCAGGTGTGGCCACTTGGCCCTCCCCACCCCACTCCCCTTTTTAACCCCCCCCCAGGAAAGGCAGAAGTCCCAAGCTGAGCCCATCTGGGCTGAGGATCCTCCTCCCATCAGTGGTGAGTGCCCCATGTGCACACTGGGTGATGGTGGTGGTGACAACAAAGGCCGGGGGGCCTGGTGGCCCCCGGTTAGGTAGGAAGAAAGTTGCTGATTCCACCAGTATCATCCACGGGTGCTGGCTGGGCCTCTTTACTGCGGCTGAGCTCCTTTGTGTGGTGTCTTGGCTGGTGAGGGTCTTGTCCCTGGCTCTGGGATGGGTGCAAAAATGGTGGTGGTAGAGCAGGAGCTATTTAGTTACATGGTATTATGCTAATTACACTGATATTTATTAGCAGAGATTACTGAGATACATAGAGAATCTTCAATAGTGTTGCAGAGAGCTCAGTGAATAAAGAAAGACTGGTTTAGATGAAAGAAAGGTGTGTAAAATGGGAAAATGAGGTTTCTCTGTAGGTGAAGCAGCCAGGCTAACCAGATGCACTTATCAGCTGTTCCTGCCCAGTGATTTGCTTGTTTTCTTTTCTCCCAGTACTGAAATCTTTAATCCTTGGGGGTAGCTATTCTGGTGACATATCCTTCTCTCCTTTTTTTTTTTTTTTTTTCCTATTCTTTTCTTTCAACAGTTTCCCTTACTGCTGTTGTTTCTTAATTCCAGTTCTGTAACTTCATTGAGCTACAGATCAAACCTCAACCTTTCCCTTTCTTTAAAGGGATGAGAAAGAGAGGGAAAAGGGCTAAAGAGGCAAATACTTGGCAAGATAAACCTATTGGCTTTTAGCATAAAAGAAGTTGTCAGGTTAATGTCTTTCCTAAACTGAGGGGCCCAGAACTGGACACAGTACTTAAGGTGTGGCCTAACCAATGCAGAGTACAGGGGCACAATGACCTCCCCGCTCCTGCTAGCCGCACTTTTCCTAATGCAGGCCAGGACGCCATTGGCCTTCTTGGCCACCTGGGCACACTGCTGGCTCATGTTTAGGTGGCTGTCTACCAGCACCCCCAGGTCCCTCTCTGTTTGGGAGCTCTCCAGCCATTCTGACCCTAGCCTGTAGCTCTGCATGGGGTTGTTGTGGCCAAAGTGCAGCACCTGGCACTTGGACTTGTTCAATGTCATCCCACTGGACTCCACCCATCTGTCTAGCCTGACAAGGTCCCTCTGCAGAGCCCTTCTGCACTCTGACTAACACCTGCTCCCAACTTGGTGTCATTTGCAAATTTGCTGATGACTGTCACAATCCCCTCATCCAGATCATCAATGAAGATATTAAAGAGGATGGGGCCCAGCACTTACTCTTCTCCTGAACACTTCCAGGGATGGTGACTCCACCATCTCCTGGGGCAGTACATTCCAATGGGCAATCACTCCTTCTGTGAAGAACTTCTTCCTAACATCCAGTCTGAACCTCCCCTGGCACAGCTTGAGACTGTGTCCTCTTGTGCTGGTGCTGTTTGCACCAGGTCCCTCTCTGCCTGGTAGCTCTCCAGCCACTCTGCCCCCAGCCTGTAGCACTGGTGGGGGTTGCTGTGGCCAGTGTGCAGAACCCAGCACTGTTGGATTCTGTCCAGCCTGGCAAAGTCCCTCTGCAAAGCCTCTTTATCCTCTAGCAGATCAACACCCTCCCCCAGCTTGGTGTCATCTGCAAACTTACTGACTCAATCCCCTTGTCCAGATCATCAATGGAAAATATTAAAGAGGATGGGGCCCAGCACTGATCCTTGGGGGACACCACTAGTGCCTGGCTGCCAGCTGGATGTGGCACCATTCACCATCACTCTCTGGGCTTGGTCCTCCACCCAGTTCCTAACCCAGAAAAGATCTTTCAGTCATCAAGGTTTTGCTTTATTTTCCCCAGTTAAATAAAGGAAAAGAATATGGCAAGTATTGTACACCTTGAAAGATGAGGTTGGAAAAAGACACTTTCACCTCCAATTGAAGTAGGAAGCATTTCTGAACAATGGATTTATAGCCTATTTAAGGCTTCAGAACAGCAAAAAGTAGGTTAAATGGCCAGAAAATTCCTAGAAGAGCAGAAATTCATCTGGGACATTTTGAAACATCAGAGTTTGAGAGTCAGTGCCTGTGAGACTTGCCTGGATCTTCAAGCTGCAGTCCACAGTTTGCTTCCCAAGGCACCTGAGCAACATCCACCACTGCTGCAACCCCCAATTTTTGTACCTCATGAATCACAACTGGAAGAAAGGGGATTATGAGAGGCACCAGTGGGATGAAGGAGCCTGAGAAATTCGTGGTGCCAGAAGAGGTATAGAGGGTCAGACCAGGTGAGAGGGAACAGCTCATCCTCACATGAGGCTTGAGGCATTTTCTCTCACTTGAGAGTAATTGAGATCTTCTCAGTGTTTGGTAACATTGTCATGTGCTCTGCAACTGCTTTGCCTAGAGACCATACCTGTGAAAAACTCGTGGGAATTGGATTTTGTATGTTTTATTACAGGAAGCTACCCAGCTAAATTCAGCCTCCTCTTGCCCAGAGAATGAGAAAATGTTCTGTCATGTCAAACAGTCTACTTTTCTGCTTTTCTATTAGGAGAGTGACATAATGAAGTAACGAATGGTAATCTGCTCCTGTGATTCAGGTAACTGTCTTACAACATTGAGCTTATGTCTGGAGTTTTCAAACCCCACAGTAACAGAGATTGCATTGGTCAGAGCACTGGCCAGCAGAGCAGAGAGGACCAAACCGAGATTTTAATTAATGCAGAGGGAAAATTGGCTTTGTATGTGAGTGATAAACTGATCTTTATGCACACTGGCAGAGACAGTTTTTTCCATTAGATGCAGAGCTGTTCTGGAGACAGCTCAATGAGCTGAATAAAAAGCTAAAAATCTGAAGTTGTTCCTGAATTCACCCTCAGCATGGTCCAGCCTCTGCTGTAGTTACTCCTTTAATAAATCCTATTACTCCTGAGGACCATGTTGTCTGAGCCACTTTAAAGGGACAACAATCAATACTCAATACCAAGCTGTGAAAACAAGCACTCTTCCTCAATAAGACCTTACACAACGTATCTTCCCTTTGTTCCATTTCTCCCTTTAGCTTCATTTAGTGTATTGAGGCATGACTCAGAAGATTGAAGGGAATGAAAACACTTCTGCTAATTTTGCTGGCTCTTGAATTAGGGCCTGAGAGCCCAGGTTAGCTGCCAGTCCTGTCATATGCATATATATGTGCATAGGTAATAACTTCCAGAAGCCTAGCAAGAACAGTAGTGCATGTGAGCTATTCGGATTAACAGCCACAGAGATAGAAATCACCCTATATATCCATACAGGAAGCAGAGGAAATGTTGGCCATGTTCTCCTGAACACACTTGTTTTTGGTATGGAAAGATGACTTTCAGAGTCTTGATGGGGTTGTTTTACAATTGTGTGAATCTCTCTCTGGGTCTGACACTTGG
Source organism: Picus viridis (assembly GCA_033816785.1). Lineage (NCBI taxonomy): Eukaryota > Metazoa > Chordata > Aves > Piciformes > Picidae > Picus > Picus viridis. Next base: position 1,151,698 of record CM066591.1, on the reverse strand, counting down.
CTTTGCTGCTTGTGACTGGTGGACTGGCTTCTCACGCCGACCTTGTCGCTATGGACTGTTCAGCAGTCACTGGCCTGCATTTGACTTTGGTTATCCTCATACTGAATTCCTGGCTTGACCTTGGACTTCATTGCCATGAGCCTTTCTCATGATCTGGGCAGTCAGCTAGCCCTGGCTGTATTCCATGGCCCTGGCCATGGGAGCCTTCAGACAAAGTTTAAAGGCCATTTTTCCAGGTACCTACTGATTTATCATAAACTGATTCCTGACAGCTCTTGGTCAGCTTGGAAGTAGTGACATATGAATCACGAGGTGAAAAGCACAGCAAGAATCTAATGAAATGTGATAAATGCAATGGGAAATAGTTTGGGGGGGATGTGTGTGTTTTATTTTTTGGTGCCCTTTTTTTGTTTTTTTTAGAAGTGAGCAGTTAAAGGTTTTTCCTCCTCATCTTGAAGTACATCTTACTGTGCATGAAAGTCTGAGGTCAGATAACATTGCAGTTGTGCAATGCCTGGTAGCGTTTACTAGCTGTGCTATCTTGTGTGGTGCACCTTTCCCTCTACTTTGTGCAGGAAGATCTGGCTCAGGTGGATGCAGCCAATGATTAGAGGCACATGGTGCTATTTTAAACAATTTGTTGGTGCTTTCTTGTCTCCATTTATTGAAAAGAAAATACTTAGTCTAAAAATGCACATTTGGTCTTCTTGGAGTCTCAGAAGGAAGACTTTACCCTAGTTTTTCTTGACTTCTCCCTCTGCTGTATGGACTGGAGTTGTGTGTTATTCACCTTGTAGCTATGGAGCCAGAGCCCACCTTACTTTCTTGGGAGTGTGTTGGTGTGGTGTCAGCACAGGATTTGTTCTCTCTGCTGTAAATAATAGCTGCATTATTTCCAAAGCAAAGTCTTCTACATAGTGCCTTGCATCCAGAAAGTATCTCACACCAGTCTAGAACCCTGATTTGGCTGCACTGGGATGGTTTCTGATTGAGCTGGGCTAAGTAAACTATCTTTACAGTACTTAGTATCTATAATGCAAATAATACAGGACTGAGAGCCAGCAGCTTGTTGAATATTAGTGTATTAGACTTTTTTTTTGGTTGCTAATGTCACTCAGTAACTCAGACTAACCTTCCACAAGATGGCACTTCGAGTACCCTGATAGAATCTGTTCAGTACCAACACACAGAAAACCATACTGCATTATCCATCTGAATTTGTAATGTGCTGCCTTTGATTTGTCAGAGTTTTAGGACTGGCATGAGAATCTGTCCCCCAGGTACAAATCCTCTGAACACAGCCACACTAAGTAGTCTCCTTCAGACTGTGCTGCTCAGCTTTTATGCATGTTAAATTGTTTTCCCTGGAAACAGCTATCTAGATATGGCTATAAATTTCCATGGAAATCTCTATCTTGGTGTGGCTAAATATGGCTTGGTCTGTCCTGTTGTGGTGAAGCTGCATGAGGTGAAAGCTTTAGGAGATGTGGCTGCAGGCCACTTGGTACAGATATGTAGCCAGAAGCCTTTTGAGTGTGTCAGCTGGAGCTCCTGGGGACCTTTCTGAGTTTAGAGACAGGACAATGCAATACCACAGGAAGGGAGGCAGTATTTTTATAGAAAGAAATATGTCTTATTGATTCAATAAAAATGTAGCTGTATGTAACTTTAAAAGCCCTCAGGAAACCATGAATCTGAGATGTGATCAGTTTCTGTTCCACCAAGTGCTGGGATTTTCAGATTACTCATCCACAGGCCTGAAAAGTACACTTACGTATTTGGAAAAGGCCTCTAATTATGTGGTGAAAAACGAAATGTTCATCATGATAGGTCTGTAGAAAAGATCTGCTTGCACTGTTTGTGTTAAGCTTTTCAAGCCCTGAAAGGATTGTGATCTCATTTTCCTCAATGCTGTACAAACATGCTTTGATAAATATTCCCTGCCCATGCAATGTAAGAGCAATCAGAGGATAGGAAGTTCAGAGAGCTCAAGTGACTTATCAAATGCCACTCAAGTCTGAGATAATCTTGAAAGCAACTCAGATATTACTAGGTAGTGAGTTTACTAACAATGTGCTCTCTTCCTTTCACGTAGATGTCTTCTGCATCTTTCCCACTTGGCACAGAGATCAGGAAATAGCTCTGTTTATGCCTGGGTGATTGTGTCAAGATAGGACTTGTAAATAATTCTACCCATTGCTTTTAAAGCCATATTCTGAATTTAAATTAATACTTCTAATGTCTAGGCTTAGCTGAAAAGTGCTCTGAAACAAAGGGCAGTCAAAAGTAAAGCCCCTTCTCCTACTGCAAGGTTGTGATTGTGCAGCTGTCGCATCTTCTGACAATTTGAGTGTTGGACAGTGACTAGAGAACATCCAGGGAGCTATAATAAGCTGCATAATTGAGTTACTCCTTGGCGAGGGTGAAACCCTTTCTGCCCTGCTCATAGGGCTCATTACTTACTGTTGATATTGCTGAGGATGCACAGGTCAGTAAGAGATATGTCCCTGGGCAGGCCAGGTGTCAGTGCTCCAATATATTTCACTATCTTAGGGAGCTGGAGCCCTTTACAAAGCAACAGGCTTCTGGTTTCTCTGGGTGTGAGTCTATCTTTCACTGCATCTCACACTTGCTAATGTTGGATACTTCAACAAAGCATTCCATTCTTTAATTCTTAGTCTGAATCTGTTATTCTTTGTATAGTAAAACTGAACCTGGAAGTGAGGGGAATGTGACTGCAACACCACAGATACTGTTGTCTTAATTGAGTTCAGGACTACTTGCATCTGAGCTTCGTCTGTGAGCTGTTTTGAAGTATTTTCTGCCAGCTGAATTGTAGAAAATAGCTGGCTGTTAATTGATGATGATGATGATCTTTGTTTGTTCATTCCTTGCTTGGTCAGCATGTAAGAGAGGTGGGGGTAAAATCCAGCTTTGAATATAAGCAAGCCTTTTCAGACCAAATTTGACGATTTCTTTCTTTTTCTTTTTTAAAAATAATTTAATACAGTAAAGCAGTCTGAAGGGGCCAGTTAGAATGAGGGGAAAGGTGAAGTAAACTTGCTGGCAGGCATTAAATTATTCAGGGAGAGGGAAGTTAAGAGCCAAGTAATCGGTATGGTCTCATCATTGTGGATGAGGGCATCATCCTGGGTTTGTCACCATGAATAAAAGCCTGGAGCTGAAAGGTTAAACCCATACTGTTCAGGCTCAAACTGGCACTTCAGGAGTTCTCTGCCCAGCTTTTATAAGTGGCTGACATGTGCAGATGTGACATTGGAGAAACTGGAGCTTGTCTGTGCTGCTCTCAGCAGCAGTTAGGGAATTGAAAGAGCAGCTGAAGGTGTTTTGAAAGCAAGAAAGAGATTTCTGAACTCCTGTTTCCACACAGATGGAAGCAGCAAGTGGTAGACTGCAACAGACTGCTCAGATCAACTCTGAATTATTTGCACAGGCTGCTGCTGTGAGCCAGGGGAAGAAAAAGACCTGCAGGTATAACCTGAAGAAGCTGCTACCATAAATGCAACTGCAGGCAAGTGTGGACATCTGTAATGTGTTTAGTTTATTTATTAACTCAATGTTTTGCACAAACATTTAATACTCTTGCATCACATAAGGCTGTGCATTTACTGTGTGAGTAGCCGTGCTTCTTTCTGTCCCATTGTCTTCTGAGAAGAGTCTCAGTACATGTCTTTGGTAGAGGTTGTTCCAGAGACAGATTAAGAACACATCTCTAGGGAATGGACAGAGACTGACAGCACTCTGCCATAGGCTGTACTGAAATTCGTTGGTGTGACTGGGTTTCACAGAATCACAGATTGTTAGAGGCTGGAAGGGACCTCCAGAGATTGAGTCTGACCCCCTTGCCAAAACAGGGTCACCTAAGGCAGGCTGCACAGGAATGCATCCAGGCAGGTTTTGAAAGTCTCTAGAGAAGGAGATTCCACAGCCTCTCTGGGCAGCCTGCTCTGGGGCTCTGTCACCTTCACTGTGAAGCAGTGTCCCCTCGTGTTGAGGTGGAACCTCCTGTGTTCTGGCTGTGTACCCACTGTTCCTTGTCCTATCACTGGGCACCTCATCATCCTCACAGCTGTCCATTGGACTCTGTCCAGCAGATCTCTCTTGAACTGAGGAGTGCAAAACTGGACGCAGTATTGCGGATGTGGCCTCACCAGAGCAGAGGGGGAGGACAACCTCCCTAGACCTGCCTGACACGTTTTTCTTGAAGCACCCCAGGATGCCACTGGCTCTCTTGGCCACAAGTGCACATTGCTGCCCCATGGAGAACTTGCTGTCCGCTAAGACTCCCAAGTGTTTTCTCCATGGAACTGCTTCCAGCAGGATGATCCCTGGTCTGTACTGGTGCCTGGTGTGGTTCCTCTCCACATGCAGGACTCTGCACTTGTCCTTACTGAGCTTCATGAGGTTCTCCTTTGTCCAGATCTCATTGGATGGCAGCACAGCCTGATGGGGTGTCAGCCACTCACCTCAGTTATCATCAGTGAACTTGCTGAGGGTCTACTCAATCCCCTCATCCATGTGAAGATACTGAACAAAACTGGACCCAGTACTGATCCCTGGGGAGCACCACTGGCCACAGGCTTTACCTATGACTATAGATTGGGAAATATCTTTCTGGGCTTTCCTTTGGTAGAGGTAAGATGGAGGGAGACTGGCCCAGCTCAAAGCTCCAGAAAAGATTTATGTCCATTTTTAATATTACCATGCTCCCAAATGGAAGCCTTACAGAAAAGGAGCAATCTGATCCTAGTTTGAGTAATATTCTCTTTGCCAGGTTTGTCCCTAAGACTTGGAGATCACTGCCTTGGTGTGTGGAAAAATATTGTACCTCTTCCTATATTACAAAAACCTCATTATATGCCAATTATGTAGGAAGGCTAATCCAAATGCCCTTGAAACTAATGGGAATGCTTACCTCTGCTTCAACAGGCCTTTTTGTTTAATGTGGTGTGATTTGGCTCAGACCCTCTTTAAAACAAAACACACAAGATGTTCCAAAAGCAATTTTTGAGGTATGTTGACAGGCATCTTCCTCCTCAACAGTCTCCTCCTTGTTCATGTTTCAGATGAGGAGATTGAAATGGATAATTAACATGTATGAGCTGCATTTCCAATTAAAAAATGTTTGTTTTGTTTCACTTAAGGACTTTCTGCCTTGCTTAACTCTACACTCAGTGAAACCAGGAGGAAGATCATCCTAGTTACTATGAAAAATGGGCTTTTGCAAGTAAAGAACTAACTGGTTGGGGTAGTGTGAAGTTCTGGCAGCTACCTTATGGTATCTCAGCTAACAAATTCCCTTTCATGTAACCATCATGGGTATTCAGCCAGAAAGGACTCCTTCATAACACCAGATACTAGGCTGTTAAAATGAAAGTCTATAAACTTGGCTTTCAGGCTTCTTTCAGTGTGTTGCTAGGACACCTTTTTGTGTGTCTTGGGCTTCTTTCAAAATAGCTTTATGTTTTGGAGTTAAATAAACCAGCAAGGTCTTGTTTGTTAGAGGGATGTGGGGCACCTGCTGCCCCCTTTTTCCTCAGCAGACAAGGCATCTATGGAGATGCAGGCTACTGTCATTCAAATGCAATACGCCAGTTTTCAGAGCAATCCTGTGATGAGCAATGTCCTGTGAAATAGGATGTTCTGTGTGATGTCTCTCTGTGCTGGTGGAAGCTGGTTGCTGCTGAAACCAGCAAGCTTCCTCCAAGGAGCTGTTGTACCTAATCAGCTTGAGACAGGTTTATTACCTTAAGGGTCTTCTACTCCCTCTGCCAGCTGTAACTAGTGAACCTGGATTCCTGTGCAGGGCATATTCTTATGATGCACCAAACCTTCATCAAGTGCTGAAATCTTTTCTCTGCTCCAGTGAATATGCCAGGGTTATTCCCAAAGAGTTGTTTCTCAACTGCTTTCCAAAGACTTTGGCAGGATCTTTAAAAGACTGGAATTGAGACTAGGCAGAAGAGGTTTGGTGAAAAGGTCTGCCTGATTCAGTTCTTTCGTTTCCCAACAGTGTCACAAATACAGCTTGCCGCTTTGTGGTGTGTTGCTTTGGACGAGCTTATACCTGTACCAGGGCATGAAGCCAGCTTTAACAAGCTTTAGAAAAGATATGCTGCTGCTTGGCTGAAGAAATAAGAAGCAGAAAAAGAATAATTTGGTAAGTTTCATCAAGGAATTTTGGATGGAAAAAGCCTTGGAGGCAGCACAGTTGCATTATGAGAGTCATTTGAAACACATAATGTGAATTAGGTAGTGAAGTCACCACCCCCTTCTCAGAAAAGTAAGTTAATTATTATTTCTAGAAGATTAGGAAGAGTAGGGGAGAGTGGATAGATGTTTAACAAATTGACCTTCCAAAGTTCATGGAAGTAATTTCTCAGTGCAGGTTAAAGATAAGATCAGAACCTGTAGGACAAACATGCAGCATATAATTAGTTTTAACCCAAAGTTCAGTGAACTTGCTGTAACATTTCAGTTATTAACACAAATACCTATTGGAAAGGATGCAAAGCTTCTGTAGGAACTGTGATTTTGTAGGAAATGGCAGCAGCTCTGAAAGTTGTGAAACTGAATTAGAAGGTAGTTATGAAGATGCAGGAATATTGAAGTCAAACTGTTTCCACAGTGGCCTGTCACCCAGGGAGTGGGGGTTTCCAGCAAGAATGGCTAGTGTGAAATGCCTTCTGTCCTGGTAATGCAAAAGGGTTTAGCAACTACAGAAGAGATCCCTGTTTCCAGCAGAACGTGCCTGAGCAGTGCCTGAGTATGTTACAGGATGCTGTGTGGCTGAGGAGATTGCACAGGCATCTCAGGCCAACAAATCCTACTCAGAACATGCAAATGTGAATTCATTCCTGATGGGATCATACTCTGTAAGTGAAAATGAGCTTGCCTTGTAAACAACTATTACAAACCACTTAGTCTATTCTGTTAGAAAGCTTTTGCCCTTTTGAATGAGATGCTCAGGATTTGTGATCAGGCACAGAAAGATGTGTTGCAAGTTGTTCTTGTAGCGCAGCAAGGAATCTGGGTGATGTTTGTGCCAGAGTAGCCCTGTGGCTGAAGTGAAGGCTGGGAGATCTGTGCTCGTTCCTTGCCTCTGTTATGGTGATTACTAAGCAGACATTTAATCTCTATGAACTGTTTCTGTGTTGTTAAATGATTGAAAGCACTTGTTTGACACCCAGTCACACCTGTGACTTGTGACAGACTGATACCCTGTTAAGATTAGAGGTTTTCCTTGTGTTGTGAAATTCTCCTCTTCTTCCGTAAGAGGATTTCTATTACCATATGGCCATCTGTGTGCCACAGGTATTTTCTGCTACCCCTGTGTATTTGTGTTGAGCTGTACACTCTTGGGTGTTGAGGATGGAGTGAGAGAGAGGTAGTGATGTGTTTATTGATGCAAGACAGTGAGTTCATGGTAAAAGCAACAGAGGCTTAGCAAGTTCAATGGCAAGGTATACTCAAGTATTTGCTACATAGAGGGATAGGGTCAGATAAAACTGCCAGGAAGACCTTCCCATTGAGTCATGAGGCTCAGAAAGGACCCTCTTACATTCTAAACTTTTCTGAGTCCTCTGACATTCTAAACTCTTTCTCAGAGGGGAATTTAAGTCTGGCTGGATCTTGACTTAATCCCAGACTTGCTCAATGATTTAGGTCTAAAGGATTATATATGCACCACCTTTAATAGAATTTAGCTAAGGTTTCAAAGTTTCAGCATGCTTTCTTCAAATTAATTTTCTATCTGATGCAATAAAGATTCTCTCAACCTTGAATAACCTTGAGAGGTGCCCCTACTCAAGGGGACATCCTGGCATGTAGCCCACTGCAGTGGAGCAGTGCTCAAAGGACCATGGGCTGTCTAGTACTCAGTGTAAGGTAACTGATTTATAGGCATGTTTACACATGACACATAGAATCATAGAATTGTTAGGGTTGGAAGGGACCTCAATGATCATCTAGTTTCAACCCCCCCGCCATGGGCGGGACACCTCACACTAGACCAGGCTGCTCAGAGCCACATCCAGCCTGGCTTAAAAACCTCTAGGGATGGGGCCTCTACCACCTCCAAATTTGGCCTGAGCTGGACACTGGCTGTTGGGTTGTCTGTCTGCTCTGAATCCAGATGACCAGATACATCTGTCTGGTCTGCCATTGATTGATATCACTTGAGCAAGGTTACAGGAAATACAGGTCAGGTTGGAGTTAGGGGAGTATGGCATCAGGACATGCCGTAGTAAGGACACTTTATCCTAAATGCACTTTACTTTCAAGCTGTAAAAGCATCTAAAGCTATGTGGTACTGAAAATCCTGTAACAAGGTTTTATGGGAAACTGAAAAGAACAAATAACTTAATTTTTACTTTTTTTCTGGAAGTGTTTCATTGCAATGGTTTGATTTAAGGCAGGTGGAAAGCTTCATTAAAATTGGAAGGATGTGTGGTGAGTTTGCATGATTCTAGAGGTGCATATAACTAAAATGATTTTGCTAAAGCCTCTTTTGTCTGTCTTAAGATCAATGTCTGCCATAACATTTGACCTTAATGGGAAAGTTTTGATTCAGCCAAGAGTTTGAGGAAACTAAGAATTGTAACAAACCCTTTTCTCAGCAAAAGTATGTGGTCATGTGTCTGCTCTTAACCACGAGTGCAGCTGCTCTTTTGTAACCCCATGTATGCTCCGACTCAGATTAAAATCCATGAAACAGAAAAGCAATTCAAGATACTTGTTTGGAAGTGATTTTGTTTGTTTTGTTTTAACCTTGCACAGCTTGGATGAAGTACAATTTCTTTCCCAGTATAGCTGTGCTCATATTTGATGCTTTTATTCACAGGCTGGATTGAGGAGCTGAATGAAGTTTCAGGTGTACTCATGTAGACTGATAATAGTGGGTTTGGAAGTGATATGAGAAGCTGAATGGAGTGAAGCATGCCATGTTCCTTGTGGTGTTTAATCTTAAGTTTAAATCATTGAAGTGCATAAGATGTGCTTTCTTGCTGTTAAAATTTCATAACCTTTAGATGCCATTGAGATTATTACATTTTTTTCCCACCAAATTTACACATTCTCTCAACAGTAGAGTCAGTGGAAAACACTTGTCCAGAAACTCAGTTCTCTGGGATCTTGCTCCTTTGCAGTGCATTTTGCAGTGCCAGTCAGCATGCTGGTGTAATTCTAGGCCAGGAGCTGATCTCTTAACTGCCATGAAACATTCCTGTGGTGGTGCAAGACTTTATTTTTTCAGTGGCACTAACTTCACAATGCATTGAATGCTGAGTGCCAAGAATCTAGGAACTGTTATCTCTTGCAGCTTACCATAATGGGGACATCAAACATGAATAAATAGACAACTGGCACATGGTTTATTGTTGCTACTGGGACAGTTATGAATATCTGGCTAACTTTCTTCATGGTCGCTAATAGAAAAGCTTTTAACAACTCGGTGGGCTCAGGGGTGCCTAAAGGGTAGGGAAAGATGACAGGGAGAGAATAAAGACTTTAAGGTAGGCCACAGTGAAAGATGGAATAAGAGACAATAGATGGAGAATGTGGTACAGTGACTTAGTTCTATACTGAGATTGCTGGCCTGAAGTGGAGAAGCTGAATTCAAAGGCCAAGAAGATGGGCTGCTTTTCTATCAAGCCTGAATACAAAAGGGGGTTAACATTGCAGTGTGCATAGCAGGCACGCAGAAGATTTGGCTCTCCCAGGCTCAACAACTTTGTTTGTGTTTCCTGGTTGCAGTAATGGTAGGGAGTATTTTTGAAGTCCTCTATGTTACCTTGGTGCTGCTTAACAACCTTTGTGTCTATTGCAGATTAGCTCATTACGATCACTGTCTGTGCATGTACTTTCTTTCAAATAGCATGAATAACAGCCACTCCTGAGGCAAACCTACTGGTGACATTGTATAAGCTCCTCATGTCTGCTTTTTTGCAGGTGACAGAATAAGAGCAGATCAAGATCTGGCCAGGGGCTTTAGTGCAATATGAGCTCTCTGTGCTTTAGTGCTGTATTTACTGATGGCCACCTGCCTCCTTAGGTACAAGGTGAGAACATGCTTCCTCCTACATGCTTACCCTTCAGTTATTTTGCCGATGTTTCTTTGTGAACAAGAAGTATCCAGAAGGTCTCCAAGGGTTTCCACTTCACTTTCTATCAGGCATGGAGGTGATGGCATTGTTTTCAAGACCAAGATGTGCAATGCAATTTCATTTCTACTTCACCCTTTTTCACAATTCCTATGTCTTGTCTCACACCCTGGCACAGGTTCAGGCAAAGAAGCTCAATCACAGTAGGGACTATCTTGAACTGGAATCTAATGGAATCTAAGGTCATAATAAATTGTCTTGAGAGCTCAGTGTCTACTGGTAAATGAAGCAGGGCTAGTGCTAGGAAAGGATGGAGGGCAACCAGAAGGCTTCTGCAGAAACCTGTGGTTATTCTGAGCTTAGATTACTGGGTGATGTGCTGGTTTTGTCTGTTTGTGGGAGGTCTGGAGAAGGTCTAGAGAGGCAAACCAGGTTAATATAGGGTATAGAACAGTTTTTGTGTTGGGAATGAGTCAAAAGACTGAGAGGAATATAATGGAAGTATGTAGAGCCAAGTGGTACAATCCCTAGAGGTCACATGTGAAATTACTGGGAACTAGAAAAAATTAAATGGAATGTGCTAACAAGTGAATAAACCTCATCAGGTTCCAGCCTGTTCCTTCACCTGCAAATAGCTGGAGATAAGAGGAAGACACAAGACAAGCAGCAGATGCTCATCCTCATGAGCAGATGCTCATACGAGGATGATCAGAGGGCTGGAGCACCTCTCCTGTGAGGACAGACTGAAGGAGTTGGGGCTATTCAGTCTGGAGAAGAGAAGGCTCTGAGGTGACCTCATTGTGGCCTTCCAGTATCTGAAGGGGGCTACAGGAAGGCTGGGGAGGGACTTCTCAGGATCTCAGGTAGTGATAGGACTAGGGGGAACAGAATGAAGCTGGAAATAGGGAGATTCAGGCTAGATGTGAGGAAAAGTTCTTCCCCATGAGAGTGGTGAAGCCCTGGAATGGGTTATCCAGGGAGGTGGTTGAGGCCCCGTCCCTGGAGGTGTTTAAGCCCAGGCTGGATGAGGCTCTGGCCAGCCTGATCTAGTGTGGGGTGTCCCTGCCCATGGCAGGGGGGTTGGAACTAGATGATCCTTGTGGTCCCTTCCAACCCTGACTGATTCTATGATTCCATGATTCTATCCTATTCTGTGTCTAATGATGCTCACTGCTGAGGATGGAGTACAAGGCTTGATGACCCTTTTGAGTTAATCAGGCCTGTGTCATGTCTGTGTCCCTACAAGCAGTGCAGATAGGGAGTTCTGGCTTCAAAGTGTGACAACTCAGGCACATGTTCAGGCACAGCAACCTGCAACAGCAGAGACAAGGACAAAGCTCCCTGTGACATGGCAGAATAGCTGTGATCTGCAGTTACTGCCCACAGCCTTGCATGTTAACCTTCAGGGTGTCAGGACTGCAAAAGATGGCTTTAGATAACATCCTGGTCAGAGCTCCCAGCAAACTGATATCAAAGATAGCCCATGCTTCTGGTCATCACCTTGATGCCATAGCATTTTGCCCCCAAGCTCTATCTGTCTGGACTGATAAACAGAGCAAGTCAGGTACTTCATTGTCACAGCTCTACTGCATTGCTTCAGCCTTGAGGTAAGAGGTCACTTAACATTATTGTCCTCAGGATCTCTGATAGAGGTTTGGATTGATGATTCAAACTTAATGTTTTCACAATCAAGACAAATATTGACCAGGGAACCAGAAACACCTCCCTCCCTTTCATCTCTGCTTGGGACAGTTTCTCTGTGGAAAACCAGAAACATTGAGGCATGCTGCAGCTGGTCTGACAGCTGCCAAAAATGTGAGTGAAGTGCAAGTAAGTTGCTTCTCTCTATAGAATAACTATTGACAAGGACATAGAACTAATGTAGAGTCTGTCGCCTCTAGTCCAGAAATAGCTACTTGATAGGCAACAGAGAACACTTAAAACACCCCAACCAAAACAACAACAAAACAAAGTCCATCAAAAAAGAACCACACCCCAAAAAACCCAAACAGACAAACCCCCAAACAATAACAACAAAGTCATTCATGCAAAAAAACCTACAACAAACTGAAACAGGAGGATAAGCAAGGAATAGAATAAACTAGGTTGGAAAAGACCTCTGAGATCAAGTCCAACCTATCATCCAACACCATCTAATCAACTAACCCATGGCACCAAGCACCCCATCCAGGCTCTTCCTAAACACCTCCAGGGATGGGGACTCCACCTCCCAGGGCAGCACATCCCAATGGCCAGTCACTCTTTCTGTGAAGAACTTCTTCCTAACATCCAGCCTGAACCTCCCCTGGCACAGCTTGAGACTGTGTCCTCTTGTTCTGGTGCTGGTTGCCTGGGAGAAGAGACCTACCCCACCTGGTTATAACCTCCCTTCAGGTACTTGTAGACAGCAGTAAGGTCTCCTCTGAGCCTCCTCCAAGCTAAGGAGGACACCTTTAGTGAACCTTCTCTTAGCAAACAACTTGAACAAGTTTTTCAGGGGATTTTGGGTTTTGTTAGATGCTGAATGTGTACATTAGAGGAGAGGTGTTGCTGCAGTAGCATTGCACACACATTTCATTGACCTATGCTCAGCTTTAAGCTTTGACATGTGCAGAAATGGTCAACTGTCAGCAAAACTGGAATTAACACAAATCACTTGGTGTTTCTAAACCCACTGCACTGGGCACTTGATTACTGAATGGCTTTATTCTTCTGCAGAAATTCTTGCTGGGTTCTTGCCTGTAAACTCACTCTGCCAAATCTTGTCAGAGTTCATAGTGATTATCTTGCATGTTCCTAAATCACAGAATCCTCCCTAGAATATATGCATGTACTTCAAAACAGCACATTCTGTTTTACAGCAAGTGGCAGCTGCTTTCATGGTGCAGCCACCTGAAACTAGTCTAGAAACAGAGCTGTCAGTTGCAGGTGAGAAGCCTTGACCTGTGAAATAGTTTTGTTACATTTTAATGCATTATTGTTATGACTAAGTGACTGTCTTTAGAACTGGATAAAGCAGTGTCATTTTCTATGCAGAACAGTTCCAAGGGACTTCAAATTTCACTCCTGGCAGTCAGTGTTGCAGCATGTGGTGCTACTGTGAGGAGAAAATTGGGATCTAAGAAAAACTTGCATTTGAGTATATCACTTCAGCTGAACTTTCAATGTGCATGAAAGTACTGTGAAGAAGAAAGGACTCTCATGATGAAGTACTTTAGAATTTCCTGGACACTTCTAAAAGTTACAGCAGAAAATATTGCATGTCAATAACATCAGAATTGATAATGTGGATCTAAGCAGCATCCAACTCAGACAGCCAGTGTCAGCTGCTTAAGAGGAAGATGAAAATAAACCCTGAGTAATAGGATAACTCTGGCACAGTCCTTTTCTAGACTCTCACAGCTCAGAAGTGTTGTGCTGTGCTATGGAAAGGCTTGTTTTAATCTGAGGAAATCAATGATGTTGGCTGTGTTAGTTCTGAATGCCCTTAGCTGTATACATTGAGATGGGACAAGGTGTGATGGGTGGAGATTTAAAGTACCTGTAAGGAAGAAATATTGTACACTGAGGGTGGTGAGACACTGGCCCAGGTTGCCCAGAGAGGTGGGAGATACCCCATCCCTGAAACCATTCAAGGCTAGATTGGAGGAGGCTCTGAGCAACCTGCTCCAGTTGCAGATGTCCTTGCTGACTGCAGTGGGGGTGGCCTAGGTGACCTTTAAAGGTCCCTTGCAACCCAAACCGTTCTATGTTTCTATGCCTTTCAGGAATGCTACTAAATAATTTGTCTTAAGTGATTCTTCATCTTTATAAAGTAAAAGAAAGCCTAACTTGGAAGTTTTCTAAAGAGCTGCAGAATTGCTTAAGCTGAGGCAAGGAAATGAATCCAAGAATCTCCAAAGGCTTTCTGCAGCTCTCTTTATGAAATGTCTTCCTGAGTTAAAGTCAGTTGTATTACATGCTCCTTTCCCAGCTTTGAATTACCCACTTGCATTTCAAAATGACTCTTTTCCCTTGAGGGGGAAAAAGATTCTCAGTGCTCACAGTTAGACTGTACCTCCTACTTCAAGATTTCTTCTCTGGTTATTCCAGTCAAAAGTGCTGTGTTTTGTGGGGTGTCTTCTGGCTTGGGGCACATGCTTGCCAAGTTGTCTGACACATCACAATACGATACAGCAGTTTATGAAGTTAAACCAAGGGTTGCTAAAAGCTAGTATAGATTAAAAGAAGATAACTGAACACTGACTATGACACTGCAGAGACTAAAGGCTGTGCCTTCAAATGATCCTGCTATCCTGAACTCATGTAAATATTTATGAATATATTGACATTCAGATAAGAAGAGAGAAAATTCCCTACCAGCTTCATGTGCTGTTTAATCTTTGACTAGGTCATAGCTGCTGTTTGTTTGAAATGAAAGTGCACATGTTTACTTTTTCCCCAAACCATATGAATGTTGAGATCATGGTGGAGGTCTGAGCACAATGTGTGTCATCCAAACTTTCCTCTGCTGTGCTTGAGGAGCAAAGTATCTGCAAAGGCCCATTCCTTCTGGGAAATGAACATGGCTTTAGTTCCTTTAGCCTAAGGACTGTCCCTCCTTACATCCCACTCCTTTTTTGAAAGGAAGCATATTGTGCTGGGAAGTAAAAGGCAGACACTGATTTGGCTGTCATCCCCATACCCTGTGATCTGACGAGGGAAAAGTGATCCTGGCCTGTTTCTGAGTGAGACCAGGGGAAATCTATGCACTCAGCATTCTGCCCCGCTTCTCACCTTGGACACGTCACATGTCAGCCAGTGACTGTAATTTTGCTATCTCACTGTGTAGTGGGATACTCTGTACTTGCTAGGAACATCTTACTCTGACACAGTGTGTTTATACAGACTGGCTAGGTCTCTGCTAATGCTCTCCATTCTTGTTCCTGTAGCCTGAACAGATGTGAAAGATCTCCCAATAAAGCATTCTTAATGCTCTAGAGTGCCCATTCAAGTTTTTCCTGCAGAGTAGCCACAGATATGGCTGAATGAATGCAGACAGCTTCATAGCCCTCCTGGGTAGTATGATGGATTCTCAATTCTCTAAGTTTATTTCTTAACAGATGTTTTCCAGACAGTGGTGGAAGTGGCTGATGTTTCTGGACAATGAAGCATGGTGAAAATCTTTGGTTTGGTCTCACTGGTTTAGAAGACAACCCTCTTAGAACAAAGAATGATTTGAAGGTAATGAGTTGAGAGTAGGGATAACCACAACTCCCTGCTTTAAAATAGCTCTAGCAATATGTAGGGTTTTGCCCCCTTTTTTTTAAACTTAAACAGTTTTCCAGGCTACAAAGGAAAAAAACCTTTCAGTATTTTTCTGCCTGTGAGGTCAATGGTCCTTTGAATGACAAGTGAGTGCAGTGAACCTTTAAATCTCTCCCCTTGCACCCAGCTGCCTAAACACTGTAAAAAGGAGTATGAGCATAGCACAGATATGGCCTTGGAAGGGACACTAGAAAGTAGGACATGCTCTCTGGGCCAAATCTTTCTTTAGAGGAAGCCATGTGAAAGCATAAACACATATAGGAAGTCACAAGTGTAACTGGAAGAGGAACTTGCACAGTTGCCTAAACTGTTGTTTTCTGTCAAGCCTAGGAAATATCTGGGCTTCCCCATATCTCTTTTACCTCTCATTTAGCAAAGCAAGTAATGTACTTCGGAGAGCCAGCTGCTGTCAGAGGTGGTGTTCCAGGACATCTATGGGGAGCAGCTTGTTGATGTGGGTCTGGGTTATGTTGTTGGTGAAAGACATAGGTGGATTTTTTTCTTTTCCCTTTTCTTTGTAGTTGAAGCAGAAAGAAACCAGGTAAAAGGTTTCAGTGTTGATGTCAAGCCATTTATTAACATTAAATATGTGGGTTCTAGT
Source organism: Picus viridis (assembly GCA_033816785.1). Taxonomy (NCBI): domain Eukaryota; kingdom Metazoa; phylum Chordata; class Aves; order Piciformes; family Picidae; genus Picus; species Picus viridis. The sequence continues at coordinate 1,135,669 of CM066591.1, read as the reverse complement.
TTTAGTGCATAAGCTAAGGCACTTCTAAGTGGAAGTTTTTCTGTGTGCAAAAGGGTGGAGATGCTTTAGGCAGCAAAAAAGTGAAGCTGGATTTTTAGGTACTGCAAAGAGCTCATATAGAACCAAAATACTTGGTCAGACTAATATGAGCTTTTTTTCTTAGATGAAATGATCTGCACTGGGGGAATCTGTACTTAATGTTCTCTTGGGCAGAAAAGAATTTTTCATTTATGTTTTACCATAATTGAAGGAAACACCAAAGCATCAAAGTACTACTGTAGCCCATGGAAGATAACAGTGGGAGTGTTTGTCTAATCATGAAAACTCAGCAGAACATGAAATTGTAATGTGTGAAACAATGTAGTATGTGATGATAATCTGGCACACAGTGATGGTACACCTAAAGTCTGGCTAGAGGGGAGGGTGGGTGCTAGAGAGGTACTGTAAGAAGTGTGTGTCAGTAACAGACGTAACAGCAATGGAGTCTGGCACCAGAAGGCTATTACTCCTTATGCTCCCCGGTCAGGGCTAGCTGTCAAGTTTCACAGAGTAGGACATGGGTGGGTAGAACTTAAGTTTAAAAAAAAACCACCAAAACCTCTTGGTAACAAAGGGGATGGTTCAGGTGCAAAATATTCCCCCAGAGCAGTGCTATGGCTCTGTCCATTCTTCGGGACATGTTCTTCTGATGTTACCTTGGCAAAACATAGCATCAACTTGTGTGATTTCTGAGAACTGTTGTGGCTGACCTTGACAACAAATGCACCCAGGATTGCTGATAATGTGAACAGCAGAAACAAATCCAATGCTCTACTTCTGTACCTTATGTTCTCTGCAAGTACACACAGAGGTAGAAATGATCCTTTTTATTATCTGCAGGCAGTCTGTAATGTCATAGATCCAATATAAAGAAAGCCCAACCAACCTTGTAAAGAAGCTTTTTACAAGCCACTGCACAAGTATGATTTTGCTTTTCCAGGGTTAGTTGGTGGTGTCTTGCTAATCCATTTCTGCATAATGTTCATTGGAGACTAAGCTTTACTATTTTATTTTTTAAAGGAAAAAGTTTAAAGAACAGAGGAGAAACCCTTGCAAATAATTCATTTTACTGGCAGCTTAATAAAGCAATCACTTTACTGACCGTTTCCAGTTAAGTCTGATAAATCTATTTGTACCCTGTGAGGCAGAATTGTGGATTCCTCATATCTCAGCTGGATTACAGTGCAGCACATCTCAAGGACTGAGCCAACAGACAAGTAATTTAGAAGAATTTTGGGTTTGGGGCTTCTTGTTAATGTTTTTGCTTGTGGTTTTTATTTTCGTTTCTTCCCCCCCCACAGTAAAAATCTGGAGCCATTTGAAGACCCTTAAATCTCTATCACTACAACATTTTTGTCAGTTTGTGCAAAGAGAGGGTCAGTGTTGTTGGTCAGCTGCATACTCTGACAGCTGTGAATAAAAAGAATGCAAAGTCATGCTGGAAATTTCATGTGCCCAAATAAAAAAAGTTCATACAATATGAATGGTCCTGCATGCAATAAATCAGGAAGACAATATAATGAATTGCATAAGTTTGTAGGTTGAGGGGTGGCTGCCAAGCTAAGTGCAGATTGCACAATTGCTTCCTCTTCTGGAAAGTTTGTGCAGACAAAGCTTTGAACTGAATTATTTGTTTCTAGTCAAGGTACACAAGGAGAAACAGTAACATCGATGTATTGTCCATCTACTGTGGTTGTGGGCATATCTACTAAAAAGAAGCCCCCAGATTGCTGTATTCAATAGTCTTATTGTGCAAGCAAATAAAGGACAGTGGGTTATTGTTGTACACTAATATTTCCCTGTGAAGCATTGTATTGTCTGCAAAAACATGATGGAGCTTGTGGTTTGGGAAAGATATCCTGGCTTTACTTGCAGAAGTAGAGATTCCAGCTTTCCCCAGTCTAATGGGAAATAGAGAGAACCCCCTCTTGTACATAGAGGACAACTTTATTTCTGTAGGTTTGCACACATGGAAAGTCTTCCGGATTTTTACTGCTTGTAAAGCCTGCCAAACCATCAGATGGTTTCCTCTTGTGCCTGTGCTGTGAGCAAGTATGGACTTTGAACATCGCTGTTCTAAAACCCTTGACAAGCAACACTGAGCTATGTTGGTGATAGCTTTTTGAAAGACCTAGCAATGGGACTTTAATCACCTAACTGAACAAGTGCCTTAGCTTAATTTTCCCTTGACTGACGCCGATACATTTGTTACTTGCCAATAAGTATCTGAATAACGTACATAAAAGTCTTTGCTCCTGTCAAAAAATCAGCGTCAGTTATTTAGGAGCTCTGTGCACGTTGGACGCAGGCCCAGACAACTTGAAAGAGACCTTAACCCCCACCGCCCTCAGCCTGATAACTATTCTCTGAGACAGACTTTCAAGGAAGCACTGTTAGTTAAATCTTAAGCAAAACAATGGCTTCATATTTTATTAGAACAACTTCTTCTGGCAGAATTAAAATAGGTTATGAAGTATCCTACTTTGATGTGGGTTGTGAGAGTATAGATTTCCTTCTCATGAACTCTCTTTGATGTCACGTGCTCCAAAGTATGCATCTCGACTGGGTATCAGCAGTCCTCCTGATTCCCTCGAGATGGTCCTTTCAAAATAGATGGCCTCAGAGATAAAAATATGCAGTGCTTATTACTTGAAATGAACACTTTGGCACAATTTTATTTCATTTGGTAAGGGCACTTTAAATTTAGTAGCTTGATTGATTATTGCACTGAGTTGAGTAAGATGCCTTGGATGAAAGTCCCGGTATGTTGTAAGTTTTATAGGTCAGGGTCTGACTCATTTTATTGCTACTGTGCAACAGGTTTGTAGCACTTTATCTCACAGAAGAAAAAACAGAAAGTGAAGTCTACATTTTTAGACCCACTATATCCATGACATGATAATAATAGTACCCTCACACTACAAACTGTCCACAGTAATTGTATTTTCTTGTCCCTTTGTAGCCAGAGAGTTTTAAAGCAAGTGTAGGGTACAATCCTATCACTTTTATTCCCATCTGTAGTTATAACTAGCAGCTCTGCTTTTAAATGCAAAGGAATAACTAATTTCTGCCACAGGAAGCAATGTGTTTTGTGTTTTATAAAAGAAGATATTTACTCAGTGCAGGACTTCTGCTGTGCATGGCTTCTATAAGCTCACTTTCAACCCTAGTCATGTCAGCTGAAGACTGCTAGGGAAGATCACTACATCATTCATTCACAAGCTGGGAAAGGAAATATTCCTGCTGACTCATGCTTATAAGTATTTTCCTTGCTCCGCCTCCCTTCCTTTCAGCTCCTCCTCTCCTCTCAGTGCTGGTAGCCTACTATATTTAAACAGCAGTCTTAGAGCAGAGGCAGAATTGAAGGCTTGTGCTTTGGTTGGCTTTCCTGACTGGACAGGCCTTTTCCTAAAGACCCCACTTCTCACCAGACCTGCTGCTAAAGGTAAGAAGGCTCTAACTATGTGCAGAGAGCTCTGTCTGGCACACTGTAACCTTGCTTTCTGAAGATCTCAGAGATGTTTCTAGAAAGGTATTACTGTTATGTACCATAAAGTTGAGGGTTTTTTTTTATGTGTACTTTGTGTGTGTAGTGTAGCTGGTGTGGCATATAAGAGTTATAATGCAAATTGGGAGGAGGGAGAACCAAACTTCTGAAGCATGTAGGACAGTATAATATGTCAGAACTATTGAAATCTTTGTAAACCCACTAATGAATTAAACCTTTTAAACTGGTGGTAAAATAAGTGAGATGAAGAATAAAATAAAGATGAAGAAAACAGTTGTATTTGTCAGTATTGTTCTTGTTTAAACCTGAATGTCATGGTAGTTCTTTCAGAATCTTTCATTGCTTATACGATGACTGCCCTGTCCTCTTGAACTCTCCCCCTGTGCTGTACAGGCCACAGCTGATGTCATTATATCAGTCAAAGTCTTGTGATGTTATAGAGAGAGCTACTTGCATATGGCTGTTGTAACTTGGCTGTTTATTTCTACTAAAGATCATTTAGTGTAATTTTCTTGCTAAATGCTTCCTTGCTTTTCCTTTGACTCCCTTAAAACCTGTTTCAGCTTCAGACTGAACCATAGCAGGGCCCACACTACCACCTTTGTGATTTACAGTCCCTCTAGCTTAAGGCTGTGTTGGGAAGGTGTGTGGAGTTTGGCCCAGAATGGGCTGGGTGCTTCTCCAAGCCAGAACAATTATGTAACATCAACATTACTGAAATGCCTTGGAAGCAGTAAGGAGAGAAACTGTGAAGCTTGCTCCCAAGTGAAGAGGCGGAAAGAGACACCCATTTAAAGTGGGAAGCCTAAAGCAGGAGCCAAATGGGGATCAGTGTCACTATGTTGCCTGTGTGAGTGCCCAGCAGCCTGCTCTGCATAAAAGGAGAGTAAGAAGAGCAGTCTTGGGTTTCTTGCTACCTCAGGCTTCCTCTTGCTGATGACTAATTCTGTGGCGATTTGAAATGAGCTTCAATGGCTTGTGTGCTTTCCAATAGCCCCTGCAAGGAACAGGCTTTCAGCTGCCGTAGTGTATTAACTGTACAGGATATTGAGGTATATGTGGTCCTCTGGTTATAACTATTCAAAAAAAATTAATTAAAATAATCCACCTTTATGTCAGGTGTCGGGGAAAGTGAATATTTGGCCTGAAAGTTAAATGCCTGAGATGCTCTGAGCTCAGTTCTACACCCAGAGGTCAAACCCTTAGCCTATGGGATGAGAATAGCTATGAACAGGTTCAGCATCTGGTTCAGTTTTTACTTAAAAAGAAGAATTAACTATGAATTACAGAGATGGCAGCTATAGGATGTGGAAGAGGCTTCTCCCGTCTCCAGAGATGTGTTGGATAAGCAGAAGTATCTCTGATAGCTAATGTGTTGACAGAATTGTCCAGTGTTAAAACTTCATGTAACAAAGTGTATGTAGTGCTAAAATGGTCATTATGGGGTTTTGTGAACTTGGATCCTGAACAAATCCTTGGCTAAAAAAGGTCTTGTACGAGCCAGGGTCTAGTAGATTCATCAGGCTAGCAATTGTGCTGCTCTAGCCATTAAAGTTTGGTTTAATTCCAGCAACTACTCTTTTTTTTTTTTTTTTTTTTTTTCTCCATGTGGCAGAAGGTGCAGAATGAGGAGGAGGAGGAGGGTGAAATGAGAAGAGTGTTATCACAGACCCCGCAGATGCTGACTTTGATCTCTATCAGGGTGCCGTAGGGTGGCATAATGCCATGGCCAGAAGCCAGGGCAACCTTCCTTTAAAGCAAACAGGACTGCTCGACTAACTTTACAGTCTTGTGCCTTTTTTTTTGTGTCCCCTTCAGACTGCCCCAGAAATATGCTGGCACTAAATGGCATGACTTTGTACCCAAGCCCTACAAAGGGGCTTGCAGGCATGTTAGTTATATGCTGGCTACGCTGCTCTCCAACCATTGGGTTGGTTCAGCAGTGCTTGCTTCCAGCAAAAGTCCTACGGATGTTGCTGGGTTACCACTGTCTGCACAGTGCATGCAGTCTCTCTGTGCATGCTGCTGCAGAGTGCTATCAAGCAGAAACCTGGAAGGTCACTCCCAGAGAACTTGCTTCCTTCTTCCAGGCTCCCAGTAGTTTCACATAAATAAGTTGTGCACTCTGTGATAGGAAATATCAGTAAGAAATTGTCTTCTTCTTGGAAAGGCATTTAGTTGTTAACATGGAGAAGAAACCTCTGCTAACCTTCAGATCAGGTAATGTAGTTTAGCTAGTTTGAAGAGAATGCCTTAGTGGTCACAGCAGTGTCCTGTTTTTGGTATCTTCAGCCATCCCAGGCACTAGTGCTGAATTCTACCAATTGTAGGTGGAGCTTTGTGGTAGGGAATTTGGGGGTAAACTTACACAACAATCTGCTGAAGATGATGCAGGTTTTGGTTCATGTGGTAGAACCTACCCAAAAGGCTGGGGAACTACTTGGGCAGTTAGGCTGTGCTCCTGCAGCTGCCAGGGCTGGGTTAAATATGCTTTAAGGGGTTAATACATGGCTCACTATGGACACAGCACACCAAAACATTCATTTCTATAGTGTGTGTCTCTACCTTTGAGTCTCACTTAAACTGTGAACCCAAGTTTCTTTGAAATATCTCTTCAAACTTAGATATTTGAAATTACTTAAATGAGAAAACTACCATGTCTTAAGTAGTTCTTGCCCTGATAGACAAAATCCATGAGAGTCTTAGACTAATGCTTAGTTAAGTAGTAATAGGCAACAACTAAGTGTTACTAAACTGTGATCCAAAAACTTGGACAAAGCTGCTCATTTTTAATTCAATTTGTAGCCTTATTTTGTGCCCCTTTACTTGTATGAACCCAGTCCTCTTGGAAGAGCTCTGTCTAGCCCAGCATTGACTGTATATTGATGTGCATGACAATGACACATCCCTGCAGGCCAATGCACTTAAACTCCTCCTAACACCAGAGATTCTGCAGATCCTAAACTCACTGCTGGTTTTCTGGCCACTCATTCAATCTCCAGTCCTACTGCATTACTCTAGTTGCTGCTGGTGTAAATGTCAGGCTTAAAGTGGAGCATTACACTTGTAGGATGATATTTGCTGCAATATCTGTCAAAGGCAGTGATGTGCCAGGCCTTCTGGAAGCGGTCACTGCTTGCCAGAGAGCTTTCTGTGCCTGAAAAGGATTTGGAGAGCATGTCCTGCTGGACAAAGTCATGCCACTCGGTGGATTTTTACTTAGCTATCCAACATGGGAATAATCTTATAAAAGACTGCATTCTCTGTAGAATAGCTTAAAAGCTTATGCAGAATTTCTGCAACTGAATGTTTATTGTGGTAAAAATAACTTTTCTAGATTAGCCACAGTATAGTTGCATTCCTTGGAAAACTAAAGAAGTCATAGAATCAATAAGATTGGAGAAGACCTTAAAGATCCTCAAGTCCAACCTGTCACCCAACACCTCATGGCTACTAAACCATGGCACCAAGGGCCGTGTCCAGTCCCCTCTCTACCTCCCTGGGCAGCCCATTCTAACAGCTAACAACTCTCTGAAGAACTTTCTCCTCACCTCAAGTCTAAACTTCCCCTGGCACAGCTTGAGACAGTGTCCTCTTGTTCTGGTGCTGCTTGCCTGAGAGAAGAAATGAACTCCCACCTGGCTACAACCTCCCTTCAGGTAGTTGTGGACAGCCAGAAGGTCTCCCTGAGCCTCCTCTTCTCCAGGCTAAACAACCCCAGCTCATTCAGCCTGTCCTCACAGGGCTGTGCTCCAGACCCCTCCCCAGCCTTGTTGCCCTTCTCTGGACACGTTCAAGAGTCTCAATGCCCTTCTTAAATTGAGGGGTCCAGAACTGGACACGTTATTTGACATGGTAGGATTCCTGCAGGAATGGCAAAAAGCTTTGATTTGCTATCTGCTTACATTAGTTTTGTAGACTCCACTCTAGTGACACCTCAGTCTCCAAGGTAATGTTAGTATATTTTGTTTAAAGACTTGTTATTTACTTTTTCAGACCTAAAACTCTCTTATTTTCTGGAAAATTGAGTAAGTTCAGGAACTAAACAGGCACTTCTCAGAAAAAAAAAGCAACCTCAAACCCCACCCCCCAGCAAACCGAATCACTACAAACAAAACCCAAACCCCAGCCCCGTAGTGATGGACTAGTGCATATTTGAAAATGCAGACAGATTTCCAGCCTTTGGACAGAAGTGTGGAGTGAGGTTTCCTCTACTTAAGCAATAAATGCACAAGTTGCTTTTAAAAGTGAAAAAGTGTTCACATTAATTAGGGCAATTTTCTACCCAGTGTGGGCAGAAGTGATGATCTCATTAGCAAACTGCAATGCTTCAGTTACAGTCCAGGGTTACCAAACTTGCCAGCTGTTCTGGAGGGACTGGAATTCATGTATGGAAGAGAAAGATAAGGCTGCTCTCTTTTTTTTTTTTTTTCCTGGTGTGTAATCAGGGAATCATCCTTTTGGTCTTGGGGCAGGGGGACAAGAGATAAGTAGACCTTTCTGGAGTGTGGAACTGTCATGTGATGGTCTGCGATGCAAGGCTGATCCTTCAGATCAACCTGGATTTGCAGGCTGTAGTCATGAGGGTTTTTTGCCAAAAAAGCTAATAATTCAAAACTTACTTGTTTTAACAGGTAGATTCCGGAACCTAAATGCTTCCAGACAGGAAGATGTATGCATCAAGGACCAGACCCCCAAATAAGAGTGGGTTTGACCCACTGCCCGTTGTGATCATAGGTAAGCTCTCTCTAGCCAGTATTCATGTGTTCTCTTCTGGTGTCGCTTTCGACTTGCTGTCTCCAGCTTTTGTTCCATGTGTTGTTACTCAAACCAGGAATCCCTGACTGCTCCTCCTGCATCCTTTCACTGTCAGCCAAACTTCAGTACTAAGGAAAAGACTACTAAGAGTTGTGAGAAGTAGGGAATCAGGCAGCTGACACAGTGAAACACACACCTCTCTTTTTCACAGCAAAATCAGTAACCTTTTGGTCATAGCTTCAGCTGGGCCTGGGTTTTCCCTGTTGGGTATTTAGAAGGGTTTGAAACCCTCTCACTACAGATAATCAATGTGCAGTGAAGTGATTATCTGTAATGCTTCAATTGAAAGTGGGTTTGTGTGTGTTTGGAAAGTGCTTCAGATGCTGTTGAAGCACTGAAATTTTTCAGAGTTCTTTGAAAATACACTGCTTTTTATACAGCTTTAATGGAGAAAAGCTGTGGGGTTTGTACCTACTTAGAAAATAGTTCGTGGACTAAGGGCCTTGTCCCTCTTCCAAGAGGGGAGCTTTGTAACATGAGGTGATTCTTGGAGCAAAGCAAAAATAGTGATGTCATGCCTTTGCTTTTGACTGATCTGGAGCTGTGCTTGGATGCAGGTGTTGGCTCCTGTTAATCTGAGGCTGTGTTTAAATGCCTTGTTAGAGCTGGATTCCTGTTTTAGATCACTTTCCTGTAAGTGGAATATTCCAGACCCTGACATGCAGCTGCTGGTCCTTGCTCAGCACAGCAGACTTGGCCCCGGCTGTGGCTTGTCCTGCCCTTCACATAGTTCAGCTCAGTGTCAGCCTTACAGCCTGAGCCTTCCTCTATCTCAGATCTCCAAGAAGCAGTCTTGGCTCCAGCCACTCATGCTTGCAGCAGGGGCACTGTGCCAACACAGGCTGCTGTGTCACTTCAGCTCTCCTCCCCTGGATCATCACTGCATGATGTAGTGGTGGTCAGTCACATGCTGGTGAGCAGCAAAGCCTGAGCGGCCAGAGGCTGACACCTAGTTATGTAGACACTGTAAAATATTAAACATGCTGGAGAACAGTCATGTGAAAACTTGCAGGGGGTTACTCTCACATCTATCATGTTTTTTCATCTAGCTGTTGGGTAGTCAGCAGGAAGAATTCAGTGGTGCAGCAACTTTTCAAAGTGCTGTGTTTTGGAGAGTGGTCTTGGCATTGAAGGGAGACTTTGATTCCTTAATGCGCTGCCTGCAGCACTGTGTTAGGGCTAGCTCCCATTTGAATGAGTCCTCCAGATCTGTTAGTCCAAACAGCTGTTGTTAGATATGCCTTGTTAATGGCACTTCTTATGGAACAGAGCTGTTTCCCCTGCATCTCAATAGTGAATCTTGTTTCTGAGCTTACGCTGTATCCTGTGCCATATCCTTTGAATTGTCCTGGATGTATTAGGTAGGCTCCTCAAAGAGCTACTCTGCAGGAGTATAAATTCTTCTCTGTTCCATCTTTTAGGGAATGGACCTTCAGGGATCTGTCTCTCATATTTGCTGTCAGGATACATCCCTTACTTCAGAAGAGACTCTATTCATCCTCATCCCATTCTTCAGAGGAAACTGGAAGAGGCACCTGATGTCTCCATTTTGGACCAGGTTTGTGTGAAGAGAAACAGTATGACATCACAGTAAACCATCCTGGGATTATACTATAAGCAAGAATCTCACTTGAATTTTCAAAGCACACAAGCAAAATGAGCCTTAGGCAAAGTACTTTTAACAGTTCAGATGTCTCTTGTATGAAATGTCAGCATTGCTGCTAAGATCCTTGAGGTAGTCTTTGGGCAGTAACAAGGTCTGTGTGCCAGTAGATGAGCTTGACAGAACACAAAAACCACTGACTGGAAGTACTGGAGTAACAAGCAGTCTGCTCACTAGCAGGACATGCCTTCTGAGCATCTCATCTGCCCCTCTTCAGGATCTGGAGTATCTCTCTGAAGGCTTGAGGGACGATCCCACAGCCCCGTGGCTCTTCTGTTTGATACCCTTCAGCGTCCAGACACAGACTTTGGTGGAACAGCAGAATCTGTCCTCACTTGGTGGCACGAGACTGACAGAGCCATTCCCCACTTGGTCCTTGGCAGAAATGCTCCTGGAGGTGCCTGGCATGTATGTGAATTGAAGCCTAACTGCTTTGATCTTGCATGTTGTAAGATGGCCAGATGTGGTGACTGGAGAGGCAGAAACTCCTCTAATGCACCAATCAGCCACACTTGATTTTTACATAGAGAGAAGCGAAAGTTTAGAAGGAAAAGAGCTTGAGAGGCAGTCTGTAGTTCTTGTTGGAGAGCAAGGATGGTTTCATCCATGACAGCACATCAGAGGAAATAATTGATTTCGTGGTCTGTGCAGTACTGAAACGTGATACAATTGCACCTCACTTCTCATGTTTGAATAACTGAAAGTCATTTTACTGTTTCTCATTCCAGTCTATTGAGGGCTCTATGGTTACCCTGAGCAGAGGGGAATGGATGGGTCTCCCAGATCTCCCCTTCAAAGATTGGCTGAAGCAAAAAAGAAGGTAAGATCTATGTTGTGATTATTTGCAGATATCCAGAAGTTATTTGGGAAGCTGGGGTGGAGTGGACTTCTTCAATGTAACTACCTATCTGTTACTGATGATTCTAGTGAGAGAAAGGACACCGTCTCACCCCCCAGTAAAAGTCCATTCTGCACTTGGTGATTTGGGTAAAGTTGCAGCTCTGCTTGGGATGTGTCCTTCTCAACACCCTCTGGGGAGATGGATCACAGTGACCATAAGTTCTGGAAAAGATGTGGTCATCTGACTTTCGGGTGTACTGCTGCTGTCCCTAATGAGAAGTATCACAGTATCACAGTGTAACCAAGGAAGAGACCCCAAGGATCATCAAGTCCAACCTGTCCCAACAGACCTCACAACTAGACCATGGCACCAAGTGCCATGTCCAATCTCCCCTTGAACACCTCCAGGGACGACGACTCCACCACCTCCCCGGGCAGCCCATTCCAATGACGAATGACTCGCTCAGTGAAGAACTTTCTCCTCACCTCGAGTCTAAACCTCCTCTGGCACAGCTTGAGACTGTGTCCCCTTGTTCTGGTGCTGGTTGCCTGGGAGAAGAGACCAACCCCCTCCTGTCCACAACCACCCTTCAGGTAGTTGTAGAGGGCAATGAGGTCACCCCTGATCCTTCTCTTCTCCAGGCTAAACAGCCCCAGCTCCCTCAGCCTCTCCTCATAGGGCTTGTGCTCAAGGCCTCTCACCAGCCTTTTTGCCCTTCTCTGGACACGTTCAAGTGTCTCGATGTCCTTAAACTGAGGGGCCCAGAACTGGACACAGTACTCAAGTTGTGGCCTAACCAATGCAGAGTACAGGGGCACAATGACCTCCCCTGCTCCTGCTGGCCACACTATTCCTAATACAGGCCAGGATGCCATTGGCCTTCTTGGCCACCTGGGCACACTGCTGGCTCATGTTTAGGCGGGTGTCAATCAGCACCCCCAGGTCCCTCTCTGTTTGGCAGCTCTGTAATGTGCAGTCTCTGAGGTGCTTTTACTCTGGAGATGTGTAACAGTCTTAAATGTTCAGGTTAAAAATGAAGTAGAAGCAAGATGAAAGAAATATAAAAAGGAGCAACCATCTTCTTAGGAATGGGATTTGTGCCTAGAGCAAGGTGCCTCTGCTCAAACAGCTTGGGAACCTGAGTGTTAGCTCTGTATACTAGGAATAGCATTGCTGAGGTCAGGGAATCTGGATAAATCTTCTGTCAGTGCAAGGACAGAGGGCTCTAGAATACTTTCAATGGAAGAAGGGAGAAATTCCAGCCTCTTAATCACTGCTTGACCTTTGTACTATATTTCAGAGGCCTCAGAAACAACAGAGCCACAGCAGAAGACATTGCTCAATATTACCAACACTATGTGATGAAGAAAGGACTGCAGAAGAATTTCAAATGTGGAACTGTTGTGACCTCTGTGAGGAAAGTGAGTGCAGAGAACGTGTCCAACCATGAACAGAAAGACCTGCAGGTCAACAGTGACTCACTCTGGAACCTCAATGAGAAAAGTGCAGAGGTCTTCCAAGTAGATGGGTTTTTCAAAACTGTGAAAGGTGACAAAGAGCCCTTTTCCATCTATGCAGAGAGCGTGGTCTTAGCTACAGGAACATATGACAATCCTACCTGGCTTGGAGTGAAGGGAGAGAACCTTTCCTATGTCCATCACCAGTTGTCTGCCCTAGAGGAAGCAGTGAAGAACAATTGCATTGGCATCACATCAGATCCAGTCTTGATTGTAGGTGCTGGTCTGACAGCTGCTGATGCAATCCTCTTTGCTCACCATTGCAATATTCCTGTAATCCATGTTTTTCGGAGGAGAGTCAGTGATCCAGGTCTCATTTTTAACCAGCTCCCCAAAATGATGTACCCTGAGTACCACAAGGTCCATCAGATGATGAAAGAACAAACAGCTGCTTGTGCTGGGCCCTATGAGTGTTATGTTAGCCTTCCTGAGCATCACGTGCTATCCTTTGGCAAGGACAAGAAATGTATCTTTCAGGACAAGAATGGCTGCCAGAAAGTTTATAAGATTTCCATGGCTCTTGTTCTAACTGGCTCAAACCCCAACCTCTCCTTTCTGCCAAATAATGGCATTGACTTGGCAATGGACAATGGCCAACCAGTCAATCCAAAGAGGAATCCTATAGATGTTGACCCATTTACCTATGAGTGCACTCAGGAGAAAGGGCTCTATGCTCTGGGACCTCTGGCTGGAGACAACTTTGTGCGCTTTGTCCAGGGAGGGGCTCTGGCTGTTGCCAGCTCTCTGTTAAAGAAAGCAAACAAAAATCCCCCTAACAACAAATCCTGTGCTGTCTGAATGGGTTACTGCTGTGTTTGTAGAGAAACAAGTCCTCAGATTTGTACATCCTCAAATGTAAAGCCCACTCCTCCTATTCTCCAAGGTTCCACAGGGAGTTACTAAGTTACTGAGTTGAGGAGATTAGAACACCAAAACACAAGGTGGATTTCACAGATGGCAGTAGCTTCAGTCCCTGGGCATTCATCCCCTTTCCTGCATAGCTGAGGGGGCTTTGAATCTTGTCTGGAGAAGTAAGGAGCAAGAGAGAGAGAGCACTTGTGTGACACCTTCCAGGCTGCTGAAAATTGAATTGAGGAACAATCAATGTTAATTATTTTCAAGGCTGACAAACCTGTGTCTGCCAGTGCCTTCACAGTGAAACACAGTGAGTGACATGGGTTGCTTTGCCCCTGGGGCTCAGCTGTGTGCTCTTGAGCAGAAATCACTGAAAGATGGGCCCTCTCTGGCCCATGAAGTGGTGACACTGCGAGTAAACTGACACAGAAACAGTCAAAACTCTATTGTCTCACTGACACCAGCAAGAAGTAATGTGCAATATCACAGGAATCTCTTGATTTAAAAAATCTCCTTCTTGAGAAGGAATGGTTCTGATTTACAAACCCTTGGTTTGCCCTCCTGCAGCTTTCTACTTCCTAACTCCTAAAATTGCAATAGCCAAATTCTTGGCAGCTACTGCAGAGAGAGGAACTCATGGGGAGCTACTGGTCTGCCTTGTAACTGCCCCAGTACTGCATGGAGCTTCTGCTGCACAGACAATTTCAGGAAGATGCAATATTATGTACTGAATTGCTAATGGAATGAGATTTTTGCCTTTTATTTTTATAAGAATACTCTTTGTGTACAGGGGAAACTGGCACAGTCACTTTTGATATTTCTATGCTATGTATTGCAATTCCCTTTTTATACTGGTTTTGTAAAAGATTTTTAATGGCAAAGTGTTTAGTGACAGGCTTTCAGTCAGCGCTCTGTGCGAGCTGGGGTGGGTGGGAATGATACCTTCTGTCACCAACAACATTCTCAGCAGAGCCTTCCATCCCTCTCAGGAAAAAAATAAATAGTCCTAGCTAATCTTACTGGATGTAAAGACAGACTTTGCTCCCTGTGCTGCACTGAGCCTGTCTGTACAAGGTGCTGTACCTGTCTTTGGAAAGCTGAGTATGTGCAGGTGGGCTCTTTGTGAACAAGCCTCCCTCACGGTGAGGTGTGTAAGGAGCTTCTCTGTGGTGTTGCTCAGTCACACTTGACTATTTTTGCCACTGACTATTCTTGTATGAAATTTTCCAGTAAAGTGATTTCAGAATTAGCCTGTTTGTGTTCTTTTTTTTTTCAGCTCTGACTTTGGCCCAGACCCTGCTTTGGCAGTGTCTGTCTCTTGTGATGTTAAACCACAATAGGACACCAAGGTGTTTGCCGAGCTTGTTCTTGGCTAGGGGATGTTTGATGTCTTTTGTTTTCCTTACTGTCATCTTGTCTGGAAAATCCCAAATCAGGGCCTAGTCCAGTAGGTCAACAAAGCCACTTAGATTAGAAGGGACATTTGAAGGTCTCTGATCCAACCCCACTAACTCTGGTCATGCTTAGATGTAAGACCTGGTTACTCATAGCTTTGTTGGGAAAAGGTTTGAGTATGTCCCAGGATGGAGACTGCTCTGTCAACATTTGATTGCCCCATTCAGCATTTGACCACCTTTAGTAACTCTGGAGTATTATGTAGTTGAAGTATCCCTGTTGCAGTTTATTTTCACTCTACAGCTCTGAGAAGGGTCTGGCTCACTCTGTTAAAACACTAATCCTTGCTCTTCTCTGAAGGCTGAGTCTGGAGGGCCCTCAGGCTTTTGTGGGCTCAGAATTGTGACATGGATGGGTTTCTGGTCTGTGGAATTGCTCCCTGCTGCCTCCAGGGCTGTCTTTGGCAGCATTGCTATAAACAAGGTGGTGGCTGTTCCCCTGAATCTGTTATCTTGGCAAAATTGGAATTCTTGAGTATGGATACTGTAGTTCTACATCATCTAACATGGTTTTGGGACTCCCCAGGAGGGAGCTGCTACTTCTTTCACCTTGCCTTATGCTCCTCTTAAGAGCTTAATTCCCAAGCAGAGCAGGATTGTTCCTCTCCTGCAGCTGACCTTTGCTAGAAAGAAAAATAATTGGTGATTGATGTTCATCTTACTAAAAATACTCTGTTTGGCTAGATCTCAAATTCCCACATCAAAAGCAAGTGAAGTGGAGAACAAAAGCCAAAGGGTATCTTAAAAACACAGGGGCATTGAAGTGTGCTGGGAATAAGGGCAAAGGGTGGGTGTCAAGTGCAATGCTTTTGTTATTACTGAGATCAAAGTCACAGTGTTCACGCCAATCGTTCCTCTTTCCTATATTGCCTCATGCTGATCTAATTTGCCCTGCACTGGGGAGCTTCTAACTAGAACGGCAGCCTGTGGAGCACAGGTGCCTATGCTCTTAGTAGCCCAAGAGGGATGAGCTGGTTGTCTGCCCTGTGCAGGACTGGAAGGGGAAGTGTTTTTCACAACTGATGCTTAGAAAATATCCTACCTTCTGCCCTGAGGGCACGTCAAAGCAGAGCATCTCAATAATGGGGGTGGTGGTTTACTCACTGTGTCCTCAGGGCAAGGCTGCATGGTGCTAATCCAGGTTGTCATTCAGTGCTCTGTATCCAGGGAGGCAAATCTGCATTATTCCAAAACATTCAGCAGACTCTCATCCCATGTGGGATTCACCCATGCAGCATAACCTTGACCTATAGCATGTGATGGGACCGGGAGACAAAAGAGTTTTCTCCTGGTCCTTCTGCGCATCACACAGCACTGGGGGGAGCGATGCAGTTGGTCAGGTGAGATACTCAGCACTTTTCCTACCATGTCTTTTGCTGCCTGTGGGGCCCAGCCAGCTTACCTTGGTGAGTTAACTGGCTGTTAAAAATCTGCAAGCACTCTGCATCATTTCTCTATGCCCTGTGAATCCTTTGATGTCTTTTCTATGCTGTTCAGTTGGAACATCCTGCAGCCATGGTGACCAGAGCAGGTCACTCTGGGAAGCCTCAAGAAAAAACCTGTTCTGCTCAATTTGGATAGAGGAGATTGACTTTTATTCGGAGCTCTGGCTGCTGCTAAGCGGTGATGTTTGTTACTCCTCAACAAGGGCTTCACGTCAGGCTTTCATTCTGTGTCCTCCAGGGCTTCCCATCCTCCTCTGGTTTCTTCCAAACAGTCCCCACTTTGTGTCTTTACAGAACAAGCTTTTAAGATGCTCTGGCACTTGCCAGGATCAGTGGAAAATTATGCCCCCAGAACAGAAACGAGGGTTTGAAGTTTACCAGCAAGACAAAAGGGAGAATTGTGGTTTCTGACTTTATTGTGCTAAGGAGTCCTTGCAGTCAGGGCCGGTGTGTTTTAAGCAAACATGCTTGTGGGTGTGGCAGAACTGACTGTACAAGTCTAAACTCAGGGACCTTTTATTGTGCAATTCAGGTACAACCTTCCTGCTCCTACTTTTTGCTTTGATGAAGGGCTTACAAGATGTCAGAGCATGTTTGTTGTGAGCTTTGCTTCTGGAACAGAAAAAAAGAGTGCCCTCTTTTTAAAAAGAGCCATCTTTTACATACCATCTAGATTGAAATGATTGCAGCAACATAGCCTTGAGAATCCCTTCCTGGCCACACTTCTGTCTTTGAGCACAGAACTCAGCCCAGCCATGTCTTGGGCAGACCGCTCTGTGTTCAGCTCTACAGAGCATAACAATCTATTGCAAGTCTGATGATTGCCCAAGGCTTAACTTTATGAGGACCCTTGGGGAGCTGTCAGATTCACAGTATCACAGTATTACCAAGGTTGAAAGAGTCCTCGAAGATCATAGAGTCCGACCTGTAACCACAAACCTCACGACTAGACCATGGCACCAAGTGTGTTGCAGACCGTGGTGGCTTAAATTAACCTGCCTTATGTGTGAAATGCAGCTATCAGTGGGCAGCTCCTGGGGTTGGGCTAAGCTAAGAAAAGACTGAAAGGGGATCTTCTCAATGCTGATCAATAGCTAAAGGGCAAGGCCTGAGACAAGAGGATGGGGCCAGACTCTTTTCAGTGGTGCCCAGTAACAGGGCAAGGGGAAACAGGCACAAACTGGAGTCCAGGAGGCTCCATATGAACATGAGGACAAACTTCTTTGGTGTGAGGGTGCCAGAGCCCTGGAGCAGGCTGCCTGGAGAAGTTGTGCAGTTTACTTTTATGGAGAAATTCCAAACCTGCCTGGACATTGCAGTCCTGAGGGCAACCTGCTGTGGGTGTCCCTGCTTTATCAGGAATGTTGGACCCGATGATCTCCAGAGGTCCCTTCCAACCCCTACCGTTCTGGGATCCTGTGATTATATAAGTAAGTGTAACTGGGGGCACTTGGTGTGGCTGGACAGTGCAGGAGGTCTTCTAGCAGAAGAGGTTTCAAGCTAGAACCAAGCCTGGTGAACTCCTGGGAAAAAACCCATCTGGCTACCAAGGCTCTGAAGCAAGCCGTGAGAGTTGAAGCAAGCTCCTGGCTAGAGAATGGCTGAATGGGGAGTAGGAATTTGGAAGAATATTGAAAGGGTTATCAGACATTGGAATGACTTGCTCAGGGCAGTGGTGGAGTCCCCATCTCTGGAGGTCTTAAATAGTTGTGTAGTCCTACTGCCTAGGGACATGGTTTAGTTGAGGACTTGTCTGTGTTAGGCTAATGATTGGACTTATGATCTTAAAGGTGATCTTAATGATGATCTTAAAGGTCTTTTCCAATGTAGGCAATTCTGTAAATCGTGATCCTGTGAAAAGGAAGCACAAATTGTGTTGCTGTTGTTGGCTGCATACTGCCTTCTGCTAGAGCCTGGGAAGCTGCCCAGGAAGTTTCCTTTGCAGCCCTTGGGGACCAAGCCCTGAGAACCAGGACAAGACCTGTATCCTATGCTGTACAGCTCAGAGACAGAAAGATTCTGCCCCAGCATGGGAAGGAAAGTGTCTGACGGCATTCCTGCCTGTGGCTGTATGAATGTGTCCTTCTAATCCCTGTGGACACCCACAGCACAAAGCTTGGTTCAGAGAAGCAGGACCTACTAAAGTATCAACTCAAGGGAGCCTGTCGGAGGAGAGGCAGAGCGGGCAGCTCTCACAAACTTCCTGTGAAGGAAGCAGAATGGATTTTGTTTTACAGGCCAAGTTTTGCTGGTTGCATTCATTTCTTGGAAGTAGTGTTGACAATTCTGCTTGATTTTATGGTTAGACCACAGCAAGTTGGAACCGAGGGAAAAGAGGGAATCCTGAGGCAACACGAACGGCCGGACAGTGTGGCTCTGCTCCATAACCAGTATCACTGCCAGCTGGGAAACCTGGTCTGCAAGGTGAAAACCACTATTTATTTAAGATATTTACCCTGCAGGTGAATTTCCACATCCCAGTCTCACTGGAAGTGAAGGGACTGATGAAATAACTGCAGGAACCACCTTTGTGAACTGGGACGCAGCTCCAAAATGCTGTGGTCCCCACACAGCTGGGTTGAGTGTTTGATGACAGCTCAGCTATCTCCAGGGGTAAATGGAGCTGGTTTGGCCTTGTGGTTAGACAAGGCCAGGGCAGAGGAGGTTTGCTGGGTGAAACAGCAGCTCAGTGCCAGCCAGGGATAGCATGAGTTCATCAGGGGCCAAGCAGGCAAGGTTACTGTTGCTGACCAACTGCAGGTCTGAGGTTATCATACTGGCTAAGTTCCCAAATCTGAGTTATGCTTTTATATGCCACAGAACCTTTTGCCAGAGAGGCAAACTTTTACCAGAGGACACGCAAAGGGCAAATTATTCCTTTAATGGCAAAGAAATAGAAAACCAGGAGAGCAGTGCTTTTTTTTTCTAATGAGACCACAGACACATTTGGAGGCCTCAAATATTCATCCCTTTTGAGAGCTGGCCCAGAGGAGCAAACCTCATTTGCAGCTTGGCACCAATACCCACGTTATCCAGTGTTACTGTAACTGGGAGTCAGCAGAAGGCTCAGGGACTCAGAGGGCTTCCAGAGATAATAAACTGACTGATAGTTCTCTCAGCTGAAAAAGCCAGGGAATTTGCATGTCAGAAAAAAATGTCCTCCTTTTATTCTGACTTTTCAGTTTAAATATTTAGCAAAACTGAGTAGCAGGATGATGAATGTGGATGCTCCAGAGGCTGCAGTGCTGGGAGCAGCATGGGATGTGCTGAGTTCAACCCAGCCTTCTCAGGGCATACTGCTCAGGAACCAAAGGGGTACACTGGCTGTATGGCCTTGTCCAGCCAAGCAGAAAGGAGTACAGCTGGTGGACATCATGATGTGAAGGAGTGAGAGGTTTTCCTTTCCAAGCTGCAAGAGCAGCTGCAAAAAATAAGATGGTCTTACTGCACAAAATTAACTTGGCAGTGCCATTTCTAAGCAAATTTGACCTGGTTTATGCTATGTGAATCCCTTGTGCTGTGCAGCTGAATTTTCTTCTTTTCTTCTTCTAATGTTTGCTGGGATGCCAGTGTTGGATTTACTGTTGTATCAAACTGCACCCTGGGAAAGAAGTAGCGCAGATGATGCTGACATGTCCTGGCTTGGGGCTACAGGGATCTGATGCTTTGCAAGTGGGTTATGCTGTGGGCTTGCTCCCACGAGGGTGGTGGGTGGCAGCTCTGCCCAGAGCTGGCAGCCATCCACAGGTCTGGGTGCTCTGTGGAAGGGAGAGGTTTGGGACAGTCTGACCTTTTGAGTGGAAAATGCAACGAGAGGGAAACTGGAGATAGAGGGCATCCACGCCCCAGCAGTTTTCCTGCAGCTGGATGGGAAGGATGGTCTTGGCATGGCTAGGAAGAGCCTGTCCTGAGCACTGCAGTGGGAGCACCAATTCCAAGCTCAGATGTTGCAATCAAAGTTTTCCCTGAGCTTTTTCCAGGACCTGTTTGCCACACTCCCTTTCACAGGGGTTCTGAAAGAGTTTTCCTGTAACCACTGTACTTGTCACAGCGTCGCTGGCAGCTGCCCAGGGAAGAAAGGTAATTAATGTGTAGTAAGACCCGTGAGCAGTGAGGGAAGGGTGGTGTTGTATATGAATGAATTACACGTGATGGACACTGCCTGAAGTAATGTATTCACAAAACCCACATCTCATCCCCCATAGTGCACTTGCAAAGAGTGTTTAAGCAGAAGAGATTTCACAGGAGCAGGAACATCTGGCAGCATTTTTGCTGGCTGGAGTGAAAATAGGATGGCTCAAGGCAGCGCGTTACAGCAGGCAGCATGCAGCCTCTGCCATAGATTGACCTGATCTGCTGTGCAATAGTAAGAAGGTTTTCTCCCCTGAAAATCTAAGCTTTAAAATCCTCCTTCTGTTTTATGTAGAGCTGCAAGCAAGGCCTTTGGAATTTTTTTGTTAGAGACAGAAACCAGTGTTTGATTGGGGATTTACAGCAGAGCCTCAGTCACAGCACCCTGCCATTGCAGTTAATGTTGGAACCATGGGATTTTTTAGGGTGGATTTTTGGCTCCTTTTTTTTGGCTAGCACCTCCATCCCAAGGCTAAGGATTTGTGTTTCACCAGAACATTCTTCCTCCCTCCCCCCTTCATAATTCAGGTTTTGGTTAACTGGTGTTTGTAAGAAGTGAAGAAAACCAAACCCTCCTGGGCAATGCTGCAGAGGTGAGCAGCAAGCCCTTATACCATGTAGTAGTTAAGATCACTGTCACCCTGAGGCTGATATAAGTTCATATTCCTCAAAATATAAATATTTATACAAATATGCTTCAGGAAGATGGGGAAGTGTCTGAGAAAAAGCTAAAGTTATGTAAACAAATGTTATCTGTCTGATGTAACCCTCCAAATACCTCATTCATTGAGTCATCTGGATATGACATAACAGGAGAGCTGGCCAAGTGCAGTGTTCTCACCCTGCAACAAAGGAAAGCAAATCAAAGGGAGGTAGAATTGCCTGTTCCCAGGCTGCCTGTCCCCTCTGACCTTCCTCATACTCTTTCCACCACAAGGCTTTCCCCCCTTCTTTTAAACCACGTAATGGATACTCCATCCATGTGCTGGGAAACAGCTAGCTTCAGGGGAAGTGATGTGGCTGCACTGGAGCAGGTCCCAGTAGCCAGTGGAGCATGCACCACTTTCCCAGCATTAGGTGAGGAAATTTAAGGGGCTTTGGAAGCAATCCCACAGCTGAAACAATAAAGTCCTGCTCTTGGCTGAATATCATTATGCACAAACCATCTTTGCCCAGTACTTCACGTGAGCAGTCCCAACAGACTTTGAATACTGCCCTGACAAGAGAAGGGAAATGCCTGGGATAAAAGGGCTCATTCTGCTAGGGGGTGAATGGCTAAGCCCCAAAGTCTCACTCTTTCCAAGGCTAAAAGGTCCTAACAGCCCCTGCTTGGTGCAGGAACTCATACTAAGGATTTTCCACATGGAAGTGTGACTTCCATATCCTCTGATTCCCCAAGACACTCATGTTTGTCAGGATGATATTTCATGGATCATTTACTACTTTGAAATTGATGTGACATGGAAAAAGCTCAGTGAGAAGGATTGTGACTGATGATGTGTATTGAAGTGAGCACAGGGAAGAGGTGAATGGCAATATTGCTGTTCTGATGTTCACTGCTGCTTCCAGAGACAAGACCACCAAGGAAATCTTGGTCCTCAAAGACCAGGGCTAGTCCAAGGCAGCAGATTATGGGATGGATGCTTCAGGCTCTGTAACATGTCTCTTCTATCTTATGATGTAGCATCAGGCTCTTTGCTGATGGAAATTCAGCGCAGTTTGTGTTTGAGCTCAGAGTGTAGCTGTTTATGCATGGAGATGTGGTTTGCTTGGTATGGTTACCTCATGCTGTCAGTCTTTAATTCAATGCATTCAGAGCAGGCTGCCTAAACAGATCACAGGGGACCCAAGAGCCTTGATTTCTCCATGTAATTTCTCAGCTTGCATCCTTTGATTTCTCCCCAGATCCCACAAGGAATCTGGGCTCTTGTCCTCAGCTGTCATTTATGACAGTTTTGAGTCCCTATCAAGCAATTCCTTTCACCATCCATGCAGATAGCTCTGGTCTCTAGAGGCACTTGATCATGCCTCAAAACTGCTGCTTGTTTTATTCCTCAGTAAACAGTTCACCCAGGAAATCTGACTGCCAGACAAATTTGGCTACATAATCCATACAGTGGCTACAGGTAGGCAGTGACCCTGTCTGCAGGAAGGATTTGACATGGACGGTGCCTAGTTCAGTTGTCCAGAGCAGGGAGCAAATGAAAGGTTTTAACAGGACAGCAAGGGTGTAGAAAGCCAGAAGGAGACAAGCTTATAGAAAATGAACTATCTGAGGAAAAATTCTTGGAGTTGGTCTGGAAGATCTGAAGGTGGTGGTGTGCAGCATGGTGGTGTGCCCAGCTCTGCAGCCACTGATGGCTTTTTGGGGATGCTTCCACGTGCAGCACTGCTGGCACTGAGACAGACACTAGCTGGACATGGGCTGTGTGCCTCAGGCTGTCCTTTAGATGAGTGGAGGAGTGAGATTATTGCAGGGAGTTGGTAAAGGATTGCTTTTTATTTAAAGCAGACATTTTCTAGGCATGTTTGAATGCTCTTCACCAGCCCCATGCAGCCCTGGGATGAAGAGGCCAAGCTGGACTCTTCTGGGTTTTCAGAAGGACTGGTACCCTCTGCTGGGTTTTTCAGGAGATACTTTGCTGTTCTTCACTATCATGTGAAGATAGTGTGCTCAAGCTGGTGTGTTCAAACCAGCCTTCATGGGAGCCACAGGTGATGCCTTTTTCTTTACAGCTCTTCTGTTTTCAGCTAGCATAACCTGAAGGGGTCACACCAATAGCCCCAGCAGCACGGGGCTCAGTTGAGCATCCCCATGCTGATTGAGGAAGTACAATGTTGGATTTATCTATCACAGCCTGCTCAGCCAGGGTGGGACCACTAAGCCTAGCTTACCTCCTATCATGGCTGCAAACCTAAACACTCACCAGTGCAAGCTGCTGCTTGCATTTCAGTAAATATGAAAGGAAAGCACTGTTTGTTTGTTGAAGGAACAGCCACAAGCAAGGCCTCCTGTCAGTATCTAATCTGGCTGTCGGAGGAGGAGGGCACTACCCATACTTCTAGACATTCTGTGGTTGATACTGGGCCAGGCTGTTACATAAGTGTGTTGTGAGCTGTGTTTATAATGTTGGCATGTGAACTATCACGAGGGATCAAGCATGGGCAGCAAGTCATTCAGGAGGAGGATGAATGCATGATGGTGTTATGTTGTCATAACTCCATCCCAGAAAACCTCTTCTTAGCTTAGAGACATATGGGACTATTCTGTTAGCCAGACTTTCATATTCTCCATCTAGTGCTTTTCTGCAGCCTGCGAGGGCAGGTGAGCATTGGTGTCTGTGACTGGGGGTGCAGGAGACAGTTTTGCTGTGGGAGACAACATGATTGCCAGTGTGCAGCTTGCTGCCACGACACAATCTGAATAAGAGCCATAAACTAGGGCTGGGGGAGGGTATGGGTTAGCATCCAGCAACGCCCAGATGGCTGTTTCCCAAAATCCCAGGTGGCTACCCGCAGGGACTTTGTCTCCAGCCACTTCAGGACTGTGACATGGGACAAGTTGTAATTCCAGCCAAATGACTCTGGCACTTGCTGATAATTTATCTCCCTGATCCCTGAATTTCCTAGCAACGAGATTAGTCCCAGCAATACATGGTTGGCACAGCCATGCCAGCCTGGATGGCCTTGCTCAGGGGCCCCACAGGCACTCGGGTGCTGTTCACAAGGCTCTGTGCTTCACCAGTCCAGCTCCACCTCTCCTCAGGCTGGCATCCCTGGTGTCCTTTTGCCTACTGGCTCCTTGGGACCAAACTGTGCCCACGCCACTCAGACGAGGTTGTTCAGAGACCCACATCTTCCTGCTGTAGTCAAAGACTTCATGCAGTTGATGTTTGCAGTAGGACATGAAGGGAGTGCCCTGTAATGCTATAAACCAAACAGCTCTGGGCTTATTTTTAGGCTTTGTTACAGGTTTGTGACTAATACTAGAAATGCTTCACAGCCATAAAGAGTGTACAGCAGGACAGGAGCACTGCAAGGAGAATCTGTCTGCTGGAGCTGGAATGGTTTTCAAGCCTGTGATGGCCTTCTGGAATCACTTGCCATAATCCTGGAGGCAAAGGTGAAGCAGTAAATCTGCTGTGACTCAGAATGTGCACCTGGTAGAGAAACCATCAGACACACTATTGCAAGGCATCAGATTTATTCTGGAGACAGCAGGTGAGGTGCCTTGGAGCAATTCCCCTACAAGTGCCCAGAAATGAAGGGAACCCAAATAAGAATCTGCAACAACCCATGGATGAAACTCCTGAGCACTGTTTCTCTGCCTGGAAGACACCCAGAAATCCAGCTATTTATCTAGCTGCAATCTCACCTTTCTGTATTCCTGCAGCGATGCACATAGGCTTTATTCTGCTATTCAATGCAGCCACTCTTCCCAAATCTTCCCAAAGGGACACCTGAAGAAAACTGATGATTGATCTGGTGGCTGACAGCCTCGTGTCCTGGGACCTGACATCCCACATGATGCTTGTGCTTCCTGGATGCCCATCATGAAAAATGGCTTTCTACCATTTGAGGGCTGGTGCTGAGGAACCCCAGAAAGAAACCTCTCCTTTTGAGCCACAGCTTTCTGCAACAAACTCAGAGAACCTGGGTGGCCTGGGAGTCCTTCACATAGTTTCATTTATCCACTTCTCCCATTTTCATGTGCTAAGTGATTAGCTTAATAATTTTGCCAATGTACCTCATACATTGTCTCCTTCTGAAAAATATAGGCCACAGGGTGCACCTAGAAATTAAGAATGAAGGCATTATTGGATATACAGCACAACAGGTCTTTTACCACTTGGATTTGTGATTAACTTTGGATATTTTGTCCATATTTTTCCAGAAGTTGCAAAGTTGGAGTTTACCTGGAGTTTAATTGCCACCATGTGTCCTGCTATCTGAAATCACTAAGTAGCAGAGGCAGGGTAAACCCCTTTGGATGCCCACTGCTGGTGCTAGAAGAGGGGTTTCTCTGGAATTCCATGCCTGAGAATCCCCCAAAGATGCTGTTTGTCACAGAACTGAGTGCTCTGCACATTGACCTGGCAGCAGAAGCAGGGAGCCTGGGGTTTGCCAGGGTGTTTGCACAGAAACAATGTGGAGCGCTCCATCCCGATAGTTTGGACACTGTGTTATGTAATTATCTGGTTATGGACTGTACAGACATGTCTCCAGGGAGATGGCAAGCTGTCTTGCCAGTCCTGAAGCACCAGTCTGGACTTGCATAGGATGGTAAAGCTGTCAGGACAGGTTTTGCCATGGAAGAGCTTTGAGTTCTGAAAGTATAATTCAAGCCCCAGTTCAGAGGTTAAGGCCTGGGTGCGTGTGACTCGGGTGCAGCTGGTGGTAGAAAGGTCAGAGCTGGGCTCTTTCAAAAGGAGATGGCCTCAAATTGTGCCACAGGGAGGATTAGGCTGGGTATTAGGAATAATGTCTCTACTGAAAGAGTGGTCAGGCATTGGAACAGGCTGAGGGGGTGGAGTCACTGTCCCTGGAAGTGGTCAAGAAACGTGTGGCCATGGCACTTTGAGACATGGTTTAGTGGCCATGGTGATGTTAGGCTGATGGCTGGACTCAGTGATCTTAGAGGTCTTGTGCAACCAAAACTATTCTATGTTTCTCTGCTTCCTTCATTTCAGTAAAGAGATGGGGTGGGATGGGGAAAGATGGACAGATGCCTGGGTGTGCCGAGGTGTCACACAGAGCCTTTGTGCAAGCAGGGCAGCACCCAGACAGGGATGGCCAACTGGATGTCCCAGAGTTGTTCAGGGGTCCCAGAGTTGTTCATAAGCTTGCACCGATTCTGTGAGCAGCTGTGGGGTCTATACTTCCAAGGAGGAAGAAGACAATTTGAAAAATGTTGACATCAGTATTTCATGTGGGAAAGGCAAAGCTGGGCTGCAAGGTCTGGTGGAAGACAGAGTTTCTGCCTTCCCTGCCGGCTCCACAGCAGCACAGCTCCATCTCCTGACTGCAAAGCTCAGCAGCACCTAGACGAACAGTCTGCTAAGCTTGCTTCGAGACAGGTCCAGTTCTGTAGAGTCAAGGTCCCTTAAAACATGAAGGAACACCTGTGGGGATGGGATAGAGTAAGACATCCCATAACCATCATTATTTCAGGTTCTCTGCATGGGCCAGTACAACTTTCCCTACCTCAAACCATCTTCTCTAAGTCTCATTTAAGCCGAATCTCTTTCATAGAGTGAGGGCTGCTGCCTGAGGTGGGCAGGGTCATCTGCTAGTAGCACCTTGGGCAGGGTCAGCTGCTGGTAGTACCTTGGTACAATGAGTTCCTGACCTCGGCTGCAGTGTGCCACGCCACCGACCTCTGCTGCCATCCCATGTCCCAGGGCTCTGCAGGGACAGTGGCAGCACAGGTACCATGCAAACATCCTTTGTGCCCAAAGCACTGATGCATCCACATGTCCATGTGTGATGCTCTGACCTTTTAGCCTCATGAGGTGGGTTTGAAATCTTGATTGTCCATCTCCCTCAACAGCACATAGCTTAGATTATCTTCAGAAATACGGTGGTTTTGCTAGTGCAAGGGCTTGACCAGCCCTGCTTTGGTTCCCAAGCAGCTTCAATGCACCACCTTGGCTCTGGAAAGCTTGGATGAGAGTCAGTCCTTTGAAGACAAGATTAGTTTCTTGCACTGCAGACAATGTGGACAGCTCCACCCCCAGATGCAGCATTTGGTTAGGAAACTGGATTTGTGCTGGACTCTGAGAAGTGTTTAAAGGGTGGCTACAAGGCAGATAGAGAGTCCCTTTTTACAAGGAGTTACATGAAGAAGATGAAGGTTGATGAGTACAAGTTGCTCCTGGGAGATTCTGATTAGACACATGAGGGAAATGTTTCACAGCAAAGACAAACAGCCATTGGACTAATTTCCCCAGAGAAGTGGTGGAGTCCCCAACATGGTACTCTTTCAGTATTCATCTGGAGAGGGTGCTGGGCCATCTTGTCCAAACTGTGCTTTTGCTGAGCAAGGTTGGATCAGATGATCCTTGAGGTCCTTTCCAAACCAGGATGCTATGATTCTGTGATTCTGATGTTAAGCTCACAAAACAGAGGGCTAGAAAGGTGGGCATCAATAGTGGGTGGAGACACAAATCTCATGTTCTCATCAGTCGTGCTGCTTTACCTTCATTACCCCATGAAGCCCAGCTGGGGAAATGGTCTGAAATGGCCCAGACTGTACTTGTGAGAGGACCTGCTTCAGGCGAGGGGACATGGGCTGTCAGGGAGCTCCAGCTCAGGACATGAAGCCCCAGGTGTCGCAAACAGCTGAAAGGCGTGTCAGAGCCTTGCAGGACCCTGATCTCCAGAGCACCGTTGGTGCTGGGCCCATGGAGGCTTTTGCTTGCTGTGAGAAGAGAAATGACCAGAAAAACATGCTTTTCCACAAGCCTCCTTGCAGCCTCAGCATCAGGCACTAGATGTCCTTGCATGCCGTGCTGCAGGCAGGCAGCCTTCCAGTGCCTCACAGGCTGCAGTGTGACACTCCCACGGGATGCTGGTAGCCCTTTCCCAGCTCTGGTTTTGCAAGATGAAGGCTGCTTTGTGGGGGAAAGGCTCTTGTTTCTCTGCTCACCTTCATGCTTCCCTGGGGATGCCAGGTGCCTTGCTCTGGGGGGACATTTTTGGTGAGATCCCGGTGAGCTCTCATCTGTGCATCCCAGCACCTGCAGCTTGAAGCCACTTAATGGTGACCCCATTAAATTCTTTCAAGCAGCCCTTTGTGGTGGGAAATCAATAGCTGCTTTGCAGGCCTGTTGTTGTCTCGGTGAAACCCATTAAATTACATGAGTTTGATCCTAAAGTGGCAAACACAGCAGCATTTGGAGATAACTCCACAGCCAGGAAACCAAATAATGTGCTCATGAAGTGGCTTTGGTGGATTTTTTGGGGTGTGCCCAGCCACGAGCAGGCCTGGAGAAATGGAAGCTGTCACTCACCCAAACTCTTGGTGAATAATTGCTGGAGAGGTGCAAGATATGTATAATTTCCCCACAGCAAATAAGGACAACTTAAGTGTTGTGGGTGAAATGAATGTGCCTGGTGCTGGAGCAGTAAGGACTGGCCTTGAGTGTGTTACTAAATTGATGCTTCCAGAGACCCAGGAGCCCACTGGAAGGAAGCAGGGATACTTGTGGATTCATGGAAACCCAGTAGAACCCTGGGGTCTGCTGGGGTTCTAGTTACTCCCTCCCAGTTTTGTATCATCAGCAAATTTGCTGAAAGTCCACTCCATCCCTTCATCCAGGTCAGTGATGAAGATGTTGAACAAGACTGGACCCAGTCTTGTTCCCCGGGGGAACACCACTAGCCACTGACCTGTCCAGGTCCTCATTTATGGTGTGTGCTTGTGGCAATACCTCCTCACCCCGGGCATCCCAAGTAGGAGCACGTCCACCTGGGTAGGTAACTACACCAACAAGCCCTGGAGCTACACGGAACTTCTGGTCCTGAGTGTCCACAGAGTGGGTCAGGTGCCACCTGGCAGCTGCGTGAGGGGTCCCTGAGCGCAGCACAGTGTGCCAGGCTCCTCTGGCATTTTCCACATCCGAGTTTTCTTCTGGCCCCCACAGAGCAGGTCAGGGTTGCTCTCACCCTCAGGCTCCAGTGTGGTGCTGGGGTTGTGTAAAGCAAGCCTGGCTTGTAGGTTCAAGTCTCTCTCAGCACAGGTTTTGTGCCAAAATTTCTCCTGTCCTGTAGCTTCTTCTTGCTTTGAGGACAGAGAGCAATGCTGGATGCAAAAAGACACACAGTCAGTGTGCCCTTCTGAACAGCCTCCTGGTGTTTAGCCACGGGCCAAACATGTTCGAGAATAAGCAAGGTTTCTTTTCTATTCCTTTGAAGTGAACATCCCCTCAGGCAGCTCTCAGGCAATGTCCTATCCATGCCCTGGCTGTGCCCAGAGACCCTGCCCAGGCTCTGGCCAGAAGGGCTTCACCATTGTGCCTCTGTGGGGTACCGCAGAGGGAGTCCATCTTACATTGACAGCTGCTTTACTGGGGAAATCTTCTTGTCCTCCCGCAAATGTGATCAGAGGTGGGATCTGCTGGGCAAAGGAAGGTCACAGATGATGAGAGGTCTCGAGCACAAGCCCTGTGAGGAGAGGCTGAGGGAGCTGGGCTTGCTTAGCCTGCAGAAGAGGAGGATCAGGGGAGACCTTCTTGCTCTCTACACCTACCTGGAGGGAGGTTGTAGCCAGGTGGGGGTTGGTCTCTTCTCCCAGGCAAGCAGCACTGGAACAAGAGGACACAGTCTCAAGCTGTGCCAGGGGAGGTTTAGGCTGGATGTTAGGAAGAAGTTCTTCATAGAAAGAGAGATTGACCCTTGGGCTGTGCTGCCCAGGGAGGTGGTGGAGTCCCCATCCCTGGAGGTGTTCAGAAAAGGATTGGATGTGGCACTTGGAGCCATGGTTTAGTGGTGACTGGATTGAGCTCCAGTCTCAATACATTTACAGGCACTTTTGTCCATTGAAAATCAAGTAAATTAACATTTTTATGGGAAGAACATGAGGCCAACAATAAGAAAGGCTTTAATTTATCTAGGTGCAATAACTCAATTGGTTTTTAATTGGTGCTCATGCCCACACACAGGCTTATGACACTCTGCAATTCCTCATTGCTGTGCTTTGTGAACTGTTAGATCATCTCTCCGATATCTCCTATCTCTGATGTGAGAGCTACCAGGCATGAGAAACAAGGGTAATTTGGAAGGGTCACAAGAAATGGATTAGCTTATTCCAAGGGCCCTTAATAGTTCTGACCTAGATTACATATGTGAAGAAAAAATATTTTGGCCTGTTTTATGTCAACACTCTTGAGAGTAAGAAACATGCAAGGAAAAAATGTGCCAATATCTATTCCCTACAGCTACACAATCTCAAGCTCTATCAAGTCCATGGCCTATAACTGTAAGCCCAGGCAGGACAGTTTGGGTGCTAAATGCAGAGCTGGGTAATATCCCCTTAACACCCAACTGAAACGAACCAAACCACCCCCAGGATGTATTTATCAACCATCAGAGGAAGGGGTTTTGCCTCCTGCTTCCCTGTATGCCTGCAACTCATAATGACAAAAACACAATATCCTTTGGGGTTTAACATTCTGATCCACGTCAGGACCCGGATCAGAACTCCTAGTTCTCAATACCTGAAGTGGACTCAGCCCTTTATTGAGTGTGTCCCCCAAACCATGAGTTCTTCACCCCTCAGCTTGCAGAGGAGAGAGGGTTTGGTGTGTTTTCAGGAGTTAACGCACGTTGCAGGCGTGCGTGGTCTCCTTGGGTCTCCTTCAGCTCAGACTGCTGTGTTCCCTGGGTGGTGTTGACAGTGTGGCATTTTCCAGCTGTCATATCGATCCCTTATAAAGTCCCCTGGTGAGCACACGTTGCCTTTTAATAAACAGAAATTAATGCAGGGACTGAAGCAACCTTTCAGCCTCCAGCCTGGGCTGGAGCCTGCTGCTCTGCGTAGCTCCCACCTCTGTCACAGGGTTGCCATTTCTTCTTCCTGCCACAGAGCCATTGGATTAGCCTCAATCCCTGGGTCATTAGGAGACATCAGTAAGTTGTATGTGACATTTTGCACTAAGTGAGGCTGCAGGTCCTGCCTGTTGGAAGATTTTAATTAAATCAAGCTCCCTGCTATGTGCAGAGGGGCAGGGGGAGAAGGCAGGATTCAAAGGGGAGATGAAAGCTGCTCCCCGCCTGCCACGCCAGGGTGCGGGCACGACTTCTGCTCTCTCTCGGACCTGTCTTTCAGAGAAGCCCTTGGATTCTTTAGGTGGCTTCTCATCTCAAACTACAGCACGTGTTTAGAGCTAATGCTCCAACAGCTTTTCCAGAAGCTGCTGGAGAATGCAGAGCATAGCACCTGGATAAGCTTTCTATGAAAGCCTGTAGAGCAAACATCACCACTGATGGTGGTGAAGCAATGCTTTTTGCTGAGCATCACATGCATCAGGCAGGAAAAACTGCTGGGCTGAGACCAGACTTGAAACTGGATGGCAATAGCCTTTTCTTGGGATCTTTGAGTTCCTGGCTTGGAGCTGATAGTGAGGAGAATAGGTCTGATCTCTCCCAGCCTTCAACAACCTTCCTGTCCTTACTGAAGCCTTCTCTGATAAGACCCTCCAAGAGGGTCTAGGTCTGAGGTTTCTGGCTTTGATGCCTTTCTGGGTGTGAACTCAGACTGGGAGCATCTCCTCAAGTGTGAAGGTGCAGATGTAGATCTTGAGTGGTTGAGCGTAGTTGAGCACAAAAGAAACACAAAGGAGAATCACACATGATTAGAAATTAGAAATACCTACCCAGGTGAGCACTGTGTTAGCTCTGTAGCCAGGAATGCTGTAATATCCCAACTGGAATCACTGGCTTGTCATTATATAGAGACTTTCTGGAGTAGGGGTTGGGAGGTCAGGGGCAAGTTTCATCTCCTAGCAAGAAATTAATTCACTGCTGTCCTTGCAGGAGCTGCTGGAATCTGTTGTGGGGTTGGGAGGCTGCAGAGGGAAGAGGGCGTGTTAGAGGAATGCTCTTTAGATTAAAAACACACAATCAAACATACAAACAAACCCTGAAAGAAAAAAGGATGTTTTGTGTTGAAGCTGCATGAGGCTACTCTAGACTGACCTCCACCCAACCGAAAATACCTCCCTTACTCTTCGGGCAGGTGTCCTGCTGCCGCCCGGTTCCGCCCGCTGCCCGCGGTGTGAGAAGGAGGGGGAGGAGTAGGAGGTGGGAGGAGGGGGAGCCCCCAGCTCCGGCATGAGGCCGGGCTGAGCGATGTGCGAGCAGGCAGCGCGGTACTGCCGGGCCGGTGTGCAGAGGCTGCTGCGCAAGCCGCCGCCGGCGCTCCGGGGGCTGGACGGGCTGCTGCGCTGGGTCGGGGCCAGGATGGGCGACAAGAGCCTCGCCGAGAGGGAGCTGCTCAGCTCGGGAGCCGCCGCCGAGCAGAGGAAGGGCACCTCCGTCATCCTCGATGTGAGTGAGTGGTCCCCGCGTCCCGCACCCCGGGGCCCGGCTGGTGGCACGCCGGCTGCTGCCCCCTCCCTGCCCGAATACTGCACCGTCTCGGAGTCGGGGTTATTCCTCGGATCCTGCATTCCTGCACCGGTTGGGGGCGGGTTGTACCCGGGTCCTGCAACCCCTATTCCCGGTCCTGCATCCCCTGGACCAGTAGGGATGGGGGTGCACTGCAGGTCCTTAATCCTGGTAATCTTGGACTCAATCCCATCCTACTCGTACTTGTACTTGTCCTGCAACCCCCGCTGAACAAACCCTCTCTGCCCGGGAGCCTGTATCCCCTCTTTGCTGGGGTCCCGCATGCCCGCCCCTTACCGGGGTCCCGCACCCATCCCACCAGCTCGGAATCGGTGTTATTTCCTGTGTCTTGCATCCTCGGGACCAGCCCCTCCCGGCCCGACTGAGTAAAAGGTTGCACCCCGGCTCCTGTGTCCCCTTGCTCGGCTCACGGGAGTGCACTGTGGTTCCTGCACCCTCGTTGCCAGATCCTGCACCCCACAACCGGCTCGACATCAGGGTTATTCCTTGGCCGGTTGTGGATGGGGCAGCCCAAGTCCTGCATCTCCCGGCAGGCTGGGTGCAGTGGTGCCCGGATCTGGAAACCCTTTGCAGATAAGGTTCCCCTGATCTTGTCGGGAATGGGATAGCAATTCGAATCCTGCACTCACTTGTCCAGCTCTTGCACCCTCTAAACTGGGTGGGCACTAGGGGTGCAGCCTGTGTCCTGTATCTCCTCGCCCTGCACGCTCTGGGACAGTTGGGAATAAGGTGCGCCTTGGTCCCCCATCTCCTGGATGGCTGGGCACAGAAGTACAGTGTGGATTCTGTACCCTCTTTCGTGAGTCCTGCACCCCCAAAAGTGGTGAGGCATGAAGGTGCAGCTTGGGTCCTGCACATGCCCCGCGTTCTGTACCCCAGTCCCTGAAGCTGTAGGGGTCTGTGTTAGCAGAAGCTGGGCAGCATGGCTCCGGATACCTGTGGGTGTGTGGGACCCGGGGCTCCCGGGGCTCCCTTGCCTCCTATCCTATCCTATCCTATCCTATCCTATCCTATCCTATCCTATCCTATCCTATCCTATCCTATCCTATCCTATCCTATCCTATCCTATCCTATCCTATCCTATCCTATCCTATCCTATCCTACCCTATCCTATCCTACCCAGGTTTGGCGGGGACAGGCAGGGGTGTGCTTAGTGCCTGCGCTGTGATATTTACAGACGTCCTGATTAGGGAGCTGACGAGGCTATTTGCACTTAAATGAACTGGGACAATGGGGCGGAATCAACCGGAGAGCAAAGGATGTAAAAACACAGTCATTCTGTAGCATCTAGTAATTAAACACACAGACCCTCTGCTTTACTATCTTCAAACTTTAAACCCCCCAAAGTAGTGAATGCAAAAATAAACTGCTGCGGCATTTGCTGTAGTAAAGGATAACTCGTGCTCTCCTCCAGACTCCTCGGAGTTAGGCAGTAGTAGCTTTTTCTAGGCACACCTTCATGTCTTCTAAACAATTCGGTAAATCTTCTCCCACGTCCTTGGTGGGCATTGGCATGGGTGGTGAGCCCAAGCCTCGTGGCAGCTCTGAGCACCCTGGGCTGGTAGGCATTTCTGGGCCCAGAATGAACCACTGTGTCTGGGTCTATTGAGGTACCAAAAGCAGACTGGGGAGCAGAAACCTTGACGGATGGTCCTGCCTGGTGAGATGGGCTGGCAGATGGAGAGCAGTGGGGTTGTGGGAAATGCTGCTGCGTGGGGAAACTGACAGGACAAATCCAAGTAGTGCCCCTATGTCCTTTAAGTTAACTAGTTTATTTTGTTTAGGATGGTGTGGGGAGTTTGTTGTTGTTGTCGGTTGGTTTTGTTTTGGTTTGTTGTTTGTTGGGGTTTTTTTGCCCCCTGAAATTATAAACATTTTACAACAATCTGGAATCTGAACTTCAGAGCAGAAATTAAATTGGGAAACAATGTTAAGTGTGTACCAGAGGTTCTTGAGTTAGGACTAGTTTTCCACCAATAATGGTGTCTTTTCTGTTCAATTTTACCATCTTTAAATAGATTTTTTTTTCCCCCTCCCCACTTTGAGGTCTGAGCTGTGAAAATGAGCCATGAACTTTCAGAATGGCTTCCTGGGTGGGAAATACAATAGAGCTGGCTGTGCAGCTCCTGATCTTTTTTTTTCCCTGTCACAATGGGACCAGGAGCCCTTTTTCACCTACTGAAAGTAGAAATGGATGCTGGAAATGTAAGGTTTGAAGTTATTTCCCTCCTCCCTTAGAACTAATTTCTTTTTTTTCCCCTTCAGCTACAATTGAAACACCAATTGAAGCTGTGGCTCCACTGTAATAGGCTCCTCAAGTGCACTGTGAGACCCTCTCCTTTCATACAAAGACTAAAGACAGGAACATGCATTTAGGTTAATTCTCACACATTAGCAGGAAAGTTTCCAATTAACTCATTCATATGTTTCATTACTTGGATGTGCTGGGGAGGCAGCAAGTTCCAGCCAGGCAGCAGTGCAGCTCTTTGGTGGGTGTGGATGAATTCAAAGACCTAGGAGGTTGTATATTTAGCCAACAGGTTTGTGTGAGCTGCTGTGCTGTGTAGGCAGGTCACTGGGGCTGGGGAAGGAGGGGCATGCTCGTGTTTGGTTATGAATGTTGGATAAAGTCACTTAGTCACCTTTTCTTTCTCCTCTGTTCTGGCTTTCTTTTGTCTTGACCATCGCCAATGTGCTGGTTCTGACTCCTCCAGATGGTGTGGGTAGCTGCTGGGTCAGTGCAAAGTTCTTCATGCCCTTTCCACCAGAGAAATGAAACAAGGCTGAGGAAGAACAAAATACAGAAAGGGAGTCAGGTGTCTCTACCATCACAGAATAGTAGGGGTTGGAAGGGACCTCTAGAGATCACCTAGCCCAACCCCCTTGCCAAAGCAGGTTCTCCTATGGCAAGCAACACAGGAGTACATCCAGGTAGGTCTTGAAAGTCTCTGGAGACTCTCTGGCTAGCCTGTTCCGGTGCTCTTTCAACCTCACAGCAATCAATTTTTTCCTCACCTTGAGGTGCAACTTCCTGGGTTCCAGTTTGTGTCTGTTGTCCCTTGTTCTGTCACTGGGCACCAGTGAAAAGAGACTGGCCCCATCATCTTGACACCCTTAGGGTATTTGTAAGCATTGGTCACGTCACCTCTCAACCTTCTCTTCTCCAGGGTAAACAGCCCAGGTCTCTCAGCCTGTCCTCATAAGGGAGCTGCTCTATTCCCTTTAATTATCCTCATAGGGTCTGTTGAACTTTCTCCAGTGGTTCCCTGTAGCTCTTGAACTGGAGAGCCCAGAGCTGGACACAATACTCCAGATGTGGCCTCACCAGGGTAGAGCAGAGGGCCAGAATGGCCTCCTTCAGCCTTGCTGCTGGCACTTGGAGGATAAATCTTAACTTTGAGCTAGTGTTTCAGCACTGTTCTTTCACTTTGCCTGTGTCATTTTAGGTAAGGGATTAAAAAAAGGTTGACTCATGTTTACTAGTTGAGTTCAAAGTCATAGGCTTCCAAGGGTAAAACAGCAGTTAAAACTACAGATCAATGAAACCCTGGAAGAAAACTAATGAAGAAGATAATTAAGTCCATTGCCTAAAAGAGGCAGCAGGTAAAACAAACTAGGGAGTGACAGACACTCTTCAGAGGTGATGTGTCACTCTAGGAACCTGGAAAACTTCACTTTGCATTTAATGGTCAGCTCTTTCAGCGTCACTCAAATCAGCAGGAGGGGCTGGAGTGGAGCAAAGGATTTGTACCCATCCTCTGCTTGCCCTTGGGTGTCTGTCTCGAGGTGGTTATTCCCTGGGTCTGGATGGCACATGGCTGCTCCATCTGTGCGAGCCACCAGCTCAGGGCTGGCAGTGTGTGTGTCTGCTGTAGATAACTAGTGTCTATCTGCTGTTTAGGATGAGAGGCTGTGGTAACTCTACCTTCCTTCTCTGCTGTCTGGGCTGCTTGAAGGTGCCTGGAGCTTCAGTCTGCACTCACAAGGTCAAAAGCCCATCCCTGGAGGTTTTCAAGGCCAGGCTGCATGGGGCTCTGGGCAACCTGATCTAGTGTGAGGTGTCCTTGCCCATGGCAGGGGGGTTGGAACTGGATGATCCTTGAGATCCCTTCCAACCCTGACAATTCTATGATTATTAAAAGGAAGCTGAGACTATCTCAGTCCTGCTTAAATCCATGTGTCATGACTGACATTTCCAGCCCAGAACAAACCCTCAAATGTCACAGGAGTTATGGAAAGGAGAATATAACATGTGTGTGTGCATGTAAACCTGTGTCAGATCATATTTGCTGAGTGTGAATGAGTCCACACACAACATAGGCATGGGAAATGTCTAGACAGATATTGGCTCTTTCTGGGAGCACTTCAGTCCTGACTGGTTATCCCTACTCATTTCTTCCTATCTTTGTGTCACTGTCAGAAACCTATGTTGACCACTCACGTGTGAGCTCCAGCTTGGGTAAAACCTGGTCAGTCACAGCAGCAGCAGGCAGACATGCCTCATTTGGTGTACACCAGGGAGAGCCCACTGCAGCCCTCATCTCCTACTTGACATCTAAAATAAGGGCCAGCCTTGGGTACGAGACAGCATCCCTGTGGCAGGACTGTGGTCTCCAAGGGGTGGTGACATCTCTGTTGCCTTTCTGGCTTTGCCAGTAGTTCATTGCTTCTGGGCTTTGTTTTAAATATCCTTGTGGAAAGCAGTGTCATTCATTTCAGGTCCCTTTTCTACCTTCTTCAACAAGGTCAGAAAGATCATTTCTCATTTCAAATCCAACTCTTCTGCTTATGACTCCTCCTGCACCCTCTCCTACGTGATCAAATCTGATTTGCACTTCTTCAGCCCCAGAGGACCGAGTGAGGTGTTTGGACAGGAGATGCAAAGGATTTAGTTTGTGCCAAGGGTATGTCCCCAAATGTAGATCCAAGAACTGGCACAGTTTGCTGACTGCTTTGTCAGTGAAGTTTCCAGTGCAACACAAACGAACAAAGCTATTGCAGTCACAGGGATCCTTTCTCAGTCCCCTTCTGCTTTGGCTTGTTCCCTTCCATTTTTAAGACTGGTTCACTTCTCTTCTTGTGTCCTCATTTACTTTCTCACTTCTCTGAGTGAACTGGGAAAACTACTTTTCTCCTCCTTCATCCTCTCTCTACATGAAATCCATAGTTTGAAATTGTCCCCTTGAGCCATGCTGGCAGGGGGCAGCTGAAAATCAGGGACAGGGGCGAGCTGGGCTCTGTGCATTCACAAATTTCTCACTGCAAGATACATAATCACATGGAAAAATTCATCCTCTTCAGAGCTCTTGAACTGGAGCTGCACCCAGGGCCAGTGCTGATGGGAAAGTAACTTCTAGTGCTGTGTTGGTGGTAACATCAAATGCAACTCTTCCCTATCTCATGCAATTTTTATTTAGGACATCTAGACAAAGTTGAAGGAGAAGGTGAGAGTGAAAGGAGAGTCTAGGACATGGTGCTAACTGCTGTTCTCTTTGGAGTGGGAAAAAAATACCATGAAACCTGGAGTTCTCTAACATCCTTGCTCTGGAAGGGAAGCCACTCTGGATGGGAGAGTATTTCCACACCATTGGCATTTTTGTTACTGAATCACCTGAATCAAACCTTTCTCCTTGCAGGGGGAAAGCTCATTAGCCTGATGATGTTTAATGATGCAGTCCAAAGTGGCAAAGCTTTGGGTCATTATTTTCTCACATTAGGGCTGGAAAGAACAAAACAGAGAGGCTGTAGGAGAGGAAATTCCTAGTGGTAGTTTGGATTAGAGAGCTAAAGGCCATCATACCTGATATAAATCCTTGTCTTGTCTCCAAATGAGGTGTGGAGACTTGCAGGGAGAGGAATGGAAAGGAAGAACAGGAATGTAGGAGCACAGTGAGCAGGTGAATTGAGTTTGTAGCTGTGTCTGGCTATCTGGATGCTGTCTTCACCCATACACTTTCCTCACCTGGGAGACTTAGATTTTGTTTGTCCTCAGTTCTGCATCAAGCTCATGATGGAAAAGAAAATTCTAGCTCAGTTGCATTCAGCATCATATTAACCTGCTGAGAGGATAATAAACTCCACAAAGACTGTAATAACTCTTGGGCTTGTTAGGGAGTGAATTTAATAAAGTCTCAGAGAAAACCTCCATTAAGCAGCCTCCAGCATCACACATTCTCATCCAGGAGCTTGGGGAAGGCAGAACTGAATGTTTAAATTTGAAGCCATCAATTTGCTTTCCAGTTTATTATTACCACTAGCTTTTGGAAGTGCTTGCTTCTGCCAGCCCAATATCTGCAGCAGCCATTTGAGAGTGCAGCAAAAATGTACATTTCCAAAGAGCTGCTGGAAATCTTGACTGAGGCTCCTTGTCCTGAAGAAAATGGAGTTTCTATTCATCTAAACACCCGGTGAATGGAACAAGTAAGCTGCAGACAGCAAGCTGCATGCATTGCCTCGGTAAACCTGATTAAGTGGGTTGATCTGTTTCTGTATTGTGGGTGTCCTGTGGGCTCACCCTGTGCTTCAGGAGACTTGCTGATTAGGTTTAAAGCATGGCTCAAGGGGGAGACAGTTGCTTTAGCACTTTTTGGATGGGATAATTTCTCATTTACCCTCTGAAAGTGGTGCATTGCTCTGAGGTTGGAGAACTGGGGGTGGTGGGGTGATGAAGTGGAAAGAACATCCCAGCTCAGGCTCTGCTGCCGGCTCCTGTTTCTCAAGCCCTTGGCCACTGGGGACCATACTGGGCTGGGGTGGAGGCAGAGGCAGCCAATCACTGCTGAGGGCCTGGCAGGACAGGGTGTTTCTCCATCAATATTTCATGACCTTCATTGTCATTGACCTCCTCATTTTGCTACCCTAAGTGACTTGGCTGCTGAAAGCAGCAGTAATGGAGTTCCTGCAAGCCTGCAGAGAGCAACTGTGAGATGGGTCAGCTTCACAGCCTCTCTGCTGGAGATGGTGCACAATCCTCCTTTATCTCCCCTTCTTCCTGCAACTCGCTGGAGCTTTCCTTCCCCAAGCTCCTTGGGGGTCAGGTACTGAGCTGCCCACAGGCTTTTGCCCCACTGGCCTACAGGGGAGCTGTGAGGGGTTTTCCATCACCAGATCTTACACCTTTCCTTCAGAAACCCAGCACACAGGCTATGCCCTAGGTGAACCTGCTTTGGCAGGGGGGTTGGACTAGGGGAACTCCAGAAGTCCCCTATCATTCTGTAATTCTGTGGAAGCACACCACATCAACTAACTCAAGATATGAATGGAGGGCATCCTCTCGTTGTGTGTGGGAGGGCACCCTTGTTTGCTGAGTGAGAGCATAAATCCTGGGTCTTCAGAGAAGCAGCATGTTTGGCTGCATTACCAATCTATCACGGTGTATATTATGCCTCTGCCAGCCTCCAGTGTTCCTGCCTTGATGTACTGCCTGCCTTTGCTGGCAGATGACTTTATCTAAAATTGCTTTCCCTCCAGGTGTCTTGCTTTAAGTTTCTCTCTGTGTGTGCACATTTAAGAGGGTCCAATTAACTTGAAAGAGTAAATCCTGCTCGTTAGCAATAAGAACTAAACAGCTTGGTCCAGCAGAATAAAACTTGGTAAGTAAAACAGCTGATGAGGTCTTCCATCAGAGTGTTCATTCACAAGCAGTCATCCTTCCTGGGAGTATCTGGGAGAGTTAAAGCCCTGAAGAGCTCACTTAGTGAGGCTGGACATAAACTCTGCCATTTCTCAACATTTTTTTCCATTTCCTTATTTCCCCCCCTCTTTGCTCCAAGTGTTTGTTGCAAGGTTGGTGGCTCTGCAGAGCAGAGTGCTGCAGTCTGAGCCCTTCTCCTCCTCGAAGTTACATGCTATCTTTTTTTCCTTTTCTTTTTCCTTCCCATTCTCCCTCTGCCCGTTGTGCCTGCAGGGGTGGCCCTCTGCCACAGGACATTGAAGCAGACATCGCTGTTTCTTGGTTAGGCTTGACGTCTTTGCGTCAAAACAGTGAAAGCAGTAAGAAAGGATGTGGCAACGGAGTAAACCCCCCAGGAACAAGCAGCACCTTGTCTGGAGGTGCTCGTGAGGAACTGGGGTGTCCAAACCAGGAAAAGAGAACTACTTCATCCTCTGGGCAGGGTGTATTAGTCACGGCTCGGTGACGTGTACCAGAGCCACAGGGCTTGTTGGGGTCCTGCCTGACTTTATTCTTTCTTCCCATAGACAAGCCATGACTGCCTGGCCTTTCCAAACTCCCATTTAACCTCAGTGAAGTCCACAGATATGGAGATAGGTAGGATTCTCCCAGTTGGTCTAAAAAAACCTGAAAGTCAGCCCAATAAATAAAGCAATTCGGGAGCCATCACAAGCTGTCATCATTGCAGGGCTTCGATGACCATCTGTTGAAGCTGGGACTGTAATTCCTACCGTTTGGGTTTGGCCTAAGCAGAGGGTGTTTGCCTCTGCTGAAGTACACCAGGAAGTCCAGCTTTGACTTTGCCCTCTGCAGCCTTGGAGGAAATTTGGCCAGAAGAATGATTAACATTCTTTAATTAAGTCGTATTCGCTTAAATACCACATTCTGCAGTTCACTTTTCTCTCTTGGGTTTCCTGGTTCATGCAGCAGTTTCTCTTCTGGCATATATATTTTTTTGGTAATAATTTTATGACCCAGAAAAGAAGAGATTCCATTTCATGGCTGACTCTGATCTGTCCTGTTGGTGCTTTTATTCCCTCCGCAGGGAAATTTCTTTGTACAGCCCCAAATCTCTGCTCTTGCTTAAATTAATAGGGTCAGGCCTGAAGAGAGGATGAGACTGCTCTCTCTTTTCTGCCTGGTTTACCAGCATGTTATTTTTTGGGGCGTTGCTTATGGCCAAACCTGTGCTAGGGGCCATTATTGGCAGAAACCTACGAAATTTCAACCCTTGCACAAGCCTTTTGCTATTAATTGCATTGTTTCAGGGGACTGTTCCTGAGCTGAGACTAGGCAGAAAAAGCATGGCTGTTGTTGCTGGTTTCCTCCCTGACAAATGCTCCTGTCCTACACTTTATTGCATTTTGCTTATTTTTCTTTCCTCTTCTGAAAGGGCTATTTGATTCCTCTCTGTGGGCTGTTCCACCATGCTGTAGTTTTAAGTCCCAATATAATCTCCTTCCCACGCAGGAAACCTGCTT
Organism: Picus viridis; assembly: GCA_033816785.1. Lineage (NCBI taxonomy): Eukaryota > Metazoa > Chordata > Aves > Piciformes > Picidae > Picus > Picus viridis. The sequence goes on along the minus strand of CM066591.1, from coordinate 1,094,116 downwards.
TTTAAATAACAATAATAATAAGAATAAGAATAAATATTGTAAAGGACTTGTTGCGGAAGTACAGAACTGTGAAACGTGGCTTAAGAGATATTGTTGATGGCAGGGAAATTAGCTGGGTTGGCTGCACTGCTGGTGGAAATTGTTTTAATGGCTGTTTTCCTTGTGTTAGAGCCATGCTTTCTACTTACTTCTGCAAGAGAGATGCTGGACCTCCTGAGAGCATCTGATATAATCTTCCTGTTGTTAGCTAGCTTCTTTTCACCAGTTGTCCCAAAGGCAACCATGCTGATGTGCCACCCCGGTGATATTCTGTCATGTGGACCTGAGGCTCCTGGGCTGGGTCTTGGGAAGGGTGAGCTCAGAAAAGCACCTGAATTGGCTCTGGTGGGGTTGGGGTGAGGGGTCCCGCCCTGTGCATAGGATTGAGCATTGTCCTGGTGCCAAGAGCTTCATCCTTTGAAGTTGAGCAACATCCTGGTAAAACCATCTCTTTCTCTCTCTCTCTCTTTCAATTCCAGATTTTCCGAAGAGCTGACAAAAATGGTAAGTCTGTACATTCCTGTTTCACATTTCTTGACTGAACTTTTGTCAATCTTTCCATTTCTCCTGACAGTACTATCTAACTACAGTAACTTCCAAATGCAGACCCTGCAGTTACAGGGTCTAGCCATCAGAAAAGGCTTTGTTGCTCCTTTGGCCGAGGGATTTTTAGAGCAGATGTGATACCGGTGCGCAAGTCAGCCTGGTGAGTCCCACCAGATTTTGGGGCACTTTCACAAAGAGGAGCATAAAAATAATCACAACTAAGTGCTACGTGAGGATCCACCCCTTGGTAATCTTGGAAAACACACCTAATCTGTGAGTATTAGTCCTTTGATTCCTGAAGGACTGGACACAGGCATGGACACCGGACACGTGAGGAGCAGTGTGTGTTGGTGCGTGTTTTCAGCCTGTGCGTGCAGAAAGCTGAACAACTGTTCTGAGCCAAATCTTGTCCTTAGATGGGGAACAACTTGAAGGTGCTTTCATTAAATGAATTAAGATCCTGCAAGGAGGGAGCTGCTTCGCTGTGAGATAATATCGTTATGGGAAAAAGACACAATGGGTCCAGTCCCAGGACCTCCCTCCACCCTGAAAAGCAATTTAGTTTTAGCTCCCAGCTAAAGTCCCAAGAGCTGCTATCTGTTCTTTCCCTCTTGTACAAGAAGAAAATTAAATATGCATCAAAACTCTGTGTGTTTGCAGAAAGACATGTGGGAGGTTTGTGCAGAGGAGCACAGGGAAGAGTTTGGTTTATCCCTACCAGATTTAAAAGGGAGATACTTGACTTATGCAAGAGCTTGTGGCTAGGTGTGATCACTGCAGTCAGGTGAGGCAGCGAGGGGTGGTGTGAGCTGGCTGGCACATAAGGAGTAAATGCCCTTTTAACAGGGGCATTTGATTATTGCAGCTGACAGAGTAATAAGACATTGAAATTTGTTGCTGAGCAGGAGTGTGATGGAAGTGTTGGGAGGCAGGGGGAGTTGGGGGCGGGGGGGACTGGTATGGGAGGAGAGGTCTCCAAGTGCTGCTTAAAGGGAAAAATGACTTTGTGCTCTTGACACCCCAACTGTCATACTTCACAGCCTCCTGAGCCCTTAATTGTTGCCTAATTGGAGGCTTGGAGGTTTTGTCTGATGAAATATTAGATGCTGCCTCTGAGACATGCTGCCTGCTTTCTGCTGGCTGCTGTGCCTGCCCCCATGGAGCCGAGTGCCAGGGTTGCCAGCTGGTAATGAAGTCTTAGCTGCCACTTGCTCTCTATCAGGAAAAGCCTGGTGAAGGTTTTGGACTACCGCTGTCAGTGTCTTTGGTGCATACAGACACTACTCTTAGCTATTCCCACCTCAGCCTGAAGCTGAAAATGCCACTCCAGATTTTGATCTGTGCAACTGTTCCTTGCGAAGCCCATGTTTAGCCTTCCTCCTGCCAGAGCATCCTTCCACTGTCCAGGACAGCCTCTCTGCAGGGCAGCTGAAATCCACAGCAGTGATCTCTTTTTTTTTTTTTTTTCAACAGCAAATGTTACTCTGCTGAACAAAGCTTGAAAGGATGCACTTTAACACACTGGTCTTGACGTAGTTATTTCCAGTGACTGCTTTTCGAGCTCTGCCAAAGGATGCTGCGCTTTTGTTTTAGCCGCTATTAAATTTGCCAACAGCTGTGATGGGGCTAAAGAGTCAGAACTCCAAGTACAAAGTCTTGCCTCAGCTCTTGTGCCAGTATCAAGGCTTTTCTAGGTTGGGTGAGTGGAGCTGCTCAAAGTTGCTCTTGAAGCTTTAGCATTGCCCTCTCACTGCAGCATGAGGTCAGGAGGTGCTGCCTGCCAGGACCAGACAGACTTGTCTTTCCAACCCAGCCAAGAGGGCAAAGCTGTCACTTTGGTGATTTTACCATGTTACAAGGTCACGTGGGTTACATTTTAGTGCAGCTCTCACCGTGGGGCCAGCTTTATTGGTGCGTTTGGTAGGTGCCAGTGGCAAACTGTGAATCTGTGTCATGTGGTGTGGGTGGGTAAGCTGGAGAAACAATGAACTTTCGGACCCCATTGGTCTGCTCTGGTGCTAGGTACCTGAGACTCATGAGGTATCTCTGGAAAACTAGTGACATTTGCAGACCAGTTCCCTCACTGTTGTTGAAACCCATCCAAACATCCTGGTTTTGCAACTCTGCTACTAGTGATGAGCAAAAACTCCTTCATTTTTTTTTTCACATGACCATCAGGTGAGGGCCCAAAGAGAGGCTTGCATCAGCACGAACAAACTTGCTGTTTTTACCTCTGCCCTTCACCCTGGGAAAGATCTGCCCAGCTCCTCCATGGTCTTCCCTTTGTAAGGCTAAAGTAAGTGATCCAGGCAAATAACAGATTGGATCAGTCCACTGCACATGGGCAGGAAGACAGTGAGCAGATCAGGTACCATGTGACACTTAAAAGCATTTTCTTGTCTTGTTCACCCATCCAAAGGGAGTTTGGATTCAGCAAAAAAGCAGAGATAAATACCCCAGAGCTGACCTCGAGGTATTCATCAGCCACTCTTCCCAGCCACACACATCTCCATAGAGCTGCCTTCTGGAGGCCAGGTACCCCTTAAGCCTGTAATGTTCCTGGGGAGCATTGCTCATAGATGAGTGGTCTCTTTGGCTGGCTGTGCTGTGCAGACAAGAAAAGGTATTCACCCCTTTGCAGATATCCCCCTGGATGCTGCTTGTCTGAACATCTTATGGAGTCATGAAATCATTTTGATTGGAAGAGACCTTTAGGACTACCAAGTCCAGCTGTTGCCTGAGCATTGCCAGGTCACCATGAAACCACGTGCTTTAACCACATCTACATCCCCTCATCTTCATTCCATTTTCAGCAGTAATATTCTAGTTACAATTCAAATGAGGAATGCTTGTACAGATTGGAAGGACTAAAGCTCTTCTTCTCTAGGTCACCAAATGACAAAATGAGTGTGGATTGCCAGGGACACGTCTGCCACCCAGTAGCTGTTAATGCACTGGGTGTAGAGGTGGTAGGCTGACTTGTCAAGACCCTTCATCAGATTAGGGTGGTATGGATAGGCACCAGCAGGACAAGCCCTGCCCTGATGTCTGGCAGTTAAATTGATGGTTCGTTGGTGGTGCTGGGCAGGAATACGATCTGCTAAGGGTGAGAGCTGTCACTGCCAGGGTGCAGCAGGTCTGGGTGCTAGGCTTTTGTGGGGTAAGGACACCAACACCTCTCGGCATAGGAAGAAAAGGTGCCCCTTGGACTTGGTGAGGCTGCTGTCTGCAAGTGCTCTTTTGAAACGTGTCCTGCTTCTTCCCAGCCCTGGAAGGGCACTGCAGGGGGGACAGCTGGCTCTGTTAATAAAGGTCAGATGTTCTCTGAAGAAAGAGTCCTCTCCAGTTCTGCTTCCACTGTCACTGCTTACAATGCAGGTGACCTACACCTAGATTGTTTGAACAACCCTCATGTGGTATTCTCCATGGGACCAGTGCTGCCAGGCAAACAGGATGCTGCCTTTTCCTTTTTATGACCCAGGTGACAGGCTGTCACAAAGTAGTCTGGAGTTAATTGGCAGCTCTAGCCCCATGTTGGATCCTGCAAGGTGAGGTGGCTGAGCACGTGTCAGGTGCAGTCCCTCAGAGCAGGGTTGTCTCAATGATCTTGGGGCTGCATTCCCTGCAGTGGTTGTCCCTGCATTTTCCCAGGTGCTGCTTTTTCTCCTGAGACAACATCTGTCAGTCAGGGTGGCCAGCTTCACCAGCCATTCCTATTTGCTTAGCTCTTGATAACAGAGCCTGCTGCTCCTCGTGATTAGCTCAGTATGTTCCTCTGCAGCTTGTTTGGGGTCACAGCTTCTCACAGCCACTCCATCCCACTGCAGCTCATGGCAGCCGCTCCGGGAGCCATGCAGCGATATTTACCTTGGTACAGCCTCCCCACACAGCGTGGCTCAGAGGTTTCCAGAGCCAGAGGTAATATCTGTGTTTAATATCCTCAGGGATCTCTTTTTCACAATTTTCTCTTTGACATCCTGGCCTTTAATTTATTGATTTGTTGAAATTCAGTCATTTACCTGGTACAGCTCCAAGGAACAGTGTAAGCATCAGCCAGCTGCTTGTGTGTCTCACTGCAGGTGGCCCCTGTGCTGTGCACAGCCCTCCGCAGGAAAATGAAAACCTTCCACTTTTAGATGTTTGTCAGAATCCCAGGAAGGGGCCCAGAGCCCTGGACAGGCTGCTGAACACACAAGCTCACAGGCTCCAAAAATATTTTGCTCTCTTAACATGCTTCTGCTGTGTCCAACCCTGCAGAGGTATTGGTCTGACAGGGGCTTTGCTCCTTTTAATTAACCATCTGAGACAAGTCATTATCCAGCACTGTGTGCTGATGGCATACTGGAGGAGACAGTTTCCAGAGCAGAGAGAGCTCTGGCAGCTTTACCCAGAACTGGCAGCTCTTGCTTCCTTTGGCTGTGCTCAAGCCAACCCCATAACCTGTGCAGGAGCCCTACAGAGATGGGGAGGAAGGGGTTCAGCTGAAGAAATCTCCAGGTCTTGTCATCTAGTTTTAGTAGAACGTCTCATGTAACAGTTGCCGCCCAGAGATCAGATGATTCAAGGGTCACCTAAAAGACAAAGGGGGGCTGTAAGCTTCAGGAATGGTCTCATTTAGCCTGCAGCTTCCTAGAGTCAAGAGGCCATGAATTTGGAAACCTTTTCAGCATCCTGATTTCTGCTTTTTCCTCAGCCCAGTAAATATGCCACACATTGTGTTAGAGCAACGTGGCTGGTTCAGGCACGGTAACTATGGAGCCTGATTGTGTGAATTCAAGAGCTTCCCCCTCCTCCCCTTCCTTCCAAAACTCCTTGGCATAAATTGTTAATTCATGTAAAATCAGATGTTCTTGGTGCAAGATGCTAAAACAGATTATTGTTCCTGCCATGTTCAAGTACTTGCATCAAAGTGATTTGGTTCAGTGCCTACATATACTAAGAGACTGCTAATGAAGGCACCTCTTGCTTGTTAAAAGATGTCTTGGTCTCCTGCCCCAGAGGAGTGAGATTCTGTCACTAATGTGAGTTAACTACCTGTAGGGAGGTTGTAGCCAGGAGGGGGATTGGTCTCTTCTCCCAGGCAAGCAGCACCAGAACAAGAGGACACAGTCTCAAGCTGTGCCAGGGGAGGTTCAGGCTGGAGGTGAGGAGAAAGTTCTTCCCAGAGAGAGTTGTTGGCCCTCGGGATGTGCTGCCCAGGGAGGTGGTGGAGTCCCCATCCCTGGAGGTGTTCAAGAGGGGATTGGATGTGGCACTTGGAGCCATGGTTTAGTAGCCATGAGGTGTTGGGTGACAGGTTGGACTTGATGATCTCTGAGGTCTTTTCCAACCTCATTGATTCTATGATCCTAACTCCTCAGCCTTCCTTCCATCAATGATCCCAAGCAGCTGGATGTACAACAATCTGTATGATAAACTCAACAAACAGTCTGGCACGCCTTGAAGTGGTGAATGCATTGGAGACATCCAAGTAACCTGGCAAATGGTCTGAAAGCAAAAGGGAGAAGGGCTGGGGCATAACCTTCCGGCAGTGCACAATTCAGTGAGCTGTAGTCATGCTTTGCAGAGGGCACAGCTGTTAGTCATTCAAAATAATCTTTTTCTTCTGTGTAGGAGTGTTTTTCCTTTCTCTGCTAATAAATCCACCTACTGTCTTGTAATCCTCCCAGTCCCAGTAAACAATACTTAATTGTTTAATTGGCATGTGGTAGGGAAACGGAGGCATCCTGGTTTGGGCTGGCGAAGCAGAGCTGCCAATCATCTGAGTTATCTACTGTGTACGTTAATCCTCTCATTAGAAAGCTGCTAATCAATTATGTTAAATAGCCCAGGATTCTCATGGAAAGATTAAGATGGTGTTATTTTGACTGAGCAGCCTAATTGCTAATGATTCCTTATAGAAACGTTGCTGCCTGAAAACTGGAATTTTATTGTCTTGAAATCTCCAGCCACTGCCGCTCCTGCGTCCGGGGTGTGACCGGGCATGACGTGCTCGTGGTTTAGCTCAGGGTCTTTTGTCATAATTGTCAGCTCTCATTCATGGAAATGGCCCTTGGTCTGCCCCATCCAAGGGGCTGGTCGGCTGGGCACTGGAGGTGATGTGGTTTCCTCTGGACCTCTGCCATGGAAGAGGAGAGAAGGAAAAGAAAATAAGCCTAAAACTCAGCATGTGGTTACAAAGCACCTGCAGAAAATGGCAGAGGAGCTGGTGATGGTGCAGTGTCTCCCTTGACAGTGACCAGGGATGAGTTAGTGTTGTGGTTTGGTCAAGTTGTCACCTTCCCATTGCTGCTGCCCCTGTGACTTCTGCCCCAAGAACTGGCCCAAACCACAATTTGGATGTATCATATCCAGAGAAGGCGTAGATGGGAACGAAGCCATTCAACACATGCCGTCTTGGATAGCTTCTGCTCTTATCTACAATGAAATACAATGAAGTGTGAGCATGGATTAAGCGAGTTTAAGTTATAAATTTGACACAGTGATCTCAAGTGCAAGTGCTGGGGGGAGGTTTTGGTTTTCAGCTGACCTGGCTGATCAGCTGAAGGCCTGCAGAGGACGTAGCAGAGCTAATAAAGGAGAGAGAAACATGAGCGCAGCAGGGATAGGGGGTGGAAAGAGCTTCTTGGTTAAGAGCCACCTAGGGCAATGGAATTGTGCCCATTCCTATCCCAGCAGGGCCTGGCCTTTAAATAGCTGCCTACAGATATCTGTTAGTCACTTAAGAGCTCATTACAGGAGATTTATGCTGTTATTCTTTGTAAGCAAACTCTGAACATCTCTGCAATCCTTGTAGCAAACTGCACCGCAGGCAGTGGGGGCAGATACAGAGCCCCTGGCACGTGAGGAACGTGAATGTCTTTAGACAGCAGCATCACAACAGACTGGCTAGGGAGCCTGGTTAGCTGGCAGCAGGATTGTGCTCCTGGGAGCAGAACGAGCTCTGCTTCCCACCTTCACTTCAACCAGCAATGCTGCTCTGCTTGATGGCTTTGTGGTTGGAATGCTTGTGCTCCAGTTGTCCCCTTGGGCTGTGGAGCTTGGAAGCTTCAAAAGCTGGGAAAAACTAGAACTAGAACATCAAGTGACGCTGGTTTACACACCAAGGCATTGGAATGTGCTGCCCAGGGAGGTGGTGGAGTCCCCATCCCTGGAGGTGTTCAAAAAAGGCTTGGATGTGGCACTTGGAGCCATGGTTTAGTCAGTCATGAGGTGTTGGGTGACAGGTTGGACTTGATCTCTGAGGTATTTTCCAACCTTATTCATGCTATGATTCTAAACCCCACCTGCAGCACCGGGTCCAGCTCTGGAGTTCTCAGCACAGGAGAGACATGGATGTGTTGGAGCAGAGCCAGAAGAGACCACAATGATGTGGTCAGAGTTTCAAGGGCTGGGGACTGGAAGCCCTCTGTTCTGAGGACAGGCTGAGAGAGTTAAGGGTGTTCAGCCTGGAGAAGAGAAGGGTCCAGGAGACCTTATTATGGCCTTTCAAGGGGCTGATAATAAAGATGGGGACAATATTTTTAGCAGGTCCTATTGTGACAGGACAAGGGGTGGTACTCTTAAACCCAAAAGGGATTCATTTAGACTAGATATAAAGGAAGATTATTTTGTTTTACACTGAGAGTGGTGAGATGCTGGCCCAGGTTGCCCAGAGAGGTGGTAGATGCCCCATAGCTGGAGACATTTCAGGTCAGGTTAGATGGATCTCTGAGCAACTTGCTCTAGTTGAAGGTGTCCCTGTTCTGGAGCTGTCCTGAGTTTGAAAGCAGCAGGCCTCTGTTATTGGTGACCTTGTTAATTTATGGAAGCATTTTTTTAGGAAGGGCTTGGTTGGAATTCAGCAAGGTGCTTGCCCACAAGGTGGTTTTAGGATTTAAAGTACTGATTTCCACACCTTAGCTTATCAGTTTGAGGCCCTTTTGGAAAATACACTTGCACAGGACATGAATGGTGGTAGCCAGCTGAGGCTTCACTGATGTGCCACCTAGGGCATAAAGAGAGAGAATAATGAAGACTTGTGGCTTTGGATGCTTTTACCAGACCTTACAATGATGACAAGTTAGGCCCATGAGACCTCCACATACATTTCAGAATAAAAGGATCCCAAGCACCCAATAAGCCTCCTGTTGCACACACAACTCTTCCTTCCACAGCCACAGCTCTGCACCTGGTTTGAAATCATGCTTTTACTCTGAGCCTTGCAGTCGCTGCATTAATGGGCTATCACTCGTCAAACCCACTTATCTTCCAGACCTGGGTAATTACCTTCTGCGTGGCTACTGCTCCTCACAGCCAGGGAAAGCCTGGAGCTATATGCATGTCTCACTGATGCACCCAAATTAAGTCATTAGGTCAAAGTGAGAATATTTATAGTTCTTGCATAACAAACCCAATATTAGCAGCCACCCACATGGAAGTGGAGAAATGCAGTGATGAATCAGGTTTTCTTAAGACTGGATAAATCTGGCAGGTTCTTCCATGACCAGAGGCCCAGTCTAGATCTATCTGGTTAAAAAGAAAGGAAAAACCCAAAGTTTTGCATTTGGAGAGTGTAGTTTTCATGTGACAATCAAAAAACCCAGCACCTTGAAAGCTGTTTACCAGGAGAAAGTCTGGGTCTGTTTTTCAGTTGTTTGGGCTCCTGTGTAATTTCCTGGCTCTCTCTCTTGTATATTCAGTTATCCTTCCAAGTCCTTGCAAAGTTCACAGCACGTGGCTTTGAAGAGATGACATCTGTTTAAATGGGGACATGCTGTTCCCAAAACAATAAACAAACCTGCCAACCAGATGAGGAATTTTGAGATAATGCAGAGATTGTGAAAGGTGCTTGCTGGCTGGGCTCTGCAGGCTGTCACCAGCTGTGTTCAGTGCTTCTCTCCACCCCTTAAACCTATGAACTTAGGATTTGATTATCGTGGCTTGAAAGGGCACTTCTCAGCTCCTGGTGGCCTTTCAAGGCTGCTTTTTCCTTTCCACAAAGGCATGAAGAGACCTTCAAGTTCTGGTGCACACTGTGTGCACCAGAATTGAAGAAACTGACAGTTTTTAGGACCTGTTCCTCTTATGTCACTTTTTCTTTAGCAAATGAATGTTGGACTCAAGGGGTGGTTTTGGACTCAAGGGGTGGTGTTGGAATCAAGGGGTAGTCTTGTACTTTTTTACCTGGACCACCTGAATTCTGTATAGGAGACCCTGGATTAGCTGCACAGGGTTAGGACTTCATTCACTGCTGTAGCCTCATGTGCTACAGGCTGACAGTTAAGCAGCAGAGGGGTTTAATCTGGGCCTGTGTGTGGTTTGCCTAGTACAAGATGTAAGCCAGAGAAGATCTGAGGTGAGCAAGGTTTGAATCTGGTCCAGAAACTGAAGCCAGTGACATAGCCAGCACATGAGCGTGACTTTCCACAGCATAGGTGTCCATATCCCACCTATTTCTGCACAGCATCAGTTTATGACCCATCACTCTCTAAAATGGCTATTCCTGTCTGTTCCTAAAGCTTTTCCCTGCTGAGAGGGCAGGCTACCAAAGCAGAAGGTCCCACGAAAGCCTTCATGGGTGGCAGGCGGTGAAAGCGCTGCCGGTGCGAACGTGACCTGCACGTGGCCCTGTTCAGGGAATGCAGCTGGGGGGTTATCCGCAGCTGGGAAAGTTGCTCTATTTAAACTGAGTGCATGGCCTTCCTTGAAACTGGCTTGCTGACACCTCAGTTGGTATGTGGCAGTTCAGGTGCCTGTCTGGCATCCTGCAGAATGCCCTTTCTTCATTACTCAGAGTGCAAATCATTGCAGTACTGGTGGCCATCACGCATGCCCTCCACTTGCTGTACCTTGTGCTGTAGAAGCTGCAGCTGGAACAGCAAGCCAATTCTTACAAATCAGCATCACCTAATATTTGGCCTTCTTCAGGTGTGCTTGGCAGTCTGCAGCTCTTGCTGCCTCATGACTGTGAAGCATATTTACATGTTGGTCCACCCCAAGGCTGTGCCAGCAGCTCCTTCTTGCCCTCTCTGCCCAGCACCTTCCCTTCTCAGTGCTGGTGACTTCTTCTTTCCACTCCCTCTCAAAAATTCAGCTGCTGGGCTAAACTCATGGTAAAAGTCAACAATTTCATAACCTTCAAGGCTTCTTGACATTTCTGTGTTGATGATAAATAGATCTGGGCCTCAAAGACAGCCAGGTACCTAAACACACGGGCTTTCACATCTTCCCACTTTCTTACTAGGCTATGCCTCGGTCCATCAAAAATTCAGATGGTGTTGCTGACCCAAAGGGTTGTCTTCCCACAAGCACTGTCTGGGCAGAAGTATCAACCCTTGGGCCATTGCTGACCTCTGCTCTTTGCTGGACCCCGCTCAGAGGGGTCAGACAGGGAAGAGCAGGCTAGATCAATTCTTTTGCATTGGAAACCACCTCTCTGTCTGCTACTGTGCCTGACTTTCCAGCCTAACTCATCCACCAAGCATTCTCCCTGCCTGTGTTTATCACTATTGGAGGTCCAGGGTGGTCTGAGACCTGCCTGCCTATGGGCATCCTCACACGGTTCGTCAAAACTCTCACCCTCAGGAAATATTGATCCCCATGCTTAGCAAATGGAGGTCTGGCAGAGCAAAGAGGTGTTCCTGTCTGAGATCTAATTAGCTGTGTGGCACTGGGCAGTGGGGCAGCAGACCTGTGTTCAGCCTTTGAGGTGGGATTGGTGTGTCTGTGTGATGCAGCCCGAGTGTTTTTCTAGGCGAGGCTCTTCTGCTGGATCTGTTCTGTCTCTTGGCTGCTCCTTTCAATTCCTTTAATACAAAGAGTCAGGGAGGAGCAGCAGTGCTGGGGTGGCCCCAAGAGACACGAGGAGGGGACAGCGAGCAGGGCTCTCTGCTTCAGCCTGGCAATTTGAGGCTGAACGTTTGATCAGCAGGGCAGCCTTTCCAAACCCTCCTGCTTTGCTTTGAAAAGCACCAATTAAGGTTTGACATACAACATAACCCAAAGAAGACAGGGTGTTTTGTTGGCTTTTTTCCCACATCTCCCAACCCACAGAAGGTTTTTCTTCTGTAAACCTCATTAGAGGCTTCAGGCTGGACAGGAGTGAATGGGATATGTTGTTGTAGCAGATTTAATGGCCTTGTTGCAAGTTGTGGAAGGTGGAAACAAGGGACCATGGATTCCCAAAGAGACTTTGAAAAGCCACTCAATTAGCCAAGAAGACTTCTAAAGACATTTCTTTTCAGAGCCAAAGTTGAGAGGTTTAATTAGGGGCTGTGCAGCAGATGTGTCTGTATGACATGACGGCATCCAGTGAAGGGCACTATGAAACATTTATGGAGCTGTTACCTGCTTGTGAGCCCTGACCAAAACCTGTGAGCTTTATTCATAATGCCTTAAAAGTGGTGGTTCTTGCCCTGGCTTTTCTGGAGCTTGGAGATCACTGCCAAATGCTGCCAACTGAACCAGTGAGTCCTGGCTGTGTCCATCCTGGAGGCTGTTTCAGGTGAAATATTATATTAATTTATTTTCCTTGCTTGATGGGTCAAAACCACCCTGATTGCCCTGCCCTCTGAGCAGATGACACAAGCTCCAAACAGACTCCAGGCTCCTTGTCTGGGCCAGGTGCTGAGAATGTCCCTGTGGTCTGGCTCACCCAGAGTGCTTGCATTAGCAGGTAGCAACAATGAAAGGGCAGAGAAAGCCAAAAGAGGGTATTGCCATCCTTGCTGTCTGTATGTGTCTGTCCCTCACTGAGGACCTCTCCAGGCACTGGAGCCAACAGTGTACACTCTGCATCTGCCTGCCCTGAAATTTTCCTTGTAAAATCTGAGCTCCACTGTTAAGACTAAGCTCAAAAAAAAAGAAGGTTTGGTTTTGTCCTGCTGCCTTGGTAGCAGAGGGTAACCACCCCAAGCTGTTCCCTAAGCTGCTCTCAAAGGCGTGGGGTGGATGTGAGATGAGTTTATGCAAAGCTTCTTGTTAGTGCTCAATGAATTTCCCTTGGAAGCTCTCTGCCTTTGGTAGGGAGATGTTTTAACTTGCTTTAAACTGCATCAGTGATTCAGTTTGTGTGTGCTCTCAGTGTATTATGGGTGAGTGTGTTGATAGGAGTTATGTGTTCCAGTGTGGCGGTGGCAATACACTCCTGGGTGGAGGTGATCAGCATGTAGGAGCTCCTTAAAATGCCTTTCCCAGCACCACAGGTATCTTGTGTGACCCTCAACTTCTGTGATTTCTCTTGCCACCTCACTGAAATCTCACTCATGGCTTCCATCACTATGTCTCTCTCTCAGGAGGAGGACTTCCCTGTGTTTGCATTTGGTTTAATCCTTGGGGAGACCCTTCAGGGGCAGCAGAGCAGACCCTGTGTGGAGGAAAATCACTGCTTTGTGCCTCCTGCCTGGTGCTTGCACGCCTGCCTCTGCTCTTGGCAGTACCAGGCGCTGCCTTCACTTTTAATTAGTTGTCTTCTGTTGATCAGATGTATTTATTGAAGATGGTTTATTATAGTTGTTAAAATTAAATAAGGCAAAAATGGAATGGAGAACAAATGCCCTGCCACGAGTAATCCTTATAATTCACCAGCAAATTTTGCCAGACAATGGTGAGAAAATATGTTCTGGCAGCCTGTGTTCAGGCAACTGGCCAGGAGCAGCTATAAATCATTTGTTCCTTCCTATTACCTTTCTCACTCTTTGAAAATCCATGGGTTACCTGACAGCATGCACTGGAGAGAGGGGAGGAAGTGCCTTCCTGATGTGCAGTGGGGAAAGAGATGTCGGAAGCTGAAACAATGATACACCCAGATCTGAGATGCTGAGCAGGGACCATCTGTGGGACAGGAACAGCTCATTTTCCTCCAGGGAGGATGTGTTAGTTAAGAGTGAGAATGGATGGTGACATGAAGGAGCTCAAATGTCTTTGGTGTTATGGAATAGTTTAGGTAGGAAGGGACCATTGAAGGTCATCTAATCCAACACCTCTGCAGTCAGAAGGATCATCTGCAACTAGATAAGCCCTATGAGGAGACGCTGAGGGAGCTGGGGTTGCTTAGCCTGGAGAAGAGGAGGCTCAGGGGAGACCTTCTTGCTCTCTACACCTACCTGGAGGGAGGTTGTAGCCAGGTGGGGGTTGGTCTCTTCTCCCAGGCAAGCAGCACCAGAACAAGAGGACACAGTCTCAAGCTGTGCCAGGGAAAGTTTAGGCTGGAGGTGAGGAGAAAGTTCTTCCCAGAGAGAGTTGTTGGCCATTGGGATGTGCTGCCCAGTCACCATCCCTGAAGGTGAAGAGACTGGATGGGGCACTTGGTGCCATGGTTTAGTTGATCAGATGGTGTTGGGTGACAGGTTGGACTTGATTATCTCAGAGGTCTTTTCCAGCCTGGTTAATTCTATACTATTCTATAGACCGGGTTGCTCTGGCCAACCTGATGTGGAATGTCTCCTGGGACAGGGTTTCTACCACCTCTCTGGACAGCCTGGGCCAGTGGCTCACCACCCTGCTTATACTTGGTTGTATTCACCGTGGGACGGTGGCACGCTCCTCTGGGAGGAGCCTGCAGTGCTTTGGGACTGTTAACTGCTGGAAGTAGTTACAAAGTCCTTTCAGAGTGGAAACATCTCTTTTGTGGCCCTGCTGCAGCCTCAGTGGAGAGGGGGAAACCTGTCTGTGTGTGGTCCAAGTCCCAGCCAGAGCTCAGCTGTTAGGGAAGATGCTCTGGCCACACTCCCACCGCTGCTTGCTCTAAAGGGCTGGTGCAGGCTGGGCTTGGCATCGAGAAACAGCTCAGCCTGGGGGTTGGATCTGGATCCGAGATTGGCTCCCGCTGCCAAGCTTCTGCCTTAGACACTGGTCCTGAGGCACTCAGCCTGACCCAGTGCAGGCACAAGTGCTTTCAGCCCTCTTAGCATTCGCTGCTTCCTACCCTCAGTCTGTGAAAGGGGATGGATTTTGGGGCATCAGTATCAGCAGCAATCAGAGCTGGTGGGTTTTGGGTGCTCCTGATGCTTGTCTTGTAAACACAGGATTTCTTTCCCCTGAGCCATGGTAATTGACTCCAGGAGACCGCAGAGCCTGGGTGTTCTTCAGGCACGTGTTGGCTCAGTGGTGTGTTGTGCTGCAGTGCCAGCCCTGAAACACAGGTTTGCACCTGGTCCACTGATAAAAATGAGTAAGCTGAGATTTAATTTCCAAAGGATTTTCTGTTCATCAGGGAGATGTTTCTTTTCCAGCTGGCTGGTTTCCTGGCTTTCAAACATGCTACCCTCTGCTAAGCAGGGATGCTCCTTCTCCCTTGCCTTTGTAGTACCACCACTTGCTTGCTTTGCTTCCTTACACCTCCCTCCCCAGATTCTAAAAAAGGTTGAGTTAACATTGACAAACACTTGAAGATTAGCCAAAAATCAATGTATTTACATTAGTAGGCTCCTCAGTATAATACACTTTTGCCTTCTTAATCTGTAATAGACACACTTGTTAGGAATTAATATCTGATGCCACTTAGAGCTTTGTTAATCCCTTCATGCCCTATTAGGAATACTTTTGGCTCTGCAGGAAATAAATGGGGCAATCCAAGTTCCTGGCAGGCAGGAGCAGCCACAGGCTTGCCATGGCAGCATGCTGCTGTCTTCCTCCATGCCAGGAGTGGCTGCTGATAGCAAATGGGTGACACTCACCAACTCCTGTGACTTCCCTAGGGGTGGGATAGGGGAAGGGCAGGGTGGAGAGGCAGGGTTAGGGACCAGGCATGGATTTGAAATGCTTCTCCCTGGGAAAACTGAATGATGGGAAAGCACAGCTTGCCTGGCTGAGTTTCCAGCTGGAGACCAAGATGAGGGGATGGAAGATGTGAGTCTGTCCCTGGGTTTTATGGAGGTTAGGTCCTGGTTATATGAAAACACAGCCCCATGCTAAACTCTCTTCCGATACTTCTGTAGCTGGAGCAAGAGTAGTATCAATGACTACATTCTGTAGGTGTTAAATGGTGGGGAACCTTCCTCCCCCCAGTTGTAGTACTTGCACAAGTCTGTAAGAATAAGATTAAATGTTTCTAGTTTTTCAGAGAGAAACCAGACTTGCCCTCCTTACCCTGCATCCAGTATTGCAGTTGGTGAGAACCCCAGAGTTTAGATCCTGCAAAGGGAACTCCTAAATTGGAAACCAGAGGGGGAAATGGCTTTGTAGCATAGAGTCATGGAATCATCTTGGTTGGAACCATAGAATCATTTCAATTGGAAATGACCTCTGAGGTTACTGAGCCCCACTGTCGAGAGTGCCATAGCCATTAAACCATGTCCCAAGGTACCATGTCTAGCTTTAAGATCATGGAGTCCAACCATTATCCTGGCAGTGCCAGGTCAGCACTAAACTAAGTCCCTCAGCAGCACAACTCCATGGCTTTTCAGTCCTTCCAGGGATGAGGTCTCCACCACTGCCCTGGGCAGCCTGTTCCAGGGCTTAACAGCCCTTTCTGGGAAGAAATTGTTCCTCATGTCCAACCTAAACCAAAAGGATGAAAGTGGGACTCTGTGTCGTAAAGAATGTTAAATCCTGGTGTAACAATAGGGCTGGGAGCAGGCAAGGTGATAAATGCTGAGATCCTGGGGAGAGCAAGGGAAAGCAAAACTGAGCAGTGAGGGATCATCTGCAAACGTGTCTTGAGCAGAGCACAGACACTTAAAACTTTTCTGAGCCAGTTGTTGCTCTCTAAATGAGGAGCCTGACATTTTAAAGGTCAGCAGCCAGGAAGAGGGTGACCCTTCTTAAGTGAATGCAAAGACTGCACTTAACCAGCTTGCCATGTCCTTCACACCAGGGTGTGGTGGTGGTGCCTAATTGCCTGGGGAGACAGTCTCTGGAGATGGTTCCTCAAGAGGCAGGCATGCCATACCCAAATGAGGGAGGATACCTGGTATTTTTCCATGTCTCCTCAGTCTAGGAGAGCTAGTGAGGCAGAGGTGGGCAGAGAAAGACCTCATGGGAGTGTGAAAGGGGCGTTGGATAGAGGGGATGGAAGCAGAAGGTGTCAGTTTGCAGGAAGGAGCTCTCTGCAGACCTTGCCTTGCTAACACGTGGGGGTCGTGGGGCAATGTGTGCTGTGGTGGCATTTCAGCACGTCCCTGCTTCATCCCCACGGAATGAGCCCTCCCCAGCCACAGCCTCCTGTGGCTCAAAGCCCTATCTCTTCAGGGCAAAACCCAGCTGGGGGCTGGCTGCATCCAGAGAAAGGATTCATTGGGCAAACATCTGCATCTTTTCAAACATCTTAACCTGTGGGTTGCTGGACCACTTCCTTCCTGCCCTTATGCTTCCCCCAAACCCCCTTCTTTTCTTTCTGAGAGCCCCAGCCTGAGCTGAGCAAATGTATTCACAGAATCACTGAATTAACCAGGTTGGAAAAGACCTTCAAGATCATCAAGTCCAACCTATCACCCAATACCATCTAATCAACTAAACCATGGCACTAAGTGCCTCATCCAGTCTTATCTGAAACACTTCCAGGGATGGTGACTCCACCACCTCCCTGGGCAGCACACTCCAATGGCCAATCACTCTTTCTGTGAAGAATTTCATCCTAACATCCAGCCCAAACTCCAAAATAATTTTAGAATCATGGAATTGTTGGGGTTGGAGTGGATCTCAGTGATCATCCAGTTTCAACTGCCCTGCCATGGGCAGGGACACCTCACACTAGAGCAGGTTGCCTGGAGCCACATCCAGCCTGGCCTTAAAAACTCCCAGGGATGAGGCTCCCACCACCTCCCTGGGCAACCTGTGCCAGGCTCTCACCACCCTCATGGTAAAGAATTTCTTCCTTAACATCCAATCTCAGTCTACCCACTTCTATATTTTTTTCCCCATTCCCTTAAGTCCTATCATTTCCTGATGCCCCAGAAGTCCCTCACCCACCCCCTTTCCCCTCAAATCCCAGAGCACCTGTGCTCTATTGCAGTCTCCTCCCACCCCAGATGTGGCCACTTGGCCCTCCCCACCCCCTCCCCTTTTTAATCCCCCCAGGAAAGGCTGAACCCCTCTGGGCTGAGGGATTCTCTTCTCGTCACTGGTGAATCCTGATGGTGCACGCTGGGGATTGATACTGTGAGAGACCGAGTAACCAAGGCACCATTGAGGAAAGCAGTTTTCTTCTGTTCATAAATCCCCCCCGAGGAGGCCTGGGCTGCTGCAGTGAGGCACAAGTAGGGTTTTGTTCATCTTTTCCCTCCTGTCTTCCACAATTTTGGTGTTGAAGGTTTAAGCCTGCGCTGTGTGTCTCTGTGTGTCGATTTGAATGTCGGGACTGCTAACGCTTTGCACTGCCGACACACTGAGCGTTTTGATCCTTGTATGAAACAAGAACGAGGATTAGATGTCTCTCCCAGCGCTGCTGTTGCAGCACCCGGCGGAGACTGACGGAGGCTGAGGAGTGCCGCGGTTTAACCCCTGCTGGGAATGAAGCACCAAGCAGCTGCTTCCTCACCCAGACCCCAGGGGGATGGGGGAGTGAACTGGGGCAAAAAAGGTAAGATGTGTGGGTTGAGATAAAGACAATTTAATAGGCAGAAAAGGAAGGGAAAATGATACTAGAACGCAGAAAGCCAGTGATGCACAACACAATTGCTCACCCCCTGCTGCCAGATGCTCCACCAGTTCCTGAGTTGTGCTGTCCCCTGGCCAGCGTTACCCCAGTTTATATGCTGAGCAGGACATCATACAGTATGGAACATCATCTTGGTCAGTTAAAGTCAGATGTCCTGGCTGTGTCCCCTCCCATCTCCTTGTGTCCCTCAATTTTCTCACTGGCTGGACAGCTTGAGAAGCTGAAGAGTCCCTCCCTTAGTGTAAGCACTGCTCAACGACACCCAGACCATCGGTGTGTGATCACGATTCTCATCCAAAGTCTGAACCACAGCACTGCACCAGCTACTAGGAAGAACACTAGCTTTTCCCCAGCCAAAACCAGGATGAGGAGGCAAGTTATTCTGCAGCACAAACATCCCACGGGACTTTGGCAGTCACTGACCTGATCATTTGCAAGTGCCTTTGTCCCTGCAAGAGCACATTAAGTGTTCTCTGTGAGAGAGATGGATGAGGTTTGGAATTAGCTTCCCTTTAATTAGGGTGGAAACAGCAGGAGACAGCAAATGTTGTGTTATCCTTCATGGCAAATGTCATCCAAGCTCTCAGTCAGAGGTTTCTCAAGAATGCATAGCACCAAGCCCTGCAGCACCCTGGTCTGCCTTCGTTGGAATTCTGCTCACCAGGAGGCTTGCTAAGGTTTCCAGGAAGGCAAAATGCAACTCTCATCCCTCTTAGATGTGCTCAGCGGGGTTTGCTGGGATGAAGAGGGCAGTGCAGAACCTGTCACCTGCTTGGCCAGTGCCACCCTTTTCTGCCTGGGGCTTCTCAGTTACTCTGACCAGCACCATGACCCTTACCAACATCAGTGTTTCTGCTTTGTTTCCCAGACCTTCGATTATTCTTACTCCTGGTTTGTTTGTTTTTTTCCCCTCTATGTAAGTCAGTCATGAACATTTCAAGCTCAGGTGTGTACAATGAGGCAAACGGGTTTCTAAGAACAGAGGGTGGCTTTTAATGTCACCTTTATCTTTGTGCATCGAACCTGTCTAGAAACGCAGCTTGTGCTAATAGTTTGGAAATGTGAGTAAATTGAGTGGGCTTCCTGCAGGCACAGGAGACCCTGGAGAGAGCTGTGCTCCTCCAAGGCTGCTTTCTGAAAAGCTTTTCCATGACAAGCTTGGCAGTGACATGTGAGCTAGCAACACTGGGAGACACAAAACATCTCTGTAAAACTTCTCCTTTGATGAAGCTCTTAGACGAGCCTTCTCCCGCAGCAGGACGCTTGCTGCTTCAAATGGGTCCAATCTCTGCTAATAAATCACCTCCTCCATGCCAGGAGGGTTTGATTGAACATCACAGGAGATATCATTGAGGGCTAAATCCAACGTTTCCTATTCCATTACCCAAAGCTTGTAATGCTGTGCAGTTCAGAGAAGTACAATGTTGCCTCAGGTGTTCCTATCACCAAACCAGGCAACTTGATATCTCCATGTGCAGAGTGACTCCAGTATTTTCCTTCTTGGTTGGTTGGTTATCTTTGTTCCTGCTTTGTGTCCCAAGCAGAACAAAACAGGGCTGTGCTCCCCACCCCAGGGCTCCTCAGCTTTGGGATGGGGGGGGGGGGGGAAATATATATAATCAATTAGGATTTTCTATGAGCATCCTGCGTCACATTTTCTGGAATGGCAGAAAATTAGATGCTGCTGCTGGGTTTTGATTGTGTTGATCTTTTAAACTGCAAAAGAATTCCAAGGATTCTGTGATCAAAGCTTAGGGCAACAGAAAGTGCGGAGAAGCGTGGTTTATCTTGTAAATTCCTGGGCATCACCATGGATGCTGGACACCCTCAGTGCTGCCACACCTCTCTAGGAATTTAGTTCTGCCAGGAGCAGAACCTGATTCATGCTTCATGCATGTGCCAAACAGGTTGTGTCTCTTGACTCAATCATCTTAGAGGTCTTTTCCAACCAAACCAATTCTATGGCTGTATGGCTTTCATGGTCCACGTTTCCCCTTTCCTCCTCATGTGCTGGTTTCTCAGCCGGTTGCTCAGGCCAGCCTCCAGCGCTTTCCCCTCTGCTCTCCAGCCACCATTTCCCTGCTTCCCTGGGCATAAGAGTATACAGAGACAAGAAGGGAAGGGAGCAGTGGCTGCCTATGCAGAGGCTGCGACCAGTGCTCTGCTGGTGTGTTTGGACATGCTGATACAAGCAGTGCTGCTGTGTGTTCCCATGGGTACATCATTCCAACCCGGGTTAAACCTGGGTGTTGGCTCAGGGAGTTTTACATCACAGGTCTGGCAGCATCTGCCTGTGCTGTCCATGTGCCATTCTCTTGGGACCCAGCTGCTCTGAGGTTATCAGTCATGCCAGGAAAGGCTGTGTGCTGCTGCAGGTTGCAGAGCTGCAGAGGATGGTGCTGAGATGGCGTGGGGGAAATGTGGATTCAGCAAAAGCTAAGTAGCACACGGCATTAAAAATTCACAAAGGCTGCTCTGAAGCACAGCCTCTCAGAGAAGCATTTTAATGAGCTGCAGCAGGGCTGGGAGAGAGTGGGGGACCCTTCCCCAGCCTCATGCACTGCTCCACCCCACTGGCTTATGCATCTGTGGGTCTCAATGTTCAATGAGAAACTGCATCAGAAGGTTTCTCTTCCTCTCTTTCCCACACCCCCTTCTCCCCCTCCCTTAGCAACTCAGTGAAATCTTAGTGAAGTTGGCTGTGGAAAAGTAAGATTAAAAATTGAGAGGATGCTGTGAGTGTTCAGGGGAAAATATCAGGATGAAACTCAAATGAAATACTTTGAGTCTGGGCATTTCAGATGTTCCTTTGGAAACTTTCTTGAACAAGAGAAGCCAGGCACCCCCATTTTCACCAGATCATAGAATGCACCAGATTGGAAGGGACCCTGAGAAGTCATCTTGTCCAGCCCCACTGAAAAAAACCCCAACTCCTGGCCATTTTCCCCATGAACTTTCCCCTCAAATACTTTCCCCCCTTGGATTTAATCATATTAAAGCTGGCTGGGCTGAACCACAAAGAAGTGGTTGGGATGATGCAGCTGGGGAACAGACTGGGAGATGCCGAGATGGAGAGGTCAGGGGATGCTTCGGGAGCTGGTACAGACCTTTCCCTCTGCCTTTCTGCTGATACTAATGGGCCCTGGCTGCTTTTGCTATTACATCTTGAGTGGAACGCATCGGAGGGGCTCTTTGGGGATGCTCTGCCTCAGCCTCTTGCAGTGCTGTGACCTACTTGTTCAGCCAGCTCCTGTTCGGGGCTGTGCAGCTTGATGCTGCAGTGACTCTTGTTCTGATCTGATTCGTTTGTTGAAGTTTGTGTGCTGTCATTTGTGCTTTGTTCTCGACTCTTTACGACGTGCAGCACTGTGGAGAATGCAGCAAAATCCCTTTCCCCTCCCCTAGACTCCAAAACAAAAACCCAAGAGCTTGGTCAGAGCCCTGTGCTTCTTTCTTCCTTTCTTTTCTTTTTTTTTCCCCCAACCTACTTTTGAAACTAACATCTACAAAAACAAAAAGGAAAGATATTAGTGCTGCAGCTTTGTTAGAAGTGAGCTGCAGAAGTAGGTGGTGGAAGCTGTGGCTGCTTAATTCACTGGAGCAGAGAAATGTCTTCAGGTTTCTGGGGGTTGTTTTGCTTTGGTTTGGTTTGAGTTTTTTCCCTTTTTGCAAGCTTTTTGGAGCAGATGCACCTTCCCTGCAGGACTTGCTCTACTTCTGTGCTGTGCAGCTGATCTGCTGAAGGAAATGGATGGAAAAGGTCTACACTGCTCACTTTGGAGATGTTAAATACCTCTGACAGGGCTAAGGCACCCATCCTGCCCTGGCCAAATAGCTGAGGACACTCAGCATAGAGCTTACTCTCCGCCCCCTCCCCCCCCCCCCTTTTCTTTTTCCCTGAGAAAATAAATGAGAATTAGAGAAGCTTATTAAGAAGGAGCATAAAATTAAGAGCCAGGCTTTGCTTGGCTGCTCTTCCTGTGCAGCCCATTGGGAGCCAGCTTGGGCAGTGCTTGAGACTCACAGGAGCATCTCATAGAATCAGTAAGGTTGGAAAAGACCTCAGAGATCATCAAGTCCAACCTCTCACCCAACACCTCATGGCTACTAAACCATGGCTCCAAGTGCCACATCCAATCCCCTCTTGAACACCTCCAGGGATGGGGACTCCACCACCTCCCTGGGCAGCACATCCCAAGGGCCAACAACTCTCTCTGGGAAGAACTTTCTCCTCACCTCCAGCCTAAACTTCCCCTGGTGCAGAGACAGCTCTAGCTCTCACTGATGCCAAGTCCTGGAGCACAGATTACCCCAAAATAGAAGGTCTGGAGGAGATTTGGCTGTTGGCAAAGAAGTTTCTCAGAAAGGGACCCCTGGGCAGGAGCAGTCCTTTTGTTTAGAGCCTGCAGTCTTCTTCGAGGGGAATTTTGAGGCTGCTGACCCTTGAGAAACAGAACATTCATGTTGCAGGAGATCAGCATTGTAGGATTATGCCTGAACTAAATGTCCAGGGGTTAAGACAAGGAAGCGAGTTATTAATTACACAGATCCTGATTTACCACTCACATACCTTCTTGTCAGTCCTGGCACGAGGAGCTGGCTGTCCTGCGTGCTGCACATGATAATGCAGTAGGGTAATATTTTCTTCCTTCTCAGAATGCAAATGAGGAATCTGCTTTGCAAGTTGGTTTAATTTGCTGTCTTCATCTCTGCACAGCTTGCTAGCTGAATGGGAAAGTGCTGCTGCTGCCAACACAGCCTGGATATTGTTCCGTAGGGCTGCAGAAAGTGATGAGTTTGTCGCTCTCTAATCCACGGTAATTTGCTGCTAATTTGTCAACAGTCAACAACTCCAGTGGCTACCCCATCAAAGCAGCCCCAGTGCCACTGCTTTCCTCTTATCAGTGGGGGAAAAAGGCCATTTATAGCTGTCCATCTGCTGAGAGTGTTTTGCTAAACACAGAATAACACTTGTTTTACAAGGGGCAAACAAAATCATGGTGTAACTGCTGCCAGCGACAGAAACCAGAGGAGGTTTCAGACCTGCCGGTAGCGGGTGACTCAGCCCTGACCCTCCATCCCATGAGGACCTGGTGCAGCTGTTGCACCCAGGAAGCTGGTTCTGACTTTTATACTAAACTCTGCATTTAGACTGAAATGCAAGTACTGTTCTCACAGACAGGAAACCAGACAAGAGGTTAGAGTTGCGTTCAGGGCAATGTTTTTGACTCCCCGGGAAGGGCAGCAGCTGAAATGCCACCCATGGCCCCTGCTCCAGCTGCCCTTGGGTGGGAGAGGCAAGCACCATGGTGTGGCTCCAGCCATCCCCCTCGAGTCAGCCACCAAGGAGCTGGCAGCAACACTGGCTCTGCTGCCAGAGGAGCTGTGCTGTGTCCAGGTTGAGGGTGGTGCTGCCCCAAAGAGAACAGCCCAAAGCCCATGGAGGGCCTCACCCTGGCCACACCAGGACCACACTTTTGAGAGAAAGAACCATGTATTTTCATGAAGTTTTCCTCTTTTGCTCAAGCTCTTGTGTCTTCTTTTTTCTTTCTCTCTCTCTCTTTCTTTCCCTCTCTTTCTCTCTCTCTCTTTCTTTCTCTCTCTCTCTCTCTTTCTTTCTCTCTCTCTCTCTCTCTCTCTGAGTGTACTGATCTGAGTCCAATACAAACCCTACTCTGACCCTCTGAGATATTCATCTGGAGAAGAAAAAGCAGTGAGAGTGGCTGGTTAATGAGGAGCAGAGGGGGATTAGGTGCCTGTTTCTGAGCTGTCCAAGGAATCCAGATTTAACAGGCTGTTGCAGAGGCAGAGTGTCCTGGAGGTGGTGGTGCTGGCCTCTGCTTTGGCTGGTTGAAACTTCCCTGTGTATCATCTCAGATTCACTTTTCAGGATGTGAAAGGAATTTGTAGTGAGGTGTGGGTTGGTCTCTTCTTCCTAATATCAAGTGATAGGATAAGAGGAGATGGCCTGAAATTGTGCCGGTGGGGTTCAGGTTGGATATTAGGACAAATTTCTGCCAGAGTGGTCAGGCATTGGAACAGGCTGCCCAGGGAGGTGGTGGAGTCACTGCCTCTGGAGTTTAATGGCCATGGTGGTATTGGGTTGACAATTGGACTTGGTGATTTTAGAGGTCTTTCCCAACCAAAACAATTCTATGATTCTGTGAGTGCTGCCTTGGTTCTTCATCTCTGCCCATCACACTTAGCTTTCTGCCTTTCAACGTATCCAGTGTGATGCACCTGGAGAAGAACGATGGGACGGCAGGAGTGAGAGCCTTGCAGCAGCCTGGAATCGTGCACAGCTTGGATGCACGTGTGGGGAGCTGCAGAAGAGGCTCTCAGCTAACCCCCTCCTTTGATGATGCCAGAGCTCAGCAGCAGAATTCAATACCTCTCTGTGATTCCCAGGCCACCTCTGCTGTGCGTACAGAGAAACGCTTAACCTTGCAGGGGGTTACAGCTAGCCCTGTGGTTTGCTGCTCATAGTAATGAACTCTTTGCTGCATAAGCAAAATAGCAGCTCTATTATTTAATATTTTAATATACCTATCCAAATACATTTTTTTCCTTCCCACTGTTAATTTTCACATATTTTCCCTGTTTTTCCCTCCATGCAGAATAGTTGTTTTTAGGGCACTGCAGGAGGCATTTTGTTTTCTCTTTTAACAAGGTCTCCTTGGGGGAATTTTACCTTAAATAGCAGGAGGGAGTTTTGAAGTCAGGATTAGCAGCTCTGGGATCCCTGGAGCACCGAGTGTTCTCATATTACTGACAAGCTGTGCTGTCTTGGTGCTGTATTTCCCCTTTAGATCAAGTGTTTGGAGAGGCTCACGTGCTTTGACCAGGGGTTTGGCGGTGGGACGGCTTGCTGGTGGTTGTGAAACACGGCGCTTCAGAAGGGTGGCTGAAGGAGGGGCTGCAGCCAGGCTGCCTGAGGAAGGAACGGTAACTGTGGGGCTCGTGTGGCAGGGATCAAAGGTTGATGTTGTTGTAGCCACTTCTCTCCACACAATCTTCTCTGAAGCGGAAATCCTAGTTTTGTATGACTGCATCCACCACGCTGGTTCAGAAAGGAAAAGAAGATGGAGAAGTGTGGGGAGAGAAGATGCTGAAGGCACTTTAATGGAGAAGGAACTCAGCTGGAGCTGAGTAACTCTGGAGAGAGCAAGGCTGATGTTGGAATACAAGGAGCCTCAGAGCCTTCAGGATAGAGGATTGGGCTCTTTGGGTCAAGAAGCTGCAAGCTCTGCCCAGGAGCATGCTGCTTTGCAGTGGTGGCTCCTGCTTGCTGGGGATATGGTTTGGGTGGGCAAATCAATCAAAGGTCCTAAAAAGCTGTGGTTGTTCAAAGTCAATCAACCATTTCATAGCAGACAATATAAAGGAGACAGGCTGAGGTCAATTAAGATGAAAAACAACTGAGAGGCTGTGGCAGTTGTGTGTCGAGCTAAGCTGGGGCTGCTGATGGCTGCAAGAGCTTGGAAACCGAGATCCCCACTGTGGCTGGTGAGGAGAGTGAGAGAAGGGATGCCCACAGTCTCTTTATATTTAGGTGTTATTCTATGCAATATATTTATGGTATTTAGCCTAGAGGAGCCCTGAGGTCTCCTGCGTTCTGCCCTCTGACAGGTAAATGCCCTTGGTGTGTGTCCAGCTGGGCTGCCCTCCCTCTGACCTCAAACTGCAAGCTATGGTTTCTTTTCCTGAATGTTTCCAACCAGTGTGCCCTGAGCCAGCCCAGTGTGCCCCTGTGCAAAGTGTCTGAGGCTCCCACTCACCTGTGGCTTTTGTTAACCATTAAGAGAGGCAGCATGTGGAGGGGCTGATTCGTTTTTTTCCCTTGTGCCACCACAAATGTTCCACAAATGTACAGAAAGCAACTCTTGACATCTGCAAGGAAAGAAATCTAATCAGCAGCAAGAGGAAGCTGAAACAGGTTACCTCCTCTTTTCTGTAGGATCAATTGTGGATTGAGAAAGCTGTGTGGACTACTGGCATCTCTGCCTGAATCCTCTTCTAACTCCCTGGGGAATTTTTGGTTGCTTTGTTCAACTGCACTGAACCTGCCCAGGCTGCTTGCACCCTGGGGAAGTCTGATCCCCAAAATTTCCTTGGAAGTCATTCCTAAATAGCTGCATTGAAACACCCAAAATCAATACAGTGGGGGAATGCAAAACCCCCACCCTTGTTTAAATCAGCTCCTTACAGCAGTGTGGGAATTGGGAATCTGGGGAGGGGGAAGGTAGAGTCTTCATAAAAGACTAGTAGAAAATGTGCTTCATTGCTCCTGCCTGTCAGAGTCAAAGTGGGTGGGTAATTTCCAGCTGGTTGCGGAGGAGCTGCAGATGACTTGGGGAGTGGATCCTGAATCGCAGCCAGCAGAAGGGTTGTGCAGTGCTGTACAAGGTGCAAGGCACATGCTCCATGAGCTTCACAGGAGAGTGTCAGCTCGGCAAGCTTGATTTGGGGTCTTCCAGCAGCCTTCCCAAAGCCACAGTTTAGAATGATGGAGATGAAGACATTCATCCTGTCCTGACAGACATCTAGGTAAACATAAAGGATCCAAAAGTCCCCACATGGAATTCTTCTGAAAATCCCAGAATCCCGGCAGGGTAGGGGGTGGAAGGAACTTCTGGAAATCATCCAGTCCAACCCCCTGCTAAAGCACCCACAGCAGCTTGCCCAGGATCACAATGGCCGGGGGGTTGGAATCTCTCTGGAGAGGGAGACTCCACAACCTCTCTGGGCAGCCTGCTCCAGTGCTCTTGCACCTTCACAGGAAAGAATTTTTTCCTCATGTTCAGGTGGAACCTTCTGTGTTCCAGTGTGTGCCTTTTGCTCCTTGTGATATTATTGGGCACTGCTGAAAAGTGTCTGGCCCCATGCTCTCGCCTCCCACCCTTTAGATAAGCAGTGGAAATGCCTTTTGCCAGCCTAACCATCCTGTTTGTTCCCTTATCCTCTCCCCTGTTCACTGTGACTTCCTCTGGCAGCCAGTTCTGGGGGTGCAGTTCCTAGTGTCTCTAGCTGGATCTGTGTTGCTGTTGGAGCCCTGGCACAGGGAAATGGGATAAGTGAAGGACTGGTTGTCCAGGACATCTTCAGTGGTGCAGCTCCACTGCAGAAACCCCCAGATGGGTCCAGCTGCCTGAACTTGGAGGACACCCAGCTTTTGGGGCAGGTTCTGCAGCTTAAAACCTCCATTAAAAGGAGTGTTTCCATGGACCAGCACATTAAGGGTGGCTACCAGGAGGATGGAGAATCCCTTTTACAAGGGGTCCCACAGTAAAGACAAGGGGTGATGGGGATAAATTACTGCTGGGGAGATTGTGGTTGGACTCTAGAAGAAAATTTTTTCCCCATGAGAAGAGTCAGACATTAGAATCATCTCCCAGGGGAAGCAATGGATTCCCCTACACTGGACAGTTTAAAGACTCAGCTTGACAAGGTGCTGGGCCAGCTTGTTTCAACTGTACTATTACCTAGAAAGGTTGGACCAGGTGGCCCTTGGGGTCCCTTCCAACCTGACATCCAGTGATTCTGTGTTTTGAGGGCTTGCATTTAATGAGTCTGCATCTTTCAGACCCATCACTGATCAGACCTGTGGACCTGGAGTTAGTTTTTCCTAACAGCCCAGGGCTGAAAACTCAAGCCCACATGCAGCTTCATTCAAATGAGTAAAGTTCCTCCTGTTGCCTTCTGAGGGGGCTGGATGAGGGGGTCCAGGGTAGAAGCGAGTCCATGTGCTCACTGCACAGAGACACCCCCGAGGAAGAAGGGAACATGAAGTCCAGTTTGCTTAGCCACATCTCTGTTGGCACTTGCACACTAAGTGGGGCTTAAAGCATTTTAGAGCTCCTAAAGCAATGAAAATCCGTAATGAAATAAGTAATGAAATATATTCTTAATACAGCTAGGAAATATAGGAGCAGTCTCCACCTGATGTGATTGAAAATGGATTTAGCAAACCCAGGCTCAGAGCAGTGACTTCATTTTGTAGATGCTTTAAGCTCTTTGTATCACTGAGTGAATTTCCCAAAGCTCAGCCGTCAGAATTTCTGTATTTTGGCTGATTTATGATCTGAGTTTGATTTCCTCCCCCTCCCCCTTTGCTTCATTAGCCTGCCTGATTGTGCAGGTTAGGTGTAAGAGCCACCTCTACCCTCCCCAGATCGCAAGTGGAGCAATAATAAGACCCCAGCTGGGGCTTTCTGATGTTCTCTGTTATATCCTCCTCCCTTCAGTTAGTTTTAACTTTGATAACTCTCTTTGGCCAGTAATTTGCTTTGGTCTTTGCCTGTGATTGGATTATCTGGAACAGCCAGAGTGAAATGAAGATTACTGTCTGAGGGGGAAATGGTGGTGAAATAGCTGTGACTTGATTATTTCTTCTCTCAACTGATCAGCACCAGCATAGGCAATTTCTCGTTGCTGGCATTTGTCCTTGCTGCCAGCTTTGGTGTTGGCTTCAGGTACTGGGCTTGCAGGGAGGAGGGTGAGAAAGTGAAGGAAGATGGTCTGCTTTCAGCGTGCTCATCCAGATGAGAGGCACAAAGTCTTCTCTAGATTTTAAAACTGATGAAAGTTTGATTGTGTTTAGTGAGATTTGGTGTGGAATCTCAATTTTTCTGTTATCCTTCCTATCAAAAGTAGCTCCCCGGAGGTGAATTTGGAGGATTTGTATCTGTTGAGCCCAGAAGCATTCAGCAAAAAAAAACTCCAGGTTTCTGCAAGTCTTGTCCCTGGCTTGCTCTTCTGTGACTGTCCTGATAAGGCTGCTCCTGAAGCACAGCATCTCCCTCAGCTCATCCCAGAACACATCAGTAGGTGGACCTGGTGTCAGCAATGTTGTG
Organism: Picus viridis; assembly: GCA_033816785.1. Lineage (NCBI taxonomy): Eukaryota > Metazoa > Chordata > Aves > Piciformes > Picidae > Picus > Picus viridis. Next base: position 1,065,100 of record CM066591.1, on the reverse strand, counting down.
GTCAGTCCTCCTTGCCCAGGATTTTGTTGCCAGTTCAATTTTGACTGCGCAATGCCAGCCCGGTCTGCTGCTCCTTATCACCCCAGCGACTGGAAGGCTTCCTTTCATGCTGAGCTCCAGCAGCCTGCAGCTTTCAGGCTGTTCCACAATTAGAGATAGGCAGCTCAAGCATTATCTCCTTCCTCTGGAAGGCTTTCACATTGTGTGTTTGCAGACAGCTATTCCAGCTTGTATTAAACAATGATCAGCTTTAAGCTGACTGACACCTTATGGTGTTTGTCTGTTGGGAGGTGAAAGTCTCAGACACAGTTCATTCAAATTCCTGCCAGTGGTCAACCCAAAGAATCACAGAATGCATTGGGTTGGAAGGGACCCTCAAAGGTCCCCTTGTCCAACCCCTCTGCAGTGAGCAGGGATGTCTCCAACTAGATCAGGCTGCTCAGGGCCCCATCAAGTTTGACCTTGAATGTCTCCAGGGATGGAGCCTCCACCACGCCTCTGGGCAACCTATCCCAGTGTTTCAGCACCCTCATTGTAAAGAACTTCCTCCTAATGTCCAACCTAAATCTGCCCTGATCTAGTTTCAAACAATTGCTCCTCATCCTCTCACTGCAAGCCCTTATGAACAGTCCTTGCCCAGCTTTCTTGTAGGTCCCCTTCCGATGCAAAAGATCTCCTTGGAGCCTTCTCTTCTCCAGGGTGAACAACCCCATCTCTTCCAGCCTGTCCTCATAGGCGAGGTTCTCCAGCCCTCTGATCATCTTTGTGACCCTACTCTGGACCCTCTCCAGCAAGTCCATGTCCTTCTAGTGCCTGGGATCCTAGAGGTGGACACAGCACTCCAGATGAGGTCTCATCAGAGCAGGGGAGAGTGGCAGAATGACCTCTCTCCATCTGCTGGCCATTCTTCTTTTGATGCAGTTCCAGGTACCCATTACTGGCTCATGTCCAGTTTCTCATCCACCAGAAGCCCCAAGTCCTTCTTGGCAGGGAGAGTCTTAGTCTCATCATGTTCTGTGGGGTCTCCAAGCAGTAAATCTGACATTACATGTACTATCACCTCCTCCTCCTTTTAGATTCTTTATGCATCCTTTATTACTTTGGGCTAATGCCAGACAACCACTTGGCATGTGTGCTATTGGTTTTTAGTGCTCTGGCCCATCATGGTACTTGGTACCTGTGACTCTGGGGGTGGGGTGCAAGATAGGAACCAGAGCAGCATTTTGACACAGACTTTAAACCCAGCACTTCAGAAGCAAAAATGCAGCCTGGCACATATGACAAAAAAAACCCCAAACCCCAAAACTTCAAGCAAGAGTAAAATGAAAACCAAGTTGTAAGACTTAAGGTAGATAAAGGAAAAAGATGTTTAAAGAAAAAAACTTAGAGAGACTTTTGTGTCTTTCAGAGGTGAGCAAACTCTAACTCCAGGTTAAAATGCCCTTCTGAAAAAAAAACCCACTTGACTTTGCAGTTTTCCAGTGGTTTTTGTGCCCCTTTCCTGGGGATCAGACTGGATGTGGGAAAGGAATTCTTTACAGTGAGGGTGGTGAGACACTGGAACAGATTGCCCAGGGAGGTTGGGGATATCCCTTTCCTGAAGAGGTTCAAGGCCAGATGGGATGAGGCTTTGAGCAACCTGGGCGAGTGGAAGGTGTCCCTGTCCCTGGCAGGAGGGATGGAACTGGAGGATCTTAAAGGTCCCTTCCAACCCAAACCATTTCATGATTCCATGTTTCTATGAATTCTGGCAGCCCTGAGTGGAAGGACAACTTCAAGATAAATATGAAGTGATTAAAGGTTTACAGGAGTTGTTCTCCAGGTAAAGAACTGTTTAGACCTTGTGGGCTAGAAATGCCTTTATCCTTTCGATCTCGGCGCTTGAAGATCCATATTCATTGCCAGTCAGGATCAGGAGAAACCAAACCTTGATTTTAGCTAGGATCCTTCACAGATAGGAGTGCTGGGGGCAAGCTTCTCATCCAGCAGTGCAGAGGTGGGGGGAATGGATGGGGCTCTCGCTCTGGGCACAGTTGTTTTATCTCCTTCAGCAAGAGTGATAGCAGTAAGGTAGCCTCCTGGTGACAGTGGTGGGATGCTTCAGGTGATAGGGACTTGGAGTGCAGATGCTTTTGTTCTCTATGACCAGCCAGCAAATCTGGGATCCATCCTCTGAGCTGTGCATTGGTATTCTGCACCCTGCCTGCTGCCAAGATCTCAGGCTTTGGGGAAGGGACGGAGGAAAACAATGCAGGCAGCTGGGCGCTCTCTGTAGCCGTTGTGGGGCTCTGACGAAGGGACCCTTTTCACCCGGTGTTGCTGCAGATTTTGTTCTGTGTTCCTTTTGTAATTGCCAATTAAATGGACATCTTAGACTCAATCTATCACTGGTCTAACTTCTTCTGTTGGGAAAAGAAACCGGGCTAGCATTTGGCAATGCAAGTGTGCTTTAGGAGCAGCAGACTGACTGAGCTTAGGGAAGAAATATTGACACACGATGGTAAGTTGGCTAATTTTGTCCTCCAGCATCATTTCCTGAAAGAGAAGCACCAGGGTTTATAATTGAATGGATTAAATAATAAATGATGCATTCTCCTACTGCAAAGCAGGCAGCATTTCCAATCTGGGAGTCTTCTGTGGATATGAATGGAGAGGCTGAGAGTAGTACATGACCAAGGACAGTTGTTCCACCCAGGCACTGCTGCTTACCAGAGCACAGTTTCAGTGGTTTATGAAAATCCTGAGGTCAATTGAAGTGTCTTTTTCTCTCTCCTGTTGCCTTATAGCTGTATTTCTTCATTGGAGCTTTCTCCAGGCTTTCTTCATTTAAGGGCAATAAAGCTAGTGAGGGGTCTAGAGAGCAAATGTTATGAGGAGCAGCTGGGGGAACTGGGGTTCTTTAGCCTGGAGAAAAGGAAGCTGAGGGAAGATCTCATTGCTTTCTACAACTCCCTGAAAGGAGGTTGAAGTGAGGTGGGGGTCAGTCTGTTCTCCCTAGTATGAAGTGGTTCCTCTAACAACCTGAAATTGTGCCAGGGGAAGTCTAGGTTGGATGTTAGGACAAGCATCTTTCTTGCAAGAGTGGTCAGGAATTGGAACAGGCTCCCCAGGTGGAGTCACCATCCCTGGAGGTGTTCAAGAAAGGTGTGGATGCAGCACTTTGGGGCATAGTTTAATGGCCATGGCAGTGTTTGGGTTGATGCTTGAACTCAATGAGCTTAGAAGTCTTTTCCAACTGAAACAATTCTATGGTTCTTGGCTCCAGGTGTGGTTTTAAAGACATGTTGTCCACAGCATGCAGAGGAAGGCTCCAGATTTAACAGTTGGGTGTAAGCCTACGTCCCCCTGTCAGAAAATGTTGCAAAGAACTCCTCCTTATATCCCCTTGTATGTGAATTTGCTCCTTTCTCTCTTCATCACTTAAGCAGGCTGTAGCAAGCTTAGTATTTAATTAATACTGGGGTGGTATATAAAACACTAAGTACAATAAAGTGTATGGCCAGATTTTCAAACCTGGATGTTGTTCTTCAACCTGTGAGTTGAGACTGGAGACACTGTCCCTTGAACATTAACTCTCTGCAGGGACACTTCACACAGCAAGGTCCAAAATGAGCTCCTAAAGGAGCTGGGTGCTTCTGGTCTGAGCTGCTATCAAAACAAATGTTCAAGGATGAGCTTACTGATGAAATCAGTGCAAGTTCATCTCTAGGTGCCCAGGAGAACGTGATTAAACCTTTGCATGCTGAAAGGTTTGTCAGAAGGCACCCAGCAAGCTGCACCCAGCAAGCTGCACCCAGCGTGGCCGGGCAGATGGATTCGGTGCGTCATCAGGTCCCTTCAGAAGCAAAGGCAAAGCATTAAGGTGACACAGTCCTTGTGTGCTTAAGCAGCTGACAACTGAAGCAGGATGTGCCTTGTTACGCTTGGTAGCTGCTCTTCTGCATTTCTGTGCAGAGCTGGGAGGTGCACAGTGCTGGAGAAGGTTCAGCTGGATGGAGATGATCAAAGAGACTGCTGGGTCTGTCATTAATTCCAGCCCTGAGTCTTTGCCTACTTCATAGAACAGAATCATAGAATCAATAAGGTTGGAAAAGACCTCAGAGATCATCAAGTCCAACCTCTCACCCAACACCTCATGGCTACTAAACCATGGCACCAAGTGCCACATCCAATCCCCTCTTGAACACCTCCAGGGATGGGGACTCCACCACCTCCCTGGGTAGCACATCCCAATGGCCAACAACTCTCTCTGGGAAGAACTTTCTCTTCACCTCAAGCCTAAACTTCCCCTGGCACAGCCTGAGACTGTGTCCTCTGCTTATTACACATTGCTTAATTAGCACCTTGCATCATCTGAATACAGAGTACACAACATGCTCCATAACTTCTTAGATGGAATTCTGTTGTAGGATGAAGCTTGTAGGCTTCACCTCCCTAGCCTTGAGTCGTGCTCTGGGTTGATAGCTCAGTTAGTTGCTAATGGCCAGTGCATCCATAGCCAGGAGCTTCACCTGGCTTTGGTGCCACCAGAGCTGCCAGGTCTCACCCTGTCACGAGTGAGCTCTGCATCAGCTGAGAGCCAGATGTGCAAAAGCACTTCGAGAGAATTTTGGTCTGAGTCTTTACATCTAAACATAACTCTTGATTTCCAGTGGCTGTGCCCTTGTTTTGCCCATGCCTTAATGGGGACTGTGTTGCTGTTTGCAGACGATGGGAAGCTGTCCCTGGAGGAGTTCCAGGCCTTTTTTTCTGACGGGACACTGAATGAAGAAGAACTTGAGAAGCTGTTTCATACCATTGACTCGGACAACACCAAGTAAGTTCCCTCTGCTGACACTCTCCTGCTTTCCAGAGCCTTTGGACTGTGGCAATGGTGTGCAGGAGCAGGGCTGCTGCAGAGAGCCAACACCACAGGGATGCAGCTGGCATTGCAAAACTTTGCAAAGTCTCTGTCCTTGCTTGGTTTGTAGCTCATCGTGATGGCCATTAGGAATCCTTGGTAGAAAACCTTGGTGGTTCTTTTCAGGCCATTCTCTTTAGTGCAACCTGATCTTTATGGCCTCTGAAATGATGGTTCATTGTGCCTCAGGGGCATTTAAAGGCTCCTCCAATTTTCCATTTTATCTAAAAGCTTCACTGTTCTAGAAAAGGTAATGGTGGGGCCCTTACTAATAGAAGTCCTACCCATCTATTTTCCATACAACAAACTGGAATGACCTATGGTCATGTCTCTCTCTGATCTCTCTGTATTCCCTGCACTGGGACCACACCTGCCTTGCCTTCCACCCAAAATAGCCTCCCAGTGCAGTGATTGCTCCAGCACTTCACAGAAATGAGTGCCCTTCTCTTCAAGGTGAGTCAATATTGAGTTGCTGGAGCGTGTTCAGAGAAGGGCAACAAACGTGGGGAATGATCTAGAGAACAGGACTTGAGGAGAGGCTGAGGGAACTGGGGTTGTTCAGTCTGGAGACGAGGAGGCTGAGGGGAAGCCTCATTGCTCTCTGTAACTCCCTGACAGCAGGTTGCAGTGAGGTGAGGTTGGTCTCTTCTCCCTAGTATCAGATGATAGAAGGAGAGGAAATGGCCTGAAACTGTGCTAGGGAGGTTTAGGCTGGGTATGAGGAAAAAAACTTCTTTCATGCAGGAGTGGTCTGGCATTGGAACAGGCTGCCCAGGGAGGTGATGGAGTCAGCTGGAGGTGCTCAAGAAATGTGTGGGTGTGGCCCTTTGAAAACTGGTTTAATGGCCATGGCGCTATAGAGTTGAAGGTTGGATTCTATTATCTTAGAGGTCTTCTCCAAGCAAATCAGTTCTATGATTCTGTGATGTTCAGTGGCAGGGAGGCCAGCCCAAGCCTTGAAGCCACTGTCATAGCTGCTTTGCCTCTGCTCTGACCCCAGCAGCCTGCTGTGGCCATACTTCTGCCCACACAAAGCCTGGGCAAGGCAGCAAGGGGCTGGACCCATGAGCCACATTGCACTTCCCACAGTGCAGGGGAAAAGGAAGGGCTCTGGGCATGCTTTAGTTGGATGTTACATCAAAGTTGAAACTAAATCTGATGCCTGACCACTCTTGCTGAGAACTGAGCTTTTGCAGGCTGTGCCAAGCTGTCAAGCTAAGGTGACAAACTCATTAGCAGCTGATGCTTCCTTCCCCTCCACCTGCTTTGCCATCTATCCCTCAGCACCTCTTCTGCTTTTGCCTTTGATGGGTTCTGAGGTGGTTCTGAGCTCCAGGACAAGTGTCTGGCACCAGTGGGATTGGCATGAAGCCATGGGATGTGTGGGGCTCCATGGGACTCCTACCTGCCAGCAGCTAGTGACAGCACTGGGCCCCTGTACAAAGGACCTAGCCCACGGGTGAGTTTTCTCTACCTAAGAGGGGCATGCCTTCAAAAGCCTGATTAGTTTGGGCTGTTTGGAAATACAGTCAAAAGCCAGCTTTGAGTCATTTCCCTGTGTAACTCTTAGCCCTCTGGAGAGGAAAAATCTGTCCAAAAAGCAGGTGAAAAAAAGACTCCAATTTCAAATGAGAAAGCTGGCAGAAAGTGCTAAAAAAAATAGTAGCTTTGTTAAACATGTTCACCATGAGCCAGCAATGTGCCCTCGTGGCTGAGAAAGGCAACAGTGTCCTAGGGTGCATTAAGAAGACAAGGTCAAGCAGCAGACACGGTCAAGCGAGGTTCTCCTCTCCCTCTACTCTTCCCTAGTGAGGTCACTCCTGGAGTACTGGGTCCAGTGCTGGGCTGCCCAGTTCAAGAGAGGCAGGGAACTACTGGGAAGAGTACAGGCACGGCTGCAGAGAAAAAGAGGGGGCTGGGGCGTCTCTGTGAGGAGGAAAGGCTGGGAGCCCTGGGGCTATTTAGCCTGGAGGAGTGCAGCCTGAGAGGGGATCTGATCAATTCTCAGTAAGAGCTAATGAGTCTGAGGCAGGCAAGAAGATAGGACCAAAATCTTTTCAGTGGTGTCCAGTGACAGGACAAGGGGCAGCAGGCACAAACTTGAGACCAGAAGGTTCTGCCTGAACCTGAGTAGAAATACCTTTGCTGAGAAGGTGCTGGAGCCCTGGAGCAGGCTGCCCAGAGAGGTTGTGGAGTCTCCTTCTCTGGAGAGATGCCAAACCTGCCTGGACGTTTTGATCCTGGATGTGACCCTGCTTTAGCAGAGGGATTAGATCCTCTCTGATCTAGATGATCTCTACAGATCCCTTCCAATCCACACCACTCTGTGATTCTGTAATTGTAAAGCTGTCTGGCAGCAGGTAGATCTATCTTGCCCATGTGTGCAGTGCATGCTTTGCCACCCACTCAAAAGATCCCCTGGAAAGCAGTGATCACTTCAGAGTGCAGTGGCACCAGAGCAGAGGGTGGAAACCTCCTCATCCCAGTAGAGGAGCTGCTACTGAAGACATTTCTGAAACCAAAGGAGATGTGATGTTTCTCAAAATCCCAATGTTCCTAGTTCTCAAACTTTATTCCAACATAGGTCACAGACCAGCTAGATGTGTACTACTCACTGCATAATTAGTGATCCGTTACTAAAATCAGCGGGGAATGCCCCACCCCTTCTTATGGCTTGTTTTCAATAGATGCTGCCCCAGCCCTGGTGGGTCTGTTTGGTGCTGCTCCCACTTGGGCTTTCTACAGGCTTTGGGACTTGTGTGCTCACCTGCCTCTGCACTGACAGAATTGATGGCATTGCCTGAGTTTATCAGCTCTGATCTGGCCTTTGAAAGGATTCAGCCCCCTGGGGTGTGTGTGGGTTGTTTCTTCTGGCCTTCTTGAAATGGGAAATGGGATTGCAGTTCACTTCTGCTTGGGGATTGTAGAGAATCTGCAGCTCTGAGCCTTTGTAAGGGGGGTGCACAGAATCACAGAATTGTTAGGGCTGGAAGGACCTCAAGGATCATCTAGTTCCAAGATGTGCCAATTCTAAATGTCATGCAACTGTGCTGCTGGCAAGAGGGGTGTCACTGAGCAGCTCCTGAGCGTGGCAAGAGCTCCCACAAATCACTAATATTTTTCTTTTGCCAAGCTAGCTTAATCCAGTCATCGATACCCTTCAGGGACTGGAGCTTGCACAGAGCAGCGTAGCATCTGCTGTTCTCGGCTGGAAGGAAAAGCAAGGAGCTGGCCACCCTTCCAAGCTAAATGCTGGCATGGAATTGGCACTTGTTTATTGATTTGGAAAGCACAGGCAGCTACAGCAAATGGATCAAGTTGGGGGAAGAAAATATTTGTCTTTTGGGTTTTTTTCTGCAAGAGTTTTCAGTCTCCCAAAAAAGCTGTTTCAGAGTGGAGCTTCCTCCCATGCTCCTCACAGTGGGCTGAGTGATTTGCTTGGCTGTAGTTTTGCATCCAGTATGTTCCTACAGGTTGCATTTCCTCTCCTCGCTTTGCCCTGTCTGCAGTTCTCCACACAGTAGCTGGCTGGGCCGGTGGGAGGCTGGGCAGGAAGGATGCTTCCTGCTTCCTCCAGCCTGCTTCAGCTCCCAGGTGGCAATGTTGAGCACTGCTGCCACCAAACCAGAGGAGTGGAGTGGAGCTGCCATTTTTTCCCCACTTCACACGGAAACAGAGGAAGAATAGTAACTTCTTCTTTCCAAAAGGCTGTCTGAGTGACAGTTGTTTCCTTTCCTTTCCAGAAGTTTGTTTATTTCTAGGGCTGTTTTTTTGATAACCTTTTTATCTCTGTGTTTTTCTCATATTGCCTATTGTGTTTGTTTCGTGTGCAGAACACAGTTTGCTGTTGCAGTTATGTTACAGCTAGGGCAGAAAATGATGGAAATTATGCTCCTGCTGGCTATTAGCAATTGCTGTTGCCAGCCAAATTACAAAATGTTGATTCCATTTCCTGGAGTATTTTTAGGAGCAGGGAACTGCCTTACTGGGGTAGATAAAATCAATGTCTGTACTGGTTTCTTGACTGCCTTGAGCCGCGAAGGTGGTGGAAAGGGGAAAAGTTGGGCACAGGAGTGGGAAGGTGGGGCTGGTTTACATCTGCAAGAGCAGCTGTGTTGCTGGTGGTAGTGTGTGCTTCTTTCTCAGGCATCACAGTCCTCCAGGAAACACCTGCCTTGCTAGCAAGGTGTGGTCAGGAGGATGCTGATCTGGGATGAGATAGCCTAGGGGCAGTAATGGAGCTCCTTCGCAGAACGGTTTGGGTTGGAAGGGACCTTAAAGACCATCTGGCTCCTTCTTCATGACTGCCTGGGAAGTGTCTCTAGGAGGTTCATGATGTGGAGTGGTGGGCTTGGGTTCCAAAGAGCCATCCTGGGGTTTTGTAACCAGGTAAGAGAAGTTGCCACCCATGGTGGGGGCAAAGCCATCATTGCTGGTTATTTTGCCTGGCAGCAAGAACAAGCAAAATGTGTCACCTATTTCACTGGGGTTTGCTTGCTTCAAAACCATGATCAAGTGGTGGGCTTCTCCCTGCTGCTCACACTGGCTGCCCTCCTCCCTGCTGAAGCAGGAGGCAGAGGCAAGATGTTGCGTGGTGAGTTCTCACCGGTGGTTTTAGCAGGGCTGGATGGGGAGCCACCTGAAGATTAAAGTGGAGGGAATTATGGATAGCTATTAATAGCAGTGCTACTGGGATCACAAATTGTGTGATATGGAGGCACAGGTACTTAAATATACATTGATTTGGTTTAGTGACAGAACAGGGCTCCAGGAAACGCTGGGGTGATGTTCACCTGGGAAATTCTCTTCTATTTGCAGAGCTATCTACACCTTTCCTTGATTGTTCTAATGACAGGCATACATTTTGCAAGTAAATATTCATTGCAAGTGGGAAGTCAAACCAGTTTTAGCGCTGCAAATGACTGACTGAAACCCATTCACAATGGGACTGTGATACTGGGTGAAGCTTGGTTGGTTTGACAGCTCCCGTCTTCTTCCTGCTCCCTGGGCCACCACTTAGAGTCACTCTGCATCCCCTCGGAAGGAAGGAAGGAGGGAAGGGGTGAGCACTTCTCAGTCCTTGTGACAGCAGCAGGAGGTCAGATGTGGCTGTTGGCCAAACAAACGTAGTCCTGGCAGGAGATTAAAACCAAAAAAACCCCTTTTCCATCTTGTACATTTTTCATGGCTGCTGAGGACAATCCTTTGGGGAGAGATCTGCTCACTGGAGCAAGGCTTTGCCAAGGAGCTGTGCAGGTCCCTTCACGAGGAGCCAGGAATGTGGCATTAGCATTCGGCTGCTCTGCCGTTTGTGATCTCTTCCCTAGGCTTAGAGCTATTCTTTTAATTGCTTCAGTTTTTCCTCCCCCCACTTCAAAAGAGCTCTTCTCTCTGGTGGCAGACACTAGGAAAAGTAGGAGTGTGTGTGTAGGATGATGAACAGAAGTGGTAGCTCTCCTCAGAAGCCCTTCACACCTTCCCCAGGCTGTCATTTTTGCCAGAGGGTTGTGACAGAGGGAGAACTGCAGACGATGAGGTTCTGCAGCCTGCACCGTGTTCAGCAGTGTGCCACCTCCTGCCCTCCCTGGCACTTACCTGGGGGGCTGGGCCAGGGGGATGCTGAGGGGGGTGGATGGGAACATTGATCATGTACCACTGGATGCTGAACAACATTCTTCTTGGAGACATGGAGCTACCTTCCTTCTCAGCCCCCCAGCTGCTCAGATACCAGAGAGAATGATTTGGGGTCACTTTGGGGTGCAGGGATGTAGTGGGCACAGCCATGGCAGCTACCTGTGTTCAGCCCCAGAGCTAGGGGAGGTATGGCTGTGCAGGGCCACTCCTGAAGCAGGTAATGATGCTGATGAGCTTCTCTGCCTGCACTGATTAGTCCCAGTGTGAAGCGGAGCCTGTCAGCCTGGAGAGCACCATGCTGGCACAGCCCTGCTGCTTCCAGCTGTGGGTCCAGCTCCAGCCTTTCAGGAGACCTGCAATGCCAGTGTGGGCAGGGTGGGAGCTCTGGGGTTTTGCAGGGGATGGGGTATATCTGGTCCTGTGCAGGGTGTTTAAAGAGCTGCAGTCCCAAGTGGAGCTGCTCACAAGGGCAAAGTGGAGCTGCCTGAGATGAGTCCCAGCCCTGGTCTGGCATGGTGGGACAGCTGCTCCTCAGGGCTCAGCTCCGAGGACCACTTACTTAAGTTGATGGAAGCAAAGCAAACAAGGAGGGACAAGTCTCTGTGTCACTGGCTGCTCACTGTGCAGGAGAAGCTGTTTACAGTGTTAGTGCTAATGAGGGATAGGAAGCAAACAGGCTCCTTAGGCTGAAGGAGCTTTCCTCTGCTTACCAATATCAAAATGGGGGAGAGGGAAGAGGATGGGATCAGTGGTGTCCAGTGATATCACAAGGGACAACAGGAACAAACTGGAGCCCAGGAGGTTCTATCTGAACTGAACAGAAAGAAAACAGTTCTTTGGTGTGAGGGTGCTGGAGCCCTGGAGCAGGCTGCTCAGAGAGGTTGTGGAATCTCCTTCTCTGGAGAGATTCCAAACCTGCCTGGACATTGTCACCCTTGGAAACCTGCTGTGGGTGACCCAGCTTTATCAAGGGGGTTGGACTGAATGATCTCCAGAAGTCCCTTCCAACCCCTATCATTCTGAGATGGAATCCACTGTGGGCTCTAGCTCATGCTGCCCCTGATTTTTCTCCAGGCTCCTGCAGTTCAGTCCTCTCAAAGTGGAACAGATCCTACTTCCACTTCCTGGGCAAGAAACAATGACGGTTAAGAGCAAGAGTTTAGGTTGTTGGTTTTGTGTGTGTTGGGGGTTTGTGTGTGTGTGTGTTTTTTTTCCCTCCTGTTTTTTCCCCTCTTCCCTAATCTTGCCTATTTGCATTGCAAACCTGATCTGCTGAAGCGCTGGATCCGTCTGAGAGCCGAAGCCCACGCAGTGGAGATGGATGTGCCCACTGAAACCAACTGAATTTTTTGAACATTGAATGTTCTCAATTAGCTCTCCAGGAAACAAACTATGGATGGTATAATCAGCTGAGATGTTGATGAAATGATTCAAGAGCTAGCTCTTGTCCCTTCGTGAAAGGGACAAGATGATTGCACAGAAATTATATGTCTAGCTTTAATTTCTGGCTCTCGAGAGTGTGGGCTTTTGGTGGGTTTTGTTCTTTCTGTTTCTGTGGAAGATGTTTTGTGAGTCCTGGCTTAATCTTCTCTGTGCTGACACGTCTCTTATGCTACCCTCTGCTCCACATTTCATTTAAGTGACGAAACGCTGGGTGCCAAAGCTGCTGTGCTCTGCTAGAGCTGCAAAACATCTCAGGCTCAACAAAGAAAAGGGTGTTAAAAGCAGATCCTTCGCTGGGAAGGTCAGTGGCAGAAACACAAGGTTGGGAAGAACAGCACAGAAACTTGTTTGAAGGAACATTTGAGAACATTTTTCTATTTCTAATCATATTTCCCAGGTGTTTTCCCAGGCAGCCTCTTGGCAGGCTCCCTGGAGGGAGCCTGTTTAATACTGGCAGCAAGGCAGATTGGAGCTAGGTGTTTGCTGAGGAGGACAAAGATTGGTGGGGGTGGGGAGAACAGAGAGGAGAGAGAACATGCTGGAGAATTTTCTAGCTGGAACTGGGTCTTACCTTCTTATTCTTCAGATTGTGCAGGGCCATTCTGCATCCTCAATATCAATCCAGGCTCTGGGGGATGAAGGCTCTGTGGAGAAGGACTTGGGGAGTGCTGGTGGATGGAAAGCTGGACATGAGCTGGCACCGTGCGCTGCCAGCCCAGCCCCAGCTGTGTCCTGGGCTGATCCCCGGCAGCAGGGGCAGGGAGGGGATTCTGCCCCTCTGCTGCACTCTGCTGAGACCCCACCTGCAGTGCTGGGGACTGCTTTGGAGTGCTCAGAACAGGAGAGACATAGACCTGTTGGAGCATGGCCAGAGAAAGCCACAGCAATGATGGCAGGGGCTGGAAGCCCTCTGCTGTGAGGCCAGGCTGAGAGAGTTGGGGTTACTCAGCCTGGAGAAGAGAAGGCTCCAGGGAGAGTTTCTTGCAGCATTTTGGTACTTAAAAGGGCCTCTAAGAAAGCTGGGGACGGAATTTTTAGCAGGACCTGTTGGAAGAGGACATGGTGTGATGGTTTAAACTGAAAGAGGCAGATTCATACTGGAGAGAGGAAATTTGACACTGAGGGATGTGAAACACCAGCCCAGGTTGCCCAGAGAGATGATGGATGTCCCATCCCTGGAACCATTCCAGGTCAGGTTGTTTGGGGCTCTGAGTAACCTGCTCTAGCTGCAGATGTACTTGCTGACTGCAAGGGGGTTGGACTGCATGATCTTTAAAGATCCCTTTCAACCCAAACCAGTCTGTGTGACACAAGTAGCAGAGATTTTCTTTTCAAGGCAATGAAATGTTAGGCAGTGAAATGATGCTAAAATCATTGATTAAACCCATAAAAGTGACTAAGATTTTCAGTTCTAATCAGCCACCTGTGTTTGAGTCACACAGGCACTCCGAGAGCCTGCAGCGTTTGGGTGAACTTCCAGTCTTACAAATTAATCTGTGCAGCTTTTTTCTGGGTAACTGTACACTGGACACCCCCATCCAGCAGCTGATGTGCCCAGCTGCTGCTAGGTGAGCAGAACAAGCTGTCTGCCTTGGGACTGTATTTGGGGAGAGCCTTTTTAGTGGCAGGAGGGAAAAATACGTGAGAAACAAAGGGGTTGTGAGAATAGAGGCAACAGAGTATAGGGATTTCTGACTTCACTCTTCTTCTGCTGGTTCCCTGTCCATGCTGTGCCACACAACCAAACCTGTACATTTGGTGCTCTATTTTTCCCCTCTCCTACACATGGCTGTGGTGATAACCAAGATACCTGCAAAAATCTAAAAGGAGGAGGAAGCTCATTTGATTTCAGTTCATGCCCTCAGGGTCTTGCCGTCTGCTTCTAGCAATTAGCAAATCATTCATGTGAGTGCTAGGTGGGTTTTTCCCTGTCTCTCTAGGAGCTCAATATTACAGAGTCTACAAATAGAAAGCAGATTAGTGCAGTCTATCCAGGAAATGGGCAAAAAGTTGAATATTCTTTCATCTAAAAAGGGCCATGTCTGAGTGCTTCACACTGTGAGCAGTTTGTGCAAAAAACCCAACCAAGACCCTGAGAGACTCTCTCCTCCCCAGAAAAGGAAAGAGTATTTGTTTTAATGGTTTGCTTTGAAAATGGGACTAAAAAAAAACAACAAGAGGTTAAAAACCTGCATAAATGACTTGTTTTGATAAGAATAGAATAGAATTAACCAGGTTGGAAGAGACCTCTGAGGTCATTGAGTCCAACCTGTCACCCAACACCATCTGATCAACTCAACCATGGCACCAAGCACCCCATCCAGGCTCTTCCTAAATACCATAGAGTTTTTAGTCACTTTGGAAGTGACTCTTGAAGGTCTTCTTGTCCAACCCCCCTGTAGTCAGCAGGGACATCTCCAACTTGATCAGGTTGCTGAGGGTGCCATAAAGTTTGGCCTTGAATGTCTCCAGGGATGGAGCCTCCACAACATCTCTGGGCACTCTGTTCCTGTATTTCACTACCCTCATTGTAAAGAACTTCCTCTTAATGTCCAAACTAAATCTGCTCTGCTCTAGTTTCAAACCATTGCCCCTTGTCCTATCACTCCAAGTTCCTCCCCAGCCTTCCTGTAGGTCCACTTCAGATAGTGAAATGCCACTATAAGGTCTCCCTGGAACCTTTAATTCTCCAGGCTGAACAATCCCAGTTCTTCCAGCCTGTCTTTATAGAAGAGGTGCTCCAGCCCTCTGTTAATCTTTGTGGATACCTCAATAGATTTGGAGGTGCCAGTCCTCCTAGCAGCTAAGTTAGGCTGTAATGAAACCTGTCTTGTCTTTTCTTCAATGTACTGGTGGGCAGAGTGGTATTTTCAAGATCAAGTCATCCATCCTTCCCCCTCAATAAAAAAAAGGCAACAAAAGTGGAGGGTTTAGATGCCATTTATTAAGGATTTGGCACTTGAAAATGTTTAGTACTGCACTAAATGTTTTATTTAAGGTGATGTCTGTGCTTAGAAACCAACTGTTGGATTAGGCTTAGTAAATCAGTAAATCAGTTTGCTGCAGATCAGTTGCACTGCAAACAGACATTTTATTGTGTTGCCATCGTGGTCAGGGATTTCATGAGCTCTGAAGGCAATTTTCTTTTGCAGATCTGTGGCTAGAGGTTCCATCCATCTCTGACAAAGCAGAGAAGTCATTGATTAGGTTGCCTTAACCACCCCAGAAGCAGCTCCACCCATTGACTCAGCTGGATACAGGGGAGAGGGGGAGGAAATAATCCCCATGTCCAGAATTGAGTTGCAGAAGGCTGCAGTGTCCTTGAGCCCCTTGGCAGAGGACAGACTCTCTGCCTTAGGCTTCTCCTGTACTCCATTGCACTTGGGGATTTGGGGTTTTGTTGCAGGTTGATAAACCATCTGGATACCCAGGCTCAAAGAGTGGTGGCCATTCACTAGTTATGTTCCCCAGGGTTCAGTACTGTAGCAAGTTCTGGTTAATATCTTTATCAGTGATCTGGATGAAGGGATTGAGGGCACCCTCAGAGCTTGCATGTTGGGGGAAGGAGTGTTGATGTGCCTGAGGGCAGGGAGGTTCTACAAAGGGATCTGGAAAGGCTGGATCAATGGGTCAAGTCCAATGGGATGAGGTTCAACAAGGTCAAGTGCAGAGTCCTGCACCTGGGTCACAACAGCCCCATGAACACTCCGCGATTAAGGAAGAGTGGCTGGAAACAGCCTGGCAGAAAAGGCCCTGGGGAGGACAAGAGGAACCGGCCTCAAGGGGACATTTATATTGGATATCAGGAAAAACATCTTCCCTCAAAATGTTGTCAAGCCCTGGAACAGGCTGCCCAGGGCAGTGGTGGAGTCACCACCCCCGAAGGGATTGAAAAGCTGTATAGGTACGGTGCTGAGGGACATGGTTTAGTGGTCACCTGGCAGTGCTGGTTGGACGTGATCATTTCAAAGGTCTCTTCCAATTGAAGCAATTCTGTGATTCATGATCAATACTTTGAGGACACTGCACATCTATGGTGCATTTTGCTATTGATTTCTTTAACTGCTAGGGCAGGAAGGGCTGAGCAGGTCCAGAGGAGGGCCAGGAAAATGATCAGGGGGTTATTCAGCCTGGAGAAGAGAAGGCTCCAGAGAGACCTAATAACAGTCTTCCAGTACCTGAAGGGGGCCTGCAAGAAGGATGGAGAGAGACTGTTTCCAAAGACCTGTAGTGATAGAACAAGGGGCAATGGCTTCAAACTAGAGAAGAGCAGATTTAGATTGGATGTTAGGAACAAGTTCTTTGCTCTGAGGGCGGTGGAATACTGGAGCAGGTTGCCCAGGGAGGTGGTTGGGGCCCAAGCCCTGGAGATATTCAAGGGGAGGCTGGACAGGGCTCTGTGCCACCTGATCTAGTTGAGGATGATGCCCCTGCTGACTGCAGAGGAGGTTGGACTGGATGACCTTTGGAGGTCCCTTCCAACCACTCTGTGATTCTGTGAGCCTCAGTGGTGCTCATCTCATGGGCAGTACCTGGATCCCAGTTCCAGAGCTGTGTGCCAAAGCAGAGCTGACAGCCTGAGATGCCCTATTGCAGATGCTGATGAATGACCTGTGGTCCTCTGCAGGTGCCAGTTTATTGCCCCAGCCCTTTTCTCACAGTGACATGTATTTCTAACTAAGTGAGAGCTCAGAGTGGGTTTTTCAGCAGCATCCAGTTTGTTTCACTTGTTATCCATATTCAGTTGCTGCTCTTGGTGCCCTTGGTGATTAGAGCTGGGTGTTTTGTTCTGTCAAATCCTTCGTTGTGTGGAAATTATTTGGGTTGTTTTGGAACCCCTGATGAAAGAAAGCATCTGCTCTGCATCAGGGCTGGCTTGCACACTGGGACTTTCAGAGAAGGCAGGCTCTTCAGCATGCTGTTTCTGAGCCATACCTGCACTTGTAGGTAGGCAATGAGGGTGCATGGAGGCTTGCACAGAGCAGGCTGGAGCTGGGTAGGAGCTGGTGCTTCGTAACGGGCTGTGGCTGCAGAATAAATCAGTTTGCCAAGGGAGAGGGGAGCTGAACTGGCCTTGAAATACAGCAGCAAGTGGGAGTCTTTAAAAATGAAAACTAGGCAAATGATGTGTGCTGTTGTAATGGCTTCCATCTTTATGGTAGATATTGATTCCCTGAGAGTTGTGCTGCAGGAGGAGAGCCATGCAAACGAGGGGGTTTGAGCATGCCTGCCCAGACATGGTGCCCACGGTGGTTTTATTGGCTGCACGAGCAAAAGCAGGAGTGCTGCTGTTAGCAGGAGTTACCACCAAGGGAAGCCCCAGCAGGCACTGATGGGCCTTGTGCACATGCCCTGTGCACAGGAGCAAGGGCCATGGGGGCTGCTGGGGTCACTCTCAAGAGCTGCTGAGCCTGAGCTATCAGGGGAGAAGAGTTTTCTCTTTTCCAAACTCAGGAAAATTCACATGAAAAGCCTTTCTTCAAGGACCAAGATGAGTAGGAACTGGTGGTGGAGGTAAGGTGCTCTGCCAGGAGATATGGGATTGTTTAGCCTGGAGAAGAGGAGGCTCAGGGGGAGACCTTGCTGTTGACAACTCCCTGAAGGGAGGTTGTAGCCAGGTGGGGGTTGGTCTCTTCTCCCAGGCAAGCAGCACCAGAACAAGAGGACACAGTCTCAAGCTGTGCCAGGGGAGGTTCAGGCTGGAGGTGAGGAGAAAGTTCTTCCCAGCGAGAGTTGTTGGCCCTTGGGCTGTGCTGCCCAGGGAGGTGGTGGAGTCCCCATCCCTGGAGGTGTTCAAGGAGGGATTGGATGTGGCACTTGGAGCCATGGTTTAGTCATGAGGTCTGTGGTGACAGGTTGGACTTGATGATCTTTGAGGTCTTTTCCAACCTTATTGGTTCTATGATTCTATGGGGATGGATCCCCTAGGAGAACACCAGCAGCCAAGATGGGATCAGAGCTGGCGGAGATGCCTTTGGCTTTTGCATCCATACCCCAGCTTTGGTGGTTTTGGCCTTCAGAGACTCTTTAGCAAGTGTAATAGCCTCTCTGCATCATTTTAACGAGGTTTATTACTGCTACCAGGACAACACAACCGTGTTGCAGGTCACTGAAGAGAGGAGAGCCTTTTCCCGTCACGGCTCTCAGCACGGCTCCCGCCGGTGGCAGCTGCCCATCTGCACCACGCTGCCGTGCAGGACATCTGCACTTGGCTGTCACAAGCTTTTTGGAGCAGGTCCAAGATTTTCTGGACCTGTTGCTTCCCAAGCTGTGCTGCCCACCTGTGGGATTCAGCATCATGGTGAATCCATTAGGAGTTAGTATTCAGTGCTCACCATCCTGGATCCCCACCCCCACCCCCTCTTTCCCTTCGTAGTCAGAGCTGGAATATCCTTTACAATGCAGACACCATACTGTGGAGGGATGAAGGCTGCTCCCAGCTGAACTTCATGTCTTCTAGCATGGTAAGAAGGGTTCTGGTGAGCAGATCTGCTTGTAAACCTTACACCCTGGGCTGTGCTGTGGCTGTAAGGAAATGTGGCACTTTGCTGAGGGTGTAAATATCCCTGGGAGAGCCAGCAGCCAGTCTCATGGGGATACCAAGGGGCTTCCATATCAAGGAGGAGAAGAAAGGAGTGAAGATCTCCTGCTGGTCTTCTCCATCATAGAAACATAGCATCCTAGAATATATTGGGGTTGAAAGGGAGCCTCAAAGGTCATCTTCTCCAACCCCCATACTAGAAAGTCACCTAAAGGACCATCTTTGGTGATGCTGAAAGCACGGATGTGCATAGCTAAGACACTTCTTGTCTGGTTTGGGCAGCAAGAGTCCTACCTGCCAGAGGAACCAGGACTTCATGGTTTCTCTCTGTGTTTCTGCAGGCAGAGGAGGTCCATCTTGACATTCCTGAATGACACTATAGCAACTTCACAGGGACTTCTTGTGTAGGAAGGGAAGAGCCTTGAAGCAGCATGAGCAAAGGAGTGTGTTTTATTCTGAACCTGCCAGATTCACCACTTTTGTTTGTATTGAAGGTCAGTTCAGTTCATCCTGAGAAATCAGTGTTTTTCATGCTCCTGGCTCACCATGAGGAGTCTCCTGCCCCAGTGCTCCAGAGCCAAGTGCACAGTGCAGAATGCACAGCTTTGGCCACTGGCATCTCCAGTGAACAAAGGCTTATGGCTCAAAGATTGGGTCTGGGCAGTGCCTCCATTGATGAGAGTGCAGATGGCTTAGCAAGGTGAGGGGCTGCAGATAGAGCCATAGAAAAACAGTAATGTTCAGTGAGTCTGGACACAGGTTGGCTGTGCAGCTCTGCTGCTGCTCACCTTCTTGTCTTGCTGAACAGCATTAACCACAGTGACCGTGCAGCGTAGAAAAGAGGTGAAACCAGCCCTGTCTTGGTCATACTTTGCCTAAATCCAGAGGAAGGCTGTGCAAGGAGCAGGAAGGAGCTGCACCCTGGGTTTAGGGTTCCCCATCCTTGAGGACACTAGAATTCATCCTTCAAACTGGTGAACAAGTAGGAGGAAAGAGATTGCCTCCCAGAGTACCTAGAGTCTGTTACAATCCCAGATCACACACCAAAGGTGATGAGGCTTAATACAACATCTATATGTAAAAACTTAATGCAAACTCCTCCTTTGGCTTCTCTTTCTGGGCAATTCTTTGTCCCTATTTTTAATTCTCTGTGGTACCAGCACTTCAGAGGAGAACATGATTCACTGCTGGGCTTTCAGAATCCCGCGCTGTGCTCCCCAAGTGCTTGATGGTGGAGCATATGCCAAGGGAAGAATCAAGTTATTCATTTTGCTTTGGAGAAGGCAGCAGCTCTCTCCTTTTCAGAAGCCCCCACGGGAGCTGTTCCCTGCAGGTCTTTTAATGTAAATCATTGTGCTCCAGTGCTGGAGTTGTCCCAGTTACCATATGGACTCTGCAAAACTGCACCTGGTCCATGTAACTTGGATTTTGGGAGGAACCTCTGTCTGGAGTGAATGGTGAATGAACCCTGTAGCAGCTTGTGCAACTGGCTGTCTTCCATGCAGTTTCTCACAGGTCAGAGGACACCAGGCTGGGTGGGACTGCTGATCTGCATCAGGGTAGGGAAGTTCTGCAGAGGGATCTGGACGAGCTGGATTGATGGGCCAAGGTCAGTTGGATGAGGTTCAACAAGGCCAAGTGCCAGGCCCTGCAGATGGGTTACAGTGACTCCACACAATGATCCAGGCTTGAGGAGGAGTGGCTGGAAAGCTGCCTGGTGGAAAAGGACCTGGGAGTGTCGGTCAACAGACAGCTAAGATGAGCCAACAGTGTGCTCAGGCTTGTAGCAGCACTAATGTGGCCAGCACGGCTAGGGCAGGGATTGTTCCCTTGTTCTGGGCACACATCAAATCCTGGGTTCACTTTTGGGTCTCTCACTACAAGAAGGACATTGAGGTGCTGGAGCAGGCCCAGAGAAGGGCAACAAAGCTGGTGAAGGGTCTAGAGCACAAGTCTGGCGAGGAGCAGCTGAGGACACTGGGGTTGTTCACCCTGGAGCAGAGAAGGCTGAAGGGAGACCTTCTTGCTCCCTACCTGAAGGGAGGATATAGGGAGGTGGGAGCTAGTCTCTTCCCCCAAAGAACAAGTGATAGGACAAGAGTAAACAGCCTCAAGTTGCACAAGGGGATGTTTAGTTGGACATGAGGAATGATTTCTTCCCCAAAAGTGTTGTCAAGCCCTGGCTGCCCAGGGCAGTGGTGCAGTCCCCATCCCTGGATGGATTGAAAAGCTGTGCAAATGTGGTGCTGATGGGTAAAGGTTTAGTGGTGACCTGGTGGTGCTGGGTTGATGATCTGGTGATGACTTGGTGATTCAAAAGGTCATCTCCAACTGAAACAGTTCTAGGGTTCTATGATCCATTTCCCTAGGTGGTACTCCCTGCCCTGCTGGAAAAGGCAGAGCTGAATGAAGACTTCCTGCTGGGTGACTGAAGACCCTCAACCTATTTATGGGTTGCACTGAATTTTCTGCAGGGCAAGTGTGCTTGTGTCAGTACCTGAACCTTTGAGTTACTCCTACTGAAGCACACAACATACAACTTATTTCATATGGATAGGATAGGATAGGATAGGATAGGATAGGATAGGATAGGATAGGATAGGATAGGATAGGATAGGATAGATAGAATTAACCAGGTTGGAAGAGACCTTTGAGATCAAGTCCAACCTATCACCCAGCACCATCTGATCAACTAACCCATGGCACCAAGTGCCTCATCCAGTCTCTTCCTGAACACCTCCAGGGATGGGGACTCCACCACCTCCCTGGGCAGCACAGCCCAAGGGCCAACAACTCTCTCTGGGAAGAACTTTCTCCTCACCTCCAGCCTGAACCTTCCCTGGCACAGCTGGAGACTGTGTCCTCTTGTTCTGGTGCTGCTTGCCTGGGTGAAGAGACCAACCCCCACCTGGCTACAGCCTCCCTTCAGGGAGTTGGAGAGAGCAAGAAGGTCTCCCCTGAGCCTCCTCTTCTCCAGGCTAAGCAAGCCCAGCTCCCTCAGCCTCTCCTCCCAGGGCTGTGCTCCAGACCCCTCCCCAGCTTTCTTGCCCTTCTCTGGACACCTTCCAGCAGCTCAACATCTTTCCTGAACTGAGGAGCCCAGAACTGGACACAGGACTCAAGGGGTGGCCTCAGCAGTGCTGAGCACAGGGCACAATGACCTCCCTGCTCCTGCTGGCCACACTGTTCCTGATGCGGGACAGGATGCCCTTGGCCTTCTTGGCCCCCTGGGCACACTGCTGGCTCATGTTCAGTCTACTCTCACCCAGTCCCCCCAGGTCCCTTTCTGCCTGGCTGCTCTCAGCCACTCTGACCCCTAAGAAGGGACATTTGTCAGGAGAAAAAGACCATCCTTTAAAGTAATAGCAAGGTGGGCTGCAGAGGCCTGACTGCCAGCTTGTCATGGCTAAAGAAATCAGAGCCAAAGCAGACATATGCTATGAGTATTTGTCTGCCTATATCCTTGGAAGCTGTACCTGGCTGGATGCCCTTCTGCTGTGGCCAGCCTTGGCATATGGTTTATGCTCTTTCTTTGCATGTGGCATCTCAGACTTTGGAAGCCCTTTTTCACTTTGTACCATTTGGGGTTCCTTTTTAAGAGAGTGGGTGGGTGAAGGAGGTGCTTGGGTAGCTTTCAGGAAGGTTTTGGGGCTCTGCAGAAGAATATGAGGACAGGCTTGGAAAGTTGCTTAGTTTCTTTAGGATTAGAGTTATTCAGCTCCTGGCTGGCATCCAGTATTTGATATTTCTCTTGCTCTGCTTGGAATTATTCCTTTGGGTTCACTCTGGGTTTGTGTAAAAATGTTTCTTTGAGTTCCAAAACTAATGATCAAGAGTGACCATCTGTGGCCCCTTAGTAGGCATCTGGATGTACATTTCCACTTCTGAGGTGCAGAGATAACACAGTGCTGTTGCTGCTGGGAGTGGAAGCTGTATCATCAGATATAATGACACTTTCCAGCTGCACATGTTGGTTTTTAGTCTTTCCTAAATGAAAATGAGTTTTGCAGGTGTCTAACGCTAGAGGATAATTTGTTTCCATGCTCATTTGAAGCCTTGTAGCAAAGCTAAAGTGATGAATACAAGATGGAAATAAAAGTAGAGCGTGATTTCAGACAGAACTCCATTTTCTGTGCTGGTGAAGCAACTAAGCTGTGTGGCTGCTGATGCAAACCTTTCATCTGCCCAAGAAAAAGCCCTATTATCTTCAGCTGAAGCTGATCAGGTGTTGAGTGGTATTTGAGCAGCACATCCAGGCAGTTATTTGCATGAGAAATACACTGTGAAGATGAGACTTTGATGTATTTGCAACTTCCTAAATCCCATTATGCTTTTGATTGCATCCCCTGTTGGGAGGGCCTGGAACACCTTGGCTGAGCCGGAACACAAGAAGGAAATTTGATGCTCTGCTCCTCTACCTTATCTTTCCCACTCTGAGACAACTTTTCTGCTCCTCTCTATAAACTGTAGAAAAGCCTGGAGAAGCACATTAAAGGCAGCTGGTCAGCTAGGGAAGGAAGGTGCTGGGAAAGAGAGGGAGAAGTGCTGGGCCATAGATATATGGCCCTTTTGGTTGAAGGGACCTCTGCGTGGCTCCTGTCATTAGCAGCTGGATCACCACTGGATGGCGCCACTTCTAGGACCCGGTAGGTCCTACCCTAGGTCCCAATACGGGGCCAGGACAGCTTTAGCTTTGCCGTACTGTCCCGAAGGCTTCCTGGGGTGCTCTCTGGGTGAACCCTTGCAGTGCTGTGCTGCACTGCCATTGCTTGGTAAGAGCTAAAGCAAATAATCATTGTGGGAAATTTGAGGAAATGCCTTTTTCCTGTTGGAAAATGGTCATTTGCTTAAACAAAGTGTTGGTCTGAGTTGAATCAATATAACTGAAGCTTCTGACCGGAAACCTGAGGGTTGTCTGAGGGATCAGCACCCACCCAGAGACCTGGCTGCTGGGATCACAGAACCACAGAATGGTAGGGGTTGAAAGAGAGCTCTGGACATCATCTGGCCTAACCCCCCTGCTAAAGCAGGGTCACCCACAACAGGCTGCCCAGGATCACAGCAGCCAGGCAGGCTTGGAATCTCTCCGTGGAAGGAGAGTCCCCAGCCTCTCTGGGCAGCCTGCTCCAGGGCTCCAGCACCCTCAAAGGAAATTTCTTCCTCGTGTCCAAACGGAACCTCCTGGGTTCCAGATTGTGCTCATTGCCTCTTTTTCTGTCACTGGACACCCCTGAAAAGAGTCTGGCTCCATTCTCTCACATCTCACCCTTTAGCTCTTGCTGAGCATTAATCAGATCCCCTCTCAGGCTTCTCTTCTCCAGGCTCAACAGCCCCAGGGCGCTCAGCCTTTCCCCCTCATAGAGATGCTCCAGCCCCCTCATTTTCTCTGCAGTCTCCCCTGTTCTCTCTTCAGTAGTTCCTTATCTCTCTTGAAATGTGGAGCCCAGCACTAGACACAGTATTCCAGATGTGGCCTCACAGGGGCAGAATAGAGGGAAAGAGAACCTGCCTTGACCACACTTCTCACTGCATCCAGTGATGCTCAGCTTGATCTCATAGTCCCTGGGCTGTTTGCTACCCCCTGGAACGTGCCTTCCCTCTCTGGTGCTGTCACCTCACCATTCCATGGGAGACAGTCTCAAGGATGGCAACAAGAAAGGCAAGTAGAGAAGAAAAATACCTCAGGAGTGCTTTGAACTGATGGAAGAGCAGCAGGAAGTCAGTACAGGGACAGCTCTGCTAAAAGCCCATTTGCTGGAGAGCCTGCAATCAGGGACATGGCAAGGCAAAGATGTGACTTCCCAGGGATCCTCATTAGCTCATCAAACTGCATCTTGACACTGGGTGGGGTTTTGGGGGCAGAAATGTAATTCTCTGGAGCATGCAGGAGGCACAGTGATTACTCTTGGGCGACCTCCTCTTGCTGGGCGTGTGGCAGTAATTACGCTCTGGGCCAATTAATTAAGCCTGCTGAGGAGATGCTCTCACAGCGTGGTCGTCGCTCTTTAAACTCCCATGTACAAGGGAGGAGTGTCATGCTTTGAGGACTTCTCTTGTTTGAAATAGTTGGATGTGAAGCAGCAGCGAAACCTATCTCCCTGCTGCCAGGATGTTCATCTGGTCGAATGATCCCAGTGTGTTTAACTGGTGGTGGGTGGTGAGCAATGAGCAGCCCTTCTGCTGGCCAGATTCGGGTTTGGCTTGAACTCTGATCTTTCAGAGGATGCTCTGGGTCCAAGGCTGAGCTCTCAGCTTTGACCCACTCTTTCCTGAGTGGAACACAGAGGATCCCCCAAGTATATAATTGCCTTGGAAAGTAATCTCAAAGGTGGCACGTCCACAGCAAGGTTGGGGATGTGAGGTTATGTTGCTCCATGTTACAGCTTCCTGGGCTGAAAGGCAAAGCCTCAAACAAACAAGCAGACAGACTGGATTTTCTGTTTTGTTTTGTTTTCCTCTTCTTTGAAAGAAAGACTTTTGAACTGGAAACAGACCAAACAGATGTGGCCTCTACTGTGCAGAAAGAACTGTGTAACACAGGCAGCTTTGATGATTCCTTCAATTAAAGGTGAAATTGGACATGACTATATTCAACTTAGTTGGGTTATGGCTTCACTAAATCATGGAGTTAGTCCTACTCTTGATGTGAGGATGCTCCAAATGGAATGCTGGCTCACAGCCAAGGGTTCTGGTGGATGGAAAGTTTCATTTTAATGTTTTGGCTTGGGTTTTTGCTCTGAAAAACTGAGAACAGCTTGTTGCAATTTCTCTTTTTAGTTTGCCATGGCTTTGGGAGATTGTGCTCGTTGCCTCTTTTCCTATCACTGAACACCCCTGAAAAGAGTCTGGCTCCTTTCTCTCACACCTTACCCTTTAGCTCGTGCTGAGCATTAACCAGAGGGACCTTGCCAGGCTGCACAGATGGGCAGAGTCCAAGGGCGGGAGATTGAACACATCCAAGTGCCAGGTTCTACACATTGGCCACAGCAACCCCAGGCAGTGCTGCAGGCTGGGGTCAGAGTGGCTGAGAGCAGCCAGGCAGAGAGGGACCTGGGGGGACTGGTTGAGAGTAAGCTGAACAGGAGCCAGCAGTGTGCCCAGGGGGACAAGAAGGCCAAGGGCATCCTGGCCTGCATCAGGAACAGTGTGGCCAGCAGCAGCAGGGAGGTCATTGTGCCCTGTGCTCAGCACTGCTGAGGCCACCCCTTGAGTCCTGTTTCCAGCCTGCATTGGCACAGGCTGCCCAGGGTGGTGGTGGAGTCACCATCCTTGGAGGTGTTCAAGAAATGTGTGGCCATAGCACTTGGGGACATGGTTTGATGGCCATAGGGGTGTCAGGTTGAAGGTTGGGCTTGATGATCTCAGAGGTCTTTTCCAACAGAAACCATTCTATGCTTCTGTGAGGCTTGAAAGCCAGATCCTGAATGTTAGAATCACAAAAGGTCCTGCTGGAGTCTCCCATGGGGTGGTTGGGCCCTAGCACAGCAAATAAGCAGAGCAGCTGGTAAATGGGTTTGTAGCTGGGTATTGCCCATCCTTTGTGCTGTGTTCAGCTGTGCAGTGCCCCTGTCGGGCCATAAGCCCCCAGCAGTGATGGGGGCATGGCTATGGGACAGTGACCTTCCCAGTGGGCACAGTTCTGAGGGCTGGAAGCATCCAAAAAAAAAAAGCCTTGGGTTGTGCTCTTGCACCCCCTGGTTTCCCCTGGCAGATCTCCATCTGAGCATGGTCGTGTTTTTATTGAGTCTGCACACGACTTCAGTAGTTTCTTTAATTGGGCTTATTCTTAATGCAGGATGGCTTAAATGAAAACCAGTTCTCAGCCACATTAGCATGCAAGCACAATTAAGTTACATTAATCTGATGATGGGATGTAAGGAAACAACACACCCCCTTTTGGAAGCAGCAGATCCATTGTTACAATGCAAACCCACCTGGAATACAAGAGCAGATTTTCTTCCTTGGTAATGTGCCTGAGGTGCAAAACCAGAACCACTTCGGGAGGTGTTTGTGAACGCTCCTTGGCGTCTGGAAAAGGTTACTTAAGCAATTTGTGGGTGATGCTGATGCGAAAACTACTCATGTGCATGGGCCTGAGAGTATGGGTGGACTTCCCAGGCTCTGTACGGGACCAGGCATGGGGCTGTGCTGGGAATGTATCTGCTGGGGTTTGTCTCCCACTTGAATTTTCTCAGCCTGTGAATCTTTCTCAGCTGCTCAGCTGAGGCTCTGTGTTGGCAGTCACAGAATCATAGAACTCATGGAGCTGGTGAGGACCTCAACCTGCAGTGAGCAGAGACATCTCCAACTAGTTCAGGCTGCTCAGAGCCCCATCAAGTTTGACCTTGAATGTCTCCAGGGATGGGCTCTCCACCACATCTCTGGGCTGCCTGTTCCAGTATTTCACTCCCCTCATCACAAAAATCTTCCTCCTCATGTCCAGCCTACATCTGCCCTGCTCCAGTTTCAAACCATTGCCCTTTGTCCTGTCACCACAGGCCCTTCTGAACAGTCCCCCCAGCCCTCCTGTAGGTCTCTGTCAGCTATTGAAATGCAGCTCTAAGGTCTCCCTGGAGCCTTGATTTCTCCAGGCTGGACCACCCCAACTCTCTCAACCTGTCTTTGTAGGAGAGGTGCTCCTAATCCCATGCTGCCAAAGCACTGTGGACTGAAGGGAGGTTGTAGCCAGGTGGGGGTTGGTCTCTTCTCCCAGGCAAGCAGCACCAGAACAAGAGGACACAGTCTCAAGCTGTGCCAGGGGAGGTTCAGGCTGGAGGTGAGGAGAAAGTTCCTCACAGAGAGAGTTGTTGGCCCTTGGGATGTGCTGCCCAGGGAGGTGGTGGAGTCCCCATCCCTGGAGGTGTTCAAGAGGGGATTGGACGTGGTGCTTGGAGCCATGGTCTAGTCATGAGGTCTGTGGTGACAGGGTGGACTTGATCTTTGAGGTCTCTTCCAGCCTGTGTGTGTGGTTGGCAGCTGAGTCCTTGTGGTGGAGTTTCTCAACTGTGTGTCCAGTGGATTTGGGCATGAGAAGCTCATGTCAGGGAAACTGAGCTGGCAGCATCCCCAGGGAGTTTTGTAGGATACAGTGAAGTAATTCCAGGGCTTGAGAAAGATGCTAGGTCTCTGAGGGAATGAAGATGAGGGGAAAGCTCACCCTGCAGAGGTGCATGTGCTGCCTGCACCTCCCACTGGGGCCTGTGCCAGCACATCTGCTGCCAGCAGCTGCCCTGCCATGTCTCCTGCACAGTGAAGGTGTCTGAGGTGGGAGATGGCTTTTTCATCCCATAGCAGACATCAGATACCAAATCACACACCCTCTGGGGAAATGTGCACTCACAGCATCAGGCAGGTTGGGTGGCACCTTCTCAGCAGCCTGCATCCCATGGGATTGAGACATTCCTGTTTGCTTCCAGAACCCAGCAGGTCCTACAGCTTGGGAGTGGCAGTGAAGTGGTCCCCAGTACGATCACCTGAGGCTTTGCTTTTAGGCAGAGCCTGGGCACAGAGGGCACTGTGAATTTGGGGAGCTTCCTCTCCAGACATCTGCTGTGCAGTGTTTCTGCATAAAGCTAAAGGGTTGGGGGCAAGAGGATGGGGCCAGACCCTTTCCAGTGGTGCCCAGTGACAGAATGGCAATGGGCACAAACTGAAACCCAGGAAGTTCCACTTGAACAGGAGGAAAATCTTCCATGTGAGTGTGCTGGAGCCCTGGAGCAGGATGCCCAGAGAGGTTGTGGAGTCTCCTCTGGGGAGATTCCAAACACACCAGGACGTTTTGATCCTGGGTAACCTGCTGTGGGTACCCCTGCTTTACCAGGGGGTGGACTAGATGGTCCTCAGAGGTCCCTTCAACCCACACTGTTCTGGGATTCTGTGACATCCCAGTGACAGTGAGTGAAAGCTGAAGGTTGTGGAGATAGGGAAAAACCCAGGTGCTGTGGACCTGCTGGTCAAGGCAAGGGCAAGTGGTCAGGAGGATTTTGGATTCGGGGCAGGGCTGCAGGAGGATGCTGCTGCTAATGAAAGCAGTGTTGAAAACATTTCTTTGCGTAATCTGCTTATGTTGACAGGTCAGCCAGAGCAGCAGTGAGTTCAGTCAGAGGAACAGCTTTGCAGAGCACAAATGGATTGATAAAGTATAATTCTATTAAGAGATCGTTCCAGTGCTCGAATGGCTCCAATGATTGTGTGGGAATCTGAAGCACAAAGAGATTAGCAGCAATCTTTTCTTCCCCTGAGTGAGATGCTGTTATATAAACTAGAGGTTCAGGTATTAAGAGGTTGAAGCAGTAATTGTGCAGTTCTGCCCGGAGGGAGTCCCGAGTGGGAACCGTGCATGGCCCCAGGGAGGCATCGTGGGGGCAGAACGGGGGAATTGGTCCATCTAGGAAAGAAAATGTTGCAAGTTGTTTGTTCTGAGCAAATGAGAACAAACAAAGGGACAGGCTGCAAGAGCTGGGACCGTTCAGCCTAGAGAAGAGAAGGCTCCAAGGAGACCTTAGAGCAGCCTTCCAGTGCTACAGCAGAGGGACTTTTGATAGGGGCTGGGAGTGACAGGATGAGAGGCAATGGCTTTGAGCTGGAAGAGGGGAGATTGAGGCTGGAGATGAGGAAGAAATTCTTGACAGTGAGAGTAGTGAGGTGTTTAAGAAGAGACTGGATGGGGTGCTTGGTGCCATGGTTTAGTTCATTAGATGGTGTTGGGTGATAGGTTGGACACAATGATCTCAAAGGCCTCTTCCAACCTGTCCTGTCCTGTCGTGTCCTGTCCCATCCTATTTAGTGACATGCTGGAACAGGTTGCCCAGGGAGGTGGTGAATGCTCTCTCCCTGGAGGTGCTCAAGGCCAGGCTGAGCAGCCTGCTCTCGTGGAAGGTGTCCCTGCCCACAGCAGTGGGGATGGAATGTGATGTTTAAGGTCCCTTCCAACCCAAACCATTCTATGGTCCTGTGATTCGGTGAAACACATTCTTGTGTCACACTGGGGTCCTCACCGGTGTGGTACCCTGGTGGGTATTTGAGAGGAAGGCAGAGGAGCTCCTGTGCCAGGTGTGCAGGGTCCACCCTTGGAGGGGACACACAAATGCCTGTTTCCCCCTCGTGGAACAGCCCAAATAAGGTGTGAAGCCATCCTGGCTGGGCAGACACTGAAGATGCAGAGGTGTGTGAATGTTCTGAGTGGCACCATCTTTTTGCCTTCTCCTTAGGCTGTCCCCACTGGTGCCTGGGGACACGGAAGGGGTGAGTGATGCTGCAGGTGGGTATCTGGGGCTAAGCCTAGAGAAATCCTAACTGTATTCTTAGGCTGTTTTTCATGTTAAAATCTTTCTTTCTCTCTCTTTCCCCCACCCCCCCCTGCTTCCTCCCTGCCTGCCTCTTGCAGCAATGTGGACACCAAGGAGCTGTGTGGTGAGTGTGGTCCTTCACTTGGGGTACAGGCAGGGGATACAGGCATGGGTGCTTCAAAGGCTGCATGGCACTCGTTACACAGCTGGCAGCTGTGGAGCTGGGGGGCGGGCAGGGAGGATCAGTACTTCTGCTGCTTTGCCCCTCACTCCACAGGAAAACTTTCCAAATTGTCTTCAGTTTCTTGCACCACAGAGAGGGTGAGAGCTGCCCCAGGTGCCTGGCTCCCCTTCAATAGCAAGCTCAGTTCCATTTCAGGAGGTGTCGTGGCCTCCAGCCCCACTCTCACGTTCAATAAACCAGGAGCCTCTGCAGCACCCAGGACGTGTGGTGCTTCCCAGCGTGCTGCCAAAGGCAGACACCACCTCTCTGCACCTCCCCCGAGCTGCAGAACTTACAGATGGGGAAGAAAAGCTCTGACAAGGCTTTGTCCCACAGCTTGACCAGAAAGGGAACATCTCCTGCTGGGATTTCTCAAGGGCCTGGTCTCGATGGGAGGTGGCTTGTGCATGGGGCTCCTGCTGCTCCCTTGGGTGTGTTTTCCCATGTGTGCTGGTACTGGGCAGTGTTTCCTGCACCCAGGCTTTTGGGGAGATGTGTGGCCTTGCAGAGGGCTCACCCAGCCCTTCTCCCCTCCAGAGCCATGATGCCACTTTGGAAAGTCATTAAACATTTACCTTCTAATTGCAGAGGGACCTTGCCAGGCTGGACAGATGGGCAGAGTCCAAGGGCCAGGTTCTACACATTGGCCACAGCAGCCCCAGGCAGTGCTACAGGCTGGGGTCAGAGTGGCTGAGAGCAGCCAGGCAGAAAGGGACCTGGGGGGACTGGTTGACAGCAGCTGAACAGGAGCCAGCAGTGTGCCCAGGGGGACAAGAAGGCCAAGGGCATCCTGGCCTGCATCAGGAACAGTGTGGCCAGCAGGAGCAGGGAGGTCATTGTGCCCTGTGCTCAGCACTGCTGAGGCCACCCCTTGAGTCCTGTGTCCAGTTCTGGGCTCCTCAGTTCAGGAAAGATGTTGAGCTGCTGGAAGGTGTCCAGAGAAGGGCAAGAAAGCTGGGGAGGGGTCTGGAGCACAGCCCTGGGAGGAGAGGCTGAGGGAGCTGGGCTTGCTTAGGCTGGAGAAGAGGAGGCTCAGGGGAGACCTTCTTGCTCTCTCCAACTCCCTGAAGGGAGGTTGGAGCCAGCTGGGGGTTGGTCTCTTCTCCCAGGCAAGCAGCAGCAGAACAAGAGGACACAGTCTCAAGCTGCACCAGGGGAGGTTCAGGCTGGATGTTAGGAAGAAGTTCTTCCCAGCAAGAGAGACTGGCCCTTGGGCTGTGCTGCCCAGGGAGGTGGTGGAGTCCCCATGCCTGGAGGTGTTCAGGAAGAGCCTGGATGGGGTGCTTAGTGCTATGGGTTAGTTGATGAGATGGTGCTGGGTGATAGGTTGGTCTTGATGATCTGATGATGATCTACAGCCTTCAGAGGTCTGGCTGAGAGCAGGTAATGTTGCCAGAAAGGCTTTTTCTGGGGTACCTGTGCCAGCACCAGACCATTCCTTGTTATTTCCAACACTGCCAATTGCAGTCCATGGGTCTGCCCACACCAGCCCTTTGCCTCGAGTTTCTCTCCTCCCACTCTAGAGTTACAGAATCACAGACTGGTTTGGGTTGGAAGGGACCTTTAAAAGTCATCCAGTCCAACCCCTGCACTCAGCAGGGACATCTGCAACTAGAGCAGTTGCTCAGAGCTCTGAACAGCCTGACCTGGCATGGTTCCAGGGATGGGGCATCTACTACTTCTCTCTGGTCAGCTGGGACCAGGGTCTCACCACCCTCTGTGTCAAGTATTTCCTCCTTCTGTTTAGTCTAAATCTCTTTTAGTTCAAACCATCACCCCTTGTCCTGTCACAACAGGCACTGCTCAAAAGTCTGCCCCCAGCTTTCTTAGAGGCCCCTTTGAGTCCTGAGAGGCCACCAGGAGTTCTCCCTGGAGCCTTCTCTTCTCCGGTCTGAAAACCTTCAACTCTCTCAGCCTGGCCTCACAGCAGAGGGCTCCCAGCCCTCCCAGCACTGCTGTGGCCTCCCTGGCCCTGCTCCAACAGGTCTGTGTCTCTCCTGTGCTGAGGACTCCAGGGCTGGTCCCAGCACTGCGGCTGGGGTCCCAGCAGAGCGGAGCAGAGGGGCAGAATCCCCTCCCTCTACCTGCTGCCCACGCTGCCGGGAATGCAGCCAGGGTTTGGCTGGCTTCTGGACTGCACATTGCACATCAGGCTGATAAAACCTGAAAACCACAGTGTGATCCCACCTCACTGCCTCATCTGAGGCTGAAGCTGCCAGGAGAAGAGGAAGATAAACTCATCACCTCACACAGGAAGCTGGAGGAAGGATTGAGCAGCATGAGATTCTGCCTAGATCCTTTATCTGCTGAATACCTGCCCTTGCCTGCAATGTCTTATTTGCTTTCTGCTCTTCTGAGCATTAGTTTAGATACCAAACCTCATTTGGGCTAAATGGAAGCTATGGTCTCCCTCTCTTGAAATGAGTTGTGTGTTGTAAGATGTTGAGAGCATCTTAGAAGAGATTCTGTGAGCCCTGCAGCTTATGTGAGAAATTAGATATGGCTTAATCCAGATCAGGCAGCACCTCTGAAACTTCTGGCTGCCTCCTTTTTGTTCCCTGCCAACAAATGCAGCGATCACCAGCATCTAAACTGAATCAAACACAGTCCTCACCCCCAGAGGAGCTCCCAGTCATAGCTGGGAGCACTTAGTGTGCCCCGAAAATGTGAGTACAGCTGCCAGATTATACCTGCTGCCTTTCAGTTTAAATGAAACACAGACATTGCATGCAGTGGTACAAGGTGTCCAGAGAACTGAGGTGTGCTCAGCAAGCAGGAGATGCACATCGACCCAGAGAAGACAACCAGCGTGATGGGTGATGGCTCTGCTGGGGAGAGGTGGCTGGGGAGCACTCACCTCCTCCCACACCAGTACTGGGTGGTGCTGGTGCTCAGCTCCTGAGCGTTGATCCCACTGCTCTCTGCAAATGTGTAGGAGCCAGGAGCAAGAATCATGAAGGACAGGAAGAGCTGATCTCAGAGGCTGCCATGCAGAAATAAGGCTAAAACAGGAGAACTGATTACTTTGGTTGTCAATGCCATTCTCCTCCCAGTTGCTCCTTGGTCAGTCCTGGGGGCTGTGCTTTGCTCACAGCAGCTCCTTTCTCCTGAGATGTATGGCTCCATTATTTAGGACTCACAGGGAGCCTCTGCCTTCAAGATCTGCTCAGTTCTTCTTTGCCAAGGAAAGTAATGACACAAACAAACACACTGTGGTGAGAATCAGCTGTCTGGCTTAGCGTGGAGCAGCAAACAGCTGCTGTCAATCACGCTCTGACATTCTGGTTTCTGCCAAAATCTTCTTCCCCTTGGATATGTTCCTGGGCTGTAAATAGCTATAGGCTCTTCTAATTAAGCTGAGAGAACCTAATTAGGGAGATTGTTTCCTGGAGTTGATGCCTGGTTGCACTCTGCAGAGACGTCACCTCAGCGTGACGCTCTGCGTCTTAGCACTAACAGGGATGGCAGTGGTGGCTTCCAAGGAGCAGCTGTGTGTCAATCACCCAGAAAAGCAGTGAATTTGCATCCAGGCTGAGGGCTCACTTCAAGCCTCACCACCACACCTCGTTTCTCAGGTCTCACCTCTGTGCCTCTGGACCAGGTCCTCCTAGAAACTATGCTAAGGCTTGTGAAGGACAGGGAGGTGATTCAATACAGCCAGCATGGCTTCACCACGTCCTGTCTGACCAACCTAGTGGCCTACTGTGATGGAGTGATTGTATCAGTGGATGAGGGGCATGGACATCATCTACCTGGACTTCTGTGAAGCCTTTGACATGGTGCCCCACAACATCCTTCTCTCTAAATTGGAGAGGTGTGGCTCTGATGGGCTGTTTGGTGGATAAGGAACTGGCTGGATGGTTGCATTCAGATGGTAGTGATCAATAACACAATGTCTAAGTGGGGATCTGTAACAAATGGTGTCCCTCTGAGGCCCCTGCTGGGACCAATGCTGTTTAATATCTTCATCAAGGACACAGGCAATGGGATTGATGGCACCTTCAGCAAGTCTGATAATGACACCAAGCTGAGTGGTGCAGTTGGCACACCTGAGGGGTGGGATCCAGCCAGAGAAACCTAGACAAACTTGAAGAGCAGGCCTGTGTGATGCTCATGAGGTTCCACAAGGTCAAGTGCAAGGTCCTGCCCCTGGGTTGGGGCAATCCCAGGCTGGAGAGCAGCCCTGTGGAGAAGGACTTGGAGGTGCTGGTGGGCAAAAGGCTGGACATGAGCCAGCAATGTGTGCTCACAGCCCAGAGACCTCCCATGTCCTGGGCTGCATCCAAAGCAGGGTGGCCAGCTCAAAGTCTTCTGGGATTCAGCAACAGTGAAGCATGAGGATGGCATGGAGAAAATGTGGACTCCTTCTCCATGGGGAATGGGTGGATTTGGGCCCAGCTTGTAGCTCACTTCCTTAAGAGGTGTATTTTGCTCTCAGAAGCCTGTGCAACCTGCACATTGAGGTACAAATGTGGTGGGAGTGTAAGGAAAGATGTAAGGTCAGTCCCAGCTTGCATAAACTGGGGTGAGCCTGGCAGCTATTGAATGCATTGAGTGGTAAAGCCTGGCAAGGGAATGGAGAGGAGATTTCATCAGGGGCTTCTCCCTCTGTGTTGGCAATAGGAGGCAGAGAGCCAAACTATGGTCAAACACAGAAGTGGGCATGAAAATAAAGCAGCTGCTAAGTTACTTTCAGTGGGAACTACTGTGCCTTACAGCTCTATTTTACAGTGGTCCCAGAGTTCACAGGAGTTGCACCATTTCCCATCCCTGCAGGACAAGATGTGCCTTTGGTTCAGGATGTAGGAAGTAAAAACACACCTGATACCCATTCAGTTGCTCTCTGCAGCCGTGAGCAGGCTTTGCTTTGGCAAGTAGCCTTGAAGTCTCCAGTTACATCAGTGGTTCCCATCTTGTCCATCTTGCTTTTCCCAGACTATTTTGCTGACCACATGGGAGACTATGAAGACGTCTTGGCCTCCCTGGAGACCCTCAACCTCTCCATCCTGAAGGCCATGGACTACACCAAACGGGTGAGTCCCCCTTACAGCACCTTGTGCTCCATGGGCTTGGAGCAAACAGTGCAAGCATCACCTTAACTATTCCTGAAGGCCCTCACCTTCTTCAGCAGTGTTGTCTCCTTGTGCTTATGCATTTGTGTGGTAAGTGGATGACAGCAGCAACATGGTGACAGAGAATTCTTTTTGTAGTAGAGGAAGACGAATCCTGAGAATCTTGGCCAGATTGTGAACCATTGTGCCAATGTCATGGGCAGTAGTAGGTGGTGGCATGGAGGCTCTGTGGCAAAACACCATCTATCCTAAGTCTGACAGGTGGTCTTGGCTCAGGGGAGACCTTATTGCTCTCTACAACTACCTGAGGGGAGGTTGTAGCGAGGAGGTTGGTCTCCTGTCCCAGGCAAGCAGCACCAGAACAAGAGGACACAGTCCCAAGCTGCACCAGGGGAGGTTTAAGCTGGAGGTGAG
Source organism: Picus viridis (assembly GCA_033816785.1). Taxonomy (NCBI): domain Eukaryota; kingdom Metazoa; phylum Chordata; class Aves; order Piciformes; family Picidae; genus Picus; species Picus viridis. The sequence goes on along the minus strand of CM066591.1, from coordinate 1,029,585 downwards.
AAGAAAGTTCTTCCCAGATGGAGTTGTTGGCCCTTGGGATGTGCTGCCCAGGGAGGTGATGGAGTCCCCATCCCTGGAGGTGTTCAGGAGGGGATTGGATGTGGCACTTGGGGCCATGGTTTAGTAGCCATGGGGTGTTGGGTGACAGGTTGGACTCGATGATCTCTGAGGTCTTTTCCAACCTTATTGATTCTATAAGTTGCCTGAAGTGTGAAGGTGGTTCAGCTGTCTTCAGACAGCATGGCCTGTGGGATTTGAATGCATGAGTTCTTGTCAGCATCACTGGGAGTGCTTTTGGAAGCTTCATAGAACAGACCAGCCATTAAACAGAGCATGGAGAGCATCCTGAGTTCCAAAGCATGGTGGCTGCTGTGTACGGATGCTGTGTGAGAAGCTCTCTAGCTTCTAGCTGTGTGTTTAAAGGACTGCAAGCACCAAACCCAAGACTTAATGATCTATTTCACATGTGCTACTTGGCAGTGGTGCTGATCAGAAGCACACTGAAGTTTGTTTATGAATACCTAGCAAATGTGAGCCGGTGTGCCTGATGAACAGCCCTGCTGAGAGGTTCACCTCTCATTTGGTGTTTTACCAGGAGGAGAGAAACCTTCCTCTGAAACCATTTTCCTGTCCTTCCCTACCACTTAATAAGAAAAGCATCTTTCTCCCTCCTTGATCCAGCAACTTGTGGCAGGATTCACCTGCCTTGGTTGTAATGGGTAAAGGTTTGTGACCTAAACTTGAGCTGGTCACCTGCATCATGATCTTGTGGAGGTCCAGAGTGCTGGAGGTGCCTGTTTCATGTGACACTGAAGAATTCCAGCACTCTGCAGCTCAAATGCAGACTTTTCTAGATGGCTAAGACCAGATGAGGAAGTGCCACCCCACCATCCCCTCATCACCCCATCTTATTAGCCTGTGGGGCTGTGTTGCTCTTCCTTGCTTGCCAGACTTGTGGCCTGTGAGCAAACAGAGCAAGCCTCCTTCCCAGAGAGGAGCTGGCAGAGAAGCATTTCATGAAGAACATTGCTCCCTGCTGTGATTTTGTGAACAAAATGGTACAAACCTCATCAATGAATTATTCAAACACAGGTGCTTTGTTCAAGTAAAGAGCAGAAGGGGGGGGGGAGAAAAAAAAAAGCCCAAACCCAAAAATAAGCTGCTGTAGGTGGTGGAGAAAGTCATCTCCAGTGTTCAGCTGGGACAGACTTCCAGGCAGCCTCAGAAGCTTTTCCCCAGTGCAAACCATCAGTGGCCTCTTTTGAGACAGGGTATTTTTTTCACTGTGTTGCCAAAACAGAGAGGCAGAAGGCAGCTTCTCACAGCCCAAATGGGTCTGACTGAGGTCTTCTCACCAGTTTCCAGGTGATGCATGTTCCCATACCAAATCCAGCCTGGAGGATGTCACAGGGGTGTTGTGTTGCCACTGGGACCACACCTGCAGGACGAGGCTTTCAGCCTCAGGGCTGCAAAAGGCAGTGTGAGCTCCCAATTGTCCGTCAGGTCCTCCCATACAGCTCTCCTGCTCCATCACACAGTGTGATGCTGCAACCAAGGGCCCTGAGCTGATGTCAGGGTGTTCAGGAGGCAGGAACACACAAATATCTTTTTAGAAACCTCAGGTCAGGACAAAGAGTGCCAAAGCTGCAGGTTTTGGCAGGAGCCATCAAATGTGGCCTTTTGTCCCCAGTGCTTGAGCCTGTTGCTCTCTCTGCAGCTTCTCCCTGAGGCTGGCTTCTGCAAGGGGCTCGGTGCTGACGCTGAGTACTGTGACTGGTGAGCAAACTGCTTGCTCGTGAGATGCTCCTGCTGCTCTGTATTAGAAGAGGAATTCCATCAGATGGAGAGAACTATTGATCATTTAGGAGTGTTCTTGATTCCCTCCCTCTCCCCCCACTACCAGTGCAAACAGTAACTCGAGTCTAACCTTCTTCTGTGCCGGCTTTGTGACGAGAGGTGCCTGCTGATGAGAGGGGCTGGGGAGCCTGTGGTATTTAATTGCTGTTTGTGTTTCTCACCTCAAAAGACAACTGATTATTTCTTGCTCATGAAAAGAGAGAGCAGTGATTATCTCGTGCTGGAGGAGCTCATAAAGTACCAGCAGTAATTAGATTCCATAGTGGAAGGTCTCACACAGCAAAACAAAATCTGCCATTGGAGTTATTTTCTGCTGTGGAGATGTCCGTAGCACGCTGCAGAGATTGCCAGTGGTGGTGGGAAGGGCAAAGTTACACTGGAGAGAGAGGAAATGAACTTTCAGGATCTGAAAAGAGAAGCTGTGGATGGGAGATGTTTTTATAGAATTCTCATTTGCTGCCTCACAGTGCAGTCTGTAAATACCCAGCGTGACAGGGAAGGATGTGCCCTGGGCGTGATGTCCAAGGGTGGGCTATGGGGGAGCAGAGCCAGCTGCCGGCTGTCCCTCCTGTTCAGTTACTGATCCACTTGCCTCGGGTTTTCCCACTGTGGGTCAGTGCCCAGGCAATCGCCACCATCCCTGCCAGCCTCAAGGAGTGATGGGGATTGAGGAGCAAGGGACAGTCCCTGAGGGCCAGAAGGCCAGTGCTGGGGTGGTGGTTACCACTGAACAGCCCCTCCTTCAAACAGCCCAGGAAATGTGCTTTGGCTTGGTAAAAAAAAAGCAAGCACATCTGGTGATGATTGGAAGCCAAGAGGATTAATTCACCCCATTCCCACTCTTTTGGGGTTGCTCCTGCTCCCTGCTTTTGCCAAATAAGTGTTTTGCACTGCTGAGCCTGGAAACATGAGCTCAGCTGACCTTTAGTGGTGAGACAAACATTGAAAGCAGGCTGCAAAGGAGGTCCGAAAGTGCTGAGTGAGGAACACTCTCAAGGACAGTGCAGCTCAGAATTAAAGCAAAATCATTCCTCCTGGAGAGGCTCCTGTTGGTCACCAGCTGGGATTAAGAAGTGCTAGGGGCTGTCTTTGACATGTGGCCTGTCCCAGCTGGAAGGGGAGGGCTTGGAAACAATTTTCCATGCACATACTGGAATGAAATGGGGCAGATCTGTTTGGTGTCCCTGGGCAGGGTGCAGAGCAAGCTGTGCCACTCCACTTTGGTGGGTCCCAGCTTTCCTGTAGGTCCCCTTCAGATACTGAAATGCAGCTATAAAGTCTTCCTGGAGCCTTCTCTTCTGAACAACCTCAACCTCTCAACCTGCCTTCATAGGAGAGGTGCTCCAGCCCTCTGATCATCTTTGTGGCCCTTCTCTGGATCCTCTCCATCAGGTCCATGCCCTTCCTGTGTTGAGGACTCCAGAGCTGGACACAGTACTCCAGGTGAGGTCTTATCAGAGCAGAGAAGCAGAATCATCTTTAAATCCCTTTATGATTTACATATATCATCCTCTATGTGAACCACAAAGGCAACACTGGACATACTGACCTCCACTGACAGCTGCTGCTGCTCCAGCAGCGCTCAGGACCTCAGAGGGGAACTGGCCATTGGAATGAGCTGCCCAGGGAGGTGGTGGAGTCCCCATCCCTGGAGGTGTTTAGGAAGAGACTGGATGGGTGCTTGGTGCCATGGGTTAGTTGATCAGATGGTGTTGGGTGATAGGTTGGACTGGATGATCTCAAAGGTCTCTTTGGTCTGGTCTGGTCTGTTCTGTTCTGTTCTGTTCTATTCTGTTCTATTCTGTTCTATTCTGTTCTGTTCTGTTCTGTTCTATCCTTCCCATATGAAATAAGTTGTATGTTGTGTGCTTCAGTAGGAGTAACTCAAAGGTTCAGGTACTGACACAGACACACTTGCCCTGCAGAAAATTCAGTACAACCCATAAATTCTATTCTATTCTATTCTATTCTATTCTATTCTATTCTATTCTATTCTATTCTATTCTATTCTATTCTATTCTATTCTATGCCATGCCATGCCATGCCATGCCATGCCATGCCATGCCATGCCATGCCATGCCATGCCATGCCATGGTCTGTGACTTGGATTGTTCTTGCTACAACCCACCCCTCTTGTCTCTGCCCTATGACACATTGTCAACAACGAACAGGAGATGCCAGGCTCCTGGGGCTCAGATGGAGCTCCTGCAGCAGACCTCCTCTCCTCACTGCTCACGTTGGCATGCCTGTGGATCTTGCCCAGCTTTCAGCCACCACCAGCAAGCTGCAAAGGAGTACTTGTTGGGGCAGCTCAGTTACAGCCCTGGAGAAAGCACCAACTGTCACCAGTCTTGGATGCTAAAAATGATGGATGGTTTTACAGCAGAGTCCAGAACAGCAATATAGAAAGCTCACATTTGCATTCCTACCTGCCAAAATTAAGCCTTGCCAAATATGACACTGCTCTTTTTTTTGACTGATGACACCTCCAGATAAAGCAGTCAGCAGAAATAATCCTTAAAAATAATCCTTTCCTCCCACCCTCCAGCTAATCCTTTATCTCATCCTCTCATTTGACTTGAGCAGGTTTTCTCCTGCTCTGGTGATACCAAGTTGTTCTGAGGCTCCTGGAGCAATGCTTTGCTGTGGTTGGAGGTTGGCCCCATGCCAGGGTGTAACAGCAGCACGGTGGCAGCATCTCTAGGTAGTGCCCACCCAAAGCACCGTGAGCTGCTCAGCGCTTCCCATAGACACCATGGTCTGGTCGTAGTCTTGCTCACACCGAGCTGTGGGGGTTACACAAACATCAGCTGAGGTCTCCTGGTCTGGACTTGAAGCCCCTGGAGAGCCACTGCTGCATAGCACATCTGCTGCCACATCTTTCCTCCCTGCCTCCCACACATCAGGCTCTCTTTGCAGAAGCATGGCTTGGGCTTCCTTGCCACCTAGCACGGAAGCAGCTTCTCTTCCGGTACTTTGTGCCTGGCTGAACCCTGGGAGATCCTGCACACCTTCTCATCATCTTCCCCCTTGGAAGTGTTTGCTCAGTATGGCCAGTCTGCCTTTGCTGGGGGTTCAGAGCATCATGCATCCTCATGTGGCAGTGGTGGAATCCCCATCCCTGGAGCAACTAGAAAGCTGTGTGGATGTGGTGCTGAGGGACTCGGCTTAGCGGTGACCTGGCAGTGCTGGGTTAACGCTCGGACTTGATGATCCTAAAGGCCTCTTCCAACCAAACCAGTTCTGTGATTCTGCTCTGTGAGGAAGCCCCAGCTTTGAAGCACAGCTCAGGATGCATTCTCGGTGAATGGTTTCGGCTGAGAGCAGGGAGGAGTGGCGCTGGGGCGGTGAACGGGCGAGGGCTGAGTCATCTTCCCGATGTGCCTTGAATGATACCGCTCTGAGCAATTTCAGGATCGCTGTCTGTTGGAAGCATCTCTGCAACTCTGCTCTGACATTCATTTGAGAAAACATCAAACTGCAAATTAAAGTACAAAGTGCTCCTCCACTTCTGCTAGAACAGAGTTCCCACCAACCTTCCTGCTCAGTCTCTGGACCGCAAAGCTGATTGCCATCCGGAGCTATTTCCTCCAGATCCAGCCGGGCTGCCAGACTGCTGGGGAGCACAGCGGGGCTGGCAGGGAGATGAATCTTAAGAAGGTCTCTCTTGGAGCTTATTTTTAGACAAAGATGTTTATTCACTGCTCTTCTGCTCGTCTGTTGCTGCAAAATTCGTGTTCCTCCTCTTGCTCTCAGAAGGAAGAACATCTCTAGAGGCCCTGCTTATGCTGCCCTGGCTCCAGCTCTCATGGACCTCTTGTAGGAGGTTGTAGTTTTCTTCCTCCTTCCTCCTGCTGTGAGGCTAATGCTACTGGGATTAGATAAACTGCATGGTGAAGGCAGTAAATTCCACCAGCCATCAGTGCTGTGGTCTTGCCAAACAGCCTGAGAGGAGCTTTGAAGAACCACCAAAAGGAGAAGCAGGGCCCAAGTCAACACACAACCAGCTGGCACAGCCAGGCTGAGCCTTCAGCAGCTTGACCATCCCACGTCGTTGCATCTGTAAGGTCTTTTAAGTAGGTCCTGTTTGGCAAACAAAATCTGTAGTTTCCTTGGCTAAAGGGAAATAAAACACATATTAATTTACTATCTTGTGGATTCTAAAGGCAGCTAATTAGGAACTTGTTTGAAGAAAAGGCTGATTGCAGCCAGAGTGTTCAAAAGTAAGAGACCACACTTTGTTTCCACGTCTGTTCTTTGCCTGCTGAGGGAGTGGGCAGGATGTGAAAGTGCCCTCAGGGTTGTGCTGCATGGGCCAGCATGGGCATGGACCCTTCATACCCACCTGGCTGACATGAGAAATGATGAGATTCCATTGCAGCAAGGAGAGGTTCTACAGGTGAGAACATGAGAGCAGAGCAGTTGTGGGACAAGTTGTGTGGGGAGGGTCTGTGGCAGGAGACCTTCAGGACCAGACAAGGCAAACACTGAGAAGGGTCCAGTGCTGAGATGAAAGGAAGGGTTTACAGCAAAAGACTTCTAAAACCCAAGTGATGCCACCATAATATGTTTTTTTGTCTGAACAGGTGTCTCATTTCCTCTTTGGTGTCCTTTAGGGAAGGCTGAGGGTCTTTCATATGTTAATGCTTTCATTTATCAACTCTTGATGTGTCTGTTCTCTTCAGGTTTCTTCTACTGATTATGTGCCAGGCAATCAGTTTTGGGGCTCTGCTTTTGAAGCAAGTTAAGAGTCGAGGGGAGGGAAGGAGGGATCAGCAGGTCTGAGTGTTATTCTAATGATAAGAAAATATCTTTTGGAAGAAAACAGGCAATTGTGAGTAATGAGCTGGAATCAGCCACTCAGATGTTACAGTGCAACACATGCCTGGTTTATAAAGCAGTGAGTGGGTGGAAGATACCATAGCATGGCTTCAGTTGGAAGGAACCTTAAAGAGCATCTAGCTCCAAGTGCCCTGCCATGGGCAGGGATACCTTCTACTAGACCATGCTGCTCAAAGCTTCATCCAGCCTGGTCCTAAACACTTCCAGGGATAAGACATCCACAACTTCTGTGGGCAGCTTGTTCCAGTGCCTCACTACCCTCATAGTAAAGAGCTTCCTCCTAATGTCTAATCTATCATAGAATCATAGAGTCAATAAGGTTGGAAAAGACCTCAAAGATCATCAAGTCCAACCTGTCACCCAACACCTCATGGCTACTAAACCATGGCTCCAACAGCCACGTCCAATCCCCTCTTGAACACCTCCAGGGATGGGGACTCCACCACCTCTCTGGGCAGCACATCCCAGTGGCCAATTCCTCTACCTGTGGAGAACTTCCTCCTCACCTCCAGCCTAAACCTTTCCTGGCACAGTTTGAGACTGTGCAGATCTAAATCTACTCTGCTCTAGTTTAAAACCATTCCCTTATAAAAAGTCCCTCTCCATATCCTCTCCCTGTCCTCTCAGGATGAGGTTTGACAGGGATGTTTCATGGCATGGCAATGAGCTTGTTATCGGGGGGTTTCTTATCTGGAGAAAAGGTGTGGGTGACACAGAATTGTCTTTGGTTTCTGTTTGAAAAGCCTACTCATTTGGTACTGTTGCTATGTGGGCATGCTTTGGCCAGGGTTGGAGCTAATAAATATTGGAGAAGCTCTCAGTGTCCCCAGGCTTGGTAAATGTCAGCCAGTTTGGCCAGGCTCGCTGGCGTCCAGTGCTGGGAAGCCTGGCTGGTCCGGCTGCAGCGCTGCAAGGCAGAGGCAAGGTGTGGGGCTGTCACGGAGCAGGGGTCTCTGAGTCTGTGGGTGGCACAGAATCATTTATATTTTACATCCTGGAGGCTTAACAAGCTAAAGAGTGACCTTTAAAAATGCCAGCAAAGAAGCTTTGAGATGCTCAGCAGCATCGAGAACCTCCTTTTCCAGTCCCTTGATACCCACAGGAACATGGCCGTGATAGTCCAGGGTTGGACAGCAGCTTACCATGCTCAGTGAGGGCTGCTCAGCACTGGTATGGGCAAGTCCCAGCTCTCCACAGCTCCAAAACCACAGCTGTGGTTTGCACATCAACAATCTGTGGCAGAATTTGGGCAGATCTGGGACAGGGGCATATGGAAATGGGATGCTGGAAGAGCTGAGGCAGAGCTTTGGGCAGCCTGTGCCTTGATGTGTGCACCCATTGTGCTGGGGAAAGGGCATCACAGGCACACAAAAGGTCTGTGATGTGAAGAAAGGGGTTTGGGGCTTGGACCTCAGCCCTGGGCAATATTTCCCCAATTATCTGTGGCTATAGCACACTGTCCTTTTCCCACTTCCCCCTTCTCCTATTTCTCAGTCTCTGGCTCATGCCCTGGGTTGTTTAAGCTTTCTGAGGCTCTCCTGAGAGCTGTCCCATGCAGAAATCTCAAGGCTTTTATGTTTCTTTCTCACTGCAGATGCACACAGCCACCCATTTGCAGTAGTAGGCATCAAGGCCAGGATGCTGGAGATGACGTTTTTCACCCTTCTCTGCCTCTATGGTGACCACCTTCCTCAGCAAAGGCTTGCCAGCAAAACACCCTGCAGCAGGGCAGTGTCTGTGATGCCAAAGTCATTCTAGCCTTGGACTAATGGGCTAGCTGGATGCAAAAGCCTTGAAAAAAAGGACCTGGAGGTGCTGGTGGATGAGAAACTCAACATGAGCCAGCAGTGAGCACTTTCAGCCCAAAAAGCCAACCAGACCCTGGGCTGCATCAAGAGAAGCAGAGCCAGCAGGTTGAGGGAGGTGATTCTCCCCCCTACTCTGCTCTGGTGAGACCCCACCAGGAGCACTGTGTCCAGTTCTGGAGCCTCTATTACAGGAAGGATCTGGAGGTGCTGGAAGGTGTCCAGCGAAGGGCCATGAGGATGAGCAGAGGGCTGGAGCTGCTCTGCTCTGAGGACAGACTGAGGGAGTTGGGGCCGTGCAGTCTGGAGAGGAGAAGGCTCCCAGGAGACCTTACTGTGGCCTTCCAGGATCTGAAAGGGGCTACAAGAAAGCTGGGGAGGGACTTTTGAGGGTGTCAGGGAGTGATAGGACTGGGGGGGTGTGTGGAGCAAAACTGGAAGTGGGGAGATTCAGATTGGATGTGAGGAAGAAGTTGTTCCCCATGAGGGTGGTGAGAGCCTGGCACAGGGTGCCCAGGGAGGTGGTGGAAGCCTCCTGCCTGGAGGTGTTTGCAGCCAGGCTGGATGTGGCTGTGAGCAAGCTGCTGCAGTGTGAGGTGTCCCTGCCCACGGCAGGAGGGTTGGAGCTGGCTGAGCCTTGAGGTCCCTTCCAGCCCTGACAACTCTATGATTCTAAAAGGGAAGGCTTGGAGATGTGCCCCTCCAAGAGCTTCTGGCACAAAGCAGCTTCACTGAGCAGCAATTATTATGTTATCTCCATAAATATTTCGACTTCTCAAGCAAAGCAAGGAGGAAATAACTCTTCAGGGTGGAATTAATAAGACCAAACCTCATTAAATCTCCCTAGGACAGACTGACAAATGTTTTAATAAGATGATGAGAAGTATTCCTTCGGAGCTGATCTTCTTAATGACTTGTTTTTGTACCATTGAATAAGGAATTGCTAGAGGAGATCAGGAGGGGCTGCTGAAAAGCCTCTGAGAACAAATGTTTTATTCCTGGCTCCTGAGAGCCTGCTGGGCTGGCAAATGGCCAGAGTTAGCTAAGCAAGGGTTAAAACCCCACTGTTGTTTATATTTCAGATGTACCGGACTCATTGGCCTGCCAAAAAGCATCAAACCTGCATGGACATCCCAATAAGCCTCTGCATGGGCTGGTGTAGCTTCATACCCAATACCCATCCATCCATCCATCCATCCATCCATCCATCCATCCATCCATCCAATCTCCAGGTCAGGAGTTAAACCTGATTTAAATGAGTGTGGGAATCACCGTGTAGGTGGGTAGTGAAATCCCAGCATTTAGCTCTAGAGTCTTGGGAGGCAGCAGGGAAGTGCAGGTAAGTGCTGCACATTATCCCAGTTATTTGAGGCATGGATTGGAATGGCAAAGCAGCAGAGTGCTCTTTGCACCTCTGGAAGAGAGAAGGAGCGTGGGATAAACAGCATGGCGTGGGTGTAGAATCAGTTGACGGACTGGGAGCATCTGTGGGGGATGTGGTACGTGGCTTGGCTGACTGTCAGAGAAGAGGACAATGCAGGGGTGCTGCAGACCTCACTGGAGAGGGACAACAAGGAGAACCTGCTGTGTGCAGCGGTGCTGGGAGCAGCACGGCGGGGTATCAGGGCATGGGGACACAGGTGCAGCCCTCAGCTCTGGCCAGCCCCATGCCTGCGCTGAGCTCCTGCACTCAGCATGGCAAATCACATCCCAGGCAGCCTGCACTCAATGAAAAGAATAACCCAATCAGCCCCTTGAAGGACCCCCCCACAGCTCCATCTTCATCGGTGACAGGTCCCAGAGGAGACCACAAGGGCCCAGGGAATACACCCCCGCCCCCGGGGCAGCAATCAGATCCCTAGTGGAAGCAATCAGAGCGGGGCTGGCTGTGAGACTTAATCAAAGCCTAGCTGTAATTAGAGCAGAGCCTGCCTGAGCTCCTGAGTAATACAGCGATGCCTTTGTCACGGGCAGGCTGCTGGCTGCAGGCAGGGCTGCGAGCGGGGGCTGCCATGGAGGGAAGGAACTGCCAAGGAACTTGTTCCAAATCCCAAATGCAACGACATGACTTTGCCAAGGAGATTTATGGGTTTAATACACCCTCCTCAGCCAGAGTGGGGAGAGGATTACATGGTAACATAGCTGCCTGGGTGAAGGGGTGGGTTTAGACTGGACTAGACTAGACTGGAATAGAATAGACTAGAATAGAATAGAACAGAATTGACCAGGTTGGAAGAGACCTTTGAGATCACCAAGTCCAACCTATCACCCAGCACCATCTCATCAACTAAACCATGGCACCAAGCACCCCATCCAGGCTCTTCCTGAACACCTCCAGGGATGGGGACTCCACCACCTCCCTGGGCAGCACAGCCCAATGGCCAATCTCTCTTGCTGTAAAGACTTCTTCCTAACATCCAGCCTCAACCTCACCTGGTGAGGCTTGAGACTGTGTCCTCTTGTTCTGGTGCTGGTTGCCTGGGAGAAGAGACCAGCCCAGTATGGGGCTCCTCCCTGGCAGAGGAAGATGAAGGGTGAGGTGGTAGAACAATGAATATTCTGTTTGTAAAGACCTGTTCAGGTGTGACATGTGTGTCTGTGTGTATATCATAGACTCCTAGAACCTTAGAGGTTGGAAGGGACCTCCAGAGACCATCCAGTCCAACCCCCCTGCCAGGGCAGGGTCACCCAGGGCAGTCTGCACAGGAATGCATCCAGGTGGGTTAGGAAAGCCTCCAGAGAAGGAGACTCCACAACCCCCCTGGGCAGCCTGCTCCCGGGCTCAGCACCCTCACTGTAAAGAGGTTTCTCCTCATGCTGAGGTGAAACCTTCTGTGTTCCAGTTTGTACCCATTGCTCCTTGTGCACCACCAAAAAAAGATTGGCCTCCTCCCCTTGACACCCACTCCCCAGATATGTGTAGACATTGATCAGATCCCCTTTGAGCCTTCTCTTCCCCAGGCTAAACAGACCCAGGGCTCTCAGTCTCTCTTCAGAGGGGAGATGCTCAAGTCCTTTAAGCATCCTTGTGGCTCTCTGTTGGACTCTCCCCAGCAGGTCCCTGTCTCTCTTGAACTGGGGAGCCCAAAATTGGACACAATACTCCAGATGTGGTCTCACTAGGGCAGAGTAGAGGGGGAGAAGAGCCTCCCTAGAGCTGTATAATATGGTGCTTGGAAAGGACACACATGTATCGTGGGTATCTTGCATGTTCTGGGCACATTCACAGGATCACAGACTCTTGATTCACTTTGTGACTCACTTGGAACATGCAATATTCTGCTGTATTTTTCTCGGGAGAACAGAGATCTCCCAGCTGTCCAGGAATATTTGTGACTGCATTCCAATTACTTCTTTTCCTCAATCCAAATGCTCAGCAAATGTCTCCCCATCGCTCCACTGGCTCTGTTGTTTATTTGTCTTGCAGTGGTGCCTGTACCTTCCACAGAGGGGAGCTGGTGCCTGCTCCACCAGCTGCCACAGTCCCAGGCTGCCTGTTTATTGCCCTCCCTGCCCGCACGGCGTGAGGGAAACCAGCAGGACTTGTCAGGAAATGTCCATGCTCAGCATGACACCGGTCTCCTGGTCCAAAAAGCCCAGCAGCCATTGCCTCTGGATCAGGAAAGGCACTGCAGCCAGCCCCAGAAGTCTCGTGGCACCCGCTGCTCTGCTCCCTGGCAGGCTAAGATGCAATCCCCAGCAGAGCCACAGAATCCTTTGGGCTGGAAAAGACCTTTCAGATCATCAAGTCCAACTGTTAGCCCAGCACTGCCAGGTCACCACTAAACCACATCCCTCGGCACCACATCTCCACAGCTTTGAAGTCCCTCCAGGGATGGGGACTCATCCCCTGCCCTGGGCAGCCTCTTCCCAGGGCTTTTGGAGAAAGCATTTTTCCTAATGTCCAAGAGAGGGACAGAGACAGGAAAGAACGAGGGAGGGAGACAACCTGCAGTGCCCCTCCACTGAGGCAGCCTGGCTGGGACCCTGCTGCCCCACCCTCACTGTCCCGTGCTCAGTGCCCCCCCCCCCCGGGCTGGGGCCTTGCAGCTCTCACTGCTGCCAGCCAGCTGGCAACAGGCTTTTCTGAATCACCTGCCCGTGTCTGCAACCATCACCAGGCCATGGAGGAAGGGGAAGACTTGGGAATGATCACTGTGTTAAGGGTTGTGTTTCTAAGGCTTTGATGATCCCTAGCTAGGCAGACACCCCCCTCCCCCTACCTGGTCTTCTGATGCATCTCCCCCTATCCTGCACTGACGCTCGCTTTCCTCCTCCTGCCTTGGCTATGGAATAGTGGTGCTGCTGGTGGAGCACCCTGGGTTGTGCTGGGGAGCACTGGGACTATGGAAGGGAGCACGGTCCAGCTTGGAGGAATGCTCAAAAGGTGACAGGATCCCATGTGTGCTGCTGATTGAACACACTCCCCCTGCCCTCCAACCCCAAGCAGCATCCCAGTGAAGGTCCTCATGTAGATCTGCTGCAGCTCGTGGAGTGCCCTGAGCTGGTCCTACCTCTGTTTCCTGGGACGAGCTGTGCTGGTGAAAGGGCAAAGCAATGCTTCAAGCCCTGCCCTCCACGTCTCCAATGGTGCTTCAGAGAGGTGTGTCAGGAGATCATGAATCCAGCACACTGCAAGGCAGTTTGCTTCAGCAGCATCACCCAGTGACGGTCACCGTGCCATCTGTGTCCCTCGGAAGCACCGTGGATGGGGTGGGGAGGAGAGCAAGTATTTTGTATTAGGGAGAAGTCATTAACCCCTGCCCTAACTGGATGCTCAAGAAGCCTTCAAGAAACTCATCCTCCTCTGCCAAATCAGGGGTGAGAAATCAGCTCTGCCACCAGTTTCCCCAGAAGTGTTTTTCTCCAGCTCATTCTTCTTTTATGATTTAAAATAGGAGATAAAGGCCCTCTGGGTTCCTGCAGAGCTGCTCCAGTTGCCATGGAAATAACCCTTGTTAATAGCTTCACCATAAACCAGGAGCCATTTGCTTTGGGGACCTGGAGCACTCATGTTGTGCCTCTGCATACTCAGAAAGCTGGTGCTGCTGTGACCACTCTGCTCTCCCCGCTGCGTTTGGTCCTTGCTGGTGGCATGCAGGGGCTGGGAGCGTCTGCTCTCGTATCACAGCACTGAGACTCCCGAGCCCCAGAGGAGCCTCATGGCAGGAGGTGCTGGCACACAGGGTCAGGCTGCCCTGCAGGGGTTTGCCTGGGCCACGTCCTGTCCCAGCAGGCACTGGTGGGTTGGAATGAGTCTGGGGGAAAAGGGATAGGAGTGACTTTGGGGTTAGAGGAGATGGTTTTATCACTGCACCCTTTTTTTAGCTCTGATGCTGAGTAGTTAGCTTCAGACAAACCTGGTGTGGTCAGTGGCCTGGCTGGGCTGGTCTTGGTCTTGTAGAGGTGGGGTCAGACCAATTGGGTTGGTGTTAGACTGATTGGAGTGGCATTGGGCCAATATTGAACTGACTGGGCCAGTGCTGGAGTGGTTGTGCTGGTAGTGTTCTGGTTGTGCTAGTGTCTGTCTGGTTGAGCCAGTGTCCCACTTTTGCCAGTGGCTGTCAGGAGTTGGAGGAGCAGGACCATGCCCTGGGCAGGGCACAGCAGGACTGTGCTGGGGAAGGGCCCTGGGGTGCTTTAGGTAGATCAGTTGTGCTGGTAAAACCTTTTATTGTTTTCCACCTTTGGATTGCTTCAGGAGCTTCTGTCACTGGAAGACCTTCTCCTCCACCAAAGCTTCCTGGGAGCAGCCTGTCTTCTGCTGAAGGCATTTCTTCTCTATAAGCTGTCTCCACCCTTCCTCTGGGCCCAAATGGACAGAGCTTTCCTTTCCTTCCTCTTCAGAGAAAACCCCTGAAGCTGTAACATCCTGAGGCTCTCATCTCGCAGTGGGGGATAGGGGGAGGGACTGCCAGAGCTTTCTGCTGCTGGCTTGAAGGCATCTTCAGCTTGCAGCTCCCTGCTGAGAGTCATGTTAATTGTCCCAAATGCCTTTTACTTGAGCACCGGCTTGGCCATACTCTTGTGGATGAAGGCACTGAATAACATGCTGAAGCTCTGTGGGCAGGGAGCTGCAAAGCACAGGAGGGGCCACTTTTCAGACCTGCGCCTGCTGGCTCTCTCCCTGCCAGGCAAGAGCAAAGCCATTTAAGCCCAGGCTAAAGAGCTCAGCGGAGGGCTTTGGGTAAGCTCCTCGCTCTGCTGCTTTGGTTATCTGGAAATAGAGCAGTGCTAGGGGGACCTCCCTCCCAGCACAGCCTCTGCAAGTCTGGCCCAGAGCTGGTGGATGCTGGAGGGCTGTGTGCTGGGTGACCCACAGATGCTGGAGGAGTTACTTGCTTCCCACGGGCTGTGGGGCTGTGTTCGTTCCTCCTGTGGCCCTCCTGTTGCACACAGAGGGGACCAGCCTGCATGTGGCATGTTGGATGGATGCTGCCCTGGCTGGGTGCAGGCTCTCACCCTGCCCACTGTCTGCCTTGGCAGGTGTATGAGAGTGGCAGCAACGTGGACCAGTTTGTGACGCGCTTCCTGCTGAAGGAGACTGCAAACCAGACCCAGTCACTGCTGAGCTCTGTGGAGAGTGCTGTGGATGCCATTGATGAGCAAACCAACCCTGCCAGGTCTGCCACACCTGATTGCCTTTCTGCTGCCTGGGGGGAGGGGGAGGGGAAGGGGAGGGGAGGATGCTTACCCATGATGCAGAAAACCGCAGCGGAGCAAGCAGCTCCTTTGTCTTTGCCTCCCTTCCCAGCTTCCTGACAGCTCTAGGAGCTTGCTTCTACCTCCCTGTCTTGCCCTGTCCCCTACTCTCTCACAGACCTAAGGGTCCCTCCTGACTCTTTCACCCACAAGTGATGCAAACAAGGGCAGCACACTGAAGCCAGGCTGGGCAGTGGTGTGAGCTCAGGGCTGCTTCTCCTAGCAAAGCCGTGGTCCTGTCCATGGGCACCAGCAGCAGGGTGGCTGTGTCTGCGGTGTGCTGGTGACAGCTCAGCTTCCAGTGCTGGGGATGCTGTCCTGCCCTTCCTGCTGGGGCACCCACGAGGCAAAGTCATCCACAGAGGCAAAAGGTGCTTCCTCTTTGGTCCCATGTGAGCGGGCTCACCATCCCCGAGCCGAGCATGTGCTGCTGAGCTTGGAGAAGACAGGTTTGAGACTTGAGTGCTACCAGGGCTAAAACTTCAGCACAGCCCCCTTGGTGTCACAGTGTCACTCTTCCCCAGAGCACCACCAGCTGTGGCCAGGACAGGTTGCCACGGAAACCGTTCATTAGA
This sequence comes from Picus viridis, assembly GCA_033816785.1. Classification (NCBI taxonomy): domain Eukaryota; kingdom Metazoa; phylum Chordata; class Aves; order Piciformes; family Picidae; genus Picus; species Picus viridis. Next base: position 1,013,804 of record CM066591.1, on the reverse strand, counting down.
TGCTCATGAAGCGATTCTCTCTCCTGCCATCCCTACAAATCAGGAAGCCATGGGATGCTCAGGGGGATGCCCCAGCTTCCCTGAGCTGTGGGGAGGCAGAGGGGACCAGGCACAGGGACCACAGAGAGTGAAGATCCCAGCTCCCTGCTGGGACAGCCCAAGGACCACAGTGCAGCCAGATCTTGGTGGTTTGGGTTTGAACAGCAGCAGCAGTTGCATCCAGGCCAGGTGACAACGGGCTGGGTCTCACAGGAGCTGTGGCTGGCTGGGACACAGGGAGCCCCTGGGCAGCTCTGGCGACATCCCATCAGCTTTCCTGGGAGGAATGCTCTGCCTTTCATTACTCTACATCCCTGCCTTCTTCCCATTTTAGGAGGAAACCATTGGCCTGTGGCAAACCTTGTAGAGAACACATGGAGAAAAAAGTAAGAGGGTGAAAGAAGCCCAACAGCAGACGGAGCAATTAGAGCCCATGAAAGACTTTGCAGGCTTTGGTTTGCAGCCATGTGGGCCCAGTTCACACTGAGGAGCACTGTAGCTGGGCTCTCAGGGTGCTAATAGCAACAACAACAATGGAAAAATCAACCCACAACAGAAAAAAAAAAAAAGCTTTGGTGCATCTGTTTGGAGACAAAGAGGGGAGCTGAAAAGCACCAAAGTAAGGGCTGCAAAGCCAAGTGGGAGAGCAAAGCATCCCAGCCCGAGACACCTCATTAAGCTGTGATTAAAAAGAAGACTCTGTGTGTTCTTGCCTAATTTCCTGCCTGTTGACAGGGGATTGTTCAGCCCTGGCGGTGGGGTTGTTGCACAGCCTGCAGCAGCCAGGGTTTTCCTGCCATCTTTCACCCCTGTGCTTCTTTCCTTGTCTCGGAGATGTTCTTCAGGACCAGGTCTTCTTGTCACATTCCTGTGTGCACAGGCAGGCCCACGCTGGCTGACCTGGGGGGATAAGAGCAGCCTGGACACAGAATCATAGAATGGAATCAAAGAACTGTTTCATTTGGAAAAGAAGTCTGAGATCATCAAGTCTAACCATCAGCTTAAGACCACCATGGCCATTAGACCGTGTCCTGAAGTGCCACAGCCACACAATTCTTGGACACCTCCAGCAATGGTGAGTCCACCACCTGCCTGGGCAGCCTGTGCCAATGCCTGACCACTCTTGCAGCAAAGAGATCTGTGCTGATTTCCAGCCTAAATCTCCCCTGGCACAATTTCAGGCCATTTCACCTCATTCTATTGCTTGATACTAGGGAGAGGAGACTGACCTTCACCTCAGGTAGTTACAACTACAATGAGGCAATGAGGTCTCCTCTCAGCCTCCACTCCTCCAGGCTGAACAATCCCAGTTCCCTCAGCTGCTCCTCACCAGAACCTCTTCTCTAGACCCTTCACCAGACATTGCTCCTTCTGCACCAAAGTTGTCAGCTGAAATCACCTGGAGCGGCTGGGAAGGGTAAAGAGGGGAAGGGTAAAGAGCCCTGTGAGGAGAGGCTGAGGGAGCTGGGCTTGCTTAGGCTGGAGAAGAGGAGGCTCAGGGGAGACCTTCTTGCTCTCTCCAACTCCCTGAAGGGAGGCTGTGGCCAAGTGGGGGTTGGTCTCTTCTCCCAGGCAAGCAGCAGCAGAACAAGAGGACACAGTCTCAAGCTGTGCCAGGGGAGGTTCAGGCTGGATGTTAGGAAGAAGTTCTTCCCAGCAAGAGAGATTGGCCCTTGGGCTGTGCTGCCCAGGGAGGTGGTGGAGTCCTCATCCCTGGAGGTGTTCAGGAAGAGCCTCGATGAGGCACTTGGTGCCATGGTTTAGTTGATCAGATGGTGCTGGGTGACAGGTTGGACTGGATGATCTCAAAGTTCTCTTCCAACCTGGTTAATTCTACTCTATTCTATTCTAGTCTAGTCTATATCCTATACTATTCTATTCTAGTCTATTCTACTCTAAGAGCTGAAGGGTAAGGAGGGAGCTGAGTGCCTGGGGAGGGACAGGCAAGCAGGGGTGATGCTGGCTGGTGTCATGCCCATCAGCTCCCCAGTGCTCAGCATGGTGCCTTCATCCAGGAGCTGCATGGCTGGCCGGAGGTGCCAAGGGGAGCCAGGGCTTCTGGATAACCTGTGTCAGCACACAGACCTAACAGAGCTGCTCTCACTGGAAGGAAACGCTGGAAGCCCTTTGGGCAGCTCAGCCTCTCCCTCTGCAGCTCAGGCTTCCCACCGGTGGAGGAGGAAGGAAAGGGAGGATCATCCTTCCCAAAGCTCGTTCCCATCTCGCTGCACATGGATGGCAGCTGCAAACCCTTGTCTCTGGCTTCCAAATGAATGAGGGCCTGGAGCTGGATGGTCATTGACGCCTCACATGCATGCATGCTCCTTTTCTCCAAAGGGTGCTGCAGGCCAGATGGACTTCCTAGTCCCAGAGGAAGAAGCCAAGGTGGAAAAGATGCTGCAGTGGATGTGTCTCCGTTCTTCAGGAGAACCACAGCCTGTTGGTGGCATAAATGGTCAGGCTGCCAGGCAGGCTTTCCCTGCTTCTGGGCAGCAGTTTGGGCATGGGCAGCTCGTGTGCTGTCCAAGTGATGGCAACTTCTCCCATGCTAGTCTCCAAAGCCATCTGACTGCAAAACTGGCCCTGCTGAGGTGCAGCCACGCGGCTGGGCACACCTATCAGTGCCCAAATGCCCAATGCTAGCTGTGCCTGGCTGGGGGAGAAAAATCTCCATGGGCTGCAGATGCCTAGAGGGCTGCTGGGGTGTTTCTGAAGCAGGAAAGAGAAGTGACATCTGGAAGCAGCCCAGTGATGGTGCTCTCATCTTGCCCCATTCCCCATGCCAGCTTCCCCTCTCCAAGGGGTCTGGTGTTGGTGGCAGAGCTGCCAAACAGATTCTCTGGTGTGAGCTCCCTGGCTCTGGCTCAAGCTGGGCTGGGCATGCCCAGCCCTCCCTGATGGCCTCTGTGCTCTTTGGTTGCAGGCACTACCCCAGCAAGGCTGGCCATGGGCAGGTGGATACCTGGTATGACAGCCCCATGCCCAGCTACTCTCCCACCAGCTGGGTGGTCCCCAAGGAGCATGGAAAGAGCTTCCAGACTGGTAAGTGATGGCATTCTCCTGGCTGGGCTGGCCGCCTGGGCTGGCTCAGGGAGCTTGGGGAAGGGAGCTGCAGAAGCACAGAAGTGATGCCCAAGTTCCCCATGGGGCAGCAGGGCTCTTAGAGGTTCCCACAGTGCCCCTCGTGCCATCATGTCCTCCACACAGGTTCCCCTGACGCCAAGGCAGAGGGGCTGGAGGGACAGATCAACAGGCTGGCTGAGCTGATTGGCAGGCTGGAGGACAAGGTAAGGGTCAGCACTTCCACACATGGGGCTGTCCCTTTGGTGTCCCTGCACCCCCACCACCTCCCTGCCCTGGTTGGGATGGAGGTGATCAAAGGTGGCCGTGCCCATGCCCGTTGTGTGGTGTGACCAGGCTGTGGGTGGGAGCTGGACTGCTGCTGAGGGTGTTGGAGCATCTAGTGAGCTGGCAGCAGCCATGGGGTGTGGAACAATTAACTGTGAGGGGGTTTAAAATGAGAAGCAGCATAAGGAGGAAGGCAACATCCCTTGCAGAGGCAATCTTACTCCATCTAGGGACTGATGGAGAAGCTGTTGCAGTGCAGGCCTTGTTTCTGGAAGCCTCCTGGATTGCACCTTCGGAGCAGGGGGATCAGGGGAAAGGTGGAGATTCTCTTGCAGGCAGAGCGGTGCTGGGGAGCTTGAGGGCAGGACGATGTCAGTCACCATTGACAGAGGAAACAGGAGCAGGTCTGAGGCTGGGAAGGCACAATGGGCACTGAGGAGGGCTGGGTACCCCTGCTCCTGCCATCCCAGGGCCAACAGGGGACTGTGGAAAGATGACAGCTGCCCAGGGGCTGATGCAAGGTGTGGGGGATGCTGGCTGCTCTGGGAGCTCAGGCAGCTCTTGCAGGAGCTCCTGACGTGAACCTGCAAAGAGCTCCCCCAGCCATCCCGTGCAGAGAAGGGACACAACCCTTTATGCCAAGCCCTGGGGACAGTAACTCACAGGCCTGGGAGGGACACTGGTGCTCAGCCCACTCCGCCCACCATTGCTGCGCTGCCTTTTCCAGACTCTCTGGTTCGACCTGCACCAGCGGCTGTCAGACAGCGAGAGCGCAGCTTGCACGGTGAGCTCGCCCTGCAGCGTGGGAGCACGCTTGGGGGGGGAGGGCTTGTCACCGTGTTTTTTGTGTCTCACATGCTGCTGTGTTTGGGGGGGGCTGGCAGTACCTGCTCCTGGTGCGGGATGAGATGACCGTGGCACACAAGCATCTGAGCGAGTTCTGCAGCTCCCTGAAGCAGTACCTGAAGAGCGTGGCCGGGGAGCGGGACTGCTTCCAGTGGGTACCACCAGCAGCTGGGGGCTGGGGCCACCGGGCAGGGGTGCTCAGCTGGGGCCACAGGGCAGGGGGTGCTCAGATGGGGTCACAGGGCAGGGGGTGCTCAGCTGGGGCCACAGGGCAGGGGGTGCTCAGCTGGGGTCACAGGGCAGGGGGTGCTCAGCTGGGGCCACAGGGCAGGGGGGGGGGTTCAGCTGAGGTCGCAAGGCAGGGGATGCTCAGCTGGGGCCACAGGGCAGGGGGTGCTCAGCTGCCCTTGCAGCAAGATGTACCCCACCAAGTGCAGGTGTGAGGCAAACCAGCCAGGATTTGGGGTACAAAAACTCTTTTGCACGGGCTGGGGAGTGTGTCCCACCCCACCTGGGCTGCTGGGGTTTGGGTCACCCCTTGGTGGGGGCAGGAGGGATACCCCATGGTTTGAGGCTCACTGCTCTCCCTGCTCCTGCCAGTGTCACTGGGGTGAAGCTGCCTGATGGGGTCACCTTCATCATCTATGAGTTCTGGGAGACTGAGGAGGACTGGAAGAGGTAGGGGAGGGGTTGCAAAGAAGCTCTTCATTTGGTTGGGGTGCTCAGGCATGGAGGGATGTTGGAACTGCTGAGCCCCAAGCTCTGTCTGATGGCAGAGGCAAGGATCTGTCTGTCTGTCCCGGGGCTATCATTGTAAAGGGGACAGGGTGGCCTGGGAAGTCTCTGCGCATCCCTCACCTGAAGATGCCTTTGGACAGGGAGGATGGGAGGTCTCACTGTCCTGAATCGTGGCAGGGTGCTCTGCCCAAGGGAGGGGTGAGAGGGCTCCCAGCCCCTGTGTACTCCACCACACCCTGCCAGAGCCCAGGGAGTTGCAGGGGGCTGGGAGGGTGATTTAGGTGGATGCTGTCACTCACTCTCTGCTGCTGGGCGCAGGCACCTGCAGAGTGCCATCTACAAGGGCTTCCAGCATGTCAAGGTGGACACATTGAGCCAGCCTGAGGCCATCTCTAGTGTGGCTGTGCCAGGTAGGAAAGTGGCAGCCCCACCGGGTGGGGGACGTGGACCCTCGGGTGGCCAGCACTGCTCCCACTGCTGGTGAGCAGGGGTCATGGACTGGGAACCAGCGTGGGAGGGACAAGGTGGATCAGAGTCACCCTCTGGTGCCATTCCCCTGCAGCTGCCTGGTGCACCCTGAGCCGAGAGTGACCACCTGTGGGGGGGGTCCGCCAGCACCTGTCCCTGCTGCAGGGTGGCTGTGACTCCCCCTGCATGGCTGGGTGGTGGGAGGTGTTGGTGTGATCTGTCTGCAGTGAAGGAAACCCCTGTGTGTGTCCCCAGCACCCCATGGGTCCCCCTCTCCCAGCTACCCTGTCACCTGGGTCACCTCTCCTGGGAGTGGGATGGTCTCTGGTTGGGGGGGGAGCGGAGTCTGCCAGGGAGAGGTGGGCAGGGTTTGGGGTGAGGGGTGGCATCCCCCAGGCATGGGCAAGCAGGATGGATAGGAGGCAGGGTGGAGGCAGGCAGGTGATGGGGAGGGAGTTGATGATAAGGGATGGGAGTAGGAGGCTGAAGTATCCTCTGGGGGTGCAATTTGGGGGTCCCTGGGTAGGGGCCTGGGAGGGGGCAGTGAGGCTGCATCCAGTGTGCATCCCTGCAGGGGCAGGAACCTGTGTCCCTGGGAGGGGGCTCAGGGTGGTGGCAGAGGGGTGTCCCTGCTCCCGGGGTGTCCTTAGTCTTGTGGGGTGGGGGTGGTCCCCAGGGGTGTCCTTGGTGTGTGGGGGGTGGCGGCGGGTGCCTTGCAGGCGTGAGGGTGACAGCTCCCCCTCCCAGTTCCTGGGGTCTGTAGGTCTGTCTGTGTGTCTGTCTGGCCCATCCTGCCCCGACCCTGCCATGCCCGGGGTCGCCGAGGCTGCGTGGCCGATACCCTGTCCCGTCTTTATTTGCCACTCTGCAATGGCCACAGTGATGTCAAATAAAAGCACCATGGGCTCCAGCGGAGTGGCAGTGTCCTGGGGGCGGTCCAGGGATGGGGGGCATGGTGGGGAGCGTGGTGGAGGCTCCACGGCCCCTCAGCGCAGCAGCCCCAGCACGGCCAGGGCAGCACTCTGCCCGCAGACGAAGGCACCGACGAGCACGGAGAGGACACCCCAGGTGATGAGAGCAGCCCTGTGGGGACACGAGAGGGGCCAGTGGGACAGAGCTGGCCTCGGTGACATGCCACCCCCGGGCAACTCCCTGATGTCTGGGCACCCCCTGATACCTGGGCACATCCCCTGTATCCAGGTGCAACCCCATTGCCTGGTCACATCCCTGATAACTGAGCACACCTCTGGTGCCCAGGCAGATCCCCATCACCTGGGCACGTCCCTCCATACCCACTCTTCAGCCCCACAGCAGACTCCATGTCCCACAGCAAGTGCCCCATGCTTCCAGGGACTACACGTGCTTCGGGATCCCCCTCCTCACAGGCCTCCCACCTTGGCCAGTGTGACCCCCAGGTGCCCTACCCAGGCCAGGGGTCACGAGGTGCTGCACCCTGCCCCTGCCCGCCGCAGACGCTCACCTTTTGCGTGGCCCCAGGGTGCAGGTCCCGGTCATGCACACCAGGCACAGCCCTGCCACCAAGGCAGAGGTTCAGCACCACCGTCACATCATCCAGCACCCAGGCCCCCGCCACCACACCCCTGCGCCCTCAGAGCGGCAGCAGAAGGGACCACCCACCACCACAGCCCCTTCCTGCAGCGAGGCCCCTGGCAGCGGCCATCCCCTTCCTCCCTCCCACCGCTCACTCCTGCCTGGGAAGATGAAGATGAAGAAGGCGCTGATGCCCCCGATGAGCTCGATGACCTTGCCGATGTCCGGCACGAAGAGGGCGATGACGAGGGTGGTGCCCATCCAGGCCACCGTCAGGGCCACCCGGCTCCACCGCTCCCCTGCCTCGGGCACCGCCCTGGCTCTGCGCTTGGGGCATGCCCACGCGTCCCGCACCACCGACCTAAGGGAGGATTCGGGGGGCTGATGGGACACGGGCTTATGGGGGAGGGGGTGACCCTCGTCACCAACCCCCTCACCTGCCCAGCAGCACCACGATGGGGTAGATGGTGACAACGGAGACGCCGAAGAGCAGGCGGGCAACGATGACAGCTGGGTCGTTGCCCGGGTAGGACATCAGCACGTCAGAAGCCACGGCCTTGCCGAAGGTCAGGTAGCCGTAGAGCCCTGCGAGCAGAACGTGGAGGTGGGATGCTCCCACCCCATCCAAGAGGGACCTCGAGGAAGATGGACGAGCCCTGGGGACAGGAGAGCCCCCAGGGCAAGGAGAGGATGAAGGGCTCCGGTGCTGGGGTTACCGGTGAGGGAGTAGATGAGTAGGCAGATGAGCATGGAGAGCACCGAGACGGCGACCCAGTGGGAGAAGCTCTGGTTGTGCATGCTGCTGTAGATGGTCACACAGGCCTCGTGGCACTGCAAGGCATGGCGGGAGGAGGGGTGGTGCAGGGACAACCCACACCCCCAGTGCCTGCGCTCCCACCCACGGGTGCCCTGTCCCATTCCCCCCATTCCCAGGGGCTTGTGTCCCTCCCCACAGGTACCCCTGGTGACACTGATGGGTCCCCCTCCCTGCAAACCCCCTGCAAGGGATGTTGTCCCTGTGATCCGGGTTACCAGGGTTCCAGGGACAGTGGGGCCAGGGTGACCTACCTGAAAGCCAAAGCAGATGGTGGGGATGACACTGAAGATGGAGGCCCAGGAGGACACCCTGTGGCATGGGTGGGAAGAAGTAAAGAGCAAAGGGCATGAGGCTGTCAGAAGCAGAAGGGACCGTGGCATAAACTATGAAGCCTGGGTACCACCATGGGAATCTCTCACCCTGCGATTCTGGGAGAAGGGAGGATTGCTGTGGTGTAAGCTGGGGCTGGGGGTGCCACCCACCCATCAATGTGCCAGCTCTGTCCCCAGCTCAATCCCCACCCCTGCACTGCCTCCAGCCCTGCCCCATGCCACTGATGATGCCATGGAAGATGGGGTGGGAGGGACACAGGGCTGACCCCCACCCCCACTACCTGGAGGTCTGGGAAGGCTCCGAGGAGCCCAAGGTCTTGTCCTGCAGGTAGTACTTCAGGATGATAACCACTGTGAGGTAGCAGGCGGCCAGCGTGCCCAGGATGCTGCCAGGGCGTGAGAGACCGTCAGCACACCGACCCCCAGCAGCTGGAGGTCCCAAAGGCACCCGGGAGGAGTCGGGGTGGTTCATTTACAGGGTGCCCAGGGATAGGCCACCACGGGGGCAGCCCAGGTAGTACCTGGAGTACTTCTGGAAGCCAATCTCCCTGGGGACAGAGAGCGGGAAGATGACAAGGACACAGAGAGCCGAGAGGGTGAAGCGCTGGTCCATGTACCAGGGGGGCGCTGAGGGAGTCTCACTCAGTGTCCCGTTGGGGTAGAGCGAGTCACACACTGTGAGGGGAACAGGGTGGGTCAGCTGCATCCCCAAAATTGGCCCACTGTGGGCTGGAAGCATCAGACCTGCAAGCCCTGTGTCCTCGGGGATCACAAGAAAACCACAGGGCAGTCCCCAGCCCACATGGGAACCCTTCCCCTTATTCGCAGGATGCACTAGCCCTGAGCAAGCCCCGAATGAGATGAGGGGAAACAACTCACACTTCTCCAGCTGGTCACCCACCACCCTCAGGAGGGCCACGGAGATCATGAAGAGGTTGAGGAGGAAGCAAACCTCGCAGAGCTTCCCCACTGCCGCCCCGCACACTGCCCGGACGACCCCCTGGTAGGTGGGCTGGGTGCTGAGGGCCGCAGCGTAGCCCAGCACCGCTAGCCCACTCACCAGGAAGACCAGCGAGCCCTGTGGGGACAGGACCCAGCAGAAGCACCACGCTGACCCTCCAACACCCCCTGGACCCAGGGACACCCAGCGGGGCATGGCCAGGGCAGGCTGCTGGCTGGGTCGCCTTGTGGCACGTGTAACACTATGAGCAGGGACGAGCAAAAGGATGGAGAAGCAGCCCTGTGTGACACTTCGGGGTTCGTTTGAGGGTTTGAGAGCATGAAGGGGACCAGTCACCAGTTTCACGTTAGGCTGAGCTGGGAGTGTGGCTCTCGATGCACACAGGGTCCCTGGAGCGATACTGGCTCTGGCAGCCCTGCCCTGCCTGCTCTGCCTTTCAGCCTGGGTGGGCCCGAAGTGGAGAATTCCCCCAGACCCTCAAACCCCGGAGCAGGTGCACCCCTCCGTCCCTTCATCCCTTTCCCCACGCCAGAAGTGTCCCCCGCGCCCTTTGGGGATGCCGCTGCCCGCAGCCCCTCGCCCCCGTCCTGCCGCGGTGCTCCCCTTACCAGCTCCACCAGCAGGGCGGGGACGGCCCCGCCGGCCCTGCCGAAGGCCCAGGGGAAGCTCAGCAGCCCCGCGCCCAGCGCTGATTTCAGCATGATGAAAACGGCCCCGGCGGAGGAGAGCCCGGCGCTGCGCCCCGCCGCCGCCGGCAGCAGGGGCCGGCCCTCGCCCCGCTCCATCCCGCCGCCTCCCTGGCAGCGCTCTGCACCGGGGCGGGCAAGGGGAGCGCAGCCCCTCCGCCACCCCCTCCCTTCCCTCCGCTGGGGCGGGCAGGGGGAGCGCAGCCCCTCCGCCCCCTCCGCCGCCCCCTCCCTTCTCTCCGCCGGGGCGGGCAGGGGGAGCGCAGCCCCTCCGCCGCCCCCTCCCTTCCCTCCGCCGGGGCGGGCAGGGGAGCGCAGCCCCTCCTCCCCCGTGCCCTCCACCAGGCCCCGCGGGGGCGGGCGCAGATGAGGCCGGGGCCGCGCGGACCCCGCGGGAACGGGGACGGAGCCGGCTGTGGATAGTTTCTCCCCACCCAAGCACTCCAACTCCCACTCCGGCTCGAGTGGCGTAGGGCACGGGGAGGGTTTGTGCAGCCCCGTGGTTTGGCACCAGCCGCCCTGCTCTGTGCGGGCAGCCCCGAGGCTCACAGGGCTCGTCCAGACCCTAGGAAAACCAGCAGCTCCCCGTACAGGACTCGGGCTGGGCAGGCTGAGGGCTCCCTCTTCCAGCTGTGTTCACTCCATACATGAAATTCCCACCATGGGACATGTTCAAGCATGCTGGGGTGGGGTTACGGAGGCAGCTGCAGCCCTTCAGAGTATTTGGCTGGTGGATGCTTCACCCTTTCTTGGGTGCAGGACGAGGTCAGGGCCCCTTGGTGTTTCTGCAGCAGGTTGAAGCCCACCAGGATGCTCCTGCAGTGGCGAGAGCTTAACCAGGAGCTGTGCTGTCCCATCCCCTCCCCTGCTCCATCGAGGGAAAGGAGGTGCCAGGATAAAAGGATGTGGTGACTGATGCTGCCCAGCAGAGGCTACATCCCATGGGGACAAGGGGTCTATGCCCTACGCAGGAGGAGACCCACAGCAGCTGTGTGGCACTGCCCCAGCACTCAGAGCACAGGCTCCCGAGGCTGGCTTACAGCCCCTAATGCATTTTTTATTTCCCAAATATGTGGCCTTCTGATCTGGCTAAGAGGGATAAAGAGACTTTAATCAGCTGGTAGGAGGAATTATGGACAGCTAATTGTGCCTGCCACCTCCATTACATCTCCAGCGCCCCAAGGGCTTATGACCATCTAGTAGGCCCCTTCCAGGCATTCATTAGCTGCACACCAAAGGCTTTGGAAATAATTGGCCTCTACAATTTAGAAATTGGCCACTGGGCTGTAAAATACCAGCCACTGGGAAAGGCTCTTAATTCGGACTGGTGCTTTGATACAGCTTGACTCTGGTTTGGAGGCTGTGGTGGAGCTGTAATCTCTCATTAGCACCAACCCCAGCAGCACCACCAAATCTTTCCAGGCTCCCTGAAAGCAAAGGGGCACAGACCACCTCCCACACTGGCACAGCAGCCCCAGGTGGTTTCTCTGCTCAGGGCTTCTAGGCTCCCTCGCTCCATTTCCACCCCCCCACGTCCTTTCTCCCATTTATGTGAGCAGCCCTGAGGCCCAAGCTGTAACTTGAGGGTGCCTGTGGGTCGGCAGCTTGAAGCAGTGCTGAGTCCCCTTGCTTGGTGCCCTCCTACCTTCTATTTGGTGGAAAAAAGGATGCTGATGTATTTTCCACATCGTTATCATTGAAGACAGTACAAAGGTGCAAAGGGACAGTCCTTGTTTTGGACAATGAAAACCCACACTACAACTGCACTTTGCTACCTGCAATCCCTTCTCTGAAGTAAGGCCCTTGAGATTTTACACCTTTACTCTCATTGTGAAAGCTGTCAGTTGGTCCTATGGGAAACCCCAATGCCATGGCTGAGATGGGCCTGATCTAGTTGCAGATGTCCCTGCTGACTGCAGGGGATTAAACTAGATCACCTTTAAAAGTCCCTTCCAACACAAACCATTCTGTGACTCTGTGACAAAATCCCCTCCCTGTTGGCATAGGTACATGGCCAGAAAGAGGAGCAAAGGGCACCTCTGAGCCTCATTGGGATGGCACAAGCAGCCCCACCTCAGGACCATCTCCTCAGTCCTGATGAACTTTCACTAAAATGAAAGCATTCACTTCAAAGGGAATGCTTGGTGCCTTCTCTGGGCATCACAGTAGGATGTGGCCTCTTCCAGTTCAGCCTCATCTTCACAAGGGAAGAGGTAGGCTGGGGAAAGCCACCCACTCCCCAGGTTAGGGGCATGGGTTTTGGATACTTCTGTGCTATCCATGGTCACCCTGGTTTGCCCCAGGCTACATGGAGAAATGTTCTCTCCTGCAGTGCCCTTCCCAAGGCCTACAACCCCTGTCCATGATGCCCTGAACAGGATGGATGCAGATACCAAGTGAGGGAGCTCAACAGGATCTGTTCACCAGTACAGATCACTCCCCTGCCTGTCACTTCTGCCACCCACAGAGGCAGCCACCACCTCCCTGCTCCTCCTGGGTAAAGCTACTTTCATTTGGAGCTGTGATCAAAGCAGCTGCCAGGGAAACCTTGCACATCTGCTACAAGAGAGAAGCTGCTTCAAAGATGATGTTAACCAACATCATGTGGTCAAGGACAGCTTATGCCTGTCCTTATCCAAGCTCATAGTAAGCCATGGGCTTTCTAGCAGGAGAAACCAAAGGATACAGGACTTTTGACTTTGTGACTGTGGCAGTTTGGGCTGGGTGCCTCCTGCTGCTGCCGCACGGGACACACCTCTGGTGCCCAGGTGTGCAGCCCAGTGGGTGGACACAGGAAGCTGCAGATTTCATTCCCATAATGTCCTGCTCCCTATCAATCTATCAGCAAGGTGTCACACCTCCTCCTCTCTTCCCTCACTGCTCCCGTGGGAGATGCTCCCTGTCTGGTAATGGAAGGGGAGTTATCCCAAGGCCTCTTAGGCCTGGCTAGGCCTAATGCCAGGAGGAGAAGGGCAATCTCAGATCTGGCCAGCTGAGATTAGCCTAACAGTGGAGGGGGAAGAAAGAACCCTGGGGGTCTTGGGTGTCCCCTCAGGTAGGAAGAAGGGAAATCTTAGGAGGCTTTCTTGTAGCTCTCTGCAGAACACTCACTGCTTTTCCATTTAAACTTTCCACCACTTCTGCAATCCATTTCTGAGTCTCATTTTAATTTCTGCCCTGGTGGGAGGCGAGGGAGGCTCTGCCTCAACCCGGGACACTGACACATGACACCATCCCACCCACACAGTTTGTCACACAGCTCACCATCGCTGAGCTCTCTTCCTTGGTAGCTGTTCAAGGAGTTCAGAACTCTCTACTCACTCAGGGAAGCACTTGCAGGATTGCCTCAGCGGTGCTCTCCAAAGAAAGCCTTCCCCGCGAGATACACCTCTGAAGAACAAAGCCATGAAGGGAAGAGGGAAGGCAAGGAAATTTCCTCAGCAACTTGCTTTTGGTGGCCAGCAGTTGGAAAGGCAAAGCCATCTGCCAGCACCTTGTCTCAGCTTCATAGAGATAACATATTTATTGAAAATCTGCTTCACCCACAACGGTGAAATCATGACCAAAAAGTTACAAAAAACATCATGGTAGTTGGCTTTATAAAAATAAACTGCAGGAGTATGTCTCAGCCCCTGGTGCTGGTGCCTCTCAGCCCCTCCCTCCTTGCGTGGTGCGTGTGACACCCTCCGGTGCAACCCCGGCCCTGGAAAATTGCATCCCGTCCAAAGAAATGCACTTGTGTTGCCTCAGCACAGGCCCCTAAAGTGACTTTCCCCCCGCCCTCCCCAACAATAAATATAGAAAATAGCCTCTAAACAAATAAACTTTAGTTTGGTCAGCTTAAAAACAAAACAAAACAACAAACCAAACCCCAAACAGGTCCACTTCCCCCTCTCGGGATATGTAGTGACTAAAGCAGCCACTGGAACAGGACTCAGGTCTTTGGTGGCTCCAGCTGCTTAAAGCTGCAGTTTTACACACAGACCATCAGCTGAGGTCCTTTCTTTTTCCTCTCCAGAAACTGAGGACTATGAGATGATGTCAGGTGTGAGTCACTCCCACCCTCAGTGGGAGTGGTCAGTCACCAGGAAAGAAGCAGGAGGAGGAGGTCATCTTTGGCGAGCGAGAGCGGTCACACGGAAGGCGTCTTTGGTGGGTGAACCTGCTGCATGAGCTGCGGCCGTTTCACTCGAGGCTTCCGTCGCTTGGGTCTGCTCTTGGCTTTGTTGATCTGCACCACGAAGAAGGCCAGAACCACCATGGCACCGAGGAAAGCAAAGACAGGAATGGTCTGTCCTACGTCCTGGTTGTACCGGCCGGGCATTATCCCTGCAAAGGCAAAGAGGCTTGGAAGTGACCGGCGAGCACACGAGCCTCTGTGCGGCAGTTTCAGGCTGTGCCCTTTAGAAGTGAGCTGCAGATTTTCCAGCAGAAGAGTGGAGAAACATAAACAAGTCCACAGCTGGGTGTACAAAGGAAAACAAGAGACTATTCTAAAGGAATTTCATTGGTCAGACGTGTGGGATGTATTCTAACAGTCTCACATTCTTTTTCATTCAGTCCCTTCTCTCTCTGGCTGCTTTCTGCTCTGCTTCACTGGAGAAGGACCCCATCAGCCTAACCCTGAGCTCAGAGCACTAACCATGCTTTTTGAGCCGTCACAACTCTCTAACATCTTTTTCTCTTTTCTTCTAATTAGACAAAAGGGGGGGGGGGGAGACTGGGGGGGAAAGCAGAGCAGTGACCCCCGCTCCCTTTGGGGTCCCAGAAGGCTCAGGGGGTTTCTGTGCTGTTTTCTGCCTGTAAATACCTGTGTAATACCGTGAACACACTGCATACTTGTACACTTTGTACAGACCAAACAGCTTACATTTCAGACAGGAAGATTTCCAACTGCAAACTGGTTAGCAAAAATAAACCAGGCTGCCCATGTCACACAATGGCACCAACATTCCCACCTCGCCCCAGCTGGGTGCACCAAGGTAGAAGCCACATTTCATGGACCTGTTGGATAGAGTCCAGAGGAGGGCCACAAAGATGACCAGAGGGCTGCAGTACTTCTATGAGGACAGGGCAAAGGAGTTGGGGCTGTTTAGCCTGGAGAACAGAAGGTTCCAGGGAGACCTTATAGATCCCTTCCACTACCTGAAAGAGGCTACAGGAGAGCTGGGGAGGGACTTTTACAAGGGCTTCTAGTGCTATGATGAGGGACAATGGTTTTAAACAAGAGCAGGGTAGATTTAGATTAGGCATTAGGAAGAGGCTGTTTACTATAAGGCTGGTGAGACTCTGGAATGGGTTGCCCAGAGAAGTTGTGGATGCCTCATGCCTGGAAGTGTTTAAGACCAGGCTAGATGAGGCCTAGAGCAACCTGGTTTAGTAGGAGGTATCCCTGCCCATAGCAGGGGGATTGCCACTAGATGATGTTTAAGGTCCCTTTCAAGCCGTTCTGTGATTCTCCCTGCAATGACAATCAGAGCAAAGACGAAACACTCAATCAGTTTATCACTATGTTCTATACACCAAATCCTGATGCCAGCAGGGAAGTGACTTTGCTCCAGAGACTGCAGGCACAGGGTGAGGAGGAGATAGAGAACCAAACTCTGTTTTTACAGACATCTTGTGGTCTAGCAGCTCAGGCTGGGAAAAGTGCAAGCATGAGGCTCACAAATTGCTTCCCCTGGGCAAGCAGTGCCAAGCTTGTAGAGGAGAACAGCTCACCATGAGACTGAAAGCTGTTCACAGCGTTCTGCACCATTTGCTGGTGTTAGCACCCTGCCTAAGGCACCACTCAGACAAACCCTTCAGCTTTTGTGCACTCAAGCAAGGAATTTTAATTAGCAGGAGGTATCCAGCCACAGGGCCAAGGACAGGGCCTGCCGCTGACACCCCTTGGTCTGAACAGCACCAAAACAAACCTCACCTATGCCAAAAGCCCCCAGCAAAATCCTCCTCCTAGTGTGTCCCACATGCTTTCTTCTGAAGAAACTATTAAGGTGCAAAAAATGCCTTTCTTGGGCTTCATCAGCCCACCCCTTACAAAAGAGCCTTACTGCTATTTGCATGTTTTTCACAGCTGAAAATAAACACGTGGCCTCTCTTCCAGTAGTGGGGTGTGGGTGAGTGGGTGTGGGGGTGTGTGTGTGTTTTCAAAGCTGAACAGCAGCTGTCAAACTTCTCAGTCTTTACCTCCAGGAATGTCCCACGCTCCACTTTCTCCAGGGGACAACGGTCTCACTTGGGGTCGGTTCTGTCGAAAGCTGGGCAGAGCCACTTTATCAAGGTCAATTGACAGTAACTTCTGATGTTTCCAAAGGTTGCTAGAAGAAACACAAAGGCAGAGCTGGCTGCTCACTTCAGGAACAGAAGGAATTTTGCAGAAACACAGAGAAAAGTGACTGTTGGAGCCTATTAATAACACACTAGTTTGGCCCCAAAAGAGAATTTGATGCGTTCTTTAGGTTCTGCAGTTTGCAGGCCTCTAAGGTTACATTCAGACATCAGAGACACACATAGATTGGCAGCTATTTACTAACAGCTCTCTTCCTAGCAGACAGACTACCAAAAGCCACCACCAGACAGAAGATATCCCACCAAGACAATTGTGGGCTTGATGCTGGCACATTTTCCTTCAAGTGACTGAATAATGATAGGACAGAAGGCAGAGTGTGAGGTGAGCTGTCCAAGGAGCTGCTTCAGAACACTATTTTGAAGGCATGTAGTGCTGGTGGATTGAAGCAAGACTGTTCTCTCTGTGTTGGATCTTTCAATCAGAACAGTCAACTGGCTTGTGAAGCTATTTTTACAATCCCCCACTTTCACACTGCAGCTCTAAGGTGAGTCAGAATTACTCACTGAAGAGGCATTCATCAGTATTTCCTCTTTGCAATCTGCTGTTTCTCTAGCATTCCAGCTGTCCCTTTCAAAAGCAGATGGAACACGTCATTTTCAGTTGAACTCAAAAGCAAGGCTTGCTGTGTACACTAACCTGGGGGCAGTTTCATTCAAAGGCTGTGGTTTGGCCCAGGACAGGTGAGGACAAGCAGGAAGGGACCGGGGTTTAGGGTCTCCCAAGTGAGCCTCAAGCACCTTTGAGTATCGATGCAAATGGTTACCTGCAATTTAAGCAGGGACAGACTGGGTCACCAAGACTGGCAGGGTAGAGTCACCAACATTCACATCTGGCTGAACAGAGCTCCTGTAAACCCAGGAGCTCTTCACAGTAGTGATGACCTGTAGCTAGGTCTCAGCTGGAATTAACCAAAGGGTACCTTACAGCACAGTAAGGCTGTGCACCTCAGCCCAGTTTTGATGCTTTACACACACCCTGTAGATAGCAACTAGAATTGTCCCAAGCAGAACTGGGCATCTGAAGTCCCACTCCACAAACAGAATCTTTTCTTTAATCACATCAGGACAAATCCCTACAGTAAGTGCTCTCTTCTAGTAAAACAGAGCACTGTAGACTGACCCCAAAGTAACTTTACTGGCATTTAATGTAAGGAGTCTGCTGAGTCTTCCTGAATTCCATCCTGACACCCCCTCAGCTGCAGGCTCTGCTTGGTAGCTAAGGCTCTCACCTTCCATCCGCTCAGGCAGAGAGGAGCCTGCTCCCGACGGCGGCCGCTGCCTGTTCTCAGAATGGCTGAGGCTTGGTGGGGTCACCCCGTAGGAAGTGTACTGAAGGAGGGAGTCCAGCAGCCAAAAGCAATCTGTGGATT
This sequence comes from Picus viridis, assembly GCA_033816785.1. NCBI lineage: Eukaryota > Metazoa > Chordata > Aves > Piciformes > Picidae > Picus > Picus viridis. Next base: position 996,297 of record CM066591.1, on the reverse strand, counting down.
TCACAGCCCCAGGCCCCAGAACAAGATATGCATTATGCCACACATAAACAGACTTATCTTTCTGTTAAGAAGGCTGTAAAGACATTTACAAGCATCTCAGGCTTTCTGGCTCTGTTTTCCCTCCTGCTGAAGTTCTAGGACCAAACACAATACACAAACAAAAAGAATCTGTTCAGTCTTAACAGGTCTTCTCAGGCTTTTTGGGAGCAGGACATAAAGTTACAGGTTTCAAACATGGGAATTCCAGGTTGTTCAAAGTCTCTGCATAAAACTGTGAGGACACAGAGGAAAAGCTCAGAGCTTCTGGTATTCTTTTTCAGAAGCAAATGGAGAACCAACTAGGTGGCTTTTAAAGGACAAAATAAACACCTTGCAGAGAAAAGAATGAACAAGGGAGTGTTCTCAGTGGGAATTTGTGATTCATTTGCTTTCCCAAGCATAAAATCCACAACAATCAATCAGAGAAGAGAGTTTCTGGCTGCATCTCAGCTAAAGCACAAGCAGAAGCTACAGCAGCTGTGGTGCAGACCAGGCCAGGAATCAATGCCACAATGCACTGGATTGTGGTCTTCCTTTGCACTTAACACTACAGGAACCCTTGCTCTGCTTCTCTCCTAAGCTACTACTACCAGAGTTACCCCTAACTAAAGAGCAGCCTAGCTAGTGAACCGCCCAGTTTTCTCAAACATCCATCTGCAGGAGCAGGACAGTGCCTCATCAGCTCTTTCCACCCCACAGAACACTGTTTTTCTCAGAACTTCTCCCCCAGGAACAGTTGGCTGGGAATGGGAATTAATCTTCATAATCCTGGTGTCCCTTCAACCCTTACCTTTGATTTTTAAAGAGGTCAATCAGATTTTAAGGATTTGTATTCACAAATGTTAGGAATTTACTTCAGTTAAAGCCACCAATGTCTCTGCAAGAGACACAGCTCTTGGTTCACAACCCTAAAAGCTAGTTTTAAAGGATTTCTTTGGAGCCTTCCACTTTCTCTTGCTTCCCAGGTCACACTGAAATCAACAGCATCAGGATGGTCACAAAGTGTCATTTTCTAGCACTAAATTTAAAGCTACACATCTTACGTGCTTTCAGTAGCCTAAAGCAAGCAGGTAAGACAAGGATGTGCTGGTTTTACAGCAACTCACTGGGAGCCACCCAAAGACCGATAAGGAGAAACTGAAGAACTTCCAAAGAAAAAGGAAAAGGCTGGAAAGGAAGAAATGAGCTGCAGATGGAAAGCTCCTTAAGGCAGGCAATTCCTTTAAATGTAAAGAAATTAGGCATGGGATGGATTACTTGGCTCAACATTTTAAAATGTCAATGACCAAAGTGTAAAACATTATAAATGGACTTCTCATTACAAAAGGAACATTCAAGGCTGAACACCACGTTCACTGGAAAGGCAGAAAAAAAGACCTTGCATATTGGATTATCTTCGGCTCCTCGAGCCACAGCTCTACCGGCTTGTGCTTTCCAAGTCCTGAGAAATCAAATCCATCTCTTAATGGATTTTAAAAGTCAGATCAAAGTGCTAGAAGAAGTTTTCTAAAGACCAACCACAGCGTGCAGGCAGGGGAAAGGCTTTGCTAGCAGTCACATAAACTCACACGGCTTTCAACCCGGGGCTGCAAACAAACACACCGGAACCCCAAGCAGCAGTCCCTGCCCTCTGATGCATTGGTACCAGCTGCTTTGTGTCAAAATAGAGTAACCTGAGAGTGGTAAAGCACAGCAATGTTGATTGTTTCCATAAATCCTCACAGGGAGTGTGGCACACATTGCAAAGGGAGCAAGGCACTCTGCTGAGAAAGCTCCGAAGACAAAAGCCACAGTGCCTAGATAAACACTCTGAAAATGCCACTGAGGAAAAGGGAACTACCAATGGCTTCTCCACAGCTTCTGATCCAGCCTGCCTAACTGGTAGTGCTTTCTGGAAACAAAAACACCCCAAAGAAGACAAAAAAATCCACCACCCTACCAACCAAACCCCTCCCACAAAAATTCCACCCCAAAACAGGCCCTGAAGCTCCTGGAGCAGAAAAGCAGGCAAAGGGCCTGTGGGAAGAGAAATGCTCTCCTCTGCCAAAGGACTGGTTAGCGCAGGGCACTCTTCTGCTGAGCTGCACCTTACAGCATTTTCAGTGGAGCTCTGTGGAACTGAGATTAATTCCCAGTTAGGAGTATTTAAGAGTCCCTAGAGAGGAGCTCCTTCTGATGGGAGCAGTGAGAACCTCTCAGGACAGTTGCCAGCTTCAGGCAGTGGCTGTCCCTGCAGGCCAAAGCTTCCACACCTTTCTGTCGATGGCTGTCATCCAGGCAGTTCGAGTCACCGTACAACACAATCCTGCCGCCGCCTTCGGAAGGGACTTGGTAAAGACCCAAAATAGGGACATTGTCAATCACAGCAGTCTCCTGCTTCAAAACTTCAAGACCTAAAGCAAAACACAAGCAAAGGTCACAGCCTGCAAAGCATGGGTATAGCTGTGAGCCAGTGCAGCCCACACTGGAAACTGACGAGAGCAGCTGGGACAGTCCCTGCGTCACACACCTGTACACAGTGCCCCATGGCCTTAGGATAGAAATGGAACTGCTCCCAGACCCTGGCTGTGGCAATTCCTGCTGACATCAATGCTTTCCTTTCTTTAGTGGGAGAAGCAGAAAGGGACCTCACTATATTCGCCCATGAAAAATCCTACTGTTTTCAGCAAGGAGTTTTAAACCAAAACATTTTGCCTCACAAATAGCTTTATGTTACTTTATCATGGAATGGGTTGGGCTGGAAGGGTCCTTAAAGATCACCCAGTTCCAACCCCACTGCCATTGCCAGGGACACCTTCCACCAGCCCAGGTTGCTCAGGGCCCCATCCAAGGCGCCATCCAAGCTCTTTAATATCTTTATTGATGGCCTGGGTGAGGGCACTGAGTCCATCATCAATAAGTTTGCAGATGACAGCAAGCTGGGGGCAGGAACTGATCTGTTAGAGGGTAGCAGAGCTCTACAAAGGGACCTTGTCAGGCTGGACAGATGGGCAGAGTCCAGAGGCATGAGATTGAACACATCTAAGTGCCAGGTTCTACACATTGGCCACAGCAACCCCAGGCAGTGCTACAGGCTGGGGTCAGAGAGGTTGGAGAGCGGCCAGGCAGAAAGGGACCTGGGGGTGCTGGTTGAGAGTAGGCTGAACATGAGCCAGCAGTGTGCTCAGGGGGCCAAGAAGGCCAAGGGCATCCTGGCCTGCATCAGGAACAGTGTGGCCAGCAGGAGCAGGGAGGTCATTGTGCCCTGTGCTCAGCACTGCTGAGGCTACCCCTTGAGTCCTGTGTCCAGTTCTGGGCTCCTCAGGTTAGGAAAGATGTTGAGCTGCTGGAAGGTGTCCAGAGAAGGGCAAGAAAGCTGGGGAGGGGTCTGGAGCACAGCCCTGGGAGGAGAGGCTGAGGGAGCTGGGCTTGCTTAGCCTGGAGAAGAGAAGGCTCAGGGAGACCTTCTTGCTCTCTCCAACTCCCTGAAGAGTGGCTGTAGCCAGGTGGGGGTTGGTCTCTTCTGCCAGGCACCCAGCAGCAGAACAAGAGGACACATTCTCATGCTGTGCCAGGGGAAGTTTAGGCTGGAGGTGAGGAGAAAGTTCTTCCCAGAGAGAGTTGTTGGTCATTGGGCTGTGCTGCCCAGGGAGGTGGTGGAGTCCCCATCCCTGGAGGTGTTCAAGAGGGGATTGGATGTGGCACTTGGTGCCATGGTCTAGTAGCCATGAGGTGTTGGGTGAGAGGTTGGACTTGATGATCTCCGAGGTCTTTTCCAACCTTATTGATTCTATGCTTCTATGAAAAGCTTTGATTTAACTCATTTCAAGCAGCTGTTGAGAGGAAGCCCATTTTAATACTGCTGGGCTTGCATCTCTCTGCAACTTCACAGCTACTGCTTACCTTGTACTTTGTTCAGCTTTCAATTCAGGCACAAAGACAAGTATTTTCAGTAAGCATACTTAAGCAAAACCCCACAATCCCCAGGTGAGTTTTCCCCACACACCCAGCCTAACTTTAACCTTTGACAAGCTTTATTGCCTCTTCATCCCAGCTGCTCTTTGAACTGGCAGCAAGAGTCAGTTCTCAGTACACTCAGACCTGCCATTGCTCACAGATTGCTTTCAGGCAATCTCAAAGTCAGCTTTGTGAGGTATTTACATTTATAACTGAGGTCATCAATGAACAGAAAAGATGAAGATAAGGACTGGAACCTTCCCAGAATGGTGACATGCAGCAAAACCCAGTGGCCATTTGGCTATAAACCTGCCCTTCCTATCTCACAAATCCATCCCATCATTTTATCTCCTGTGAACTGAAAGCTGTAATGAGTAGCAGGAGGGAAACACCCCAGTTCATGAAGGAGCTAAAATAAAGTGGAGATAGCTGTTTTTAGGGTAGTGGCTTCCTGCCTCTAACATCCTTTTCAAAAACCCAAACAAGACAAATTTCAAATGCTAAGTGTTTAGTTTCCTTGACTTGAGACACTCCTTTTAGAAAGCAAAACACAGAGCTCCCTTGCTTCAGGAGTTGCAGTGGAAAGGATTCAACAGCTAAAGCAGCTCTGGCAGGTTGCTGCCAGACTGACAGGGTCTCTCTCTCTGACATCAGCAGCCAGCAGCACACAGCATGCCAGGGCTATCATCTTTCCTCCAAAAGGCTCACATGGATGAGCCCCTTACTCTTCCAGACAATTCCTCCATGTCTACTACAGATCATTAACCAGAAATACATTGAACCTGCTGATCTTCTCTGGCAGCTGTTGAGTTCCATCAAAGGCTATGCATGATTCTGTTCACACACTCAGACCCTCTACACCCATAGATACAAACCTGACCTGCAACTTATGAACAGTTCTGGTCATTCAGTCCTCCAAAGCACTGCTTAAATGCTCCTAAATCCCATCCTTGTGGTGTTTGGTTTTTTAAAATGACCTGCTGCTGTTACAGTTCTGAATTGCCACCTCACAAATGGAGAGGTATGCTAAAGCCAAAGAGAACAGACAGGCACAGAAAACAGATCACTCAAGTCCGAGAGCACAGGCTTTGTCTGTCCCTGAGCTGTTCCCTGGCAAGAGTGCAGCAGGTGACATTTTATCTCCTAACTTTTGCCTTACCTATATCCTTAGATCACCATCACACCAAATCTGACAATGAGGAGGGGATGTATTTCAGTAAGACTTGAAATTTCACAGAATCCTTAGAATCAGAGACTGGTTTGGGATGGAAGGCATCATAAAAGATCATCTAATTCCAACCCCACTGCCATGGGCAGGAACACCTCTTGCTAGACCAGGCTGCTCAAGGCTCCATCTAACCTGGCCTTAAACACCTCCAGCACTGGAGGTGTGAGAAGGATGAACAAGTAATGCATTCATGACACACCTCTGCAAAGATATCCATGCAGCTGTGTTCACATACAGCAAACACACCAAAAGACTGCATGCATACACCTGGACACTGCTGCACTGTTTAAGACCTGCATACAGAGTGGCACTGCAGCTGCCTGTGAGGCATGCAACTACACAGAATCATCACAGGTGGGTTTGGGTTGGAAGGCACCTTAAGGAGTCTAGGGACCTTAAAGAGTTCTAGGCAAACCAGACAAATACCTGCCTTGACAATGTGCTTTGAAACTTATTGTTTCCACAACTTTAGACTTGGTAACTCTGCTTGTGCACCGACTCCAAGTTCTACTTAACCCAGGAGAAGAGGGCCCTACCCACCTTGATCCTTGAACGTCTGCGCGATGACAATGCCATCTTCTGGGAACTTTGCAATACTGCAGCCCGAGGCATAGTTCACTGCAAGGGCACAGAACTGCGCGTTAGACTCGCAAATGGCACTCGCTCTCTTCCCACTGCTGAAGCAGAAAGCACTTCCAAGAACACTGCCCTCAATTTGCCTATTTTGGCCAAGGTGTACCCACGGATGAGGCATTTCTCAGCATGGCTTTTGCAAGTCACTGACTCACAGAGCAGCAGGGGGTGGAAGGGATCTCGAAAGATCAGCCACAGTCCAACTCCTCTGCCCTAGCAGGAGCACCCAGGGTAGGTCACACAGGAACATGTCCACACAGGCTTTGAATGTCTCCAGAGAAGGAGATTCCACAACCTCTCTGGGCAGCCTCTTCTAGTGTTTTGTCACCCTCACAACAAAAAAGTTTTGATTATGTTCATGTGGAACCTCCTTGAACCCACGGCCCCTTGTCCTGTCATTGGACATCACTGAGCAGAGCCTGGCTCTGTCCTCCTGACACTTGCCCTTCATGAGGTCACCCCTCAGATCTTCTTCCTCCAAAACTTCAAATTTCATTGTGTCCCTATACTCAGCACTGCTGAGGCCACACAATGAGTCCTGTGTGCAGTTCTGGGCTCCTCAGTTTAAGAAGGACATTGAGACTCTTGAATGTGTCCAGAGAAGGGCAAGAAAGCTGGGGAGGGGTCTGGAGCACAGCCCTGGGAGGAGAGGCTGAGGGAGCTGGGCTTGCTTGGCCTGGGAAAGAGGAGACTCAGGGAGACCTTCTTGCTCTCTCCAACTCCCTGAAGAGTGGCTGTAGCCAGGTGGGGGTTGGTCTCTTCTCCCAGGCAAGCAGCAGCAGAACAAGAGGACACATTCTCATGCTGTGCCAGGGGAAGTTTAGGCTGGAGGTGAGGAGAAAGTTCTTCCCAGAGAGAGTTGTTGGTCATTGGGCTGTGCTGCCCAGGGAGGTGGTGGAGTCCCCATCCCTGGAGGTGTTCAAGAGGGGATTGGATGTGGCACTTGGTGCCATGGTTTAGTAGCCATGAGGGTTGGGTGAGAGGTTGGACTTGATGATCTCTGAGGTCTTTTCCACTATTCTAGGATAACTGCAAAATGAAACCCTAAGGCTTCATCTTAGCAACTAAGTCCAGACAAATACAGACCCCAACAACACTCTTTGGAGGATCAGCACCTGCAACACAAGTCTCACCTGACAGCATTCATTACCTTCTCTGAACATTTGTCACACAGCCTAGGAAGGAATTAACCACTTCACCATGCTTAGGAGATCCTTCTCACTGAATATGAGTGTTTCCCTCAACTCCTGCTCAGCCCCACTCTCACACAAGACTCTATTCCAAAGAGCACACTCTAGCCTGCACAGGCAATGGGCTCCAGTACTCACTTTCATGGCTGGCCATGGTAAAGTCCCCTTCGTACAGCCCATCACTGAAAGCCATGTTCCAGACAGAAAGCAGGTCATTGAGAGCTGGTATGTTGGCACCTCCAGTGTCAGGCATCCACCACTGCCTGTGAAAATGACAGTGTAACACAGGTGATTAGCATACAGAGCAGACTCCCAGACTGGACAGTGACAAATCAAGTCTATTCCTACATGCAGAGACATTTTCAGTCAGTTAAATAATGGAACTACATCTCAAAACCTTATTGAGCTGCAGGGCCATGTGAGCAGCTCTCTGACACCAATGCTTTTGAGGAGGAGTCAAGTCATACTAACAGAAAGTTCTCAGTGGATTTTTTCTTCTGGTTTGTTTGCAGGTGACACTGAACTGGGTGGAAGTCTTGATCTGCTTGAGGGTAGGAAGGCTCTCCAGAGGGACCCAGCCAGGCTGGATTGATGGAGTGAGGTCAAGTACATAAGGTTTAACAAAACCAAGTTCTGGGTCCTGCACTTGGGTCACAATAACCCCATGCAATGATCCAGGGCTTGGGGCAGAGCAGCTGGAGAGTTACCCAGCAAAAAGAAAAAGACCTGAGGGTGCTGGCTGACAGCCATCTGAACATGATCCAGCAGTGTGCTCACTGGCCAAGAAGGCCAACAGCATCCTGGCCTGCATCAGCAATAGTGTGGCCAGGAGCAGTGAAGTGATCATGCCCCTGTAGTGGGCACTGGTGAGAACACGCTTTGAATACTGAGGTCTCCCCTCAGCCTCCTCTTCTCTAGACTAAGCAACCCCAGTTCCCTCAGCTGCTCCTCACCAGCCCTGTTCTCCAGACCCTTCACCAGCTTTGCTGCCCTTCTTTGGACACATTCCAGCACCTCAATGTCCTTCTTGAGGGTCCCAAAACTGTACCCAGTATTCGAGGTGTGGCCTCACCAGTGTTGAGGAGAACAATCACTTCCCTGGGTCCTGCTTCTTACAAGTAGCTGCAATACAGCATATCACATTTGGGATTTTATGGGTAATATGTGCATAAAATATCCATTCCATTGCATTTTATTTCCCAGTACAGTGACACAAAACAGTACCTTGTGTTTTCATCATAGAACTTGACTTTTCTCATCACAGATGTGTTGTACCAGTCACTAAACACTATCAGGGAGAGGCCGTTGTCAACATCCCTCCTCAGCTTGGTGATCTCTTCAGGAAAATACTCTTCCTCACTGTCCACCATCAGTAAAGTCCCTGTGTGTAAATGCAAATCCAAGAGCTCACCAGGCTGTTGGCTATGATGCTGTCACTACTCACTCAACCTGTACCAAACCTGTGCCTCTTCTGCACAGTGTCAGGCCCGTGTGCCCTGCTCGGCTGCTCGCCTCGTTCAAGGGTGGGAAATGTACGACAACTGCATTTAGAAACGTAGCCAAAAATCAGTCTGGCAGCACTGATGCTGGCCCCTTGCCACCAGGCTGACTCTACAAGCCAGGCAGTCTGTGTCTGAAAGCCTTCTGATGAAGAGCCTGTGGAAGGCATGTTTATGACATGGATAGGGACAGTGCAGCCTTAGCAACTTTGCAGGGACCTGATGGGAGGGAGGGGGTAGCTAGGGAGAAGTGGTAGATGGACCACAAAGGACTGAACTCTTAGGCCCCCCACTTCCTCCCACTGAGGAAATTCTAGGAGCCCAACAGACTACTGACCAAATGAGGTACAATGTAATGGTGAGTCAGAGGACAGAGGAGTCACAACTCTCTATCAGCTATCAAACTAGAGGTCTCAGAAGGGAAACTTTTTGTTAGATTGTTAAGGGCTACAATTTCTGCATCCAGTTGCACATCCACTGAACTCAAAAAGCAGCAGTGAGGTATTTCTACTGACAACACTTCCACAACTACAAAACTGTCAGGAGAAAGCACCCTTGCTTTACAGTCCACTGAAGAACACCACAGCCCAAAAGAGAAGAGGGTCTTGTTGGAGCATGTTATGGTTAAACAGAGTGGCAGGGGGCTGCTTGGGTTGTCCCCTGCCTGGCAAATCTACCACACCTCCTTCCTGATGAACACAGAAGACAGACATCCCATGTTGCTGTGCTACCAGGTGGCTGGATGGAACCCTTTCCCCACTCTCTCACACACTCACAAAGAGCAACATTTTAAAATTCCACTCCTGAGGAAAAAATAAAACCAGAATGAAGCCTTTTGACTTTAGTCTTCAATTCATGCCATGCTTCATTCTGACTGTGCCAGCATCTCCTGCCAAATACAGCTCTGTCTGTGGTTTTTAACTCAGAGGCAAACTCTCCCTCTCATTTTTAAATCAGGATAGAAAATTGCACCAATTCTACTAGACTACTAGCAAGCTTCTAGACACCTCCTCACCTAAATATCAACATATACAGAGTAAATCCACCCACTGCTGTCAATTTTTTTCTGCTGCCATGAGAATTTTTCTTAGTGCCCCCACAACATTTCTCATCTTCCAACACCCAGGCCATTTTAGGAAGAAGCTGGCATGATGAAGAAGACAGAAAGCACTCGTGCTTACCATACTGGCTCGCATCGAAACACGTGAAGGGGGAACCGAGAACCTCAACAAAGTACCCCATGCTCCTGAGGTGCTGGTACATGTCCCTGAAGTTTGTGTGGATATGGTCACCATTCCTTAGGAAAAGAGAGAAGTGTTGAAGACATTCACATCTGCTGCACAGAAATCCTCTAATTATAGATGACTTCTTGGTTGCCTTTCTAGCAGGTGTGTTTCTTTTTATTCTCCAAGCACCTTCTCCTCTCTGTAAAACCTTTCCCTAGTCAATTCTGAGTGCTGCACAGAAGAGTAAGTTACACAAACTACAGACTGAGCACTTGCAAAGCACAGCTCTACATTTGCATCCCCACCAGAGAAACACTGCTGCATTAAAAATCCCTCCCCACAAAAAGTCAGTACCACCTGGAAACCACTGCTGAAATTCAGCAGAGAGTTCCAGTCCATGTTACATCTGCACATTCCAAGCAGCCTTCCAAACTGTGTCTTGGTCACTGACCCAAGTAATCCTCACATGGTTGCACAGTTCTTTCTATAGGTGCTTTACAGCTGTGCTGGTCTGGCAAATTTAATGCTGGGGGGTGGAAATTTCAACCCACCACACCTCCTCATCTATCAAAGACAAGAGATCCTTGCCCTGCTTCAAAGAGCTTCTCTCCACAGACAAGGCATCCTGGCCTGTATCAGGAACAGTGTGGCCAGCAGGAGCAGGGAGGTCATTGTGCCCTGTGCTCAGCACTGCTGAGGCCACCCCTTGAGTCCTGTGTCCAGTTCTGGGCTCCTCAGGTTAGGAAAGATACTGAGCTGCTGGAAGGTGTCCAGAGAAGGGCAAGAAAGCTGGGGAGGGGTCTGGAGCACAGCCCTGGGAGGAGAGGCTGAGGGAGCTGGGCTTGCTTAGGCTGCAGAAGAGGAGGCTCAGGGGAGACCTTCTTGCTCTCTCCAACTCCCTGAAGGGAGGCTGTAGCCAGGTGGGGGTTGGTCTCCTCTCCCAGGCAAGCAGCACCAGAACAAGAGGACACAGTCTCAAGCTGTGCCAGGGCAAGTTTAGGCTGGATGTTAGGAAGAAGTTCTTCCCAGCAAGAGAGATGTTGGCCCTTGGGATATGCTGCCCAGGGAGGTGGTGGAGTCCCCATCCCTGGAGGTGTTTAGGAAGAGCCTGGATGGGGTGCTTTGTGCCATGGTTTAGTTTATCAGATGGTGCTGGATGATAGGTGGGACTCAATGATCTCAAAGGTCTCTTCCAACCTGGTTAATTCTATTCTATCATTTACAATTCATTCAAATTTCTCATGTTTTGATAAGCAAATGATAAAGCAGCTAATAAGGTGACACAGACCCCTTCCTGGGAGAAGCTAGGGCAGCCAAGAATGCTGCACTTTGAAAGCCAAACAAAAATCTCATTGTCTTAAATGTGCATTTTAAAAGCTTTTCATTTCCTGCAAACAAAACCAGAGAGCACAACAAAGGAACAGTCCTGCAGCGAATGCATGCAGAGTCCAAGTGCCCTTCATGGATTTCTTAGAAAGGATAAGGCCATGCCACAATGAAAAAGGTCAGAGCTCCCTGGTGGCCACCATGCTACCTCATGTGATTAACACATCATCCAGAAACACTGATTTAATAGAACCTGAGAGAAATACCAATCTAATGGATCATTCTTCATCCTCAAGTTGTCTCTGGGGAAGTATCCTGGCGGGTAACGGAGGTTGTGGTATTGATCCCAGAGGACTCGTTTACTGCGAGGGGGAGTAGGAATAACCTTCACTTTTATTGGAAGCTTCACTGTTGAAATCTGCTCTGCACCACTCTTAGACTGAAGAAAAGAACAAATTACAGTGAAATCCTTTTTCCCCAGCTAACTGGCTTGTGGAAAACCACCCCCCCAAAAAAACCAAATGGAGCTATCAAATCTACTTCTAAGTCACCAGTACCAGCTCTGAAGACAGAGAGAGATAAATAATGCCTTAAGTCCCCACAGGATTTGTTCCTCCACTCAACAGTGTATGCTCAGCATGTAAAAAGCTTTAAAGAATGCTACAATTTGCTTCAACAGCTCAAAATCTGCAAAACTTCTCAGGAGCAATTAGGGGGCTGGTTCCAGAAGAAATGTGTTTAAGTAACCTCATTTTCAAACCACCCGAGAATTCACAACAAAATGACATTATGAAGTTGGTCTCAGAAAGAAGTTTACTGATTCTGAAGCATATCCAGCTGGCAGGTTAATTCTGCTCTCAACTGCAAAGATCATTATCTGTACTCTTTCCTGCCCCACTGAGGCCCCAGCTGGAATACTGCACTCAGTTTGGGCTCCCCAGTTCAAGAGGGTCAGGGATCTACTTGAAAGAGTCCAATGGAGGGTTACAAGGATGATTAAGGGACTGAAGCATGTGCCTTCTGAGGAAAGGCTGAGAGCCCTGGGGCTGTTTAGTCTGGAGAGAAGACTGAGAGGGGATCTAATAGATGTAAATAAATACCTGAGGGCTGAGAGTCAAGAAGGAGGGGAAAGCCTCTGCTCACTTGTGCCCGGTGATAGGACAAGGGGCAATGGATGTAATCTGCAGCACAGAAGTTCCACCTCAACATGAGGAAGCACTTCTTTACTGTAAGGGTCTCAGAGCCCTGGAGCAGGCTGCCCAGAGAGGTTGTGGAGGCTCCTTCTCTGGAGCCTTTCCAGCCCTGTCTGCATGTGTTCCTGTGCTGGATTCTATGGTCCTGCTCTGGCAGGGGGCTGGACTCCAGGATCTCCAGAGGTCCCTTCCACCCCCTAAGATCCTGTGATCCTGTAACTCCCAGCTAACTCAGGCTTCAAAGGACAGGACCAGAACAACCCCTTACACAAAGGCCTTTGTATATCTGGAAGCAGTTTTAATAATTCTTAACAAATTTAAACCAAAATGCACAGAACTTACTTCATTTTCTGCAGGGGATGATACTGTGATCATAACATGACCTTGAGCAACGCCTTCCCAAGATGCTGCTTTCTTTGCTACAGAGATGGAAATTGCCAAGTATCCAGACCAAGGCCACAACACAGGAGAATAGGAGAAAGCCACTTCAATGTTGTCCCCATTTTGGGGGAGATAGGGCTGCCAGTCTGGCTGTGAAACAAAGAACACAGAGGATTGATAAACTCAAACTTGCAGTCACTAATTTTTGCACACACAGCCTTCTCCCTCTGCACAAACAAATACCAAATTCTAGCTCTTCTGAAGATTACGTCAAATTTGGAAGTGCCCACAAAGCCCCAAAGGGTGGTGGTGTGCCAGTCAATCAACCTAATCATGACTACAGGCTTTTCAGAGGCAGCATTCACCAAGGAGCTATCTGAACAGCATGCTGCCCAAGTGCATCTCTCTTAACAGTTTGGGGTCCTCTGCAAAACTCCGTGGGTAAACCCACAAAACTTCCACAAAGGAGAGCTAATAATGTAACAGGCAAATTGCATAACTGCATCAGCTTCATCTTACCATAAGCTAATGATGTTGGATAATCATAGAATCGTAAGGTTGGAAGAGACCACAAAGATCATCAAGTCCAACCTCTCACCCAACCCCTCATAGCTATTAAACCATGGCACCAAGTGCCACATCCAGTCCCCTCTTGAACACCGCCAGGGATGGGGACTCCACCACCTCCCTGGGCAGTACATCCCAATGACCAACAACTCTCTCTGGGAAGAACTTTCTCCTCACCTCCAGCCTAAACCTCCCCTGGCACAGCTTGAGACTGTGTCCTCTTGTTCTGGTGCTGCTTGCCTGGCAAAAGAGAACAACCCCCTCCTGGCTACAACCTCCCTTCAGGGAGTTGGAGAGAGCAAGAAGGTCTCTCCTGAGCCTCCTCTTCTCCAGCCTAAGCAAGCCCAGCTCCCTCAGCCTCTCCTCCCAGGGCTGTGCTCCAGACCCCTCCCCAGCTTTCTTGCCCTTCTCTGGACACCTTCCAGCAGCTCAACATCTTTCCTAACCTGAGGGGCCCAGAACTGGACACAGGACTCAAGGGGTGGCCTCAGCAGTGCTGAGCACAGGGCACAATGACCTCCCTGCTCCTGCTGGCCACACTGTTCCTGATGCAGGCCAGGATGCCCTTGGCCTTCTTGGCCCCCTGGGCACACTGCTGGCTCACGTTCAGCCTACTCTCAACCAGTCCCCCCAGGTCCCTCTCTGCCTGGCTGCTCTCAGCCACTCTGACCCCAGCCTGGGGTTGGTGTGGCCAAAGTGGATAAGAGCTTCAAAGCCTTTTAAAGTAGGCTTAAATCCAAACCAGGCCTCAGGATTCACCATAAAATGCTGAGATTAAGCTCATTTACCTTGGCTAGAGTTTTCAGAAAGGTGCCTTATTTAACTTGTACCAATTCCCAAATCTGCTCATTTAACCTTACTTAAAACTTAATACAAACCCCCCCCAAGAAACCACCAAACAATGAAATCCTCCCTACTCAACCAACATGCTTCAACATCACTTGTGTAAAAGAACCAGGCTGGCAGCACACCTTGGCAGGTCAATACAGTGAGGTCATTCTGACCCCTAAAAGAGGCATGATTTCTAATGTCAGGATTCTTTGCTGAGTTTGCTTATGCTTCAGATCAACAAAAAAAACCCAAAACAAACCCAAAAACCCCAAGAGATGAGGAAAGTCTATCCAGAAGATGTCAGATGCTATCAGAGAATACAAAGAGGTCTCTTAAGCAAACTGGTTTTCTAAAGACACAACACAACATTCCCCCAGCATGTGTGCTGCTTGCAAAGTTGTAGACAAGTCACCTGGACAAGTCTCACTAACCTGGGTGTGTCCTTTGAAACCAAATACCTTGCATCTCCTGCTCTCAGCAGCAAAAGACCTGATTTGTTCCATAAAATTCAAACCAGTCTCTTCTGGGAAGCTTGCAGCAACATTAATAGGCAGGACTTGGAACAATGTTTATGTCTTACCTTGTCTACAATTCTGCCAGTGACTCCCATACCATTCAGGATGGTGACATTAACAATGGTTGGCATCCCTCCATAATAGATGGGCTGAGAGCAATAGGGCCACATGTAGGGACATTCTGTCAAGTCAATATAGCTTGGACTCAAACTACAGCAGGATGGAGGAGGGAAAATTAAACAGCACATCAATAAACAGAACAATATGACACTAAATGTAACTATGAAAAAGCTACAGATAAAACATGGCAATCAGTTACTCTATCAAGCTCTCACCTCACTCCCCAAATAGGCCCCAAACCCTTCTCCCTCCTAATTTATTTCAAGTTTTGTGAAAGTATTTTTACACACACACACAAAAAGAAACTTTTCAGCACAGTGAAAATATTCTTCTTCTTTAAAGTCAAAGTTCAAGTGCCCTTCCATTCTATTCTTGATTGCATTAGGAATAACATCTGGGGCTAGAAGAGAAAGGAAATATAGCTCCTACAGACACTTCATCCCCTGAACTGCTATAACTAAGGCAGGAAACATTTTTGATTCTTCATCCATTCTCTTCCCAGAATTCATGCTTCAAGGCTTCCTTACCATCTTTGTAAGCTCTCTGCTGCCCAAGCACAAGTTACTCAACTGACCTACACACCACACCTGCTCTCTCAAAAGAACTAGAGCAGACTAGTGTAGAGCATTGCTTAAGTAAGGATGAAAATTAACCTGGCCTGTGGTTTATAGCTGTTGAGGATCTGATAAGCTCTCAGAAGATCCAGCTTGCCATGCCCTTGTTCAAACATGTTGACGCCAGGAAGCCTCCGTGCTGACGCAATGAGTGCCTGCTTCATACTCGCTGGATTCACCACCTCACGCTTCTGCACCGTGCTGCGACAGGAAACAGCAGATCACACCAGCTGCCCCCGAGCCACTTCTGTTTATTATTCTACCTTATCACTCACTTAACTTAAAGAAAAGGCAATCCAAAAAAAAATCAGTTTCCTGTCAGTAGCATCTTCTGTTCAGACTTGTCTGCCATTACTTGATTCCTCACTGGAACAGCTGAAGCAAAGTGCTAAGATTCTAACAGATTTCTCTTGACAACTAGTATGACTCAATTGTTTCTCCTTAGTGTGCTCCAGGACAAGCAGCCAGTTCAATCAGGGCAGTGCCTTTAGGTGCTGCATAAAAACATTCTGAAAATCAAAGCTACTGTCACTGGAAGCTTGCTGGTTATCTTTTGCAACACGACTCTTTCTGAGGGGGTAAAAAGGCTTTGCTGCTCAAGGAAAACCACACCATTTGTCCCTGTGTCCCCCAGGCATCAGTGCTGGGCCCCAGGCTCTTTAATATCTTTACTGATGGCCTGGGTGAGGGCACTGAGTCCATCATCAGTAAGCTTGCAGATGACAGCAAGCTGGGGGCAGGAGCTGATCTGTTAAAGGGCAGCAGAGCTCTGCAGAGGGACCTTGCCAGGCTGCACAGATGGGCAGAGTCCAAGGGCAGGAGACTGAACACATCCAAGTGCCAGGTTCTACACATTGGCCACAGCAACCCCAGGCAGTGCTACAGGCTGGGGTCAGAGTGGCTGAGAGCAGCCAGGCAGAAAAGGACCTGGGGGGACTGGGTGAGTAGGCTGAACGTGAGCCAGCAGTGTGCCCAAGTGCCAAGAAGGCCAAGGGCATCCTGGCCTGCATCAGGAACAGTGTGGCCAGCAGGAGCAGGGAGGTCATTGTGCCCTGTGCTCAGCACTGCTGAGGCCACCCCTTGAGTCCTGTATCCAGCTCTGGGCCCCTGAGGTTAGGAAAGATGTTGAGCTGCTGGAAGGTGTCCAGAGAAGGGCAAGAAAGCTGGGGAGGGGTCTGGAGCACAGCCCTGGGAGGAGAGGCTGAGGGAGCTGGGCTTGCTTAGCCTGGAGAAGAGAAGGCTCAGGGGAGACCTTCTTGCTCTCTCCAACTCCCTGAAGGGAGGTTGTAGCCAGGTGGGGGTTGGTCTCTTCTCCCAGGCAAGCAGCACCAGAACAAGAGGATACAGTCTCAAGCTGTGCCAGGGGAGGTTCAGGCTGGATGTTAGGAAGAAGTTCTTCCCAGCAAGAGAGATTGGTCCTTGGGCTGTGCTGCCCAGGGAGGTGGTGGAGTCCTCATCCCTGGAGGTGTTTAGGAAGAGACTGGATGGGGTGCTTGGTGCCATGGTTTAGTTGCTGAGATGGTGTTGGGCGATAGGTTGGACTGGATGATCTCAAAGGTCTGTTCCAACCTGCTTAATTCTATTCTATTCTGTTTCATATAGGAAATACAGCTGTGTCTTTCAATTATTGGTGTGTTTCTGAAATAAAGGTTCATCTCCTCCTTATATAGTAGCAAAGGCAAACACAAAGCACAGACTTGCAACTCCCACTTTCCTTTCAGGTTCTCTGGTGTGCAACAGGTGACTTACACAACCAGGTAAGAGCCATAAACCCCTAAAGCCTATAAAATTTACAAGTACTTAGATAATTATCTGTTACAGGTGCCTACTCTGAACAGCTGCTCTCCTGCAGCACAGCTGACAGAAGCTCAGCAATTCAACAGGGTTTATAAAAATGGGACAAAAAACCTTTACTTTGTAGTTACAGAATCACAGAATGTATGGGGCTGGAAGGGACCTTGAAAGCTCATCCAGTCCAACGACCCTGCCAGAGCAGGAGCACCTAGGGCAAGTCACGCAGGAACATGTCCAGGCAGATTTTGAGTGTTTCCAAAGAAGGAGATTCCACAACCTCTCTGGGCAGCTCATTCCAGTGTTTTGTCATCCTCACAGGGAAAGTTTTTCCTTATGTTCACGTGGAACTTCCTGTGCTGCTTGTGCCAAGGAGCACTCACTGCCCCTTGTCCTTTCATTGGACACCACTGAGCAGAGCCAGGCTCTGTCCTCCTGACACTCCCTCTTCACATATTATAAACATTAATGAGGTCACCTCTCAGTCTCCTCCTCTCCAAACTAAAGAGACCCAGCTCCCTCAGCAGTTCTCAGGTCTTTCCCAGGAGTCTCAGAGCTATGAAGACAGAAGGATTCCTATTTACTCAGGCAGAATAATTCTGAATTTATCCTTGCAGTCTGTTTTCCTACACCTCAACACACTTTTATTTTATTGGGTGTGTTCCTTTAAATGCCTTCCATGACCCTCCTGCATGAGTATCATTTTAGAGGTTCACATTTAAGACCTACCTCACTAGCAGAGTAACAGCACCTGCCACCACAGGAGATGCCACACTTGTCCCAGACAGTGAGCGGCATCCACCTTTCATACCAGAGCCTCTCACTCCAGAGCCGTAAGTAACAATATCAGGCTTCACTCTGCCATAACCTCCAGGCAGCTCCTGCAAAAGAAAACAGATGGATTATGGCCCTGATACATAATGAGCACTGGTTGCTTCATCTGAGCATTTAAACTAACTGCAGGTCATTCAGTATTCTAATTACCAACTCAATTGGCTGTGGTTGAGCACCACAGGACAGTAGGTAACACCTAAGGGAAGACTCAAGCTGTTTGTGGCAAGTTCATAGAACAACGGAAAGGTCTGGGTTAGAAGGAACCATAAGGACCATTTAGTTTCAATCCTCCTGTCATGGGCAGGAAACAGTGACCTAGACCAGCAGCTACTAGAACAGGCTGCTCAAGATCCATTGAACCTGGCTTTGAACACTTCCAGGTCTGGAGCCTCCACAAGTTCTCTGGGCAACCTGTTCCAGCACCTTAACATCCTCATGGGGAAGAATTTCTTCCTAAAGTCTGATCTAAACCCAACTTCTTCCAGTATACCTCAACCTATTATTCCATATCTTAGTAAAAAGTCCTCTCCAGCTCTCCTGTAGGCCCCCTTCAAATGCTGGAAGGCTGCTCTAAGGTCCTCCTGGAGCCTCTTCTCCAGGCTGAACAACCCGAACGTTCTGAGCCTGTTCTCAGTGTTTCAAGGTCAGTTATTACTGCTGCTTCCTCTAGTACCTACACTAAGCATGACAGCTCTAACAAAACACAACCACACTGCTACTCGGCTAATGAATGAGACACAGCCCAGAGACAGTCCCCCGAATCAAGACCACAATGTAATCTCATCTGAAATCATGTGTGCAGTACTACACTTCAGCTCAACAGGCAGGTAAGCACAATGTTACATGTAGCACCTGGAAATCCTCAGAGTTTTGAGCTGAAGGAGGAACAAGAGCAGGCCTTCCCTTTGGCAGATGCAACTACATAGGCAAGTCCTCACCATCAATCAAAAGATACTGGGCATCTTACAAATGCATCAAGAATGTCAACAGTGGTCAAGGTTAATGACAAGAAACCCAAAGTGAAGTCTTACTATCTTTAATGATCTTGATCTTTGATGAATTGTTTTATCACTGGTTACTCCACACATATCATCTGCAGGGTATTACCCCTCCAAAACAGGCTACCTTTCCAAGGCCCTGCAGACAACCTTTATTGTGGCTGGCCTTAGTCAGAAGTATCTTACCCAAGTGGTCATTCCCCTAGATGAAAAGCGAGCTATGTTATCTTCAAAGTCAATGCCACCTACTCCGATCACATCCATCTGGTCAGCAGGGTTATTCAGAGTCCTACAACAAATTGGGAGGACAGAAAAACCACCAATAAACAACAAACCACCAAGACACAGTGTTAAGTTTATCTTGATAATGGACATGCTGCCATCACATTCTGGCAGACACTCTTTTTAATCTCCACAGAGACAGTTCTCAACAGTGAGAGCAATTCTTCATAGAGTCCTAGAATGAACCACACTATGGTTGGAGTAGAAAGGGAACTTAACAATCTAGTTTCAAACCCCCTGCCATGGACAGGAACAAAAATCATTTTAGTTTGATCCCTCTTATACCCCTTCAGGCCAAGATCAGGTCCCACAGAAGTCTGCCTACACTGAGGGGAGGCTGAGGGAGCTGGGCTTGCTTAACCTGGAGAAGAGGAGGCTCAGGGGAGACCTTCTTGCTCTCTCCAACTCCCTGAAGGGAGGCTGTAGCCAGGTGGGGTTTGGTCTCTTCTCCCAGGCAAGCAGCACCAGAACAAGAGGACACAGACTCAAGCTGCACCAGGGGAAGTTTAAGCTTGAGGTGAGGAGAAAGTTCTTCCCAGAGAGAGTTGTTGGCCCTTGGGCTGTGCTGCCCAGGGAGGTGGTGGAGTCCCCATCCCTGGAGGTGTTCAAGAGGGGATTGGATGTGGCACTTGGGGACATGGTTTAGTAGCCATGGGGTGTTGGCTGAGAGGTTGGACTTGATGATCTTTGAGGTCTTTTCCAACCTCATTGATTCTACAATTCTATGTCAGCTGGAAATACTGCCCTTCTTTTACTGACTTTCTACTGGCTCAATGGAAAATATTTAACCAAGTATTTCCCAAATTGCTGTTCTAGCACAGGAAGTGATAAAGGCAGTGGGAAGAGGGAGCTTAACTTTAAAGTCACTTTCTATAAACAGATTAAAGCAGAAAGGAGGAGGAGGGAAAACCTCCCAACCCAGCACAACTACTTCCAGAAACACATAATAACAACATATTTGCTTTTCTTTGAAGTGGTCATTGAAACTTACCCATACAAAGGGCCATCATTGCCAATGGCAGAGACCATGATGACATTGTTAGCTGTCAGTTCCCATACCTACCAAAAATAACACTTACAGTAAGGCTCTGCCACCAAAAGAGACTTTTCTAACAGATGTACACACATCCCAAGGGGTCTCAGCTAATTAAACAAGTAGTCTAAACATATAAATTAAAGCTCACTGGTGTGTTCAATACTAAGCTCCAAACTTCCTTAAGATTAGGTGACCAGTAACCTATCCTTAACAGCAACACTGCTGACAGTATGTGTTTAGGTTACACCAAAGGAAAAAACCTGTCCATAACAAAGCACTCCTGGGGCCAAAGTCAAATTAGTGTGAATTCCCTCCACTAACACTCTGGGGAGAGCAGTGAAACTGCTGTCAAACTACATTTCAATGCAAGTTATCATTAGAAAAAAAAACATAATTCTATGCCTCAAACCCCTTAATTACCCTTTGGAAAGAAAAGCTTTATCCTTTTACAAAACAAATGAATTCACTTAGTGCTTTTGAAGGACAGGTCAGCAATTCAAGAACCATGACATTTACAAAGACAAAAGCCTAATTCTGTCTCATTGCAGTATCACAGAATGGCAGGGGCTGGAAGGGACCTCTGGAAACCACCCAGTCCACCCCCTGCCAAGGCAGGCTCACCTTAAGGTCACACAGGAACAGGTCTAGGTGGGTTGAGGACAACTCCAGAGATGGAGACTCCACCACCTTTCTAGGCAGCCTGTTTCAGGGCTCTTTCACCCTTAGAGGAGTTCCTCCTCATGTTTAGATGGAACTATGTTCAAGTTTGTGCCCACTATCCCTTGTCCTGTCACTTGGCACCACTGAAAAGAAGCCTGGCCCCACCCTCCTGACACCGACCCTCGAAGTATTTATAAGCACTTATGAGATTCCCTCAGTCTTCTCTTTTCCAGACTAAACAGACCAAATTCTCTTAGCCTGTCTTCATATGACAGACATTCCAGTCCCCTAATCATCTTTGTAGCCCTTTGCTGTACCCTCTCCAACAAGTCCCTGTCCTCCTTGAACCAGGGTGCCCAAAACTAGTCCCAGAACTCCAGATGTGGCCTCACCAAGGCAAAATACAGGTGATGGAGCACCTCACTCAACCTGCTTGCCACACCCTTCTTGATGCACTTCTTGTGGCCTTCTTGACCACAAGGGCACATTGCTGGCTCATGGTCATTCTGACCCAAGTCTCTTACCACAGCCAAATCAATCCTGTACTTTTAAACTGCTTGTTCTTGAACAATTTGCTGCTGAATTCATGTTACACATCTTTTTACCATAAAATACACTAAGCATGTAGAGATATGAAGAGAAACAAGGGTAAATTCCAGGTAAGCTGCTGCTATTAAGACCCCACATCCTAGCAGTAAATAGAGCATTCTGTAAAAGAGCCTTTTTCTAACAGCTCTGTGGAGGTTTGGGTTGCATTTGATCTTTTAAAATCCTTTCCTTGCTAAAAGACTTTCCCCTGTACAAAATTTCTCTGATGCAAATGAATCTCCACAAACTGCCAGTGGCACCAAAACCTGACAGCAGCTGTGGCAAACAAGCAGCTCTGCAAGCCCAGCATTTCTGGGAGGCACATAAGCACTGCGACCACTTTCATTTCCTCCTCCTCACCTTGTCAACAAATGGATGATCCATGAAGTCTGGCCCACCAATACTTAGATTCAAGACATCTATCTTCTTTAAAATGGCATAATTGAAGGCATCCAGAAACCAAGATGTGTATGAGACCTTGTGAGAAAGAGAGGGGGGAGGAAAAGCCATCATTGGAAAATACAGTGATTCTGTGACAGTACAGACTTCAGGGAGGAGAAACAACACCAAAATAAGGCACAACAGTGGCAATGTGTTATTTCTAGTGCTCAGTGTATTTGAGTGACTGCTCCAATTATACACAGAGCAGACTTACACAGTATCTTTGAAAAACACACCTGTAAGACACCTTGTAGCAAGTCTTATAAACAGCAAGCTGCATCCTTCTCACTTATCAAGGGAAGTAATGTCGACCTTTACAAGCATTTGCAACATTCTCAAAGGTAAGGATTAACGGAGCATTAATCTGGCAAGGCAGAATTTGAAAAACATGTAAAACAGCTACCTGGTTATTGGTGAACACTCTAAAAATGTGCAGCTCTGCATTTGGAGCAAATCCCTGGCATTCTCTCATGCTGGCAATTACACCTGCTACAAAAGTCCCATGGCCTAAACCTGTCACAGGGAGAAGGAAAGCAAATGCTTGAAGACAAATCATTTCATTGTCAAGGATCTCTGCTGTTAAACACCACCAAGAGCAAAAAATCACATCAATCCAACAGGCTTTACCCCAAACACCAGGTGCAGTTCTAGTCTTGAATCATGGTTTGCTACTGGTTTCAGTGGGGACAACATTACCAGCACTGTGCAGCCAGACAACAAGCTGATGAAACTCTGAATGATAGAATTCTCCAGTCTATCCAGCCCAGACTACTACTAATGAAATCAAGAACCACATAAAGCAATCCTGAGAGAAAAAGGCTGTTCTGGAAAATGCAAGCTGCAAGGCCAATGTATTTTAAAGTAAACCTTTCAAGAGACCTTTCTCCTGACTCTGAAGTATCTCTGCATTTCGTTAAGAGATGAAAAATGAAACAAGAAAACCCTTTTTTTCCCTCTCCTCAGATTTTCTGAACTGCTTGCATTGTATTTCTGTACTCCACATCTGCTGCTCCAGGAAGCCTCTGGGCACAGAACTAATAGAAAGTGCTACCAAAAGCAGGTGCTGCAAGGCAAAGCAGTACTGCAGGTGCTAGAACTACAGAGGTGCACACAAGACTGAAGGAGATATGCACAGACCTGGAACATCAAAGGGCTTCGACTGACTCCTTGACCAGGAGTGTATGAAGTTAATAATCTGTGAAAGCATATGGCCAGGGCGAGGTGCAGTTGGCAGATGAAGAAATAACACAAACATACTGCAGACCACAAAAAGTTCATTGGAATGTTGATTGCCATGGGCCAGCACAACGTTTGTTGATGAAAACTATACAGATTAGAATCACAGGACCATAAAGGTTGGAAAAGACTGCCAAGATCATTGAGTCCAACCACTAGTTCGACGCCACCAACTCCACCACTAAACCTTGTCTCTAAGCACTGCATCCACAGGGGTCTTGAGCACTCAGGGATTTCTATGAATCACAGAGTGGTCTGGGTTGGAAGGGACCTCCAAAGGTCATCTAGTCCAAGCCCCTCTGCAGTCAGCAGGGGCATCCTCAACTAGATCAGGTTGCCCAGACCCTTGTCAAGCCTCATCTTAAATACCTCCCGGGATGGCAATTCAACCACTTCCCTGGGCAGCCTGCTCCAGAGCTTCACTGCTTTCAGTGAAGAAGTTTCTCCTAACATCCAATCTAAATCTCCCACAGCACAACTTAAGGCCAATTCCTCTCACCCTGTTGCTTGTTCCTTGGGAGAAGAGACCAATCCCCAGCTCGCTCCACTCTCAGGGTGCTGTGGAGGGCAAGGTCTCCCCTCAGTCTCCTTTTCTCCAGGCTAAACAACCCCAGTCTCCTCACCCTTCACCAGCTTCACTGCCCTTATCTGGCCTTGCTTCAGCACCTCAATGTCCTTCTCATAGTGAGGGCGCCTAATACACCAAACCACTTTCAAAAAACTCTACAGGAAGGTTCCACAGCTGTGATTGGCTTAGGACTGCACAGTGTAAAAGGGAAATGGTCTCCCCTCTAAGTGGGGAAATACGTATGTGATGTGAAGGAGCAGAATACAGGAACAGGATAGAAAGATCTTTGTGGGGTTTGCTCTCCCCCACACCCACTTGGATAATGTATTATGCCTGCCTGATGCCTTCTTCTCTTCAAATACTATGGTGAAATGACACCTATGATTCTAAGGAGACTTGTGCAGCACCCTCCTGGAACCCTACAAAGGGCTTGTGACACTGCAAAAATTAAGCTCAAAACCTCAAGACCTACAATTTCAACAGGTATCAGTACTACAGAGCAATGGCAGGTTTACAGTGAAAACACAGCAGTGTCAGGAATGGCTGGACAATTGCACACAGTAACTCACCATCATCCAAAGTTCTCTCATTAGTCCAGTTTGTCCTCTCCTTCACATTTTTGAAATGTGGGTGTTTCTCACTCAGACCAGTGTCAAACACTGCTACTCTTACACCAGCTCCTACAGAAGAAAAGCTTTATCACTTTTGCTGATTCAGCTTCAGAGCCAATCCAGTCTACCAAGTTCAAGAAGACTTTTATGCTTAATGTGGCATGCAATTTGCAAGCCCAGCGAGTTACAGATCTTAAAGAAAACATATTCCAATTCCAAAATTCAACCACAGATCATCAATATGTCAAATTTCTCCTCAGCAGACAGCACACAGAGAGTAGAGCACTCCATAAACATACAATGCATCTCAAACCACAGTAGTTCTCAATCATTCCAGACCTGGCACCCAATGAGATTAACACAGAGGTAAATGAGCCTCTCCTTACAGTTCACTTCTTTGTCAGAAGAAGGTAATTGTTCTAGAAGCCAAGAGACAAAAGCAGACCTGTGTAACCCATCTGCCAGAGGACATCTGCCTGCAAGGTCTGAGCGACTTGGCGCGGGATGGCTCTCAGCAAACGCCTGCTTGAGTGTCTCCCTGTTGCGTGCCAGAAGCCAGAACCCAAAGAAAGACTTGCTCTTCTCAAGGGACGAGATGACTGCCACTTCTGAGACCATCTGGTTTCATTGCAGTGCAACATGGGATCAGCTACACAGAAAGAGGATGAAGGGGAAAACAAAGAGCATAAGGAAAAGCACAAAAGATGAGGGGTTTATGTAAATACACACATCACACTGATAAACCAAATGCTTTAAATGAGCAGCCCTTTTCTGTCAGCAGAATCAGAAGCTTCTATCTCCTAGGAACACCGCAGTCCATAGCCTCAGGCAAGTGACTGCTGCAAGTGTAGATGGAATTGCTGCCACGCTTCAGCAAAGAGATGGCAAGCCCCTGATTATTTTAAGTCACAAGAACAGCTCAAATTAAAACTGCAGGGCACTCCTCGTTTTTGCAGTGCTAAGCTGATGGTCTGAAATAAGACTGAGAAGGCTTTTCCGAGGAGCTTGCATGCAACCACACAGGAAATGATGACTTACACTCGGAATACTTGAGCGATCGGAAGACCTTCCGCTGAGGCGTCACACGCTTGATGCTGGGATGATCTTCCAGCGTCAGTACTCCAGCTCTCTGCTTCTCATTGATCTGAATGACTTCAAAATCACTGGGGTAGTCACTGGCTGGGTTGTTACGAGGTACAATCCTCCAGTTCTCAATATCACTACTTTTTAGTGCACTTGAAATAAATTTACTTCTAGCTTTAGCTGTGAAGTAGCCATTGAAAGCCACGATATACTCTGGAAGAAGAGCAGCACAACTTATCAGAAGTGATGTTTAAGCAGCTTACTCAAAGACTTACACCACAAAGCTCCAAGTATTTATTTTTCCTTTAACCAAAACAAATAATCACATTTTGAGGCTGCAGTGGTTTAAGATGGTAAGAAACTTTGAAGAGAAGGACAATTGTAAATACCAAGGAAAGGTGACAAGATGAGGGGGAGCAAGGGAGATGAAACAGACTTAGGGCTTTATCCAGCAGTACAAACAAGTGCTTGATATGCCAACTGGATATGCTTCTTGACATGTGTGATTTAAAGGCATCTAAGCTATGCATGTGGAACTTTAGTGCAAATTACTAGCACCAGTTACGACATGCAAAGAGAAGGAAGCTGGTCCAACTAGTCCAGTTCCTACATGGGATTAGTGATTTGTGAATGGACCTCAGCCCCAGCACACAGCACCATGTTCACCACAGTAAGTCTCCAGCTAACTATGAGACAGAAATGTCACTTCAGGCATCCTGCTTGCAAGCACCCAGGCACACACACAGCTTCACTCTGGGTATATTACAGGCAGGTACCCAAGGCAGTAAGTGGATGCAAGTTGTGGTGTTCCACTGCTGTCCTTTGCCATCATTCCACTGGTATCTGCCTCACTTTGCCCTTCATCTGCTTCCTTCACATCTTTGCCATTTTTCCATGCATGTATTAGTACTTCCAAGCTTTTTCTTGACAAACCCACAGACATTTCTTCTCTTCACAGTTGCGGTTACATTTCATAAAAGCCCCTCAACCACATCACCGTCCAGGTCAAAACAGCTACTAAAGACACCTCGGTGACCAGACCTGAGCCTTCACACTCCATATCCGCTTCTAACACCCTCTCTATTTGCCTCTCTCTTCCCTCTCCTGATCTTCAAATCTTGTCTCCAGTTAAACCCAGAACCTCTGAAATAATCTGTTTCTTTTTTGGAATATAGGGAGTTCAGCAGAACTCTCTATAGGGGATCTCTCTGAATTGCACAAACACCAGCAGTCAGTAACACAGAGTTGAACTTCACAGGGATAGGGGTTACTGCTTAACTCTTTATTACCATGCTCCACGACTGTCGAAGTGAATTCCACTCTCAAAGTAAGGTGAGAACATCCAGGACACAGGTGAGCCTCCTGAGAGGAATTCCCTAGTCTGGTACCGAAGTGTTTTTTGCCACAGAGTAAGATAACAACCAGAACAAGCCAGATGTTTGCAAACTTCATGGTCATAGAAGAAAATGGTTTCATTCCAGCAATTCCATATATTCAAATCACAATTCTCTTCTTCATAGACTAGTTCATTTTTCTTTCAGTAAACGTTGCTTTCACTGTGCTGATCAACTGGGTATTGTTAAAGCTGTGTCCCAAACAAGTGGAGATTTCATGGTCTTTGGAGGGAAAGCCTCACGAGCAGGCTCATTTCTTTCTGCGCTTCTTCTCCATTTTGCACTAAAGGATTCGGTCACTCAGGATGTGGTAGCTGAGTCCTGAGCTCCATTTCTGATGGCAAAGTTAGCTCCCCACAAGAATTAACAAAGCTGACTGCAAGCCAACCTGTAAGCCAGGGCAAAAGAGAAAATAATTACTCCATTTTGTGCAACTGTACAGCCTGAAAAATGCAAGAACTAGACACCTTTGGCAGTATTAGAAATAACAGGAAAGTTGTTCCTGTATTTCATTTAGTAATATCCCATGAAGACTCGAGTCTCTCTCTTGCTTGGCCAAAGCAGACTCGAAACACCCAGGCATGAACCTCAGAACAGGCACCGACAGCAACCAAATTCTATAACCCTTTGCACAAGGAGGCTGAAGAGAACAAAACGATGTGCAAGTGCCCTGGGAAGAAAAAAGCAGACTGCCAAATACTAATATGACAAAAAGGGTTCCCAGACACTTAAAACAAAGCCTAGTGGCTTTTGCTCCCAGTCAGAACTGTAAACATTCTACTATGGCACATCACTACACAAAGAGAATCAAGGCCAAACCCTAAGGGTTGATAAGGATAACAGAACAGAACTATCCAGGCTGGAAAAGACCTTCGAGATCATCAGGCCCAACCTATCACCCAGCACCATCTGATCAACTAAACCATGGCACCAAGCACCCCATCCAGGCTCTTCCTAAACACCTCCAGGGATGAGGACTCCACCACCTCCCTGGGCAGCACATCCCAAGGGCCAATCTCTCTTTCTATGAAGAACTTCTTCCTAACATCCAGCCTGAACCTCCCCTGGCACAGCTTGAGACTGTGTCCTCTTGTTCCAGTGCTGGTTACCTGGGAGAAGAGACCAAGCCCCACCTGCCTACAACCTCCCTTCAGGGAGTTGGAGAGAGCAAGAAGGTCTCTCCTGAGCCTCCTCTTCTCCAGGCTAAGCAAGCCCAGCTCCCTCAGCCTCTCCTCCCAGGGCTGTGCTCCAGACCCCTCCCCAGCTTTCTTGCCCTTCTCTGGACACCTTCCAGCAGCTCAACATCTTTCCTAACCTGAGGAGCCCAGAACTGGACACGGCACTCAAGGTGTGGCCTAACCAGCACTAAGTATAGGTGCAGGATGTAAACTTGCATTTCCTGTGCTTGAAAGAAAAAATGAGGGTTAAAAAAAAACCCCAAGTGTCTTTTATTGAGATGGAATGTAAGTTACTACAACAGGGGCACCTGAGAAAATGAGGGCTAGGATTACAGATGCAGTAATATGAAATTAAAGTGTTGAAAGTGTTTTTCATGCAGAGGTGAAACTTGTTCCCTTTAAATTCCAAGGTACAAGAAGCACTGGAGAGAAACTGCAATTTTGAATTCCAAACATTAATTAACCAGCAACTGTGAGGGAGCTGGGTCATTAGGAGATGAGTGAAGGGAAGGAAAATATTAGCTGGTCCGCCAGGGCACGTGGAGAAGCAGAACAGAACTACACACTGCTGCATGCAAGTGCCCAGAGTTGAAAAGCAGCAGCTTTGTGAGGAGATTCACAGTGCTTAGGAGAAGGATGGGTTGGGCTCACAGCACAACAACAGAACAAACTGATGCTGCAGGGGACAGCTGTTACTTCGGTTTTATTTAGCTTTTTTAAACATCCTCATGTACTTCTTTGTACCAGGGAATGCATTCCCCTCTATTTGTAGTTGACTGACATCACCACAGCGGACTGTCAACTGCTTGTGATTAGTTTCCTTTTCATCCATAAAGCAGACACGGCTCCTGCACCTTGACTGCTGATCTTGGCTGAGCTCTGCCTAACTTATCACTTTGATAGCTTATAACCCCTAGAGTAATAAACTAAAAAAAACAACCACACAAATGAGTAAAACAAACATTCCTGCGCCTGATAACAGATTGTATGCAAGCACGACGGTGAAACATGACAGAAACTAAAAGCAAAGGAACTGCAGCCTCGCAACTTTGTTCTGTTTAACTCCCTTAGCGCGAAGAACCCAAACTTGCCAATTTGTCCGCCCTCTAGATCACCTACACCTGGAGCTACTCCCTGGTTTTTCCGAAGGGAGAATACCCCAGACCGAGCGGTGGGAACTCCGCAGAGATCTCTGACTGACAGAGGCTCAGAGGGCAGCTGCCTCGGAGGCTTCGGGCACCGGGCAGCCGCGGAGCCACCCCGCTCAGACAGCTCTGCCCATGCCAAGGAAGGGAAAACTCGGGTAAACTCATTATTCTGTGCCCATTACCGCAGGCCGTCAGTATCCCACCACCGGCAGAGGCTGAGA
The DNA here is from genome assembly GCA_033816785.1 of Picus viridis. NCBI lineage: Eukaryota > Metazoa > Chordata > Aves > Piciformes > Picidae > Picus > Picus viridis. The sequence continues at coordinate 966,930 of CM066591.1, read as the reverse complement.
GAGAGAGAGAGAGAGAGAGAGGGAGCCAAGGAGCAGCAAGAGCTGCGCGCAGCAGCTGCCCGGTGCAGAGCGAACACCGGGAACGGCGACCCGGTGCTGCAGGCCTGGGTACTGCCCACCCCGCTCCGCGGCCCCCTCGAGGCTTGACAGCACAGCGCTGACCCCGGCCCGCTCACAGCAGCGGCTCGGCGGAGGCAGAATCCGCGTCACGGGCGCCCACCCAGCTCTCCTCCCTGTCTCCCCCACCCGCCGAGCTCACCGCGCCTCCGCCGGGCCTGCCGCCGCCATTTTGTGCGGTGTTTACCACCGCGCTCTCGCGAGAGCCCCATGGCGGGCGGCGGCGGGGGAAGGGGGTAGGCGCATGCGCACAGCGCGGAGGCGGCGGTGGCGGCACCCGTGGGTACCCGGGTGCTGTGGGAGTTGTGGGTGGTGCAGCCGCTAGGTTGGGTGCCGAGAGCTGCTGCCGCCTGAAGAAGGTTATCTCGAGAAGATGATTATTCAAGTATTCTTCAATGGAGTCTAGCTCCTGCAAGGAAAACTTGCAGTACCTTCCTGCATGGCCCAGTAAATACCACAGAATCCCAGCATGGTAGGAGCTGGAAGGGATCAGTGGAAATCATCCACTCCAAGCTCCTTCTAAAGCAGGGTCACCCAGGATCACAATGTCCAGAGATATGAAATCTCTCCAGAGAAGAGGAGTCCACAACCTCTCTGGGCAGCCTGCTCCAAGGCTTCAGCACCCTCACAGCAAAGAAGTTCTCATCTTCAGATGGAACCTCCCAGGTTGCAGTTTGTGCCCATTGCCACGGAAAAGAGTCTGGCCCCATCCTCTTGCCCCTCATGCTTTAGAAATTGTCGTGTATTGAGATCCCCTCTCAGGCTTCTCTCCTGTAGGCTAAACAGCCCCAGGGCTGTCAGTCTTTCTTCATCAGAGAAGCTCCAGTCACCTTAGCATCTTCATCACCTCTACTGGATTCTCTCCAGTAGTTCCTTGATAGACAACAGAGCATCGAGTCATGAAGGCTGGGGCCAGTTTCCTGAAAACAAATAAAATACAAAAATAGAGAAGCTCCTTCCTCAGTCCCTCTTTCAGGAAGCAGCTGTGCTTTCAGAGAAAGAGAGCCTTCCTGACCCCGAGACAGAGCCTGCAACACACGTGAGCAGTGCATGATAGGAGGTGACTTCTAGGAAGTACATGAATAGATGTTTATTTATATTGAAAAAAACTATCAAAACCAGAGAGCAACAAAAACTTCAATGAGTTGGGTTTTTATTTTTATTATCAGTACTTTTATATCAAGACATCTCCTCATTGTTTTCTTAAATTATTTTTCTTTGGCTAGTGTTTCTGCATGCTTTAATCAATTCTCCAGCCACCTTTCAGATTGCTGAAGCAGTACTTAAGTATTATCAAGTTCATTCACACTTGGGAGTAAGCATACAAGCTGAGCTCCAAGTTTCTTTACAGCTCTGTAACACAATTTCAGTCATTTAAATAACTCCCAAGTCAACGGTACCTTGCCCTGTGCCTTAAAGCTGAGAAGCTCCTTAAGTAACATAATTCAAAAGTAATGACATTTACACTTAAGATACAAACATCTACCCTTTGGAGACAGAAAAGTTATGCAAAAAAATACACTCAAGAAACTTAACACAGTGGACTGGGATTGTCTTTTTGAACAGCATGACTTCTGGGGGACCCATTTCTGGCAGATCTGGAGCATTCTCCAGTTCTCAGCTTTGCAGGTTGACACCACACTGCACCGTCCAAGATACTGTCAGAACTGAATTCCTGCCCAACTACCATGAAAAGAATGTGAACAGAGATTAAACTCCACATAATCAAGTCTTTGTTGTGGAGGAAAGCAGAGGAGGAACTATTTATTTAATATACAGAGAGGATGCAGACTTCTGATGTCTAGGTTACACATGGCTTGTTCAGTGAGGTATGGGTAAGTCCACCAAGGTCCACTAGACATTTTTGCAGCACTCTGGTCAGAATATAGTACTGAATACACAGGACATCTGGATACTCCTGTTTCTCGTCACATGTTTAAGCTTCCTTGAATAGGTATCTCCAAAACCACATTGCACACCACGCCCAGATCCGTTCAGGTATGCACTCACTCAGCGTGAACTGTGCAGAGGCACACGGAGACAAAAGTAAAAGGGACAGATTAAGACATGTTCCATTAAAGTAAATAAACAGTTTCTCAAATTATCACTAAAGCAAGCCACAACTTTCTTGAACATAAGCAACTAAACCTTTCATTCAACCCCTGGAAGGAAATCTATTTACCCATTTTGTTAGTAGTGCCCCCAGCCGAATGGTTAAGATCTCCAAACAAATCCTGGAGTGATTGTTTCAAGTTCACAACAGCAGTGCTGTCCACTTCCTTTAATTGCCACACCCTGAATCCTTCCTACCCCTTATTCCTTTTGGATCAACTCCCAAGTCCTTCAATTCCTTCTATTAAACCTAATGCTGTAGAAAGCCACTAGGGAGGACACATGAGATGTGGCCAACATTCATAGAATTGCTTTGGAGCTCATGAAAATTGAAACTAACATACAAAGGACCTGCTTCCACACATTTTAGAATGAAAATAGGCACTTTTCTCTGCTCTTATTCCATCCTCCCTGCCCATTCTCTCCCAAGACTGAAATACCTACTTCTGTTCACAGCAGGCAGTGAAATGCTCTCCCAGTCAGCAATAGCCTAGGCACATTTTAAGTGAGTGCTGGTTTCCCTCTTGTTCTGAAAACAAGTAGACCCAAGCACAATGTCTTGGGTGACAGGTTGGACTTGATGATCTTTGAGGTCTTTTCCAAGCTTATTGATTCTATGATAATTATCTAACACAGAATTAGTGAGGAAACACAGCTCAATGCCTTTAAGGCCTATAATAGTATATATAGGGCAGTTTAGAAGCATAGTTTTCATTCTAACTCTTAAGACAGCAAACAGCTTATTTACTTCTACTGACAAACATGAAGCAGTTTAATGAATCCTACTACCTTTATTGCATGCTTCCAGTACCCAGTAGTCCTTATGGACAAACCAAGAGTAGAAACTGCATGACTTGCATATTCTTCAGCAGAAGGAATCAAGAAAGAGCTCCCTGATGCAACGCTGCTGCATGCTACCATTTTTGTAGCAATGAAAAAAGGGGTTAAGCTCTGAACAAAAATTCCTTTGGAGGCATACTCATAATGTAGAGCTCTACTGAAATAGTCCAGGTAGGTCTAGAAAGACAAAAGCAGAAAGAGACATTTTTCTTTCTTTTTTTTTAAATAAAAGGAGGTTTATGGCAGACTTTTATTAAAATTATAGAAAAGTGGCAGCAAGTTTTACACAACTCCTTAAAAAACCCCAACACTTTGAACAAATAGTATAAAAATGTCACACTTCTGAAGCATTACCAACACTTCTATTTATTATTTCTTTGCTAAAGACCTGTAACTTACAGGATGAAGGGACTGATTAACCCTCTGATGTGGATTTAACACACAATCTCACCACTTCTGCTTAAAAACTATACAGAAATAGTTATTTCATCTGAAACAAACACTGTGCTTAGTTCAGGAGCACCGAAGGGGACAGTCCAAGCTAACTATGCTGTCAAAAGGCCAAAGGAAGTCCCTACATTTACAGGTGAATTTTGTACTCAACTGTCCTTAATTACTTCCTGCAACTCCCTTGTGCAAAATTAAACATGCATCTGTTTAGGTGTATTTGTATTACCTCCTTCAATTAACCTTAATTTTAGGTAACAACATAAAAAAAGCACAACTCTGGTAACTGGGATTTCTGGAATTAAACAGGTAGGAAAATGAGCCAGGCTCAGTCTTAGCAAGGCACCAACACTGCTGCCATGCTGAGGCAACTGTGGTGCCACGCAGCCAGTTGCCCCTGAAAAAGAGCGTATTAGACTCAGCTTGTGAGTGAACAAGTTTCTGCTCCCAAATGGCCTCACAAAAGCTCCATTCCCAGCAGACTGCTGGTAAAGCATCTTCTACAAATGCTCTTCCACCTGCCTTAGGAAGACAAACCAACCACCCACTTTGTATAGTGTTAATGCACAGCGAGGCTTGGGATGCCAGAGCAGCTTGTTCCCAATTCTGTGCCAATGCAACTGCACAGAGGCCAGGCTCTGAACTCAACTGCTGATGGAGGACTTGGATTAATGATGGCAGCTAAAGCAAGAAACTCTGGTGCACTCGGTTTGGTTCTTCTCTTTTCATTCAGGCCTTTTAACTGAGTTCCAAATGCAGGTCTACATACATTCAGCATAACCAAGGTGGGAGACAGTCTGCAACAGGAATCTTTAGCCAGTTTCTTAAGAAAATCTACAAGGAGTTTTACACCCCGGGATAACAAGAGGTGGTTTGGCTCCAGGCAGCAGAAGTACTTGCACGAGCTATGCCAGGAGCAAAGTTGTGCAGGAGTTAGGCTGCAGCAGAGGGCAGCCACTGACAGCTGAGATACTAACCACACCTGTTTAGACACTGGATCTCGGTGACATCCTTCTACAGCCTCAGCTGCTTTTGTGGATTCAGCAGCAAGACATCCTACATAAATCCACATCCCCACACGTACTCATACTTTCAGCATCACCCAGCTGCCCCATCCTATGCATCATTGACTGGATCTCCTCATGAAAAATAATTATGGGGGGAAGTTCAAACTTCTCCCCAAATACTGTACAGATAATAGTGTAAAGAAGCCATCTGCCCCCTTGGTGTTAGGTGAGGCAGGGGCTCGATTCAGTGACAGCCCTTGTCACAGCAGTGGCTTGAGCATGACTATAGCCCAACCTGCCACCAAATACGAGTGTGAGAGGAGCTCAGCTGATGAAGAGTTGAAATTCTTTACCCCCTTCAATGGGTCACAGAACTGCCACATCACAATCCAAATAGTGCCGACTGTGGTTCCAAGCCCAGCGTCGGTCAGGATCAAGAGTTTACTGTACATTACATGTGACACTCACCTCTGATACTCCAGCCAATCCCCAGAAAACTTTCAAGCACGTTTTGTTATCCTTGCTGAACATGTTTGAAAACAACCAGCCTTTACTGCAAGTGCTTTTCTGTGCATACCACTGCACCTTACACTCTGACTTACTTTAGAGGCTCCGTAGATGGTCAGCATTGGTGTCGGCTGACAACAGGATGCAGAAGAAACATTCACAATCGCCCCTCTCTTCTTCTCAACCATGCCTGGCAGCACAATATGGGTCATCATGTTAGCAGAAACAATATTTACATTGATCATGTCCCACAGGATATCCTCAGACAGGTTGGTAAAATAGTCTGGGTAGGGATAAGCAATTCCCACATTGTTCACCAAAATGCCAATTTCTCTGCCTTTCAGTGCCTCCTTAATGGCTGAGTAAGGCTCACTCCCCTTGGTGAAGTCAACTACTATGATATCTGTTTCCACTTTGTAGGTTTCAGATATGCTTCTAGAGACAGCCTCCAGCTTCTCCTTGTTTCGGCTGATTAGGATGATGTTGATCCCACGCTTCGCCAGCTCTTCAGCGTATGCCTTCCCAATGCCATCTGTGCTACCTGCAACAGAAGTAAACATGAACATCACAGCAGCCCCAGCCTCCTCTTTGGCCAGTTCTTTTCACTGTAGCTTTAGTCTCTTCTCTGAAGATCATGTGGCAAAACCACAACAATAAAGACAACATTGCCATAGAATCATAGAACCACCAAGAAAGAGACCTTTAAGATCGAGTCCAACCATTAAACCCAGCACTGCCAGGTCACCACTAAACCAGCTCCTTCAGCACCACATCTACACAGCCTTTCAATCCCTCCAGTGATGGGGACTCCACCCCTGCCTCGGGCAGCCTGTTCCAGCACTTGGCAACCCTTTCACGGAAGAAATCATTCTTAATGTTCAACCTAAACCTCCCCTGGCACAATTACAGCCCATTACCCACTGCCCAGTTGCTTGTTTCTTGGGAGAAGGGGCCAAACTCTACCTTGCTCCAATCTCCTTTAAGGGAGTTGTAGAGAACAAGGACTCCCCTCAGCCTCCTTTTCTCCAGGCCACACCACCCCAGTTCCCTCAGCTGCTCCTGACCAGACCTGTTCTTCAGACACTCCACCAGCTTTGTGGCCCTTCTCTGGACACACTCCAACATCCTTCTTGGAGTGAGGGGTCCAAAACTGAACCCAGTACTTAAGGTGTGACCTCACCTGTGCCAGGTACAGGGGGATGATCCCTGCCCTAGTCCTGCTGGCCACACTATTGCTGATCCAGACCAGGATGCTGTTGGCCTTTTTGACCACCTGGGCACACACTGGCTCATGTTCAGCCAGCTACTGACCAACACCTTCAGGTCTTTTTCTGCCACAGAGTTTCCAGCCACTCTGCCCCAAGCCTGGAGCATATATGGGGTTGTTGTGATCCAAGTTTAAGATCCATCACTTGGCCTTGGCCTGGGCCCACTGATCCAGCCTGTCCAGGTTAACTCTCTATGCTCCAGCAGATCAAAACTCCCACCCAACTTGGTGTCAGTCTTCAAATCTACTGATGATTGATAAAGATATTGAAGAGAACTGCCCCCAGTACTGAGCCCTGGGGAACCCCACTTGTGACTGGCCCCCAGAGGTACAGGACTTAAACCTTGTTAAGAACTTGAGCACATATGAAAAGCCCATAGCAAATATCAGATCTTGGCTGCATCTTTGCCAGGGCTTGTAGGTGTTTGGGCTGCACACTGCAAATTTGGGGAAGAATTGCTCTGTCATTCTTTCCCAGCCCTCAGTCACCACACTGAGCTTGCCCATCTCCTGTATTTTGTAAGGCACTCAACAACTGTTACAGTTCACAGAATCACAGGGGTTGGAAGGAACCTCTGGCAATACAGTCCAACTCCTGTGCCACAGCAGGTTCACCTAAAGCAGGGTGCAGAAGATGGCATCCAGGCAGGCTTTGAGTGACCCACAGGTGGAGACTCTACCAGCTCTCTGGGCAGCCTGTTCCAGTGCTATGGCAACCTCAGCATAAAGAACTTCCTCCTCATATTTAGATGGAACTTTCTATGCTCACATTTGTGCCTGTTACCGCTTGTCCTGCCACAGGGCACCACTGAAAAAGACTGGTCCCATCCTCTTGATGCCCACCCTTTAAGTACTGATCGGTGCTGATGAGATCCCTGTCAGCCTTCTCTTGTCCAGGCTAAACAGTCTGAAGTCCCTCAGCTTTTCTTCCTAAGACAGATGTTTCAGTCCCCTAATCATCTTTGTAGCCTTCTGCTGTACCCTCTCCAGCAGTTCCCCATCCTTCTTGAAATGGGGAGCCCAGAAGTGGACTCAGTATTCTAAAGGCCTCATGAAGGCAGAGAAAAGGTGAAGAACTTTACTCAACCTGCTTGCCACACTCCTCTTGCTGCAGGATACCATTAGCCTCTTGGCTCAGGCAGATTAACTTGCAAGCTGAGATGACGCGGGCCCTAGCTCGCGACAGAAAGCTGACCCAGCGACAGGAGCTAGCGAGTTTGATGGCATGGGCACAGGAGGTCGCACAAACACAGACAGATGTCTGCTTCAGTCTCTTACCAGTGACCACAGCCCATTTCCCATACCGCTTGACAAGATCCACCTTGCCGCCCAGCCTGGGAATGACGTGCAGCCTGAGCACCCCATAGGTGTTGAAGGCAAGGGACACACACTTTCTGACTGTGTACCAAGCTCCAACTATAGCCAGGGCCTCGATGTAAAAGTTGCAGGAGCGACTGATCTCTTTGTACAAGAGGTGGAAACGGTCCACCGCAGCCATGGTGATGGCAAGCCTGGAAGAGAAAGAGACACAGGCAATCAGCACATTACAGTCTGAGCACCATGTAAACAAGAAGGTCCACAAGTCAGCCAGCTGAAGTCTGGGTATCACCTACCATCAACCTTGCTAGTTTAGCTACTCTACAGCCCATGTTCAAGGCTTGAGCTACTAATCAGTGAGACTGCAATGACTCTGATGATACTACAAATCACAGAATCATAGAATAGAATCAACAAGGTTGGAAAAGACTTCAAGGATCATCAAGTCCAACCTGTCACCCAACACCTCATGGCTACCAAACCATGGCCCCAAGTGCCACATCCAAACCCCTCTTGAACACCTCCAGGGATGGGGACTCCACCACCTCCCTGGGCAGCACAGCCCAAGGGCCAACAACTCTCTCTGGGAAGAACTTTCTCCTCACCTCCAGCCTAAACTTCCCCTGGCGCAGCTTGAGACTGTGTCCTCTTGTTCTGGTGCTGCTTGCCTGGGAGAAGAGACCAACCCCCACCTGGCTACAACCTCCCTTCAGGGAGTTGGAGAGAGCAAGAAGGTCTCCCCTGAGCCTCCTCTTCCCCAGGCTAAACAACCCCAGCTCCCTCAGCCCCTCCTCGTAGGGCTTATGCTCGAGGCCTCTCACCTCTGCCATTCAAGTGTCTCAATGTCCTTCTTAAATGGAGGGGCCAAGAACTGGACAATATAATAAGAAAATAGAAAATAAATGAAAATAAAACAATAAATAAAAATAAAACAACTCAAGTACAAGCAGACAAGGGAAGCTCAACACATAAAAACTAATTTTTGAAGACAAGGATTCACCTACAAAAGATTCAAAGATTCTTAACAGGAGAAAGCTAATAAGAAAGCCAAAAGCACACAAGAAACACCACACTGTTCTAAGCACTGAAAGCTACATGAGAGACAGTGCCAGCCCAGAGGCAGAATCGTGGAATCATAGAATTGTTTCAGGAGGAAAAGACCTCTAAGACCATTGGCTTTCTACCCACTTCCCTTCACCATGTCCCACAGCTTCCGTGAAGAAAGAGGAGGAGCCCGGGACAGAGGCGTGAGCAGCACAATGTACTGTGGCCTGGGCAATGACAGAATTGCTACGATTGGAAAAGCCCTCTAAGATCTTCGAGTCCGGCTGTCAGCCCAACACCACCGTGCCCATTAAACCACGTCCTGAAAGCGCTATGTCCACACGTCTCTTAACACCTCCAGCGACGGTGATTCCACCGCCTCGGAAGACCGCAATGCCTGAGCAGAAGCATAACTTGCGTCCCTAGCACCATCACAAAGCCCTTTCCCAGCAAATGCACCTCGCCTACCGTGTCCTTATGGTCTAGAACTCCCCCAGCCAGGGGGCAGCGCCGTACATTAACATCGCATCGCACGCCGGTCTCGGCAGATATCGTGCTGTGCCTCAGATGGTTTTCACTGGTGACTGTTTCCTTCAAACAAGCACAAGACGCAACCAGGGCCCTGTCGCCGGGACTGGCAGCTCACCGCCGCTTGCTTCACGGGCCATACCCCTCGCCCACCGAGGCCAGACGCACTCGCGGCCGTAGGCCTCATTCCTCCGGGGACGGTTTTAACTAGCTCCGGCTACGCCTTCGCCGACCGGCCAAAACGACCACCAAGCCCGGCCCGCCAGCTCACCCAGGCCCTCCCTGGACCCGGCCAGGCTGCAACGGAGGAAAACCGGCCCCGCAGCCGCTAGCCCGCGGGGAAGACAGCGCGGGGAGCCGCCCCGAAGGGTCGTTACCTGCCGGCCGCTCCTCACCCGCCGCCTCGGGGCCCGTTACCGGCCGCGGGGCCGTGCCCTGCGCCGCCGCTGCCGCCGCGCTCCCCGCACGCACCCGCGGCCTCCTGCGCGGGGCCGCCGGGAGCGGCCGCAGGGCCTTGTGGGGCTGCGCGCGCTGTTACCATGGCGACGGCAGCGGCGGTTGAGGTGGTTGAGCCGGGTCCCGGGTCCCGGCTCTGGGGGCCGTTTCCCTCCGTCCCGTCCCTCGCGATTCTCGGTTCCTGCTGCCCGGGAGGTACGGCGGCGAGGCGCGGAGCGGCCGCCGACCCGGTGGGCTGGGGCCCGGGTCCGAACGTCGGGTAAAGGAAGCTGAAGGTTTAACGGGAGACGTAGCAGTGAGCTCTAGGACTCGAGGCTTGTCTGGAGAGCTCCCTGGTACAGCAGGGAAAAGTGCAGCAGGGAGACGAGACGGCATCTACAGCCCTTGCCAGGAGGCTAAAGCTCCCTCGGGAGCCCACCCGGCTGGCAGTGGGACAGGCAATAGCAGGCTGCAGCCCCAAGGAGCGCCAAAGTTGCTCGACAGCTTTGAAGGGGAAGAAGTGACCTGCTGTGGTTTTGGGAGGCTTCTTTGCCCTGGTCCTCACTGCTCTGCGTGAGATCCATGATGGGTCACGATTTAAGATAAACTCTCCCAGCCTTTTGGTATCTTCCCAGTGACTAGCCCCAAGCTGACAGTTCCCTGCGGGCTTCAGAATTTACTTGCAGTCTTCTTATTTGTAACAGGTTCTCCTACTGAAGCCTTTAGACGTGTTGTCTGGAAAAGCTGGGTTGTAAATCAAGTACTGACCTGACTGATGTTTATCTGAGTCATACCTCAAAATGCAATCACAAATTGAAGACTTCAACAAAGGCCTTAGAGAGGAGGTTACTGTGCAAGAGGTGTCAGGTGACTCTCTGGATGGCACCAGAAACGAAGCTGCTCCAACAGAAAGTGAAGGCAGTTCTGGCAGCGCAGGTGAGCCCTTTCAGCTAGGACTCATTTGGAGACCTTTAGTGAACACAAAGCCTAGACATTAACCCTGTCATTCCTTATCTGGATGCAGTATGAATTCATTCTTTCTCCCAGCAAAGTCACTGAAATTCTTAACCACAGTTGAAGCTTACTCAGCTGTGCCTTTTCTTTGTCATTCTTGCTGTTTCTTTATGATTCTCCTGGCTGGAGGGCTACCTTTTCCTGTTTTGCAATCCTACAGCTACCCAGACCTCTAAATGTTTTAATTGCAGCTGTATAAGGTCTGATCAACTTCTTTGCACTGTCTCTTTTTAAGCATGCCAACGACAAGATGAAGAGCAAGAATCTGAAGAGAAGAGCATGGAACATGCAGTTACTCAAAGGCAGTCTAAAGACAATGAGGATGAGTACAGCACCACCTTCCAAAGAGATCAAAAGGGTACATTTGTAGAAGAGCTAGGCTAAAAACGGTGCTTGAGATGACTCAGATCCACCATCTCTTTTTACATGGAAAATTATCACTCTTGTTAAACTCAAATTAGTGTTAATTAAAGATATTATATAGTAGATGTCTAAGACCATAAGAACGTTGGTACCAGTACTTTATTTTCACAGTCTCAAGCTGTGCCAGGGAAGGTTCAGGCTGGATGTTAGGAAGAAGTTTTTCCCAGCAAGAGAGATTGGCCCTTGGGTTGTGCTGCCCAGGGAGGTGGTGGAGTTCCCATCCCTGGAGGTGTTCAGGAAGAGCCTGGATGGGGTGCTTGGTGCCATGGGTTAGTTGATCAGATGGTGCTGGGTGATAGGTTGGACTCAATGATCTCAAAGGTCTCTTCCAACCTGGTTAATTTTATTCTGTACAGTACAATACTCTTTAGAGGGTGCTACTTGAATTCTAAAAAATAAATATGCACATTTCAATTTTGTTTTGCTGCTATTTATTTTACTGCTCTGCCTTCTAAAAACACAACCCACACCTAAGTTTCCCATCATTAAAAAAGTCAGCAAAAATCTTGGTTAGAGTAGTTCTTGAAATTCATATTCAAGTGCTCTTCAGTATTTCTCTGAAGTAATTAGCAGTAAGATACTCTTTCCCCACCCAAGCTGTTAAACTGCAACTTGTTTTCTTACTTTAAGATGTTAAAACTCAAGAGAAAACTACCAGCTGCATGTCCAGAGCAGATCAACAGAGTGAACAAAAATCAGATGGTGATGACAAATCAGTAACTAGCTCACTCAGCCAAAGGACAGAAGAAAAGAGGGGTGGTGTAAGGTAATACATTTGTTTGTGGTTGGTTTTTATCTTGGCATCACTGAAGTCGTTGGAGTTTTGCTGTTACAGTATCACAGCATCATGCATCGCTAAGGTTGGAAGAGACCTCAAAGATCATCGAGTCCAACCTGTCACCACAAACCCCATGACTAGACCATGGCACCAAGTGCCATGTTCTACATGTCAACATTAATTCAGGAGAGCAAGTTTGAAGATGAGCTTGAAAGTACTACTTCCTTCAAGCAGACGGACATGGAAAGCCACTCTAATAATAATGAATGCTTTTTAAGAGGACACAGTCTCAAGCTGCGCCAGGGGAGGTTTAGGCTGGATTTAAGGAAGAAGTTCTTCATAAAAAGAGAGACTGGCCATTGGGCTGTGCTGCCCAGGGAGGTGGTGGAGTCCCCATCCCTGGAGGTGTTCAAAAGGGGATTGGATGTGGCACTTGGAGCCATGGTTTAGTAGCCATGAGGTGTTGGGTGACAGGTTGGACTTGATGACCTTTGAGATCTCTCCCAACCTTATTGATTCTATGATCTTTGAGGTCTCTTGCAACAGGATGTTTTATGTGATTCTGTGAAATACATGCACTGAAAGGTGTTTTTTTCCTCTTCTTTTCTTCATGTTACTGTTTCAGAATGACAAAAAAGGTTCTGCAAGACATCTGCAAGCAGCAGAAGTTATACTGGACCCCACATTTAAATGACACACTTTACTTGCATTATAAAGGTAAGATGTGGACATGACTGTTTTAGATTTACCATTCAATACAATACAGTACAATACACCAGGTTGGAAGAGACCTTCAGAGAGTGAACTGATTAGAGACCTAATTCCCTTTGTGAAGTCATTCAAATTATTAACAGGACACTTTTTTTGTTTCCCCTCTCCCCAAAGAGTTCCCTCTGAGAAATGTCTTAAAATAGTGGTCTGGGTTGTGCTCAGAGGAACAGAGATGTGGTGCTTCTTATATGTGCTTGCATAAAGAATCTGTTTTCCACCTTGGGGACTCTTTTACTGCCAAAGAAAAATGGTCAGGAAGAAAATGAACAGCAAACACTTGCTGCATGTTCTCAAATACTACTGAATGGAAAAGAAACTGCTGGGGCACTTGGGGCCACAGTTTAGTTGATTAGATGGTGTTGGATAACAGGTTGGACTGGATGATCTCAAAGGTCTTTTCCAACCTGGTCTGGTCTATTCTATTCTATTCTATTCTATTCTATTCTATTCTATTCTATTCTAAAGAATGTGGATTATCCTGTTGTGATCTCTGTGTGTGATACAGTTAACTGGTTCAAGTTTGCACTGGAGGTGTTTAGGAAGAGACTGGATGGGGTGCTTGGTGCCACGGTTTAGTTATCAGATGGTGCTGGGTGATAGGTTGGACTCCATGATCTCAAAGGTGTTTTCCAACTTGGTTCATTCCATTCCATTCCATTCCATTCCATTCCATTCCATTCCATTCCATTCCATTCCATTCCATTCCATTCCATTCCATTCCATTCCTCCTTTCTACATTTGGCTTTGGTTTTGCTGTTTTTACTTGAGAGCCTAAAGGGCTCCAGGGTGGTTGTAGCCAGGAAGGGGTTGGCCTCTTCTCTCTAGCAACCAGCACCAGAACACAGTCTCAAGCTGCACCAGGGGAAGTTTAGGCTCGAGGTGAGGAGAAAGTTCTTCACTGAGAGAGTGATTCGCCATTGGAATGTGCTGCCCGGGGAGGTGGTTGAGTCTCCGTCCCTGGAGGCGTTCAAGAGGGGACTGGATGTGGCACTTGGTGCCATGGTCTAGTCGTGAGGTTTGTGGTGACAGGTTGGACTCGATGATCTTCGAGGTCTCTTCCAACCTTGGCGATACTGTGATACTGTGAAATACAGACCCCTGTTCTCACCAACTGTTTTGGTGGTGCTGGTTTAATGCCCTTTACTGTTCCAAAGAGTTGTTTTTCCCCAGGCAGTGCAATTTCCTCTTGGAACACCTTTCCCTTCAGGGTTTGGCCGCCTGGAGAACCTTGAGGAGTACACTGGCTTGAAGTGTTTGTGGCTCCAGTGCAACGGCCTAAGCAGAATCGAGAATTTGGAGGCGCTGACAGAGCTGCGTTGCCTCTACTTGCAGCTCAATTTAATCAACAAGATTGAAAACCTGGAGCCCTTGCAGAAACTGGTTTCTCTCAACATCAGCAACAACTGCATTAAGACCATTGAGAACCTCTGTAAGTTATGGCCAAGAGAGCCAACGGTATCCTGGGGTGCATCAAGAAAAGTGTGTCCAGCAGGTCTAGGGAGGTTCTTCTCCCCCCCGGCTCTGCCCTGCTGAGACCACACCTAGCTCACTGTGCCCAGTTTTGGGCTCCCCAGTTCAAGAGAGACAGGGACCTGCTGGAAAGTCCAATAGAGAGCCATGAAGATGCTTAGGGGACTCGAGCACCTCGCCTGTGAAGAGAGACTGAGAGATCTGGGGCTGTTTAGCCTGGGAAGGCTGAGAGGGGATCTGACCAATGTCTATAAATATCTGAGGGGTGGGTGTCGAGTGGAGGAGGCCAAGCTCTTTTTGGTGGTGTGCAATAATAAGACAAGGAACAGTGGGTACAAGCTTGAACATAGAAGATTTCACCTCAACATGAGTGGGGGTGACAGAGCCCTGGAGCAGGTTGCCCCAAGAGGTTGTGGACTCTGCTTCTCCGGGCACATTCAAAACCCATCTGGATGCATTCCTATGCAGACTACCCTGGGTGATCCTGCCCTGGCAGAGGGGTTGTACCCAATGATCTCTGGAGGTCCCTTCCTACCTCTAAGGTACTGTGACACTGTGGACTGTTGGTGCAATGTGTTTAAACCTATAATGAGCCCATATTCCCAAGCTATGACTAAGCTAAGCTATTATTAGTGGCCCTGGTTTCAAGGGGGTTTATTGTTGTTAAAATTTGGTATGGTGTCCTGTAACAAAGTCCACAAGGCTCCTGTTGAAGAGCAAAGCCTGTGTGTCTTGCAATTTAAATAGATGAGAAAACAGACAAGACACAGCAATTACTGTCATGTGAATAGCTAGCACAATGAAGTGATTTTCTTCACTTCTTAATACCATCTCAGTACTTATCTGTGTTGCAGACAGGCTGACAATCCAGTTTTCACCATCTGCTTTACAGTTAAAATGTGCTTTGGCAGTTGCAGGCATGATTACCAAATCCTTCAGGACTGTGAAAGGATTTGTTCCAGCAGAAAATAACAAAATAATTCCTCTTCATTGTCATTAGTGGCAGTAACATGAAGCACAAGCTCTTGCTTTTGGGTAACTGCCTAGCTGGAAACACGAGTTGAAAACCACCCCTATCCTAGAACCAAACAACTGTTTTCACTTGGGTGAAGAAAGCAACTTTGGAGGCGAAACCAAAAAGTGCACATAGCAGAACAGCAAACTTAGAATAACCTCCTAATTCAATATAAACAATTATTTTGACAGCAAAGGTTTGATAGAAAAGCCTTTGTGAAGCAGTGACTCTGAACCTCTCCTTTCATTGAGCTTCTCCTGTCCAACAGCTTGCCTGAAGGCCCTGGAGACTCTGCAGATCGCTCACAACAAATTGCAAACGGTGGAAGACGTCCAGCACTTGCAGGAATGCCCAAGTATTTCTGTTCTTGATCTGTCCCACAACCAGCTCAGTGATCCCAGTGTCATAACCATCCTGGAGACCATGCCTAATTTGGTGAGCTGGGTGTAGCAGAGGGTTTGTATCATCTGCGTGGGTGAATCCCATGAAATGCTTTTGTCAGACAGTCCAGCCCTGCTGTAAAAGAGACCATTCTTTGGGGTTTGGAGATTACCTGTAACACCTAAGATGTTTCATTCATTTCTTGGAGTAGAAATGTTAGAGAAAGTGCATATCCAGATAGGGATTTTTTTCGTATTTTTTTCTGCTTCTCTTCCCTTTGCAGAGGGACCTTGCCAGGCTGGACAGATGGGCACAGTCCAAGGGCATGAGGTTTAAAATGGCCACAGCAACCCCATGAAGTGCCACAGGCTGGGGTCAGAGTGGCTGAGAGCAGCCAGGCAGAGAGGGACCTGGGGGGACTGGTTGCTAGTAGGTTGAACATGAGCCAGCAGTGTGCCCAGGTGGCCAGGAAGGCCAAGGGCATCCTGGCCTGTATCAGGAATAGTGTGGCCAGCAGGAGCAGGGAGGTCATTGTGCCCTGTGCTCAGCACTGCTGAGGCCACCCCTTGAGTCCTGTGTCCAGTTCTGGGCTCCTCAGGTTAGGAAAGATGTTGAGCGGCTGGAAGGTGTCCAGAGAAGGGCAAGAAAGCTGGGGAGGGGTCTGGAGCACAGCCCTGGGAGGAGAGGCTGAGGGAGCTGGGCTTGCTTAGCCTGGGGAAGAGGAGGCTCAGGGGAGACCTTCTTGTTCTCTCCAACTCCCTGAAGGGAGGTTGTAGGCAGGTGGGGGTTGGTCTCTTCTCCCAGGTAACCAGCACCAGAACAAGAGGACACAGTCTGAAGTTCTTCCCAGCAATAGAGATTGGCCATTGGAATGTGCTGCCCAGGGAGGTGGTAAAGTCAGCATCACTGGATGTGTTTAAGAAGAGACTGGATGAAGCACTTGGTGCCATGGTTTAGTTGGTTAGATGGTGTTGGGTGATAGGTTGGAGTTAATGATCTTGAAGGTCTCTTCCAACCTGGTTAATTCTGTTCTGTTCTATTCTCAACTGGACGATTTGTTCCCCTTTGTTTCTTCAGCGTGTGCTGGATTTAATGGGAAACCAAGTGATAAAGAGAATTGCTAATTATAGGAGAAGCCTCACTGTCAGGCTGAAGCAGCTGACATTTCTGGATGACAGACCAGTTTTCCCGAAGGACAGGTAAGAATCAGAGCCAGAAAGCTCAAATGCTAATGACCACTCATCCATGCTTTGTCACTATGGTCATGGAAGGAAGGGAAGATGGACTAGCATCACTACTGAGGATGGGTGGCTTTGAGTACAAGAACTATGGACTTCTATAGCTGACATATCTAGATTCAGTTCTCTGGTGGTGTCATCACCAGCTTTGAGATGTCTGTTTCTTGTGTTGCAATTCCACATAGAAGATGAGATACACATGCACCCCTGTTGCATAAAGGATTGTCACTGCTGCCCTTGCAAACCGTTTTGAGTTCCCTCTCATTACAAAGATGGGCTTGGCTGGTTGTGTTACACTGAGGTTTTGTGTTTTCACAGAGCCTGTGCAGAAGCCTGGGCTGCTGGAGGGCTTGAAGCTGAGAAAGCAGAAAGAGAAAAATGGGAAACCAGAGACAGAAAAAAATCCAAGACAGCTTCAAGGCTTTAGAAGCCATCAGGCAAAAAGCAGAGGAAAAGAAAAACCAAAAGTGTATGGAAGAAAGAGATGCAAGCACAAGAGGTGGAAATGAAGCTGCCACAGACTTCCTAGAAGGTTTGTGGATACTGTTGTGGAAATGTTTGTGTCTGCTTCCAGTTGAATGGTTAAAACAGGTGAATGGCTCCTCAGTGGTTCAGAAGCAAAGGGGTGCAATGTTTGGGATTTATTGTGAATTTTTCTTTCCCATACTAAATATTTCCTTGACCTTAGATTAACCACAATGGTTTTAAGCAGTCCTCACCAGTCCACATCCAGGCACCTCTCCCCTGCTGCATTCACCAACAGTAAGAGCTTCAGCCTAGAGCCTACAAGACTGGTAATATAGTCAGTAAAAGGAAGGTCTTGAATAGTTTGCCTCACTTACTGCCCTTTCTGTGCCACAAGTTCTCCTGTTGCACTGTTCAGGGAGGCAGGTGTTTCCAACCAGCAGTAGGTCCACAACTGACCTTTCTGGGGAAGTGTGCATGTCTCAGGATAAACAGGACTGAAGCCAATCAAGAAGGCAGTACTGCAGCACAGAAGAGACTTCAACTGTCAAAGAATCATAGAATCATTAAGGCTGGAAAAGACCTTTAAGATCTTTGAATCCAATTGTGGCCCAGCTACCATGACCACTAAACTATATCCTGAAGCATCATACCCACTTGCTTCTTGAACACCCCCAGGGATGTCACTCCACCACCTCCCTGGGCAGCCTGTTCCAATGCCTCACCACTCTTTAGGAAAGAATTTTTTCCTGATACCCAACCTAAACTTCCCCTGGCACAATTTCAGGCCATTTCCTCCCATTCTATCACCTGATACTAGGAAGAAGAGACCAACACTGGTGTGACAACCGGTCTCTTTTGATGTATATTTTAGGCCAAGCTCTGAAGAGCATGTAGGAAAGTTTGAATATTTAGAATGAGTAATACTAGATTAACTCAGCAGCTTAAATGAACTTGTTTCTTCTGCAGGAGCACCTGCAAATTCAGGTGACAGTGATGGAAATGCATCAGAGACTTTGAATGTATCAGAAGAGAAAGAAACTCAAGAGAAGGCTGAGACATTCAGAAATGAAAGTTCTGATGCTCTTGATGAAGTGGTAACACCTCTGTCAAATAAGGGAGACAACACAGGCTTCCCATCTGGAAATATTCCTACTGGAATTCAAGAGGATGCACAAGAATCAAACTCTTCCAAATGCTCAAGCTTCAACATGCTCACAGAAGGTAACATACACAGTGGAGAACCCAACCAACCAGAGGGAGCAGAGGGGATGAGACAAACTCTGTCCCAGCATAGCACCACCTCTGCTGGGCTCCAGAGCAGCTGATTCATAGATAAGGACATTAGATTTCCACAGTGGCTAGCTGAAAATCCAGTAATATTGGATAAAAATATTTAAACAAACAGAAATTCTGAGGGCTCAACCTGCAGCTTCTGCCACATGGAAGTGGAATTCCCCTCCTCATGCAGGGGGACCTCCCATGTGAACTGTGTGGTCTGCGTGCCCACAGAAACTGGACC
Source organism: Picus viridis (assembly GCA_033816785.1). NCBI lineage: Eukaryota > Metazoa > Chordata > Aves > Piciformes > Picidae > Picus > Picus viridis. Next base: position 948,232 of record CM066591.1, on the reverse strand, counting down.
TCACTCCAGAGCTGCCCATATGCCTCTCCCATGGGAGAAGGCTCTTGTAGGTTAGTGGAAGACATTCTTGCAGCATGCAAACATTAATTTATCCAATATAAGGAAGACCAAGAATATGATGGAGAGCCAAAGTGCTGGATTCAGCTGTGAATTCTGCAGTGATTGTCAGGTCCCCATCAAGCTGCTCTTGCTGTGCTTGCTGTTGCAAGACAGATAGCTTTGTATTCAGTTAGTTCTCTGCTACTGACTATGGTTTATTCCCCAGATCTCCCAAGAGAGAAGGCAGCTACTGCAAAGGCCAGGCTTCCTGAGCTGCAGGAATATGCTGACTCTGAACAGATCCAACCAGAGACACCAGGGAAACTCTATCTTGATGTATGTATTGGATTCAGGGTTTGAGAACTTCAGCTTTGGGTGTTGTCTGCTCCCAAATTAATTCTTGTCAATTTGGGTGAATTATACTGTATGGGGAAGGGGAAAGGGCAGAGCTTGTAGGGTCTGAAAGAAAAGCTTTAAATAAATACTGGCAATGCTAGAGGTGGCCACAGTGTGAAGATCTCACGGATCCAGTGCTCACCTTGCTTGGTGTTCTGTGGCACCAGGGCAAGCTCCTTTGCACAAAATCACAGAGTATAAAAGGAGCTCTCCAGCATGCATGCCAAGGGTTTCTCCTGACACACAGCAAACTGCCTCTTCTAACTCTGCTACAGAAAAAGCAAGCCCAAGTCACACACAAACACACATTTCAGTGTTCTATGCTACTTCATTCTCCAGCTGACATTTAGTAATGGAAAGAGGTTCTCCCAGCAGCCTCTGGTACTTACGTTATTGCAGCTTCCCCGAAGAGGCTCAGTGCTGGCATGATGGGGAATGGCTGTGAAGATGCCAGTGGTGAGAAGCGCTGGAGCAGCACCAGTACCTGTTGATGTCCTGGAGTCAGTAGATGGCCTGTGCAGTGGTATAAGGGAGGGGAAAGGAGCAGAGGAGGATTTGTAATGTGGTGGTTATGACACCCCTCTGTCAAGCAGAAACAAGTTTGTGTTGCTGCACATGCTGTGGTGGTGACTGAACATCATTCTGTGTACCTACAGTGGAAATTAAGCGTAGTAGACAATAATCATAGCATGGTGGGGGTTGGAAGGGACCTTTAGGAATCATGGAAACAAACCCTCCTGCTAAAGCAGGATCACCTAGGGCAAGTCACACAGGAATGCATCCAGATGGGTTTTGAGCATCTCCAGAGAAGGAGATTCCACAACCTCTCTGGGCAGCCTGCTCCAGGGCTCAGCACCCTCACAGTAAAGAATGCTGAGGTGAAACTCCCTGTGTTGTTCCTTGTCCTACCACTGGGCACCACCCAAAAGATCCTGGTACCTTCACCTTGACTCCTACCCATCAGATATTTATAGACATTAATAAGACCCTCTCTCAGCCTTCTCTTCTCCAGGCTCAACAGCCACAATTCTCTCAGTGAGAAGTGTTCAAGTCCCCAAATCATCTCATAGCTCTCCATTGGACTCCAGCAGTTCCCTGTCTCTCTTGAACTGGAGAGCCCAAAATTTGACAGAGTGTTCCAGGTGTGGTCTCACCAGAGCAGAGCAGAGAGGAGGGGAGAACCTCCTTAGACCTGCTGGACACACTTTTCTTGATGCACCCGTTTTTTGCCTTCCCAGCTGCTATTGCTGGAAAGAGATGAGTTTTTCTTTTCCCACATGTGCCTAAGAGGGAAGACTATCATCTTGGGAAGGATGACAGCATAATATAAACATTGCTTTGCAGAAGATTCCCAATGAGCTAGAGGTTTGGATTTTATTGGTTACAGTAGCTTTTCCCACTGAGCAATGATCTTGTGATTCTCTTCAGGAGCTGCCTGATTTGGAAGATATAGATGAAGATGAATTTCCCCCAGAAGAAATCATCTTTGTTCAAGAGGTAAGATTCTTGCTCCTTCCAGTGAGGAACCTTCCCTAGACACATTGACAGATGTTTTGCAACAAGGGGGAGGGTAATCTAAGGTGTGAGATGCTAGTTATGCATTTATAGACTCAAAGAGTTGTTTCAGCAGATCTTCTCTTACCACTCATAGCAAACCTGACTAACCAAAAGATTTACATCACCATGCTGCAAAACCAGGGGAATGAAAACCTCAGACCAAGCAGTGCAGCAGTCAAATAAGATTAATTCCTCAGCTGCATTTAAAATTACCCTTAAAATATACTTCCCCATGCTGCAAAGGACTGAACAGATAGAACAAATCACTTGGTGCAGACGAGAATCAGACCTTTCCACACAGAGAGGTTGAAAACCCCTTGCTCTGCTGTGGGCTGGTCAGATGCAAGGCAGTCCAAGCTCACATTAGAGCTGTGCTCAAACCGATCTGCTAGGCAAAAACCTAGAAACAGAAAAGGAAGAAAGAAAGCCACTAAGGTACAAACCTCAGCTTTGGTTCTCATGCTGATGCTGACTCATCCTTGGCTTGCCAAAGTTTATGCAATGAAGTTTATGCAAGTCCCTCTAAGACAAAGCAAACTTCTCCAGTCAGTGTCAGGCATGGAACTGATTTGTTCTTTTGGTCACAGACTGATTACTGTTGCCAAAGACCTGGCCCAACAAAGCCTACAATTAAGAGATGATAAGAGAACAAAGGAGCATTGTGTTGGCAGCTGTGATGCTCCAAAAGATGTTCTTCACTGAAAGCTGAAGTTAGTCAGGTCCTCCTGTTTGGAGAGAGAACAACTGCAGCAGCAGCTCTTCTTTTTACTGTGAATCATTTATGGCCAGTCCATCACTTATGCCCGAGAAATAGTTAAGCCAAGATCCACCCACAGAGCAGCAGAGCTATGGGTGAAGCACATCTTCCATGGGTTTGGGGAGAACAGCACAAAGCTGACAACTCTTGTGTGGATCCAGGAGATGTTTACTCACCTGATAGGTTTTACAGCTAGAGTAACACATCTTCAATTACATTTTCTACCTTTACAGCAGAAACGTCACCCAAAGATTGAAATCATTTCTGGAGTGACCAGTGACAGCCATTCTGTGTCAGGGGAAAACAATCCAAGCCTCTGTGAGAGCTCAGAAGCAGCAGCTCCAACAGCAATTTTCTCAAGTGTGTGGAAGATGCACAAAGAGCAGGGCAAGGAGCACTTAAGACCTCTTGTTGAAAGCTTGCTTACAGAGCCTGCTGCTAAAGAAAGATACCTGGAAGAAACCAAAGAGAAACAAGCGACCCCCTCGAAGCCTTTGATACAAGAGGTTATCACTGAGCCTGAGGATCACCTGCTCTTGGCACCAGTCTGCAATGAGCCAGATGACACAAGCCCATGGGAAGAGAAGGGGAAGATTACAGTGATGTCATTAAGGCCATAGAAGGCAGGTGGGTGGCACTGACACCCCAAGAGTAAGGATTTGTTTCATCTCCTGTTGAATGAATTTTCAATCCACTGTTAGTTAAGGATCACCCTCTCCTTTTACTGATGTGCAAACCCTAATACATGAGGAATTTCAATGCTGCTTTCTTGCTGACTTTCATTGAAACAGTTTTTAAAACAGGGCTCTCTGTTTCTTTTCCCCATATTGAAGTCCACCAGTGAGGTTTACTTCATGCTTTGAGCAGAGCATGGCAGTGATGGAGAAGCACAGTGCCTGGCTGTGGGTGAAGGATGTCCTCACTCACACAGCACAGGATGATGAGCACAGTGAGAGTGGATTAGACTCATAGAATCACTAAGGTTGGAAAAGACCTCAGAGATCATCAAGTCCAACCTGTCACCCAACACCTCATGGCTACTAAACCATGGCTCCAAGTGCCACATCCAGTCCCCTCTTGAACACCTCCAGGGATGGGGACCCCACCACCTCCCTGGGCAGCACAGCCCAAGGGCCAACAACTCTCTCTGGGAAGAACTTTCTCCTCACCTCCAACCTGAACCTCCCCTGGCACAGCTTGAGACTGTGTCCTCTTGTTCTGGTGCTGCTTGCCTGGGAGAAGAGACCAAGCCCCACCTGGCTACAGCCTCCCTTCAGGCAGTTGGAGAGAACAAGGTCTCCCCTGAGCCTCTTCTTCTGCAGGCTAAGCAAGCCCAGCTCCCTCAGCCTCTCCTCCCAGGGCTGTGCTCCAGACCCCTCCCCAGCTTTCTTGCCCTTCTCTGGACACCTTCCAGCAGCTCAACCTCTTTCCTAACCTGAGGAGCCCAGAACTGGACACAGGACTCAAGGGGTGGCCTCAGCAGTGCTGAGCACAGGGCACAATGACCTCCCTGCTCCTGCTGGCCACACTGTTCCTGATGTAGGCCAGGATGCCCTTGGCCTTCTTGGCCCCCTGGGCACACTGCTGGCTCCTGTTCAGCTGCTCTCAACCAGTCCCCCCAGGTCCCTTTCTGCCTGGCTGCTCTCAGCCACTCTGACCCCAGCCTGTAGCACTGCCTGGGGTTGGTGTGACCGAAGTGCAGCACCTGGCACTGGGACTTGTTGAGCCCAACCTGTTGGGCTCTGCCCATCTGTCCAGCCTGGCAAGGTCCCTCTGCAGAGCCCTTCTACCCTCTAACAGATCCACTCTGCCCCCAGCTTGCTGTCATCTGCAAATTTACTGGTGATGGACTCAATCCCTTCATCCAGATTATCAATAAAGATATTGAACAGGATTGGATTAATCACTTTGAAAAGCCATACCAGATCTGGAGCCCAGTGCCTGGGTGGTCATTCCCAAAATGCAGAGCTCAGCAGTGGAACTGCTTATTATAAGTGTTGTAACACTTGCTGTGATAAAATCCCCACTGCCTTCAACTGCAGGGCTTGAGGGTTCCAGTCAGGCAGAGGCTGCTGTGGCCTCCAGTATCTGCTCTTCAGGGCTGGATCTTCAGTTGTGTCAGAGCCTACAATCCTCCACAGCCTGCAGGCAAGCACCTTGTGTTCCCCCTGCCAGTGCTGCTGGAGGTCCCTTGGCTCCATATCTGCTCTTGTGAGGAGGATGGTGGAGTGCATGTATATCTTGTGGGGATAACAGGTGAGTCAAGAGTTTCATCCTCACCCAAGGTTTAACAGGGTGACTGTCAAAACAAAGCACAGTGCACAAGTATCTACAAAACAACTACAGGGTGAAGAAGCATCTTGTTGAAGATTCCTGCAGCCATGCCCAAGTTTAGGTAGATGTCTTTGTTCATACTTCTGTAAACCTCTGATGATTTGTGATCAGTGGAATTGATCAGGTCTGGCAGATGTAGATGTTTAAATGGAAAAAAGTGAATTAACTCTGGGCTAGTTGAAAGAGATTTCCAGTGAGCTGGGCTTAGGAGCCAGCTGGTGGTAAAAGGACTGGTCCCACCCATACCATACCTCACAGAAGACACAAGTGCTTTAAAGCTTGGCCACTTAGAATAGAACAGAATTAACCAGGTTGGAAGAGACCTTTGAGATCATCAAGTCCAACCTATCACCCAGCACCATCTGATCAATTAAACCATGGCACCAAGCACCCCATCCAGGCTCTTCCTAAGCACCTCCAGAGATGGTGACTCCTCCACCTCCCTGGGCAGCACATCCCAGTGGCCAATCTCTCTTTCTGAGAAGAACTTCTGCCTAACATCCAGCCTGAACCTCCCCTGGCACAGCTTCCATCAGGAAAAGCATGCTGTGAAATCCTTGGCCTCCAGGACAGGGCAGGAGGGTGAGGAAGGGGCTGTGGAGGATGGGCTTTGTCTGAGGGCAGCTTCATAGGAACCTTCTTGAGAAAGCTGCAAATGCTGCCAGCAATATTTGTGAGCTTGGTCCTCACTTCCCTTTTCTGATGGAAAGCTGGAGAGGGACTACTGATCTATTGTGAGGGGTCCCTGCCCCTGGCAGGGGCTTGGAAGTAGAGGATCCTCCAGGTCCCTTCTAACCCTGACAGTTCCATGATTCCAGGATACTCTGAGGTGTGCATTTTTCATGCTGAGTTTTAGTGCCTGTCCCATTATCCCTCCAGCACAGCAAGGAAAAGGAGCAGGAGAGACCATCCCATCGCATCGCATTGCATCGCATCCCATCGCATCCCATCCCATCCCATCGCATCCCATCCCATCGCATCATCCCATCGCATCGCATCCCATCGCATCCCATCGCATCGCATCCCATCGCCCCATCGCATCCCATCGCATCGCATCCCATCGCATCCCATCGCATCCCATCCCATCGCATCCCATCCCATCGCATCCCATCCCATCGCATCCCATCCCATCCCATCGCATCCCATCCCATCCCATCGCATCGCATCGCATCCCATCCCATCCCATCGCATCGCATCGCATCGCATCCCATCCCATCGCATCCCATCCCCCATCGCATCCCATCGCATCCCATCCCATCGCATCCCATCGCATCCCATCCCATCGCATCCCATCCCATCGCATCCCATCCCATCGCATCCCATCCCATCGCATCCCATCGCATCCCATCGCATCGCATCCCATCCCATCGCATCGCATCCCATCCCATCGCATCGCATCCCATCCCATCGCATCGCATCCCATCCCATCGCATCCCATCCCATCGCATCGCATCGCATCCCATCCCATCGCATCGCATCCCATCCCATCCCATCGCATCCCATCGCATCCCATCGCATCCCATCCCATCGCATCCCATCCCATCGCATCCCATCCATCATCGCATCCCATCGCATCCCATCGCATCCATCCCATCGCATCGCATCCCATCCCATCGCATCGCATCCCATCCATCCCCATCCCATCGCATCGCATCCCATCCCATCATCCCATCCCATCCCATCCCATCCCATCCCATCGCATCCCATCCCGCATCCCATCCCATCCCATCCCATCCCATCGCATCCCATCCCATCGCATCCATCATCCCATCCCATCCCATCGCATCGCATCCCATCGCATCGCATCCCATCCCATCCCATCGCATCCCATCGCATCCATCCCATCCCATCGCATCCCATCGCATCCCGCATCCCATCCCATCGCATCCCATCGCATCCCATCCCATCGCATCCCATCCCATCGCATCCCATCCATCCCATCGCATCCCATCCATCCCATCCCATCGCATCCCATCCATCCCATCGCATCGCATCCCATCCCATCCCATCGCATCGCATCCCATCCCATCGCATCATCCCATCGCATCCCATCCATCGCATCGCATCCCATCGCATCCCCATCCATCATCCCATCCCATCGCATCCCATCCATCATCGCATCCCATCCCATCCCATCATCCCATCCATCGCATCCCATCCCCCATCATCCCATCCCATCGCATCCCATCCATCCCATCCCATCCCATCCCATCCCATCCCATCCCATCGCATCCCATCCCATCCCATCGCATCCCATCGCATCCCATCCCATCGCATCCCATCCCATCGCATCCATCCCATCCCATCCCCCATCCCATCCCCATCCCATCCCATCCATCCCATCCCATCGCATCCCATCCCATCGCATCCCATCCCATCGCATCCCATCCATCCCATCCCATCGCATCCCATCCCATCGCGCATCCCATCCCATCATCCCATCCCATCCCATCGCCCATCCCATCGCATCATCCCATCCCATCGCATCCCATCCCATCGCATCGCATCCCATCGCCATCGCATCGCATCCCATCCCCCATCCCATCGCCGCATCCCATCCCATCCATCCCATCGCATCCCATCGCATCCCATCCCATCGCATCGCATCCCATCCCATCGCATCGCATCCCATCCATCATCGCATCCCATCGCATCCCATCCCATCGCATCCCATCCCATCGCATCGCATCCCATCCCATCCCATCGCATCCCATCCCATCGCATCCCATCCCATCGCATCCCCATCCCATCCCATCATCATCGCATCCCATCCCATCGCATCGCATCCCATCCCATCGCATCGCATCCCATTTCAAAAAGAAAGAACATACATTAACAAAAGATTTTCAACAAGTAATTCCAAGAGGAATTACTGCTGCTCTCACTGAAAAGGAGAAGGAGGATAAAACTCTGCAAATCATTTCAAGAAGCAGAGATTCTCTGGTGCTGATTTTACCTGCTGTACCCATCACAGAATGGTCTGGGTTGGAAGGGACCTCCAAAGGTCATCTAGTCCAATTCCCTCTGCACTCAGCAGAGGAATCTTCAACCAGATCAGGCTGCCCAGAATTCTGTCCAGCCTCCCCTTGAGTATCTCCAGGGATGGTGTCTCAACTACCTCCCTGGGCAACCTGTTCCAGTGTTTCACCACCCTCATGGTAAAGAACTTGTTGCTGACATCCATTTTAAATCTCCTCTAGTTTGAAGCCACTGCCCCTCATCCTGTCACTACAGACCTTTGGGAACAGTCTCTCTCCATCCCTCTTGTAGCCCACTTTAGGTACTAGAAGCTGCTATTAGGCCTCCCCAGAGCCTCCTCTTCTCCAGACTGAACACCCCCAGCTCCCTCAGCCTGTCCTTGTAGCAGAGCTGCTCCACCCCCTGAGCATTTTCATGGCCCTCCTCTGAACCCTCTCCATCAGCTCCATGTCCCTCCTGTGTTGAGGGCTCCAGACCTGGACCCAGTACTCCAGGTGAGGTTTCACCAGAGCCAGACTGATCTGACCAGCATTTCAGTTTGAAGAATTCAGCAGCTCTGAGCTGTGTGCACTTTGCTACATTTTACACTCTGGGTCCCTCCAGCCGCTGTTGGGTTTGTTTGGTTGTTTTCTTAATGTCACAGAGGTGATCACAGCCCATCAGCAGGCCCCACATCATCTCACAGGTGACTCTCCTGAACTCCTGGCAGGCTGCTTTCACTTAGTGGTGAGGACTTGGGAAGGAGGAAAGGTGGAAGAGGTGGGCAAAAAGTGAACCAGCAGAGCAGGACTACATGAGAAAAAGGAAACATGTTTAATTAGTGTGCTCTGTAAAACTTTACAAATGTACAGCATAGTGCAAAAACAGCCTCAGCACATCACCTTCAAGGAAATGAACACTGTGAAAAGCCAAGGAGTACAAGCTTGCTTCTTCACAGGAGTGGCTCTCCAATGGAGGCTCCTCTCTCACCACCGAGCTCCAATCTCCTGTTCATAGCAGAGCAAAAAAGCCTAAAGAAAAACCCAAGGACCACCCCGAGGGGCTGCTGGCAGTGAGCACAGTCTGCCACCTCAGGTGGTACCAGGCACCCTTGTTGGGTGAGTTGCACCTTTGTCCCTTTGTCTACTTGCAAGTAGCTCTCTTAAGATGGTTCATTTCTCAACCCCAGCTAGACACTGAAGCCTGTGCCTGACCTCAGGCACGCGAGAGGCTCCATGAAGGTGCGGGAAAGCCGCTCAGGAGCTCGAAGTCAAGCACTTGTTTCTATACCTGATTGGGCCAATACATTTGGTGTTAACATTAAGGCAATCTAGCATGTGAAGGCTCAGAGAAGGCTGGAAACCTTGAGCAGGGATAACAGACACTGTCAGGCCATGTGAGACACCAGACAGCTTCCAATTTCCTCTGGGAAAAGAAAAGAAGGCAACAGAGTGCAGCTTGAGGCTGGAAATGACAAAACACCTGGCGAAAGTGCAGCCCCAGGCAAACTTCCTAGGCACAAACCCACCGAGAAGGGAACCCTTGTCCATGACACACTCAAGCACATCATCTAAATCCCAGGCCAGTGGGGGCTGCCAGAAGTTTCCCTTAGTCCTGAAGATAAAAAAGGTGACTGGAATTCATTCAGAAGCTCTCACGCTCTCTGTCCTGCAGACTGCACCACCAAGGTGGTGCCAGAGCTCCCAGCAAACAACAGCCAGCAGGAGGAAATGGGCTCAAAAGCCCTCTCTGAATTACCACATGAATGGATGGAGGAAGTGCTGTGACAGGAAGGTCCATCTAGAGCATGCTCATCATCCTAAGGAGAATTTGAGCCTGCATTCAGCCGATTGACTACCTTTTGGGGTGGATGCTGCTGGACCATTCAAGGTGCTCAGAAATGTGGCTTGGAACCAAGAATCGTCACGGCAATGAAAGCCGGCAGAGCGTTCCTTCCGAGGATACTGGCACTGCTCAGACCTCCCTCTCTGAGCCCTTAGGAGGCTGAGTTAGCTGGCTGTCCTGGGCCTGCCGGACTGCATCTGGGTAGCTTCCCTAAGGACAAGCAGCTCACTTAGAGGATACTGAGGTGAAGGACACACTCTCCCTGGAACTACAGCATAAAAAACAAAGCTCTGCTTTGTTGAGAAGCTCAGGTGGCAGAAACCACACGGGAGAGGAAGCTCAATTCCTCCTTTGGAGGCTGCTCTCAGATGCACAAAGGACAGAAGAAAAGCAGCGGGATGTGGCGGACTAACCCTTCCGCCTCTCCCCCGCCCTGAGCAGCTGAGAGTCCTGCAAAGGGGAGCCAATCAGCTGAGCTGGTTTGTCAGAATTTGTGCATCAATAAACTCACAGCACAGCTTCAGGGGGGAGAGAGCAGGTCAGGGCCAAGGGGAAAAAAGTCATGGAACTGGACGTGGAGTACTTATCCAGCAGCAGAGCGAGCTCCCCAGCCCTTTGTGCACGTGGAAACTGGGTTGTGCAGAAGAGTCTATCCCTTTTTAAAGGCATGGGGTTCCCTGCCTTTATGTTAGAGAGAACAAAACTGGGGCAAAACCCCAAGTAACAAACCCCCTCAACTCTGCCTGGGATATTTATGACTCTGTGATGGATTCCCTAAGAGCCAGAGGCAAATTCTTAGAATGGTTGCTCAAAAATCACCTCCTGCACACCCAAAAAGGTCTTAGGTTTGCTCCTAGGAGGCTAGGGGAGAGGTGCAAGAACATCCCATCAAAACCATAAAGTGAATAAAAGAGTCTTTGGAGAGCACTGGACTGGCACATGAAACTATTTCTGGCATCCAGAAGGGTCAGGCACTTCAGCTCCTCTGTGCTGCCCCAATAAAACCTAACAGTTAGCTCTTGCAGGCACTAGTCAGGACTTTGTGAAGTCCCTGGTGTACTCCCAAGCTGCTCCTCATTTACATTTTGTAAGATGGGGAATGTCTAAAAGCATCTTCAAGGAATAAAGAAAGGAAAAAAGATGCTGCCAAGTTCTCCCTCCCCAAAGGAGTAAGCAGCAGGTGCAGTGTTTGGGTTTTAAACTTCCAGGTCTAGAGATGCTAAAGAATCACAGAATGGTTTGGGTTGGAAAGGACCTTTAAAGGTCACCTAGTCCAACCCCCTTTGCACCAGGGACATTTTCAACTGCATCAGGGTACTCAGAGCCCAACCCCACCTGACCTCAAGTGATTTCAGGGACGGGGCATAAAGCAACATAAAGCAGCAGCTACTGACCATTTCCATCGGCTCCCAAAGGAAGGGCATGAGAAGAAGCTGCCCTGTGAGTTTCTGAGTCACTTGTGTTCCTTTACATTCAAACCTGTGGATGCTTGGATGGGTGGGAGGGAGGTGATGGTTCCTGGGAGCTGAATCACTGGTTGGTGTCAGTTGAAGAGCTCAGGTTCAAGGGGACGTCCCCCTGGCCACCCGAAGAGGACAGATAAGAAGCCACATTGTCAGAGGGAGCATAAAGCGATGAAGCTTCAGGCAAGCTGATGAGGTCGTTTCCAAACACTGCCTGGCGGTCAAGGAGGAGCTGCTGGGTGCTTTCCAGAATGACATCCTTCCCTAGGAATGAAGCAGACAACAGAAAACTCAGCTTCTGGAAGGTGACTGAGCAGCTTCGTGGATGCAGAGCTGCAAACGTGGCACAGCCTCACTGCAGCAGGAGGTGACCGGCCTCATGCTGGGCAACACTTGAGGGGCAATGGGAAGCTCTGCAGGTTGTCAGGCTGGGTTCTGCCTGAATGCTGAGATGCCTCACAAGAAGTGAAAGAGGGATGGAGAAGCAGGGAGAGCAGTTTCTCATCTCCTACACTCAAGAACTGCCTGGTTTTCTCCATCTTTGCAGAAGGAGAGAGACATAGAATCATAGAATCACAGAATCAATAAGGTTGGAAAAGACCTCAAAGATCATCGAGTCCAACCTCTCACCCAACCCCTCATGGCTACTAAACCATGGCACCAAGTGCCACATCCAGTCCCCTCTTGAACACCTCCAGGGATGGGGACTCCACCACCTCCCTGGGCAGCACATCCCGAGGGCCAACAGCTCTCTCTGGGAAGAACTTTCTCCTCACCTCCAGCCTGAACCTCCCCTGGCACAGCTTGAGACTGTGTCCTCTTGTTCTGGTGCTGCTTGCCTGGGAGAAGAGACCAACCCCCACCTGGCTACAGCCTCCCTTCAGGGAGTTGGAGAGAGCAAGAAGGTCTCCCCTGAGCCTCCTCTTCTCCAGCCTAAGCAAGCCCAGCTCCCTCAGCCTCTCCTCCCAGGGCTGTGCTCCAGACCCCTCCCCAGCTTTCTTGCCCTTCTCTGGACACCTTCCAGCAGCTCAACATCTTTCCTAACCTGAGGAGCCCAGAACTGGACACAGGACTCAAGGGGTGGCCTCAGCAGTGCTGAGCACAGGGCACAATGACCTCCCTGCTCCTGCTGGCCACACTGTTCCTGATGTAGGCCAGGATGCCCTTGGCCTTCTTGGCCCCCTGGGCACACTGCTGGCTCCTGTTCAGCACCCCCAGGTGCCTCTCTGCCTGGCTGCTCTCAGCCTCTCTGACCCCAGCCTGTAGCACTGCCTGGGGTTGCTGTGATCAGACCTGTCAGCTGTCCTCTTCTTGCAGAATCACAAATCCTTGCTTAGCAGATGGTAACAGTTTAAAGGCTATGCCTGATTTTGAACTTTAGGGATAAACAGTGTTAGGGACTGGACACAGAATAATGCAAACAAGGTTATCTCATTCCCTTGGCCTGCTGAGTATCTTATATCTTGTAGCAGAAACTTGTTGTTTCTCTTTTTCTTTTCCTGTCTGGGCTGCCTCTTCTGCTTTTGCTCCTGGCTGCCTTATCTCTGACCTTGCATGCAGGCTGAGCTGTCTTCTGCTTTGACTGTGTGAGGTACGGGGGGAGGGAGAGGGGGAGACGGTGGGCTGGCTCTTAATGCAACCCTCTGGGCTGCCCAGGGAGGTGAGAGTCTGTACAAGGGAGGGGGTATTCTGTTGTTGTGGAACTGTAAAAACATATGTAGCTACATCTTGTATTTGTTTATTGCTTTTTATAATCTTGCATTTAGTCCACTTTTGTAAATGTAATTTCGTTTTGCTTCCAAAATTGGGAGGTTTTGAGGTAAATCTGTCCCGGGGGGAGGAATTTCCACTTTGTTGGGGTGCAAATCCAACCCACAACAGCAGGGGGCGCTCCTCTGGTGCTGCTCAGCTCCAGCCTGCTGAAGCGCTCCCTCCAGCACGGCTGAGCTCTCAACGCCTTCGGTGCCCGTGCCTGGCGCCGAGCTTCAGGCTGAAACAGCCCACGACACACCAGGTGGGGCCAGGTGGCTGCAGTGCCAAACCAAGGCTCACAAAAGCTTCCCTTCCAGCTCTATCCCAGCCGAATACACATGAAAATGATATCACTATTCCATGATCAGGAGAAGACTTCTAGCTTCACACCTAGGGTCAATGGCATGCTTTATCAGAGACACTGTGTGGGAGAAGATCAGCTGGACATTTCATGGAATCATGGAATCACAGAGTCAATAGGGTTGGAAAAGACCTCAGAGATCATCAAGTCCAACCTGTCACCCAACACCTCATGACTACTAAACCATGGCACCAAGTGTAGCTAGCTGCTACCAGGTCACCTCCTCTGCAGCAGAAGCCAGAGCAAACACAGGACCTGTATTTCTCCTACCACCCTTACACACTTAGATCACCACATTACTCTTAGGTGGTGATGAACAGGCAGAGAAAACAGTGGAGGCTCTGATAAGGACAAAGGGCAATGGCTTCAAACTAGAGAAGTGTAGACTGGATGTTAGGAACAAGTTCCCATGAGCATAGTTGGAGCACTGGAACAGGTTGCACAGGGAGGTGGTTGTGGCCCCATCCCTGAAGATATTCAAGGTGAAGCTGGACAGGGCTCTGAGCAACCTGATCTGGTTGAGGATGTCCCCTGCTGACAGCAGAGGAGGTTGGACTGGATGAGCTTTGGAGGTCCCTTCCAACCCAGCCCAGTCTACGATTCCGTGACGCAGAGCCAAGCAGAAGCAAGGCAGTTGGATCACATTCAAAACTTCATTTATCCTCCGCGCCCATCCCAGTGCTCAGTACCATCTGGCTGTGGATACACTGCTGACTGACAACCATGAAAGCAAAACAAAACCCGTGGTTTGTTCCCTCCAAGTGGCAAGTGGGCAGTGCTGGAGGCTGCATCCAGCTCCTGATGCCTTTGACACCTTACTGCGCTCCCCCTCGGCGAGGCTGCGAGAGCTGCTGGTGCTCCTACCTGGGCCGGCGCTGTTGAAGGGCGGGCTGAAGGCTTTGGAGGGCAGCTCAGCTGCAGTCTTCTCCAGGTCTGCTGTGAGTCGCTGCATCTTGATGCAAAAACACAAACTACAATGTACAATTATACAAAGACAGGGGAGCTTGTTAGAACTAGACCGTTTCTGAGCACCACTGCTTCATCCACGCTGCCAAACAGCCACCGGCCAGGCAGCATCTCCTCCCTGCCCTGCCCTGCCCTGCCCTGCCCCTCCTCCCTGCCCTGCCTGCATTGGGTCGAACCAGCCGAAAGAGTGTGCTCAAGGGCAGAGTCACACAACAGTGTCTGGGGTGAAAAATACCCTTAAGGTCATCGAGTCCAACCATTCTCTAACTCCAAGTCCCTCAGCACCACAACTCCGTGTCTTTTAAACACCTCCAGGGATGAGGACTCAGCCACCTCCCTGGGGAGCCTGTTCCAGTCTTTGATAATCCTTTCAGTGAAGATGTCTCTCCTCATATGCAGCCTAATCTTCCACTGGTGCCTGAAGGCAAGGATTAAGGGCATAGAGCTGCTGCAGGTATGAGCTTCCAGGCTTCTCTATGCTCAGGACTTCCTGCAGGACAAGTAAGCCTAAGGGTAGGCTGCACCATGGAATCAGACTTGTTTGGGTTGGGAGAAACCTTTAAGATCTGCACTGCCAGGTCACCACTACACCATGTCCCTCAGTGCCACATCTCCAGGGCTTTTCAATCCATCCAGGGATGGGCACTCCACCACTGCCCTGGGCAGCCTGCTCCAGGGCTTGGCAGCCCTTTTGGGGAAGAAACCTAAACCTGCCCTGATGCAACCTGACGCCATTTCCTCTCATCACCTCACTTGTACTTGGGAGAAGAGACCAACCCCCACCTGGCTCCAGCTTCCTTTCAGGGAGCTGTGGAGAGCCAGAAGGTCTCCAAACCAACACTGCCAAACAGTTTCTCCCTCTTTCTTCTGCATGGGCATGCATGAACCCCTGTTCTCATTGCAGGTGGCTCTGCTGCCTAGGGGTGGCTGCTGTTTGGGTGTGTTTTGGAAAGAGTTGTGGGACACAGATACTTTGTGGATCCATGGTGTTAGTGGGATGTGACATTCATGCTAAGAGAATGGTTAGGGAGGCCAGTTAAAGATTCCAGGACACCAACAGGTCCTGGAGGTCAAGCATATAACACTCTCATCACAGAATGATTTGGCTTGGAAGGCACCTTAAAGAGTTCAAGTTCCAACCTCCTGCTCTGGTCTGGGACACCTACTAGCCCAGGTTGCTCAAGGCCCCATCCAAACTGGCCCTGAACACCTCCAGGGAGGGGGCATCCACAGCCTCCCTGGGCAACCTGTTCCATGCTCACTGTAAAGAATTTCCTCCTAATCTCCTGTCTTAGTCTCCCCTCTTCCAGCTCAACACCGTTGCCCCTTGTGCTGTCACTACAAGCCCTTCTAAACAGCCCCTCCCCAGCTCTCCCATAGCCCCTTTCAGGTACCAGAAGGCTGCTCTAAGGTCTCCCTGGAGCTTCGCTTCTCCAGGCTGAACAGCCCCAAATCTTTCAGCCTGTCCCCATATGGGAGATTTCTCCAGCCCTCTGGTCAGCTTTGTGGCCTCCTCTGGACTCACTCCAGCAGTTCAGTGTCTTTTTTGTGCTGGCAGTACCAGAACTGGATGCAGTGCTCCAGGTGGGGTTGTTCTCAGCAGAGCAGAGGAGCAGAATCCCCTCCCTGTCCTGCTGGTCACGCTGCTTCGCACGCAGCCCAGGCACGGTTGGCTTCTGGGCTGCCAGTGGCCATTGCCAGGTCATGCTGAGTTTTTCATCAGCCAGCATCCCAAGTCCTTCTCTCAGCCGCCCCCTCAGGAGAGAGGCACTTGCAATGCTTTACTGCAAGCTCCTCCCTGCCTATAAAGTAACTAAGAAGTCCTCAGTTCTGCACAAACTCTGCTGCACAAGTACATCATCATGGCTCAGAAACACACCACTCTTACCGGGGAGAGGCTGGCTTCCATTTCAGTCAGATTCCACTCACTCAAAGATAAATTTGGATTAAAGACCTGGTGGAAGGAAAACACAGTTAGGGCTCTGAAGGGTGCAGTGGTTTGAAGCGCTCACACCCTCAGCTGCCTGCTCTGGCTGGCTGCTGGCAGCGATGCCCAGGAGCAACTTCTGCCTGAGCTCCAGCTGCTCTACCGTGGGAGCTGAAGCTCTACCACGAGAACTGAAGGCAAAGGCTTCTGTGTATTAACTTGTAGCACAACCAGAACAGCAAAGGCTGAGAAGTGGGCACTGGGGCTGACCCAGTGGCCTTGCTGCCTGCCACAGTCATGGTATAAACCATGGTGACACTTCCCGGGCAAGTCAAAGCCCTCTTTTGCTGCTCTTGGGTCCTAGGATGCTTCCAGCTTCATTTGGGTTTTCAAGAGCATCATAAAGCAGTAGCAAAGGGCAGGTACCTGCTGAGTCAGTGCCTTGGTGGCAACTTCCTGAGAAGCCTGAGCAAGCTGGGGAAAGGAGCTGCTGAGCTAGGGGACAGTTTTGACTCATTCTCACTCCTGTGACATACAGTGGCACAGAGAGAGAAAAGTATCTCAGTAGCAGGAAAAACACATCCTAGTGAGAAATAAGCAGCAGAAACCAATGGAGACAGTGACAAGCTGGGCCTTAGAACAGCTCTCTGTGAAGTCAGAATCCATCACAGGCAGTGGGGAACCAGCTTTACGAGAAAAAGATTGATGTGTTAACTGATTGTCTTGTTGCTGTTTCTCCAGGCAAGCTCACCCTGTGCCTGAAACCCCTCCTTAAGGGAGCATATCTTTTGACATGTATATTCTTTCCTCATGGAAAGATGATGATTGATGCTTGATCATGCAGAATCACAAAATATTAGGGGCTGGAAGGGACCTTGAGAGATCATCTAGTTCACCCCCCTGCCAGAGCAGGATCACCTATACCAGGTCACACAGGAACACATCCAGGCAGGTCTTGAATATCTCCAGAGAGGGAGACTCCAGAGCCCCCTGGGCAGCCTGGTCCAGGGCTCTGTCACCCTCACAGTGAAATAATTCTTCCTGCAGTTTCCATGGAACTTTCTATACCTCAACCAACTCAGGTACCACCTTCTTGTGGAAACAAGGCCATGGTACTTGAATTGGTTGAGGCATAGATGATGAGTGACAAAACCCTTTCATGTATTAACCATGTGTACAAGGAGAGGGAGTGAGAATGAAAAGGAGAACCAAGCAAACCTCCATATTTCTGCATGTGTCTTAGAGTGACCTGAGACCTGCAGACAGATTAATACCTCAGCAGCCACACCTCCCAGAATGTGAGGAAAAGGGAAAGGCAGTAGAGCTAAACACAGGCTAGGAGTGTCAAAGATGTAGAATATGAAGAAGATAAATTAACCCAAGCCAAAGCAATCACCAAACTAGCTAGAGAGAGATTAAATCTATTTGATGTGACTGTATTAGGTCTCATAGTATCATTGAGAGGTTCTAGAATCTCATGAGGTTCAATAAGGTAGGTGAAGTGCAAGATCCTGCTCATGAGCTGGGGCAATCCTTGGTATCAGTCCAGGCTGGAGCATGATGAGACTGAGAGCAGCTGCGCAAAAATAGGACCTGGGGGTACTGGTGGGTGAGAAGCTGGACATGAGCCAGCAATGGGTACTTGCAGCCCAGAAAGCCAACGGCATCCTGAGCTCTATCAAAAGCAGGTGCCCAGCAGGTCAAGAGAGGTGATTCTGCCCTTCTGCTCTGCTCTGGTGAGACCTCACCTGCAGTGCTGTGTTCATTCTGGGGCCCCCAGTACAAGAAGGACATGGACCTGCTGGAGTGAGCCTAGAGGAGAGCCATGAAGACGATCAGAGGGCTGGAGCACCTCTCCTATGAAGACAGGCTGAAAGAATTGGGGCTGTTCAGCCTGGATTAGAGAAGGCTCCAGGGAGACCTTAGAGCTGCATTTCAATATCTGAAGGGGACCTACAGACTGTTTAGAAGGGCTTGTGGCAACAGTTTGAGGGGCAACAGTTTGAAACTGGAGCAGGGCAGATTTAGGTCAGATGTTAGGAGGAAGTTCTTTATAATGAGATACTGGAAGAGGTGGGGGCCCCATCCCTGGAGACATTCAAGGTCAGACATGATGGGGTCTTGAGCAACCTGATCTAGCTGGAAATGTCCCTTGCTGACTGCAGGGAGGTTGGACAAGACGACCTTTGAGGGTCCCTTCCAACCTGATGCTTTCTGTTACTCTCTGATTCAGGTTGGAAAAAGCCTTTAAGATCATCAAGACCACCTACTAATGGCAAGGTCTTCAACAAAGGCACTGGTTTGTACTCCTAGAAGTTCAAATAAAGCTATTTCCAGAAGAACTGTAGAAAAGCATCGTTCAAAGCCTAAGATCCAACCAGTCTCTCTGAGCAGATGAAAACACAGGCATGGTTCTACCGGTAGCACGTGACAGACAAAGGGCCACAGAAGAACACGCAGCATGGCCTGCCTCACTGGCAGCCAGAGGACACCACAGTGAAGCTCACAGCCACCCTACCACGGGGCCCAGCACTCACATCCAAGAGGCTGCTGGGCTCCAGGCTGTACTGCTGGCTCCTCAGCAGCAGCTGCAGCCCTTCCAGGCTCCAGTCTGTGCCTTCCAACGGGTCTGGAATATCTGTTCTGAGAAAAGACAAGGGGAAAGAGTGTCCTCAGTGAGGGTTGCACAGACACACAGGGAAAGCAGGACCAAGCAGCCTCCCAGCGTGGGGTTTGTGTTAAAGCTCAGTCTGAACAGCAGGAGTCCATGGTCAGCCTGGGTTGGTGCCACGTGACTTAGTTTAATTCCAGAACTAAAGGCCATCAGAGCACGCAGGGGACTGGACTGATGGTACCACGAGAGAGGCTCCTCCTCTCCTGGGTGACATGTGGTTTGGGGATGAAAAGTCTCTACACAGCTCCTCAAGACTGGGAAAAATAAAGCTTTCCTTCCAGGGAGGCACTTAGGATGCAGGAGAGGCTGCACCCTCATCCTTCTGGGCCCAGGGTGGCTGAGCTGCCATTACCTTGTGCTTTTCGAAGGAGTGACTTTTAGCTGCGGGCTGCTTTCACCTAGACATTCAGCTAAAGGAGCAACTGTGAGCACCTGCTGGGTTTAATCTCCCCCAAAAGCTACCAAAATGACTCTCTAAATCCACAGTCTTAATAAACCCCAACAAGCCAACAAACAAAGCAAGCCCCCCACCAAACTAGTTTTCTTCTGATCAAATAGTTTTAGGCAGTCTCCTGTTCAGAAGGAGTGATTTGGTTCTCTGGAGGGACACAAAGGAAAACAGAATCATCAAATTGTTTGGGTTGGAATAGAATAGAATAGAATAGAATAGAATAGAATAGAATAGAATAGAATAGAATAGAATAGAATAGAATAGAATAGAATAGAATAATTGAACATCATCCAGCTCCAACCCTCCTGTCCTGGGCAGGGACACCTTCCAACAGAAGCCTAAGCAGGTGCCACACGTGCAAGACGGAGCTCACCAAGCTGCTTCAGGTGACTTAAAGCCAGCCTGCCTTGCCCCTCAGCTAACGGAAAAGAGAGGCATTAAACACAGAGCCACAGCTCTGCCTCACCTGTCCAGCAGTGCCCTTCTACTTCTTCTCTCAGGTGGTTGTGATGTCCCTGCTGGGGCTGCTCCACAGCTCCCTTTGCCTTCCAGAACAGACTGAACCATGGCGACAGGGAGCACCGGGGGCTCAGGGCAAGCCCGGCAGCCCGGCAGGGGCACATCAGGCTCAGAGCTGGCTTTCAATCCAGGGCTGACTGGCTCTTCCTTGATCAGCATGAGGCACTTCTCCCTGTGTCAGAGACAAGACTTAGCACCACACACACATCTGCTGCACCACACACATCTGCCCCACAACGGCCTTGTGCTCCTGGGAAGGGCAATCACCTTTCAGCATCGCATCGTTATTTGCAAGAACGTCGACTAGACAGTGCCACAACATAAACATTTACACCTTCCAGGTGCCTTTAGTTATTCTTCTCACTAATTACCTAAAGTTAAGCATCCAACCTTACCTAATCAGGCCCTATCTTTGTGATGGACAGACACTTGACTCCCCAAAACTATCACCTAAAGAAAAAGTGGCATACCTTGCCTTTTGCAGGTGCTCTATTTTCTCTGCCAACTCCAGTGAGAGGAAGCCTAGTTGCCTGCCTTTGACTAGAGGACTGTCTCACAGCTGTCTAAAGTCAGGTGAAGTAAAAAGCATTGGAAGGTGACAAAAGTACCTGTTGATACTGAATGAGAACAGACAACCAAAGGCAGCCAAACAACTTCCCTCAAAGTGCCCACAGGCTCTTTCCATTGCCCTACACAAGCAAGAGAAACCCAGCAGCTTTCTGTTCTTTTCATGGAGAAGCCAGCTCAGCTGGAATGGCTTCACTCACCCTCTCAGCTACAGCTAGAATTAACTTGCCACACTTGATTGTTTCATAAATGTGGAAAACACACTTCCACACGTGGATCATTGCTGAGAGGAGGGTTAAGCCTGAGGCACGTTAAAGGTTCACTAAGCTGCAGGGGTTCCCCCTGAAAAAAATCTCACTGTGGAGGTAGGAATGGGATCAGTTTGAACTTCCCATGCAGGAGATAGGTTTGGACTAGCAAGCTCTGTAGAGATCCCAGGGACGCAGGTGAGGGTTGGGAACAGAAGCTGTCAAGATCTCACAGTCCCAGTCGGGTGTTTTACTTGCTTGGAAGCAGAGATCTGCAATGAGGGAGGTCCTCCACATTATTCCTAGGTGGACATAGGACACTGAAGCTCTGTATGTAGAAATGCCTGCAGCACTCACAGGAGATTTGGCAGCTCCCTGAGAGCACACACACACACAGCTGGAGCCAGTGACGAAGACACGGAGATCAGCAGGCACGGGGCACGGAAAGCTGTGCTGACAAAATCTCCTCCTCCAACACTTACAGACTAGATTTGCTGCAAGACAGCTCATGAGTGTGTCACACATGAGATGTATGAATCATAGAGTGCACTGGGTTGGAAAGAACCTCTAGAGGTCCTCTAGTCCACCCCTCGCTGCAGTAAGCAGCAACATCCCCAACTAGAGCAGGTTGTACAGAGCTGCATCAAGCTTGACCTGCAAAATCTGCCCTGGGCAACCCATTGCAGTGTTACAAAGCCTTCCTCAGCAATCCTTTCCGATGATCTTCTCATCTTGTGAGTCCCACACTCCCACCAGAAGCTCCTGTTGGTTTAGGAAGTACCACACTCCTGAACTCGTGGAGTTCCCTCCAACCATGCAGACACAGCACGGGTCAGAGGCCATCGGAGGGCACCCAGGAATCAGCAGAAATCAGCAACTGAACTTGGAGATCATATTACTCGGTTTTTTTCCCTGCTTTAGGAATGGCTTCCAGGCTTTGGGTTTGTTGGTTGGTTTTTGTTTGGTTGGGTTTGGGTCTTTTGGTTGGCTGGTTTGGGTTTGTTGCTTGGTTGGTTTGGGGTTTTTTGGTTGGTTGGTTGGCTGGGGTTTGTTGCTTGTTGGGGGGTTTGGTGCTGTTTGGGTGTTGTTTGTTTTCTAATCTGGAGCTCTTTCCACGCTGCAAGCCAGTTTTCTGGCTATGGTTTCAAGCATGAGGCAGAGCCACAGACAATTTCTAGAGTCTCACTGCCTTGCCTGAGAAACTCTTTCCGTGATTCATCTGTCTACTCACTTTCCACTGACACAGCTGTGCAGCTCTTTTGCTCCTAGCCCTAAATGCACTGCATGTCTGTGGCAGGAAGAGATAAGCAAGACCATGGTCTGCCTTCAGCTCTTGAGCTACTGGGAGCTTTTCAGAGAAAAGCTGTCCAGCATCGGAAGCTGTCGTGCTGCAACTTTCTGTTCTCATTAGCAGCAAGATGAACACTCTGATTCTGCTTCCTCTTTGTCACAGCCAAAAGCAGGCTTTCCTTTCTCTCAAACCACCCAACAACTCTTAGTACCTCATAATTTGACACAGCCTGAGGCAGCCCTTGACTTGAGAACAAAATACAAAGGAACAGGGAATACTTCTCAAAGAGCAGAGAGGAAGTTCCCAGTTCTGTTGTTGTTACTCCTCCCTGACCCGTGCTGCAAACTGGAAGAAAATACTCCAGCCCACCACCTTGGTAGAGATCTGGGAACCAGGCAGGAACTTGGGCAGAATTAGAATCATAGAACTGCCAGGGCTGGAAGGGACCTCAAGGCTCAGCCAGCACCAACCCCCTGCCATGGGCAGGGACACCTCACACTACAGCAGGCTGCTCACAGCCACATCCAGCCTGGCTGCAAACACCTCCAGGCATGAGGCTTCCACCACCTCCCTGGGCAGCCTGTGCCAGTGTCAGTTACAGCCAGGACAGCCTCTCTTGAAGTGTTGTGTGTCCATACCCAGCTCCCCCTGGATTTAATCAGCCACGTTTACCTGTCATGGTCAGGAGGGGGCTGCATATTTATGAGGCTGGCGGGGGATGCTTCAGTAACATCAGATATGATGGGTCCTCCAGCAACTACAGGGCTGGTTAAGCAAGAGGCAGGCTCTGTTGATGGCTAAGAGGAAAGCAAAAATGACATAGATTTATGCTTCTAGGACCCAGGACAAGCCCAAGGCCCTGTCTGAGACTTTAGGGTTTGCTCACTGTGCCCTTGAGTCCTTCTTGTGCGGAAACCAGGAAAGCTTTTACCTACTCTGCAACATTCTCACTTCCTCTGTTCTTTCCTCCAACCACACAGAGGCAAAGGTGTAAAACAAGCATCGTGACTGAAGCATCAGCTATGGAGAAGTCTTACCGTGTCTGACATTTTTGCCTAGACTGCTTACATTCCTTTGGAGGGAAAGATGCAACCCACCCCAACCTGGGAGAAAGGCTCTTTCATGCTCGCTCAAGTATCTTAACTGCATGACACATGCCTGGTGTCTGCTTGGGTGGGTTAGGGTGGTGGGCATCCCTCAGAGACTGCACACATCTGGCTCTGATCAGGAAGATCACAGTACCCACACCTAGAACATACTTCTGCCTCTCTGGCCTTGAGGTGAGCCAGGCTGGGCTCACACCACACAGTTTGGCACATGGGATCTGCCTTTCCTTCCCACTGCATGCAAGCATGCCACTCAGCTTTGCAAACCTTGCCTCCTCTTCACTGCCAAACTGCTGACTCTGAGAGCTGTAATACTGCTTCAGTCACTCTTCCCCCAGCCAAAGGAATCCCAGAGAGACAGAGGCTGCTGTCAACCTACCGACTGTATGAAATAGGGGTCGTGGAGGGGGTCTGCAGGCAAATGCCGGGTGAACTTGGACACTTGTGGAGCTGAGACCCCACTGTCAAGCATCAGAGGGCTGTGAAGAGAAACAGGGTCACTGACTGGTTCCTGGTTGCTCACACTGGAGAAGTCTTTCAGCCAAGGGCTGCTCTCCCCTGGGCACTCTGCTTTCCCTTAGCTGTGGGGTACTTTCACGTCACTGTCATGTCCCCACAGAGTCTCTGGGAAGTCTGTTCCAGGGCTTTGCCATGCTCACAGCAAAAACTTCCCTCCTCATATCTAATCAAAATCTGCCCTCTTTCAGCTTAAAGCCATCACCTCTTGTCCTATGTGAAGCTCCCCACCCATGAACACCAGCGACTTGGAGCAGCTGCTGTCCTCCCCTTGAGCTCTCCTCTTTGCTACTATCCTTGCAGGGTCATCCCTTCCAAGAGGCTCAGGTGAGGGGGTAGGCAGAGGTAAGGGTACCCAGCTCACTTGTACAGAGTGTGGGCTCCTTCATTCACTCCTGTGTTTGCTTCACAGTCCTCACAAGAGGAGCCAAGAACAAGGCTGCTGGCTTAAAGAAAACCAGCTCCCTTGAGCAGTCTCTCTCAGGAAGTCTGGCTCCTTTCTCTGAAGCATGGAGAAGCTCCTGAGTTGCTAAAGGCCACGAGGTTATAAAGGTAGGAACTGGAGGCAGGTCCCTGCCCTCCACCTGAGCCACGAAGGCAAACTCCTCTTACCAGCTCCTCTGTCCTCTTTAGCTCACAGGCACCAGAGAGCAAGAGATGCACAGCTACTCCCCTATAAGGCACTAAGCTTCCAAATTCAAGCTTGTCTATTCACTTGCCACCTTCTTCTCTGTAAGAGCCTGCAGGTTACCTGCCACCAAACCTGTGCCAGATACACACCCCAGTCGTGGATGGTGGAGCCAACTAAAGGTGTCTGTGGGCTGACTGGGTCCATCCCTGCTCCCACTGATGACAGCTGGCTAAAGTGGAACCTCCCTGCTCCCACTGATGACAGCTGGCTAAAGTGGAACCTGCAAGACCAGCAGCAGGTCCTGCCCTTTACCCTTTCCCTAGTCAGCCCTCCCACCTCCCATCAGGCTGTGTGCTGCCCAAATAAAGGTCCTGAGCTGACACGGTGCTTCTCTAAAGAGCTGTGAATGGGGCATGTCAGCAGGTCTGACTCTGCAGTTCAGCCCATTCACTGCCCATCCCCATGGTGCCCCGGTCCGGTGACCGCCGCCCGGGCGAGCTGAGCTTGTGCTTTTGGTGAGGGGGTGGCATTGTGTGCCCCTGAGCGTGTGCACACCACACAAGGGTACTTACAGCTTCCTCTTTATCCCAGCGCTGCTGGGGCTGGATTGGAGCTGGCCAAACAGAAACTGAATCAGCTGTCAGGAGAGATCAAAGTCCGGCGTTCATCAGCAGAGTGATTCAGCACTCCCTGCTCCCCCAGCCCTTCTCGGCTCACACATTCCTCCCTCTCCACACCACCCCAAAGCTGGGAGCAGCCACGAACTGTGGCAGCCAAACTCCATGAGGCACCAGGGCCTGAAACAGCACTGAGCTTTCCAAGAACTGAACTGACCTGCAGCCAGGTGCCTGCTCCGTGCGGAGGCTGCATCTGCCCGGCGCTTTCTCTCTCCACCTCCGCGCACGACAACCGCCAGCTAGCCCCATTAGGCTTGGGAACCTGCCTGTGAGTTCACATGCAAACGCTCCTAGGACTGCAGCTAGGCTGGGCCTCTGTAAAAATCTTCAGAGGCCTTTATAAGAGGCTCCATGAAGTCTGACTAAGGCTTTGCAAGTGAAATAGGCAAGAGACTCGCCACTGGATGGGAGTCTTAGCTCTTTCAGCTGAGTTTTTCAGTCCTGTGAAATTCAGTGGTGATATAACAGGACACTAAGAGGAAGCAGAATGGCTTTGGAGAGGAATCACTTAGCAACATATTCCCAGGTCAGCTTGAGCCTAATGCTCTGCTTTGACCTCCAAAC
Organism: Picus viridis; assembly: GCA_033816785.1. NCBI lineage: Eukaryota > Metazoa > Chordata > Aves > Piciformes > Picidae > Picus > Picus viridis. Next base: position 922,633 of record CM066591.1, on the reverse strand, counting down.
AAAGAGAGCATTATTATTATTATCTGTCACAGCTGTTTCTTGCTCATTGCTCAACATAAACCAGAGCTGCACAGATGCCTCTACAATGAGCAGTGTGGCTGGTGCAGCCCCAGAGCTGGAGGAAGGTTTTACAGCCTCGTGTGCTTCTGTCCAGTCCTATGACTCCATGATGCCATGTGAAGGTCAGAACGTGGCCCTCGGGAGGGCTGGGAAATGTGATGTGCTCAGACACATCAGCACCATCTGGGAACCCCTGGAGAGGCTTTTCCTAGTGCTGCTGCACTGGATTTTAAGGAGGATGGCTCTGCAGTGCTTCTTGAATCTGGGTTTCCTCAGCCATACTCTCCAGTAACACTGGAGATTAGGTAACAGTTGCTGAAGGTCCCAGCTGGGGGAACAGCTAAGCCAATTCTGCTGCCTTACAGCTTCAGTGCTGGCAGGAGGAGAAGGAGGCTCCTCTCTAACTCCAAGGGAAGGGAATTGATTTGGGAAGCCCAAAGGCATTGGTACAAGCAGGCTCCACCTCAGGGCAGCTGGTGAGAGTCTTGCTCTCTTGCTCAGGACTTGGACAGAAAAATGGTTTCTGCCATCACAGCAAGGGCTGACAGGGAAAGCAAAGTTCCCTCCTGCACTGCCAAGTCGACCACTAAGCCACATCCCTCGGCACATCTACATGGCTTTTAAACCCCTCCAGGCATCCTGACTCTACCACTTCCCTGGGCAGCCTGCTCCAGGGCTTGACGACACTTTCCTAATGTCCAACCACTTTCCATGGGACATGCAAGAGCATCACGGTTTGGAAGGGAGGGCTCTTGGTACATTGTGACAGAGCATGGAGAAGATTCTGGCAGAAGAAAAGCAGTTAGAGGAGGACACACACCAGGAAGCACAGGTGAGTCTGGAGTTGATGTGAGCACACTACCTTGTTGATCACTTTCTGCTGCTGTGAGTGGTTCTGCCGGAGGGAAACAACTTCCCTCCAGAGCACTTCATTTTGCCTGCAAGGGAAACAAACATCCCATGAGCACAGAGAGATCCCAACAGCCCACGGTGCTGCCAAGAGGCACAGCAGACAGCAGGCAAAGTCTTTCCCACCCTGGGGCTCTTGCAGTGCTTGGCTCTTCTCAGGTGTCCCAAATGGGGTCACAATTGTTTTCCTTGGGTTTTTTTCCTTGACCTCAAGACAAGTACAGACCAAAGCATGGAGGAAAAGCAGATTGTGAGAAGCCAGCATTTATAGGGGAGGGTAACAAGAATCCCAGAATTTCCAGGGCTGGAAGGGATCTCAAGGATCATCCAGTTCCACCCCCCATGCCATGGACAGGGACACCTTCCTCTAGATCAGGTTGCCCTGGACACGAGATTTTAGTTTTCATGAAACATTTGGGCCAAACTCAGGAGTCCAGCAATTTGTGACTTGGAATGGTTTGGCTCACCAAGACTGCTCCTCCTGTAGGAGCCAAGAAGGCCCAGCCTCTCCAAGCTGTCCTCCAGTGCCCACAAGGAGCAAGAGATCCCCCCTCTGGATAGAGCTGCCACATATTCTGCCTGCTGAAGCCTCACACACGTGGTGGTAGGCACGTTTGGGCATGACTGGAGGGCTGCTGCCTTTGAGAGCCTTGAACCAGAAAGGCTGCAGTGATTTTTGTCAGTGAGAGTCACTGATTTCATCCAGCACAGACCCATGTCCAGCTTGCGAGTGCAGAGAGCATCTTTGTTGTCTGCCTGCAAAGGCACAGGAGGGAGTTCAGAGGCTTCTCTGAGCTGCCAGTCCCAGGAAGGGAGATGTGTAGATGCAGTTTATTTACTGTGCTGCCTCCAAAGCTGGGTGCCAGCCAAGTCCATGCTGCAAACAGTTTTGCCAGCCAGTGTAGCTCAGGAGTTTAGAGAGCTACCAGAACTGAGAGGCCAGCAGAACCTGTCACACAGGTTTGTGAATCCTTTTGCTTTTTAGCCTTCCTGGCATGGATTGATGGGGAGATAGGTTCCAGGGCTCGGAAGAGCACACAGCACAGCCCTAGCACAGCAGCTTCTGCAGCAAGAGTCTCTGCAGTAAACTTTCTGTCCTGGTACTGACAGGATCTTTAGCAAAGCAGCTTCCCTTGGGCTGACAGCTTGTCCTGGAGTTATGTCACAGAATCAATTGTCAGGGTTGGAAGAGATCTCAAGGATCATCTAGTTCCAACCCCTCTGTCACAGGCAGGGACACCTTCCACTGGACCACGTTGCCCAGAGCCACATCCAGCCTGGCCTTGTCCAGTGGAAGGTGTCTTGATGGTTCTTCACCAGCCAACTTCTTAATGTGGTTTCAGCCCATCTTAGCTTAAAAGAATTGAATTCCTTTCATCAGTTGAATGCCATTTTGCCTTTTGCCAGATGGAGGCAGGGAGCAAGCAAATCAAATAACCTAAAAGCAAGGCCAAATCATCCAGACTGGGGAGGCTCAGGCTGGATGTTAGGAAGAAGTTCTTCCCAGCAAGAGAGATTGGCCCTTGGGATGTGCTGCCCAGGGAGGTGGTGGAGTCCCCATCCCTGGAGGTGCCCAGGAAGAGCCTGGATGGGGTGCTTGGTGCCATGGTTGAGTTGATCAGATGGTGCTGGGTGATAGGCTGGACTTGATGATCTCAAAGGTCTTTTCCAGCCTGATTAATTCCATTCCATTCCATTAAAATTAAATGAAATACAAGCCCAGAAACTCTCATTGTCGCTGCAGCTGGATTCTATGGTGTGAGTTCGTGCATGTGCTAAGTGTAGGAGTGATTAAAAATGGAGGTAGGATACAAATGTGCACCCATTGCAGGTGAGGGGCTGGGCTGGAATGAAGTTTCCCAGGACAGGGTGTTCTCAAGGCCTGGGATGATGCCAGTTTCATCTAGTGATGTATGAATATCAGCTCTCCTTATAACAGAAGGCTTTGGGGTCTTTGTGGTTATTCAAGTACTTCCCAGACAGAGTTCTCTACAAGGATTAAAAATCTGGAGGCAAATAAAAATCTCTCCACTTTTACCACCCCACTGATTAATCAAACTGTAGCCATTTGCTGATTACCTAGTGACCATGACTCAGAAAACCCCAGTCTCAGACAGCTGCTGGTCAGGCAGCCACATGCAAGGAGCATCACAATTGCTGTTTTGCTCTTCTGCAACCATTTTGGCCACGTCAGAGGACAGAGTCCTCAGAGAGATGTGTCCACGGGCTCCAACAGCACAGCAGGTCTTGGGGTTTGATACATTTTAGGCCAGTCATAAATTTTGGTAGTAGACAGAGAGACCTGAGAGGGAGGTGTGTAAGGCTCCTTCTTTCCAGCACTCCCCAGGATCAACCACTCTAGAGAAGCAAAGGCTTGTAAGAGGTAGAAACAGGATTGACTCACTGCTTCATGTCCTGCACTTGGCACTCCATGTTCTCCTGTTGACTTCTCAGTATCTGGACTTCATATAGCAACCTGCTGAGGTCCTCCTGGCGCATCTTGGTCTCCTCACTCTTCACTACTGACACCTGAGGAAGGAAAATCAGAAGCAGATTTTACCAGTGCAAGAAGGGTCATGAGCAGAGTCATTGCCACAGCTCAGCTGCAGGACTTCCACCAGCCGGGCTCTGGTGTGCTGAAATGCCAGGACAGACAAACGTGCACCAGGCCCTGAACTACCCTTGGGGTGTGAAGGCGAGAGCCAAAGGGATAGAACAGAGCAAAGAGCTCCCTCTCACCTTCCTCTTGATGTGCTCCAGGAGGTGCTCATGGCCCTGCAGGAAGCAGAGGTGCTGGAACTCGGTGTCATCCCTCTCAGGCTTGACCAGACCCCCTTGCTCGATGTTCACCACCTTCCTGAATCCATCTGTGCGGAGGAGACGTGGCTGAAGGGCTGACAGACCCGGGCTCTGCTCCTTGCTTCCATCTCATCCCTTCTGAGGACATTTCTGTTCACTCAGCCTGCTCTTAGAGCTGCTCCAGTGCACGAGGCACGGCCATGTCCCCTCCCTGCCTGCTTTTGGGCTGTATCTACGAGAAATCCAGCAGCAGGGAGAGCCCTGTGCATCCCGCTGGCCACCTCTGCCATGGCCCACGCTGTGAAGCCTCGGCAGCAATCCCTCGGGCATGCCAGGAGCTGAAGCATCTGCCTTCACAAAAGCTCTGCTTTGATTTGCAAGCCACAGGGATGCAGGGGAGGTTACCCAAAGGCACAGAGCAGCATCAGGTGTCGCTTTTAGAGCAAAGGGACGCAGGAACCTTCGTGCAATCTGCTCTGGGGACTTCTCTGTCGTCCTAGAAAGGTTACTAAACCAGATCTCCAGATTAGCCTAAAAATGACAACAGGGCTGCTGAATGGCAAAGTTGAGACTGCACTGAGCACCTCTGTGCATCAGTCATTGAAAAACTTCCCAAGAGTATCAGAACAAGGAAGCTAGTTATGTGCAGTCATGGTCCAGATGTGGCCCAAAGCCCCTGTCAAGGGGTGAGAATGTCCAGTCAGCAAGGCAAGGTTTGCAGGGAGAAGTCCTGTCCCTCATTAGGGACAATGGCTAAGCTCTGGGCATGCTGCCCTTGAAAGAGAAGCTCAGGACCTGCTAGCTGAAGTTTCTTAGGCCACATCTTCCCATTTAATCTAACAGAAACTTCATGCTGAGCCCTGAGGTCCTGTGGTGGGCTATGCCCATCCTGAAATCAGGCGGGAGGGCTTGTGAGAGTTTTTTGCCCTCCCTGGAAGGTGCTTTCCACCCTGGGAAACTGACTTGGTCTGTTCCACTCCCTCCACCCCCCCTTGTCCAGCAGGGGTATAAAAGGGAGGACACTGCAGCCACTGCTGTCTCTCTCCCTTCTGCTTCGTGGGCACGCAGGAGAGTTGCTGCCGGCTTGCTGCTCCCCTGCCACGTGTTCCTCCCTGCTGCCCCCACACTTTGCACAGGACTGCTTCTCCATCTCATGTTTTTTCCTTTCCCTTCTCCCATGCATCCTTGTTCCTTACCCTTGTGCACCCTGCCTGTCATTGTTACAGACACAGATGTATACACACTGTTTAAGGAAAATTCTTTGCCTCTCTACTGCCAAGCCGAACCCAAATTATTCCTTGGTGGATTTGCTCCCCTCCCTTTTTTCCCTCTCTCTATTGGGGAAGAGGAGAGGTGGGAACGGGGAGGGATTCTCAGCCTTGCCCCCATCTGAGCTTTTAAGCCCCAGTGAAGGCTCAAACCACCCCAGGTCCATACAAGGGAACTGCTGCCCTGAGCATCTCAGAGGCAGGTCCTGTGGGGCAAAAGGGACAGTGCCACAGCAAGGAGAGCGCAGCTGCTCTATCCACAGCTCTCTTCCATGTCTCCTGCCATGTGTGCCCCCCCACCCCCCTCAGGCCTGCAGGCCCCTGCAGTGCAGGCTGTGGGGATGGAGCTTACACATGTTGAGCTGCCGGACGAAGCTGGCCATGTTGTTGTGCTTGAAGTACTTGGGCAGCACCTCCTTGGCGAAGCGCCCCTGGTCGAACACGTGGAAGCTGGTGCCATTCTGCCAAGGAGACAAAGAGCCACTCAGGGGGGGTGGGTAGAAATTCCACACCCCACACCCCCCACTAAATTTGCCAGAGCAGCTCAGTTGGAAGCGAATGAAAGCTGTATTTACAAGTCAGCAAAGCAAAGGGCTCCAGAGGGGAGGGTCGGGGCAGAGAAACCTTCCTAAAGCAGCAAAGCCACAGTAGGAGGCCAAGGGCATCCTGGCCTGCATCAGGGACAGTGTGGCCAGCAGGAGCAGGGAGGTTATTGTGCCCTGTGCTCAGCACTGCTGAGGCCACCCCTTGAGTCCTGTGTCCAGTTCTGGGCTCCTCAGGTTAGGAAAGATGTTGAGCTGCTGGAAGGTGTCCAGAGAAGGGCAAGAAAGCTGGGGAGGGGTCTGGAGCACAGCCCTGGGAGGAGAGGCTGAGGGAGCTGGGCTTGCTTAGGCTGGAGAAGAGGAGGCTCAGGGGAGACCTTCTTGCTCTCTCCAACTCCCTGAAGGGAGGCTGTAGCCAGGTGGGGGTTGGTCTCTTCTCCCAGGCAAGCAGCACCAGAACAAGAGGACACAGTCTCAGGCTGTGCCAGGGGAGGTTCAGGCTGGAGGTGAGGAGAAAGTTCTTCCCAGAGAGAGTTGTTGGCCCTTGGGCTGTGCTGCCCAGGGAGGTGGCGGAGTCCCCATCCCTGGAGGTGTTCAAACAGGATTGGATGTGGCACTTGGTGCCATGGTCTAGTTAGTCATGAGGTGTTGGGTGACAGGTTGGACTTGATGACCTTTGAGGTCTTTTCCAACCTAATTGATTATAGGATTCTAAGAAGGGTGAAGGCAAAAAGCACAGAGAGAGGGAGTCCCCTGTTCCCCTCAGAGCAGGAAGTAGAATAGACGAGACTAGACTAGAATAGACCAGACCAGGTTGGAAAAGACCTTTGAGATCATCAAGTCCAACCTACCGCCCAACACCATCTGATCAACTCAACCATGGCACCAAGCACCCATCCAGGCTCTTCCTAAACACCTCCAGGGATGTGAAGTGTGAGCTCCTGCAGGAGGCAGCTCTGACCCTGCACAGGCAAGGACAAAGGTGATGGCAGCCAACAGCCTCTCATGCAAGAGCAGCCCCTCGGGGAGAGTGGGCAGCCAGGAGTGCAGCGACCAGGCTTGGCAGACAGGGCAGGGCACAGCAGTTGGCATAGGCAGGGCTGGCAGCTCTATCAGTGGTCATCACCCTCCCAGAAGAGAACCTGGCTGTGGTTTCCACATGGTGAGAGCACATTGCCAGAAGGAACGTGGGGGCCAGGTGGAGCTGGCAGGAAAGCAAACAGCTGTGCAGATGTCCTGCTGCAGGCAGTGCCTGACCCTCTCGCTAGAAGCAGAGGGCAGCAGAGCTGAAAGAGGAGATGGGAAGGCTAAGGAGTATCAGGGAGCATGAGAGGGAGACTGGTGGAGCCACACCTGACCCTTCCTGAGGCAAAGGCAGCAGACAGAGGCTCTACAAGAAGCAGAGAATCCTCTGCTCTCCAGCCACTGGGCAGTAGGAGGAGACCTAAGAGACAAGCGGGAAGGGAAACAGGTCCCTGCTCAGGAGGGCAGAGGAACCACCTTCCAGCTGCCTTCACCTCAGTTGCCCTCACACAACAGATATGGGGCTCTGGAACTTCAGGGCCAGGCAAATGAGGATGTAGAAGGTGGTTGCCTAGAGTGAGTCATTCAGCTTCATGCATTGTGACAGCTCCCAGTAAAGACAAAAGGAAGGTGATTGCCATTGGCCCAGTTTGCCAACCAGACCCATCCCACAGGGGTCTGCTACCACCACGGGTTAGGGACATCAAGAGAAAGCTCCATGGTCTGGTCTGGCCCTCTGACCCTTACCCACTGCTGGTGGGAGGAGCCTATGAGGTGGTGGAGGAGCCTAGGAGCAGCTGGCCGCTGCTGGTCTGGTTGGGGATGTGAATGTTGGGGGCAGCCTTGGCTGCAGTGACCATGAGATGGTGCAAGGAAGTGCCCTCTTGTCACTCTGAAGCTGCAGTGATGGATGTGCTCCTTCCAGCTCTGCTGCAGTCAGTCCTCCATGGCAGCAGCTTTGCTCTTCTTCCAAGCTTTGCCACTGCTTACTTCAGAGCCTTGGGTGTGAGACAGAAGCTACAGACTCTTACACACAAATAGCCAGTAACTTATGACTGTCCACCCCGGTGTGGACCTCACAGAAAGACTCTGGTGTCTGGAAGAGGTCCTGGAAAGTGGAAATTGCTGTTACCACCTCTTGGTGTGCTTGTGTCAGTCTGACTCTGCCCCATCTGCTCCAGAGCTCAGCAGTCCTGAAGGGAGTGCTAAATAGAGAGACAGCCCAAGAAACACAGCAAGACAAGAATGCAAGTCAGCCCTGGGGACGCCACAACCTCCACACACCTTCCCTTGGCTGCCTTGGAAAGAGCACAGCCACAAGGGCGGCTGCAGAATGCCAGCAGCCAGGCTGGCAGCCCCACGAGCAGCACGTGTGCTGACCGCAGGCAGCGCGTCCCGAGGCTGTGCTGCCAGGGTCTGCACGGCAAGCCCAGGGAGGCTGTGCTGCCAGGGTCTGTGACTGCACAGCAAGCCCAGGGAGGCTGTGCTGCCAGGGTCTGTGACTGCACGGCAAGCCCAGGGAGGCTGTGCTGCCAGGGTCTGTGACTGCACGGCAAGGCCAGGGAGGCTGTGCTGCCAGGGTCTGTGACTGCACGGCAAGCCCAGGGAGGCTGTGCTGCCAGGGTCTGTGACTGCACGGCAAGCCCAGGGAGGCTGTGCTGCCAGGGTCTGTGACTGCACGGCAAGCCCAGGGAGGCTGTGCTGCCAGGGTCTGTGACTGCACGGCAAGCCCAGGGAGGCTGTGCTGCCAGGGTCTGTGACTGCACGGCAAGCCCAGGGAGGCTGTGCTGCCAGGGTCTGTGACTGCACGGCAAGGCCAGGGAGGCTGTGCTGCCAGGGTCTGTGACTGCACGGCAAGCCCAGGGAGGCTGTGCTGCCAGGGTCTGTGACTGCACGGCAAGGCCAGGGAGGCTGTGCTGCCAGGGTCTGTGACTGCACGGCAAGGCCAGGGAGGCTGTGCTGCCAGGGTCTGTGACTGCACGGCAAGCCCAGGGAGGCTGTGCTGCCAGGGTCTGTGACTGCACGGCAAGCCCAGGGAGGCTGTGCTGCCAGGGTCTGTGACTGCACGGCAAGCCCAGGGAGGCTGTGCTGCCAGGGTCTGTGACTGCACGGCAAGCCCAGGGAGGCTGTGCTGCCAGGGTCTGTGACTGCACGGCAAGGCCAGGGAGGCTGTGCTGCCAGGGTCTGTGACTGCACGGCAAGGCCAGGGAGGCTGTGCTGCCAGGGTCTGTGACTGCACGGCAAGGCCAGGGAGGCTGTGCTGCCAGGGTCTGTGACTGCACGGCAAGGCCAGGGAGGCTGTGCTGCCAGGGTCTGTGACTGCACGGCAAGGCCAGGAGGCTGTGCTGCCAGGGTCTGTGACTGCACGGCAAGCCCAGGGAGGCTGTGCTGCCAGGGTCTGTGACTGCACGGCAAGCCCAGGAGGCTGTGCTGCCAGGGTCTGTGACTGCACGGCAAGCCCAGGGAGGCTGTGCTGCCAGGGTCTGTGACTGCACGGCAAGGCCAGGGAGGCTGTGCTGCCAGGGTCTGTGACTGCACGGCAAGGCCAGGGAGGCTGTGCTGCCAGGGTCTGTGACTGCACGGCAAGCCCAGGGAGGCTGTGCTGCCAGGGTCTGTGACTGCACAGCAAGGCCAGGGAGGCTGTGCTGCCTCCTTCTCTGGAGCCTTCCAGGACCTGTCTGGATGCATTCTCTGTGTGACCTGCCTTGGCTGAGCCTGATTTGGCAAGGGGGTTGGACTCAATGGAACGCTGGCACTGGTTGCCCAGGGAGCTGGTTGACACCCCATCCCTGGAGATATTCAAGGTGAGGCTTGGCAAGGCTCTGGGCAGCCTGATCTAGTTGAAGATGCCCCTGCCAGCTGCAAAGGGGGTTGGACTAGACCTTTGGAGGTTCCTCCTAACCCAAACCATTTATGATTCTATGATCTCCAGAGGTCTCTTCCAACCCCTAACATTCTGTGATTCTAAGGCAAACTGCCTGGGGGATCACTGGCAGACAGAAACACTGCAGGCTGTGAGCTTCCCCTGCTTGCCCTTCCACCAGCTGATGGCTCAGCTGGTCCAGAGAGGACTTGGGAGCCACAAGGCACTGCAGCTGCTTTGGGATTCTGCAAGCAGCAACCCACAGCAGTTCATTGTCAGCTGTCACCAACGGCTTCTAAATCTCTGACCTCAGCAGATCAGTGTCTCCAGGACACAGTGACAGGGTGACCACCTGAAGCCCCATGTCTGCCCTGGGGATTTGGCAGGCTGAAGAGCCATTTCAGACAGGGAGTTTGGGGCACCTGTGGCATTTCTGTGAGCCTGCAGGGAGCGGGCCCCGCCAGGGGCGCAGGCTGGCGCTGCTCCCAGAGGAGGAGCTGCCAAGCTCCTGTGCCTGAACGGGCCTACACGAAAGGCAGGAAGGGACTTTTTCACAAGGGCTTGTGGTGACAGGATGAGGGGGAACACATTGAAGCTTGAGGAGGGCAGATTCAGACTGGAGATCAGGAGGAAATTCTTTAAGAGTGGTGAGACGCTGGCACAGGCTGCCCAGGGAGGTCATGGATGCCTGCTCCCGGGAGGTGCTCCGGGCCAGGTTGGATGAGGCCTTCAGCAACCTGGGCTGGTGGGAGGTGTCCCTGCCCATGGCAGGGCGGGGTGGAACTGGATGATCTTTAAGATCCCTTCCAACTCAAACCATTCTGTGAATCTATGAAACTATGAAGGAGCTACCCGGGGAACCACCCAACTGTGCAGCCTGAGCTCTTTGTAGCCTTATGGCAGGACAGGCAAGATGCAGAGACCTCTGTCAGGGCAAAGATGTTAGCACACACTAAGGACTTAGCAACCTGAGTCTCAAGGAACAGCTAGCTAAAGACCCCAGGGGCTGCATGGTGTTGCAGGGAGGGGCCTGAGACCAGCAAGAGCAGCGACCCCCTGCTGTGTTCAGCGTTATTATGGCAGCCAAGTGGTGTGAGAGCCGGGGGGCTGAGCTGTGACGGAGGAGGACAGGGTTTGGGAAGCCCACGCAGGCTCTGTGCGCAGCAGGAGCCTGCCAGTGCTGTGTGGGTCCCACCACGGGGGCCACAGCTGCCTGGGTGCTCGCAGGGCTGCCTGGAAGCTTCTAAACCAGGGTGTCTAACCGGGACCACCAGAAAGTTCAGTGACTAAAGAGGTGCCAGTGTGTGCCTGTAGCCTGCCCACAGCCACCTGAGACCAGCCAGCTGGCAAGCCCTGCTGCCTTCCCCTATGCCAGCTCCCAGCAGGGCAGTTCCCTCTGTGCTCAGGCTCCCCTGTCAGCCTTCAGGTTCGCCTCCCAGCCCTCGGTGTCAAACCTGCACGTCCATGACAGATGACTCTGGGCCAGCTGCACTACTTGCTCCTCGCTCACTGCTGCAAAGGCTGAAGGCTTGGACCACCCCCAGGTCCTCTCTCTCATTCTTTACCTCACGAAGCAGCAGCACAGCCTGGTGAGCTGCTTTAAGAGATCCACTACCAATCCTTATGCTAAAATCCTCCCCACAGACGGCTTGCAGACGTGACACCAGGGAGAGGGCTTCCCAAAGCTGCAGAGGCTGCTGTGGGGACGGAGCTGCTTTCTCCTGCTTGCCCTCTGCCCACTCACTTTCTGCAGTCCAGCTGTGCCCCAGGCTGATGTAAAACGAGAAACACAAAGGTTTGTGGACCTGAGCATCCTCCTTATGGAGATGCCCTCTCTTGAGAGGACATTCCTTGGAACTCAGGGCTGCCATGTTCCCAGAGGCTGCAGCACCTGAAAGGGTTGCTCCAGAGGCAAGAGATGCGTGCTCCCTGCTGAGCACTGCCTGTGCCGGCTTGTTCCTACACAGCCGCTGGGCCTTGCTTTTCACGGGAGCACAAGCTGGGAGGCACTCCTCTGCCCACAGCAAAGTCACTCTGCAGCTTGTCAGCCTTGGCAGATGCTTATCTCAGCTGTCTTTCACAGCCCCCTGTGTCCTCCTCAAGCAATTGCCCAGGAGTTCTTCCTAACTGCATCTTTCAAAACTTCATTTCAGTACATCTTGTCCAGCCTGCCACAGGCACAGGCAGCAGCTGTGTCCTTTCCCCCTTACAACAGCCTTTAGTGTATATAGAAACCACAGCCAGGTTTCCTATCCCTCTCTTCTCCTTCATGCTAAGAAACAGTTCATAGGTCCTGATAGGGCAACACTGATGGCTAGCAAAGGAGGAACATGGGAATCATAGAATCAATAAGGTTGGAAAAGACCTCAGAGATCATCAAGTCCAACCTCTCACCCAACACCTCATGGCTACTAAACCATGGCTCCAAGTGCCACATCCAATCCCCTCTTGAACACCTCCAGGGATGGGGACTCCACCACCTCCCTGGGCAGCACAGCCCAAGGGCCAACAACTCTCTCTGGGAAGAACTTTCTCCTCACCTCCAGCCTGAACCTCCCCTGGCACAGCTTGAGACTGTGTCCTCTTGTTCTGGTGCTGCTTGCCTGGGAGAAGAGACCAACCCCCAGCTGGCTACAGTCTGCCTTCAGGGAGTTGGAGAGAGCAAGAAGGTCTCCCTGAGCCTCCTCTTCTGCAGGCTAAGCAACCCCAGCTCCCTCAGCCTCTCCTCCCCAGGCTGCGCTCGAGGCCTCTCTGCAGGCTCATAACACGACTGCACGCTACATGGGAGGCTGAGACATCTAGAACCTTACCAACAGCTCCCAAGAATGCAGCTGTAGCCTATGTGAGGCTGCAGGGAAGCAGAGCATGGTGGTGGCCATGGTGGGCAGTCAAAAAATAACAATCTGGCAGTTGGAAGAGAGAGGGAACCATTTATACACCTCACAAACCCCTCCCTAGCTTGGAAATCCTTGTTCAAAGCACACAACAGCCAACCTTGGTGGTTCTCAGGTGGGGCCACGTGAGGCTGACATCAGAAAGCAACCACTGCCTTGGGCAGCTCAAATCCCATCTCAGGCTTTTGAGGAGAACTCTACTGGACACAACCACACGACAGAAAGGCTGCTTTAGACTTTTTCTTCTCCCCTTTACATCTGTTTTTGATACAAATTCTTGATTTTGCTACAGACAAATCATCTGCAGCAGATCTTAGGCCAAGAGCACAACACGGTCTCAAAAAGCTGTATGAGGGGAACAAACAATGCTCTGTCTCTGATTGTACTTAGCAGAGTTGGAAGAGACATTTAAAGATCATATAGCTCCAAACGCCCTGCACTCAGCAGGGCCATCTCCAACTAGAGCAGCTTGCTCAGAGCCCCAAACAACCTGACCTGGAATGGGTCCAGGGATGGAGCCTCTACCACCTCTCTGGGCAGCCTGGGCCAGGCTCTCACCACCCTTAGTGTCAAACATCTCTTCCTTCTCTCCAGTCTGAGACTCTCTTTTAAACCATCACCTCTTGTCCTGTCACAACAGGCTATGAGAAAAAGTCTGTCCCCAGCTTTCTTATTGGCTCCATTAATCATAGACTCATCAATAAGGTTGGAAGAGACCTCAGAGATCACCAAGTCCAACCTGTCACCCAACACCTCATGGCTACTAAACCATGGCTCCAAGTGCCACATCCAATCCCCTCCTGAACACCTCCAGGGGTGGGGACTCCACCACCTCCCTGGGCAGCACATCCCAAGGGCCAACAACTCTCTCTGGGAAGAAGAAAGCACCGAAAGACCACAAGAAGGCCTCCTGCAGCCTTTTCTTCAGGCTGAACAACCCCATCTCTCTCAGCCTAAGCTTATTAACTCCCCAGTGACAAATGAGAGGCCAAAGCAAAGATCTATCCCTGTGAAGCAGTGCAGACAGCACACACCCCAGCATCACCATCACACCCCCTCAGTGAGACATGGACTCAGGGAGTGAAGCTCTTCCAAACTGTGAGTGACTGAGGGTGCCAGGGAACCGGAGATTGAAGCAATATGAACCCCTCACCCCCTCCTCAGGAGCATGGAGATTCAGGTTCAGTGTTAGACACCTTGTAAGAGGCTTCACGTGAATTGTGCAAACACAGCCATTGAAGCACTCTGTAAGCAGCTGTCCCTTTGGAAGCAGATAAATACTCTCAAGCCTATCCAGAAGGCCCCGACCAGCTCCCAGTCATAGAATCGTCAGGGCTGGAAGGGACCTCAAGGCTCAGCCAGCTCCAACCCCCTGCCATGGGCAGGGACACCTCACACTACAGCAGGCTGCTCACAGCCACATCCAGCCTGGCTGCAAACACCTCCAGGCAGGAGGCTTCCACCACCTCCCTGCCAACCTGTGCCAGGCTCTCACCACCCTCATGGGGAACAACTTCTTCCCAACATCCAATCTGAATCTCCCTACTTCTGGTTTTGCTCCATCCCCCCCAGTCCTACCACTCCCTGACACCCTCAAAAGTCCCTCCCCAGCTTTCTTGGAGCCCCCTTCAGATACTGGAAGGCTGCAAGGTGGTCTCCTCAGAGCCTTCTCTTCTCCAGACTGAACAACCCCAATTCTCTCAGTCTGTCTCTGTAGGAGAGCAGCTCCAGCCCCCTGCTCATCCTCATGGCCCTTCTTTGGAGTCCCCTCACTCTCCCATTAGCTGCCCAGCACTTGCAAAGCAGAGGGCAGCTGCTGTGGGCTGCACTCCTTGGCCTCACCCCCAGGTGCTCCCTGCTGCGGCAGGCACTCGGTGCCAGCCGCCGTGTGCTGTACTTACAGAGCTCCAGCAGATGAGATGGTTTGTTTCAGGATCTTCCACCAGAGTCCAGAGTTTGGTCAGGAAGGCTGGCACATTGCTGGAGTATCCATCCATCACCAGAGAGCTGGGTGAATCCTGCATGGTTTGTCAGTGCCCCAGCTGCACTAACCCCATGGCCCTCTGGTGCCTGCCTCCCCGCCCGCGGAGGGAACGAACCACCCAATTTTATCCCGGGGCCAGCGGAAAGTCTGCTCTCAGGGAGTCACATCAGCAGTGCTGCTCACACTCTTCAGAACTCAGCACAATAGATGGCATCACCAGCCCCAGAGAACAATGCACAGAATGAAAGTGCACTGCAGCCAATCTCGCCGGGCTGTGAATACATACCGCAGCGTCATGCAAAGGCAACACGTGCTGCACACCTTCTGCTGGGAGGGCAGCAAGGCAGCGCAGCCTGCCCACGGCCTGGGGCATGCCCAGCCCCTTCTCCAGCCTAAGCAAGCCCAGCTCCTTCAGCCTCTCCTCCCAGGGCTGTGCTCCAGACCCCTCCCCAGCTTTCTTGCCCTTCTCTGGACACCTTCCAGCAGCTCAACATCTTTCCTAACCTGAGGAGCCCAGAACTGGGCACAGGACTCAAGGGGTGGCCTCAGCAGTGCTGAGCACAGGGCACAATGACCTCCCTGCTCCTGCTGGCCAATACCTGCCACATCTGTGGTGTCATTTGTCAAGAGCAATGATTTGGGTTTTGAGTGAGGGGACAGGGTGATAAAAACAGCTACACACAGAATCCAGACCACAAGCTGCTTTATTATTACAGTAAGTGCTCTAGATAGCCCTAAAAAGGTGCTCACAGTGCAGCTTTATGCCAGGATCATTTCAGCTTGGAAACTGCTCTTCAAATAATGCTCACCAAACCCCTTTGGTGTCCCCACACCAAACCCCAGCCTTCTTCAGCTGCAAGGTAACTTGCCTGTGATGCACAAGCTGCCCACACTCTCCATCCTCCCAGGACATCCTAACAATGTAATAAAAGCAAAGGACTTTGCCAAAGGGATTCCAATTAGAACCTGGGAATTTGCCTTCCTGAGCAAAGCACAGACAGGATGGAGAAGGCAGTGTGCAGGCCATGGGCCTTTTATTGCTACTGTGTGACTCCTCCTCCTGCTTGTCTTTTCTAACAGCTCCTTTCATATCCAAGCTGTAAGTTACCTGACCACTGGGGAAACAGTTGAGCTCTCCATCACTGAAATGCCAGAAGAGGAATCTCCAAGGTCAGATGGATCAAACCTTGGATGGATCTAACCTTGGATGATGAATCCAGCTGATGGGTTTCCCACAGTTCATGGCCATAGCTCCCCGAATTGCACAGCCACATTACCCCCTGGGCAGAACGCAGCTGCACTGAAGCTGCCGCTCTCTATCTGAGGGGTTGCTGGGCACCTGCCACAAGGAGCTTGACTTGGAGATCTCTTTTTAAGTGTAAAAATCACAAAGTTTGCTGAGGTCCTCAGTAAAAACCTGCAAGAGGCAGACTCAGTGTTACTGTGAGATCACGCCAGAGAGAAGGGAAAAAGGCCTGCCCTACATACTCCTAGAGAGGAGGGAGTGGGTGAAAAACACACCAAAGAGGGCAATTTATCTCTCTGCAGAAGCCTTTTTCATGCTGGAGTGTAAATGCTTGGTCTGCAGAAGAGGTGGGCATCACACAGAGCCAGTGCTGGTGAGACAGCAAGTTTGCAGGGAGTGCAGAGGGCATTTGGCAGCACCCTCCTGGCAGGCCTAACTCTCATCTCCCTGTCCTCTTGCAGATCCCCACGATTTCCTCAGGAGGTCAGCAGGAGCTGGGCCCCGAACAACTCTTGCTGGTTTCCAGGGGTGCCGTTCCTTGGTGACCTTCAGAGTGTATTGCTTGAGCCTGGGGCAGTGTGTGAGGAACGCTTCCACCACCTCCTGGCTGACCACACAGTAGCAGTGGATCTCCAACAGATTCCTGCACTGCTTGGCCAGAGATACTAGTGAAGAATTTAAGCTCTCTGAGGAGGTGGTTTGCAGAGTCAGCTTCTTTAAAGTGCTGCTGTAGCTGCAGGTGACAAAGCTGATCTGGTTCACCATGTAATTATGGGTGTTGAGCTGCAGCGTGCTCACAGGGATGGTTGGCTTCAGGATCTGGGGTATTCTGCAGGCAGGGACTGTATGGTCAAACTCCAGGTCCACGCAGAGCTGAGGATGCTTGTGGCTCACGGCAGCCCAGAGCTCTGCCGAGATGACGGAGGCGTACTTGTCCAGGCGCTCGCAGAAGAGGTCCAGGAGGGTGAAGGCAGCTCTGCCGGGCTCCAGCAGCTCCTGGAACACAGCAGCAGACAAGCTGGCATAGTAAACCCCCAAGGCTGAGAGCCTGGGGCAGGCTCTGAGGACCTTCCTGACGGTGTCTGGGGGCACGTTGCACACCAGGGTGCGGTTGTTGATGAACAGGCTCTGCAGCTGGGGGTTGGCGGCAGCCAGCAGCTCCACCAGCTCCCCGTCCAGAGTGAAGGGCAGCTGCCGAAAGTCCAGGTGCTGCAGGGCGCCCTGGCTTTGAGTGGCACATAAACTCCTTATGCTCTGCAGGATGTCCTGGCCAGAGTAGAAGTAGGGGTTCTCCCCATGGCACACCACGTACAGCTCCTGCAGTCTGTGCTTCTGCTTTGCCAGGGCGTCCAAGACGCGCACCACGCTCCTGCGGTTGACCTCCTTGGACTGGTCAAAGGCAATCTTCAGGTGTTTGATTTGGCTGAGGAACTGGGGGAGGCTCTGCAGCATGCCTTCCTCATCCTCTGCATCACAGCTGCAAGGGCAAAACAAACTCTTAGTCAGTGTGAAAGCTCAGCACAGAGCAGAGTCTCCATCCCTTGTGTTCCTGCAAATATCAAGACTCCCCAGCTGGTTCATCTCACTTGGTGCCTGGAGAGTCACTGGAGGGCCAGTCCCTGAAGGCTGAGAGACCTCAGGCTAAGGCTAGGAGACCTCAGGCTTGAGTCCTGTGTCCAGCTCTGGGCCCCTCAATTGAAGAAAGACATTGAGACTCCTGAATGTGTCCAGAGAAGGGCAAGAAAGCTGGGGAGGGGTCTGGAGCACAGCCCTGGGAGGAGAGGCTGAGGGAGCTGGGGTTGCTTAGCCTGCAGAAGAGGAGGCTCAGGGGAGACCTTCTTGCTCTCTCCAGCTCCCTGAAGGGAGGCTGTAGCCAGGAGGGGGTTGGTCTCTTCTCCCAGGCAAGCAGCACCAGAACAAGAGGACACAGTCTCAAGCTGTGCCAGGGGAGGTTCAGGCTGGAGGTGAGGAGAAAGTTCTTCCCAGGGAGAGTTGTTGGCCCTTGGGCTGTGCTGCCCAGGGAGGTGGTGGAGTCCCCATCCCTGGAGGTGTTCAGGAGGGGATTGGATGTGGCACTTGGAGCCATGGTTTAGTAGCCATGAGGTGTTGGGTGAGAGGTTGGACTTGATGACCTTTGAGGTCTTTTCCAACCTCATTGATTCTATGACTTTATGATTCCCACGTTCCTCCTTTGCTAGCCATCAAGGGGTGGCCTCAGCAGTGCTGAGCACAGGGCACAATGACCTCCCTGCTGCTGCTGGCCACACTGTTCCTGATGCAGGCCAGGATGCCCTTGGCCTTCTTGTCCCCCTGGGCACACTGCTGGCTCCTGTTCAGCTGCTGTCACCCAGTCCCCCCAGGTCCCTCTCTGCCTGGCTGCTCTCAGCCACTCTGACCCCAGCCTGTAGCACTGCCTGGGGCTGGTGTGGCCAGTGTGTAGAACCTGGCACTTGGATGTGTTCAGTCTCCTGCCCTTGGACTCTGCCCATCTGTGCAGCCTGGCAAGGTCCCTCTGCAGAGGTGTGTTCAGGTGTTGAGACCTGCTGAAAACAAGGCTCTCAGGATGCCTGCAGAGATGCTCAGACATCAGAAGCCCTCTCCTCTTACCTGATCTCTGTGAAATGCCAGACAGAGCTCGAAGAAACAGCTGCAGCCCACTGCCTGCACACACAGAAGACTGTGCATCTGTCTCGAAGAGGAAGATAGTGGAAGATCTGGATGAGGATTTCTTCTGGGATGCAGTTCCACAGCTCTGGAGCAGGCATTTTGCCCATTCAATCAGTTCTAAATAAGGGCAACAGCTTCCAAAGCAGCTGTTCAATCTCAGAGGTCCCTGCTCAGAACAGCAAACACACACACAGAACAAAGAGAGACAACCACATCAGGAGTTATTAACAGCTCAGAGGAGCTCAATCATTTTTCAAACTTGAACCACCACCAAATCTTGAACTGGGACACACAGCTGAGGAAAATCTGTTGGCCAACTCTTTGCCACAGTTTAGTGTTTTCCATCACTCCTAAGAAGGAGACCTCATTGCTCTCTCCAACTCCCTGAAGGGAGGCTGTAGCCAGCTGGGGGTTGGTCTCTTCTCCCAGGCAAGCAGCACCAGAACAAGAGGACACAGTCTCAAGCTGTGCCAAGGGATGATACTTTTCACAGTACATTAGAGGTTGGAAGGGACCCCCAGAGATCATCCAGTCCAACCCCCCTGCCAAAAGCAGGATCACCCAGGGCAGTCCACACAGGAATGCATCCAGGTGGGGTTTTGAATGTGTCCACAGAAGGAGACTCCACAACCTCTCTGGGCAGCCTGCTCCAGGCCTCCAGCACCCTCACTGTAAAGAAGTTTCCCCTCATGTTGAGGTGAAACCTTCTTATGTTCAAGTTTGTATCCAATTTTTCAATAGTTAAAGACCAAAGATCTGGGGGAGGGGGAAGTGCATTTTTCCCCCCCTGCAGTGAGGTTTTCCTGCTCTGAGTAATAAAAATGCAAGGGAATTTTCTGGTCCTGCTGCACTGGTGTTCAAAAAGCTGAGCCTGATTTCTCAAACTGGAGGGAGGAAAATCCTCTTTGCAAGCAGCAGCTCTGCACAGAGAACAGCCCCCAGCCCCCTTTTTCACTGAGAGAGGAACAGAAAGCCTGCAGTAGAAACCTTTAGCTTAGTGACATTGGTCCTTGCCTGTGATGAGGTGAGGGGGGAAAAGGGTTTATTCCTGTGACTCCAGTTCCCAGAAAAAGCATTTTTATACAGGTCTGACTGTGAAATGGGGAAGCACAATTTGCTTAACCTCTCATGGGAACCACCAGGGGAGGTTCAGGCTGGATGTTAGGAGGAAGTTCTTCCCAGCAAGAGAGACTGGCCCTTGGGATGTGCTGCCCAGGGAGGTGGTGGAGTCCCCATCCCTGGAGGTGTTCAGGAAGAGCCTGGATGGGGTGCTTGGTGCCATGGTTTAGTTGATCAGATGGTGCTGGGTGACAGGTTGGGCTTGATGATCTCTGAGGTCTTTTCCAACCTGGTTAATTCTGTTCTGTTCTATTCTCTTGCTTGTGAAGCCCCAGACCCTGGAATCGCAGCACCACCTCTGCGCTGCAGGTTTCATTTCAGTGCAAACCTGTGCTTCTAGACAGCCTTGAAGCGGGGAAAGGGTTGAGAAACACAAAGCAGGCCTGGAGTAGAGATGCAAAAAGCAGCATGCAGCCAGGAATGCAGCTGCAGAGCTTTCTAGAAGACACTGCTGTGAAGCACGGCTCACGCTTTTAGCACGAGGTGGCAGCGGCACAGAGCTGTCCTATCTTATCTGCCATTGGATCAGCAGCAACCCCCTTCCACCCCAGCCACAGCAGCCAAGTGATACAGTCCTGCTTCCTCCCTGGGAACTCACTGCCTTCTGTTGTTTCCTGACAATCACCTTGACACCTCAAACCTTGCTCTTCCACTTTTACCTACTTCTCGTGCTGCCAGAACGTTCAGCTGCTCTTTGCCCTACATGAACAGGCTGCCCAGGGAAGTGCTGCACTCACCATCTCTGGAGGTGTTTAAAAGATGTTTGGATGAGGAGCTTAGGGACATGGTCTAACAGCTGTGCTCAGGGAAATCACAGCATTGCTTGGGTTGGAAAAGCCCTCCAAGATCATGCAGTCCACCCATCAACCCAACACCCCCGTGCTCACTACACCACATCCCAAAGCACCGTGCCCACACATCTACACACCTCCAGGACAGCGACTCACCACCTCCCTGGGCAGCCTGTCCCAATCTCTGACCACTCTTGCAAGAAAGAGTTTTCCTCCCTAAACCTCCCCTAGCACAATTTTCAGGCTATTTCCTCTCATTCTGTTACCTGACACTAGGAGAAGAGACCAACCCCCACCTCACTCCAGCCTTCTTTCAAGGGAGTTGTAGAGAGCAATGAGGTCTCCCCTCAGCCTCCTCTTCTCTAGACTAAACACCTCCAGTTCCCTCAGCTGCTCCTCACCAAGCTCTGTTCTCCAGACCCTTCACCAGCTTCATTGCCCCTCTCTGGACATGCTCCAGCCTCTTAATGTCCTTCTTGGAGTGAAGGGCCCAAAACCGAACCCAGTATTCGAGGTGCAGCCTCACCAGTGCTGAGTACAGGGCACAATCCCTGCCCTGCTTCTGCTGGCCACACTATTTCTGATCCCAGCCAGGATGCTGGTGGCCTTCTTGGCCACCTAGGCACTCTGCTGGCTCATCTTCAGCCAGCTGTCAGCCAGCACCCCAAGGTCCTTTTCTGCTGGCCAGCTCTCCAGCCATTCTGGCCCAAGCCTGGAGCATGGGGTTGCTGTGACCCAGCACTCGGCTTCATTACATTGGTCATGGCTGGACTTGATGATCTCTTCCAACCAGGTGATTCCATGATTCTATGAAACCTCCAGTGTTCAGCTTCTTTGAACAGGGCTTTGACTCTCTTGGAAAGAAAGAATGCATTTCTAGCTGAGGAAAAGCTGAAAAACGCGGCCTGAGAGCAGCACAATGTGCAGAAAGGCAACACTCTCACTGTTACTTTAAGTACCAGCACTGCTTTGAGTCGGGAAGGAGCACAGTTCCTGGCCTGTGAACGCTGGGAGCTGGCTCAGGTCCACCCTGCCTGCCCTGGCAAGGACAGCCTGGTTTGGAGCAGCCCTCCTGAGCCATCCAGGATCTCTGCACTTTAGTCACCACGAAAGCTCTGCTGGCTGTGCCCAGCCTCCTCAGCTCTCTGCAGAGCAGGCCCCAAGGAAACCAGGCAGAAGGCAGCTGAGAGTGAGCAGCCCCAGTCCAAACAGGAACTGGTGCTGTGCTTGGCAAGATGCCCAGTACGGCCTGCGAGCCAAGAAGCAGGGGAAGCTCCCTGCCACAACACCCCCTCCCCTTCCACCTACCTCTGGGAGCAGAGCCTTCCCCTGTGCCTGCCTGTGGCTCCCAGCACCCCAGAGGGAGGAGCAGAGGAGAAGGAGAGGACAAAAATAACAACAGCTGGGAGAGAAGCCAGGGAGAGAGACCAGAGAGAGAGGCCCTCCCTGCCCGCAGGGTGGGAGTGATATGCTGCACCATGCTGTTAGGGAACACACAGATGGACAGCCCTCCTCCTCCTCCTCCAGCACCCTTCATCCTCCCAGTTACTGGCACCCTGCTTCCCTGCACTGCCTCTGCCATGCTGCCAGGCTCAGGGCAGCCTGTCCCATCTCAGCAGACACACCACTGAATCCTGACACCCAAATTGTGTGCAGCAGCCTCTCCCCTCGCTGGCAGCTTCACTTCCCAAGCAGGAAACAACAGGGTGAAACCCCAAGTGCTTATCAAGCACTTTGATTTCCCCCCAGGGGATGCTCCCTGAAAACACACACTCAGCAAGGCTTAGAGGAAGAGAAGCTCAGGTCCCAGCTGCCCTTTTCTATCTTCTCAATACATAGTAGACAGATAAGCTTCAAGGGGGAAAGGTTAGAGGACATGGAAGGGTGGTGCTCCACACAGCTACTCACCCTGGGGCTCCCAGAGGGCTCTGGGAGCAGGGAAGGTTAGGATCTCCGGGTTCACACAACCCCGTTTGCAGAATTGCTGGCACCACCAGCCCTGCTGACTCTGATGGGGACTGTGGGTGCTGCCTGCCTCCCAGGACCCCACTCTGTAAACCAGAATACAGAGGAGAGCCAGCTCAGATTAACCCCTTCAGGGATTTGTTTCAATTACGTTGAAAAACCATTTTCTAATGGTTTCCATTTCTGTTTGTGAGGTTCACCTCCCTGGAGAGCTTGCACAAGCCAGAAGCCCAGCAAGAACTTCTTCACTGTGAGGGTCACAGAGCCCTGGAACAGGCTCCCCAGGGAGGTTATGGAGTCTCCTTCTCTGGAGACTTTCAAGCCCCCATCTGGATGTGTTCCTGTGCAGCCTGTGCTGGATTCTCTGGTCCTGCTCTGGCAGGAGGTTAGACTCCATGATCTCCAGAGGTCCCTTCCAACCTCTGTGGGCCTGTGAAGAGTGACAGCACCTAGCACATGGGCATCAAATCTGACCCCAGGCCCCTGCCCACACTCAGCTACACCAGCACACCCTATCCACCACCACCAGGGCACCCTGCGTAACACCCACCACCACCGGGGCACCCGAGACAGCCTCACCACACGTCTCGCAAGGCAGAGCACCCCCTGCACCCTCACCGACACGAGTGGCCAAGCGGACGAGTGGGGCCCAGCGGCCACCGGAGCCCCCAGCCGTGCTGCGGCGAGGACCCCCGGGCGGGTTTCGTTCCGTCCAACGCCCTCGGCCGGCGCTCTCGGCGGCTGCCCGGGGCCCGCCTGCCCGGGGCCCGCCTGCCCGGCGCGGAGCGGAGCCGCCGGCGCTGCCGCGCAGAGGCGGAAGTGGCAGCGGCGGCGGCGAGGCCGGGAGGCGGCGGCGGCAGGAGGTAAAGCCGCCCGGAGCCGCCGGACGGGGCTCAGGCAGCCGCGGGCTGGTGGATGGGGTGGCGGGGGATCGGGGGTGGACGCGGGGCTGCGTGCGTCGGGGGCCGGGGGCCGTGCCAGGCGCGTCCCGCGGGGGCCGGGCAGGGCAGGGCTGGCAGGGAGCTCCGCCGACCCCCGGGTGCTGCCCCGCCGGCAGGGCGACGGGGCCGGCGCGTTCACGGGGCGGGTCGGCAGCCCCCGGCACCGGAGGGACATCCCGGCAGCGGGTCAAACGTGCCGTCACCGCGGGGGCACAGCGCGGCGGTGCCCGGAGCTGGTGGCTGTCCGGAGCCACCTCCCTCCCAGCTCCTTTCCCCCGAAATAAAGGCAGCCCCTTCCCCCCGGCCCTTCCCCCGTTCGGTCATTTACAGGAACAGCATCAGGAGCAGCTCGAGCCGTGCCACAGGTTGGGAGGAAGGCAGTGATGGCTCATCCCGTACTTAATTACACCATGTTTACTCATTACCTGCTTATACAGTGCCTGGGGTTGGTTTCCTAGAGCATCCCACAACGGCTGGGCTGCTGATTAGACCCACAGCTACTGGTCCCCACTGCTCAGTGGGGACTGGGATGGGGCAGTTCAGGCCGGAAAGCTGGGATAAGACCAGAGGGACACAAGGGCAAAGGGCTCCTCCTTACCTGGGTTTTGGAAACCTGGTGTGATTGCCAGCTTCCCCAGCGCTGCTGAGTGGAAGCAGGCAGGTGGTGAGGAGCAAGAGCCTGGTCTGTGTGGGGAAGGGGTGCAGGGACAGCACGGTCCCTGCAGGTGAAACGGTCCTGGTGCCTCACATGCCTCTGTGCTGGTGGGCAGTTCTGCAAAAGACATTGTCAGGGGTTAAATCTTTTCATTAACTCGTGTCTGACATTTTCTAAGCTGTTACTCAGATTCCATCACCCTCCTCCTGCAAGATGCTAGGAGATGTGTGCCCAGCTCCCACACTTCCTGGTGTTTGGAGGCTCAGACAGCAGCAGCAATGCATTCTCCTTTCTGAGATGCTTGTCTAAGAGGCTTGTGTGATGCAGGAGCCCATGGACTGGCAGCACTCCTGCATCCCACAGGCACTCCTTGAACTCTGAATTCAGTCTCAATTTTATGATTTCCTGGTTATTTCCTGTATTTTTGACCAAGTGAAAGGCTTCTGTGCTGGGCACAGTTCAAGGTTATACAGTGCCCCTGTTTGATGTGCTACAAGGGATGGAAATGGCTCCCAGCCCCAGGGAGGTCATCACTCTTGGTCTGGCAGCCCCTGGTGACGGAAGATCTTCACATGCACAACATAAGGGACATCTGAAGAGAAGGACACTGTTGTGGCCAGCACTCATCCTGTCAAGGCAGTGCTTGGCAGCTGTGGGATTGATGGTGAGGTTGAGCAAGAGTGCAGAAAGCAGGAAGGAAAGGATGCCTGTGGGGAAGCAGCTGATGGTGTGACAGAGGAGCAAGCAAACAGTTAGAGAGGGGGCAGGACTTGATACTGGGGCTGAGCCAAAAGCCCTACATTACAAGTTACTTGTCAGTAGGATGTGATGGAAGGGCTGGCTCCAAGCAGCACACTCTGTGGGAACAGCTTCAAGAGGCTTGTGCTGCCCAGCCCACAGACATGCCCTGACAGTTTGTGTATGCACCCGAAAGGAGAGGTGGCCATGGCTGTCTCCTGGGCTGCCAGATACACACTCTCCAGCTGTCACAGCTCAGTCTGGCATTCCCCAGTCTAGCAGAGCTTTTCCATTCTGAGTACCTGTGGTCTGGAAGGTGTTTTGGTTGGTCATTGCCTTGGGATCCAAGCTGGGTGCAGCTGTGGTAGATGGAAGTGTTGCTGTAGCTGGGCAGTGAGGAATGGGTGTGAGGAGAAGAGAGACGTGGATGTGCTGCCTTCCAGGTGCATAGCTGCAAGAGGTGAACGGTGGGGGAAGAACAATAGATGAGCTGCTAAAGCAGAGGGATAACACTGAGTGTCCTGCTGTGGTGAGCCCTGGGGGCTGTAGCACACCCTCTGGTGAGGACAACCAGGGGACTCGGGGTAAAACTCTGCCTACAATTGGGCTTCAGTCCACATGAACACGCCAGAACCTGGACTGCTGGGATGCTCCATGGAGAGCCCCAGCTGTGTGTCTTTAGCCTTTGCCAGCTTGGCTGGGCAGAGACAGAAGACTGAAACCCTGCTTCAGTGGCCCTTTGAACTATGAAATGAACAGACTCCAAGGGAAAATGAAAGCAGAGCTTTGTGAGCTGCCAGGTCCTCGGGACACCAGGTCCCGCTGCACTGTGCTTTACAGAGCACTCAGCTCCCCAGGGGTTACACTTCCTGCAAGGACATCACCACCTCCTCTAGCAAAGAGGGGAAATCCCCCAAGTCCTGCCGTGCTCGGGCACAGTGGAGCTGTAAGCACTCACCTGGCAGCAGACCATTTCCCCTGTGGTCTCTCAGCTCACCTGTGTGGTTCTGCAGGGTGCTGAAGATGGCAGGCAGCTCCTCCCCTGGGTCGGCAGCGCTTACCTCTTCCTCCAGTCCAGCTGCAAGAGCATCGCTCTGCCGTCTCTCTACGAGAGCTCCCAGAAGAAACCCAGCGTGTTCAAGGCCCTGAAGCTGGCATTAGCAGGTACCCATCCTCTCTGGTAGCTTGGCACACTGCCTCCTCTCTTCACACAGCACCCTGCCCTCCTTTAATCTCACACTCAAGGGGTAAGGAGAGCTGGTGCTCACTCTGTTTAAGACAGACTATGAGGTGAAGTAAGTTGGGCAAAGCTCCACCAAGATGGGTGTGGGCTGAAGCACTTGTCCTGTGAGGAGAGCCTGAGGGGCTGGACCTGTTCAGCCTGGAGAAGAGAAGGGGAACTGCCAACAGCCTACAGGGAGGTGGAGCCACACTCTTCACAATGGTGCATGGGGAATGAGAGGCAGCAGGCACAAATTGAAACAAGAGAGGTAGACACCAGATACAAGGACAAACATTTTCCCTACCAGGAGAGTCAAGCAGTTGCCCAGAGCAACTGTGAGTGACTGGCCCTTGGGATGTGCTGCCCAGGGAGGTGGTGGAGTCCCCATCCCTGGAGGTGTTCAGGAAGAGCCTGGATGGGGTGCTTGGTGCCATGGTTTAGTTGATCAGATGGTGCTGGGTGACAGGTTGGACTGGATGATCTCAAAGGTCTTTTCCAACCTGGTTCATTCTGTTCTATTCTCTTCTCCATAGAATCATAGACTTTTTAGGGTTGGAAGGGACCTTGTGACCTCAAGGCTCAGCCAGTTCCTACCCCTCTGCCATGGGAAGGGACACCTCACACTAGATCAGGTTGCTCACAGCCACATCCAGCCTGGCCTTAAAAGCCTCCAGGGATGGGGCTTTCAAAACCAGACAGGATAAAACCCTGAGCAGCGTGGCCTGACCTCAGAGGTGACCCATGCTTTGCATGGGAGGCTGGGCTAAAGGCTTCCTGGGCTTCTATCCAACTTCAACTGTCCTGTGAGTTATCTACTTTATGAATGTTTGTTTAAACTCACTTGTGTAAGAGGGGAAAAGATTGCAGTTGCCATCAAAGAAGATGTAACTGCTGTCTTCAGAGTACCACAGCAACAGGATTTCTGCTTTGAGAAGCCAGTTTTTATTGTTAGTGATAACCAGGACAAGTTCTTGTCTGATAGAAGCAGGCAGGACTACATTAGCTTCAAGGTGCCCAGCCTTATGTCCCAGATCTAGTCCAAGGCAGACTTTCTAATGCAACCCCATCAAGCCACTGTTAGGTGTTGCATGCCAGGTCACTTCTCCTACTTGACTGTGGAGCACACAAGCCTGCTTTGCCTTGGAATTCCCCAAGCACATCCAAGTGATGCCATGAGCCATGGTTTAGAAATACCTGATGGAGTACCAGTCTGAGCTGGCACCTGTGCAGCCTCATGCAGTGAGGAGCCAAGAGGTCACTTCTGGTCTGGGAGCAGTGCAGCCAAGGCCTCTGCTGCAAAAAAAAAAAGAGAGACAAACATCCTTTGAAACAGCACCTGAAGTCCCTGTGGAAAACAAGATCAATGTACACAGCAAAGCAAAATCACCTTTTGCTGGGACAGGGAAGAATGGTGGCCTGGACCACTCCTGTTGTTCATAGAATAGAAGCACAGAATCAACAAGGTTGGAAAAGACCTCAGAGATCATCAAGTCCAACCTGTCCAACACCTCATGGCTACTAAACCATGGCCCCAGGTGCCACATCCAATCCCCTCTTGAACACCTCCAGGGATGGGGACTCTACCACCTCCCTGGGCAGCACATCCCAAGAGCCAATCTCTCTTGCTGGGAAGAACTTTCTCCTCACCTCCAGCCTAAACCTCCCCTGGCACAGCTTGAGATTGTGTCCTCTTGTTCTGGTGCTGCTTGCCTGGGAGAAGAGACCAACCCCCACCTGGCTACAGCCTCCCTTCAGGGAGTTGGAGAGAGCAAGAAGGTCTCCCCTCAGCCTCCTCTTCTGCAGGCTAAGCAAGCCCAGCTCCCTCAGCCTCTCCTCCCAGGGCTGTGCTCCAGACCCCTCCCCAGCTTTCTTGCCCTTCTCTGGACACCTTCCAGCAGCTCAACATCTTTCCTAACCTGAGGGGCCCAGAACTGGACACAGGACTCAAGGGGTGGCCTCAGCAGTGCTGAGCACAGGGCACAATGACCTCCCTGCTCCTGCTGGCCACACTGTTCCTGATGCAGGCCAGGATGCCCTTGGCCTTCTTGGCCCCCTGGGCACACTACAGGCTCCTGTTCAGCTGCTGTCAACCAGTCCCCCCAGGTCCCTCTCTGCCTGGCTGCTCTCAGCCACTCTGACCCCAGCCTGTAGCTCTGCCTGGGGTTGGTGTGGCCAAAGTGCAGCACCTGGCACTGGGACTTGTTGAATGCCATCCTGTTGGACTCTGCCCATCTGTCCAGCCTGGCAAGGTCCCTCTGCAGAGCTCTCCTACCTTCTAACAGATCAACTCCTGCCCCCAGCTTGCTGTCATCTGCACATTTACTGATGATGGACTCAATTGCCTCATCCAGATCATCAGTAAAGATATTGAACAGGATGGGGCCCAGCACTGATCCCTGGGGGACACCACTGGTGCCTGGCTGCCAGCTGGATGTGGCACCATTCACCACCACTCTCTGGGCTCAGCCTCCAGCCAGTTCCTAACCCAGCTCAGAGGGCTGCTGTCCAAGGCAGGGGCTGACAGCTTGGCCAGGAGTTTGTCGGTGTCACTCATGCTCCTCCCACACCAGTGTTGGAGGTACATCCCTGGCTTATCCTTGCTTAGATTTTTACAGTGAATTAATTATCCATGCAAGAGACCTTAGCAAGCCAAGGCCCTGTCTCAAGGAGCCTAAATTTCCTGTGCCTGGATCTGTCCTTTGCCATTTGTGAGATAAGTTGAAGGTTCAGAGCCAGCCAAAAGTTGCCTTTGGGTATGAAGTGGAGAGGAAACACTGAGCCTCTTGCCAGAGCCTTCATCACTGCATAAAACATCAGTCACAAGGGCTAGAGGTCTGACTGAGCACTGAGCTGAACTGTGGTAAAACTTCCCTGGGCCACCAGTTGAGCATAACCATTTCTGTCCAGGAAACAGAACCTCAGCCTTCTAACCTCCCCTAATAACGAGGGCTGGGGTAGTCGCCTCATGGCTTCTGTTGGACACCACGCTTCATGGGAAGTGATGGTGGCAGGGCGGGAAAAGCCGAATCCGTTCCTCTTGGTTTCACACAGGGGTGTTTCATCCCAGAGGACTCTGTCAGAGCAAGAAGAGAATTCAAAAGCCACTGCAGGCTGGGTGGTGAATGGGGGTGGGTCTGGGTTGTCTGTCTCACGCCTGGCTAGTGACGGTGCTCCCTTCTCCCTGCCAGACTCCACAGGCAGCATGAACGGTGTGGACATGCTCAAAGTGCACTGCAGCCAGCCACACCTGATCGTGCAGCTCAAGTTCTGCAAGCGGGAGAGCTGCCGCCGCTTCCTGCGGAGCTACCGCGAAGGAAGCCTCCAGAGGTCCCTCCAGAGCCACCTCCAGCTCTCCCTGGCCATGAGCACAGTGCCTCTTGAGACAGAGCTGAAGGCTGGCAGTGAGCACCTTGACGACGTGCTGAAGGATGAGGATCACTGCCTGGAGTGCATCTACAGGGAGAAGGTGAGTGGGGAGGGACCGAGGCCAGGCAGCAGCGAGGAGCAGCAGCAGAGGGCTTGGGAAGCTCATTGCACACTGGCACTAGCACTCTGCTCTGCTGAGACCTCACCTGGCCTACTGCATCCAGGGCTGGAGCCCTCCATATAGGAAGGACACGGACCTGATGGAGCAAGTCCAGAGGAGGGCCACAAAAAATGATCAGCAGCTCTCTTACAAGGAGAGGCTGAGGGAGCTGGGGGTGTTCAGCCTGGAGAAGAGGAGGCTCTGGGGAGACCTAATGGCAGCCTGCCAGTACCTGAAGGGGCTACAAGAAGGCTGCAGATAGACCGTTTGCAAAGGCCTGCAGTGACAGGACCAGGGGCAATGGCCTCAAACTGGAGAAGAGCAGATTTAGACTGGCTGTTAGGAACACATTCTTTACTCTGAGGGTGGTGGAACACTGGCACAGGTTGCCCAGCGAGGCGGTTGGAGGCCCATCCCTGGAGATATTCAAGGTGAGGCTCAGCAGGGCTCTGGGCAGCCTGATCTAGTGGAGGATGCCCCTGCTGACTGCAGAGGGGGTTGGACTAGATGACCTTTGGAGGTCCCTCCCAACCCAGACCATTCTATGATCCTGTTAGCAAGAGCAGTGAGCTCTTGTCATCTCGCTACACATCCAAGGCACGTGGCATGATTAAACTTGGTGCCTTTCTCCTCTTTTCTTCCCCAGCTGGAATTAGGGATACCTAGTAGCTCTGGTTCCCTCTAGATGATCCTGAGAAATAGGTAGTCACCATCTACTGAAGGAGCTTACACACCAGAGTATGTTTTGCCAGGTTGCTTTCCTTCAAGCACAGAGAATGAAATGCAAACCTTCCAGCCCTGGACCAGAGCTGTGATCTTCCATACCCTGTCAGCTCCTGCTTGCTGCTCCCTGCCTCTGCTGAGCTTGCTGAGAGTACAGAAGAGATTGGCTTACTCTCACATCACCACAACTGACTGCCTAATGGTGCAGTGGTCAGAGAGATGACCCCAAGGCACAGCCAGCAGTGGCTGAGGGCAGTGCTGGGTCCCTGCTGCCTGTGAGCTAAACACTGCACTGAGAGCACTAGCCAGGTTTGACTCTTCCCCTGGCTTTTGCATTCTTCACTCCTTTTCTCATGACCAGCTTTTTGGAGGTCTCTCTCTCTTCTCCTGGTTAGTGAAAAAACTGGCCTGGAGAGGATGCAGAAATGACAGAAGGAATGCAGGGGCAGAGGGAAAGGAAGGAGGTAGCAGGAGCTGCCTGCTTTGGTGGTCAGGAGCTGTTTGATCAGGTCATCCTATTCTCTGGCTCTGGCCCTCCTGCAGAGCAAGGCAGAGAAGCCACACTGTCTCTGCTGCACCCTAACCCTTGCAGAGGGCTGCTGAAAATAGCCCTGGACCAGTTCTGTGCAAGCTGCAAGCACTCAGTGCTGCACACGAGAAACCCAGGCAGGGGAGACTGCCTCTTTCATGCCACATGACACGTTCAGACTCACACATTTACAACCAGAACTCCACCAGACCACCTCATCTGGGCAGTGTACAACTCCTGCTGTAGCTACCTCGATGCTCCTCCCCTGACACCGTCCTCTTCAGCTGCACCTGGAGCCCCAGCATGCCTCACCGATGCCATTTGCTTTACAGCCTGACCGCCTGCGGGATGAGGAGATCACAGAGCTGGAGGAGTCCCTCAAGAGCCTGACTGTTCACCAGAGCGTCCACAACAACATGGCTGTAAGAGACTGCATCCCGCTGAGCCCCCCATCTCTTCCTCCTTCTCCAGGCAGCTCCCTTTCCCCACAAGTCACCTTCACCTTTCAAGGACAAGAGTTTGGTGAGTAGCTAAGAACTGACCAAGAGAGAGCCCTGGGTCTGCCTCACCTCAGAGTCCAAAAAGAGTGGATTAATTGAACTAAGCATTGGGGTCTGCCTCAGATAAAGGCTTTTCCAACATCCCATAAGGAAGGAATTATAACAGTCCTAAGATATTGCCACACTTCTTCCAATCAGGCCTCAGCCTGTTTTCTGAGGTGGCACAGAATCAGACGCTTCAGTTTGTGTTCCCCCCAGGTTCCTCATGCTTTAAAACCCCTTTATACTGAAAGGAAGAACACAGAGTAGTTTTCTCTTCCTCCCCATCCTTGGGTTGAGGTGAGGCTTACTCCAGAGGCTTGTCCCCTGCTGGTGGGGGGAGCTGTGGGAGCATGCAGCGATGCATCCATGACCCCAAGCCCGTGGTAGAGCAGGTCCCCTTGCCTCGCTGCTCTCGCATTTCTGCTCCAAAGCCACAGGGCTGCCTGGTGTTGGAACACCAGAGGACAAGCAGAGCAGCTTCACAGCACTGTACTGACCTGCTGTGGAGACTGAACAGACTCCCTGCTCTACACAGTGTTGGTCTGGCCCAAGCTGCAGCACATCAGGCGTGAAGTGTTGTGTTTAGTTCTGGCCCCCTCAGGTCAGGAAGGACCTCAGGGAACTGCTTGAAAGAGTCCAGCACAGAGCCACAAAACAATTAGGGGAGTGGAACATCTCCCTGCTGAGGAGAGACTGAGGGAGCTGAGGAGCAGAGGAGCCTGAGGACCTCATTCATGTCTATAAATAGGTAAATGGTGAGTGCCTAGAGGCTGGAGCCAGGCTCTGCTGGGTGATGCCCAATGACAGCACAGGGGGCAGTGTGGGAAGTCCCATGGAAACATGAGGAAACATTTCTCCACTGTGAGGGGCACAGAACGCTGGAACAGGCTGCCCGGGGGCGGTGTGGAATCTCCCTCTCTGGAGGTACTCAAGCCCTGCCTGGATGTGTTCCTGTGTGACCTGCTCTAGGTGCTCCTGCTCACCCAGGGGTGGGACTGGATGAGCTTTGGAGGTCCCTTCCAACCCCTAACGTTCTGTGATGAGAGCTCTGTGTTTCACCTGCCCTCTCTCCCTTTCAGTCAACAGAACCCTCCTGCCAGATGACCACCAGAAGTTTGCCAAGCTGGTGTCCAAGAAGTGGAAGCAGGTGGGTCGCTCTCTGCAGAGGAGCTGCCGGGCCCTGCGGGACCCTGTCATCGACAGCCTGGCCCTGGAGTACGAGCGAGAGGGACTCTACGAGCAGGCCTACCAGATGCTGCTCAGGTTCATCCAGTCCGAGGGCAAGAAGGCCACCCTAGCACGGCTGATCGCTGCCCTGGAGGAGAACGGGCTCATCAGCCTGGCTGAGGAGCTCCTGGGCCTCCACTCCAGTGAGGACTGCTCCTAGAGCCCCGAGGGCAGTGGCACCGCTAAGGGCTTTAGCTAGAGCGTGGGACTGCTGCCAGCGCCCGGGAATGGAAAATCCTGAGAATCACCACAGTTCCTCTGCAGGTGGGAATGCCCAGGGGAGAGGTTCTGTGCTCACAGAAGCCAGCATGGACCTCCCACATCCCTTATTTCATTCTGTTTCCAGAAGTCTGCCTTCTCCCCTTGAGAGAGGCTTTCAGCCTGGCTTTCTTGGGGACTACAGTGTCACAGGGAAGCGAGCAGACAGCTGGAGAGCCCCGGGGGAGGGTAGGGGAAAGAGCAAAGATGGCATCTCAGAGGACCTCTGAGCAGCAGACAAAGCCTTTCTCAGGCTGTGGCCCAGGGCCATCTACTGCAATGTATGTTTTATACTGAAGGCATTCATGCCCTGAGGCATGACTCCATGCAACACCAGAGAGGAAAATCAAGGAAAAGTCAATTCTACAGTCTTTTTCTTTGTTCTTCAAGTGAGGAACATCTGTGGCAAGTGCACCTGC
The DNA here is from genome assembly GCA_033816785.1 of Picus viridis. NCBI lineage: Eukaryota > Metazoa > Chordata > Aves > Piciformes > Picidae > Picus > Picus viridis. The sequence continues at coordinate 889,723 of CM066591.1, read as the reverse complement.
CCTGCTCTAGTACAGCTCCTGCCCTCCTCTCACCACCTGAAGGTTTCCCTTTTCCCTGGGACAGTCCTAATCTTCCACAAGGCACAACATAGCTGCTGGAGAACAAACTTCAGGCACTGAACAAGCAACACAGACAGATACAAATTCAGAGGACCATTCCCAACTGCTTCTGGATCATGGTGGACAATGAGGCATTGGCCACATCACCCACCAGCCTGAGGAAGCCTTCCTCTGTAAAAAGGAAACAACAGTGCTGGAAGGGGAAAGTCTCCTAGTCAGCAAGCTGGCTGTGGAGCACAGACTGGCACTGCTGCTCCGAGGCGTGTGGCAGCATCAGATCCCATCCTCACCCCAGCCCACAGGGCTGAGCAGTCACCTCTGGCCAGCTAGCCTCCAGTGCCTTCACTCACATCTCAGCCACCTGCTCTTGGCCTGCTGAGCTCCCCTGGGGAGGATCACTCATACCACTGTGTCCTACAAGAGTTGGACTCTGCATGGAGCCTCTCCCTGGTGGTGCCGTCACTGTGTGAGGACTGGCCATCAGCTGCCATGCCTGGATTTCTCTCTGCCCTGATTTTGAGGGTGGAAGGGTCTTTCCAGACAAAGCCCTCAAGCCCCAGGGCTGAGCTGTGCTTTCAGAAGAAGGGTACTGTCTGCTGGTGTGGTTGATGCAGGCTGCCAGAGAGCAGAGTTCACACCTTTGCCCAGAGCAAAGCCCAGAGCAAGGAGTGTCTTGCACAGGAAGCAAAACTTGATGACTTTTTACATACTCCCAATGCTTTCCTCATATGTTTTTACTTAGCCTTTTCTATTCATTCTGTCCCTCTTTGACCTTCCCATCCATGGGGATAGCTAGTGGGCTTTGGGAATTGTTTCAGTTGGAGGTGGTGGCTCTGCCAGCACACAAAGCCTGAGTGTGCACACAGATACCGGGCTGCTGGCCATGGCAGGAGCAGCTCTCACAGGCAAGTCCTGGTATCAAAGCTGTAAGGAGGAACACAATGTGGGATTTGAGTGTGAGCTCAGATCTGAGCTCCTGGGGTTGCTGCTGCTCCCTTAGCTTCTGCTCAGCTGCATGCTGTGAGCATCAGCTAACTGAAGACCTGGCTGGGCAGGAGTTACATGGCCAGTTTTGACCCAGAGGTCCACATGCTGCCTCAGGCGAGCTGAGCATCACCTGCCTCGGTGTAAGCCTGGCTTTTTTGCCCTGCAGAATCTGAATCCTCTGCAAAGGAAATGGAGGGGGTTAAAGATGGGGAGAATGCTTTCAGGCTGTGAGTGAATGTGTCATGCTTCAAAGGAAGCAGGACTTCCTGCAGGCACCAGCTCTACAAAGACTGTGGCCTGGTGGCATTTTATTAAGCCATTCCACACCAGTGCCCAGGCAGTCTCAGCTTGCCCATCCCTGCTCCACATCCTTTCCTTTCCTCTAGAGAAGTACCAGTGCTCTTCCCAAAAGGAATCAAGTGACCTCTCTGACAGTTGTGCCTTTGAGACCAGCACAGTGATGCTGATACTAGTTAGTTTAGGCTGCTGTGAAGCCATACCTCAAAACATTTTGCTTCCCTGCCAGCCCCCAGCTGGCAAATGGTATTAACAGAACCCCAACCAAACAAAACCCAATGATCAGAAACTTGAGAATTACCTTAACAGCAAGGCAGCTTGCTCTTGATTTTGCACACAAGTTGCTGGTGTTTGGGTTTCTCAGGAAACCCAAGTCACATGCACAGCCTGCTGGCTCCTTGCAGGGAGGATTTCTGAGCGCTGAGGGGCTGCTCCTCTGCACAGCCTTTGTGTGCACTCAGAAGGCAGCCACTCAGCAGTGAGAACTGCTGGCTTCCAGAGCATCAGTTAATGCTCAAAAGGAGAAAGGCTTCTTGTTCTGCATCTGCTTCAAGTCCCCCAAGACTCCTTTGCTGCTATGACTGAATGGTTGGTGGTTGTTTTGTTTTCTCTCAGTGCAAACCTTGTGCATTTTACTTCTCTGCCAGCAAATGGCATAGGTGTTTCCTCTTCCTCACAGGTTCTCTCTTGGAAGGGCCATTGAGTGCTGGAGCTCCTGGCAGCCTTTCTGGAATATCATCATCTTTAAGAGCATTCACAGGTGCTTCATTGCAGAGACTCAAAAGAGCTTTCCAGTGATATTCCACGGTGGAATTCTCTTCAGCACATGGCATGGGACCATAGCAGTGGCTGTTTCATACTTCATTTTCCTAACTGCTCAGCAGCAGATGCAATGAAAACTGTATTCTGGCCTCAGGTGGGCTCCTTCCTGCTGAAAGAGGAGGATCTTTTAGTGTGATCTGACACTAACATAGACAGAGACAATTTTCACAGACACCTTAGGATGAGGTAGATTAGTTGGGTCCTGAGAGACTGTTTACAAAGGCCTGTGGTGATAGGACCAAGGGCAATGGCTTCAAACTAGAGAAGAGGAGATTTAGATTGAATGTTAGGAACAAGTTCTGCACCATGAGGGTGGTAGAGCACTGGAAGGGGCTGCCCAGGGAGATGGTTGGGGCCCCATCCCTGGAGATACTCAGTGTGATGCTCAAAAGGGCTCTGGGCAGCCTGATCTAGTTGAAGCCCCTGCTTACTGCCCTGGTGATTGCCTGGCTGTCCCTCTGCTGGACAAAGGGCACCCTTGTGCTTTTTCCTTGGGCTGTGCAAAGTTAGTTGCAGACATGCTGCACCTCCTGGGGATGCCAGACATGCAGGTGGCACTTCCTTACTACTTTTCATACCAATGAGCTCATGTCTGGTGTGTGAGATAAACCATGGGCAGTTCTATTACTGAGTTTGGCTTTATCCTCCAACAGCTCTTCTCTATCTATTGAGATGCAGCTGGAAAAAAACCCAAAAATATATGGGAGGGGGAAGGGGTTTCAGAATCAAACATGCAGCAGTTGCATATAAAAACTGGAATAGACCAAATACAAAGCAAAGAGCAGAAACCAGGCCAAAATATGCTGACAGGAAGGGATCCAAGAGGGCTTCTGGGGTTTTTGGGTGGTACAGATTGGTTTTGTAGCTTTAGCAACATTCCAGATTTGAAGGAGGCTCCTTTCAGTCTGCCAGAAGGAATAAGGAACAAAGCAAAACAACACAACCCATCCAAAGGAGAATTTGCATGATATGTTCTGGCATAGCTGAGCTGCAGCATTCAAAGGGATAACAACAAAGAGGAGAGTGAAGTCCCAGCTGCTCACCAGATACACTTTGACATGAGACACCTGACAGAAGTAAACCTGAGAGTATACCCTGATACAAAACTGCTATAAAGGAAGCCAGCAAACTGTTCTGGAGGGCAGTCAGTGAGAGGCTGACCTCAGCCCTCCTAGGTGCTCATTAACAACACACCATCCAGGAATTCACCTGCTGAAGATGATGATGCTCCGGCACAGCAGGCAGAGAAGGTCCCCTCCTCCCGCACCCTCAGTTCTCACTTGCCACAGCTGCCTACAGTGGATCAGTTTATCAGTGGGAACAGGATTTGACCCCCCAAATAAGAAAAGGGTTCAGCATGACTGATCAGAAGTGCCTAAAAGCCACGAGCTGGACCTTAAAGAACTCCTGAAGTTTTCTTCCCCACTTCCATAACAAGCCAAAGGAACAAATGAATGGTGACAGCTCACAACAGCACTTCCCAGGCTTCCATTTCCATCTCCAGCCCCACTCTTGAAGGGAAGGGGGTCCCTGCTCTTTTTCATGCAAAATAGGGTGCTGATGTCACAGCACTGCAGTTTATGGAGCCTCATGGAAACAATGAGAGCCTCCAAGTCAAACAGTTGGCTGGAGTTCTATAGCTGGGAAGTCTCAGGACTGCTTCAAAGCCTGGGGGAAGCTGAGGCAAAAACCCCATAATGTGCTTAAAACACTGAGAACTGAGAATGTACAGCAGTGAGGAGCCTCCAGCTCCCTTAAACTGCTGGTTTAGTTTAACTGAATGTTCTGGCACAGTTGTGAACCTCTGGTACTGGAGACCTGAAACCAAGGAGAGAGCAGAGTGGAAGCCAAGAGGGTTTCTTCAGTCTAAGCCCTGCACTGGAGTGGTGTGCATGGAACTGGTGAGATTCACCAGGCAAGTTGAGCTTGACATGAGGAATGAGCAGACTGCAATTTAAAGCCACTGGAGGGATTTAGCCATCCATCTAACTGAAGCCTGCAGGAGAAGGGTGGCCAAATCCCTCAGTCATCACTGACAAAAATCCCTCCTAATGCCAAATTTCCTTGATACTCAGCATCAGATCTGGATTATCCATCTACAGCTAGGGACATCAATGCCATCTATACTCAGGTCTAGGACATTCAACCTCCAAGCAATTGTCTTTTATAAGAAAGAGCACTTTGGTCTTTTTTTTTTTTTTTCTCCAGACTTTTTAATAAAGAAATACCTACTTTGGATGAACAGTGCCTCAGACTTTCATGAAACATTTCCTGAGGGAGCAGGAAGGGGACTCACAGAAGTTCTGGCTGTCACCAGCTCTCCGAGGAGCAAGTGGCCAGGCAGAGAGGGACCTGGGGGTACTGGTTGACAGCAGCTGAACAGGAGCCAGCAGTGTGCCCAGGGGGCCAAGAAGGCCAAGGGCATCCTGGCCTGCATCAGGAACAGTGTGGCCAGCAGGAGCAGGGAGGTCATTGTGTCCTGGGCTCAGCACTGCTGAGGCCACCCCTTGAGTCCTGTGTCCAGTTCTGGGCCCCTCAGGTTAGGAAAGAGGTTGAGCTGCTGGAAGGTGTCCAGAGAAGGGCAAGAAAGCTGGGGAGGGGTCTGGAGCACAGCCCTGGGAGGAGAGGCTGAGGGAGCTGGGCTTGCTTAGGCTGGAGAAGAGGAGGCTCAGGGGAGACCTTCTTGCTCTCTCCAACTCCCTGAAGGGAGGCTGTAGCCAGGTGGGGCTTGGTCTCTTCTCCCAGGCAAGCAGCACCAGAACAAGAGGACACAGTCTGAAGCTGTGCCAGGGGAAGTTGAGGCTGGTTGTTAGGAAGAAGTTCTTCCCAGCAAGAGAGATTGGCCCTTGGGATGTGCTGCCCAGGGAGGTGATGGAGTCCCCATCCCTGGAGGTGTTCAGGAGGAGACTGGATGGGGTGCTTGGTGCCATGGTTTAGTTGATCAGATTGTGCTGGGTGAGAGGCTGGACTCAATGATCTCAAAAGTCTTTTCCAACCTGGTTAATTCTGTTCTGTTCCAGCTAGGTGTTTGGATGCACAACAGGGTCCTGCCCAAGGTCATACATTTCTAAAGACACACCAAGGCAAGTTTCTTGCCCCACCTGCAAGTTAGTGGCTCTGATGGTTTAAGTGAAAACCAAGCTCAGCCACCACATCTGCTAGGTTCCAGTTACTGCTCTGATGAGCCTTTTTTAGCAAAGATGGTTAACAGAATAGAGTTAACCAGGTTGGAAAAGACCTTGGAGATCAGAGTCCAACCTATCACCCAACACCATCTAATCAACTAAACCATGGCACCAAGCACCCCATCCAGGCTCTGTCACAGGGATACAGTGATGGAGAGCAGGGCTCTGCTCTGCAGCGGGTAGAAGGACTTCTGGCACACGGCTCACTTAAAGCCATGTGCCAACACACCAACCCAGGCTCCACAGGCCTGACCTGCTGATGAAGGTCAATGAAATCACTGACCCAATCTTGCAAAACAGAGGGGCATGCCATGGGACAGACCAAGGGCAGCTTTGCTGGCAGTGAGAATCATCAGGCAGCTGTGCATTGGTACAGGTGACACAAACACCAAGGAGAAGCACCTGTGAAGAAAGCTCCTCCACCTCCCAAGCTCCCCACATGACTCTCCAAGCCATGGTATTAACAGAGGCACCACAGCAATCAAAGCCTCTGTAGGCTCTGCAGCAAAAAGGTCCCAAAACCTGGGTAGGGGGACATGGTGGAAATGGAATCATAGAATCAACAAGGTTGGAAAAGACCTCAAGGAAGTCCAACCTGTCACCCAACACCTCATGACTGGCGGTGAGTCCCCAGTGATTTTGGAGAGTGGTCCCCCTCATTCCACAGCCAGCCCCTCTAAGCAAAGGTGGACACACCAGTCTGCTCTTTGCCTTTGTGACCATCATCTGCCTCCTTATGGAGAAAGGCTGAAAAGATCACCTGGGGATGCTGCTGCAGAGCAGGAGGATGGAAGTTCCTTGGGCTGGCACCGGGAAAGCATGAAGCTGAAGGAACATCTCCGGACAAGGTTTCCAGTCGGCTGCACCATTCGGCCAGGAACTGCTGTTCCAGACAGCTGACGATCACCAGGAAAGGGCTTTCCCAGCCTGGAACAGCCAAGTACAGGGCCTGAGGGTTGCTCAGCCAGGAACCCATCCATATGACAGCTTTTCATGGTGACATTGTGCTCAACAAAGCAAAACGTTTGAGCTGGCATTAAAAACACAACAACCACCCCACAGGCTGTCAGGAAAAGGCTTTTTAGCTTTGCCTTCATCTCTAACAGTTGAGCTTGTGAAAACAAAAGTAGATCAAACCCTGCTTTTATGACCAGTTCACTGTAAAGGAAGAACTTGGGATATAAAAGGGGCCATGTTCTGGGCACCCTCCAGACCCTTGCCCTCTGATAGAAGGGGAAAAAATGAGGAGTCCTTTTTTGTGGCAGAGACAAAGCCACAGAGATAGGAAAGACCACAGCTGCTGGCAGCTGGTGATGGCAATTCAGACATGGCTGCAAATAGAGATGGTTTGTTTTGAAGTGATTCAAATTAAGGGGGAACCAAAGAAGAAGAAAGGGAAAGGGAGGGGGGGACCCGAGAAAGATGATTTTCTTTAAAGGAAAAAAGCTGAATGATACCTATTAAAAATAAAGGGGGGAAGTGTACGTTGAAGTTCAATTAAAAATTGAAGTTAGAAATGTAACTGCAATGAAAAGATGGGATTTTTTGGTGGTGGTTATTGTCAGCTGGTAAAACAGCAGAGCCGTTTTGGAGCTGGGGACTTCCAACCTGCATTCAGCTCCTCTCCAAGCTGTGTTCAAGCCCCTCTCCTTCTCTACGGGCTTTCAAGGCCCACCTGGATGCCTTCCTGGGTGACCTGCCCTAGGTGATCCTGCTCTGGCAGGGGCGTCGGACTTGATCTCCAGAGGTCCTGTCCAGCCCCTACCCTTCTGAGATCCCGGGCCCTGTCCCACGGGGCAGACAGAGCCAGGAGCCGTGGGATGCTGGAGGCCCTCCGCGCTCCCCAGCCCTGCGCTCGATCACGTGTCAGGCTCTTGGAAGCAGACCCAGCTCCTTCCCTCGGTGCCGTGGCTCCTTCCAGCAGGCCAGAGCGAGCGGGGGTGCGAGGAGGAGCTGCCGCCCGGCCCCGGAGCCCGCTGGCACAGGCGGGCCGCCCCGCTGCGCAGGGGAGCGCGGGCAGGCTGGGCTGGCGCGGGCACCAGGAGGGCCCGGGAGGCAGGAGCACAAGGGTGCTGTGCTCGGCCAGGGTTTCCTCGGTTTCACTCCAAGGCTGAGGAATGTCTGTCCGTAACCACATCCAGATGTGCCTCCTTGGCAGCCTGCTGCCGAGACACAAGCGAGGGGACGCGGGATCGGCGCTCTCGAAGGGGATGTAAGTATCTGTTCTGTTTGGTCAGGGTGGGCTGGGGAGGCTCAGGCAGCGAGAAGCCCGAAGTGGAGGCTGTCCCTGCCGCTTCCCTTCGCCTCCAGCCTGCAGCTTTCCTGTCTGCCTTGCTCTTGCAGCGTCCTTAGGTGCAGCACCCTGAGCTGCAATGGTTAACACGCAGCCAGCTTGGCTACAGGCTCTGAACACAGAGTCCTGCTATGCCTGCTTCGTGCTTTACTTCCCAGAGAACTTTCCTGGGGTGTTTGAGGTTGATTTTACAGCAGAACGTTTGGGGCTTCTTCAGACTGTGCCTCCAAAGAGAGGGTTTCCTCCCTGCCACAAACATGTTCCAGCTCCCAGCCATTCCTCGGCAGCACCGGGACACGAATCTCCCCCTCCGTGTCACGCTGCTGAGTGCTTGCAGCAAAGCCCGGGGAGTTTCACGCTCCCTAGTGCCACAGAGAGAGAAGGGAACAAATAATCAGCGAGATGAGCAGCTTCTAATCTCATTGTTAACAGCTTTTGAGCATGTTTTGGTGAACTTGAGCAACGGGTGGCACCTGGAAAGGAGCGGGGCAAGTCACCGGGTCCTCCCGGTCCTGGCTGGGTAACACATCCCTGCTCCCGCGCTGGAGCCCCTGGCCTTTGGGGCACATCACCAAATGACTGATCGGATCAGCAAAGGGTCTGGCAGCTGAAGCAGCAGCGAGTGCTGGGGAGGGCTGGGAAAGGAGGGTGCTTGTTTTGGTGGGGCTGCTTCTTACCCCCTGCATGAGCCTGCAAAGCTTCGTGCTCCTCCTGGGGCCAGGGGAAATGAGTTTGCGAGAGGGAGGAGGGCAGGTTCCTCACCCCGTGCTTGGCTGCTCCAGGAGGGGCCTGTCTCCCTGAACTGCTCAGGGTGTGAGCTGAACTGCTGAACAATCCAGAGGTCTGAAAAACCACCCCACCTACACACAAGACTGCACCTGGATTTAGGAAAGTACCTCTGGAGGCTGCTGAGCCTGTGGAAAGTAATTGCATGGTACCTTCTGCTACCTTGTTGGCAGCTGAATGCTCTCATTAGAGACCTGCTGCTGCATTTAAAAGGAACTGGAGCTTTCCCTGTTGTCTGGATCTTGCCATGGCATGCCTGGCAGCAGCACAGTGCCACACAGACGCCGCTCCTATGGCACATCTTACCCCACAAGGGCCAGGGACATGTCCTGCACTGCTGAAAGGCAGCAGAACTACAGGCCCCAAACCCTGCCACATCTGCACAAGTGACTTACCAGCGAGGCAGCAGGGTGATGGGAGGAGCAGTGCAGGCAGCCAGCATTTCCCAGAGGCCATGGAGATGGTCACGCAGGCAGATAGGGCTGCAAAGAGTCATCGGGGCTCCCATGCACAGCTCCCACTTGCCTTCAGCCATGGTACTGGGTGGTTCCTTGATGGGGGTCTCATTGTCCTCTATAACTCCCTTAAAAGAGGTTGGAGCCAGGTGGGGGTCAGTCTCTTCTCACATGCAACAAGTGACAGGATGAGAGGAAATGGCCTCAAGTTGTGGCAAGGGAGGTTCAGGATGGATATTAGGAAAAACTTCTTCACAGAAGGGGTTATCAAGGGAGGTGGTGGAGACACCATCCACTATCCCTGGAGGTATTTAAAAGGCTGATGTGGTGCTGAGGGATGTGGTTTAGTGGTAGTAGCTTAGCAGCAGTGGTGGGATTGTGAGCTCTGGGTGGGTGGTTAGAAATGATGACCTCAAAGGCCTCTTCCAACCTCAGCAGCTCTGTGGTTCTATGGATGGTGCAAGTTCCTTTGAGCCCCCTGTGCATGAGAGCAGACATCCAAGCACCCACCTCCAGCCCCTGCCCAGCAGCTCTGCAGTTTCTGTGTTTCAGTTTGCATTGTCTCATAAAAGCTTCACCAGCTGTGGCAACTGCAGCCACCGTTTGCAAGCAGCTACTGCGTGACTGGCATTGCAAAAGTGAGGCTGGCGGTGCCAGCAAGGGAGACTGCAATAAAAGAGGACCAGCTGGGAAGCTGAGGAAAACACATATTTGAGGAGTGGGGCAAGCAGAGAGGAAAATAAGGCACTCTTGTCCTCTGACAGCGTGGACCTCATCCATTGGTTTGCGCTGGCCGGAGCAGCAGCTGCGACAGGAACGCTGGAAACGGTTTCTGGAGCAGGGCCTGCATTTTTGTTACCTGTTTGCACAGTTCCAGCCAGCACAACTTTTGCCTCCAGGAGCTGCAACTCAATGGCAGCAGTGACACTGTGCTGGAGATGCTGCAGCGTGGGCTGGAGCGCTGCTGTGACAATGACAGCATCCAGCAGCATCCAAGCACCACCGTGGTGTGCAGCTGAGCACCGACTCGGAGCCTCTGTCCCTCTGCTCTGCCTGTGTTTGGCTCTGGCTCCCATGTCCAGCTGCTGCGAAAGCTCTCAGGACATTGAGCTCATGAAATCCTACAGCCTGTTCCCAGCTTGTTTATAGATGTGGCGAGTTCCAAGTGGCTGGCTGAGATGGGCTCTTCTGATAAGGCAGCTTAGACTCTGCTGTGATTGCTTCATGTTTCTAGAGCGTTGCACCAAGCAGTGTGCTGAGGGGTGTCGCTTGGATTCCAGCCAGCCCTGGGCTTCTAGTCAAGATCAAGTCATCCAGCATGGCTTTGGAATCCCACAGTTCTACAAGAGACCTCTTCAACAACACCCTGCCATGCAGAGAGAATAGAATAGAACTAACCAGGTTGGAAGAGACCTTTGAGATCATCCAGTCCAACCTATCACCCAGCACCATCTGATGAACTAAACCATGGCACCAAGCACCCCATCCAGGCTCTTCCTGAACACCTCCAGGGATGGGGACTCCACCACCTCTCTGGGCAGCACAGCCCAATGGCCAATCTCTCTTGCTGGGAAGAACTAACTCATTGAACCCACTGGAGCTGGATCCCCAACACTTTCTTTAGCTCATTTCACAGAGAAACAGCTAAAAACATCTCCAGCAGCAACCACAGCACCACATATTGTATGACCTCAGCCCCTCCATCACCCAGCTCAAACCTACCAGTGACAGCTCCAGCTTCAGGAATGAGGAGGAGAGCTGGGAGGGAGCTGGAAATGCTTCACTTGCAGGGGGCAGCAAGTGGACCTGCCACGCTTGGTGGGGAGGGATGCTCCTGCGAGCCAGGCTGGGATGTGCAGCAGGGCTCCTGGCTGCGTTTTGGACCAGCTTGCTCAGAGTTCCACATTCCCAGCCTGCCTTGCTCCTGCAGCTGCTTTGCCTCAGGCTGGGTGGGTTGAACAACCACTCTTCAAGGCACAAAGCAACAGGCCAGAACCTCCAAGGCTTCTTGACTGGCTTCAGGGACAGGATCCAGAGCCCTTTCCCCACCTGGGCCCATGTGAGCGCAAGCGATGGAGAACATGACAGCTGCTGCAAGAGAAGGAAGTTTCCAGGATGAGCTCAAGGCTGCATGTCATCCAGCTGAGAAGAAAGGAATGGCAATATGAAAATCACCATTTAGCTGCTCTTGTTGCAGCTCTCCTTGGCCATATTTCAGAATCCACTTCCAAACTCAGTGAGAGCCAGGCTGAGGGCTGGGCCCTCTGCCCGAGCGTGCAGCAGCGCAGCTCAGATTCCCTGCCTGGATGCTCACCAGGGTGCCATGCCCAGCTCTGACTGTTTCCAGCTATTGAGCCTTTTCTTGCTTCTCAGGTCATGCAGGCTCTGCCCCCTTGGTCATTCCAGCATGTTCCCTTTCTACAGGCTCCAGCCTAGCCAGCTACAGCCCAGCTCAACACTCTAACAGTGCTGGTGCTCGGAGCCCAGCACGCCACACTCCCAACCGTCCCCAAATCCTCCTTTACCTCACTCCTGGGGCAAACTGCACCATCCCATGCTCCTGCAGCCATCCTCAGACAGCCAAAGAGGGACAATTTCCTGTCTCTCCACACTTGGAGGATGCGGGAGGCAGCCCTGGCAGCCAGGCCCGTGGTCCCCGAGGCACTGAGTGACGCAGCAGCTCTACAACCCCAGCTTGGTTTCACACGTTGGACAGAGATGCCCCTCAGCAGCGTACAAAGCCCAAGCATGGCCACCCTGGATACTGACATGCAGCAAGAACCTGCACTGAGAAACACCCTGCTGTGCTCACACCTCTACTGTTTGGCATCAAGCATTTTCTGCTCACTTTGACAGCCCTGTAATTGTTATTCCCCCTGGTGCTGAGGGGGGTCAGATAATCTTTTCTGGCTGCAGGACACGCTGTAGTGTCTGCCAGAATCACCAATCCCTCTGAGTTGAGGAACAAGACACCTTTTCCCACACTGACATCCACGGAGAGACCTCACTCCTGCAGAACAAGCATAGGGGTTGGAAGGGAGCTCTGGGGACCATCTAAGTCCAGCCCCCCTGCCAAAGCAGTCGAGGGTATATCACGGACTCATAGAATCAACAAGGTTGGAAGAGACCTCAGAGATCATCAAGTCCAACCTCTCACCCAACACCTCATGACTAACTAGACCATGGCCCCAAATGCCACATCCAGTCCCCTGTTGAACACCTCCAGGGATGGGGACTCCACCACCTCCCTGAGCAGCACATCCCAAGGGCCAATCTCTCGCTCTGGGAAAAACTTCTTCCTAACCTCCAGCCTGAAGCTCCCCTGGCACAGCTTGAGACTGTGTCCTCTTGTTCTGGTGCTGCTTGCCTGGCAGAAGAGACCAACCCCCACCTGGCTACAACCTCCCTTCAGGGAGCTGGAGAGAGCAAGAAGGTCTCCCCTGAGCCTCCTCTTCTCCAGCCTAAGCAAGCCCAGCTCCCTCAGCCTCTCCTCCCAGGGCTGTGCTCCAGACCCCTCCCCAGCTTTCTTGCCCTTCTCTGGACACCTTCCAGCAGCTCAACATCTTTCCTCACCTGAGGGGCCCAGAACTGGACACAGGACTCAAGGGGTGGCCTCAGCAGTGCTGAGCACAGGGCACAATGACTTCCTGCTCCCTCCAAAAGAAGGGAATTCCAGAAGGAGATCTCTAGCAAAGACTGAAAAAACCCAAACTCCAGTGATTTGATCAGAGACCAGCACCTTCCTGTGAAAGCTAGATGTCTATATTCAGCACTGAGCTCTCTTATTTCAGCATAAAAATGGCTATTTCAGGTCCTTGTCTTTCAATTAATGACAAGACAGAAGAAAATGCTGGCTATCAGCCCAGGCTTGCAATAATTCAGGGTTTGTCTTGGCTTTCTCAGGGGAGCCTGTTGCCAGATCCTGAGGTGCTGGCAGGATAGATCTGTAAGTCATGGAAATGATGAGTTTTGTGACACACACACGTTGTATTCCAAAGCCCCACTGATAAAATTAAACACAGGGAAGAGCCAAGGCTTCCACCCAGCTCCTTAATTACCATCTGCAGCCTGGCAGCTGAAATAAGATCCAACTTTGGCAGAGGAAATGGGGGGGAAATAAATAAAAATCTGCTCTCAGAGTGGGGAAAGAGATGAGACTCTGGAAAGGGCTGGGACGGAGATACAAAAGCAGCCCAACTCCACCAGCATCCATCCCACAGGCTCCACAGCTCCCACTCACTTTGCAGCCTGCACAGAGCCAAGCAGCACCTCAATGAATAGAATAAACCAGGTTGGAAGAGACCTCTGGGGTGGAGTCCAACCTCTCACCCAGCACCATCTGATCAACTAACCCATGGCACCAAGCACCCCATCCAGGCTCTTCCTAAACACCTCCAGGGATGGGGACTCCACCACCTCCCTGGGCAGCACAGCCCAAGGGTCAATCTCTCTTGCTGGGAAGAGCTTCTTCCTAACACCCAGCCTAAACCTCCCCATAGGAAGCCCATCCCTTCACAAGACAAGGAGCAAAAATGCCTCAGTTTTAGTTCTTCAGGGCTTTTTGAGACAGGGTCCCTGTATTTTGGTACCTCAATAGCATCCAGCAAAATTTCTTGCTCATGATGAGCAGAAGAGCAAGATGGGGAAGACTACCTTGGCTAATTCAATGCAACTGTAACAGTGTCAAAGGAAGTTTAAAGAGCACAGAGCCATAGATCAAGTCCAACCATCAACCTAGCACTACGATGGCCAATAAACCCTGACCCCAGGTGCCATGCCCACACCTCAGGGGAGACCTTCTTGCTCTCTCCAACTCCCTGAAGGTTGGAGCCAGGTGGGGGTTGGTCTCTTCTCCCAGGCACCCAGCACCAGAACAGGAGGACACAGTCTCAAGCTGTGCCAGGGGAGGTTCAGGCTGGAGGTGTGAAGAAAGTTCTTCCCAGCAAGAGAGATTGGCCCTTGGGCTGTGCTGCCCAGGGAGGTGGTGGAGTCCCCATCCCTGGAGGTGTTCAAGAGGGGATTGGATGTGGCACTTGGTGCCATGGTTTAGTAGCCATGAGGTGTTGGGTGAGAGGTTGGACTTGATGATCTCTGAGGTCTTTCCCAACCTTATTAATTCTATGATTATTGAGCTGCTGTGGGGACAGTGGTGATGAGGGGAGCTATGTTTGCTGCAGATGCTGGACCAGCTCCTTCCTTGAACTATAGTTACAAGCTGCTTCCTGCTTCTTACTCCTCCTCCATGATTGGCTTTGTTTGTTTGTTTGCAGTTGAAGAACTGGTCGAATGAGACAGAAGAGCTCCAGGAAAAGTGTAAGCCAGAACCCAATCTCTGTATTTCAAAAGGCAGCTTCACCTCTCACGCTTGACTAAAACATTCCTAACATCAGCCTCTGCCCTGCTTCTGCCTACTGGTATTTATTTGCCCACCTCTGGCTTACCAGTCTGGATGGTTTTAGTCTCTTCTCACACGTGAGAAGTGATAGGACAAGAGGCAATGGCCTCAGGTTGCACCAGGGGCAGTACAGGTTGAGTATTAGGGAAGATTGCTTCCCAGAACCGGTTCCCAGGCCCTGAAACAGGCTGCCCAGGGCGGTGGTGTGGTCACCATCCCTGGAGGTGTTTAGGAAGAGACTGGATGGGGTGCTTGGTGCCACGGTTTAGTTGATCAGATGGTGGTGGGTGATAGGTTGGACTGGATGATCTCAGAGGTCTTTTCCAGCCTGGTTAATTCCACTCTCTTCTGAGGGCTGTGGTTTAGGGGGTGGCTAAGCAGCAGCGTGAGGTCGCGAGCTGCAGGCGAATGGTCGGAAGTGATCTCCAAGGTCTCCTCCAGCCTCAACAGTTCTGTGATCTGGCAGAGGCAAAACCCCCCTGGCCCTTCTAACCTTGGTAATGGGAGTGATTGAAAACGGTTTAACATTTTATAAAAAGCTCACTGCCAGCAGAAAGGCCTTGAGTGCCTCTGAGAGTGCTTAATGAGTGCATTTCCAAGCACAAATCACGGCTGGTGTGCAAGAGCTGGCTCTTGGTGTACCCAGAGAGAATCTGCCCTCCACCATCAGCTCCCTGCCTCCTGGCTTTGACTCAAACAAGGGTAAAAGCAGCAAGAAACTGTTACCAAGCTAGGGGAAAACAATAAAAAGGAAATAATCTAACGATTTTTAAGGGCTTGTAGTGACAGGATGAGGCGAAACAGATTGAGGAGATTTAGACTGGAGATTAGAGAGTAATTCCTTACAGTGAGGCTGGGGAGACACTGGACCAGGTTGCCCAGGGAGGCTGTGGTTGCCCCCTCCCTGGAGATGTTCAAGGCCAGGTTGGATGAGGCCTTGAGCAGCCTGGGCTGGTGGGAGGTGTCCCTGCCCATGGCAGGGGGTTGGAACTAGATAACTAGATGAGGTTTTTTCAGATGTCCCTTCCACCACAAAGCATTCTGTGATTCTGTGGTTTATGGAAGGGTGGCAATGCTCACCATTTCCACCTCATTCCTTGCCAAAGCAGCAAAACCCATGAGAAATAAAACCTGTTGAACAGAGGGATGTGGGAGGAAGGGATGTGGGAGGAAGGGCCGCTTTCACCTTGTGCTCCAGGATGATGGGTTGCTGGCTTAACTATCCAAGTCACACAGGCAGAGCAGCAGGGGCGGCAGCAGGGGCGGCAGCAGGGGCGGCAGCAGGGGCGGCAGCAGGGGCGGCAGCAGGGGCGGCAGCAGGGGCGGCAGCAGGGCGGCAGCAGCCCTTGGGCAAGTTCCTCAACATGTCGCAGTGCCTGCAGGAGTACCACAAACGCTTCTGCTGGTTATTTCGATGGTGTTCCAGCCAGCCTTGCTTGCACGCTTCACCAAAGCTGCCAACTTCTCCTTGCTGACAGGGTATGTTTGTTCACAGATGGACATTGGTGCTGGGCAGATCAGACACAGCTCTTAACAGTTCCAGGAACACTGTGGAGACCATGAGAGTTCGTCTCAAAGGGGATGCGATCTGTACCCTCCTCCTGACGGTGGCACTTTGCTCTTTACTCTACTCCCAGCTGGAGCATTTGGTCCCAGCAGGAAACAAGGAGCTGACGCAGAAGCAGCCTTCAGTAACACCAAAAGTAGTCTCTAACCCCAGAGGGCCTCAGAGACCCATGCCAGCACAGGCAGTGGTGCCCAGACCTCAAGTAACTCTTGCTGTGAGACGAAAGGAAGTGGCCAACAACAGGGTCCAACCCACGACTCCAGCCCCAGCGACCGATTCTGCCTTCAACTTCAAGCTCTATCTCCTAAACAAGGACAAGAGGAACTTCAATCTTCTCATTAACCAGCCCAAGAAATGCAGGAGAACACCAGGGGGTCCCTTTCTGCTCATTGCTATCAAATCAGTAGTTGAAGACTTTGAGAGACGCGAGATCGTGCGGAAGACCTGGGGCAGGGAGGGGCTGGTGAACGGGGAGCAGATCCAGCGGGTGTTCCTCCTGGGAACGCCGAAGAACAGGACAGCGCTAGAGGCCTGGGAGACCCTGATCCAGCAGGAGAGCCAGGCGTACAGGGACATTTTACTCTGGGACTTCATGGACACCTTCTTCAACCTGACCCTGAAGGAGATCCACTTCCTCAGCTGGGCCGCCGAGTTCTGCCGCAGCGTGAAGTTCATCTTCAAAGGCGACGCCGACGTCTTCGTGAACGTGGAGAACATTGTCGACTTCCTGGAGAGACAGGACCCCGCTGGGGACCTCTTCGTGGGGGACATCATCTACAACGCCCGGCCCATCCGGCTCCGGGAGAGCAAATACTACATCCCGGAGGCCGTGTACGGCCTGAGCATGTACCCAGCCTACGCGGGAGGGGGCGGGTTTTTGCTGTCCAGCCACACCATGAGGAAGCTCTCCAGGGCTTGCAGAGAGGTGGAGCTCTTCCCCATCGACGACGTCTTCCTGGGTATGTGCCTACAGAGGCTCAATCTCAAACCCGTTTCGCACGAAGGATTCAAGACCTTCGGTATCGTTAAGCCTTCCGCCGCCCCGCACCTCCAGACCTTCGACCCTTGTTTCTACAAGGATCTCATGGTAGTTCACAGCCTGAAAGTGGCTGAGATCTGGCTAATGTGGAACCTGCTCCACAGCCCACGGCTTTCCTGCACGCAGAAGAAGCAAGTGAAGAAACCTTTCCAATGGAAAATGAAGGCTCAGGTAACGCAGGTGCCGCCCCTTGGGTAAGGCAGGCAGACCGCAGCAGAAACGGGCAGCAGACCAGCTGGGGAAGGGAGCCTGGTGCCACTGCAGCCAAAAGGAACCCACTTTAGAAGTGCTTCAGCACATCTCATTTACATTCTTAGGAAAAGATGGCCAGTTATTGCAGGATTTTGCCCAAATCCCACAAGTGCACGTGTGCCATGGAGGTCCTTCTCCAGTAAGGAGGCCAAATAGCCCTTAAGAGTATCTTTAATTTATTATTATTTATTAGAAATGCAGTAGTGCTTAGTGGGCCAATGTGGGGGAAAAAAGGACACTGCAAAAGGTAATCCTTGGAGATCTTGAAGCATTGAGAGATGTAAAAGAAGATCACAGAATTACTGAACCTGGAATTGAGCTCTGAGATCATCAAGTCCAGCCTATGACCTAACACCACCACATCAACTAGACCATGTCACTCAGAAAATGAGAGCGCACAGAATCACAGGGGTTGGAAGGACCTTTAAGATCATCAAGTTCAACCATTATCCAACCCACATGACACCAAGGAGCACAGGAATTGATGTCAACTTGTCACCTTGACTTGGACTCATTGAGAAATGACCAAGCTGCACAGAAGTTGGAGGAAAGGAAATCAAGTCAGATCACCACTGCTTGGTTGGCTTTCTGCAGGCCTTGCATAAGAGAACAGAACAACTTACAGCTGTTGTCATGGGGTCCTGTACCTTGAAGGTAGGATGGAAAACCAGAAAATCAGGCAGAAGCTGAGGCTGGCATGGCTGGTGGAGCAAAGGGCAGACAGAAAGGGACAGAATTCCGAAGGGCCTTTAAAGAAAGGACAGGAACAATGTTGAGCTGATCCCTCTGAGCCTGGATGGTTCATTGTTTGTAGCAACACCTCAGCTCCACCGACACTCAGGCTTTGGCACCTCCACCGAGAGCTCAGGCTCTCAGCACTAGCGACTTGCACCAAGAGCCAGTCAGCAACAGCATCCAACAGCATCTGAGCTCTCTTACCATCTAATCCAGATCTTCAGAAGATGGGAGAAATCCTCTGGGCCTTTGCTTGTGAGGGTAAAACCACACAGAGCTGCTGCTTGCATCACATTTGGGAACTTCTTCAAACCAAGGGAAAACTTGTCAACGGGCTGGGCTGCTTTCTGCAGTCCTCCAGTGCTCCTGCCTGGCATAGAGCAGAGTGTGAAGAGCAGCCAAGACTCCTCACATTGCTGTGGGTGACATGGGAAGGGAGAAAGCATTCCTCAGACAAAAATGCTTCAGATAAAAGCCTTTCTAAATCCATTGCAAGAAAGCAAAACCACAAAGCAATCTCTGATGGATTTCCCAAGTTTTGGTCAGTCTGCAGCTTCAGAAGTATTTTAAGCACAAGGCTGCTGGATTGCTGAGTTTTGCAAAGAACAGTCAATGATCTGAAGCAACAGATTACCTTAACAGAACATCATCTTGGACATCAGAAAGGAAGCAAAATACCTTGAAATCAGGGCTAGAAAGCTATGAAATCCATGGGGCAAGGAGCCTGGATTCACCTCTGACGCCATGGCTGTTAATTCTTTCACAGTGTTTGCCCTCTCAACAAAACTCCTATCCATCAGAGAACCCCTGATGCCATCCCTCTTCAGGAGGGCACACACACACAGAGCTTCAAAGGAAACTAAAATCAGTTGTAAGTGTCCAGGAAGCTGCTTTCCCTTGAACAGAGAATCATAGAATCAGAATCATAGAATCAATAAGGCTGGAAAAGACCTCAGAGATCATCAAGTCCAACCTCTCACCCAACACCTCATGACTAACTAGACCATGGCCCCAAATGCCAGATCCAATCCCCTCTTCAACACCTCCAGGGACTCCACCACCTCCCTGGGCAGCACAGCCCAAGGGCCAACAACTCTTGCTGGGAAGAACTTTCTCCTCAGCTTCAGCCTGAACCTCCCCTGGCACAGCTTGAGACTGTGTCCTCTTGTTCTGGTGCTGCTTGCCTGGGAGAAGAGACCAACCCCCACCTGGCTACAACCTCCCTGCAGGGAGTCAGAGAGAGCAAGAAGGTCTCCCCTGAGCCTCCTCTTCTGCAGGCTAAGCAAGCCCAGCTCCCTCAGCCTCTCCTCCCAGGGCTGTGCTCCAGACCCCTCCCCAGCTTTGCTGCTCTTCTCTGGTCATGCTCAAATGCCTCAACAACCTTCTTAAATTGAAGGGCCCAGAACTGGACAGAGGACTCAAGACAGAGCCTGCAGCCTGGCTGCATTTTGTGTTTGGGTATAACTTTCCTCCCACCCAGCAGCAGTCTAGGCTCACTATTCATTAAGCACAGTAAGGAGTGGAGGCAAGCTGACAGTACCTGCCTGCACCAACAGGCTTGCACATTATCCTCATTGTAAGAGTTTAAGCCTTACAACAATGCACACCCAAGGAAAGGTCCGCTAGACAGAAATCAAAACACCCTGTTGACCCTCATTGCCCAGAACAGCTCCTAGCCTCCAGAAGTGATGTCCATCATAACCAATCCCCTGAGGAAATCTTCCCCCTTCATTAACATTTGCCTTCAGGTGTCATTTAAAAGAAGAAATAAATCCAATCTGATGCTACTTGCCCAACAGAGAAGGTCACTCGCTTTATTTTTCGCTTGATCACACTCACAGAAGTGAGATTTCCCACAGCTCTGGGACCGGAGGAGGGTTTGGGGCGTCTCTGCATCCCCAGTCTGTCTGCTGTAGCCACAGACACGTTCCCAGATCCCAAATGGAGACTGGTGTGTAATTTTTCTTAGCAACTGCTCTGTGCCATGTCTGAACTAACCAGAAATTCCCATGTCTTGCACAAGAGCAGCACTTTCCACACGGATTGCCTGTTTTACTGGAATGAGTCTCTGGACTGTTCAGGGGCTGGATACTGATGCCCAGGACATTGTGGCCTAACCCAGTGCTTGTGCTGGGCTCAACCACAGAATTGCTTTGGTTGGAAAAGGCTTCTAAGATCACCAGGTCCAGCCATCAGCCTTACACCATGGTGGCCATGTGCACCAAACTGCCATGGCCACAGGTTTCTCAAACCCCTCCAGGGATGGGGACTCCACCACCTCCCTGGGCAGCCTGTGCCCATCTCTGACCACCCTTGCAGCAAAGACATTTTTTCCTCCTCTCCAACCTAACCCTCCCCTGGCACAAGTTCAGGCCATTCCTTCTTGCTCAATCACCAGTTGCACTTCATGATCCTGAAAGCTTTCTCCAACCTGTACAACTCCAGCTGGAGTATGGAAGCTCTCCAGAGAAGGAGACTCCACAACCTCTCTGGGCAGCCTGCTCCAGGCCTCCACTATCCTCACACCAAAGAGATTTTTCCCTGTGTTCAGATGGAACCTTCTGGGCTCCAGTCTGTGCCCCCTGTCCTTTGTCCTTGTCAGCACACATCCAGATTGCTGGCAGAAGCAGAACTAGAGAACAATGTTTACACCTTGTTGCCTTAATCTGTGGAATGTCAGATTTCTTTTGTTCAGTGAATACTAAACCTACTACCTGGCAGTGCAAGACACTGCTGCTTCTCTTGCTCTCCAGCCTCTGCTGCATGCTTTTAAAAGCTGCAGCCAAGCTGGAATCTCACAGACCCCACGGGGGAGCACAACTACTCACAGGGAAATGCTGGAGGGCAGTGCTGCATCCCTGCAGTTCATTAAGTCATACTGACTGCTAAAGCAGGCAAGAAGTCTTTGGCTTCACCAAGAGGTGGGTTTCTTAAAAGATGGGGGTCTTTGCAGAAGATCTTAAAGCCCCTTGATGGGTATGAGCTGGTAGAAGGATCCTTGAAATGACCTTTCTGGACCATCTCAGAAAAGCCAACCCATCCATTTCCGAGTGATGTTCTGAGCAGCTTTAATTAGCTGCCCGGTTCAATGCACCACTTGAGGGTTTGCTACAAAGCCTTGCTTAGCAGGTACACCCCATGACTACACCCATGATCAGAAAACAGAACCATCCTAAGTGGACTCCACCAGTAGCAAGGGAAGCAATCAGACTTCCTTGAGACAGACAAACAGCTGAGGCTAATAGAGTGCAGCAGGTTTTATTGAACCCCAGAGATCCACCCCCACCCCCCCAGTCAGATTTTGGTCCTGCTGTACAAAAGTAGCCAGATTTGATCACTAGAAAGAGCAGAGCTGGCTTGAACCTCACATTCAACACCTCCAAATCCATCTCTGAACACATCACCTGGTAGCAGATGCCAAGATCCATCGTCTGGCCAGGCCCCTGCTCCCCTCGACACCATAAATGAGACAGCTAAAGATGGCTCTGAAGCAACTGAACAACATTCCCCAGCTGATGCTGCAAACTCTGCTAACATTTGTCAAACCCAGCAAAACGCTAAACCCAGCTTCCAACGATTTTCTAGGCAGTATAAAAGCCATCCTGAGGGAAAAGGGAGGAAACCAGCCCAGAGAATGAGTGCATCCAAGGCCCTCAAGAGGAGGCAACAGCTCCCCCACCACGCCTGACCAGCCCAATGCTCTCCCCAGTTGGTCCAAACCATTCTCACAGATCTTCTCATTCTGAGCCTGTTCAATGTCAAGCCCACTGCTAAAACCAGGGGGAAACACTATCAACAAACATGGATCTGTGGTGACTGCCTTGTCCCCAGCATGGGTGGGGAATAAAGGTGTGGTATTAGACACTCACTGCAGCCATAAAAATCAGAGAATCCTAGAATTGTTTCAGTTAGGAAAACCCTCTGAGATCATCCAGTCCAAGCACCAACCCAGCCCCACCACAGCTACCAAACCCTGGCCCCAAGTGCCATGGCTACAGGCTTCTGGAACACCTCCAGGCATGGGGACTCCACCACCTCCCTGGGCAGCCTCTGCCAGTCCCTGACCACTCTTGCAGCACAGAAATATGTCCTCACCTCCAGCATAAGCCTCCCTAGCACAACTTGGGCTGCCCGGAGAGGTGGTGGAGTCTCCATCCCTGGAGGCATTCAAGAGGGGACTGGATGTGGCACTTGGTGCCATGGTCTAGTTGTGAGGTTGTGGTTACAGGTTGGACTCGATGATCTTCAAGGTCTCTTCCAACCTTGGTTATTCTATTCTATTCTATTCTATTCTATTCTATTCTATTCTATTCTATTCTAACTTCAGGCCATTTCCTCTCATATTATCACCTGATACAAAAGAGAATAGACTGACCCCCACCTCACTGCAACCTCCTTTCAGGGAGCTGTAGAGAGCAATGAGGTCTCCCCTCTGCCTCCTTTTGCCTAGACTAAACTCCCCCAGTTCCCTCAGACACAGAAGAAAAGGAGAAGCAGCTTGCAGCCTCCATACTCATTGCTGCACTCAAAGAATCACAGAACGCAGTGGTTTGGAAGGGACCTCTAAAGGTCACCTTGTCCAACTCCCCTGCAGTCAGCAGGGACATCCCCAACTAGATCAGGCTGCTCAGAGCCCCATCAAGCCTGAACTTGAATGTCTCCAGCAACAGGGCCTCCATCAGCCTTCAGGGCACCTTGTTCCAGTGGAGCTCTCCAGTGAGGAGCAGGCAAATTTGGGATTGTAGAGGTTCAGAGATGAGAAGGGAGCAGAGTGAACCAGGCTGGTGTGGTGGCCAAGTTGCTTTGCCTGCATGTTGCGTAATCCTGCAGGGGCTGGCTGTGACTGGCATTTAAAATAGAAGTCTCTCTGAAGGATGTTAATCCTGGTGTGCAGCTCATGCACCACAGTGTAGGTGTGAAGCATTAAAGCACTTACAAGCAGCTTCCAAAACTGCAATCTGCAGTGCTCTAAAGAGACCCATTTCATGAGGGGAAAATGGGAGAATTGGATAAGGAAGAGAAAAAGGTTTGGATAAATCATTAGAGCCCAGTCCAGACCAGCACTTCAGAGTTACCAGGGTACCCTACAGCCCAGTAATGACCCACTCTGCAGAGTCCAGCCTGCCTTTCCCACTGCTTCAAACAGTCTTATTCCCAGACTGTGAGAAGAAATGGTTTTCCCCTGCTGGAGAAACATCCCACAAACCAACCAAGGGTTAGGCCAAGAAGAACAACCCATCTGAACAGTGACTGGTTACAGCTAAAATGCACACAGGTAGGGAAGATGATTTTTGGGTTCCACCCAAGCCCTAATCCCTTTGGAGGTGGAATTTGCACTCACTGAACTCGCTCCACCCTGGCATTGATCAAAGCCCCAAATGTCATTAAGTCCTGATCCTGCTTTAATGCTCTTCATGAAGCTCCATTTTTATTTCCCCCTCCTGTGGCTCCAACATCACCTTCTCACTGAAAGAGCTAGAGCCAGCCTTACATGAAATGAGCCAGCCACAACGGTTTTGGCTCCCCAAGCACAAGCAGTGGCTACACATGCAGTGTCAGGGGCAGCCAGAGAGGAAAGTGGGGTTGGTGTAACCAAGATAAAAGAGGTGGTTATCATCCAGAAAGGTGTTTGTGGGCCACAAGTTGACATGGGACAGTTATCTGCAGAGCTAGCACTGAAAAACTGGGTTTCCATCATACCACCAAGAGTTATTCTGAACCCAAAGAGTTCCAAGACACAACCTGCCCATGTGAAATTTCCCATATGAGACACCTTGGTCCTTGTCTGGACACTGAAGCAAGCAAAGGGGACTAGAATCTTTCTCTCCCATGAAGAAAGGCTGAAGGACTTGCAGCTTTTTAGCCTGGAGAAGCCTGAGGGGGGATCACACCAGTGCTGATCTAGGGTGGCTTCAAGGGTGGCTCTGAGGAGGATGGAGCCAGGCTTTTGAAGTGGTGCCCAGTGACAGGACAAAAGGTAATGGGCACAAACTGTAACACAGGAAGCTCCATCTAAACATGAGGAGGAACTTTATGTTGTGGTTGCCACAGCCCTGGAGCAGGCTGACCAGAGAGGTGGTAGAGTCTCCATCTGTGGAGTCATTTAAGGCCCACCTCGACACTGTCCTGTGCAACCAGCTCTAAGTGTCTGCTCTGGCAGGGGGTTGGACTTGATGATCTCCAGAAGTCCCTTCCAACCCCTGTCATTCTGTGAAATAGCTACAGCTTGGCCTCAACATTGCTTTCAAAGGAAGACCCACATGCAGGCTGACTCTCACATACATTTGGAACCATCAAACAACCCCCAGCAGAAGCTCAGCAACTACCAGGCTCTAACGAAAAATAGCAAGTCCACATGCAGTGGGCACCACCCCCCTCAGCTTCCCTTTGGAGAGGGCCAGCTGGAGTCAAACCTCCAGCCAGCCCCTGCCAAGGATGATTCACCATCCTGCTGTAATGCTGAGCTGTGGGAAAGACTTTGGGTTCAGACAGGTCTGATGAGAGGTTTGGAATACGACTGATCATGAGTGCATGAATCAGTTCTCACACACCACCTGATTATGATGTCAGCAGGAGGGAAAAAAAGAGCCTGGTTAGAATTAGAAGCACAACTCTTCCTGGCAGCAACAAATTGAGTTCTCTTGACAGGAACTGCATTTGGGGGAAGAGAGGGCTCTAGTATTACACAGCAACACTCATCGAGGTAGCACTGCCTGGAACACCCACAGGAGCCCAGGGACTGCTTGCAGGCCTAAAGAGCTCCACTTCCAGAAAGGGCAAAGCCATCAGGTGAGGTGCAAGCAAATGAAATCCTGCAGGAAGCTACTGCAATATTCAAGGTCATGCAGAACATACAGAATACATCAGGCTGGAAGAAATCCTCCGAGGTCATCTTGTCCAAGCCCCCTGCAGTCAGCAGGGACACCAACTACAGCAGGCTGCCCAGGGCCACATCAAGATTAATCTTTGATGTCTCCAGGGATGGGGCCTCAACCACATCCCTGAACAACCTGTTCCAGCATTTCACTACCCTCATTGTGAGGAACTTCCTCCTGATGTCCTACCTAAATCTGCCCTGCTCCAGTTTCAAACCACTGCCCCTGGTCCTATCACCACAGGCCCTTCTAAACAGCTCCTCCCCAGCCTTCCTAGAGGTCTCCTTCAGGCACTGAAATGCAGCTACAGCAGACACACAATCTGGGCTTCCCTACAAAGGAAGAAGGCATCAAAATGGGATCACATGCACAATGTGTTTATTAGAACTGCAAAGGTGCTTCACCTTGCATCAAAGAGGTTCATCACAGAACCCAAAACGATGGAGCACCACGCTGCCAGCGTGCAGGGTCTGCATCAGACCACACAGAGCTCTTACCAAGGACAACTGGGGCTGATCTGTCACAGCCCCAATCTCTCCCTTCCTGTGGGAGGGGAAGGTGATGGGCCCTGCCCAGCTGGCCTGGCAGGGCTCAAGCTGGCACACCACCACACCCCTAGCCCCCCTCTGCAAGGTACAACTTGTGGTTCAGCTGAACAGCCTTGTTCCTACCACACTGCCAGCCTCACCTTCTCCCCCAGAGCCCCTTTATTCCCTGTTCTTTCCTCTCTCCATTGTGGTGGTTCAAGACTGCCTCCAGTACCCCCACCCAGTCCTAAACTTTTCCATGCACTACATGACAGGCAGGACTTGATGATCTTTGAGGTCTTTTCCAACCTTATTGATTCTATGACCCTCAAGGCTCCACACCAGCTCTCCCAGCACATCAGCACAGGAACAGCCTGGCTTGATCCAAACAGCAGCAAAGAAACCAAACCGTCTCAGAGAAGCAAGCTAGAAACAGCTGCAATCAAAGGCAGGGTGAGGAAACCCACAAGAGCTGCTCCATACCATCTCCTCACACCCTTGTTCAGCTCTGCCTCCCAAAAGTCAAAGGCTTTGCACTCAGCCCAGCAGCAGCCAAGATGCAAAGCTGCCTTGATTTTTTTTGTCAGAGGAACTTCTCAAGATGAAAGGACTGACCCAGAGAACTATCTGGGCTGCCCATTTCATCATCTACACTTTTTAGTCCCCTTGACTCACCAGAGCACTCCAAGTGAGGAGGGGAGTCACTGCAGTTGTCAAATACCTGTGGTTAGCTGCTGGCATCCTGTCCTAAGCCTGACCACAGCAGTCCTGACCTCACACTTCCCAGGAACTTCAACTGAACACGCCTGAGAGCAGAATAGTGGTGACATCTGCATAGCCATGACTCACATAATCCTGTCTTGGATTTATCTCCTCCTGCAGCTGCCCTGGAGCCTGTATTAGACAAGAATGAGAATTAATTGGCATTAGCAGGATCACTGTTTAGCAACAAGCACAAGCATCACCTCCACTCAGAGGTGAGAACGTTCTCAAGAGCACACTGAGCTGAGCACAAGGCAAGGTCCTTTTGCATTCCCAGACTGAAGGCTGGCAGAGAAGGGAGAGCTGAGTGCTCTTCCCTGCATTACAGAGCCACAGAAGAAATGCAGGTGGAAAGAGGAATCCAGGTCCTTAGGGCCTGCGTTCACCTTCCAGCTGCTTCTAAAGCTCCTCTGCAGAAGATCCTCAGGGCACAAGAAAGCAGCATGAAGTTTGCTCTTTCACTGCAGGCTTCTCTTCCATTCTGATGGGTGATTAAACTCTTTGAAGCATGATTGATTCTGATGACACCCAAAGGCTGACATTGAGCATAATCATCACATTTGGTAACACGAGACAGCAGCCACTGGTGAGTTACCATACTTTAAAGGCTTTCCTTCTCCTCTTTGGGGCAAACTTCCCTGTGCTTTCATACATCTGCCAGGAAACAGGCTGCCAAGCTGTGTCAGTTTTTATCCTGGTCCTTCAGAGAACACACTCTAGTGGCTGAAAAAGAGGAACATCAGTCAGGTATTTTAAATGCAACAACTGACAGACAGTCAAATAAAAAGCACTCACTGATAAGGGGGGGGAACGTAAGGAAAACCCAAACCATCCATGATTTTATTACAAAAACACCCAGCAACTGTATTTAACACAAAAACAGTAACTGAGAGTCTCATTTTATTTGTCTTTCAGTGTACATGCTCATCATTATTCCATTTAATTTACAGAAGGGCTATGTAAAATCCAAGTAAAATTAAGAGAGGAAACAAACAAAGGAGAAAAAAACAGAGAGGAAGGTTGAGGCCCAGAATTTCCTTAGCAAGCAATGATCACAGGAGACAGCACAGATTGAGCAGGGGTTCAACAGGAGTGACACCTAGGGATAAAGGGAAACTTTTTTTCCTTATCCATTAGCTTCTCCACGGGGCTTCTGCTCGGTTGCTGTAGCAAAAGAGCTGAGAGTATCACACCGTACAGGAAGACGAAGCGGCAGAGCGCGCCGCCCGCACGCACCGCGCCCACCCCTGCTGCCCGGCCCGGCCCCAGGGCTCCAGTCCCCAGCCCCTTCCCCCTCTCGTGCACTGCTGAGCTCTACAGGGTTGCACTGTACAGGGAGTTGAGGTTACAAAAATGTCCTATTTACAAAATCTGTACACACATAGGAAAACTCACAAAATCCTCGGCTAGGTATCACAAGTTGCTACACCAAAATATTAAAAATGGGAGAAAATTATACATTTCTCTCGTCCTTTTTTTGTTTTCTTTTGTTTTCTTTAAAAAGGGTTCAGTATTCCAAAGACAGACCACCTCTGTTCCCCCCAAGTAAGACCAGTAAGAGAACTAGAAACCTAAAAGTATCCTCCCGGGATAACGACCTCGCCAGCAGCATCTCCCGACTCAAGGAAGCCTACCCCTGGCTGCGGGGGTGGGGCGCGCGGGCAGCATCCAGGGGCAGCAAGGGTGACCTGCAGGAAGGAGGTCTTTGGCTAAACCTTTGGCATAAATCAAAACCCACACAGCAGAAACTGCAGAGAAATGAACAACAGGAGGTCCTCTGAGTGAGACGCCACGCCATGCAGCCTCTCCCTCCCTAGCAGCATGCCATGCCATGCCATGCAGCCCCTCCTGCCCCAGGAGCATGAGATGCCATGCCATGCCATGCCATGCCATGCAGCCTCTCCCTCCCTAGCAGCATGCCATGCCATGCCATGCAGCCCCTCTTGCCCCAGGAGCATGAGATGCCATGCCATGCCATGCAGCCCCTCCTGCCCCAGGAGCATGAGATGCCATGCCATGCCATGCCATGCAGCCTCTCCCTCCCTAGCAGCATGAGATGCCATGCCATGCAGCCTCTCCTCCCTAGCAGCATGAGATGCCATGCCATGCCGCCCGCCTGCCCTAGCAGCATGAGATGCCATGCCATGCCGCCCCGCCTGCCCTAGCAGCATGAGATGCCATGCCATGCCGCCCGCCTGCCCTAGCAGCATGAGATGCCATGCCATGCCGCCTCTCCTGCCCCAGCAGCATGAGATGCCATGCCATGCCGCCCGCCTGCCCTAGCAGCATGAGATGCCATGCCATGCCGCCCCGCCTGCCCTAGCAGCATGAGATGCCATGCCATGCCGCCCGCCTGCCCTAGCAGCATGAGATGCCATGCCATGCCGCCCCGCCTGCCCCAGCAGCATGAGATGCCATGCCATGCCGCCTCTCCTGCCCCAGCAGCATGAGATGCCATGCCATGCCGCCCCGCCTGCCCTAGCAGCATGAGATGCCATGCCATGCCGCCCCGCCTGCCCTAGCAGCATGAGATGCCATGCCATGCCGCCTCTCCTGCCCCAGCAGCATGAGATGCCATGCCATGCCGCCCCGCCTGCCCTAGCAGCATGAGATGCCATGCCATGCCATGCCGCCCCGCCTGCCCTAGCAGCATGAGATGCCATGCCATGCCGCCTCTCCTGCCCTAGCAGCATGAGATGCCATGCCATGCCGCCCGCCTGCCCTAGCAGCATGAGATGCCATGCCATGCCGCCCCGCCTGCCCTAGCAGCATGAGATGCCATGCCATGCCGCCTCTCCTGCCCCAGCAGCATGAGATGCCATGCCATGCCGCCCCGCCTGCCCTAGCAGCATGAGATGCCATGCCATGCCATGCCGCCCCGCCTGCCCTAGCAGCATGAGATGCCATGCCATGCCGCCTCTCCTGCCCTAGCAGCATGAGATGCCATGCCATGCCGCCCCGCCTGCCCTAGCAGCATGAGATGCCATGCCATGCCGCCCCGCCTGCCCTAGCAGCATGAGATGCCATGCCATGCCATGCCGCCCGCCTGCCCTAGCAGCATGAGATGCCATGCAGCCTCTCCTTCTCTAAGCAAACAGAGGTTTCCAAGAGCAAACCTCTGAGAGTTAAGGAAATCAAGGAATTAGGAACAGAGGCAAAGCTATTTTGTTGCTGACACTTTCTCTAGCATCAAAAACTCTGCCAAGCCTTTGTGACCGAAGCAGAACTCGGTCCTAGAAAGAGCCTCTTCCAGAATTCCTTTGTGGAACTGCTTCTGAGAAATGAAATGAGTGAAGCAGCCATGGCAGCAAACGACTCAACCAAAACAAACCACCTTTTTGTTTTCAGCATATCAAGTACATGTTAGTGCAGGGAGGTGGAGAAACCTGATCCACTGTATAAATAAGCTTTCTGCTCAGCCTCCATTTAAATAACCATCACACCCCACTCACACCCAGCACACAGATGCTCCTCAGTGAAGATAAAAACGTCCTTGTTTTCTTCTCTCCTCAAGTAATTAAAGTGTATGTAGTGCAAATGTTACAACCAAGTATTTATGCAACGTGCTACTTTGCTTGGCTTAAAAAACACAAACAAACAAAAGTTACACAAAGGGAACAAACCAAAGAATCAAACCCAAGATGTGGTGCCTGAAAGACAACTGATGGACATATGTACATCCTTGTCACACTTGGTACAACGTCCCAAGCCACAGAAAGACCGAGGTGTCTGTGTCCGGAATATATACACACACGCACGCTTTGCTTCGGAACGGGACCACCACATCAGTACAGGAACGCAGACAGACTCAAGACCTGCTTCCAGCTGCTCCACGGCTCAGAAAGGTTGTGCTTCTAACTCTTGCAGTCATTGTGCGCCCTCCCCGCCCTCTTCCGTGCCGTGCTTCCCCCCGCCCGGCTCCTCCGCCGGCTGAGAAGGGAGGGAGGGTCCCTCCAGGTCTGTGCTGCATAGGGTGAGGCAACGGAGAGGAAGAAACGACGGCACAGGCACCCAAGCTGCTCTCCTCCATCACCAGTTCCGTGCCCCATGACGAAGGGGTGAGAGAATTTTGCCCTCCAGGCCGCTCCTGGCTGGAGAGGCTGAGTGAAAAAAACACCAAAACAAACTAAAAAAACCCCAAACCCACCAAAAAGAACAACCTCCCCCCACTAACAAAATAAATCCTAACGTGCTTTCCATATCCTAAGTGGCAGCAAATCAAGGCACGCTGTACTGATCCTGTAGCATCGAGATCGGAGCCGACTCTGCAGGGGATGCTCTCACTGGGGAAGGTCCGAGGGCCTGGGCTGGCTGCTGGGCCGCGTGGGGCCGTACAGGGTAACGGAAGCTATGTGATTGTTCTGCATCACCTGCGAGGGAACAGCAGCGAAGAGAGAAGTCAAAACCCAGGGGGCACCAAACGGGCACCAAACGGGCAGGCAGAAGACTCCAAATGGGAAACATGGAACCGATCTGCCGCCCACAAAAGGAATCCTGACAAGCGAAGAAAGCAACAAGCTCCTGACTAGCGCCTTAACAATGGCCTCTAGATACTGGGATAGTCTAGCTAATAAATGGGCTCATGATACTGTGTGCAGCCCAGGAGACCCCAACACAAGGAGGGCATCTAATTGTTAGAGCAGGTTCAGAGGTGGTCACAAATATGATAGAATAGGAACAGAATTAACCAGGTTGGAAAATAACTCTAAGATCATCAAGTCCAACCTATCACCCAGCACCAGCTGCTCAACTCAACCATGGCACCAAGCACCCCATCCAGGCTCTTCTTGAACACCTCCAGGGATGGGGACTCCACCACCTCCCTGGGCAGCACAGCCCAAGGGCCAGTCTCTCTTGCTGGGAAGAACTTTCTCCTCACCTCCAGCCTGAACCTCCCCTGGCACAGCTTGAGACTATGTCCTCTTGTTCTGCTGCTGCTTGCCTGGGAGAAGAGACCAACCCCCACCTGGCTACAACCTCCCTGCAGGGAGTCAGAGAGAGCAAGAAGGTCTCCCCTGAGCCTCCTCTTCTGCAGGCTAAGCAAGCCCAGCTCCCTCAGCCTCTCCTCCCAGGGCTGTGCTCCAGACCCCTCCCCAGCTTTCTTGCCCTTCTCTGGACACCTTCCAGCAGCTCAACATCTTTCCTGAACTGAGGAGCCCAGAACTGGAAACAGGACTCAAGGGGTGGCCTCAGCAGTGCTGAGCACAGGGCACAATGACCTCCCTGCTCCTGCTGGCCACACTGTTCCTGATGCAGGCCAGGATGCCCTTGGCCTTCTTGGCCCCCTGGGCACACTGCAGGCTCCTGTCCAGCTGCTGTCAACCAGTCCCCCCAGGTCCCTTTCTGCCTGGCTGTTCTCAGCCACTCTGACCCCAGAGAGCTGGAGGACCTTTTCTCTGAAGACAGGCTGAGAGAGTTGAGATTGTTCTGCTTGGAGGAGAGACTGCTCCAGGGAAACATTCATGCCACCTCACAGCATTTGAAAGGGGCTACAGGAGAGCTGGAGAGGCACTTTTTGCAAAGGCATGAGGTGACAGGACAAGGACTAATGGCTTCAAACTGGTTAGACACCAGGGAGAAATTCTTCCCTTTGAGGGTGGTGAGGCACAAGAACAGGTCACCCAGAGCAGCTGTGGAGGCTAATCATTCACAGTCAAGATGAGGACTTGAGCAACTTAAGTCTAGTAGGAAGTGCCCTGCCAATGGCAGGGGGTTGGGATGAGAGGATCCCTTCCAACTCAAACCATTCCATGACTCCAAGACTTAAACCCCAGCGTGCTCTGCCACCGCTCGGAACCAAGCACGTGCACCCCCTGCCAGGAGAGGTTCCAGGTGCCAAATCTGAAGTTCCAGCTTTAACATGCAAATGTACCACCTCAGAGAAGAGATTGGAAAGCCACTTGTTGCTGCCCATAAACTCTAAAAAGGGAAATAAGAAGCCAGGAGTAAGAGCAGCAAGCTTCTCATCTTCTCTTGCTTTTCTCCTAACCTCAAAGATCATTCGCTGCAGTCCAAAGCAAAAGGTTGACCCAAACGGGTTAGTGTTGTTTGGAGATGACGACCTGAACAGGAGAGTGGGGGAAACAAAAAGAGAGAAAATGGATGTGTGAGGATGAGGAATTCTTAGTACAATAAGGTAAATGACAGCATCTTTATCATGGCTCTCATCAAAAGCAAGCAGCTCTCTTACTGCAACACCACTGCTGGACTCCAGGCCAGCCAGAGGGATGCCTCTGCTTAATGTCACAGAGCAAGGGAGAAAGTAATTAAAAGGCATTACTAATGACCTCCACAAGAAAACTTTCACCTAACTTGGACAAGAAGAACCCTGAAAATTAACAGATATGGGGTGGGAGGAAAAGCACCATGTAAGACATTAATTGCAAGTTGTTTCTGGCCAAAGGGGCCAAAGGTGCAGTAACTCCTCCTCTGCCTACACTCATCCTTTGTTACCAGCTCAATGCTTGACAAGCAAAACAAAGAGAGGTCCTTACCTGTGAAGCACCACTGGCTTCTCTACAGGATGCCCCAGGAGATCCTGAATACTGTCCCACTGCAAATATATCAAAGACTTTGTGTTAAAATCAGGCACAGGGAAGTGCCTCTTTCTGAATACCTAGAAAGAGAACCATGTGCATCTGGGTGTGACACAGTCATCAGCCAAATGAAACATGTACAGCAGTATTTTGTGACTGAAGCTATATTCAGTAATGAAATTATCCATTACTAGGGCTGGGAAATCCATTCAGGGTTTCTTCTCACTTTTCCCTCCAGATAGCTTTGAATTAATGCTATTAATATTAAAAAATAACCTCTGTGAGTCTTGTGGATAAAATACAGCTGGGAAATAGAAGTGTCTCAGCATGCAGCATTTCAGGGACACCTCAGAAGACAAAGCAGCTGTAGGAAACCTCAGCAAAATACTTTCTGCAGAGAGAAAAACAGCAGCACTGCTACCTTTCCCCAAAGCTTTGCCTTGATGTAAGTAACAGGATTGGAAAGCTGCACTATGTAATGATTGGAATGTCCAAGCTTTTCACCGCTCTGAGCTGACTTAAGAAGCTGCAGATTCACACACAAGGCTGAAAAATGAGTCAAAGCACTGAAGGACATAAATAATTCCAATCAAAAAGCAAGGAACTGCCACTTTCAGGTTGCTGACTCCCATTTTTCCTCTCAGTATGGGACCCAAAGATCACCAAGCAAAGCCTTCATTTGGCACCCCAGGAGCCGAGAGAGCTGCACCAACCCTGGCTGAATGTTAACTGTACAGGCATTGCTGAACCCTTGAGTTCAGCTTTTAAACTTAATGTAGCCCTGAAACATGCAGCAGCAACTGTCCAGAGGGCACCTTCATCTAGGTGGCAAGGTTAGTCTTTCAAAGAGCCCACTGTCACCAGGAGGTGCCGCCCGGGCAGCGACTCCTCCGTAAGGCCTGAGAAGCATCCCCCCATAGGCGCCCTGCAGAAGGAAGTGGAAGGGCACTGGATCCTCTTATTAAATGCTGCAGGGCTTCAAGAGCTATGTTCAACAGAAAAACTCTGCAAACTTGGCTCAGAAATCTCTCTTGCAGCTAATGTTCAGCCACTTTCCACATCAGCTATTTTACTGTCACTTCCCACATCACCACTTTCACTTCCCCATTTCTACCTGCAGCTACCTTCAAATACACAGCATGCAATGACAAGAATTTAATTGACCTCAAGTGTGCTACCAGAAATGCCTTCAGCTCCTAACACAACATAAAGCTTTCAATCACAAAGCATAATATATATTAACTTTTGGCCTTCAACTTCTCTCTTCTGAAGTGTGGGACAACTGCTGTGAGTTCCTCAAGGTGTATTGCCAGGCAATTCAGATGGTGTAAGGAAAGCATTCAGCTCTGCACACTCACCTTGCTGTATGTTGTACATGTTTCTGTCTGTGAATCAGCACTATCTGTGAAAGAAAAACAGAAAAGCCTTTGTTTGAACACTCACCTATAAAAGCCCTCATTTTGGGAGGTCAGTTTGGGTAACAAAGGTCATACAAGTATTAGATCACTTCATATACAAACTTGCCAGCACTTAAAAGCAACCAACATTGTCAACAACATTGATTCAATGCCATTAAAGGCCACACCTTGAGTCCTGTGTCCAGTTCTGGGCTCCACAGTTTAAGAAGGACATTGAGACTCTTGAATGTGTCCAGAGAAGGGCAAGAAAGCTGGGGAGGGGTCTGGAGCACAGCCCTGGGAGGAGAGGCTGAGGGAGCTGGGCTTGCTTAGCCTGCAGAAGAGAAGGCTCAGGGGAGACCTTCTTGCTCTCTCCAACTCCTGAAGGGAGGTTGGAGCCAGGTGGGGGTTGGTCTCTTCTCCCAGGCAAGCAGCACCAGAACAAGAGGACACAGTCTCAAGCTGTGCCAGGGAAGGTTTAGGCTGGATGTCAGGAAGAAGTTCTTCCCAGAGAGAGAGATTGGCCACTGGGCTGTGCTGCCCAGGGAGGTGGTGGAGTCCCCATCCCTG
This sequence comes from Picus viridis, assembly GCA_033816785.1. Taxonomy (NCBI): domain Eukaryota; kingdom Metazoa; phylum Chordata; class Aves; order Piciformes; family Picidae; genus Picus; species Picus viridis. The sequence goes on along the minus strand of CM066591.1, from coordinate 855,183 downwards.
GAGGCGTTCAAAAAGGGACTGGACATGGCACTTGAAGGCATGGTTTAGTAGCCATGAGGTGTTGGGAGGTGTTGGGTGACAGGTTGGACTTGGTGATCTCTGAGGTCTTTTCCAACCTTATTGCTTCTATGATTTATGCTGATAGAATTCAGTGTCTGTGCAGCTCCATCTCTGGCTGTCAATTTCCTGTCTGCAGCTGAAGGACAGAGGGAGTTAATGAAGCTGCATCAGGCACTGCCACCAGATGGAAGATGTGGGGGTTGATCAGCTTCAGAACATTTATTTACACTTTGTTACACATCCTGAACGTAAGCTAGAGACCAGAAAGGTGAGTGAAAACACACACCCAGCAAGCAAACTGCAAACAGCAACCCAGACGCCTTCAAAAGGGACTCATGGTTATGAGTGAATGCAAAGAACCAGCACTGAGTGCTTCTGAAGCACTGCCCAATAACCCAAAGGAAATTAATTCAAAATGAATTTTAAAGGGAGGACCGTCATGTTTGTTCTCCTGGCTGAAGTACAAATCAACTTTTGTATGAGCTTGTATACACAGACACAGCTTTTCTAGCTCTGTGTTCCTCTACATGCTCCAGCTGCTCTGACAGGCACAGGAGAACAGAAGAGCTTTCAGGGAAAAACAGTCCTAATGAAGAAAGAATCCCTGGCCAAAACCTTGTCAGCATCCAGCATTCCCTGGATAACCACAACACTCCTTCTCCCAGTACCCCTGTTAATTTGTGCATTAAAGGACTCTGCCGCAGTCCCCATCATCTTCATCGAGCAAGGCTCCCCCTGCTTTGTGGAGCTGGGCACATACTAAGGTACCTTGAGGACTCTGCATGACTGATTAGGTGATTTTGAAGTGAACACAACAGACAGACTTGGTCTACAGCACACAGAGCCAACACATTCTCAGAGTTTGCTCTCATTCCCAGCTAAACCAGTTTAAAGACCAGGATTAAGCCCTTCAAGAGCAAGCTCAGCATGGAGAAGTTGAGCAGTGGATGGGACAGACCAGCTCAGACTAACACTGCCTTACAGATTCGGAGCCCCCAGGTACAAGGTGATTGCTTTTAGCAGAGTGGCAGCAGTACAGAAAAGGAGTGGGGTTGCAGCTGAAGGCTGGCACAACCCCAGCAAGCAAACAAGGCAATGTCAATAAAATCAGAACTGCCAGCCTGTCCTGAGGGGTTGGCTTTTTATCCCCACTGAAATGGAAGCCTAACACCCAAACTTGTCCTTTGTCTCAACGATACTATGACACAACTTTCAGCGTCAGCATCCTCTGAGGCTGAAGGATGCATCAGAACTCAGAACTCTAAGCACTTGGTGCGTGCCCCTGAAGGAGGAGAAGAGAGGACCGACTCACCTCGCTTAATGACTAGTGGAATCTTGAATTCACAGCGATGGTAACTACAAAGAGCAAATCAGAAAGCTGTTAGGGGGCAGGAAAGGCAACAGCCACTGCCCAGCACAAACTCAGGGCTCTTGGCCACTGCCATGAAAATCACACAAGTAATAAAAGGGCAAATGAAGGAGTTAAGAGATTTAAGAAGAGTTCTCATCTCTATTTTCTACATCAAATAATGAAGCAGCCTGGGAACGTTCTGACAGCTGTCTAGAGGACACAGAAGGTCCTCCAGCACAAATCAGACAGCGGATGGAGAAATGCTCAGCTGAGAAACAGCACTGGAGATTTCTCTGCCACTTGCTTTAATCAGACATCACTCATTCCTTCAAGCACATTCATCCTCTGAAGAGCTCAGAGTTCACAAGTGCTGGAAATACACTCAGAAGCACGAGACTACTTTATTCTCAATCACTAACTGGGTTTTTCATGGCATCCTTTCAACAGCCAGCCTCCCAGGACACTCCTACAAACACAAAGTTTGCCTCCAGCAGGAGGCTGTGCACATGGCAGCTGGACCAAGGACTACCTTGCCTCACTTACAGGTCTAAGACATGCTTCACAATATAGAAACATTGAAAAGCATTAAGAAAATAATAACTGATAAATAAAATGTGGTAATAAAGAGGACTGAAACCTCCAGTGCTGGGCCCCAGGCTCTTTAGTATCTTTACTGATGATCTGGATGAGGGCATTGAGTCCATCATCAGTAAGTTTGCAGATGACAGCAAGCTGGGGGCAGGAGTTGATCTGTTAGAGGGAAGGAGAGCTCTGCAGAGGGACCTTGTCAGGCTGCACAGATGGGCAGAGTCCAAGGGCAGGAGATTGAACACATCCAAGTGCCAGGTTCTACACATTGGCCACACCAACCCCAGGCAGTGCTACAGGCTGGGGTCAGAGTGGCTGAGAGCAGCCAGGCAGAAAGGGACCTGGGGGGACTGGTCGAGAGTAGGCTGAACAGGAGCCTGCAGTGTGCCCAGGGGGCCAAGAAGGCCAAGGGCATCCTGGCCTGCATCAGGAACAGTGTGGCCAGCAGGAGCAGGGAGGTCATTGTGCCCTGTGCTCAGCACTGCTGAGGCCACCCCTTGAGTCCTGTGTCCAGTTCTGGGCCCCTCAGGTTAGGAAAGATGTTGAGCTACTGGAAGGTGTCCAGAGAAGGGCAAGAAAGCTGGGGAGGGGTCTGGAGCACAGCCCTGGGAGGAGAGGCTGAGGGAGCTGGGCTTGCTTAGCCTGCAGAAGAGGAGGCTCAGGGGAGACCTTCTTGCTCTCTCCAACTCCCTGAAGGCAGGTTGTAGCCAGGTGGGGGTTGGTCTCTTCTCCCAGGCAAGCAGCACCAGAACAAGAGGACACAGTCTCAAGCTGTGCCAGGGGAGGTTCAGGCTGGCTGTTAGGAAGAAGTTCTTCCCAGCAAGAGAGATTGGCCCTTGGGCTGTGCTGCCCAGGGAGGTGGTGGAGTCCCCATCCCTGGAGGTGCTCAGGAAGAGCCTGGATGGGGTGCTTGGTGCCATGGTTTAGTTGATCAGATGGTGCTGGGTGAGAGGTTGGACTTGATGATCTCAGAGTTATTTTCCAACCTGGTTAATTCTGTTCTATTCTCCACAGGGTTACCAGATACACCAAAGACATTTGGTGGAGAGGGGGTGGGGAATATCCTGGAGTTCTATAAAGGAAATGAGGACTTTCCCTTGTCAGATGTTTTCAAACACTCTTTAAAAACCAGCAGGAGAGCAGTGTTTTAGACTCACATGTTAAAGTTGTAATGACCAGGGTAATTTGTATGCAGGACAAATTTCTTCACCTTGTGAGTGTTTGCATCAAAGAGAATATCCTGTTGAAGTAAAAAGAGACAGAGGTGAAGTCATTTGGGTAGACGAAGGTGGCTTTCCCCACGCTAATCTGAGGCTGGTTACCACAGCACCTGTGGGTAGTGGTTTCTGTGTATCACAGGGGCGGTGGGGCACTGGAACAGGTTGCTCTGAGAAGCTGGGGAGGCTTTAAGCCTGGAATTCTTCAAAGCCAGCTTGGATAGGACCTTGAGCAACCTGGTCTAGTAGAAGGTGCCCCTGGAACCAGATGATCTTAAAAGTCCCTTCCAGCCCTGAATATTCCAGGACTGCCTCTCATTCAAGCCAAGAAGAACCATGAGAAGCTGCATGTGAAAATGAGACTACTTGTCAATTCAAAACCACACATTCCCCCCAGCACTCAGGCACAACTGCAGCTTCATTTGCTAATGCTGGCAAGCTTTCTGAAGAGGCCTTGCATTTCCTGCACATTAGTTATTGGAACACTGACTACAGCAAAACAGCTCTAAGGAGGGACAGGAGAGTTGGACTACATCCCACAGCCTGGCAAGCTTCCCCAACTGGTGCTGTGGCACACCTAGCTCAGTTGTGTGGGCCTGGAGCAGGGACTTCTAGAACAAGAACTAGTATAGCCATGCATCAGGCATGGCACAGGGAGGAAGCCTAAGAGAATGCAAAAGCACAAAGTGCCCTTCATCTGCTGGTGGAGATATCCCAGAAGCCCAGCATGGCAGGGCTTGGAAGGGACCTCTGGGCATCATCCAGCCCAACCCCTTGCTAAAGCAGGGCACCCACAACAGCCAGCCCAGGATCACAACGGCCAGGTGGGTTTGGAATCTCTCCAGAGGAGACTTGACCACCTCTCTGGGCAGCCTGCTCCAGGGCCCCAGCACTCTCTAGTGAAGAAGCTCTGCCTCATGTTTAGGTGGAACTTTGTGTTCTAGTCTGCACCCATTAGCCCCTGTCCTATCACTGATGATAGAACATTACTGATTGACTCTGCTCGGTCCAGTGCCAGAGAAAAGCCAGGCTAGTTTTCCACATCCACAGATTCCTAAGGCAGCAATCAAGAGTCATACAGCCTTTCATTTCCCACAGCCTACAACCTTCTGAAAAGAAGGCTGGGTGTCTACAGCAAACCCTTCCATGCATTTGTTTATGGCAGCTTCCCACTCACCACTCCCAGGGTGAAATAATTGAAGAAGTAGTCGTTGCACTTCGATGGGACCTGCTTGTGGGGCGAGGGTGAATGGATCTTCATCTGCAAGAAACATGTTTCAGATGCAGTAAATAACACCCAGAGAGATGAAGGCCTCTGCAACGTCACTACATCCCCACAAAGTTGCCTTAATCTCATCTGAAGTCATGTTCACATGAAGAGGAGAGTTTGCCTCGTGACAGGACCATCAGCTGCTCACAGTGGCACAGTGACACACGGAGGTTTTTTCAGTTACCTGAAGTAAAAGAGTTGCCACTATGCAAAAAGATGAGGGAAGGATCAGAGTGTAGGAAAGTCTGTAGCAGGAAGCAGAACTCCAAACCCTAGGCAGCACACACTTGATAAGGCTCAGCTGGAGACAGAGGGGCTGCCACTTTGGCCAGCTTAAAGACAGTTCAGAGGGCATCACTCGAAATAGAAAATGCCACTTTGCATTAATAAACACCTAAAATAGGTAAAAAAAGCCCAGACAAACAAAACAAATCTAACCAGCTTAAAAGCCACCCCAAAGCTTTTAAACCCCAAAGTCCACAGCGGCTCACCCTGGGCCACTCGAAGCCAAGCGAAGCGCTTCCAACTCGTGCCGCCAGGCAGCCGAGCCTCAGCGGCCTCGCAAGCCCCAAGCCCCGGGGTGGAACCCAGGCAGCACGAAGAGACAGCCCTGTGTCTGAAGAGCCTCCTCACCTTATCCTCAGACTTGTAGAAGACTTTGTGCGGAGAGCCCAGCGTGCTCAGCACGTCCTGGCAGGAGTCCCCGAAGTACACGCAGCGCTCGAATACCCGCATCTTGGCGTCGGCTAGAACACCCGGGCCGCAACCTGAGCGGCAGAAAGCACCTCAGCGTCCGTCCCTCCTGCTCCCAGCGCCCCAGCAAGCCCCCAGAGCTCTGTGCCTCTCCATCACAAACCAAACAGCTGCACTCCTGAGAAATGTCTTCTCATCTCCAGCCCAAGCCTCCTCTGGCACAGCGTGAGGCCGTTCCTTCTCATCCTCCACTTCTTCCTTGTGATAAGTGGCCAACCCCCACCTCACTCCAGCCTTCTTTCAAGGGAGTCGTAGAGAGCAATGAGGTCTCCCTCAGCCTCCTTTTCTTCAAGCTAAACAACCCCAGCTCCCTCACCAGCCCTGTTCTCCAGACCCTTCACCAGCTTTGCTGCCCTTCTCTGGACTTACTCCAGCACCTCAGCGTCCTTCGTGAAGCGAGGGCGAGTTTCACAGGGTCTGGGGATTGGTTTGCTTTGTTTCCAATAGTACAAGACAAGATATACAGACCACTTTAAAACCACCTGTAAAAGCATCACAAGTAACCTGTGTTGGACTTATAAAGGTCAACCCTTCTTTTCCTGAGGGAAGCAGCAGCTCAGTGCTCTGAGTGTCACCAGTACCTGCAGTGAGCAGGCGAAGCCGTAAACCTGAGGGTCCAGTTCCATCTCTCAGTACATCGACGTTCTCAGCATACACATTGCCAAGGAAACAGCTGAGAGGCATCAAGGGAGCCCTGAAAGCAGACAAAAACCTCCTCAGGATTCATTTCATCTTCATGCTGGCCATTAACAGGCTGCTACCAGTTCACTGGAATGGAGCACGTGAAATCTGACAGAGCTGTGTTGAGTTCAGACTGAAAATCAGAAGTGACATTCAACAGGAGGACGAGAAGGTCTGGTGGGGGAAAATCAGAGGAGTAAGGCAGCACTCAAATGCAGGACCTTTAATAATAGTGAAACAAACAGCAAGTTTCAAAGCCTCCAGGAGCTGCAGAAGCTAGGTGTCTAGTCTAGGGGTGCTTGGTGCCATAGTTTAGTGTTGGATGACAGGGTGGACACAATGACCTCAAAGGTCTCTTCCAACCTGGTTTATTCTATTCTATTGTCGCTATCACCTCAGGCTGCTCTCAGGTAACATGGAAGTTATGCAGGCTTCAGCTGAGCTGTAGGAGCCCGATTCAATTGGCCTGAGCATGAATTCATGCTCAGGCAGAGGATGAAATTGTAGAGGAGAATCATAGAATGGTTTGGAAGGGACCTTAAACACCATCTAATTCCAAACCCTGTGCCATGGGCAGGGCCACTGTCCTCCCGATCACGTTGCTCAAAGCCCCATCCAACCTGGCCCTGGATGTTTCCAAGCAGGAGGCTTGCACTCCTTCAACTAGGCACGACACCCAGGTGCAGCAGAAAGGCCTTTGGGCAGTGCCCTCTCTGCTCTTGGGAGGGTGAGTGCTCCAGAGCCCAAAACATGAAACCAGCTTGTGCAGGCACACCACAAAACTCTGCTGCTTTCCTGGGGAACTTCTCATTTCAATTCAATGACAGCAACAGCTGGAAAGAACAGCCTTAAGTGAGGTATTTGGGTGTGGATGCCCCATCCCTGGAGGGGCTGAAGGTCAGGATAAACAGGGTCTTGGGCAACCTGGTCTAGCCTGACCTCAGTGCCAGGGAAAATTACAGAGCAGATCATCTTGGGGGCAATCACTGTGCACCTGCAGGATGGCCAAGGCCTCAGGCCCAGCCAGCATGGATTCAGGTCCTGCCTCAAAAACCGGATCTCCTTCTATGAGATATGGGGCAGGCTGTGGCTGTAGTCTGCCTGGACTTCAGCAAGGCCTTTGACACCGTCCCCCACAGCAAACTCCTGGCCAAGCTGGCAGCCCCTGGCTTGGGCAGCAGCACTCTGAGCTGGGTTAGGAACTGGCTGGAGGCTGAGCCCAGAGAGGGGTGGTGAATAGTGCCACCTCCAGCTGGCAGCCAGGCACCAGTGGTGTCCCCCAGGCCCCAGCCTGATCAATATCTTCATTGATCTAGATGAGGGCATCCTGTCCTGCATCAGGAACAGTGTGGCCAGCAGGAGCAGGGAGGTCATTGTGCCCTGTGCTCAGCACTGCTGAGGCCACCCCTTGAGTCCTGTGTCCAGTTCTGGGCCCCTCAGGTTAGGAAAGATGTTGAGCTGCTGGAAGGTGTCCAGAGAAGGGCAAGAAAGCTGGGGAGGGGTCTGGAGCACAGCCCTGGGAGGAGAGGCTGAGGGAGCTGGGCTTGCTTAGCCTGGAGAAGAGGAGGCTCAGGGGAGACCTTCTTGCTCTCTCCAACTCCCTGCAGGGAGGTTGTAGCCAGGTGAGGGTTGGTCTCTTCTCCCAGGCAAGCAGCACCAGAACAAGAGGACACAGTCTCAAACTGTGCCAGGGGAGGTTCAGGCTGGAGGTGAGGAGAAAGTTCTTCCCAGAGAGAGTTGTTGGCCCTTGGGCTGTGCTGCCCAGGGAGGTGGTGGAGTCCCCATCCCTGGAGGTGTTCAAGAGGGGACTGGATGTGGCACTTGGAGCCATGGTTTAGTATCCATGAGGTGCTGGGTGAGAGGTTGGACTTGATGATCTCTGAGGTCTTTTCCAACCTTACTGACTCTATGATTGGAATGTGTCCCTGGACCGTGGCTAGGGGTTAGGATCTCTAAGGTCCCTTCCAACCCAGACCATTGTCTGCTTTTCAGTGGCAGGGCTGCACTTCCTCTGCTAGTTTGGACATGCTGTGCAAAATCCACTGCTCCTGGGGAAATTTGTCCTCTGAATGTCTTGAGTGAGGAATCAAGCTGTGAGCTCTGGCCCACAGCAGAGCCCCAGGCCCCAATCAGTGGATCCACTGAAGCCCACCACGGCCCAGATGGGCACAGACAACAGTTTTCTCCAGTGTACTTCTTTCTGCTTAGGGCCCATGCCTGCACAAACAAGGCTCTCTCCCCTCTGAGCAGCAATCCAAGCTTGTGTTGATGTGCTGACATTAAAACAACTGTCCCTGCAAAAACCACCACTGTGTCACCTGAGGTCAGTGTAAGCCAAAAGGAAGAACTTACACAAGGCCTTGTCCAGAGAAGGGCCGTGAGGGTGATCAGAGGGCTTTGGCAGCAGGGTTGGATCTGATGACTGCTGGAGGTCCCTTCCAAGCCCTAATATTCTGGTTTGCTGTGTCTTTAATGTCCCTTCCCATCCAAACCATTCTACAATGCTATGCCATGACTTCCTCCTCCACTTAGCAAAATCATTATCAACTCAACTGAATCAGCCTCCCACAGCCCAACCAAGCTGATTTCAGAGCAACACAAATCAAACCAAGATTTGACTACAAGGTCTGAGAACAACACCGAGGGAAACTCAGAGAGGTTATTTAAAGGCATTCTGCACACTACCAAATCCATCCAAGACCCAAACTGAACTAACAGTACAATGACACTTAGCACTCCCACAACTCTCAGGCAATGAGGAGGGGCAGGGATGTGCTTGGTGCCCAGGAGAGCAGCTGTACATACTTGGTGTCCTGCAGGCTGTTCCCGCTGTAGATGTACATCCGTTTCACAGTGGCACCGTGGGGGATTTGCAGAGAGGCCAGGCCATGAGCAAAGTTGGGCTGTGGGGACACAACAGGCAGGCTTGTGACACACCAGAGGAGATGCTTCAGGTGGAAGATGGCCATTACAGCACAAACACAGCATACAGGCTGGGGTCAGAGTGGCTGAGAGCAGCCAGGCAGAAAGGGACCTGGGGGGACTGGTTGAGAGCAGCTGAACAGGAGCCAGCAGGGTGCCCAGGGGGCCAAGAAGGCCAAGGGCATCCTGGCCTGCACCAGGAACAGTGTGGCCAGCAGGAGCAGGGAGGTCATTGTGCCCTGTGCTCAGCACTGCTGAGGCCACCCCTTGAGTCCTGTGTCCAGTTCCAGGCTCCTCAGGTGAGGAAAGATGTTGAGCTGCTGGAAGGTGTCCAGAGAAGGGCAAGAAAGCTGGGGAGGGGTCTGGAGCACAGCCCTGGGAGGAGAGGCTGAGGGAGCTGGGCTTGCTTAGGCTGGAGAAGAGGAGGCTCAGGGGAGACCTTCTTGCTCTCTCCAGTTCCCTGAAGGCAGGCTGTAGCCAGGTGGGGGTTGGTCTCTTCTCCCAGGCAAGCAGCACCAGAACAAGAGGACACAGTCTCAAGCTGTGCCAGGGGAGGTTCAGGCTGGCTGTTAGGAAGAAGTTCTTCCCAGCAAGAGAGATTGGCCCTTGGGCTGCGCTGCCCAGGGAGGTGGTGGAGTTCCCATCCCTGGAGGTGTTCATGAGGGGATTGGATGTGGCACTTGGTGCCATGGTCTAGTAGTCCTGAGGGGTTGGGTGACAGGTTGGACTTGATCTCTGAGGTCTATGAAAACCAGGGTGTGCAACATGCAAACTGTTAGTCTCTAATGGAACATCACATGAAGGAAACAAAGTTTAGGCCAAGCCATTAACTCAGAGCAATGACTTTGACTGCTGTAGGTATTTAGAAGGAAGCTTCCATTGCTCAGCAAATACAGAGCTGCCTGATTTCAGTCTGTCTGCCCACAACACCTCAGAGGCAGCTTCCTAAAGCACTCAGACTTTAGATTACTTTAGCATCCTCGTGCCTCAGCAACAGAGGAAGATTCTCTAGAGCCCTGAAGTGCCTGTGCCATGAATACTTCATCTAACACCACAAGCAGGCTTTCCTCTTCTGCTCTCCTGCTGGTTGTGGGAAAAAAGAAGTTTAAAAACAACCAAACCAAAGTCCAAGGTCTTCCTCACTCGGTTCTTTTAATTATGCAGAGGTCACCCTGCCTTGCTAACCAGCTGAGCACTCCTGCAGGACCCTCTCTGAACCTGAAAGAGCTTGCTACCTTCAAATTTCATTTCCCTGTCTTCAGTCTTTCCTGGTGTCCCACTCTGAAAGGCTCCACAAACACTCATCTTGCCTGCAGACTCCTTCACTGTTTCCTAAGCCATCCTATTTCTACCTGTTTCTAATCCTGGGGTGAGATTTGTCTTTCACTCTGTGCAAACATTTCACTAACCCCATGTGAGCAGCTAGACGAAAGACTCTGAGAAGGCAAAGTTATTTCCTCCACTGTACCATGCCTGAGACCCACACCACATCCTTCTCAGAGCACACTCACACCAAGCTGTCTGGAACCACCCCTAAGTATTTGTAGTGAGCCGAACCACAGACCAAAACTAGACACACAGATGCCATGGCTACCGCTGATCCTACCAGGTTTGTTTTAACACCTTTCAGTTGTAGGCAGTCAGCAGGGAGCTGGACCTGGTCACCCTTAGGGGTGCCTCCCAGCTGGAGTATTTAGGATCTTTTCAAACCTCCACTCCAACAACTGACACTCAGCTCAGCCATTTCATAAACACCCTGGGAACCCCTGCATGAAGAGCAACTATTCTGCTGGGGCCTCCCTTGGCTTTTTAGGTTTCTAGTTACACAGTATCACCATATCACAGTACATTAGAAGCTGGAAGGGACCTCCAGAGGTCATGAGGTCCAACCCCTCTTCTAATGTCTCTGAAATCCATCTGACCCTTACTGCTGCTATATAGAAAGTTTTGGGTTGGAAGGGGCCTTGACAGGTCATCTACTTCCCCCACCCTGTTGTGGGCAGTGACAACTTCCATCAGTCCAGGCTGCTCAAAGCCCCATGCAACCTGGCCTGGAGTAACAGTAACTTGCCTGAACACAGCCATGGTTTAGTAGTCATGAGGTGCTGGGTGACAGGTTGGACTTGATGATCCTTGAGGTCTTTTCCACCCTTCCTGATTCCATGATTAAAGCACCAGGTTGTGACACAAAAGCATGTGTCACCATGGTGGCTGTTTCTCCCACTTGGTTTTGGCTCTTGCATCTGCTTTGGTTTTATTTCAAGACCATACAGCACATTCTTTTTAACTTACAAGCCTAAATAATACAACTGAGAGCACTTCCATCCTCACACAATACAAGTTAGACACTTGCTAGGACAGGCAGACATCACTGAGCACCTGGTCTTGTTCCCACTAGCAGCAGTGGCTTCCAAAGGCTTCAGAGAACACTGTAACGTGTTTGAGCATTCACTAATTCATTGACTATTTGGTGCACATGCAACCAGGCATTACAGATAAAGCTCATTCATTAGACTTCCTAAAAGCACTCATCCTGAAGGGCACTTAGGATGAAATGATCTTGCTAACTCTATCCCAGTTCAGTTGCATAATCACATGGAGGAGATTCAAAAGCATCTGCTAACAGAACAGCCTCCCAGCAGACTGCTTAACATTCATGTATGTGCACAGACAGCCCCCTGATTTTCAGAGTCCTTTCAACAACAGCACTGCTAGTCCCAGTCCAGGACACAAGCACATCGATGTCTCTGCCTTCTGCTAAAAGGGAGACCATTTTAATGCTGAAACGATTACACAGCACAAACAAGAGCACAGCTGAGGACTTGAATTCCTTCCCAATGGTTGGTTTCTTTTGCTTGCAGGCAAGGCACGTTGTAGGTGATGTTTTGCAAGTACCGGAGAGGTTAAAAACAACAAGGGCTAAGCATTAAGCAAGAGGGATTGCTGACCTCGTACTTCGGAGTTTCAGTCCAGGAGTCTAACTGAAAAGAAAACGACAGTCCTCTGAAGTTGAGGTGAAAGAGTTGCTCAGCTGAATTATACACTGAAAGGGAAGAGAAAGGAAAAACAGAGTTACCAAAAGAAAAGAATCCTCCACTTCAGATCTAACGGCGTTTTCATCACCCCCATCAATTTACTACCTCAAGAAGCAGGAGGAGCTCAATTACAGAGGGCAGTAACGGTGCTGTATTTAGTGTGCTGCAGAAGGACACAGCAATAAGGAAACCTCGGACTCATTAGAGCTGCCCGTGGAAGCCTGCAGGCACTAAGCTAGCCCCACTGATAGGATTTGCACAATAGAACACCATCAGTTACACCTTAATAGCCCTAAAGTAGTTTAAACAGCCACTCTTACACAAAACAGTTCAGTTCATTGTCATGTGAAAGGCTGGCACAGCCAGGGAGTCCCGGGCAGCTGTGCCAGCATGCTGACAAATGCCGTGTTTCACACCTCTACAAGCACAGGTTCATAGATCCTTGGATCCACAGCATCATAAAGATCATCCAGTTCCAGCCCCCCTGCCATGGGCAGGGACCCCTCCCACTAGACCAAGCTGCTCAAGGCCCCATCCAACCGGCCTTCAACACCTCCAGGGAAGGGGCATCTATCCACAGCTTCCCTGGGCGACCTGCTCCTGTGTCTCACCACCCTCACTGTCAAGAATTTCTTCCTCATCTGCAATCGAAATCTACCCTCAAGCTTCAATCCATTCCCTCTCATCCTATCCCTACAAGCTTTGGTAAAAGTCCTTTCCTGGCTTTGTGTAGTCCTGTTCAGGTACTGGAAGGCTGCTCTAAGGTCTCCCTGGAGCCATATCCTCTCCAGGCTAAACAGCCCCAGCTCTCTCAGCCTGTCTGCTCCTGGCCCTGACACTTCCACCTCTCTGCCCAATCAGAGCTGCTGCTTGCACAGCCTGTGTGCCACCTGTGCTCCTGAGCAACAGGGCACAAGCAAGAAATGCTCTAGACACACATCTCCAACCACAAAGATAGCATCAGCAGGAGTACCAGCAGAGAGGCAGCTCACACCAGGACAGGAATCAGTAAGCACACACACAGCTGCCACCACATCACAAGTTGTCCTGATTTACTGCAATAAATTGCACAGCATCAACTATAAACAGCAAGAGAACTCACCCCAGTACTTTACTTGAACAAGAGACACTGGTTTGTGGGCTAAAAACAACCCCAGGAGACTGGGAACTTGGGAACATTTTGGGGGATTGATGCTTCCAAACTCCAACCTGTGCCTGGCAGCTGCTGGGGGCAGGGACACAGTGTTCCCATAACACACAGAAGCTGCTTCATTTGCAAACCAGCAGAGAAAAACAGAACCCAAAACACACAGCACACCAGGAAACACTCCAAGAGAAGCTGCTTTCTTCCACTTGACCCCAGGCAGTCTTGCTCTCCACAACTCCCTGAAGAGAGGCTGTAGCCAGGGGGGTTGGTCTCTTCTCCCAGGCAAGCAGAGGACACAGTCTCAAGCTGTGCCAGGGGGGTTCAGGCTGGCTGTTAGGAAGAAGTTCTTCCTAGCAAGAGAGATTGGCCCTTGGGCTGTGCTGCCCAGGGAGGTGGTGGAGTCCCCATCCCTGGAGGTGTTCAGGAAGAGCCTGGATGGGGTGCTTGGTGCCATGGGTTAGTTGATCAGATGGTGCTGGGTGATAGGTTGGACTGGATGATCTCTGAGGTCTCTTCCAAGCTGGTTAATTCTGTTCTAAAGCAAAGTGCTCCAATGTGCCCTTCCCCCCTTACAATTTCCTATCTCAAATGACATAGAAAATTAATATAAATATTGTCATTTTTCCCTTCCCTCTAAGTGCCTTTCAAAGCTTCAGCTGGAGACACGTGTCACAAGCTCTCTGGACAATGCCAGACTGCCCAGGACATATAATAAGAGTTGAGCAACAAGCATGAAGCTTTCAAAAGTCATCATTTGCTTTTTCTGCAGGAAGTGCTGGTTAAGAGCATTCTCCCTGCTTGTCACTCAGAGGAATACGTGCAGGGAGAGGGAAATGTTGTGATCTGCAGGGAAACTACACAAATCCCTCCTGTGATTAATTATGAGGCATCTTTTCCAAAGCCTTCAGCCAGCTGGAGAAGTGTTTTTCCCCCAGGCATGCCACGTGTGGTATCTGATTATATAAATCACACTGCTTCCCATCCCCTGCAATGCTTGCTGATGTTTAGGCTCAAAGGGCAAGCAGTGGTTTTATCCTTACCCCAAGCTCTGTCCTGTCTCCCTCCAGGCCATGTGTCCCCAGCATGTGCCTGAGCAAGGTAAGCCAGCTTTTCAATTATGCTGTATTTTACAGGTTGGACTTGATGCCCTTTGAGGCCTTTCACAACCTTACTGATTCTGTTATTTACTACACAGGTCCCTTGCAGAATAATTCCACTGAGAACTGCTGACAAGAGCAAAAAGCCTGCTGCTGTGCTGCTGCACTCCAGGTGAAGGGAGGGAGAGAGCTGCCTTCCAGGAAAGCAGCAGGGTGTGAGCAGCTGGGGAGCGCTGCTGCAGAGGGACGAAGCCACAGCCAGCAGCAAAGCTACAGAGCAGAGTCCGGACAGCAGCAGAGGCAGACCCCAGAGCCGGCTGTTCCTGCTACCAAGCACAAGGCTTTCCTGGCACTCCAGGGGAGCCAGGAGCAGCCTCTGAAGCCTGAGTGAGAAGACAGAAACCTCTCCATCCTTGCAGGGTCACGGTGGCAGGAGGGAAGGATGGTTTTGGGGTTTTCACTTCTGCTTCGGGTTCGGGTCAGTCCCAGAGCCCAGGCCGAGGGGCGCTCGGGCACACGGCCGCCGCCGGGAGGACTGCGCAGGATGTGATTTCAACAGCACCTCTGGCAGGAGCAAGCCCTCCCCAGCAGGGGGGCAGGTCAGGGAAGCATGGGAATGTGGGATAAACAACAACCTTGGCTTGGAGGAAGCTGCTGACCTCCAAAGTGGTCATATTTCAAGCAAGTCTCATGACAAACCAACATTAGCCATGAACTAATGAAGCTGGTTGCAATTTTCCTGATGACTCCTCAGTTTCTAAGGCCACTCATGAGGCAAACCCAGCACTGCTCAGCAGCTCCAACACAAAACCACTGCTAACCTCCTGAAAGATGTTTTGAAACTACCACTGTATCCTGTTGCAGGAAAAGTCTTGCTGCAACCACCTTTTGGGTTAAGTGAGAAAAAGCCCAAGTTTCAGTTGGAAGTTGTGTCCAGGTCTGAGCTCCTCAGCTCAGGAAAGAGGTTGAGCTGCTGGAAGGTGTCCAGAGAAGGGCAAGAAAGCTGGGGAGGGGTCTAGAGCACAGCCCTGGGAGGAGAGGCTGAGGGAGCTGGGCTTGCTTAGCCTGCAGAAGAGGAGGCTCAGGGAGACCTTCTTGCTCTCTCCAACTCCCTGAAGGGAGGCTGTAGCCAGGTGGGGGTTGGTCTCTTCTCCCAGACAGGCACCCAGCAGCAGAACAAGAGGACACAGTCTCAAGCTGTGCCAGGGGAGGTTCAGGCTGGCTGTTAGGAAGAAGTTCTTCCCAGCAAGAGAGATTGGCCCTTGGGCTGTGCTGCCCAGGGAGGTGGTGGAGTTCCCATCCCTGGAGGTGTTCAGGAAGAGCCTGGATGGGGTGCTTGGTGCCATGGTTTAGTTGATCAGATGGTGCTGGGTGAGAGGTTGGACTGGATGATCTCAGAGTTATTTTCCAACCTGGTTAATTCTGTTCTATTCTAAATTCTAGCAGAGGTCAACAGAGATAAAACACAAAATACTTGTAAACTCCAAGGGCTTGCAGTGGGGTCTTAGGGGAGTACTGGCAAAGGAGAAAAGGGATGGCTCTGTCACATCTGCATTCAGGGCATTGGGTACTTTGCTCACAGTAAGAGGAAGGTTTCTCTTCCCACCTTTCTCTCCCTACCTCAGATTTTTGTGGGATGTGTAAACATTCATCATCATTGGATGTTAGGAACAAGTTCTTCACCATGAGGGCAGTGGAACACTGGAACAAGTTGCCCAGGGAGATAGTTGAGGCCCCATCCCTGGAGGGATTCAAGGCTCTGAGCGAGCTGGTCTAGTTGAGGATGCCCGCGCTTAATGCAGAGGGGGCTGGACTAGACCTTTGGAGGTCCCTTCCAACCCAGACCAGTCTATGACTCTATCCCTCCCCCAAGCTGAAAGTCACCAGAGCTGGTCTTTTCTGATTCAGAAATCACAAAGAAAAGAAAGAGTTAGCAAAAACCTGCACTGCATGATGCAGTTCCAACTGCTTATGAGAGGCAACCTGCTGCAGAGAAGTTATTTCTCAGGAGGCCATTCATGGAAGAGACCAAATCTCCAGGGAGGAAACAGAACAAGCCAAGGCAGTGGTGGAATGGGGAGAGGCAAATGTTTTTCATAACCTGTTTCTCATCTCTCCACATCACTGGATGAAAAGGTGTTGGGAACAGCTATCAGCAGATGAAGCAAGTCTGCTAGCTGTCTGCATTGAATGTGCCAGGCACACCAGAGCCTGCAAATTCAGGAGGAGGCCCTGTGGTGCCAAGGCATGCTTGCAAGTGCTTGCACAGACTTCTACCCAGCAATAAGAGACACTGCTCCTCATCACAAGCAATGCTTGCAGCTGGGTATCTATTTTTATGGTTCCAAATATCACAGGATCTAAAGATTTGCAACTAAACCACTGCCACAATAACAAAACCAGGGCAAACTGGCAAGTGCATGGAACTACCCTCACCCTTCCTCAATCCTAAACAACCTCTTCTTCCAGATGAGATCTAACTACAGATCTCTGAGGTCCTGCCCAAAAGGAAATACTCATTCTGCTCTGGTGAGACCCCCACCTTGAGTACTGCCTCCAGTTCCGGTGCCCCCAGCATAGGAAGGGCACAGAGCTGCTGAGGCCAGGAGAGGGCCACAAAAATGAACCCTGGAGCACCTCTGCTATGAGAATAGGCTGAGGGAGCTGGGGGTGTTCAGCCTGGAGAAGAGAAGGCTCCAGGGGGACCTTAGAGCTGCCTCCCATACCTGAAGGGATCCTACAGGAAGGCTGCAGAGGGACTTTTCATAAAGGTGTCTTAGAGACAGGCCAAGAGGGAAGGGTTTGAAGCTGGGGGAGAGCAGGGTTAGACTAGAGCTGAGGAAGAAGTTCCTCAGTATGAGGGTGGTGAGACTCTGGAACAGGCTGCCCTGTGGATGCCTCCTCCCTGGGGGTGTTCAAGATCATGTTGGATGAGGCCTCGAGCAGCCAAGTCTAGTTGAGAGGCATCCTTGCTCAGGGCAGTGGGGTTGGAGATGATCTCTGAGCTCCTTTCCAACCTAAGCCATTCTATGATTCAGATGAAGACCAAAGTGAAGTTCAGAGATGCCAGTTCTGGTCCTTGGAGCATCATGGCTAGAAATCCCCCAAGCTCCACTTGTCTCCACCTCATATGCATCTACCAAAGCAGGCTTTCATGCAGTGATGTTACTTTAGCCACATGACCCTCCTCAGTTACTAAATGCTGCTCTGTAATGTGCAAGAGCTGTTCTGCAGAGAGCAGGGACACGCAACCCCCATCCATCACAAAGCACTCCAGCCTATTTGGGATCAGTCTGGCTACTGCCAATGGACTGGGTTAAGCTAAAAATAGACAGTTGTGCTCCAAAAAGGGAACCCTGCCTACAAAGTTAATCTTCTCCCCTGTTATGCCAGTCTGTGCTCCATTTCTTGAGGTTCCTCAGCAGTTTAATTAGAAATAGCCTCTTCAACTTTTCACCACTGGCTTCTTTTCATCACCTAACAACCCCCTGAAATACACTCTCCCTTTTCCTAGGGAAACAAGGAGCTTGTTCCTGCTGCAGAGGTGGTAGACAGCCAAGGAGCTGTGCAAGAGTCAGAGTGGGTTCAGCCAGGCTAATTAAACTTGTCCTGGTTCTAGCCATGCTGCATGATGCCTGGCTTCACACCTCCCCAGTGCTTCCAGCAGTAGGAAGAAGGCACAGGGAGATGCAAGGCTGTTATATACAGGCTCAGACTTGCCCCTGCCCTGGGAAGGCTGCAGCAATCTTCTCAGAGCACAGAGCCTAAACAAGCAGTCCTCTGCACAAAGATCAGCTCAACTGTCTGTATGTTCACAGTACCACAGAATACTTCATCCCCAAGGGCACTTGAGCTGACCATGTGTAAGAACATGCAACAACAACAGCATCAACACAACCAAGGTCAAGAGCTGCTGGTACTGGCAGTTCAAAACTGATTATTAATGGTATCTGAAGACATCATCCTGTGCCAATGACTCTCTGCCTCAGTGCTTCCCTCCAAGGGCATTTGCAGTACACTTTACATGGTATCCCAGCTGTAAGAATATAACCAGCCTGGAACACAACTTCAGATCATTTGCCAACAGAAGTGTCTACACATTTCTCTAGGCAGACATACAGCAAAGGCTTCCTAGAAGTCAGTCTGGGACTTTAGCTGTGCCTCTCAGAAACACTTTGGCTTACCTCCTGGATGTGTTGCTCCAAACGACTGATCAATTTGTTCTATGGTTGGAGCAATTGCCTGAGAGTTAAAATGGACACCACTGAAAGAGAAAACAAAGGGAATCTGCCTAAGGATACCAAATGGATGCCAGAAAGGTTGAGTGTAAAGACCACGTTTGGAGTGGGAGAGGTCTCCAAGACTGAAGGAAAAAAGAGGTAATTTAACCAAGTGTTCTGCTCAAGGAAGTGTAATTATCTAAACCCTTGTTAAGAAAACAACAGCAATCAGCAAAAAGTGACTGAAAAACATGAATTCGAGGTTAGAAGAAATAAATAGGAGAGAAACTAAGCACTGGAGCCAAGAGGAAATCAGGGGAAGTCTAAAAATCACTTACCAATATTTTAACTTCACCTTAGTCAAGTCATAAACTTCAATCACCTGAAAGAGAAGGAAAGAAGAACATCACCACACTTCACACACTTGAGAGGCAAGGTCTTCTCAAAAGGGGAAAAACCCCAAAGCAAACCAAAGCCAGCAAAAAGCCTGCTCTCACCATCCTGAGGCAAGCCTGTGCAGGGGGCACTGCCTGCACTGCTCTGACTTCCTTCCCAGCCCTTCCTGAAGGCAAAGATGAGCACAGCAGGACTAAGCAACAGAATTCCATTTCAATACCCAATAAAGAGACATCCAGCAGCCTCTGCAAGCATTACAGAGGATAAAAAAAGCAGCCCACAAAGAATCAGAGCTGCAATACCTACTTCTGAGATTCACTAAATATCTCAGACCTTCCCGACGATTCCAAGGAGCTCCTTCTCTCTCCACAGGCAATACTGGCCTTGGATCCTCCCCTTTGAACACATCAACATGCATCTGAGATTGCCTTCATGTGGCTCTTACTGATCCTTGAGACTAGACTGGGGTTTAGCATCAGAGAATGGCTTAGGGCAGAAGGGACCTTAAAGATCATTCCAACCCCCTGTCACAGGCAAGGACAACTCCCACGAGCACAGGTTGCTCCCATCCAACCCAGCCTCGAACACCTCCAGGGAGAGGACATCCACAAGCTCCCTGGGCAACCTATTCCAGTGTCTCCCCACCCTCACTGCAGATCAGTTTGAGCAAGTAACCACAATCAAACACAAGCTTCTTCATCCCTGTGCTCCTGTGCCAGCAGCAAAACCACAGAGCACATCAGAACTGCTGCAAAGGATCAGTGCTGGGCCCCAGGCTCTTTAGTATCTTTATTGATGATCTGGAGGAGGGCATTGAGTCCATCAGCAGTAAGCTTGCAGATGACAGCAAGCTGGGGGCAGGAGTTGATCTGTTAAAGGGTAGGAGAGCTCTGCAGAGGGACCTTGCCAGGCTGCACAGATGGGCAGAGTCCAAGGGCAGGAGATTGAACACATCCAAGTGCCAGGTTCTACACACTGGCCACAGCAACCCCAGGCAGTGCTACAGGCTGGGGTCAGAAGCGTTTAGGAAGAGCCTGGATGGGGTGCTTGGTGCCACGGGTTGGTTGATCAGATGGTGCAGGGTGAGAGGTTGGACTTGATCTGAAAGGCCTTTTCCAACCTGGTTAATTCTATTCTAGTCTAAAGTGTTTTTTATTGCTTGGTGTGATCCTCCAGCAAATCCCTGGCAGGTTGGGAAAGGACTCATTCTCCAACTAGAGAACACCACAGAATTCCCCAGGGAGCTTGCTGCCAGCTGTGGCTTCAAAGCCCAAAAATATCACCATCTAAGAAGGAAGCCTTGGTTTTGGGAGCTGCCCAGCAAATAACCCTAAATAAAACAACTTGCAATGATTAAACCACTATGGATGAAGGAAGAAATCCACATTTACTGGCACACTGTGGACTCACAAAGAGCAGGAGGAGTTCTCTGAGGCACTTTGGTCATGAAGCACCTCCCACCCCCCCATTTCAGGATTCAAGCAAGAAGCACAGCACAAAGCAACTAACAAATGATCCTTCTGATAGAATCAATGCTAAGAGGAGCAAGCAAACTTTGCTTGTCAAATACACCTTGAATGACGCTTCTTGGAAAAGCCAAATTAGCCACCATTTGAATTCCAACAGCTGGAACTGGGCCAGGTTGCCTTCACAGCACAGTCTGTACAAACCCAAACCGAAACAGCAACTTTTGAGGGCAGCTAGGAAGGATTTCACTCTTCTTTTTTTTTTTTCAGAATAGAATTAACCAGGTTGGAAAAGACCTTCAAGACCATCCAGTCCAACCTATCACCCAGCACCATCTGATCAACTAACCCATGGCACCAAGCACCCTATCCAGGCTCTTCCTGAACACCTCCAGGGATGGGGACTCCACCACCTCCCTGGGCAGCACAGCCCAAGGGCCAACAACTCTCTCTGGCTGGGAAGAACTTTCTCCTCACCTCCAGCCTGAACCTCCCCTGGCACAGCTTGAGACTGTGTCCTCTTGTTCTGGTGCTGCTTGCCTGGGAGAAGAGACCAACCCCCACCTGGCTACAACCTCCCTGCAGGGAGTTGGAGAGAGCAAGAAGGTCTCCCCTGAGCCTCCTCTTCTCCAGCCTAAGCAAGCCCAGCTCCCTCAGCCTCTCCTCCCAGGGCTGTGCTCCAGACCCCTCCCCAGCTTTCTTGCCCTTCTCTGGACACCTTCCAGCAGCTCAACATCTTTCCTGAACTGAGGGTCCCAGAACTGGACACAGGACTCAAGGGGTGGCCTCAGCAGTGCTGAGCACAGGGCACAATGACCTCCCTGCTCCTGCTGGCCACCCTGTTCCTGATGCAGGCCAGGATGCCCTTGGCCTTCTTGGCCCCCTGGGCACACTGCTGGCTCCTGTTCAGCCTACTCAACCAGTCCCCCCAGGTCCCTTTCTGCCTGGCTGCTCTCAGCCACTCTGACCCCAGCCTGTAGCTCTGCCTGGGGTTGCTGTGACCAATGTGACCTTGCACATCATCCTTTTCCCCCAGAAAATTTGGAGGGGGGAGGGGAGGGGGAAAACCACCCCCAAGCACAGAACTAAGTACTGCAGCAGCTGCTGGGGGGCATGAAGAACTCTCCTGGAAGCTGCTGTGATGGTGGAAGAGAGAAGGACAAGTCAAACACCAAGCAGCTGTGCACAAGGAGTTACACAGGACCCAAAGGAGAAACACCCTGAGAGCAGCCCACAAGCAGCAAGTTTGCCACCAGCCTCCTTCCCCTCCATGCTGCAAGGCTGCTGAAGTCCACATGCCTTTCATTAACAGCAGAGGAAGGAACAAGCACAACTCAAAAACATTTACAGGCAAAAGACTTCAAAGAAGTATTTATGGAAAGAAATATCATAGAGTGGCTTAGGTTGGAACAGACCTGAGGCCCTTGGTGCCATGGGTTAGTCGATCAGATGGTGCTGGGTGATAGGTTGGACTCCATGATCTCAAAGGTCTCTTCCAACCTGGCTAATTTATTCTGCTCTTATTCTATCATCTACTCCAACTTCCCCACCATGGGGGGAGATGACCCTCAACTAGACTTGACTGCTCAAGGCCTCATCCAATCTGATCTTGAACACCCCCAGGGAGGAGGTACCCACAGCCTCCCTGGGCAGCCTGTTGCAGAGTCTCACCTCCCTTGTACTGAAGAATTTCTTCCTCAGCTCCAGAGTAACCCTGCTCTCCCTCAGCTTCAAACCATTCCTCCTTGTCCTGTCCCTGGACACCCTCACACAAAGTCCCTCTGCAGCCTTCCTCTAGGATCCCTTCAGGTACTGGAAGGCAGCTCTGAAGTCCCCCTGGAGTCTTCGCTTCCCCAGGCTGAAAGTCATGGAAGCCACATTGAAGAGCCACTCCAACAGGCCACAGCACTGAACAGGGTGTAGTTTCCACTGCAGAAGCCACACTGACAATAGGGTTACCATGATTCCATGTGCAGATCAAAACAGGAGAGCAAGGACTGCTCAGTGATGGCTGAGACACAGGCAGCTGGTTTAAATCATGAGAAGCTGATGCTTTGTCACAGTCAGTTTTGGTAACTACCACTGAGTAAGCCTCATAAAAACGTTCACATAGCTGCTGCCCAGCAGCCAGGAGCCAGGGCTGTGAAACCCAACTCCTCCAGCTCAGAGGGACAGTCTGAAAGAGCCTTGCTGCTACAATTCAGAAGAGTGGTTGCAGAACCTGGTCGCAGCTCAAACTTAAATGTAGCATTGAATCATTGAATTGTTTCACTTGGAAGAGATCACAGAATATTAGGGGTTGGAAGATCATCCAGGCTCATCCAGCCCAACCCCCTGCCAGAGCAGGAGCACCTGGAGCAGGTCACACAGGAGCACATCCAGCTGGGCTGGGAATGCCTCCAGAGGAGGAGACTCCAAACCCCTCTGGGCAGCCTGCCCCAGGGCTCTGCCACACTCACGGTGAACAGTTTGCCTTCTGTTCCTGTGGAGCCTCCTCTGCTCCATCTTGCACCCCTTGTCCTGTCATGGACATCCCTGAGCAGAGCCTGGCCCCATCCTCCTGGCACTGCCCTGCACATCTTTACCAACATGGATGCGGTCACCCTCAGGCTCCTCTGCTGCAAGCTGAAGAGCCCCAGCTCCCTCAGCCTCTCCTCCTGAGGCAGATGTTCCACTGCCTTCAGCAGCTTTGCAGCTCTGTGCTGGACTCTCAAGCAGTCCCCTGAGGTCCTTCTTGAGCTGAGGGGCCCAGAACTGGACACAATATTCCACATGTGGCCTCAGCAGGGGAGAGCAGAGTGAACCTCCCTCTTCCTGATAAAAACCGCCTTCTAATCCACCCCAGGATACTACTGGCCTCCTTGGCTAGAGGGGCACCTGGCTACAGCTTTGCTCCTGCACCAGCTTCTTCAGATCTATCAACTCCTTGATTCAGCAGCTTGTGAAAGACTGAAATACAGAAGTGTATCAGAAACCCAACATGGAGCAAGGAGAAAAACCCTCCTGATTTGTCCAGTTGTGCTGCTGAGAAACACTGAACATAGAATCAATAAGGTTGGAAAAGACCTCATCTGCTCTGACCCCCACTGCCATGGGCAGGAATGCCTCTCAACTAGACCAAGCTGCTCAAGGCCTCATCCAACCTGGCCTTGAACATCCCCAAACACACTGGGCAACCTATTCCAGAGTCCCATCACACTCATACTGAAGAGCTCAGCTTCTTAAGATCCAGTCCAAACCTGCTCTCAGAGAAGGGCAGCAAAGCTGGGGAGGGGTCTGGAGCACAGCCCTGGGAGGAGAGGCTGAGGGAGCTGGGCTTGCTTAGCCTGCAGAAGAGAAGGCTCAGGGGAGACCTTCTTGCTCTCTCCAACTCCCTGAAGGGAGGCTGTAGCCAGGTGGGGGTTGGTCTCTTCTCCCAGGCACCCAGCACCAGAACAAGAGGACACAGTCTCAAGCTATGCCAGGGGAGGTTCAGGCTGGATGTTAGAAAGAAGTTCTTCCCAGCAGGAGAGATTGGTCCTTGGGCTGTGCTGCCCAGGGAGGTGGTGGAGTCCCCATCCCTGGAGGTGTTTAGGAAGAGCCTGGATGGGTGCTTGGTGCCATGGTTTAGTTGATCAGATGGTGCTGGGTGATAGGTTGGACTGGATGATCTCAAAGGTCTCCTCCAACCTGGTTAATTCTATTCTATTCCCCCATCTTCAAGCCATTCCCCCTCTTCCTATCACTAGACAGCCTCATGAAATGCCCCTCACAAGAACAACCCTGCCCCTGTCATTGCAGAATGATTTCAGGAGCAGAAGCCAGCACAGGACAGTTACAAACTGAGGTCTGGCAAAAAGGGAAAACAAAAGCTGCTCAGCTGTCCCACACCTGAGCTCAGTCTGAACTGAACCTTGCTCCTCACACCAGGGATTTCCATAGTTGACAGGAATAATTTGGAGCAAGAAGCACACAGCCACACCCTGGGCTGACAGGCTGCTGCTGGGGAAGTAAAGACTTCCAGCAGCTGCTGATTTGAGCTGCTACTCCCTTGGAGCACACAAAGAGCTCAAGCTCAGCTGATGCCACCCTGCTGCACTCAGCTTTCTGACAAGGCCCTAGGCTGACATTTTGAGGAGTGACTTTCTGCTGTTGGTTTTACTGGAGGCAGGAGTGAGCAAGGGGGAGAAGGCTGCACCTCCTACTGCTCCAGAGCCGGGCAGTGTTGGGTGTGAGCACCGTGTTCCAGACTCGGCCACAGGGTAAGCATTCCTTTTTTAGCATCACACTCAGCCTCACACTTCTGGTTTCAAATGCTAAGCAGGATGGCAGTTAGAGCAGTTCACTCTCACCCAATTAGCCAAATCAACACCTTTACACTTCCAATCAGAGAACACTCAGCAGGACAAGTGAGAACCACACTGGCAATTGTTCAGCACAGCTGCTCCTGCCGGGACCACTATGCACAACGGAAGCTACACACAGGTAGCTGAAGTGTTTCAGTTAAAGCTCCTCACAATTCTTTACTGCCCTAGTCACATCTCTCCAGCCCCACAGCCACCCATTTGCTATGCAGGAACTGTTCCACAACAGGTCTTCTGTGAACACAAATGCCAGGAGAGCTCAGCCACCAGCCTGCCCTTTATTTGCATCTCAGTCACACAAAGCCCCCCCCGAGGGAGGCAGATCGGCATCTGGTCACTTAAAAAGCACAGAACCAGGACTGCAAGAACAACAATTGGTCTGGAACCAACTGGAGTCAGTGCAAGCAGCTGCTGCTCATGACAGACCTGAACATGGCTTCCTGGGAGCAGCCAGGCACCCACTGCTAAGCAAGGGCCTAGGTCAGCTGAAGGGAATAAGAGGAGGGCAGTTCATTTTGACAAGTAAAATGGCAGCATGGCTGAAGGAAGAGTCTGGGCAAACAGCAGTGCCTGCTTGGCAGTCATCAGTGGTCCCATTTCAAACCTTCTGCTCAGCTTTAGTCACGGCCTTCCACAGCTTCTGCTGCCCCCGAGGCAACACAGCCACCACTGGACCACCACACTCCTGTGACACTCTCACAGCCACAGGACAGCGTCAAAGTGTCTCAAGCCTATAAGCCAAGAGTCAATCCCCCCAAGCACAGGAAGGCAGTTCATTATCATGAGAGAGCACTAGACACAGCAAATAAAGTGCCTGAAGAGCCACATACTTCTGCTCTGCTGCAGGTCAGCACATCCAAAGGGCTCGGTTTGCAGAGTTTTGCCTGCAGGAAAGGTGCTTCATTACCTTAAGTCTCTGATTGAAAGCATCAAACAGCAGTTTGATTCCATCCTGAGTCAGGTTAAGGATGAGGTCATGGCTAAGAGGTGACTGTAAGACACAAAGAAAAGACAAAGCTGTTAGGCTTTGAAGTTCAAGGCTTCTCTGTTAAGGTCTCCATCACCGGGGAAGTATCCATTGGTTAGCCTGGCAGAACAGAACAGCCTCAGAAAACAACCACTTGTTGGTCAGCCATAAGCAGAACAAAAAGGTACTCCTGGCCAAATCTCTTAACTCCTTCAGTTCCCTTCTGAAAGCAAACAGAATGGTCTGTGTGAGGTCTGCCCCCTGCAAGAGCTCCCCAAGGGGCAGCTGTCCATAACTTGGAATGGGGGAGGCAAAAATTCAACCCAAAGGCACCAAACACAACACCTTGAAAATTACCAGTCCAAGCTCAACAGCAGAGACACCATGCAGGGACAGGCTGCTGCCTTCTTGGCATGTAAAAGCAGCAGCCCAGCTCCCCAGGCCTCACACCAGAGCCCTGCAGACATCGACAAAAAGATGGGGAGAGGGTTTTCCACTCCAGGAATCAAAGAGTGCCCCAGTCTTTTTCCTAAGGAAGGCTTCAGACTCATGTGGTGAATTTAGGTTTCCTTAGTTACTGCGAATCATAACAACCAAGGGCTTCATTTGCAGTCTGCTGGAGTCAACAGGAGACATTCCACTGGCTTCACTGGTGTCTGCACAGGCTCCAGGCCATCTCAGGGGGCTGCAGCACTCCTGTACCAGAACAATCCACAGATACAGGCAGCTGGCCTCAATTCAGCTGTTTGATCATGTACCATCTAAAGCGTATTTGCCTCACAAAGCTCTACCCTCCACAACTGTCTCCTCAGAGGGGAAAAAAATGCTGAAGGACAGGCAGGCAGCAACATTCATGCCCCAGAACTGCACCAAGCCGTTATCTAGCAAAAAGCAGGATGGGGGTGGGACCTCTGGAGCTGCTACAGGCTTTTCACGGGGCAGCCACACCACACAGCCCTTCTTAGGACTCGAGCATAAGCCACCTTACAAGCGTGCCACCCTCCCCTTTGCTCTGCTGCAGGAAGGTCTGTGTTTTGGCTGTCAGAAGGCCAATCTTCATCCTGAACTTTCTCACACTGTCTTCCAGCCTGGATGACTTTTTGGGTGCATTGCCACCCCTCCCCAAATCACCTATTTAAGTCTTGGACTTCATATTGCTAGGTCACAACAAGCCACAGGGCTTTCACTGCCCTGGGAGGCTGATTTCTCATTCCCCTTGATCACTCCAGGAGCCTCTCCTGAGGCAAGTTCAGTTTGAGCTCATCTTTCTTGAGCTGATGGGTAAGCTGTCTCCTAAATTAAATCTTCACAGCACCTGGCATAATGGCATCAATATTTTACCACTGCTGGCAAATTTTCATCACACCAAGCAGAACTGAAGCAGCAATACAGCCACGAGCCCAAGATAAAAAGCTCCAATGTGGTCCTGTTAAGGCTGCTTTAGAAATCATTTGTAAGCACTGCTTAGAAAGGCCACAGGCAGAGCCAAACCCACGTGTGATGGTGCATTCAAACACACCAACAGAACTCTGATGGTACAAGTCAAAGTGCAAGGTCGTGCCACAGGGGTCAGGCCAACAGCAGACCCAAATCCAGGCTGGGTGCAGAGCGGGTTGAGAGCAGCTCTGAAGAAAGAGCCTTGGGGGTGCTGGTTGATGGGAAGTCCCCCATGAGCCAGCAGGGCCCTCATGCAGCCCAGCAGGCAGCTGTGTGCTGGGCTGCAGCAAGAGGAGGGTGGCCAGCAGGGCCAGAGGGAGGAGTCAGCCTCTTTGCTCAACTGATACCCCACCTCCAACCCTGCCTCCAGTTCTGGTGTCCCCCGCATAAGGAGGGCACGGAGTCCAGAGGAGGGCCACAAAGATGATCAAAGGGCTGGAACACCTCTGCTGTAAGGACAGGCTGAGGGAGCTGGGGTAGTTCAGCCTGAAGAAGAGTCCACAGAGACCTTAGAGTTGCCTACTGAAGGGATCCTACAGGAAGGCTGCAGACGGACTTCACATGAGGGTGTCTGGTGACAGGACAGGGGAGAATGGTTTGAAGCTGAAGGAGAGCAGGGTTAGACTGGGGCTTAAGAAGAAATTCTTCAGAGCAAGGGTGGTGAGACTTTGGAATAGGCTGCCCAGGGAGGCTGTGGATGCCTCCTCCCTGGGGAGTGTTCAAGGCCAGGCTGGATGAGGCTTTGAGCAGCTGAGTCTAGTTGAGAGGTGTCCCTGCCCATGGCAGGGAGGCTGGAGGAGATGATCTGAGGTCCCTCTCAGCCTGCATCACTCTCTGCTACGCTCTGCATTCCCCTGGCTTCTGAGCAGACCTTTCACAAGTTTATCCCAAATATGCAAGTGCTTTGGAGGGGTGGGGGGAAAAAGCCAGCACCAAACATCTGAGGGCAAAGCTGACAATGAGCACAACAAACAGCTTCTGGCCTGTGTTGCTGTATTTTCTGATGGGAAAAAAAGAGTTTCAGGTTTAGTTCATGTGATTGAATGCACAAAATAGAACCTCAAGTATGAAAGATGATGGCAGGAAGCAACAGGAGAGTCCTTGCTGAAAGAAGCAACTCAGATGTGCAGTTATACTGCTAGTCTATATAAAGCTGCAGGGAAAACTGGTATCACTAAGCAACCTCAGTGACAAATCCAGAGGAAGAGGCTTAGGAAAACATACAAAGGCAATTAAGCACCCACTTAAACTGCCAGTTTGGGCATCCCATTGATGGCAAGCTAAAAAGAGCCACAGGCAGAACTATTTGTACTTAATTGTCATATAAAATCTTGAAAGGAAATACTGCAGCCAGCTCCAGGATGAGAAATCCAGTGCACATGGTCCAGAGCAGCTTCCTAGCTTGCTCAAACCTGGCTTCCTAGCACCAGACCACTAATCCTTCAGGGACTCCACAAACCTGAGGGAAACAGGAATCTCATCATTTGGCTAACCAAGCCTAGGAACAACTCTGGAACACACAGTGGTAAGAAAAGCTGAAAAGCCTCCCAAGCATCCAAACCCCAAGGAAGGTGCTCCCTGCCAGCCAGATGCTCCCAAGCGTTAAGTACGAGAGTTTCAGTTGGCAATTCAGCCACTGTAAGACTCACAAATCTACAGCATGTGAAACCAAAAAGGATCAATTGAATTATAGGAAATGTGTAGCCAGCAGCACACACCAGAGCTGAGCCTCTCCCTGCAAACCCATGAGGCCTCAGTCAGTATTCAGACACAAACTGGCACTGAGCAAACTTTGCCTTCATCCTGATGCAGAGGTCTGCAGTGCACAGGCCATCGACATCATCTTCTTATCACACAATCAATCAGGTTGGAAGAGACCTCAGAGATCATCAAGTCCAACCTGTCACCCAACACCTCATGACTACTAAACCATGGCACCAAGTGCCACATCCAGTCCCCTCTTGAACACCCATTTCTCATCACATACATCTGGAGAGTCACAGCCCAGCCTTGCCCATCTCCTGTTTCCTTCCACTCTGTCATAGAATCATCTTGGCCACAAAAGCCCTCCAAGATCATCCAGTCCAACCAACAACCCACCACCACCCATGGCCATTAAACCACATCCCCAAGTGCCATGACCACATTTCTTGAGCACCTCCAGGCATGGGGACTCCACCACCTCCCCAGGCAGCCTGCTCCCAGTGCCTGACCGTTCATGCAGCAAAGAAATCCTTCCTCATCTCCAACCTAACCCTCCCCTGGCATTTCAGGCCACTTCCTCTTGCTCCCTCACCTGATGCTAGGGAGAAGAGACCAACCCCCCTCACGCCAAGCAGCTTCCAGGGAGCTGCAGAGTGCTGCACTCGCTGTGGCAGAGCACGCTCCACTCACCTGCTCGCTGTAGAGAACCTGGACGTTTTTGATGATGCGACAGTGCTTCTGAAGGATTGCTACAGCCTGAGCCAAGGGCATGCCTGGAGGTCAAAAAAGAGGACATTTCTTCAGTTGGGAGACCAGCCTCCAGTGGCGTGTACAGCAAGGTTAGAGATGAGGCAAGAGCTGTCATCAGCAAACAGCAGGTTACAACAGGACGGTACGCAATCGGCAAACAAGCTGACCTGACTCATGGTATCAGCACAGATGTGGGGGCAGAGACAGAGAAGGCATTGTTTATCTACCAGCTGGTTAGGCACAGAGGAAAGCAAAGGCTGTCTAGCCACAGAATTCAACTGCAAAGTTCAGGCAGAAAAAGCACAGCACTTTCTACAACCCAGACACAACATCATCTGTTCTTTGGGGCTGCCTGTCTGCTGAGCGATGGAACGGCCTGGACCAAACGCCACCAGATGTGGTGAGGGCAGCCCTCTGCACCACCAGCAGGCTCCTGGGGCTCACTGCATGCCACCCCTTTATCAAGCCTGATAAAGCACTGAGCAGTTCTGTCAGACATCAACAATGAAACAGAGCAGTGATTCTTCTCAGACCCAACAGGCCACCTTAGCTGCTGCTGCAGCCACCTTTGTGTCAAGGAGGGAACTTTATCTTCCCAGTTTATAGACGAGATAAAGGTGCTAAACAATTTGGTTCGACTCAGGGAATACATTTAACCTCCTAACGACTCCAAGAGCTCTTTTCTTTGGGTGAGCTTTTCTTCCCCTTCAGCCTCTCCCTTATCTTGACAGCTATACATTTTTGGAAGTGGAATAGAACAACTGACTGCAGAAAGAATGGCACCACACCATCCCACCCTTCAGCACACTGCAAGCCTTTGCTGCCTTCCCAAAGGAGAGGTGAGCCTGCTCCTGGATTCCAAGCAGGCCTTTTCATAAAGGGAGGTTAGGAGCTCCTAACGGAGAAGCTTCATTTCCTTCCTAATAGCTGCAAGTCGATTTGGATTAGTTATCTGACATTCTGTTTACTCTCCTTGCTCTGTTCCCCTCCATTTCTAGTGTTTAAGTATTAAGGAAGCAGCCTTTGGGAAAATTTACCATGGGACTTAAAGTTCATTTAGGGCATCACAGAATGGTCTGGGTCGGAAGGGACCGCCAAAGCTCATCCAGTCCAAGCTCCCCTGCAGTCAGCAGGGACATCCTCCACTAGATCAGGCTGCCCAGAGCCCTGTTGAGCCCCACCTTGAATAGCTCCAGGGATGGGGCCTCAACCACCTCCCTGGGCAACCTGTGCCAGAGTTCCATCACCCTCATGGCGCAGAGCTTGTTCCTAACATCCAATCTAAATCTGCTCTTGTCTAGTTTGAGGCCATTGCCTCTCATCCTATCACTGCAGACCTTTGCCAACAGTCTCTTCGCAGCCTTCTCGTAGCCCCTTCAGGTGCTGGTAGGCTGCTATTAGGTCTCCCTGGAGCCTCTTCTTCTCCAGGCTGAACACCCCCAGCTCCCTCAGCCTGCTCTCACAGCAGAGCTGCTCCAACCCCCTGATCATTTTCATGGCCCTCTTCTGGGCCCACTCCATCAGCTCCATGTCCTTCCCACACTGAGGGCTCCAGACCTGGATGCAGTACTCCAGGTGAGGTCATGACTGGTTCAGGCACTCCCATTTTCAGTTACCAGCTGCACCTCTCAGAACATACATCATGTCGCAAAGCGCCTTTTAGATATTGGCTACTAGACCAAGGTGAGAAAACTCCCTCCCTGCCTGCCTCCTCCTCTCCATAGAAACAGACTGTGACACCTACCCCCACATCACCCTAGGCACTGCTTGAATGCCACACCAACAGAACACTGGAAGGGAAGAGAGATCCTTTTCACTGTCACACTAAGCTGCATGCCTGTTGTGCTCACACACTGCAGATTTCCTGCCATTAGGAAATCCAGTCTGGGCCAAAAACGCC
The DNA here is from genome assembly GCA_033816785.1 of Picus viridis. Classification (NCBI taxonomy): domain Eukaryota; kingdom Metazoa; phylum Chordata; class Aves; order Piciformes; family Picidae; genus Picus; species Picus viridis. The sequence goes on along the minus strand of CM066591.1, from coordinate 823,879 downwards.
CAAAAGGGTTTCTAGGTCAGAACCACAGTGAATCCATTTATAAACACCACATACAACTGCTGCTGTGAAAGTGCTCTTCATGTTAGCCTGCTCAAACCAAGAGAGTCAGAAATCCTTGAGGTCTGTTCTCTGGGTTTGCAGACAGCAATGCTGCAGCAGGAGATGACACAAGGATTATTGTAACCAGGGTAATAAAATTAACATGCAGAGCCAGGCAATAAAGCAGCCCTGCTTCCTATTGCCTAGGAAATGGCAGCTGCCTTGCAGCCCAAGAGCTGGGCTCTGCAAAGACAGTTCTTTTGGATCAGGTAATTCCAGAATGAACAGGCCCATCAGTAAGGGCCAGGAGGCCAAGATCAAGGATGCTGCTGTCAGAGTTTTCACGTTTCTTAACCCAGGGCATAAGTTGTTTAAAAAAAAAAAAAAGGCAAAGATGCTTTAAAAGTACAAAGCCACTGATGTGAGGAGGGCTGCAGGAATGAGACCATGGACCCTTTAACCAAAGCAGCAGCAAAGGCTGAAGCACAGCCAGCTGACAGCATCTCTACCCCAAGGGGAAGCATCAGGAGCAGGTTAGGTTTCAGTGACAAAGCCTGTGGTTGAAGGAACTGTGCACAAACACCAAGCTCAGTTTGTAGCCCGATGTAAACTGATGCAATCTGGGGTTGCTAAGTGTGCAAACAGCTGGCTCATGTGACTCCCTTACTCAGAGCTTTCCCAAGCTGCAAGCAAGTGGACAGGGACTGATTTTGTTCAGTTTTCAGCCACTCAGAAAGCAGCAGGTTTTGCCACACAGCTGCTTAGGAAAGCCAGGATGAGCAACTCAAGCTCTGCAAGAGCAGTGCCACAGCATCTCAAACGTGTGGAGGAGACGGTATCCTCCCTCTGCCTCCATCAGCAGCCAGCCAAAGGAGGACTAAAGGAACTGGGTTATTTTTCTCCACCCTTCTCACACACACACACCACCCCCTTTTCCTCAACAGCCTTTGCAGTCAAAGAGGAAAACAAAGAATTCTTTTTCCCCCTGCTCAGCAGTCAGGGGGGAAGGGGGAAGCCAACATTTCCCAGCACATCAGTCACTCAACCAAACTGAGCCACAGCAAGGAACACCCAGGAAGATCAGTGCTAGGCCTTGGCTAGCACAAACACCTCCCTTCTCTAAACAATGGGGTGGTACAAGTGGCTCAGGACACTCCTCTCACACACACTGGTCATAAACAACATGGCTTGAAGAATTGGAATCAACCAGGTTGGAAGAGACCCTTGAGATCATCAACTCCAACCCATCACCCAGCACCATCTGATCAACTAAACCATGGCACCAAGCACCCCATCCAGCCTCTTCCTAAACACCTCCAGGGATGGGGACTCCACCACCTCCCTGGGCAGCACATCCCAAGGGCCAATCTCTCTTGCTGGGAAGAACTTCTTCCTAACATCTAGCCTGAACCTCCCCTGGCACAGCTTGAGACTGTGTCCTCTTGTTCTGCTGCTGCTTGCCTGGAAGAGACCAACCCCCACCTGGCTACAGCCTCCCTTCAGGCAGTTGGAAGGTCTCCCCTGAGCCTCCTCTTCTGCAGGCTAAGCAAGCCCAGCTCCCTCAGCCTCTCCTCCCAGGGCTGTGCTCCAGACCCTCCCCAGCTTTGTTGCCCTTCTCTGGACACCTTCCAGCAGCTCAACATCTTTCCTACCCTGAGGGGCCCAGAACTGCACACAGTTACTCTATGCTAAGACTGTGTCTTGAGTGGCACAGGGGAGAGAAGTGAATAAACATTCATTCACTTTATTGACAACAGAATAAAGGAAGGATTCAAGAAAATCCAAGAGGAGATGAATTGTGACCAATGGTCTAAGGGGAAGTGAAATTTAGTAGGAAAAGAAAGTCTAAAAAGCAAGAGAAATTAAAGTATGCCTTAGAAATGATACATCTCAAAGGCTAATAAGACAGCTATAGGCACTAAAGAGTAAGTACTTAATTGTTCTCTTTTGAAGCAGCAGGAATGTAGCCCAAGAGGGGCAGTGACACAGGTACATAATTGAAGACAAAACTCAGGCCTGGCTAAATTTTTTGTGCTCTGGTCACAGAGTGAGTCAAGGCTGGAGCCAGAAACAGAATCCAAAAACTCATGTAAAAAGGTTTCCTGGCATTTCCCTTCAGTCACCTCCATTGTGGGCACAATACTGGAAGGCAGAGTCAGCAGCAGTTCAGGAATACTGCCATTAGCCCTGCTCAGAGCAGAGCTAAACAAACCCTGCTGGCAGCCAGCATCCCATTTACACCAGTTCTCCCAGCCTCACCACCAGCAACGCAGCCAAACCCAGCTCCAGCAGCAGGGACCACGTTCCTCCAACATCAGGAGCACAGGACAAAGTGAAGGATCTTAATACCTCATCAGCCTCCTGCTCTGGAGCAGCAGGTCATGCTAATTATACATTAGACATCACGTGGTGGCTATGTTTACTCCAAGCATTACAGCCCCGTGCCCTCCCTCTTGCATCTCTCCCTCTGTGTGTACACAGAGAGGCAGAGATCACAGCTTGAGCCAGGAGGCTGCATTCATGGGCCTCCTGGGCTGGTGGGGGCTCCTAGGAAAATTGAAATCATTTTGCTTTGGGTTTTTTGTTATCAGGAGAACAGAGGGAAGGTGGTGCAGACTGGCAGGGTGTATAATTCCAGCTTGCTTGTCATGTTAGGTAACAGAGGCACTAAAGGCTGGCAGAAGGTCACACGGAGCTGAGAGTGCAGTCACACGTTAGCAGTACAAGGAGATCACCAAGATTTCAAAAGGGTGGGACCCAAGGGGCTATAATTAGCCTCCAAAAGCCACTCCAACACTCCCAGTAACCAGCCAGTTGCACTAGACTCTGAAGCCACAGCAGCACAAACAGGCCTTTGTGTCTGAAGGGGTTCATACAAACAACTCCAGGTCACAGTACCACTCCTCTGGTGTCATCCAAGTTCGTGGCAGTTGTGTCACAATGTTCTTTGAGGAACAGCCTGTCTTCCTGCTGCCAGCAGAAGTGTAACTCAGGTGCTGGCAGATACAGAGGGCTGCCATGCAGAGCTCTGTTGACATTAGCCAAACTGCTACTACCATTAACTGTGCCTTAGACAAAGCAACAGCAGCCATGGAAAACTCTTGAAAGAGCCCAATGTGGAGATCTCAATCACTCAGGAAATGCCACAGCTCAAGAGCTTCTCAGAGGTTTGAGGACCACCAATATCTGCCTGCAAACACAGGCCACCTGGAAGACCCACACCATCCGAGTTTCAGCTGCACACTGAGGTGACCTGAGCTGAGCACCAGCCAAACTTCCACCATCTGAAGGGAAAGCTCTTTCTTGTGGCAGCCAATAAGGCAACGGCTGGTAGGGAAGGAATGCTTGAGAGATGAAAAGACAAATCATTAAGGGCAGAAATGCTCCTTATCAGACCCTGAGAAAACCTTTCCAGAGTTTACTTTGTCCACTGTAGTGTCACAACCTGGCAACAACACAACGAAATTGTGAAACTCAACTGGTATTTACGAAGGCTTTGTACAAAAAAAGCCCCAAACCACACAGTATTTATGCCAAGTATCAGTTAGAGCGTTTGGTATCAGCTGACACACATTCAGGTGACAACCAGCACATCCACAGAGGGGATTTAAGCAAATACCAGTCTGGGATAGCAAAGCAAAACAAACCAAGGTGCAGGAGGCAAAGAAAACAAACGAGCTGATAAACAAAGCATCAGCATGCAGAAGCTCAAGACGAGACTATACACTACCAAAGGGAACTCTTAAAGCTCCTACATTAGCATTTCAAGGTACAGAGAAGGGCGAAGTTTGACTCTCTCATCCCTTTCACTCCTGCAACCCCCATGAAAGCCCTAGGAGAAACTTTAGGAACGACGGACAATAATCCCGCCGCAGTCCCGCACAGAGAGCCAGGCAAGCTCCGGAGGGGCACTCGCACACACACTTACCCAAGGTGAACTCCCATTGCTCGTTCCCCAGAGACCGCTCGGGCACCACCTCCAGATCTAGCATTGGCTCAGGTAGCGCGGAGGCCGCGGGCTGGCACGGCAGGTCTCCGGTGGCTCCGCCGGACCCCTGAGAGAAGCAGCAGGGAAGCCTCGCAAGCCTGCACCCCACCACGCCGCCGCCCCCGGGGAACCCGCCACCCCCAACCCACCCGGGGAACAGCGCTGAGTCACAGCGGAACCCCCCGCGTCGAGCTGAGGTGGGGGTCGCCGGGCACCGCCACCACAACAGCCAGTGTCGTCCCCCCTCTCTCCGCCTCACGGCCCCGCTGCCTCCGCCCGCCCTGCCCGGGCCGGCCGCTGAGCGCGGGCAGCCGCTGCCCGTCCCGGTGCGGGCAGAAGGAGCCGGTGCGTCGCCGCTCGTCCCGAACGTACCGACGGCAGGTCCGGGCGGGCGGCAGAGGGGAGCGGGGGCTGCACCCCCTCCCCCCGCGCTGCGGGCGCGACTCACCTCACTTGCGGCTGCTGAAAAAGTGCTTTGCAGCTGCCGTCAGGCGAGCCCGCGCGGGGCGGGGCGGGGCGGGCGCGCGGGGCTGCGCACCGCCCCCCGCCCGTGGCTCAGGGGACAAGGCCTCGGCTTGGCGAGGGGGAAACTGCGAGTTCGAGTCCCGCCCTCGCAGGCTCCGGGCCGCCCTGGGGGTGGTGAGCGCCGCCACCCTTGTCGACGCTTTCTGTCCTTGTCGCCAAGAGCGTGTCAGACCCGCAAGGCAAAGCCTAATTACAGCCTGTCCCAGCCCGTCACGGTAGGCTCAGGATGGATTAAGAAAGCAAAAACAACCAAGCCCAAAGCGACCCAGCTGCATCCCGTTTGTCCGGTTGAAAGGACGGGCTAGGGGAAACAGTTAAGGAGAAGTTAGTCAGTGGCACGAGAAGAGCTACCAGAACAAGCTCAGGGGTGACTCAGCGAGGAAGAAAGTCCTAATGAGGTCATTTGCTGTGCATTGTTCTTTGAGAAAACAAAGAGCATCGAACTTGAGCCTAGGGAGTTCCATGGAAACACGGGGAGCAACTCCTTCATTTTGGGGGTGCTGGAGCACTGGAACAAGCTGCCCAGAGAGGTGGTGGAGTCTCCATCTCTGGAGACTTTCAGAGCCCACCTAGATATGCTCCTATGTGATCTGCTTTAGGTGAACCTGCTCTGGCAGGAAGGTTCAACTTGATGATCTCCAGAGGTCCCTTCCAACCCCAACCATTCTGTGAGAACAGGAATGCTGCCACCCAAAGAAGTCCACTTTTCCTCTGGGATGGTGGCAACCAGATGTGAACCTGCTTTGCTCAGTCCCAGAAAGCCCCAGAAGATCCCAGGTGCAAGCTGCTGGCATCCACACAATGCATGAGGATAACAGAGCTATCCTGGGGTGCTGAGACGCTGCCACCGCCCTGGTCCCCCCTCATCAGACCATCACCCACTCCTACCATGGAAACTTGATCCGAGATGAATGGTACCAGGTCAAGCATTGCCCAACATAAGCAGAGAATTAAAAACAAAAGAGAAAGACCAAGGGAAAAAGCTCCTGTGTGAAGAGATGAATCTGTTGGGCATGGGCTGCACAACTGATCATAGAATCATAGACTCAAGAAGGTTGGAAAAGACCTCAGAGATCACCAAGTCCAACCTCTCACCCAGCACCTCATGGCTACTAAACCATGGCCCCAAGTGCCACATCCAGTCCCCTCTTGAGCGCCTCCAGGGATGGGGACTCCACCACCTCCCTGGGCAGCACAGCCCAAGGGCCAATCTCTCTTGCTGGGAAGAACTTCTTCCTAACCTCCAGCCTAAACCTCCCCTGGCACAGCTTGAGACTGTGTCCTCTTGTTCTGGTGCCGGGTGCCTGGGAGAAGAGACCAATCCCCACCTGGCTCCAACCTCCCTTCAGGGAGTTGGAGAGAGCAAGAAGGTCTCCCCCTGAGCCTCCTCTTCCCCAGGCTAAGCAAGCCCAGCTCCCTGAAAAGTCAGAAGGGTCCAGAAGCTTTGGAAGGAGCTGAAATTTCTTCTGCTGGCAGGTCAAGGCTCCAGGAATGGCAAGGAATGAAGGGAGAGGTACTTCTGGGGCATGTTTATTTGAGGGTGTTTCAGAAGAGCCTCTCCTTGGGCAGTACCCATCTTCTGTCCCCTGGCTGGCGTGACGCTTGCTCCTGCTTTGATTCCATCATCCTGCGCTGCCCACACGCCCCATCTTGTGTGCACATCATGTCTCAGTGGAGCTCTGCAGCTCCACTGCATAGAGTATCAATCACGCAGGATATCCATCATGGACAGGAAAGTAACACAGTGAAGAAGGCCTTTCATGCAGCTAACCACAGCAGTTTGGGGGCCTCACATTAAAAGCCGAGAAGCCCAGGACTCCTGCTGGCTTTTCCACTGCTCCTCCTTCCCACTGCAAACCTCACTCTCCCTCAGATGCTCCACATGCTCCTTGTGTCACCAGCAAACACAGAACCTTCACAAAGCCCAGAGGAAGCCTGGAGGCCCCTGGTCTCTGGTGGAAAGGAGCTTTTCCCTCCCACCAAGCTGCTGGCGAGCTGCCCTCTAAACCCTGGCATGTGCGGGGTGTGGATGCTCTGCTTCCACCCCAGCCCCAAAGACCCACTGTCCAGGGAGCTTCAAGCAACCCTTTGACTGCCAGAATACACACAGATCCCCACAGGAGCAGCCCCAGCTCCTTCTCCACGGGCAGAGCATCCCTGGCAGGGGGCTGGAAGCATCCAGACAGAAATCCCAGTCACGCTGCAGGGCAGGACCTCTGCCAGGCTCTGCTCTGAACACCTCCTTTCTCTCATCTCTCAGGTCACAGGGCTTGCAAGTGGGTGAGATTTTAATGTACCCTGCACAGAGCAAGCCCCAGGGACACCAGCTTTCCCTTGAAGTCAGCTGCACGTTGCTCTGTTCATTATTCATGCCTTGCTTGCTGGGGATTTCTTTTCTTAAAGCATGGTGACATCTTAATATGCTGAAAAGCTCAGAGGGGCTGCCAGTTTCCCCTCCCTTCCAGCCCTCTGACATCTCTTTATTGCCTCAAAAAAGGAATTAACCTTTCTTCTCCCAGGATCACAGGCTGATCCTTCAGCACAAGCTCTTCCACCCACCACATGAATGTCTCTCTCTAGATGGTGACAGGCATCAGGAATGGACCTGAGAGGAGAAACACCCTGGCAGGAGCCTTGTGTGCCTCAGGTATTCAATAAAGCACACCCCAGCACCCTCTTTGAAGTGGCAGCACCACCCAGGTGGGGTGATGGCTCCAGTCTTGTTCAACACCTTCATCAGTGACCTGGGGGAAGGGACAGAGTGGTCCCCTCAACACATTTGCTGCTGGCACAGAGCTGGGAGGGCTGGCTGACCCCCTGCCAGGCTGTGCTGCCTGACCTGGACAGGTTGGAGGGCTGGACAGAGAGGAAGCTCATCAGAAGAAAGGACCTGCAGCTGGGGAGGAGTAACCTCCTGCACCAGGACAGGTGAGGGGGACCTGCTGGGAAGCAGCTCTGCTAAGAAGGACCTGGCAGTGCTGGAGGGCAACAAGCCAGCCACGAGCCAGAAACGTGCCCTCATGGCCAAGAAGGTCAATGGTCTCCTGGGGTGCACTAAGAAGAGTGTGGCCAGCAGGTCAAGGGAGGTTCTCCTTCCACTCTGCTCTGCCCTAGTGAGGACACTCCCAGAGTCCTGGGTCTGGTTCTGGGCTCCCCAGTTCAAGAGAGACAGGGAACTACTGGAAAGAGTCCAGTGGAAGGTGCTGAGGGGCCTGGAGCAGCTCTGTGAGGAGCAAAGGCTGAGAGCCTGAGAAGAGCAGCCCCAGAGGGGAGCTGAGCAATGCTCTGCAAGAGCTGAAGGGTGGGGGGCAAGAGGCTGGGGCCAGGCTCTGCTCAGTGGTGCTCAATGAAAGGACAAGGGGCAACAGGCATACACTGGAACCCAGGGGGCTCCATCTGAGCAGGAGGAAAACTTGTTTGGAGTGAGGCTGCTGGAGGCCTGGGGCAGGCTGACCAGAGAGGTTGTGGAGTCTCCTCTGGAGAGCTTCCAACCCCCCTGGCCATTGTGCTCCTGGGCAGGCTGCTGTGGGTGCCCTGCTGGAGCAGGGGTTGGACCATATGATCCCCAGGGGTCCCTTCCAGCTCCCACCCTGCTGGGATTCTGCGAGTGGAGGAGCTGGATGGCAAGTGGGTGGATGGGCTTTGCAGGAGCTCTTCCTGAGCTCACTGCAGCCTTGAGTGATGCCCTTTGACCCTCAGTGCTGCAGCCTGGGGAGTGTGACAGGCTGGGCTCTCATTGAGGAAAAAAATCAGCCTCCTTTGAGAAGGAATACAGGGAGTATGAGCTGAACTCCCCGTGTAGGTTTGGAGACTAGAAAGCCAGGAGAAAGAGAGCTGGGAGAGGACAAAACATAAATCCACAGCTGCTTGATTTCTGGGTGCACTGCAGCCCTGCTGTGGGTTCCTACACACCACCCCAGGCTGAGGTGAAGAGGGCTCAGTCCCACCCCAGCCGCCAGCACCTCCCAGCCCTGCTGCCCCGGGGCTTTGCCTTTCAGAGTCACCACCGGTGCGCGGACAAGGGGCTGTCCCCCGGGGCTGACACCGCCAGCCCCTGCGGGGCCTCCTGCATCCCTTCGGTCACTGGAGGGCAGAGCCGAGCCGCTGCGGGGGCTGGCGAGGGCAGCAGCACTCTGCAGCACACTCGACGGCGTTTTCTGGAGGCTGTCCCTCCTTGGGGTGACAAGGGAGGTGCCGGGGTGTGGGCATGGAGCGGCAGGGGATCCCAGCCGGCTGGGAATCCCGCTGCAGCATCACGGAGAGCAGCTGCAGGGCAGCTAGAGAGGAGCATCTCCTCGGGTCCGTGCCCGGGCCCGCGCCCCAGCCCTCTGCTTCCCCGGCGTGGGAGGCTGCCGGGGCTCTTGGCCAGCTGGGCGCACTGCTGGCTCCTCTGCAGCTAGCTGGTGACCAACACCCCCAGGCCCTTTTCCCCTGGGCAGCTTTCCAGCTGCTCTCTCCCGTGTGGGGTGGGATTGGCAGCTGCAGGGAATCACTGGCTTTTTCACTCGACTTTCCCGAATCCCACACATCCGCGGGGAGATGTTAGCAGAGCAGAGCTGGGCTTTGCGACCCCCCCGTCGAAAGGAAAAGAGGGAGAGGAAAAATGCGGAAGCTACCGGGAGGGCTGGAGAAAGCGGCAGGCAGCGAGGGCGAGCTGCCCTCTCCCGATGAGACTCCGCAGCGACACCAGTGCCGGCTGGAAGGAAATCTGCCCTGCGGCTGCCCCCGGAGCACCGCAAACAGCCCCCAGACCTGGCAGCCCCGCTCGCCGGGGGGAAAGGAGTCTGCTGTGAAGCTCTGACGTTGTTCTGCTTTCTCCGGAGGTGCAGTTGCTGCTGAAAAGCTTTCAGGCTGCGGCCAGCAAAGCCTCCCAACAGCATTTACAGCTCTCCCGGCTGCAGAGCCAAGGGAGCTCTACTTGTGCTCCCGAGGAAGCATGGAGATGCTCTGGGATGGTTTATCCCAGCTCTCAGGGGCGTGGGGAGTTTATCAGCTCTTCGATTGAGCCCACAGCCAAAAGCTTTGGTGGGTCCTGCTGAGGTGGGCAGCTCATCCCAGGCTCAGCTCAGGCAGAGCCATGCTGCACTCTTCATAGAATCAATCAGGTTGGAAGAGACCTCAAGGATCACCAAGTCCAACCTGTCACCCAACAGCTCATGGCTACTAAACCATGGCTCCAAGTGCCACATCCAATCCCCTCCTGAACACCTCCAGGGATGGGGACTCCACCACCTCCCTGGGCAGCACAGCCCAAGGGCCAACAACTCTCTCTGGGAAGAACTTTCTCCTCACCTCCAGCCTGAGCCTCCTCTGGTACAGCTTGAGACTGTGTCCTCTTGTTCTGGTGCTGCTTGCCTGGGAGAAGAGACCAAGCCCACCTCACTGCAAGCTCCTTTCAGAGAGCTCTTATAAACCAGTGAGGCCTCCCCTCCGCCTCCTCTTCTCCAGGCTAAGCAACCCTAAACAGCCCTCAGCTGCTCCTCACCACACCTGTTCTCCAAAGGGGCTTCAGGCAGCTTCTTGCCCTTCCCTGAACACATTCCAGCACCTCCATGTCCTCCTTGGAGTGAGGGCCCCCAGCCTGAGCCCAGTGTCTGAGGAGTAGTTTCATCCGTGCCCAGCACGAGGGGCACAGCAGGCCCTGGCCCTGCTGGCAACTGCTGCGTCAGTGCCAGGCTGGGGGTCCCCAGGCAGGCAGGGGCTGGCAGTGCCAAGCCTGGCCCTTCCCATGGGATACCACTGGCTCTGGTTCTCCCTGGCTCAGCACCTCTCCCCTCCTTGCCTGTGCCAAGCATGCCCTGCTGGGATGTTTTCAATCACCCAGAAACCCACTGGAGCAGCAGCCAAGGTTCAGAGGGGCAGAATCTGCAGCGTCAGCTCCTGGCGGGGGTGTGGGGAGCTGCCCCCTGCTCTGCCTGCAGAGGCTGTGGCCAAGGGGCAGTGCCTCATCTCAGCAGGCTGGTTGCCTGCACACACAGAGCCTCCAGCACGTCCTGAGCCTCGTCCAGAGTCCCTCCACAGGCTGGGGCTTGCGCCCTCCGGGGAGAGCATCCTCCCCTCTGCCAGCTCCAGGGTTTGCTGGGCTCACAGCCCTGCAGCCTGAGAACAAAGACCTTGAGGTGACTGTGTGCATGGCCAGGGGTAGAAGGTGATGCCCACACAGCTTTGGTACATGCTTTGCTCAGTCAGGACCACACTGACCATGGGCATGGCTTCCCACACCCTCGACTGGGGTGTCTGGCAGCTACAAAATCTCACCTGCTTTGTTCTTTGCACTGTGCTTAGTGTCTAGAGATGGTCAGAACCTGGAGGCTCCCAGACTCATCCAAGCATGCCAAGAGGTTATGTTAAACACAGATGGAGAAGAAGAGCAGCTGGCATGGCCCCTGCCCCTTGCAGGGCAATTTGGTGTCCCTGCCTGTGGCAGGGGGGTTGGAACTAGATCTTTAAGGTCCCTTCCAAGGTGAACCATCCTGTGACTCTGATTTTACAGGGCTGGGATGAGGGCAGGGGCTGGATGGATAAGGATGAAGGCAGCAGCAGTAAAGCAGCAGCTCCTCTGCATCACCCAGGCACAATGGCTGATGTGAGTACATGCATTTGGCAGAACTCATCCCTTCAGGAGATGTCTGAGAAGCTCTGATTCATGCAGAGATAGATTTAAATCGGCTTCAGCTTCATTAGAAACAGATGTGCTGGTCTCCCTCTCCCTTCCAGGGTGGTTTAGCCTGGGAGATGCTGCCAAGCACGGGCAGGATGACAAATCCAGCTCCTCGTGGTGCTGGTGCTGCTGGGCAAGGAGCTGGAGCTGCCAGCTGCCCTCACCCCAGCGGCTCATGGAGCCAGGAGAGCTGCAGGGCTGGCAGGGCCTTCGCCTGGGCTCAGGTCCACATCTAAAGATGCTGGGTCCTTCAGCAGCCTGACCTTGAGGCCCTGAGCAAGATCCTGCAGGGAGCTTACTTCAGGGGGTTGGACAAGATGGCCTTTGAGGGTTCCTTCCAACCTGATGCTTTGTATGATTCTGTGACTTCCAAAAGGGATGTTTGAGCCTCAGAGTGGAGGCCAAGGAAGGGCCTGAGGGCAAAGCACAGGAGGAGGGGGCAGAGGGAACAGTCCCCTGCACCAGCCTCAGGGTTTCATCCTTTAACGGGAGATGAGTCAGAGCAGCAGGTTTGAGTGGTGGAGCCCTCCTGGAGTCCCTGAAGATCTCCCTTTGTTGCTGACTTCTGTCAACAAGCAGCGTGGGGGTGACTCAGCTCTCCCTCAGGGCTGCAGCAGATAAAACAAACAAACGAGATGCTCATTAAGCCTCACTCTAAGCTCCCAGCCCCCTTGCAGCCTCTTCATTTCACAGCAGGAAAGCCCCTGGTCCCAGGCATGCATCACTGGAAGCTCCTCCTGCAGCCCAGCCTCCACCAGTGACATTTGGGAGCAGCCCTTCAGCACTGAGCTTCCCTGGGGTTTGGGGAGCAGCACCTGAGACCCTCCAGGCACTCACTCTGGCCAGGGTGGCCAAGTCCCCAGAGCTGGAGCTACTTTTCTGTCCCCTTTGCAAGTTTCCACGCCTGTGGGACACCAACCAGCCCCTCTGCAGCCCTCTGGGGAGCCAGGAGGAGCATGTCATAGAATCATAGACTCAAGAAGGTTGGAAAAGACCTCAGAGATCACCAAGTCCAACCTCTCACCCAGCACCTCATGGCTACTAAACCATGGCTCCAAGTGCCACATCCAGTCCCCTCTTGAACACCTCCAGGGATGGGGACTCCACCACCTCCCTGGGCAGCACAGCCCAAGGGCTAATCTCTCTTGCTGGGAAGAACTTCTTCCTCACCTCCAGCCTGACCCTCCCCTGGCACAGCTTGAGACTGTGTCCTCTTGTTCCGGTGCTGGGTGCCTGGGAGAAGAGACCAACCCCCACCTGGCTACAGCCTCTCTTCAGGGAGTTGGAGAGAGCAAGAAGGTCTCCCCTGAGCCTCCTCTTCTCCAGCCTAAGCAAGCCCAGCTCCCTCAGCCTCTCCTCCCAGGGCTGTGCTCGAGGCCTCTCACCAGCCCTACACTGCCACCAGCATTGCTGGCAGGGACTTAGCTGAGCAGATCCCCCCACTGCCAGCCCAGCCCCAGCAAGAAGGGGTTGTGCACCCAAAGGAGCAGTCTCACACCATGCTTGCTGCCACTGTGTGGTGGCAGGAAGCCATAAGACACCGACCCCCACTTTGCAGGGAGCTGAGCTCCCCTCTGTGTGCCACAGCCAGGGTGCCAAACCACTGGTGCCCAGTGCAGGCTCCCCACCACTGCTGGCTGGTGTGCCTCCACCAGCAGCACTGCCTGAGGAGGAAGAAACCGTTCCAGGGAGGGGGGCAGATCCTGCTGAGGGCTGAACAGCACTCACACAGTGGGAAATGTCTGCTGTGGCTGCTGTGGTAAAGCCACCAGGCTGTACCACCAGGGCTACAGCACTACACCCCAGGGCAGCCCACAAAAAGGGTGGCACATTGTCCCCAGGGTGATGAGGACAGCAGCTCACAGGGCCTGCTCTCTGTCACAGCTCAAGAACTCAGCAGAGCTGAGCACGAGAGCAGTTTGCTGCCATGGGAAGAGGTCCTGCTGGCTCCCACGTGTCCTGCCAGAGGGCCATGGGTGATGGCCAGCATCCTTCCTTGGCCAGAGGTGAGCTGAAACAGGCTCTTTCCTGCAGCCCCTGTATGTCCACCCTGCTCCTTTTCCCTCTGAAGCCATCCCTCACACTCCTGCACCACAGGTTCTCCAGTTCATTACCTCTTTGATTCTGGTCCTGCTCTGCAGTGTGCTGCCCCATGGTCCCAGCAGCACGTCCTGCCCTGGATGCAGAGGCAGAGGGTGAGATGCTGAGAGGCTCTGGAGCAGCTGGTATCAAAGGCACCTTGGTGGGGTTGGTGGTTCTGGGGACTCATGCACACCATGGGCCACCAACACCAGGTCCCAGCGGTCAGACACCAGATGCAGTCTGCAGAGCAGAACTGAAAGCAGAACTAAAAAGAGGATCTGTCCTCTCCTCTGTGTGGGAGCATCTGCTGAGCAACTCCAGGCCAGGGCCAGCACTGCCAGGAGGGGGCCTGGGGGCTTCCCAGGGCACCAGCAGCTCTGGCCCAAGCAGAAGGCAAGCACTGGGCAGCTCTGTGCTTGCAATCAACCTTTCCCTCCCTTATCTCCTCACCCTGCCCTGCCCCATCCTCAAATGCAGCCAAGGCAAATGACCTGCAGCTGGACCACATCTGGCCCACAGGCAGGGCTGAGCAGCCCCAAATATCCTCCCCTTCTGGGCTGAGGCAGCTGTGGGCCCAGGCTGCTGGCTCCAGGAATGGTCTGCCTGGGTGGCTGCAGGCTGGTGGCGAGGCAGAGGCATCAGGGAAGGCCACTGAGGAGCAGAATGGTGCTGGGAAGCAGCATCCCATCATGGGTTGGTGTCTCACCACCCTTCTCCAGCCCTGTGAGAAGGGGCCAAGGGGATGCGAAGCAGAGCTGCTCAGCTCTTGGTGGGGCAGGAGGGGACCTGGAGCTCTTTCTGGGCTAGAGCTGAAGGAGTCTGTCACTGCCAGTGACAGCTGCCCTGCCGGGACCACACTTCCCTGCATCCCACCTCCCTTTGCGTTTCCAACCTGAGGTGCTCAGGCACCTGCTCACTTCCCCGAGGCAAAGCCACCAGTGGCTGAGCCCAGCCTTGTGGGACTTCTTCCAGGAGCTGGCTTACTTCCCTCACCCAGACCCCAGCTCTTCACAGCCAACACATCCCAAGGAGCACAGGCAGAAGAGCCTCTGCTGCTGGGAAGGGCCAGAAGCCCTCAAACACTCCTGGATTACCACAGCAGCAGCTCTCCCCCCCGGGCAGGTGCTTCAGCAGCTGTGGTGACACAGGAAGCTACCGAGGCCAAGCACAGCCAGCAGCCAGAAGCTTTAGCTCTGTGCTCCTGCTGGTGTTGCCTGGCCTGGCCTTGGCTGGAGTTTTGCACAGTATGAACAGCAAAAGCTCAAGGGGGCTGGGAGATGCCAGGGGGCAATGCTCACAGGGGTCGACCCAGCAAGCCAGCCGAGAGCAGCTGGAAGAGGCAGGAGCCCCCAGCTGCATGTGGACACTTCTCCAAGCTAACCCATCATCTGCTGTGGGGAAGAGAGGATTGCAGTCCTCAGCACAGGAGGGACATGGACCTCTTGGAGCGGTTCCAGAGGATGGAAATGATGGGAAGGGCTGGAACCCCTCTGCTGTGGTGACAAGCTGAGGGAGCTGGGATGTTCAACCTGGGGGTGATGGTGCTCTAGGGAGACCAAGCCCCACCTGGCTACAACCTCCCTTCAGGGAGTTGGAGAGAGCAAGAAGGTCTCCCCTGAGCCTCCTCTTCTCCAGCCTAAGCAGCCCCAGCTCCCTCAGCCTCTCCTCGCAGGGCTTGTAAGAAAGCTGGGGACAGTCTTTTGAGTGCCAGGCCAAGGGGTGATGGTTTGAACTGAAAGAGGGAGATTGAGAGTGGAGAGAAGGGAGAAACGTTTGACACTAAGAGTGGTGAGACCCTGGCCCAGGTTGCCCAGAGAGGTGGGAGCTGCCCCATCCCTGAACCCATTGCAGCTCAGGCTGCCCTGCTGTTAAAAGCACTCTCCACGCCGATCGAGAGTTTTAAGTATAAGAAATTTTATTGCGGGTAAAATAAGCAAAAGCAGCGCTGGGCGGCTGGGGAGTCTCCTGCTCCACAACAGCACGCCCCGAACAAGGATCCACTCTCTTCTTTTAAGGTGGAGGTATGTCGCAACCGTCACAGCCAATTCCCCATGCATAGAATGCACTCTTCTGGCTGTGCCGGTGTGAGTCCCTGATAAGGATCGGCATCCCGGTCCCGAGTTTCTTGTGAGGATGTTGATAGTCTTCCTTATCTTAACCTGGTTTCTGGCAGGCTCAGTGGGGGTCGACCCAGCTGCCCAACTTCTGTAGATTTCTGCCTAACAAGCTTAAAACTAAGTACATACTGTTCAAAACAGGATGTTACATGTTCTTATCGAGTGGCATTGTCTGACTTGATCACGACTCTGTCATTGATCATTTATATGGTTAACAAATAATTCATCCCTTTACTTATTACAATTCCTCCCTTTTCCTTTTTGCTTATTTATTTGTTATCCATATTAAGATGTTTCAAAACGGGATAAGGCATCTGAGGCTGCTTTGAGGACCACACTGGAGTTTGAGGTAGAATCAGTATCCTGGATAATCATTAATTTGACTTTTTCCATTCTTTGGCTTACAAATGATATTAACCTATTAAGTATACAGGGACCAAAGATTAAAATCAATATTAGCATTATTAATGGTCCCATGAAGGTTGACACTAAAGTAGTCAACCAAGGGGATTGATTGAACCATCCTTCATACCAAGATTGATTATTTGCTCGCTTTCTCTTTTCTCCAGCCCTTCCCACACCTTTGCCAATGAGTCTCTTACCACTCCTGTGTGGTCTGCATAAAAGCAACACTCCTCTCCCAGGGCAGCACATAGGCCTCCAGCCTGTAAAAACAATAAGTCTAGACCTCGTCTGTTTTGTAGAGCTACTTCAGATAACGATGTTAGTGATTTTTCTAAGTATGAAATGGATTTTTGATTCTCTCCAAGTCTTCATCCACAGCTGCCCTAAGAGATGATAACCCCTACTTTGCTATACTAGCCAGGCTGCTCCTGCTGCTGTCCCGGCAATACCTAATCCCATCAAAGGAGCGAGGGTAATTGCGGTAATGGGCTCTCTTTTAACAATTCTATGGTTGCCGTTTTCCCAATGTACAAACATAGATTCTTCATTGTGATATAAAATTTGTGGCAAGATTATTTGCTAATATACAATATTCTTTCTGCTCAATGGAGTCAGCCCTGTCTTTGAACAAATTAATTTAGTTCCATTTGGGGCTATAGTCCATAATGAGTTTAGGTTCCTTCTTCCCTTGCCTATACAAAATTCTTCTTGATATTAGCAGGTACATGCCCTAAACATTTACCCTTGCTCTTAATTTGTTGTACAGTTATTCCTCTCTTATCAGTGTCTCAATTACATTCAGGGGGATTACTTTGATTACTCTTTTTGGTACGTCTCATTCATTCCCACAGCTTCATAGAATGGAGGTTTTACATCATAACATAACCAGCAAAGTTCAGTTTTGTTGGAATCAGTATAATTTAGAGCAGTGTAAGAGGCTTGAATCACATCCCATAATGGGTCGGTATAGACTCTAGTTTTTTTCCGGTAAAGGTACGGTGGTGGGACTAATATGCTTTTGCACATTCTTACTGTTTTCAATTTCCCTTGTCAAGATTCGATTAGGTCCTATTGCTTGAGAAAAAATTATTATTTCCTTTTTTTTTATTAATATCAGATTTAAGCACAATAATATTCATTTGGCTGATTACAATATGTTTTCCCAGGGTTTGAACTGGGACATAGAAAATAAGGTTTCTGAACTAAACAGGGTTCTATTTGAACCAAGTCACACAAAGTTAATTGGAAGTTTGGAGCTCCAGTCGTTATTTCTTCATCCAACACCTTCTGATCACTCCATCGCATGAGTGACCATTTATGGGGTCGGTGTAATTCATTGGATTACACAATATTTAGGGCTAGGCATATCATAAACTCTTTATGAGGCTCATTTCGGGTCTCCACTTTAGCATATCTCTCTGCCTTCCCACCGCCTACGCTTGTGCACAGCGCAGCGGGGTGTTAGGTCTTCTCGGCAGCAGAAGATATTCTTCAGGGACCTTTTAGTTGTAGCCTTTTAAGCCTCTCCTCCACTTGATCTAAAAGAGGATTGGGCCTTTTGGATACTTTGGAGAGTTCCCACTCTTCCTCAATTACCTCTTGTCCTATTTCCAATTTTGTTTGATTATGACAACACCTATTTAATATTCAAGAACCTGACTCCCCTGATGTGATTTACCAGTTTTTGCAGTTCCCACGTCTGGATTATCAATTCCTGATTTTTTTTTTTTTTTTTTATTTATATCCCAAATTTCTGTCTATCCTTCCTTCAGGAACTCCCTGTTGATCTGTCTAGTGAGATTCAAATGCCCTCACCGCGTGTTGTTCCAAGGTCTCAAATTGGTACTGATCCCAACAACTTGAACATATTCCCCTTAAGATAACAAACACTCTATTTGCCCAATACACGAATTCACATCTCCCACATAAGTACAATTCTTATCCCCACAATCACAACTTTTCTCTAAATTTTCATGTACATATCTATTTTTCATAAACTGATTATTATGTATAAGTAAATCATCAAACAATTTTTATAATATCTGAAGTCCATAAGGGAGGGTTTATCACCTCCCCAATGAGTTCAATGGAAGTAACACCCTGCGATAGCGATGACTGGTGCGTCGATGCTCCTCAGTAGCCGTTGAGTTCTGTCGGGTTCATTCAGATTTATGCTCGGGAGAATGTTAATTTTAGAGGATCATCGCTGGTAGAGACCTTCCACTTTTCACAGCTTACCGGACCTTTGGCTCTGCTGATGTGGGTCCACCCTCTTTCAGCAGTGCGAATTGCCGACTCTGCGGTGAGCAATACAAGAAAAGGGCCTTCCCATTTTGGGGTTAACGTTGATTCTTTCCATACCTTGATTAACACATTATCTCCCGGTTGAAGGGTATGGGTAGCCAGATCCAAAGGTGGTCTCTGGGCTACCATCCCCTTCTTCCTTAATTCCTGACTCCTTTTCATGAGAGTTATTAGAAATTCTTCTAAAACTTTATCCTTAACCTTTGGGTGGTCTAAAGGGATTTCAAAGTCATATGGCATTCCATACAGCATTTCAAAAGGAGACACCCCAACATCGACTCTTGGTTGAGTTCTAATGTGTAATAAGGCTAGTGGTAAACACTGTACCCAACTCATTTTTGTTTCCATCATTAATTTGGTTAGGTGCTTCTTGATTTCTCCATTCATACGTTCGACTTTACCAGAGCTTTGGGGATGCCAGGGGTGTGATATTCCCACTTAATCCCTAAGGCTTCCATTACTTCCCTGATAACTTTAGAGGTAAAGTGGAATCCTCTATCAGAATCTATGTTTACAACCAATCCATAACGGGGAATGATTTCTTCTAATAATATTTTTACTACTGTCCTAGCATTTGCCCTGGCTACTGGAAATGCTTCCACAAAGTGGGTTAAATGGTCCACCAATACCAGTAAATGTTGGTATCTTCCTACCTTAGGTAGATCAGTAAAATCAGCTTGTATCCTTTCAAAGGGCCTTTTTGCTAATTCTCTTTCACCCGATACTCATTCTCTTAATTGCCTCCTATTAACTCGCTGACAGGTTAGACATCCTTCTATCATTTTCTTTGCTATTCCATATATTCCTATATAGGCATATTTAGATTCAAATTGATCCACCAAAGCCTGTATTCCCCAGTGGATTTGAGTATGTAATTTTCCTATTATGCCTCTTGCTAATCCTTTTATATGTACTACTGCTATCTGCTTTGGTTCCCTCAAGGCCGACAATATTTCCTTTGTGAGTGCCTCATGTATCAACCCTTTTCCTTGGCTGTTTAGCAGCCCTCTTTCCTCCCAGATTTTCCCAAAGGTATGCACTATCCCATATGCATACTTAGAATCAGTATAGATTGTTCCTACCTTATCTTTTAGCTTAATAGAGCAAACAATTTGCATGCCTGGGCTGACCATTGCTTACTCAGAGGTCCAGATCCCATCACCTGGGAGGGTTTTCCATTTATGATCGCATATTCTGATTTGCGCTTTCCTTCTATTCTCTAGAAGATCCATCTATATATAGTTTTTTCCCCTTCAGGCAACTCTTCTTCCTCCAAATCCTCCTTTACCTTAGCCTGTCTTTCTCCCAGACGAATACAACCATGAGTGAGATTTAAATCAGGCTCCCCATAGAAAAATTGAGCAGGATTCAATGCTCCTGTAGTTTGCAATGTTAGTTTAGGAGAGTGTATTAGAATCCTCTCATACTTCAAGAGTCTATTATCTGTTAGCCATTGATCAGCCTTCTGATTTAATATTCCCCTAAGATCATGGGGGTATATACTATTAGTTCTCCCCCTAAAGTGACCTTTTTGGCCTCCGATATTTAGTAATGCTGTGGATACTACAGCTTGCAAACAGGTAGGCCATCCTCTACTAATGGGATCTAATTGTTTTAAGTAGTAGCCCACAGGTTTCTTATGTCCCGCCCAATCTTGGGTTAAAGCTCCATCAGCAGGTCCTTCATCAGTGTTAACATACAAAAAGAATGGTTTCTTTACATCTTGCAAATTCAGTACCGGGGCTCCGGTAAGGTCAGATTTAAGGGTTTTTAGCCTGTTATCATCTTCTGGACTTCATTTTAGGAGTCCATCTTTTGTTAGTTTGTCTTACAAAAATTTTACCTTTTTACTGTAGTTTTCAATCCACTGCCTGTAGTACCCCAGTAAGCCCAAATGCTGCTGAATCTGTCTCTTGGTTCTCGGGGGTGGCAAGTCCAATATCCTTTGCACCCGTTGAGGGTCTAATAATTTTTCCCCCTTGTCTAGCCAATGACCCAAATATTTAACCTTTTCCTCGGTAAACTGTGATTTAGACTTTGAGACTTTCAATCCCTTAAGGCTAAGAAAATTTAGCAATTTAATACTGGCTTTTCTTACTTTTTCTTGTTCTTTTCCTGCTATCAATAAATCATCTACATACTGCAAAAGAATTGTTTCAGGGTCTACCTCAAAAGTCCTGCAACATTTGTTCCAGGGCTTGCCCGAAAATGTTCGGAGATTCCGTGAATCCCTGGGGTAACATTGTCCACCTTAGTTGTTGTGTTCTCCGGGTATCCACGTTTTCCCATTCAAATGCAAAATAGTCTCTGCTTTCTTGTTTTAAAGGGGCAAGCCCAAAAGGCGTCCTTCAGGTCAATTACACTGTACCAAGTATATTCTGGAGACAGTTTGTTTAGCAAGGTATAAGGATTCGCCACCACAGGAAAATGGGTGAGGGTTCTTTGATTTACGGCCCTCAAATCTTGCACTAATCGATAGGTTCCATCTGACCTTTTAACAGGTAGTATTGGAGTATTATGAGGGGACATGCAGGGTTCTAATAGTCCTTGAGCTAACAATCTGTCAATTACAGATTGTAATCCCCTCCTTGCTTCTTGTGAAATGGGATATTGTCGTATCCATATTGGTTCAGAGGGATTCTTAATTGTGATTTCAAATGGTTCAATGTCTAATTTTCCTACTGAGTCTGGGGTATACCATACCTCAGGATTTATTTCTTTTTCATCTTCTACTGTTAAGGCACATAATTTAATCTTTATGCCTTGTTTATCACTTTCCAAATTGATCCCTAATTCTACCATCAAATCTCGTCCTAATAGGTTGTATTCAGCTTCTGGGACCAGCAAAAAGTTTCCTAAAGAAAATTTAGTAGGGGACTCAATTTCTACTTCTTTAATAAGGGATACCTTAAATGGTTCTCCTTTTGCTCCAATTACCCCTATTTTCTCCATTGATTCCTTGCATCCCGTCGGGATGTTTTGTATGGTGGACCTTCCTGCTCCTGAATCCACCAAAAAGGTAAATTCTTGTCTCTGGGGACCCAATTTTAATTTTATCAAGGGCTCTTGAATGTTGCAAGTCCCCAGCAGGTAGAGCCCCTGACCTCCCTAATCCTCCTGAAGCATTTTCTCATCTTGTATTCTTTTGTGACAGTTACGCTTCAGATGGCCTTTCCCTGACAATAATAACACATTACCTCTTTTCTGGCCTCTATGTCCCTTGAAGGGGTTTGGCCATTTCTCCTCTCTTCTACAGCAAACAAAACTCTTCGAATAGCCTGTAGTTCATCCCAGGTATAGATAGAGAGTCCTAGGAACTAATCAAGCCTCTCGGCTACTCCCAAAGGATCTTCCAAGACTTTTCCCATTTCCTTTTTTGAAATCTCTAACATCCCCTGAGCTTAAAGGAATAGACACAAATCCTACACCTGGCTCTGGCCCGCCCATGGCAATCTCCCTTAAGGGATATTGCAACACCTCCTTCCTTCTAGTCTGGCTTCTAGTCACGGGTCGGCAGATATTTGCTTCATGGGGCCAGGCAAGTCCTCAGGGGGTATCTCAGGGGCCCCCTCGGGAGGAGCTGTTGGTGGTTCCTGTCCCTGGGGTCCCGCATATGGAGGAGGAGAAACATCACCATACTCAATTTCCTCCTTTTTCTTTTTGTCAATGTCCTTTTTCTCCTCTTTTATGGTAAATACCTTAAATAGCTGTTGGTCAGTTAACCATAAATACGCATATTCACTTTCCTCTTTACTAAAAGGCATCTTATCATTAACATAAATAAAAAGTGCTAACTACTGGCCAGTAAGTCCCCTGCCTAATCTCTTTTCCTCCCCAAACCTCTATACAATAGTGTATCATCTTTTCTTTAGATTTTCCCCTTCGGGAGGGGGTTCCGTCCAATTTCTAATCATCATTCCTAAAGGGCTATCCCGGGGGATATCAGGGAGCTTGTCACCTTTCTTGGTTTTGTCTGTCTTACTAGCAGACTTTGAAGTACCCTGCCCCATTTCATCTGGAGTGCTCCGTCACACACACACGCACACGCTCCCCTTGTTCGCGACTCAAACTCTCGCGAGTAATGAGAACTGCGCTACTAAAGGGTCCACACTCGCTTCGTCCTTAATTGGACGTCTCTTACATTAGCACTTCCAGGAATCCACAAACCCCAACCAAGCAGTACCCGCAGCAAGCCGCAATATACTCACATACTCCTGACGATAGGAGTCTTTGCCTGGTCTTCGTGCACAAATTTTACGGGGTCCTTCCTTTTACTTATTTTACCCTTGTTCGGATATCCCGTAGTCTGAATCAGAGAGTAGAACCCAGGGACCGTTGTAAAACGGAGGCGCCTTTCCCTGAGTTATAGTTCCGACCCAGAGCACCGGGATCCGAGTCACGGCACCAAATTTGTTAAAAGCACTCTCCACGCCGATCGAGAGTTTTAAGTATAAGAAATTTTATTGCGGGTAAAATAAGCAAAAGCAGCGCTGGGCGGCTGGGGAGTCTCCTGCTCCACAACAGCACGCCCCGAACAAGGATCCACTCTCTTCTTTTAAGGTGGAGGTATGTCGCAACCGTCACAGCCAATTCCCCATGCATAGAATGCACTCTTCTGGCTGTGCCGGTGTGAGTCCCTGATAAGGATCGGCATCCCGGTCCCGAGTTTCTTGTGAGGATGTTGATAGTCTTCCTTATCTTAACCTGGTTTCTGGCAGGCTCAGTGGGGGTCGACCCAGCTGCCCAACTTCTGTAGATTTCTGCCTAACAAGCTTAAAACTAAGTACATACTGTTCAAAACAGGATGTTACATGTTCTTATCGAGTGGCATTGTCTGACTTGATCACGACTCTGTCATTGATCATTTATATGGTTAACAAATAATTCATCCCTTTACTTATTACACTGCCTATCCATCTCTCCTTCATGTAACTGCCCAGCCCTCACCTGAGGAAGGAATTACTTGAAGAGCACAGAACACCAGAGACCTGGAATCAGGGCTGGGCCCCATCCTGCTCAATGTCTTCATTGATGATCTGGAGGAG
Organism: Picus viridis; assembly: GCA_033816785.1. Taxonomy (NCBI): domain Eukaryota; kingdom Metazoa; phylum Chordata; class Aves; order Piciformes; family Picidae; genus Picus; species Picus viridis. The sequence continues at coordinate 800,713 of CM066591.1, read as the reverse complement.
GGCACTGAGTCCATCATCAGTAAGCTTGCAGATGGCAGCAAGCTGGGGGCAGGAGTTATCTGTTAGAGGGTAGGAGAGCTCTGCAGAGGGACTTTGCCAGGCTGGACTGATGGGCAGAGTCCAAGGGCAGGAGATTGAACACATCCAAGTGCCAGGTTCTACACATTGGCCACACCAACCCCAGGCAGTGCTGCAGGCTGGGGTCAGAGTGGCTGAGAGCAGCCAGGCAGAGAGGGACCTGGGGGGACTGGTTGACAGCAGCTGAACAGGAGCCTGCAGTGTGCCCAGGGGGCCAAGAAGGCCAAGGGCATCCTGGCCTGCATCAGGAACAGTGTGGCCAGCAGGAGCAGGGAGGTCATTGTGCCCTGTGCTCAGCACTGCTGAGGCCACCCCTGAGTCCTGTGTCCAGTTCTGGGCCCCTCAGGTTAGGAAAGAGGTTGAGCTGCTGGAAGGTGTCCAGAGAAGGGCAAGAAAGCTGGGGGAGGGGTCTGGAGCACAGCCCTGTGAGGAGAGGCTGAGGGAGCTGGGCTTGCTTAGCCTGCAGAAGAGGAGGCTCAGGGGAGACCTTCTTGCTCTCCAACTCCCTGAAGGGAGGTTGGAGCCGGGTGGGGGGGGGTTGGTCTCTTCTGCCAGGCACCCAGCAGCAGAACAAGAGGACACAGTCTCAAGCTGTGCCAGGGGAGGTTCGGGCTGGATGTTAGGAAATCTTTCTTCACTGGAAGGGTTCTCAATCATTGGGATGGTTTGCCCAGGGCAGTGCTGGAGTCACCAGGCCTGGGGGTGTTCAAGCAGCCTGTGGACCTGGTGCTTAGGGACATGGTTTAGTGGTGACCTTGCAGTGCTGGGTCAGAGGTTGGACTCTTAAGCTTGGAGGCCTCTTCCACCCAAAGACATTCTGTGGTATCTCACCTGTCCCAGTTGGCTTCCAGCTCACCAGCAGTCTTCTCCATCCCAATAAGCTCCAGTGTTTCCACTGGTCTCCCACTCCACTCCCCAGCAGAAGGCAGCCATCTCTGAGGCACTCTAATTAAGGGCAAGGATTGGAATGTTTTAAATCCCCTCTTCTGCTGCAGGTGCCTCAGCCTCACCGACTCCCTCTGCTACTCATGCACCCAAGAGCAATCTAAGAGGAGTCATGGGACAATCAGCCTCTGCCTTTCAGATGCCTCCACCCCAGAAAAAGCTTTATGAGTAAGCTGCTCCTCTGCTTCTGATGCACCTTGTGCAGGCAAGCAACCCACTCCCTCCATCAGGTTGTAGGCAAACCAGCCATGGCTCTTTCTCACTGCTCTTTTAAGATGCCTTTCAAAACCAGCTGCACAGAATGCATCAGGCTGGGAGGAGCCTCAAAGGTCATCTTGTCCAACCCCCTGCACTCAGCAGGGACCTCTCCAGCTAGATCAGATTGCTCAGGGCCACATCAAGTTTGATCTTGAATGTCTCCAGGGATGGAACCTCCACCACATGCCTCAGCAACCCACTCCAGTATTTCACTACCCACCTTGCAAAGAGCTTCCTACTAAAGCCTAACCTGAACTTCCCCTCTCTGTGATCCTGGGCCAGCTGCTGTGGGTGCCCCTGCTCCAGCAGTGGGGATTGGACTGGCTGATCTCTAGAGGTCCCTTCCAACCCCTACACCATTCCAGGATTCTTTGACCTTTTCCAACCTGTGGGATTCTCTGAGGTAACATTTCTTAGGGTTACCTGAGCAGGCAGATCCTTGTAGAGCAAGCAGAGCACATCAGTTGCAAAACTCCCAAGAGACAGCAAAACCCTGAGGCAGCAGAACCAGCGTTGTCCCCAGGAACTTCGGGCTGTGGGAGAGCCACGGCTAAGCTCCGGCCAGTCCCTCAGCACAGGCGAGCTGAGTGACCACTGGATGTCACTATTGCTTTAACCACAGACACACCGAGAAGCCCTGGAGGTCACCCCGGAAACAGGCAGAGAGCATTAGCAGGATGTCACAGGATCACAGAACTGTCAGGGCTGGAAAGGACCTCAAGGCTCAGCCAGCTCCAACCCCCTGCCATGGGCAGGGACACCTCACACTACAGCAGGTTGCTCACAGCCACATCCAGCCTGGCTGCAAACACCTCCAGGCAGGAGGCTTCCACCACCTCCCTGGGCAACCTGTGCCAGGCTCTCACCACCCTCCTGGGGAAGAACTTCTTCCTCACATCCAATCTGAATCTCCCCTCCTCTGGCTTGGATCCATTCCCCCAGTTCTATCACTACCCAACACCCTAAAAAGTCCCTCCCCAGCTTTCTTGTAGCCCCTTCAGATCCTGGAAGGCCACAATTAGGTCTCCTCAGAGCCTTCTCTTCTGCAGCCTGAACAACCCCAACTCCCTCAGTCTGTCCTCACAGGAGAGGTGCTCCAGCCCCCTGCTGCTCCTCAGGGCCCTCCCTGGTGTCAGAAATCAATCCACAGCAGCTCAGGTTTTCACTACACAGAAGTTTATTATGAAAAGTTAAAACATGTAACAACAACAAAAAATGACAACAACAACAAAAAAGTAGCAAAAAGCAATCCTGTGGCTTAAGGCAACTCTCATACAGGAGATGGACTCCAGAATGATGCAACTTCAGTTTAAATAGGAACCATGAAAATATCCAATTGCATCAATAACTTAAACCTGCACTTTGAAAAGCAAGAGGGGAAAGGGGGAGGGGGTGGTGGGGAGGTTGTGATCTTAACGCCAGCATTAAGATATGGAAAGCAGCAGAAGTGCTGAACGGCGATAGGGAAAGCTGAGTATTCACAGAGAGACAGCAACCGCCCTGACTGACAGCACCGCCTCCCGCCTGCCTCTGGCTGCCAGCCACTCTCTGAAACGGGCAGCAAAACCTTCCTTGTGGTTTCCTTCAGAGCAAAATCTCCAGACCGTTCCATCACAACTGGGAGCTGTTTGGGAGCTGGGCTTGCTTAGGCTGGAGGAGGCTCAGGGAGACCTTGCTGTCTACAACTACCTGGAGGGAGGTTGTAGCCAGCTGGGGGTTGGTCTCTTCTCCCAGGCAAGCAGCACCAGAACAAGAGGACACAGTCTCAAGCTGTGCCAGGGGAGGTTCAGGCTGGAGGTGAGGAGAAAGTTCTTCCCAGAGAGAGTTGTTGGCCCTTGGGATGTGCTGCCCAGGGAGGTGGTGGAGTCCCCATGCCTGGAGGTGATCAAGAGGGGACTGGATGTGGCACTTGGAGCCATGGTTTAGTAGCCATGAGGGGTTGGGTGAGAGGTTGGACTTGGTGATCTCTGAGGTCTCTTCCAACCTTATTGGTTCTATGGTAACTGCCAGGGACGGCAGAGAAGATTCCAAGGGGAGGGATGTGTGAGGCTGTCCCTTAAATAACTCACTGCAGAAAGACTTGAGAAGCGTTCTGGCTCAAAGAGGAAAAGAGGAGCAAGAAGAATCTGTGGCCACAGAGGGATGGGGGGAGGGAAAGCTCTTTCAGGTGAGTCACACTGAAATGTGAAACATCAAAATGTTCCTCTCTGATGACATCCTCACAGTTCACAGCTGCTGGCACCTGGAAGTGATGTCAAACAGCCAGAAGGTTAACTCGACAAAGCTTCTCCTGCACACTGACACCTACTGGCATCTGGGGCCAGACCTTTGGCATCCAGTGGTGGCTGTTATTGTTTCTTGGCCAGACCTTTGGAATCACTTTTGTTCTGCCAGAACTCCTGCACCATTTCTCTTCCACAGGCTCTCTGCATCGCTTTTGTTTGGCCAGACCCTTGGCATCAGTTTTGGCTTTGCCAGGATTTTTTTGCCCCATTTTTTTGCACCTTCTTTTTTTTGGGGGGTGGGGTGGGGGGGGGGGCAGACCTTTTGCATCCTTTTTTGTCTTGCCAGGTTTTTGGCATCGTCAGCTGATTTTTTTTTTTGCCATTAATGAGGAGGGTAATTACCAAAGTTCAACAGCAAAAGGACTGAAGTGCTCTGAGCACACAAGGGTTGATGCTCAGAACGACTCTTAACGCTGAAGGCAGATCACCTGTCTTCCATGGGGGTTCAGTGAGGATTCAAACCAGGCTGCACAGGGAGCACCACACTCTAACCCAGCCAAATGACTTCACCTTCCCCAGTCTGTTTGGCTTTAAATACAGGATGCAATTGAAACACTGGAGAACAAAACCCATTCACCAACTACCCCCAACAAAGCAAAGCTCACACAGATTAACTCATCCCACACCTCACCCTGCTAGGAAACAGCAACGGGAGCCTTGCTGTGCAGAAGGCCCCAGAGAAGAGCCAGGTGGTTCCTGCACACAGCCTCACCTCAGCTTTTCACCCTGCAGCACAACCTCACAGCAAAAACAAAGCCTGAAGATATAAAATATACTGAAAGCAGCTGTCTTAAACCAGGATTCTGAAACACAGATCACCTTGGCAGCTGCTCTCTCTTTGCTCCCAGCTGAACCTGCTGTTGAGTATCTTGACTGTAGAGCTGCAGTATCCCTTTTGTTAAGGGCTAGTGGAAAAGATCCCTGAATACACCAGAAGCCAGCCTGCGACTTCCTCCGAGCTTCAGCAAAGGGCTAGATACAGGGGCTGGAGTAACCACCCCAGCTGGCTTGAGCCAGAGGGACAAACACACACCCTAAGCCAGATACGGGGGCAGAACACGTTAAATGGATGGAAAAACGAGACAGTGGAGGGTTTTTATTTCAGAAGGGGAACCAAGGAATCGTCGAGCAGGGAAGGGAATACTGCGACTGTAACGTTCACAAAGCCACAGCGCCTTGAAAGCTGAGGCCAACAGCTCCGATTCGCCGGGCCGGGAGCTTGGAAATCATGCAAGATAATGTCAGCAGTTTTAAGAAGGGCCTTGCAAAGTCAGGGAGATAAACAAAGAGACCAATGGAAAAGGAAACTGAAAGGTAAGGCCGCAAGAGAGCTCGAAACAAAAGCAGGAGCACAATGAGGACAATCAGAACTCCAAGAGCCCCGCTCAAAAAACCCAACAAGAGAATAAAGGGAGAAGCTTGGAATGAATTTGGCTTCCAGCAGTTTACAAAACCAAAACAAAGCAACCAACCAACAACGACAAAAGAAGAGTCTTACATCTGCCATACCTTGACCGATTTTTAAGTGACAATTTTTATTACAGTTGAGAGGAGAGGAAAAAAACAACCAAACCCAAAACACAAACCAAACCTACACGGTTCTATAGCTGCATAAACAGTGCCGACAAACCCCAGGTTGCATAGAAGAAACGAAACAAAACCAACACAACCCCAAAACCTTCCAATTGCCACTGGCTACATGCTTCCAAATGGGAAAGGCAGGTATCAGAACATAAACATAGTGCAAACCATGGCAGCTCAGGGTGGCTGGGTCAGGAAACAGACCATCACAGACCCAAGTTATCACAGTTTCTGGTCTTTTATTAACTCCTGTTGCCAAGTAGAAGCAATGAGGCTGCGCAGAGCCGGGGCCGCCCGCTGCCGCCACGCTAGCGGAGCTTCAGGTCCTCGCCGCCCCCAGGGTCGAGCCCGGGCTAGGGTCTTGCTGTCTTCTTGCCTGCAGGAACAGAGGTGGAGTGAGGAGCAGAGAAGTCACTGGGGAGGTTGTCAGTGCAGTTCATCTCTTCACTGTGTTAACATGAGTAAGACCACACCCAATTCCAAAGCAGAAACTTCACACTTCGAGCAGCAACCAAGACAATCGTTTTTAACACCAAAATTGCTCCTTCCCCCTCATGCCCATCCTCCTCCCAAGCCAACAGGACTCCTGGCAGAGAGATGTGGAGCCAGCAGGTGGGCACCATCCTTTCTCTGAAGGATCACCTGGAGAATCCCTCTGGAGGACCTCCTGGCCTGCATCAGGAACAGTGTGGCCAGCAGGAGCAGGGAGGTCACTGTGCCCTGTGCTCAGCACTGCTGAGGCCACCCCTTGAGTCCTGTGTCCAGTTCTGGGCCCCTCAGGTTAAGAAGGATATTGTGACAGGTTGGACTTGATGATCTCTGAGGTCTTTTCCAACTTTACTGAGTCTATGATCACAGAGCTGAGGCTCTGCCTCTCCATCTTTCCCCCTCAAGCCCATCCTCCTCCCAAACCAAAGGGATCTCGGAAGAGAGATGTGGAGCCAGCAGCTGAGCACCACCCCCTCTGGAGGGGCACAGAGCTCTGGTTCTGCCTCTCCATCCAGCCTGGGGAAGGTAAGGAATAGTCAGGCAACTGTTTTGTGCCTCTTCCTCCAAACCAAAACACATTTTCTGCCCTGTGAAATTCCCTTAGAATCACGGGGGTTGGAAGGGACCTCTGGAGACCGAGTGCAACCCTACTGCCAGAGCAGGACCACCCAAGGCAGGTAACACAGGAAGGCATCCAGACGGGTCGTGAAAAGTCTCCAGAGAAAGAGAGTCCAGAGCCTCCCTAGACAGCCTGGGCCAGGGCTCCAGCACCCTCACAGCAAAGAAGTTTCTCCTCATGCTGAGGTGGAGCTTCCTGGACTGCAGTTTGTATCCCTTGCCCCTTGTCCTATCACAAGACACCACTGAAAAGAGCCTGGCCCCTTCCTCTTGACCCCCACCCTTCAGGTGTTTACAGACATTGATAAGATCTCCTCTCAGCTCTTCTGTTAACCTTTCCTGCCAAGCTTTCAGGATCAAGTGAAGTCTTCCAGGACCACTTCTGGGGAGAAAGACAGGAAGGCAGAGATGGCCAAGCGTGCCACAGCGCTCCCACATTCACCTCCTGCAGTGCTTTCCTTTACTTGAGCTTCTCCTGGACCGGAGACTGACCACACTGCACTGCTCCAGCTGCACTTCAGACCTTGAGGGGGCAGATGATCTGCTCACTCTGGTCTGCCTGCCCTGCTCACACTCTGCCTTTCCTCCACACAGCACTCGGAACGTGACAACCACCACCACCACCGCTGCTGCACAAAGCCACAGAGTTCTCAGGCACTCCTCTGAAGAGCCACAGCACAAGCAGCAGCCCTGCAGCCCTTCTGCAAGTTGCTCTCCCTGGAGAGATGCAAAATGCTGAGAAATTGCAGTTCACTGGGGTGGGTTTTTTCCACATCATTTCCAACCCCCACATCATTCAGCCCTGACTCTGGAAATAGCTGAGGAAAACTTAACAAGGAAAAGGCTATACAGAAAGGGACCTGGGGGGAACTGGTTGACAGCAGCTGAACAGGAGCCAGCAGGGTGCCCAGGGGGCCAAGAAGGCCAAGGGCATCCTGGCCTGCATCAGGAACAGTGTGGCCAGCAGCAGCAGGGAGGTCATTGTGCCCTGTGCTCAGCACTGCTGAGGCCACCCCTTGAGTCCTGTGTCCAGTTCTGGGCCCCTCAGGTTAGGAAAGACGTTGAGCTGCTGGAAGGTGTCCAGAGAAGGGCAAGAAAGCTGGGGAGGGGTCTGGAGCACAGCCCTGGGAGGAGAGGCTGAGGGAGCTGGGGCTCTTCAGCTTGCAGCAGAGGAGCCTGAGGGTGACCGCATCCATGTTGGTAAAGATGTGCAGGGCAGTGCCAGGAGGATGGGGCCAGGCTCTGCTCAGGGATGTCCATGACAGGACAAGGGGTGCAAGATGGAGCAGAGGAGGCTCCACAGGAACAGAAGGCAAACTGTTCACCGTGAGTGTGGCAGAGCCCTGGGGCAGGCTGCCCAGAGGGGTTTGGAGTCTCCTCCTCTGGAGGCATTCCCAGCCCAGCTGGATGTGCTCCTGTGTGACCTGCTCCAGGTGCTCCTGCTCTGGCAGGGGGGTTGGGCTGGATGATCTCCAGAGGTGCCTTCCAAGCCCCTGTGCTCTGTGGCTGTGTGACTGCAGTCCCACTTTGCAGACTTCTCTCCCCCTGACCAGACTGTAACAAGATTTCTTCTGGCTTTGGCTGCTGCCTTTCTTCTGCAAGGAAACAAAGGCAAGCACTGTCCTCAGGAACAACCCAAGCCAGACAGAGCCGAGCTGGTTCCCAGTTCTGTACTCAATGGACACTTTTACACTGAGCTGCAGCAACCAGCAAGTTAACTGCTCCTCCAGCCCTTCTGGGAGAGCAGCAGAGTTGCTTCTTCAGGACTCAGCAATTTTGTTGTCAGATTTCAGGGAAGGCTCCAAGGTATGGACATATGGTTGCATTTAGGCCTTGCCTAAAGTGGCCTTTTCTTTCCAAACACATGAAAGAATTCACATGATTCATGACCTCATTGCTACTTGCAGAGGCTGCAGAAGCCACTACTGAACAACTACCAGATTTGCCCTTCCAAGTGATATGCAAAAAGCATGACAAATTACCCTCCAAACGTGGCCAAAGCAGTCATTACAACCTCTTACACCAGCCGGGGGGATAAACCAGTGTAATTCTACACTGCAGTCAGGGAGGGTTTGCACAAGGGACTGCAGCACTGGGCTGGCTGCTCCACCTCCCTCAGACACCCTGCCGAGCCCCCGAGCAAGAACACCTGCAGAGACCCAGCCGAGGGCCACGAGGATCAGGAAGGGACTGGAGCACTGCCTTGGGAGGAGAGGCTGAGAGCCTGGGGTGGGCTGAAAATCCCTCCCCCACTCCCAACATGAAACTTGCCAGACCAGCCCTGGGGCTTTTCAGTCTGGAGAAGAGAAGACAGAGGGGACTTAATGTCTATAAATAGCTGAGGGTCAAGAGGGAGGGGAGAGGCTCTGCTCAGCTGCACCCTGGGATAGGCCAAGGGGCAGTGGATGGGAACTCCAGCACAGGAGGTTCCACCTCAACATGAGGAGGAACTTCTTGACTGTGAGGGTCCCAGAGCCCTGGAGCAGGCTGCCCAGAGAGGTTGTGGAGTCTCCTCCCCTGGAGGCTTTCCAGCCCTGCCTGGATGTGTTCCTGGGTGACCTGTGCTGGATTCCATGGTCCTGCTCTGGCAGGGGTGGGACTTGATGAGCTCCTGAGGTCCCTTCCAACCCCTGACACCCTGTGAAGCTACGTGTGAAACAGGCTTGCTCTGCCCGTCCCCCGCCAAGGTGCGTGTGGCACAGTGACACAGGTACAGCTGGGCTTCAGAGGCTGGAGAAAGGGGAAAGCACCACAGCTGTGGCTTCCACTTCATTGCTCAGACAGGAGAGCTCACCTTGGAAGGAGACAGCAAGGAGGTGGTAGAGCACCAGGCACTGGGCAAGATTTTTGGCCACTGACAAGGGGCAAAACCCTACAATGGTTTGGGGTGGAAGGGAACTTCAAAGCTCACCCAGGCCAACGCCCTGCACTCAGCAGGGACAGCTGCAACTAGAGCAGGTTGCTCACAGCCCCAAACAACCTGACCTGGAGCGGTTCCAGGGATGGGGCAGCTCCCACCTCTCTGGGCAACCTGGTCCAGGGTCTCCCCACCCTCAGTGTCAAACATTTCTTCCTTCTCTCCAGTTTAAGTCTCCCTCTTCTAGTGGAAACCCATCTCAGCCCTTGTCTTGTCACAACAGGTCCTGCTCAAAAGTCTGTTCCCAGCTTCCTCAGAGCCCCTTTAAGCAGTGACCCACCAGAAGGTCTTCCTGGAGCCTTCTCTTCCCCAGGCTGACCAAGCCCAACTCTCAGCCTGGCCTCACAGCAGAGGGCTCCCAGCCCTCCCAGCACTGCTGTGGCCTCCCCTGGCCCCACTCCAACAGGTCCCTGTCTGTGCTGTGCTAAGGACTCCAGAGCTGGCCCCAGCACTGCAGAGCCTCAGCAGAGCAAAGGGGCAGAATCCCCTCCCCTGCCCCCTCTGCTGGGGATCAGCCCAGGACACAGCTGGCTCTGGGCTGGGAGTGCACACTGGCTCCTGCCCAGCTTTTCACTCACCAAGAACACAGCTTTCCTAAGAAAGGCCACACGAGCCCACACCCTGCTTGCACAAGGAGTGTGACTACCAGTGTGGTGGTACCTGGTACTTCTCCCCAGCCCACGACAGGAAGCCAGCAGCTCCTGTTCTGGGTGCCAAGTGACCATTTCCAGCACTGTCTCAGGCTGGGGTGCTGTCCTCAGCACTGCTAATCCATCCTCTGCAGCTCGGTAGGGGCAGTCAGTTTGGAAACACACCTCCCAATGCCATGCAGGAGCAGCAGAAGGCCTCCCAGTGAGTAATGAGCTCAGCTCCTCCAAGCTTTAGGAGCCTTGCTTCAATTAAGAAGGATGCATCTATCTTTGCCACTGGGAAATGGAGGACTCTGCTGTGAGTCATGCAGCATGGGTCATGCGCAAGCAGCAGTTATTCATCTTCCCCAGCAATATTTCATGGCTCAGTCAAATGCTGAGTTGAAGTTTGAAAAGGAGCCCTACTTCCAGTGTTATTCATCTGCTCTTTGGTGAAAGGACAACATTTGCTTGAGAGAGAGGGGAAAGAGGGTAAAGAGAACACAGATCCCACTGCAGTGGTAATCTGCCTTTAAAAACTGTGTTGGAGACAACCTAACTGCCACTCTCCTTCCAACCACCCTGCAATGGAACACTCCATGGGATGGACACAGAGGGACTGTCAATACAGACTCACCATGGGTGGCAAAGAGCCTCAAGATCAGCAAGTCCAACCGCTATGTGCGCTTGAACCCAGGCGGCCAGCCACGTGCTGGGCTGCCTCCAAAGCAGAGTGAGCAGCAGGACAAGGGAGGGGGTTCTGCCCCTCTGCCCTGCTGAGACTCTACCTGGAGTGCTGCCTCCAGTTCTGGTGTCCCCAACAGCAAGGAGGACTTGGGGCTGCTGGAGAGGGTCCAGAGGAGGCCACAAAGACGATCAGAGGGCTGGAGCACCTCCCCTGTGGGGACAGGCTGAGAGAGTTGGGGCTGTTCAACCTGGAGAAGCCTCCAGGGAGACCTTTCAGTGGCCTTTCAGGACTTAAAGGGGCTCCCACAAAAGCTGGGGACAGACTCCTGGGCAGGGTCTGCTGTGACAGGACAAGGTGGGCTTCCAGCCCTCCCATCATTGCTGTTGCCTCCTCTGGACCAAACAGGTCCCCATCTCTCCTGTGCTGAGGGCTCCAGAGCTGGACCCAGCGCTGCAAACAGAGAGACAAAATCCCTTCTGTCAACCTTTGAGAAAGTATCTGCAGCCACCTCCTTCCTCTGCATGCTCAGAGGCCTCTGATGTACCACCTAAGGAAACCAACTCATTTAACCACATGAGATGGTCAGGAAAAGATAATGCAGTCCCACCAGCTGGTTCACATGATAGCTCTGAGAAAGCAGAACTGGGGAAGCTTGGAGGAGATTTAGTCAGGATGGCCTGAAGCTGTCCTTCCTTTGCCACAAATCACCTGAGCAGCAGGCCTCGAGCACAGCCCTGGGAGGAGAGGCTGAGGGAGCTGGGCTTGCTTAGGCTGCAGAAGAGGAGGCTCAGGGGAGACCTTCTTGCTCTCTCCAACTCCCTGAAGGGAGGCTGTAGCCAGCTGGGGGTTGGTCTCTTCTCCCAAGCACCCAGCAGCAGAACAAGAGGACACAGTCTCAAGCTGTACCAGAGGAGGTGCAGGCTGGAGGTGAGGAGAAAGTTCTTCCCAGAGAGAGTTGTTGGCCCTTGGGCTGTGCTGCCCAGGGAGGTGGTGGAGTCCCCACCCCTGGAGGTGTTCAAGAGGGGATTGGATGTGGCACTTGGAGCCATGGTTTAGTAGCCATGAGGGGTTGGGTGACAGGTTGGACTTGGTGATCTCTGAGGTCTCTTCCAACCTTGTTGATTCTATGAAAACTGGCACCTCTCAGTCCCAGGCAGTGAACTCAGGATCCCAAGCACTGTGCACACAACTTGAGGCACTGGGGAAGAGAAGAGGAAGAGGAGGAGGGAGGTAATTTGAAGAAGGGCTCTCAGTAGCCAAAATAAAGTCTCTCCATGGACAACTCCACTGCAATTCTTTAATTGCATTCTGGCAGCTCCATGCTGCTGAAGCAGACAGAGCAGATACATTATGAGCCTTGGCATCTGTCATCTATAATTTACTAAATAAGTGAGAAATCAGGCTGGGGCATGGAAACCTAACCAGTGCACATTTGGATTCTCTCAGGACTGGCAGCCCTCTGGAAAGGGTTTGGAACACAGAAAAGCCCCAAAGCCACCAAGCCCGAGCACACACTGCAGATACTGGTCTAAAAAGCATACAACCACAGGGCAAAACCCACCCCAAAAAGCCACCCAAAGGGAGCTGAAGCAATGCTCAGAGTGACCAGCTCCAGTCAAGCACACCTCCACTTCAGTCCTGCCCTTTGAGGCAGACCTCACAGCAAGGAACTGAGAGCTTGCTGAGGACACCAAAGTGGGAGCAGCGGCTGACACAGGAGGGCTGTGCTGCCAGCCAGCCAGACTGAGACTGGGGAGCTGGGCAGGGAGAAATGGAAAGAAGTTCAACAAGGGCAAGGGGAGAGGCTGGCACCTGGGAAAGGACAACCCCATGGAGCAGGAGAGGCTGGGGACTGAGCTGCTGCAGAGTGGGGAAGGGGAAAAGGACCCGGGGGTGCTGGGGGATGGGAGGCTGACCACGAGCCAGCAGCGTGCTCTGGTGGCCTTCTTGGTAGCCATGAGGTGTTGGGTGGCAGGTTGGACTTGATGATCTCTGAGGTCTCTTCCAACCTTACTGATCGTATGATTTGTGCTGCAGCAGCAAAGGGCTCCCCCAGCAGCACACCCTGCAGCCCTCAGCCTCTGGCAGCCAGCAGCAGACAGGGTTTTCACCACATTCCAGCTGCTGTGGCTGCCAGCAGTGGACTTTGCAGCCCGGACCCAGGCTCTGCAGCTGCTTTTCTTGCTGGCCACAGCAACCATTTTGCACTCACCTCTCCCTTTCACTTGAACCTGGGAAGAAGTCTCTCTCAATTATGTCAAGCACCACTTAAAATTATGCAAATAATGGAAACCAGCCTCTCCAATTTGGCAGGAGAAGCAGATGTGAAACTACAGTCCTTGCAGAATGACTGATGTTATGAACTCCACTCAATACTCTTTTTTAGCCCTACATCCATTCTGCTGCCCTTTCAAACTCCCTGGAGTCAAGACAAGTTGGAGGCTGAGGGAGCTGGGGTCATTCAGCCTGGAGAAGACTCCAGGGGGACCTCAGAGCTGCCTTTCCACTACCTGAAGGCATCCTACAGGAAGGCTGCAGAAGGACTTTTCCTGAGGGTGTCTAGAGCCAGGGCAAGGGGAATGGTTTGAAGCTGAGGCAGAGCAGGGTTAGACTGGAGCTGGGGGAGAAGCTCCTCAGCATGAGGGTGGTGAGACTCTGGAACTGGTTGCCTAGAGAGGCTATGGGTGCCCCCTCCCTGGAGGTGGCCAAGGCCAGGCTGGTGAAGCCTTGAGCAACCTGGGCTAGTGGGAGGTGTCCCTGCCCATGGCAGGGGCTTGGGGGAGGGGACCTCTAAGGTCCCTTCCCACCTCAGCCATTCTCTGGTTTTATGAATTTCCTTGACAAAGGCCACAGATCAAAATCATTCAGCACCTACCCCCATCAAGCTCTCGCTGCAATCAATCTTCCTCCCAGAACCAAGTGCTCTCCACTAAACTGCTCATCCATGGGGGAAGATGCTGAGGCTGCTGGGGAGCACAGCCAGGCCAAGCAGCACTATTTCCCTCCCAGTCCTGGCACTCTTCTCCTAAAATCTCTGCAGTGGTTGCATCTTTGTTTAAAACCTCTTCTGAAGCTCCAGATTCTGCTACCCCACAGAGGTAACTGGACTCAAGTAACAGCAAAGGGAAGAGCACAGCTCCCAAGAGCTTCAGGAAGGGACTACAACTTTTACCTTTCTGCAAACACTTCCAAGGGAACCAAACCAGCCAGCAAGTGCTCCCTGTACAGAAACTATTGTTTGAAGGCTGGTCTAAAGGTTATAAATTTATAATGAACATTGATTGCCTGCAGCTAGTTGCTCAGCCCCTTTCTAACCTTCATTGACTGAGAGAAGATGCTTAGATTACAGGATGCCCTGATTTGCAAGATTGATCTCCTCTGTCCTACAGTCAGCATTGATTCTCCTCAGCTCAAGTTGTTTCCCTGGCATCTGCATCCCATAGCACTTTGGCACAAACCTCAGCCACCTCATGGCTTTGGGAAGCAATCTCCAGTCATAACCTAACAGCATCACAGAGTGCATCCGGTTGAAAGAGGCCTCAGTGATCACCCAGCCCAACCCTCCTGCCAGCTGGCTGAACAGGAGCCAGCAGTGTGCCCAGGGGGCCAAGAAGGCCAAGGGCATCCTGGCCTGCATCAGGAACAGTGTGGCCAGCAGCAGCAGGGAGGTCATTGTGCCCTGTGCTCAGCACTGCTGAGGCCACCCCTTGAGTCCTGTGTCCAGTTCTGGGCCCCTCAGGTGAGGAAAGATGTTGAGCTGCTGGAAGGTGTCCAGAGAAGGGCAAGAAAGCTGGGGAGGGGTCTGGAGCACAGCCCTGGGAGGAGAGGCTGAGGGAGCTGGGCTTGCTTAGGCTGGAGAAGAGGAGGCTCAGGGGAGACCTCATTGCTCTCTCCAACTCCCTGAAGGGAGGCTGTAGCCAGGTGGGGGTTGGTCTCTTCTGCCAGGCAAGCAGCACCAGAACAAGAGGACACAGTCTCAAGCTGTGCCAGGGGAGCTTCAGGCTGGAGGTTAGGAAGAAGTTCTTCCCAACAAGAGAGATTGGCCCTTGGGCTGTGCTGCCCAGGGAGGTGGTGGAGTCCCCATCCCTGGAGGTGTTCAGGAAGAGCCTGGATGGGGTGCTTGGTGCCATGGTTTAGTTGATCAGATGGTGCTGGGTGAGAGGCTGGACAGGATGACCTCAAAGGTCTTTTCCAACCTGGTTAATTCTGTTCTTTTCTAATTCTAGTAAGGATTTGACTTGCCAGCTCAGTCTCTGTTCAGTGAGGGCACTTCCAGTTCAGGGCAGGTTCTCACAGCCGGTGGCTGCTTCTAGCACTGAGAGCACTGATGGGGAGACTTACTGCCAGTGGCTGGGGTGCAGAAAGGCTCTGGCTTGGACTTGCTCCTGTGCAGACCAAGGGCACTACCCAGTCTCATGGCCCATGCTAATGTGCAGTAAGGCAGAGCTGGCACCTGTGGGGAGCAGTGGGCAGGACTGGTGACCCTAAATTGACCAACAAGGGATTGCATCCCATGGACATCATCTTCAGGGTCAAGCCTCTTCAACAGCCCATGTCCCAGAGGCACTCTGCCTGCTTGGCCTTCTATCCTGCCTGATGTATTCCTGAATCCAGTCCTGCTCTGGCAGGGGAGGTGGAATCCCTGCTCTCCAGGGGTCCCTTCCAGCCCTTGACATCCTGTGATCCTGTACTCCAGCTCCTCAATCTGGCTCCTGCCTGAGGCTGAGCTGAGGCTGGGACTTGCCCTGCTCCTGCCCGCAGCATCAGGCTGGCTTGGTACTGGTTTGTGTCTATTTGTAGATTTCATTTTCTTGCTCTTCTTTCCATCCCAGCTGCTTCCCTTTCTCTCCCAACCCATCAGTCTCCCTCCCTTATTCCCTGTTCTATTCCCTCTGGGAAGGCAAAGGGCATCTGACACTCATCTAGGGGCCAGCCCTGGCCCTTGACACCACTGCATAGGAAGCATCAACAGTTTGGGCTTCTTCCACATCCAAAAAGCTGCATTAAAGGTCAGACTATTCTTATATCCTTGGAAAGTACATGCAACAAGTAACAAATAAATTCATTCCAGATTAATTTTTGAGGGGGGAAAGGAAAAACAGAGTTGGATAAGGAGAAAGGAAAACAAACAGGAAGAGCCTTACTGGAATATTCTGTTTTCTGCTGAAGCCAATAATATTTGACAACAATAATTATCCCAGATTTAGACTGGTGTTTAATCTTCAGTTCCCTGTTCTGGCTTGGATTTGTTGGGGTTTGTTTAAGGAAGAAGAGAGAATAAGATTACTGCCTAGAATCCTGGAGGAGTATCAAAGTTAGCACTCTGGAGCCCTCAACACAAGGACTTAGACCTGATGGAGCAGGACCAGAGGAGGGCCACAGAAATACTCAGGGGTTGGAGCAGCTCTGCTACGAGGACGGGCTGAGGGAGCTGGGGGTGTTCAGCCTGGAGAACAGAAGGCTCCAGGGAGACCTTAGAGCAGCCTTCCAGTACCTGAAGGGGGCTACAAGCAGGCTGCAGAGGCTGTTTCCAAAGGCCTGCAGTGACAGGACAAGTGGCAATGGTCTGAAATGAGAGCAGAGCAGATTCAGATTGGGTGCTAGGAACAAGCTCTGCGCCATGAGGGTGGTGGAACACCGGCACAGGTTGATCAGGGAGGTGGTTGAGGCCTCATCCCTGGAGATATTCAAGGTGGGGCTGGACAGGGCTCTGAGCAACCTGATCCAGTGGAGGATGCCTCTGCTGACTGCAGGGGGTTTGACTGGATGATCTTTGGAGGTCCTTTCCAACCCCAACCACTCCATGATTGCATGGGTTTTAATCCAGCCATGTGTGAAGGATGGAGGTTTCTTTAGTGCTTTGTCTTGAGAAGGATTTCTACAGGAAGAAACAAGTTTCAAAACAGTGCTGCCTTTTAGATATTCTTTTCCCCCCACCCCCAGCAAAATGAAGGTTTTCAAATGGGAATTTCATGCAGTTTCCTGAACTGGCTCTGCTCAGCCATTAATGCAATTTAAATTTAGCCCAAGACCACAAGCAGACAGATTGCTAGACTAGACTGTTTGAGAGGAGAGCAAACCACTCTGCCTCTTTGCTCTTACTCACAGTGCTGCTAAAATAAAGAGCATGGCAGGAACAGGGGAAATGGGCACAAACCAGAAAACGATGACATTTAAAAACTGCCAGAGGAGCAAATGAAGTTGGGAAACTGAGAGGAGATCCAACCCCCCCCCCAGAAAAGCAATCAGAAGAACAGCCTTCGCTGAGCTGGGGAGCAGGACAAACTCTGCACTCAAGATCAGTTCTGAAGTTAGGGCTTGGCTGCACAGAACAAACCACAAGACCCCTGCACCTGCACAGAGCAACACACAGAGATCTTCATCCACCCCTGGAAAACCCACTGCTTTCCACCTCCTGCTGCAGCCAGGAGCTGCCGTGAGGCACCTGTGCGCTGCTCCTCGGGGCTGAGCCCAGGCTGGCACTTTCAGTGTGCTCTAGTTTCTCCAGCTGGGGGCTGTAGCCAGTCACAGAATTGCTTCTGGCTGGCAGAGGCCTTTAACATAGAGTCCAACTGTTAGCCCAGCACCGCCAGGTCACCACTAAACCATGCCCCACAGCACCACACCTGCACAGCTGTTTAATCCCTCCAGACATGGGGACTCCACCATTGCCCTGAGCAGCCTGTGCCAGCCCTCGACAATCCTTAGGGGGAAGAAATTGTTTCTCGTGTTCAACCCAAACTTTCCCTGGCACAACTTGAGAATGTTTCTTGTTCTGTTGCTTGTTCCCTGGGAGAAGAGACCAACCCCCAGCTCACTGCAACCTCCTCCCAGGGAGCTGTAGAGAGCAAAGAGGCCTTCCCTCAGCCTCCTCTTCTCCAGGCTGAACAACCCCAGCTCCCTCAGCTGCTCCTCACCAGACTTGTGCTCCAGACCCTTCACCAGCTTCATTGCCTTTCTCTGGACCTGCTCCAGCACCTTAATGTCCTTCTTGGAGTGAGAGCCCCAAAACCAAACCCAGGATTTGAGATGCAGCCTCCCTGGTGACAAGTATAGGGGTGTGATCATTGCCCTACTCCTGCTGGCCACACCACTGCTGGCCCAGGCCAGGATGCTGGTGGCCTTCCTGGCCACCTAGGCACACACACTGGCTCATGCTCAACCTTATCAATCTCTCAGTCATTCTGGCCTATGTAAGACATTTGGCATCATGCTGTTATGGTCAGAATACCAAAGAGAGAGCAAAAGCTTTTACTGCAAGACTCAAGCCCCTGTAGAAAGCAAGCCCACAGCAGCTTCTGCTCACCCCTGGAGACATTCAGGACCAGACTTGGGGTGTCCCTGGGCAGCCTGCTCCAGGTGGAGGTGTCCCTGCTCACTGCGTGGAGGTTGAACAGGATGACCCTTGAAGGTCCCTTCCAGCCCAATGCTATCTGTGAATTATTCCTAAATTGCTCCTGCAGCTGCTCTTTCCCCCTGCCTTCAAAGTCTCACCCCCTCTGACATCCAGAGATGAGCCCTTTGAGCTGCTACCTCTGCTGACCACTCCTAGGAAAGGATCCATCATTTTGGTTTAAAAGCCTACAGACAGGCTCAGAACAGGGAATCTTTTCTGCACAGCAAGCTGTACAAATAAAGAGCTGAAGCTGATCATTTTCAGATGCTGCCAGGCTCTGGATGGATAAATGTTTCCAAAGAGCTGGCGCCTCTGTTTTGGGCAGGGGCGGGAGGACTCGTGCAGGATTCCCCCTGCCCCCACTGCAGCAGAATCTGGTCTCTATTAAAGGCATTTCAGCTGTAATTCTACTGTCTGAAACATCCTGAGTTTAGACAATGTTGCAATTCCTAAAGCAATCATTAACACTGATGGGACCCCGTTCCAGGTCTGGCAACTCCCAAGCTTGGTTTTCCTTGCCAAGCTTCGCAGGAAAGCAGTTTCTGGTGAGGATGAAAGGCACTCAGGTATCATATGACAAAGAGGATGCTGAGGGAACCTTCATCTGTCTGCAGTCTAACACACATAAAATCCACTCAGCACACTTAGAACCCATCTCTTCTAGCTGCCCATCTCTGCAGCCCAAGCAAAGAGCCAGGATGTACACCCCCCAGTGCCACTAAAGCTGGGACTGATGTTCCTATAGCCACTGGCAATGCCATCACCAGAGGGATACAACTGACAAACTCTTCCCAAGCTGACTGAGCACTGGAAAATTCAATACAGACCATAAATCAAACAAACATGGGGAGCTACATTTAGGCATTGCTTTCCACTGAGAATTCTAGCTGATGACCACGAGCACTTTATGTAAGTGCTGACTGATTAAAGTTCATTTGATTCTGCCCGACTACTGCATTAGGACACAAGTGAAGTGAAAGGCAGGGAAACAATGAATGGTTTGGAAGGAAACCTGATTCCTCCTTAGGAATTGCACTGTAAATCTATCTCTGCTCTCCCCTCTCTCTCCTCTGCCCCAAAATATCCTGGGTTTTATGCAGTCCTAAGATCCAGGGTGCAAAAGCTCCTTGTAAACGCTCCAGAACGCCTCCCACCAAACACACAAATGAAAACTGCCATGTAAAGACCAATTACAGAACTCCAAGCAAGTGAGGCAGAGATCTCTTGGTTACACACATTGAATAGGGACAAGGAAAATAAAACACACAGCATGCAGAGCAAAATGCATTCCAACTCTTAGCACCCTGGGTTTGACATCACATCAATCCGACAATGCTTTCACTCTGCTCAAACAGGCTTCCAGGCAGTGATTTTTTGTCTTTCCTTCCTTTCTGTAGGTAATCTACACCGGTGCTTCAGAGCTGGGGCAACAACTGGTGCTGTTTGAAGAGAAGATGGGTACTTGCAGCTAATAAGGATAAGATTTAATAACAACTGCCTGCTGCCTTATTAAAAGCAAGAGCCTGCTCAGAAGCCATTGACTCCAGCTCCTGCAGCTGGCCAGGGATGCTGCTTTGTGCGACTCAAGTGTGAAAGGTTTTGATGGTCACCCTAAACACTCAGAATTACCTCAGTCTCACTCTTAATTGAAAGAGGCTTTGTGTGTCTCAGCTGCAAATCAAGTGTTTTCTACACTTGGAGGAAAGAGCAAGTCTCACGGAACTCCAGGAGTCATTTCGGGAAGCCTCACTCCTGTTAACCTTCAGCACTCAGGAAGCACACAGCTGCTTCTCTGCGGCAACAGGAGTGGGGAAGAAGGGCACAGGAAAGGAAAACAAGAAAAGCTTGAAGTGAATCGAGGTCAGAAACACAAAGCTGGGCTGAAAGTTCCTACTGTGTGGTTAAAACTAAGGCAGATCATGAGCAGCATTAACTCCACCTTTTTGTACTGAACTCACAAGCAGCTCCAGCTCTGCTGTGACAGAGACAATGATTCAGGTAATCCAGCTGCTGCTCCAAGCACCCAGTGGTAGGGAGGCCTCCAAGGCAAGGATTTTAGCTTAGCTGCAGCTGCCATTTGACCTGGTACAGAGATGCACACCAGCCACCCCTTCTAAGTGACAGATGCCAATCTCTGCATCTGCCTTTTGCCTCCTGTTCTCATGCTCAGTCTCTTCCAGTTGCACTTGGAAGGGAACAAAGGCTGTCTGATCATCTCAACTATCAGTAATGATGCCAGGAGAAAAGTAGCTTAGCAGTAATAATATCCAAATGCTCTAAAAAGCTAAGCAGCAGCAGACTGATCACATTTGATTACAGTCAGCCCAGGCTGCACTGATGAATTAGGAAGTGGCAAACAGAGCTAGCAAGGCAAAGCAATTCAAAGTGTTTGCTTTCCCTTTATGCACTGCCTGACCTGCAGCCTCTGCCTTAACTTGCCAACTCTCCTTCTGTATTACTTGCCCTCTCACAGATGCCTCTCTGCCATCTCAGAGCAGCTGGTTTCCATTCCCCTCTCTGGCTCCTCTTTTCTTGATCCCCCTTAATTTCTGCTCTCAACAAGAGTGAGCAAGATTCAAGACTCTGGGGCCCTAAAGAAGCAGAGAACAAGGTAGGAGCAACTACACCAGTGAAACAGAGGGGTGAGAGCTCCCATCAGTAAGAAAAAAGGTGAGAGGAAAACAAAAGCAGCCTGTGCAAGACAGCAGATGGTGGCATCCGATCAAATTCACAGGTAGTGTGCCACACAACATGGGCCAGTGGGCTACAGAATGATGTGCCTATAGCTCCCAAAGCCTTCCCTGCGCTCAGGAAAAGGGCGTGGGGCACAAGATCCCTCTCTGCTACTAAAGTACCAGCTGAGAGAGATGGCAGCTCTGTGGACAAATCTATCCCCCAGCACAGGCCACCTACAGAAAGGAGGGAAGGAGAACCATCAGACTTCTCGGCACAGCTTAAGCTTTGCAAGGCACTTCACAGGAGTTCAAAACGATGCTTTTGGCAATTCTGATGTGACAACAGCAAGCAGCAAGCACACAACACTGCACAGACAGACAAATGGAAACAAATCTAAAGTTTGGGAAAGTACTAACCAGTTACTGACAGCAGCTGTGAAACCCTCACCTCCATTTCCTCCCGGTGAGACCTGTCTCTATCCTCGAACTCGCGAGTCCTTCGCCGAGCTTCTTCAAAGGCTTGTTGTGCCAAAGCATCCTCCTGCTACCAAACCAGATGACACAAGAGTGACACAAAAGCCTACCCTCGATTTCTGCATCACATCACATAGCTTTTGAACAGCAGGGATCACCTGGCAGCAGCGGCAAGTGCAGCCCACGGGATGCACCGGAGCACAGGGCAGCCCCAGCGAAGGCCAGGAGAGGCTGATGAATACTCACCTTCGTCACTGCCGCGGAGAGCACCAAGGCTGCACAGCAGCTGCTGCTGAAACACACTCTGAAAGGACAGCTGCTTTCTCCACACTGCTGCTTGCTTAAAAGCTAGGAGAAAGTTCTTCCCACAGAGAGTTGTTGGCCCTTGGGATGTGCTGCCCAGGGAGGTGGTGGAGTCCCCATCCCTGGAGATGTTCAAGAGGGGATTGGATGTGGCACTTGGGGCCATGGTTTAGTAGCCATGAGGGGTTGGGTGAGAGGTTGGACTTAGTGATCTCTGAGGTCTTTTCCAACCTTATTGATTCTATGACTCTACTTTGGGGGTGTTTTCTGTTGGGTGTCCTCCTCTCCCCCTTCCTTCAATAGAAACTGAAAACTGCTCTAAAGATTTGTGTGACCACCAGCTGGCTGCTCAAAGTTTCAATGCACACATCCCTACCAAATTAGCATCTTGGAGGCCTTCTCTAACCTCATTGATTCCATGAATTCTCCAAAGTTACATGAAAAGAGACAAAGCATTTTTGTTCTCATACAAGGCACAGAGCTGCTGGAGAGTCCAGAGGGAGGCCACAAAGATGGTCTAAGGGCTAGAGCACCTCTGCTCTGAGGGCAGGCTGAGGCAGCTGGGGTTGTTCAGCCTGGCCAAGAGAAGACTCCAGGGAGAACTTCGAGCTGCCTTCCAGCACCTGAAGGGATCCTGCAAGATTCCCATGAGGGTGTCCAGAAACAGGGCAAAGGGGAATAGTTTGAAACTAAGGGAAAGTAGGTTTAGACTGGATCTTAGGAAAAAGTTCTTCAGTACAAAGGTGGTGAGACTGGAATAGGCTGCCCCAGGAAGGCTGAGGATGCCTTCTCCCTGAGGGTGTCCAAGGTGAGGTTGGATGAAGCCTTGAGCAGCTGAGTCCAGTTGAGAGGTGTCCCTGCCCATGGTTGGAATAGATAATCTCTGAGGTCCCTCCCAGCCTAAGCCATTCTGTGAGTCTATGATGCAAGTCACTTTGAGGAGAGCATTCATGCCTAGACTTGACTAGCACTGGGAGGTGTCCCTGCCAAAGGCAGGGGATTTGAACTAGATACTATTTAAGGTCCCTTCCAACCTAAAATAATCTACAAATCATGATTAAACAATGGTTATTTAATTCTACATGGGCTCTACACATTGGCCACACCAGCCCCAGGCAGTGCTACAGGCTGGGGTCAGAGTGGCTGAGAGCAGCCAGGCAGAAAGGGACCTGGGGGGACTGGTTGACAGCAGCTGAACAAGAGCCAGCAGTGTGCCCAGGGGGCCAAGAAGGCCAAGGGCATCCTGGCCTGCATCAGGAACAGTGTGGCCAGCAGGAGCAGGGAGGTCATTGTGCCCTGTGCTCAGCACTGCTGAGGCCACCCCTTGAGTCCTGTGTCCAGTTCTGGGCCCCTCAGCTTAGGAAAGAGGTTGAGCTGCTGGAAGGTGTCCAGAGAAGGGCAAGAAAGCTGGGGAGGGGTCTGGAGCACAGCCCTGGGAGGAGAGGCTGAGGGAGCTGGGCTTGCTTAGGCTGGAGAAGAGGAGGCTCAGGGGAGACCTTCTTGCTCTCTCCAGCTCCCTGAAGGGAGGTTGTAGCCAGGTGGGGGTTGGTCTCTTCTCCCGGGCAAGCAGCACCAGAACAAGAGGACACAGTCTCAAGCTGTGCCAGGGGAGGTTCAGGCTGGAGGTTAGGAAGAAGTTCTTCCCAGCAAGAGAGATTGGCCCTTGGGCTGTGCTGCCCAGGGAGGTGGTGGAGTCCCCATCCCTGGAGGTGTTCAGGAAGAGCCTGGATAGGGTGCTTGGTGCCATGGTTTAGTTGATCAGATGGTGCTGGGTGATAGGTTGGACTTGATCTCAAAGGTCTCTTCCAACCTAATTCTATCCTATTCTCTTTCATTTAAAATCCAAGTAGGTATCACCCAACTACAATCCTATTAAGACCTCTGCTTTATGAAAAGCTGCTGAAGGGGCATCACTACACAGCAGTAATCCTTACTTACCATTCAAATCATTGAAACTTAGAGGCATAAAGGGCAAAGCAGAAGTCCTTCCTCCACTTCTTTGTGCACCCTCCTGTACAACCTGCAGGTTTTCAACAGCCCTGTGGTTTACTTTCCACAGTGGTTTGTGCCCAGGAAGAGCTTTAACAAATTAATGCTTAAAACAAACCAAGAGACTCCTTCCAACCCTATCCTTATGAGGAAAGGGTTTCAAAGTGTCATTAACACTTCAGCCATTATTAGTTGGGGTGCAAATTATTTCTCTTAAAGAGATCTCTGACCACATATTTTGCTCAGAATGAAAACAAGTGGTTCTGGTGCCACTGCCCTCTTCAAGTGTTCAGAATGGAGCAACTAAGTACAAGGAGGTTCCACAAAACTCTGCACTGGGACAGGGACTGTTTCCAAAGGCCTGCAGTGATAGGGCAAGGGTTTGAAATCAGAGGGGATTAGATTGCTCTGCACTGTAAGGGTGCTGGAACAGGTTGCCCAAAGAGGTAGTTAAGGCCTCATCCCTGGAGATACTCAAGGTCAGGCTCAACAAAGCTCTGAGCAACCTGATCTAGTTGAGGATGCCCCAGCTGACTGCAGGGGGTTGGACTGGATGACCTTTGGAGGTCCCTTCCAACCCCACCCACTCTGTGATTCTATGATAAACTGCACTGGTTCTCCCTCAAGCCCTCAGCTATAATTACTACTCGTTCTGCTCCTGCCTCCCACACACATGCAAATGTTACTTTCAAGTTGAGAACTTAAAAAGAAGAATCCTAACCTTGACTGCTAAGAGGACAGAAGCCTGCTGAGAACCCAGCTGAGCTTTAATCTGCCCAGGGATGGAGTGCATAAATGTTTCAATTGGAGATAAAGCATCCCTAGTCTGAGAGAACATGAAATGGCTTTTTTGCCTTTGGCACACTCCTGCAGCCTGAAGCTCCTCTGTGAACTGATGTGGATGAGTGTCCCTCGTGGGCCAGCACAGAGAGATACATGCAGCTGCCAGTCAGGAACAGGGCCCCAGAGAGCTGTGCTGAAAGGCAATGTTTAAAGCTGCCAGTAAGATAACATTTTCAACACTGCCTACTATTTTTTAAGAGTAGAATTTGGCCCTTTAGAGCTATGTTCATGCAACACATGGCAGCCAAGGTCAGACAGTGGAAAGGAAGTTTGCTCTTAATAATGCAGAAGGATGGAGATAAAACAGATGAGCTTGGCTCCCAGGTGACTACAGAAAAGCTGCCTTCTCTCTCATTGACCAAGGCTATGTATGCCAGCAGCCCAGCAGGGTGGGAGCTGGAAGGGACCTCTGCAGATCACCCAGCCCAACCCCTGCTAAAGCAGGGCACCCACAGCAGCTTGCCCAGGATCACAATGGCCAGGGGGGTTGGAAGCTCTCCAGAGCAGGAGACTCCACAACCTCTCTGGGCAGCCTGCTCCAGGCCTCCAGCAGCCTCACACCAAACAAGTTTCTCCTCCTGCTCAGATGGAGCCTCCTGGGTTCCAGTGTATGCCTGTTGTCAGTGGTGCTCAATGAGAGGAGAAGGGGCAAGAGTCTGACCCCAGCCTCTTGCCCCTCACCCTTCAGCTCTTGCTGAGCATTGCTCAGCTCCCCTCTGGGGCTGATCTTCTCCAGGCTCTCAGCCCCAGGGCTCTCAGCCTTTGCTCCTCACAGAGCTGCTCCAGGCCCCTCAGCAGCTTTGCAGCCTCTGTTGGACTCCCTCCAGTAGTTCCCTGTCTCTCCTGAACTGTGGAGCCCAGAACTGGAAACTACACTCCAGATGTGGCCTCTGGGGTATGTCTTCAACACCCTTTGTGGTGTGGTTGGTTGGGGTTTTCTTCCCAACAGCCTAAATGAAAGCAGGTGGGGGTTTTTAATAGAATATTTGGCTTTTTACCATCATTCAAAGTGCTCCTGGAAAGAAAAGACTAAAATACAGCTTGAGCCAGAATACTGTAAAGCTATGGTCACAACCTAAAAAAACCAGCACTGCATCAGTAATTCACGGAGGAAGAATCACTGTGCTGACCTCCAGGGTGAACACTTGCTGACACCTGAAGCACTGCTCCACTAGTATCTGAGAAAGGGAAGGGGAATGGGAATAAAGCCCCAGACCTTGTTTTTCCTTAAGTACAAACCCCAACATTCTGCTCCTGGAGCTGTGTTCTACCAGAGACTGGTAACTCTGTTAACTCCAGGAACTTGCACTACAGGAATTTAATACAACTTTTTTTGTTGGTTTGTTTTTTTCCCCCAAGTGTCACTCAGATGTGGTGATTACAGCCTGGAGAATTTAGCTGAGCCCAAATCATTTATCCATTTTAAGTGTCACTCAAAGGAAAATGCTGCTGCTAAGGAAAAGCAGCAGCAGAACATGAGCCACAGCGACATGGGACCAGAGAAACTCCCACCCAGGGAAGCACCACAGAAAAAGGAAGCAGCTTAAACACAGCCCAGCTCACACACAAATCCTCACACCCAGCAGCCTGGTAGGAAAAGGCTCTGTGAGAGCATCCACTTACAACTAGCCTGATGAATGAGGACAGAAATGGTCCTTTTAATGACACTTAAGACAAATACCAAATCCAGGGACATTTCAGGCCCAACTGGGAAGCATATTCAAGCTCCTCTGTAGAGCTGTGCCAGAACAAGGGGACACAGTCTCAAGCTGTGCCAGGGGAGGTTCAGGCTGGATGTTAGGAAGAAGTTCTTCCCAGCAAGAGAGATTGGCCCTTGGGCTGTGCTGCCCAGGGAGGTGGTGGAGTCCCCATCCCTAGAGGTGTTCAGGAAGAGCCTGGATGGGGTGCTTGGTGCCATGGGTTAGTTGATCAGATGGTGTTGGGTGAGAGGTTGGACTTGGTGATCTCAAAGGTCTCTTCCAGCCTGGTTAATTCTATTCTATTATTCTGTTCTTTGTTAGTCCTCTGAAGTCTGAACAGGCAGCTGAATCAGAGCTCCAGCAAGAGAAAGTCAGACTGGTTAGTATTAAGACATTGAAAAAAGCTTCTCATTAGATAGAAAGAACACTAGAAGTTACCACCCAAGCATGTTTTGGCAGGCATGTGATTTTTTTCCCTCCAAAGTATTTTTGAGCTGGTGAAGGACAGTGTGACTTCCAAGAGCATGGCAGCAAAAAAGGGTTTTATCCAACCCTAGCACTAGGAAGAAGTGGCAAGAGGCAAGAAAATGCAAGAGGTTTGCATCTGTATAGAGCAAGCCTACCAGAAAATGGGAGTAAGAGGTGTGTGAAAGCCAGCAAGGCCTCTGATGACAGAAGACAGTGGCTACCACAGGCACCTAAAGGTTTAAGGAAGAGGCACTTAAAGCCATTCTGTGTTATTTTGGGATCACAGTCAGCAGATAGGGCAACTACCACCAGCAGCATTAAAGCAGGGTTAAAAGGGGAAGCAGAAGTGACAGATACAGGAAAAAGGAAACTGAAGAGTGTCAAAGATTGCCCAAATGTTTCCAACACTGACAAATACAAGAGGGCAGCTCTGGGGCTGTGCATTATGACACTGGAAACTCACAGCTACCACTGCTGTAGCAAATGGAGATGACCAACCACCTCCTGGAAATCACTGAGAAGCACAAACTGAAAGCAAACGACACAACCTGCAGCTGAGCGCAGGCAGAGCTCTGTAGATGCACACTTGCAATACCTCCAGCTCAGCTCCCTGTACTCAAAACTCAAGCAGGCACTGACACCTCAGAGCACACAACCACCCCTCTCACACACACAAGGAATAAAGCACATGCCCAGTGCACAAGCATTTTCTGGAGGCAGCAAGAAGGAATCCTTAAGTCTAGTCCAGACAGAGTATACACACTGGGAAACTGCAATAAACCCAGAACATGAGAGCACATTCATGGGGAAACTCAGAAGAGAAAGATGCTACCCACAGGTCACCCAATCCCCTCCCTTTGGGAAGGGTGCCCATTTTTTCCAGGAACTATCCCATTTTGGGAGAGAGACACCTGACCCCTGAGCAAAATCTGTCTCATCTCAATCCAGAAGCCAGGTGAGTGTTCTGGTTCCAGCTTAACACTTAGAGATCAAGAATCTTGGGATTTATTTGGCACAGTCCCCAGGGTTCTGCGTTTGGCCTTGCTGGGTAAGCTACTGTAGTCTTCTGATCCATGCAGTCTACAAGGAGCAGCCTCTCTCTTGCCAGAGAGCCCACTGCTGTGACAGGGCCTTAGCTGGCTCCCAACACCAGCATCCAGCTCTGGCAGTAGAGAACATCACAGCACACAGCTGTGCTCGAGTTACAACGTGGTTCTGTGGCTTCTCTCATGGATTAACTGAAGGTGGCAGGACTACTCTCAGAACAGCACATCCTCTCCTTACAGGCATGCTGAAGGAAGCCTGTGGGGCTGTGACCAGTTCAGGGACTGCTTTAAACACAAGGCATTGCTTTTAGCCCAGGACACAGCCACAGTGATCTCAACGTGCAAGACCAGTTTAAGTTAGGGAGGGAAAGGCACCACAAAGCCTGCAACAGCTCCACATACAATTTGAGTTACTTCCAGCTCTTGCAATCAATGTGCTCTCCAGGTCTTCACGCCTGGGGGAGAAGAATGCTCTTGGTGTTTAGATGGAACCAAAGGGTTCCTGCTTGTGAGGTAGTGACCAGCTGTGGCTGTGAAAAAAGGGAAACCTCCAAGCAAGTGAGGGCTGAGAACCTGGAAACAGAGAATGCACCCTTATGTAAATCAGTTCCACTAAACCCTTCAGAGGGCACAGGGCACAAAGGGCAAGCAAAGGCAATTTGGAAAACCAAACAGTTTGTGTGCCCAGGAAAAAACACCCAGGTGTCAGACACGTGTGAGGGGTAACAAAGAGACAAAGAGGATGACAAAGAGGTGTCACACAAAGCAGCTCAACTAGCTTACATGACTCTGGGTCCCTGAATTTCAGGGAACAAAAGGAAGGAGATAAAGAAACATGAAAAAGAGCTGTCCTTTAGGAGAAACTGAACAGTGGCTCAAAGGGAATTCAGGGGGAGTCTTGATGGTCTTGAGTGAAAGGAAGTCTTCAGAGAGAAACTAGGAGAAAATGTCTCTGCACGGGGAGAGAGTAATTGAGAATCACCTGAGAACACAGAACTTGGGGAGGAAAAAAGAAAACAACCAGGCTGCAGGAAGTTGCTCACCCCTCTTCCTCTCTCTGCATGCTTAGCACACCCCTACATTAGAAAGCGTTTTTTCATACATGCCTAAATTATCAAACTACAGAAACAAGCTGCAGAGGTCACCACAGAACAGGGACTGGGTGGCAGAGCTCTGCTGACTGCTGCTCCTGCATCCCATTTGCTGGCCCCTGCAGGGGCAGGTGACCTGTGTGGAAGCCCACACAGACCTGGCGCAGCAGCTTTTAGGAGCTTTGTTACCAAGCTCCGTCTCAAAAGCAAAGCTCTGTCTCAAGGCTGACAACAATAAGGAGCCCTACAGCTGTGCAAGTGAACCTCCTCTATCAGATGCCCTTAAAAAGTCATTTCCTCTGGAATTACTTCCCTCTTGTGCCTGTCCAAAGATCCAGCTGCTCAACAGTCATTTCGGGGGTAGGAAGTAGGAAGATAGGAAGCAAGCTCTCAAAAGCTCCCATACCTTAAAGGAGAGTCTACCACTGTTAGAGAACAAAAGCAGCACTCCTCCCCTCATATGTAACAAACCAAAGAGCTGCTAAAAGCACCCCAGCCACTGCAAAATCAACAGCTGGAGAGACTTGCCAGGGACATGGTTACAAGTCACAGCCATAGCTTCTCAAATGCTTCAAGATTCACCGCTCTGTAGCGCCCTAAGTGCTAAATCACCCACCAAGTTGTAAACTGCAGATGATTCCTACCCCTAATACGCTGATCTAATTAAAACACTACTCCAGCTACAACCACACATGTCTGAGCTCCTATATTTGAAGCTTTCTTGGGGCTTTGCACTCCGAGGGAAGGCAGAGAAGGAGCCGAGCAGAACGCGCTGGACCTGGCCGCGCCCTTCCTCGCAGGAGGACAAGCGGCCAAGGCACAGGGCAGCCTCTCTTACCTGTGCTCTCTCTTCATCAAATTCCAGGCAGCCCATACCATCCAGTCTCTGGAGATCTATCCAGCCTTTCCAGATGACACAGACACCGTTGAGAATCATAGGTGCCTTCAAGTACACCTGCAAGCAGAGCACAGCACACTGAGTCTGAAAGCGCTCCCACACATGCCTGCACCGTGCAAGACACTGACACAGGAAGCTTCTAGATGTATTCTTAGAAGAACATCCAAACCAGCTGGTAACATGAGACTCCACAGCTTCTCCTGCCTCCTTTCCAAGAACTCCTTTTAATCAAGCCAGGGCTGGAACTTTTGCCTACTGTGCTGCTGGAACACATTTAAGCTGCGTTCTTGTTTTATAGACTGGCATGCATGAGGATTTGGTTAGAGTCCTGTAGCTGCTTCCAGTTAGAGTCACTGCTCCTCTGTCAGCTCACCTCCCTGTCACAGAGTGGCACGCTGCCAGGCAGAGAGGATCCTTTACAGCACATTTAAATGGTTAAACGAAGACACGTGCTTTCCTCCTCCCAAGCAGCAGTGTTTTACCCCAGAGCACAAGGCTCTTTCAACAACGAGCCTGAGAGCAGCCCTGGAGAAAAGGGCTTGGGGTGCTGGGGGAGGAGAAACTCTGCATGAGCCACCAGTGGGCACCTGTGGCCCAGAGAGCCAAGCAGAGCCTAGGCTGCAGCAAGAGAAGTGTGGCCAGCACGTCAGGGGAGGTGATTCTCCCCCCTCTACTCCACTCTGGTAAGACCACAGCTGTGGTCCAGTTCTGGAGCCCCTGTTACAAGAAAGATATGGACATGCTGGAAGGTGTCCAGAGGAGGGCCACAAGGATGAGCAGAGGGCTGGAGCACCTCTCCTATGGAGACAGACTGAGTGAGCTGGGGGTGCTCAGGCTGGAGAGAAGGCTCTGAGAAGACCCTGTTGTGGCCTTCCAGTATCTGAAGGGGGCCTACAAGAAGGGTGGGGAGGGACATTTTAGGGTGTCAGGGAGTGACAGGACTTAGGGGGAATGGAACAAAAATAGAATAGACTAGACCAGACCAGGTTGGAAAAGACCTCTGAGATCAAGTCCAACCTATCACCCAACACTAAGTAGATTCAGATTGGATGTGAGGAAGAAGTTCTTCCCCTTGAGGGGGGTGAGAGCCTGTCACAGGTTGCCCAGGAGGTGGTGGAAGCCTCATGCCTGGAGGTGTTTAAGGCCAGGCTGGATGTGGCTGTGAGCAAGCTGCTGTAGTGTGAGGTGTCCCTGCCCACGGCAGGGGGTTGGAACTGGCTGAGCTTTGAGGTCCCTTCCAGCCCTGACAATTCTATGGATTCTATGAAAGAACAAGCACCAGGTTCAATCCTCCTGAAATCTGCCAACTAGTTGGAGTTCAGTAAAAGAAGCTCTACCATCCCCACCCTGCAGAAAAGCAGCAGGTCTTCCTGTGCCTGTGCCAGCATTTGGGAAAGGCTTTACAAAGAGAAGCCAGAGCAGATGATCAAACCCATCTGCAGCACCACCGTGCACAGTGCCTGGAGCTGCAGCAAGGAATAATGCATGAGCTGAAGACCCTACATCTATCTAGGTAATGGCAGATGCTGCAGGGATTTCAGGCAGAAGAATTTCCCCCTTCTAAAGGCCACAGATTCATCTCCACACAGGGAATGTGAAAAAGAAGCAAATGCAATGCTTGATGGGTTCTGACACTGTGTGTTTGGTGACATCAGCCCTTAAAAAACAAACAACCCCAAACCCAACCAACCACCCCACAGCAAAATTAACTAAAGAGTAAAGAAAAAAAAAGAAGGAAGGAGCCAATTGAATCACCCTTCAGTAGTTATTTTGAGTCTACTTGGCAAGTCAGAAGCCCTCCTGGAACAGAAGTTGGTCTGTGTTCAGTCACCAGAGAGGCAAATCATGCATGCACGCCTGTGCCCACTTCAGATTTCAAGACATTCAAAATCCTGTGGAGCCTTTTCAGTCTTCAGGAGCAGCCCAGTTAGGATGTGGAATTTCCACACTGAGACTCCTCTAACAGTTCTGCATTCATCCTCTGGCAAATCCTCAAAGCGTAATTGATGGTTAGCATTTCAAAGCATCCCAACTGTGCCTGCTTGCTCAGTGCTAACGCTTACCAGCTAAGGTCACCCAAGCAGGAAAAGGAAAGGCCTGGAGATGGAGGAGATAGAGAAAGGAGGTGAAGTTTCCTTATGCAAAGGCTGCCCAGCTGAAATTAAGCACTGAACAAAATGGAAGTGCTGTGGAAGAACTGAAACAAGTAACACAGAATCATAGAATTGTTTGGGTTGGAAAAGACCTCTAAGGTCATTGAGTCCAACCATCGACCCAACACCACCACATGCACTAAACCATGTCCCAGAGTGCCATGGCCATAGCTTTCTTGAACACCTCCAGGAATGGTGACTCACCAGCCCTGTTCTCCAGATCCTTCAACAGCTTTGCTGCCCTTTTCAGGACCTGCTCCAGCACCAAAACATCCTTCTTGGAGTGAGGAGTCCGAAACGGACACCAGTATTCCAGGTGTGGCCTCACCAGTGCCCAATACAGGGGCACTATCCTTGCCCTACTCCTGCTGGCCACACTGTTTCTGATGGGAGGCTCCCCTCCTGGACGTGTTCAAAGCCAGGCTGGATGGGCCCTTGAGCAACCTCATCTAGTGGGAGGTGTCCCTGGCCCATGGCAGGGGGTTGGAAGTGGATGATCTTCAAGGTCTCTTCCAACCCAAACCATTCGATGGTTTTGCTAATCTTCAGGTTTTCTTTTCACTTAGCCTCCCCTTTCCTTCTGGCCCACAACAAAAGCCTGAGACCTCAAAAGTCACAGAAGACATCCCAGGGATGACAAAATGCAGCTTCTGAGGTTGTCCAGCAGGACAGCACGCTGTGTTTGGAAGGCTGTGCTGCCACTGCCTGCGTCCTTTCAGCAGCTGTAGCTCAGACGCAGCTGCCGAGGACTCAGGACTTCAAATGCCCACCTTGCACATCAGCTGTAAGCCTGAGTAGTGCTGGAAACTTTCAAAGTCTTCAGAAAATGAAGGAGAAAAGGGAAGCAAGTTGTCAGAGCTGATGTGATCCTTGATGCCCACTATGTGCCCCGAGCAGCCTGCCCAAAGGCTGAGCTGCTGACACGGCAGCTCGTGCGCCGCTGGCCCACAGCTTGCCCTTCCCAGATCAAGAGCTCCTGAATCAGAGCCTTCAACCTCATCCCACTGGGTTCAGCAGCTTTCCACGAAGCAGAGAGCAAACACTTTCCACCTCTGCAAGGAGGAATCCCTCAGCAAGAGAGCTGAGTGTTTGCAGTCACTGTCCGGTGAAAGTCAGGAAGGTTCCCTGTAGAGACCACACCCACTGGTGCGGGAGCTCTTGCCCCATGAAGCACACGCTGAGGCACACGCTGAGGCACACTGGTGCTTTCCCCATTGTCTTAGAGAGAGGAATTTCAACTCCTTTTCCTTCCTCTCCTCTTTCTGGAGAATGGAAACCACCTAAGGCTGAAGGCAAAACCGTTTAACCACACATTTCCTCCTCCCCACATAAAGCCACACTGGTTCCCTTGCCACTCAAGCTGTGCCAGGGGAGGTTCAGGCTGGAGGTTAGGAAGAAGTTCTTCCCAGCAAGAGAGATTGGCCCTTGGGCTGTGCTGCCCAGGGAGGTGGTGGAGTCCCCATCCCCAGAGGTGTTCAGGAAGAGACTGGATAGGGTGCTTGGTTGCATGGTTTGGTTGATTAGGTGGTGTTGGGTCATAGGTTGGACTTGATGATCTTGAAGGACTCTTCCACCTGGTTTATTCTATTTCTATTTCTAAACCTCTCCTGGCACAGCTTGAGACTGTGTCCTCTTGTTCTGGTGCTGGGTGCTTGGGAGAAGAGGCTTTGCAGAGGGACCTCGACAGGCTGGACAGATGGGCAGAGTCCAATGGCATGAGATTTAACACATCCAAGTGCCGGGTTCTGCACATTGGCCACAACAACCCCAGGCAGTGCTACAGGCTGGGGTCAGAGTGGCTGGAGAGTGGCCAGGCAGAGAGGGACCTGGGGGTACTGGTTGATTGTAGGCTGAACATGAGCCTGCAGTGTGCCCAGGCAGCCAAGAAGGCCAATGGCATCCTGGCTTGCATCAGGAACAGTGTGGCCAGCAGGAGCAGGGAGGTCATTGTGCCCCTGGACACTGCACTGGTTAGGCCACACCTTGAGTACTGTGTCCAGTTCTGGGCCCCTCAGTTTAGGAAGGATGTTGACTTGCTGGAACGTGTCCAGAGAAGGGCAACAAAGCTGGTGAGGGGTTTGGAACACAAGCCCTATGAGGAAAGGCTGAGGGAGCTGGGATTGCTTAGCCTGGAGAAGAGGAGACTGAGGGGTGACCTTATTGCTCTCTACAACTACCTGAAGGGAGGTTGTAGCCAGGCAGAGGTTGGCCTCTTCTCCCAGGCATCCAGCACCAGAACAAGAGGACACAGTCTCAGGCTGCGCCAGGGCAGGTTTAGGCTGGATGTTAGGAAGAAGTTCTACACGGAGAGAGTGATTGCCCATTGGAATCGGCTACCCGTGGAGGTGGTGGAGTCACCTTCACTGGGGGTGTTCAGGAGAAGACTTGATGGGGTGCTTGGCTGTATGGTCTAGTTGTTGGGTGGGTTGGATTGTTTGATGGGTTGGACGCGATGGTCTTGAAGGTCTCTTCCAACCTGGTGTATTGTATTGTATTGTATTGTATTGTATTGTATTAAATTCAACTGAGAAGAGACCAACCCCCACCTGGCTACAGCCTCCCTTCAGGGAGTTGGAGAGAGCAAGAAGGTCTCCCCTGAGCCTCCTCTTCCCCAGGCTAAGCAAGCCCAGCTCCCTCAGCCTCTCCTCCCAGGGCTGTGCTCCAGACCCCTCCCCAGCTTTGTCACCCTTCTCTGGACACCTTCAAGAGTCTCAATGTCCTTCTTAAATTCAGGGGCCCAAGACCACTGAGGGGGCTCTAAGATCACTGAGTCCAACCCTCATAGAGCCCCCACCTCTACCCTCAGTATTACTGATTGAAAGTGGATAAAAAGATCTGTGTGAGAGGAACCCTTTCAAGGTTTGGTTGCTAACCCCAGATTGACTTCACTTGTATCAGTTTACAGACCTGCCCCACACCTCCAGGTGCTTTTCATCAGTGTCTGGAAGAAGCTGGATTTGGATTAGCTGTCAGGAAGTTCTTCCTCAGGAGGCTGGTGAGGCATTGGAACTGGTTGCCCAGACAGGTTGGAGCCTCCAAGCCTGGAAGTGTCCAAGGCCACTTTGGATGAGGCCCTGAGCAACCTGGTCTAGCAGGAGGTGTCCCTGCCCATGGCACAGAGGTTGGAATTTCATGGTCTTTAAAATTCCTTCCAACCCAAACTGTTCTATGGGTTGGAAGGGACCTTAAAAATCATCTAGTTCCAGCCTCTCATATGCTGGCAGATTGTCTGGATGGAGGATGAGCAGCTTCACAAACACACTTGTTCTTGAGGAGGTGCTGCATCAATACATTCAGCTCTAAGTTGTCGAGCTGTGCTTGTGCTTTCTCAGCCTTCAAGTTGGCCTGATCTCAAAGCCCTCTCTCTGTGCCACACAGGGTATCTCACCTTCCTTTGTGTCCTCAATTAATCTGCCATTCCTTCTCACCTGCATTTGAATGAGCAGCCCTCTCCTCTAACCCAGCCCACTGGGCATTGCCTTTGTTGTCAAAAACAGGCAGGGGGTAGCTCCTGGAAGACCACTTGTCCATATTTCTCAAATCCAGTTTGGTTTTTATGGAGTGAAGCAGACAGTGCAGTTCTCAATGACTTTAACAAAAGAAAACACACACACAAGCTGCTTGACTCCAGCCCAGGACCCCAAACCTCAGTTTCACATCCTATTTTAGTCCTCTAGTAAATCCTTATCTCAGAACACCAGGGGCATTAAGCTGATGTGCTACAGATATGCTATCTGTGTGCTCCATCCACACATCCTGCAGTTAAATGTTCCTTCTCCCTAAAGCAACCCAAGCCATTTCCTCCCCCAGAGATTGCACACAGTTCTAACCACCCACTGACTAATGAATCAGCAGGCTCACAACAGCCACCACCACCACCCATGAGACCAGCTTCAACCCCCCAGGAAACACCAGTCCCCAGTGAAGTGCTGTGGGGTGTCCCCCTCCCCCCTTTCTGTTTTCATTTTCCCAGCACACTGGAGCAAAACACATTCTTACAGCAGAGGCTCAGTTCTGACTCACCCTCTGCCTCATCACACACACATCTGCCCATTCACAACTGCTCACACAAGCTGCCTCTCTCTTGGCTGAGCCAAGTCTGCCCCAGTTTTGATCCCACCTTCTGAATCATCCTCCACTTTTAAACCCTGCAGCGGCAGCCTCCTGGTGACTTCACGTATGCAGTGCTGACCGGCAAGAAACAGCTGCAAGCACTTGCTACAAGCAGGAAAGATGCCCAATCAGTTACGGCCGACTTCCATTATTTCAGCTTCTCTCAACATGGTCTGTGTGCAGCCAGCTAAAAGGAGCCTACCTGTTGAAGGTGTTCAAAGAGAAAGCTCTGCATGCCTGTGTCTCCCCCTCTCAGAGGTCTCCTCCTGCACAGCCACACATCCTCACACACACACAGCCTTGACGTACAGAGCTGGCACAGCTCCTCTGCAGCGTGCAGCCAGTCCCTCCCTCCTCCAACCACAGAATCCCAGCGTGGTGGGAGATGGAAGGGACATCTGCAGATCAGCCAGTCCACCCCCCCTGCTAAAAGCAGCAGCACCCACAGCAGCTTGCCCAGCAGCACAATGGGCAGGGGGCGAGGGGGTGGGGTTGGAATCTCTCCAGAGAAAGAGAGACTCCACCACCACTCTGGGCAGCCTGCTCCAGGCCTCCAGCACCCTCACACCAAGGAATTTTCTCCTCCTGTTCAGATGGAACCTCCAGTTTGTGCCTGCTGCCCCTTGTCCTGTCACTGGGTACCACTGATGACAGTTTGGCCCCATCCCCTTGCCTCCCCCCCTGCCCTGTTAGCTCTTGCTGATCATTGCTCAGATCCCCTCTCAGGCTAAAACAGTCCCAGGGCCCTCAGCTCTTCCTCCTCACAGAGATGCTCCAGGCCCCTCAGCATCTCCATGGCCTCTCTTACATAGCTGTGGTATAAAATACAACTGACTTCCAGGTCACAGTCAGAGAAGGGTTGCTAGCCTGGGTATCTAAACGGGGGCAGACAAAGAGAGAAGCAGCAACCTCTGAAACACCAAGAGCCGGGAGGAAGCTTTTCTAAAGCTCTGCAAAACAGCTCACACACTAAAGCCCTCAGCTGCTCTGGGGAAGAAAAGAGAAGAGTGCCTTGATTGGTGCAAAAAGAATTAAAGTTACAGCAAGAGCTGACAGCTCCACCCCACACTCTGATCCTGACCCCTCCTCTTTTGAAATCAACTAACAAACCCCAACCAAGCCGGGGAGAGCTGGCATCATCCAGCAGAGACTGTAAGCTGGTTTAGGAAACAAACCCCTTGGTAACACAGTTTGAACTGGGCACGAAACAGTAAATACAGAGGGTTGAAAAGCAGCCCATTTACAAACTCGTTATGGGTGCAGTAGGCTTTGGAGTGTTTTTCACCTCAGAACAATAGAGACATCACTACATAAGAGAAGAGCTCCAAAACCCAACAGGTTTAGATCAACCCTCCTGTCTCCTGCCTTCAAGCAAATTACTCCTCTTCCTTTAAACACAACGGGGAAATGTTTTCTAGACTGTTTTGAAGGCTACATCTTGAACAGCTTCCACTCCATGAAAATGAGGGCTTGGGACATGTTAAACTTGACCCTGTTCTCTACCAAGGCAAAGGAAGTGACACCTCCTGACAAAACAGGAGTCCTTCCTCAACAGTTGTACAGGGATGACCTGGCTGTGGCTTTCAAGATGAAGACAACTCTCCAGTTTCTCAAGGGTGGCACCTATCCCACTCCTGTACCACACCACCACCGACAGGCTGAGGCTGCTTCATGTGCAGCTGCCACGGTGGGACTGCAGGATGACGCTGGCCAGAGCAACAGGGCTGCCCCAGCAGGCCTCAGCAGGCACAGCAGACCGCACAGCAGACCACACAGCGCCCAGCACCGTCACTTCCCTGCCTGGGACCTGCTCCTGCCAGCTCCTCCTCCTGGGGGCTGCACACAGCTGTTTCACTTGCACCTTTAGAATCAGATAGTCCAAGAAAGGTTTGGGTTGGGAGAGGCCTTCAAAGGTCATCTCGCCCAAACCCCCTGCAGTCAGCAGGGACATCTGCAACTAGAGCAGCTTGCTCAGAGCCTGAAACAATCTCACATGGAGTGGCTCCAGGAACTGGGCATCTCCCAGCTCTCTGGGCAACCTTGGCCAGGATCTCAGCACCCTCAGTGTTCAACATTCCTTCCAGTCCAAATCTGCCTTTTAATTTAAACCCATCACCCACTGTCCAGCCACAACAGGCCCTGCTAGAGAGTCTTTAAGCCTCTGGAAATAATTTGAGATGAGGCTGGCAAGATCAGCAATGACCAGGCCCTTCTGAAGCATCCTTTGGAACAAGCCCACTCCAGCTTTTTAAAGCCTCCTTTTCTCCCCAGTGTCACCTTCATACACCCTACCACTCACCCAAACCCATCAACAGGTCAAAACCCCCAACCACTCAAGCTTGTTTATTTTGTCTTACAGAACACAGCAAGAATTTCTGGAAAGGAGGTTCAGAGCTCCAACTGAAAGAGGGTTACTCTGTTCCAACAGCTATGACAAGGTGGGATCCCTTCAGCAAACATTAACAGTGCAGTTTGCTTGCTGAGAGTCTCAGGCTAGGCTGCCAAGAAGGAAACAGAAGTGTGAAATACAGCCTTGCATGCCACCAAAAGACTACAAAAAGCAGTGGAAATCCCAACTGACTGACTGGGAGGAACAGAAGGATCTGCTGGAATGAAAAATATCCCAGGAATTGCCAACAGCCTGTCCCTAGAATTTTAATAGCAACACCGTCCCTGGAGATACTCAGGGAGAGGCTGGACACAGCTCTGGGCAGCCTGATCTGGTGGAGGATGTCCCTGCTGACTGCAGCAGGGGTTGGACTGGATGACCTTTGGAGGTCCCTTCCAACTCAGACCATTCTATGAGTCTGTGACTCCAGGAACACCTAAAAGCAGCTGAGCTAACTATTTCAGCTATTAAATTGCAGGGGTTAGTTGATGCATAAAAGGTTCAAATTGGTGTTAAAAGATTGGAAGCCCCTACATTCCCCCTCTTTTGGAGCCACATCTCCCTAGCTGAGCCTGCTTCTGCCTCAATTAATCAAGTTGTAACTGTGATTTAATTTCTCTGAAGGCTTTTTAATCTAGCCTGACCCTTATCACAGAATGGTCAGGGTTGGAAGGGGCCTCCAAGATCAGCCAGTTCCAACTCTCCTGCCATGGGCAGGGACACCTCACACTACAGCAGGCTGCTCACAGCCACATCCAGCCTGGCTGCAAACACCTCCAGGCAGGAGGCTTCCACCACCTCCCTGGGCAACCTTTTGGGAAAATACTGTACCTGCCAGAGTCAGGAGGCAGAAGGACAGATCCTTTAAATCTAAGTTTTATCCTCTTAGATCCATTTCCCCCTCTCCATGGAAAACTACACATGTGTATGTGCCTATACATACATGCAAATGTCAAAGGTGAGTCAAGATACAGCATGAAATATTACCTTGAAGCATTTCACAGCCAAGGGGAGGGAAACAAAAATCATCTCAAAACTCTTCAGCAGTAAGTTGCAGTCAAGAAAACCAAGTACAGAAAAATGTGTTTTAGCTCTCTAATTAAAGCAGAAGGTGTTTGACAACAAGAGATAGCACTCCCGTAGTGTACTCCCTGAGGAAAGAATGTGCTCCAGCTCACAACTGGAAAGACATCTCAGGAAATACTTGCTATGGTTTTCAGCTCCATAGCAAAACCCAGTGGTCTGGTGTTGTGTTCTGTGGCCAGGTTTGAAGCAGGGCAGGGTAAGGCACCTGGCTTTGCTACTGAGGTCACTCAAGTTTTGCAAAATGCCCACCTAGATAAAACCCAGGTGGAACACAAACCATTTCTGCAACAGGTGGAATCACAGAATCAACAGCGTTGGAAGAGACCTCAGAGATCATCAAGACCAACCTGTCACCCAACACCTCATGGCTACTAGACCATGGCACCAAGTGCCACATCCAGTCCCCTCTTGAACACCTCCAGGGATGGGGACTCCACCACCTCCCTGGGCAGCACAGCCCAAGGGCCAACAACTCTCTCTGGGAAGAACTTTCTCCTCACCTCCAGCCTGAACCTCCCCTGGCGCAGCTTGAGACTGTGTCCTCTTGTTCTGGTGCTGCTTGCCTGGGAGAAGAGACCAACCCCCAGCTGGCTACAGCCTCCCTTCAGGGAGTTGGAGAGAGCAAGAAGGTCTCCCCTGAGCCTCCTCTTCTCCAGGCTAAGCAAGCCCAGCTCCCTCAGCCTCTCCTCCCAGGGCTGTGCTCCAGACCCCTCCCCAGCTTTCTTGCCCTTCTCTGGACATCTTCCAGAGTCTCAAATGTCCTTCTTAAACTGAGGGGCCCAGAACTGGACACAGGACTCAAGGGGTGGCCTCAGCAGTGCTGAGCACAGGACACAATGACCTCCCTGCTCCTGCTGGCCACACTGTTCCTGATGCAGGCCAGGAGGCCCTTGGCCTTCTTGGCCCCTGGGGCACACTGCTGGCTCTTGTTCAGCCAGCTGTCAATCATTGCCCCCAGGTCCCTTTCTGTTTGTAGTAAAAACATCCAGAGGATCAAGGACTTGTTCCAGTTGGAACAGCCCCAAGATCATTGAATGAGACCTCACCGAAGTGCTGTGTCCAGCTATGGGGCCCTCAGCATGAGGGAGACATGGACCTGATAGAAGGCCATGAAAACAATGAGGGGGTTGGAGCAGCTCTGCTACGAGGGAGCTGGGGGTGTTCAGCCTGGAGAAGAGAAGGCTCCAGGGAGACCTTAGAGCAGCCTTCCAGTACCTGTAGGGGGCTACAAGCAGGCTGCAGAGGGACTGCTTCCGAAGGCCTGCAGCAATAGGATGAGGGACAATGGTTTGAAATGGGAGCAGAGCAGATTTAGATTGGGTGCTAGGAACAAGTTCTGCACCATGAGGGTGGTGGAACACCGGCACAGGTTGCCCAGGGAGGTAGTTGATGCCCCATCCCTGGAGATATTCAAGGTCAGGACTGACAAGGCTTTGAGCAACCTGATCCAGTGGAGGATGCCTCTGCTGACTGCAGGGGGTTTGACTGGATGATCTTTGGAGGTCCCTTCCAACCCAAACCATTGTATGATTCTATGTCTCTGTGCACTTTGACAGCTTCACCCTTGCCCTTAAGCAGGACTCCAGGCTGGAAGCCTGCATGAGCAGTCCTTCAGGGAGCAGGGCTGTATCAAGCTCAGTAATGTTTTGTATGCCATAACAACTCCAGAGCTTTCATCATCCAGTACAATTCCACAGTATCCTAATTATTCTGTAGAAAACTATCAGCTTCTGCAGAGAAAGGTCATTAGCAATGGCTGGGAAGTTTTCTTAAGCAGAGTAATGAGCACTTTTCAGATTTATGTTTAATACCAAGTTCTCCAAACAGCCAAACCCTGGGAAGAAGTCAGCACAGTTATAAAAACCAGTGAGTTATATAAATGCAGCTTTGCTTGGCCAAAATGCAATGAGAATTCTCCCAGCACAAACCCAGGGCTGTGTGATCCATGGGAGAGGGGAACAGGCTTCCATGCCCTATAAATTAGCTCCTCATTTGTTTTCTTGATGTTCCAAAAGCTTCTAGCTGACGTAGAAGCTAGAAGCATTCTCGTGCTCAGAATGAACCATGGAATTGGTAAGGCTGGAAGAGACCTCAAGGATCATCTAGTTCCAAGCCCCCTGGCATGGGCAGGGACACCTCACACTATAGAATAGAATTAACCAGGTTGGAAGAGACCTTTGAGACCACCAAGTCCAACCTATCACCCATGGTGATAGGTGCTTGGTGCCATGGTTAGTTGATTAGATGGTGTTGGGTGATAGGTTGGACTCAAAGATCTCAAAGGTCTTCTCCAACCTGGTCAATTCTATTCTAGTCTATTCTAGATGAATTTTAAGGCCCCTTCCAACCTAAACCATTCTATCAATCCATGAAGCTTTCTGGTCTGCTGTAACTAAGCCCCTGATAGTTTCCTGCAATGAAAACCCACCAGGCTCCCAGGTTGTGCAATGACTTTGCAGGGTGCTGCACTCTTGACTCCGCTGCTTGGAGACATCTGGACACAGGATGGTTGCTCACTGCTCTTCCACCCACATGAAAATGCTTGCCACTAATAGACTAAAAATAAACTAAAACCTGAAGCTTTAGAGAGGAATCCCCACACACTTTTCAGCAGCCTGAGAACACTCCGCTAGAGCTGGTTTACTTTGTCTAGATGTCTTCCTGCCTTAGTTCTCCTATTCTTCAGCATTTGTAGGCTTCTATTGGAGTTTTCCATAAACAAACCCAGAAAAATCCAGCAGTGCCCCTGCTGAAGAATGTTTGCTCCTCCCTTGTCTTAATCTAATTTGGTATTTTGGGCAGAAAAGAAGCTAGAAACTTCTTGTCACCTTGGACCTGTTTTGTCAGACAATGCTGGCTACTGCTCAACTGCCATCAAGAGAGATTTCATCGGGACATAAAACCTCCCATCAAGTGTTCCAGAGCTGTTTTCTGCCCTGGATTTCAGGCCTAAAAGCAGCTGAAATATGTGGCAGACAACCTTCTGTCCTCAGCCAGGGGATTTCAATGGAAAATTAAAAGTTGAATGACCCTCACTGCAAAATTTATGCCGGGTTAAGAACTCCTCCCGCCACAGACTCACAGAATCGTTAAGGTTGGCAAAGGTCTTTAAGATCATCAAGTCCAACATCTCCATGACCACCAGACTAGGTCCCAAAGTGCCACATTTACTTGTTTTGTGAACACCTCCAGGGATGGTGACTCCACTGCCTCCCTGGGCAGCCTGTCCCACTGCCTCACGTGTCACCTTCTGCGGGTTTTCCGCTCTGGTTACACGGAGATGAGCGGATAAAACAAGCTGCATACCCTGAAGTCCCACAACAGAGCTGCTGCCTGCTCCCTACAAGTTCTTGAGGCCAGGCTGGATGTGGCTCTGGGCAACCTGATCTAATGGAAAGTAAGTATCTCAGAACTAGATGATCCTTGAGGTCCCTTCCAACCCTGACAATTCCGTGAACTAAGCAAAGTTTCTTAAGAGACAGAAAGAAGGCAGAAGGTCTTCACAGGCTCCTCAAGCAGCTACAGTCTGGATCTCATATACAAGTCTAGATATTACTGCAACACAAAACACAGACTTTCTGCTCAGACAAAACATCTGCAGCATCAGCTCTTCCCCCCAAAACCCATCCTTTCATTAGCACTCATCCTCTTGGAACAGCAGTCTTGTGCAAGAGCCCTCTTCCCACCCCCCCCATATTGTTGTCCCAGCACATATTTCACCAGGCCAACTTGTTAAAGCATCGAGTATGCAATTATGCAAGCTAATTAGCTCATTTTGTTACTGGAGCTTTGGACAATAAAGCTTGAAGAAGCATTTCAGTAACTTTCAGAGGAATGACAGTTCCTTGTAGCAAATGCTTCATCATCCTATTGAATGTTTCTTTTCTTGAGTAGGAAGCATGAAGTGATCTTCACGAAGCAGCAGACATCCACCCCAGCACTGCTCTTACTTTTCTCGTTCACTGAGGAGAGCAGCCTGATGTTAACGACTTCACTTAGTAAGTGCAGACTGATTACGCAAAGGAGAGGGATTCAACAATCCCAAAGGTCTGGATCTCCTCCAGGATCCCTGTGGCAGCAATCCCAAGTGCTGCTTTCATCTGCCCCTTCTACAGAGCTGCTCTCCTGAATGCACAGTTTAGCTTGCTAGCTCTGTTCCTCTTCTGGGCAGCTTGAGGATGATGGCAGGAGAGCAACTTTGAAGGCTTGTCTACACAACTCCAATTGGGTGTGTTTAGGCCACCAAAAGAAGTTCAAGGTTATACACAAGTCTGACTGAATAACTGCTACTACAGGATGGAATAAAGGGTAATCAGAAACAGATTTACTGATGGCAGATCTTAAGTAGTTAGGGAGGCAGCAAAGCTGGTGAAGGGACTGCAGCACAAGTCTTGCGAGGAGCAGCTGAGGGAACTGGGGCTGTTCAGCCTGGAGGAGGCCGAGCTGAGACCTTCTGGCGCTCTACAACTGCCTGAAAGGAGGCTGGAGTGAGGTGAGGGCTGGTCTCCTCTCCCCAGTAACAAGCAACAACATTACAAGAGGAAATGGCCTCGAGCTGTGCCAGGGAAGGTTTAGGTTGCACATGGAATTTCTTCACTAAAGGGGCTGTCGCGCCCTGGAACAGGCTGCCCAGAGCAGTGGTGGAGTCACCGTGCCTGAAGTGTTCCACAAACCATGTAGATGTGGTGCTTAAGGACATGGCCCAGTGGGGGGCTCTGCAGTGTTAATGGCTGGACTGTGATCATGGAGGTCTTTTCCAACCTTATGATTCCATGAGCCACAGAAAGGGTTGGCAGCCACCACAAGCAGCCGCACTGCAAGCACTGCTCCCAAGCCTCGTTTCAAACCTGCACCACCGCAGGCAGGAACAAGGCTGCACAGGTCTCTGGAGGATGGCAGGAGTGACAGGATTCCCAGGAAAAGGCTGTGGGTACTTGTCACATGAGAGAGGCCTGGTGTGACTCATGCTCTAGTGGCAGAGGGCACCCAGTGATAAATCACTCTGCAAGAACAACTGTCCAGCTTGCCAGCACAGGACAACACATACCCAGCAAGCTATCAGCTCTCAAGATTCCTCCTCCCCAAACCCACTTTGCTAACTGGTGATAGTGCATAAACTGGATGCAGACAGAGGCATCTCCCAGTTCTGAGGGTGGATAAGCAGATACACTATGCTCAGTTGTCTTCAAATGGAGTTTTCAATTACCTGGCTCTCCTCTATGCCAGAGCAGCTCACAAAGACCAACACCTCAAAGGAGCTAGGCAAGAAAAGAGGAAGTTTTACTCTCCTCTAAAGTAAAAATGGTGTAGAAGCATAAAGAAAGAAAAAGAACAGAGAAACTGAGCTGTCCCTCCTAAATAAAAGACTCTTAAGCACAAGCAGTAATAAAACTGGGAGGGTTGTGAGACACTGGAACAGGCTGCCTAGGGAGGTGGTAGAAGTCCCATCCCTGGAAGTTTTTAAGGCCAGGTTGGATGGATCTAGTGTGAGATGTTCCTGCCCATGGCAGCTGGGTTGGAACTTAAGGCCTTTTCCAACCCTGACAATTCTATGA
This sequence comes from Picus viridis, assembly GCA_033816785.1. Classification (NCBI taxonomy): domain Eukaryota; kingdom Metazoa; phylum Chordata; class Aves; order Piciformes; family Picidae; genus Picus; species Picus viridis. The sequence goes on along the minus strand of CM066591.1, from coordinate 756,046 downwards.
AAACCCAGAATCACAAGCACCTATAGAAAACTAATACTCTCTCCAGATCATAGAGATGGATCCTGGATGAAAACTGACTGAAGGAACCACGCAGAAGAGCAGATTCTTCTTATTCATCAAGCCCCTGCAGGACTCCCGCCACACAATTCCAAGAACAAATGAAGCTGTTAAGCCAGGCTGGGTACAACAAACTAGATACACCACCAAGCCCATTCATCTGCTGTTAGAGTCACCACACACTGACTTCCTTGTTTAAAACTTACAGAACAAGCCTGAGACATAAAGGAATGAGAGTGATGTGGGCTTCGTCGGGGTTAACTCCATCTTCCCTGGCTGAAGCAAGCAAAAGCACCCTGGACGGTCCACACACCCAGCTCAGCAACTGAACTACCTTGACTGACCCTCAGCTGCTCTTCACAGAACAATCTCTGCCTGGTTACCACGATTTTTGGGGTTGGGGGCTCATCAGGAAGACCCAAGTGGGAGGATGAACAACTGTTGAAGGGTGCTTGGAAAAAGCACCGATTCTGAGGACAGGCACCAGTCAGATCTTTCAAGCTCCACAAGCTGAGACTAAGCCAGAAGAGGAATTCTGCTAGCACAAAGGCAGAGAAGAGCAGGTGAAAATGTAAGTCTGGCCACAGAATAACATTACCCTAACCTATCAGTGACTAAGGGACTAGCAAAAAATCAGGCAAGGACTGTAGAGAGCTGTACAATGAACCCCAGCTCAGAAGCAACAACGCTGGCCTGCAAAAGAAAGCATTTATGAGAAGGATAGCTCCTAGGAACCAAAATATCCTCAGCAGCTGCCCTCACATATTAAGAGGTGACCCACAAAGAATACCAAGATGCCCCTTAGAGGTTGACATTTGCTAGTTCTTAACTCAGTTACATCCTACAGACCCACGTGCCTCCACACGAGCAGCTCCCTCAACGTTTGTTAGGCGATGCCCAACTCTTGAGGGCTGTAGCACTGTCCCCTGAAGTGCCTTTAACAACAGGCTGAAGGAGCAGACAACTAAGAGCATGAAGTCCCCTGAAGTGCTAACAGTTAAGACCACATGCACCTCGTGGCTGAGATAGTCTGCCCTATGTGGTGGCACACCACAGCATCATCTTTAATTAACATTATGGCTCTAGCATACTTCTGTTCTCCTCCCTACGTCCCTAACATCAGACTATTTTTTCCTCACTGATTAACAAAATGAAACTCAAATTCTCTTTTTTTTGTCCAAAGAATCAGTGGAGTGCAGGGAACACACACCCAAGTAGCTGCTAGCTGTGATGGTGACAGTGCAAAAACCAAACCCCCCAAATACTGCAGGACTGAAAACAGAGGGATTTAAGAAGTATGGCTCTCTGGAAAGGGCAAAATGAGAGCTGAAACTGTAAATCAGAGTCCCTTACTGAGTTACTCAAAGTAACCATATCTAAAAGGAGGAGGAGACTTGATGGGGTGCTTGGTGCCATGGGTTAGTTGGTTAGGTGGGTTGGATAGGTTGATAGGTTGGACACGATGATCTTGAAGGTCTCTTCCACCCTGGTCTATTCTATTCTAGTCTAAAAGAAGGAAACAGAAAGGTGCTGCTCCAGCTCTGTTTGAATGACTAAACCTTTGTCTAAATTCTTGATGAAGTGGTGAGGCCCAAAGAAAAGGAAGTAAACCTTCTGACTCAATACAGGTTAACCTGATATTCAGGTATTTCTGACCAATTAAGCCTTCACTTTCCAAGTAAATTCCCCTGGTGATCCTGTGTTTGACTAGGAACTGCATTTGCTCTGACAACGAAGCAGCCATTGCAGCACCCCAACCATCTGTGGGAAGTCAGGAAACTGGGGACAAGTCCCAGCTATCAAACCTCTAGTAAGGAAAGAGGAGCCATGGGGAAAACCGGTGCTGTCAGCTGCCATTTCAATAGAGTTTTAATTCAGATGCAGCACTTCCCCTCCTCAATCCAGTTCTGTGATGTCTGCAGCAGAAGAGATTTTCAGCTCTTTAAATTCATCAGCTTAGAGCCAAATAAAATTTCTTTAGTTGTAACTGCACAAGTAGAAACTCAGCATCTTCAGGAGCAAACTGAGGTCTGGAAATCTTTAGTCACGGTTAGAACAAAGTCTAATGAGTAGAAACTGTAGCTCCCTCCCAGATGTGGCAAAGCAAGCACTCTGAATCAATTTAAATCATGCCTGATGTGCTCTCCTCCAGAGTTCACAGCACATTCAGCTGAAAGAAGCCCGTGCTGAAGACTGCTTTGTGAGCAGCAGCCGCTCAACAGCAGACAGGAAGTTCAGCTGCCTTAGAAGCGAGATGGAGAACAGCAGTGTAAAGGGGAGGGGCAGTAAAACAACTTCACACACTCCAGTACCAGAGCCTGGTATTGAAACTGCAAAAGAGGATACCTGAGAGCTATATAAACATCTCAAATAACAAATAAAATCCTGGGACACTGTCTTGTGCAAGAATTATACAGACTGAATCATGTGTGTAGTAGTCATGAGGTCTTGGGTGACAGGTTGGACTTGATAATCTTTGAGGTCTTTTCCAACCTTATTGATTCTATGATTCTATGTGAGGAAAGCTTGGTCTGACAGTTCTTCACAAAAGAAGGGAACTTGCCATGAAAGCAGGTTTTAAGTCCACACACACACAGAGTTAAGCCTGAAGTTCACAAGGTACCAGCACAAAACCAGAGCAGAAATTAGAGACCGTCACTAAGCACAACAAAATAAGTCTAAGTAATTAATGATACCAAAGAACCAAGATGAAAATCTAGCTCTCTGTGTCACCCCAAGTGTTCAACCAAGTGAATTTCAGGCCCTGCATTCCACTGCTACACTGCCTCTGAATTTCATCTGTTCTTTACAACCCCACCAAACTGGGTATTAGCTGACCAAAGGATGAGGAAGCCTCGGTATGGTTCAGATCACCAGAGTGAGGGCACACACTGAATTTGATGTCCCCCACAACCACAGTGAAAAACAATGTCCTATCATTTTTACAATCCAGGGACCTATTTTTAGTGCTCCTTTGTCTTTTGCTATATGACAAACCTGAAAAATTGCTCAAACCTGCAATTAAATTTGCTGCTGGCAAAAGACAGGGCAGAATCTTTAAAACTACCTCAAGAAAAGGAGTTAAGCTTGAGTTTAAAGCAAGCCGAACCATTAAGTGAACACTTGGCTATCCAACTCCTGAATTAATGAAGACAGGGTATCCACCAGAGGCTTAACCCAACCGTTGTGAGCATCAGACGCAGCAAATTAAAAGGCAAATTAAGCACACGGAAAAACCCCTCGGTTAAGAAACACCAGGGTGAAAAACCTCAAGCCTGTGAAGGAGATACTGACAGAATCCTGACTCTGACAGAGATTCAGAAGTGTGCTCCTCTACCTAGAAATCCATGGCTTCAGCAGCGGTTCCAGCAGCGGTGGCTTTGTCAGGCTGCGTGCAAAGCCGCTTAGGCACAAAGGTGACACACTCCAGCTCGGGCTAAACTATCCTGAGCCATCATTTGCTTAGCTAAACACTGAAGCAGAATTCCCAAGTAAAAACAATTCTCCTGTTGGTTAAGTTTATCTACATTCTAGATCTCAAACTTCAAGCCTGAAATAATAATTAAGTGACAGCTCTCCCACCCCCACCCCCTACCCCCCTCCCAGCCCTTTTTTATTCATATAATTAAAAACATGCCTTGCTGGCTTAAACCCAGCGATGAACAAACACACATTATGCACTGCCTCCAGAATCAAAGCTCATAAAACAATGTGGCACAGAGCTAGGAAAAAAAAAATCACATGGTGCTGAAGAGACTGCTGAGGTCTGTAGAAGCAATTCTTAATCAAACCAAGTGACAACAATCTGCAGGGGACCAACTCTCAAGACAACTCGCATGAAGCACTTCAGTGTTTGCGATGATAAGGTAAAGAAAGACTCTCCCAATTCTGCTGACTCCTCTGCTGAATGAAGCCACTCCCATAACTTCAGAGAAGCTGAGCTCTGGGCAGCGCCAGCCTGCACTCACGTGTGATTTACAGCGGGGCAGTCTGATGGCCAGGGTGAATTTGTGACTTGTTCACAGCAACACTATTCCCATTTATTAGCCTGTCCACCTCTAGCCTCATTCAGACAAATATCTCCTAAGCATTTTAAGTGAAGCACTCCAGAATTTACTGTAAACACACATAAAACAGGGAGTGGCATTCATTAGGGAGGCTCATGTTCTATTTTAATACCAGGCTCTTCCATGATTAAAACACAAGAAAATGGATGAAGTCGTTCGGTACTTGAAGAACTCATTCAGAGAAAACAAAGTTACAAAAATCATCCCAGTAAATAAAATTAGTTTTGACCTGGCAAGAGAGACCTCAGTCTTCTTACATATTACAAGCAAAAAATTCCCCATTCAATTCTGAGCCAGAATCAATATTTTTCAGCAAGAGCCAGATTCGATTCAGTTTCCTTAGCAAAGCAGCCAGTACCCAGCACAGCCAATCTCCCTTCTTCTCCCCCAATTTGTCAAGACTTCTGCAAGCCTCACAGGACTCAATGGAAAACAATTTTTTCCCCAAAAAGCCTCATTAACTTGAATTCCAAATACCATATCTGCCCTCAGGAATTTTTTTTTCCCCTTCCAATCAAGTTTTCCCACCATAGGAAATATTTACCTTCCACCTAGCAGCATTTAAAAGACCCAGCATGCCATTAAACCTGAACGTGCTTCAAACATTTCCTGCAGCCTGGTAGGTTTGGTAGCATTAGCTGTGCTTGTTACAGGAGGGGGAGGGAAAAACACAACCAAAATGTTTTAGGCAAAAGAATTTTGTAGTCTAAAAAAAAAAAAAAAAAAAAAAAAAGAACCTTAAAATTGAATAATTATAGAGAAATTAAAGCTGAAAAAGAAAGGCTGTGGGGGCTTCAGTGCTGGTCCAAACCTGCTGAGGTCTGCAGGAAATCTATTGAATCCAGTGATCTTTGGATCAGACCCAAAGCATCTACAGTAGCACAGGTAAGTGATGGCAGCTACATTTGAAAGATGTTTTTCCTGTAACAAAACCAGCTCTAAGTGATTTCAGGAAGTTTATTCAGATGAGACTAAGGCAAGGTGTCTGACTTTAAATCTAACACAGCTTTAGAGCAGCCATCAGTGCCATCAGGAAATGCTACCTTTCATCAGCAGGCTATGGGACAGCCACCTCAACAGGGCAAAAAAGGCAGTTCAGAAATCAATTCTGAAAGCAAGGCTGCTCCTGGTGAAACTGAGACATACACTTCATTCCACTCAGCAGCACACTGGATCCTTGCTCTGTCAACTGGCAGCCCAAGACCCACTAAAGAAAACCTGTTCAGACTGCAGATTTTCATTAGCCTACCACGACCCACTGGCCCAAGTCTAATTTCTGCAGCATTTTAGCAGCACTTGCTCCACACCAAATTTCAACTGCTCTGCAGAATTTGATCACCCCAGCACGACAGCAGAAATTAAGTTCTTCAAAACACTAAAAAGCCACCAGCACTGCCCACGTGTTTGCCTCCAGAGATACTAAAGCGAAGCGAAACCAGATTTTATCCTGCCAGCTCTCGGTGGTACTCATGTGACTACCTACACCACGCCAAACTGTGAAATATTAGTAACAGAACTAATAAAGACCAGCAGCACAGCACACAAATTGCTTTCAGTGGCAACAATTTCCTTCTTACCTTGCCTCCTTCTCTTTCAAAGTCGACATATTCCCGGGTCGGTGTCTGTCGCTGCTCCCCCTGCCAGCTGGCCGGAAAAAACTGGAGAGACAGATTGGTTCCTGTGGCCACAAAAGCCTTTTAGAAAAATCAATACAAACAGGATCAGGGAGCAAGACATTACATAAATTATGCAGGCAGTCATTTATTTTTACATCAGTTTATGTCTTAAGCCAGGCAGCAGAGAGAATACTTAAAGTCAAAAACATGCACTCATCATTTTTCTTTGAGTATTAAGTTACAAACATCTGATTCCATTTTGACAACATTTGCCATTGGCTGCTTGGGATAGAAAATACAACATGGAATCAATACTTTTGTTCAAATCAGTTTTGCTGACATTAGGCTCTGTCCTTTCAGCTGTCTGGATGCCCTGCAGAGAGACTCAGTACCTGCAACGTTAAAAATTGCCCATGCTCTTTAAAGAGCTTGCACAGAATCTCTAAAAGAAGTACTGCAGGAGGAAAATGAACTCCTGAGACCTGTTACTAAGGTCAAGGTTTTTTTAACAGCAAGGGGCTCGTTTCCTTTCACAACCTGCTTGTACTCAAATACTTCTCTGAACTGAAATGGAAATGCCCCTATTTTGGTGTCTGCAGGCAAGCAGCATCGACATACAGCTCAATTAAGCACCACGGGACAAAGCCCTTGTGCCACGCTAAGGCACCAGCGGCATCCAAACCAGCAGATGCTGTGCCAGCAGGCAGAGGCAACCATAGGAATCCTCTACTGTAGCCCTTTGCAAAAATCATTGAAGGGACTGGCAACCTAATCAGAAAAGAGCAAATGTGGCTTTCAAGTTGGCAGTTTTCTAGATTTCAAGTGAAAATACAACTCAGTTTGCTTCACGAACTCTGCATTTATTCGTACATCAAGCCACAAAGTCAGCTTGCAGATAACAAGTAACATGATTTTGGCAGGAGGTTGTTGGATCTGCAGTATTTACACCTTTCTCTGCTACACAAATACCCTACAAGCATGCAAAATACTCCTGCATGCCCCCAGAATACTCCAAAAGAAGACTCTATATTTAACCCTGGGATTTTGAGTAATGTGTTGCAATCAAATCACCATATCGATTGCCACGATCGCTCAGATTTCAGTGGCCATTAATCCAGAACAAAGGGGTTTTTCCCTTAAAAGCCATATAAACACTGCCCTGACAGTTGGCACGTCCTTACAAGCAGCATTCTTCCCAGCAGCCCCACAATCCAGCAACTTCGTAGCCTAACTGCACTGCTACCTATGACACAATAGGTCTCTCTCTCAAGACAGTTCCGGAGGTGCACTGCAAGGCTGTCACAGGATTAATACATCCCATTTTGACAGTAAAGTGCTTTGTCTTGACTTTTCCCCCCTCCACCAAAGCGAGGCCACCACTCTGCAACCAGCTTCTGTGCCACACTGCCCTTAAAAGCAGGGTTTTTTAAAATTAAAAAATGTATTTATTTTTTCAAAGCTGTCAGGCACATGTCACCACAATGGGAAGCACTGCTCCTACTAATAGTAGGGCTACTGTCTAGGCACAGGAGTATTTGCCCTCCCTACAGTAAGCCACAGCAGACATTGCCATCACTGTAACAGAAGCTTCATCAAGGGTACACTTGCACAACTAGGAGGCACCAAAACTGGGAGGGCTGCAGACCACCAGCATCAGGCTGACTAGTTCTTATCACCCCTTTGCTTTTCTCCAAGTGATTCTCTTGATGCAGCAACAAAAAAATTACACCCATCCCCAAATGGTTTTGGCTCATAAGCCATCACTATTTAGTCTGTTCAAGAACCTTCTCACCTCCCAGCACCCTCAGCAAATACATCTTTTATACTCCTTCATTTAGGCACTTAAAACAAAATGCAAGGAGGCAGATCTCAGAGTGTGAGCCAAGAGAGCACTGCAGCCCTTCAGACCACCCCAGTGTCTGCACATCCCAAGGATACTGGATCAGAAGCACTCTCTTGGCTTTCTGGGAAACCAAGGGAGGCAGCAAGGTGCCCACGTCTCCTCGCTTCTGCCTCACAACTTGTGCAGGAGAGCCATGGGGAAAACAAGAGAAAGGAAGAAAATGAAAGCACAAAATCTTCACAGAATCACACAGGCAACATTTAAACCATCAGTTCTTAACAGAAGCTATACAGATTTATGTATTATGTCCCTGATTTTTGGAGCTTGTTCCCTCCCCTTAAAGCATCCAGTTAAGACACTCGTGTGCTTCCCAAGCTACAAATCACAGCTGAAGGCAGAAAAACTTGAGACAGGTCTCACTACTAACCACACAGGGCTACACTGAGCCCAGCAATCCCCCTCACTGAGCAAGTTATAAGAGACCAAAAAAGAAAATAAATCCAAATCACTGAACATGAAAATGAAAAAAAAAAAAATATTTTTTCTATCCAGAGCCTTTTAAAGCTCAATCTAAAATGCTTTCAATTTTGCACAAAGCTGACGAGGTAGCACTGGGGTGACCTGACCCCCACGGAGACAACACGAATACAGGAACCTTCCAAGCAAACAGGCTGTGAGGAGCATTCGCAACACCAACCCAAGCTGCAAACTTATTTTCAAGTTATCAAAGCAATGCCAGGAAACTCCAAATCTCACCTGACGTTTCACAGTTACTTTCTCAGTTACAAAGGTAATTATTTTATTTAACCAAGAGCTGTTTTGGCAGAACTAACCAAAACCCCACTGCTGGTTCCACACGAAATCCCTAAGCTGTTCCCTGGCTTGGGTTTGTTTCCTTTTTGCCCGCTTAAAAGTATGTAAGATCGTTTGCAAAAGCTCCCTTTGGAGATAAAAGAATAAATCCTTGATGCCTGGAAAAACATTCAAGACTGAAAAACCAGTCAAATTGCTAAGGTTTTGGGTTTGTTTTTTTTTTTTTAACATCAGCCTTTGCACACACTCCATTTCTAAATAAACCTGACTGCTCGTGCCCCGCTCACAAAACAAAACCAGATGTTTCAGAGCAAGAAATTCAGGAGGCTGCTTCCTAATTAAGCAGAAGTAGAAGCAACACAAGGCAGGTATCGCTGCCTGCTTCCATGGGATGAAGTCCTGGCAGAGAAAGGCTTAGAAGTAAAAAACTGAAACTACAGTGACTCCCCATTTACAGAAGTAAAGTAGCTTTCCACTGCAGCCTGTGCAGCTGATTACCATCAGCTACATGTCCCTTAGTTTTTAGGGAAGGACTCGGGTACACTGTGCACTTTCACCTGCTCAGGAACTTCTAGCACTAGCAAACTACGCTCCCTTACCTACCCATTGTCTCCCTGGTGACTTCTTCAAGGAAGCAAAACATGTAGAATGAAAAAAATGAATGTAAAAAAAAAAAGCAAACAACAAACCAACAGCAAAATTGGGAGAGCAGCTAGAAAGGGCCTCTCACAAAACAGTATTACAGGTTCTAAGACCACCGAGAACAAGCAGTAAAAGAGGACTGTGTACTTGAGTGCTCAGCCCCACACTCACAAAAAGCAAATGAACAAATCAGCTGCAGTACTTGCTGCTCAGTTGTGTTTGTTTGGATGTGCAGAAGTGTAGTTTTCACTGTGCACAAGAATAATTTCCTTGGGAGCTGACTAGTAATACCTATACCACATGAAGTTGAAGGATGAGCTCAAGCCAACCTAGGCAAAAGCGGGGTTATTTTCTATGGGGATGGAATTTTACCTCATCCTTCATCGCATATTCTAAATGAAAGAGAGGTTACTTCTTCATTTTCAGAGCAGGGAAGAGTTAACAACTTCATTCTCATAGTGTGAGCTACTGATCCTATGGAAGGCACACACAGCAGAAATCAAACCAGGAAATAACTGGTCGGGTTCTTGACTACTCCGAGCCATATTTCATCTCACTTCTCAGAAGAGAGTAGTTTGTATCTAACCTTAATGAATGAGCTGAAGTCGTGAGTTTCTAAGCCTAATTCTCAAAGCCTTTGATCTAGCTCACAAACACACCAAACAGCGCATTCAAGACTTTTAGCGTGTATCCTCTATACAATTTTTACTCATTTCTGAAAGCTACTATTTCCGGGGAGGGGAAAAAAAAGAAAGGGAAAAAAAAAAAAAAAGAAAGAAAAAAAAAGTTGCCCTCTTGAAATAAGCAGCTTACAACCGTAACACGTGCCCGGGGAGCGGAGCGCACTGCCGGGTGGCTCTGAAGGGAGATTTTCCTCACCTCCCATCACCTCCCCTCAACCCTGCGCTCCAGTCAACCTCGCTCTAACCGCCCTGGTGAAGGCACGGCGAAAAAAAAAGCACTGCTCCTGAAGGGAGAGAAGGCGCTGCCTTTTAACCAAACCCGCCTCTCCCTCGGCGGCTGAAAGGCGGCAGATGCAATTTTATTTATATTTTTTTTCCTCTCCTTTTCCCGAAGGAAAACTTTCCCGCACCCTGAGCCCCGCAGCACCCCGCTCCCACCACACCCCAGCGCTCCAGCTTCGCTACTCCCAAGCCTTCCTCTTTCAAAACCTCCTCAAAACTTTGTATTTTCACAAACAAGGAGGGGAAGACGGCGGAGGAGCCCGGGAGCGCTGCCCGGCCCCGGCCGTCACCCTGTCCGCGGCGGACGGGCGCCGGCAGCCACCCCGGCCCGGTCCCGTCGGGCCCCGAGGGGAGCCCGGCGCAACTTACGATCTCGGAGCGGCCGTCGCGGCAAGCGTTCTGGAAGCGGGCCTGCCTCTCCTCGTGGGGCCGGTCCCTGAAGCCGGTGTATTTAATCTGCGGGGAACAGGGCGCGCAATCAGGAGGGGCCAGTGCCGGCGATAAGGGGGTAGCGGAGTGCACTGACTGCGCCCGGCAGGGCTCAGCTCCCTCGCCGCGGCTGATGCCAGGCAAGGCGCGGGGCTCCCCCCGGCCCCTCCGCCGAAAACTTTCCCCACGGCGGAGGCAAGGGGAAGCTGCGGGGCGCCCTCTCCGCCGCCTCACCTCGCACTCGCGGCTCAGCTTCCTAAAGAACTCCTCATTCTCGAACTTGCTCCGCTGGTCGGGGACAACCCGCGGCATGGTGGTGGGGCCGCCGCCGGCTGCCCGCCCCGCGCTGTCCCAGCCCCAGCGCTCGCCTCACCCTTTGTTAGCCCCCGCCGCCGGCGCCCCCTCCCTCCTGTCTCTTCCCTCCTCCCCTCGCCGCGCCGCTCAGAGCAGCCGCCGCCGCCGCCCGCTCCCGCCTCCCCGCTCGCTCGCTCGCTCTCCCTCCCTCCCTCCCACTTCCTCCCCGGCTCGTAAACTCGGCCCGAACAGCCGCACCATTCACAACTCCGCCGCGCATGCGCCGCGGGGACGCGCCTCTCCCTCCCTCCCGTCGCCTCCTCTGAGGCGGGAAGCGGGGGCTGAGTCGGTGTCCGCCCGGCCTCCCCATCCCCGCAGCCGGACCTGACTCACCCCGCAGGGCTTGAGGGGAGCGCCGTGGCTCCCTCTTGCTTTCCCCCTCCTCTCGCTAACCCGGCTTGTCTCGATGGTTTCCGGCTTCCCGCTTCGAAGGGAGCAGACTCAGCGCTGCCCGCTGCCCCGGTGGCGGCTGTCCCAGCGTAGCGGGGACTCGACGGCGTGTCCCGGCCAGCCCCTGCACCTGCTCTGGACGGAGAGGACAGAGGCGGCCGCCCCGTGTCGCCCCCTGCGCCGTGGGTGGTAGTGGTGAAGGAGAAAGAGAGACAGTGGGCAGGCGTCCCACCGGCCCCCTCCATGGACCAGCGGGAGCTGACCCGCCCCAGGAGGCGCTGTGAAGGGCCAAAAGCTGGTCCCAGAATCGTAACCTCACGGCTGCCAAAGGAACGCGCCAGCCAAACGGGGCTGTAGCAGTCGCTGCCCCTCCTCAGATCACAAGCAAGGGGCTTGTTCCTGGGGAGAGCCGAGCACCCACTGCTTCAAAGCATGCCTTTGAAATCCTGGTACCTAGAGCCAAAACCCCATCACTTGAAAAGTTCGTGCTTAAAAAGCATAGCAGCAAGGTTGCAGCCTGAAACAGGCATTTGACAGGAGCTAATTCAACCAAGGAGCTCAGCAGGAATCATCTCTTGTCCCCAAATTCATTTTTGCATACAAGCCTTGACGTATTGTTATCCTATAACTCATAGAATCACAGAAGAGCTTTGCTTAGAGGAGACCTCCAAGATCATCGAGTCCAACCTCCAACCCAACACCACTGTGGCCATTAAATCATGACCCAAAGTGCCACGGCCACAGGTTTGCTGAACACCTCCAGGGATGGTGACTCCACCACCTCCCTGGAGAGCCTGTTCCACTGTCTGACTTCCCCAGGCTTTCAGCAGCTCTGCAGTATCATAAGGATAAGCTTCACACACAAAAAACAAAAAGCCCCAGTTGGATCTTACGATACTCACTGCCAACAGAAAAAATATTAGAGCGTATTAGATCTCTTGATAAAGAAATGAGGTTTTCTAATCTCCCAGTATTACAATCTTACCTTTACACGTACTCATGCAAATTGGAAGAGGGCAACGCTGAGGTTAGCCAGAAGGCATGATTTGAATCAAGTACGAGCAAATTAATAAAGGGGAAAGGAAAAAAAGGGAGGGAAGTGTCTGGATCTCTTAACTAATTGTGTATAGGCTTCATCAGAAAATATAACCAACATCTGCCTGCTAAGTGTAGACAAGATTCTAAAATGATGTGTAATACAGACTGCAGATTTAGGCAGTAGCTCTCTGTGTGTTTAAGCTGCATCTTCCCAGCGTGGACACATTACCAAAGGGCAGATCCATGTGTACATTCAGAAGTTAGTATCATAGTATCAGTCAGGGGTGGAAGGGACCACAAGGATCATCTAGTTCCAACCCCTGCCACGGGCAGGGACACCCTACACTAGATCAGGCTGGCCAGAGCCTCATCCAGCCTGGGCTTAAACACCTCCAGGGACGGGGCCTCAACCACCTCCCTGGACAACCCATTCCAGGGCTTCACCACTCTCATGCGGAAGAACTTCACATACAGCCTTTATCTCCCTACCTCCAGCTTCATTCCGTTCCCCCTAGTCCTATCACTACCTGAGATCCTGAGAAGTCCCTCCCCAGCCTTCCTGTAGGCCCCCTTCAGATACTGGAAGGCCACAATGAGGTCACCTCGGAGCCTTCTCTTCTCCAGACTGAACAGCCCCAACTCCTTCAGTCTGTCCTCATAGGAGAGGTGCTCCAGCCCTCTGATCATCCTCGTGGCCCTTCTCTGGACACCTTCCAGCACCTCCATATCCCTCTTGTAATAGGGGCTCCAGAACTGGAGGCAGTATTCCAGGTGGGGTCTCACCAGAGCTGAGTAGAGGGGGAGAATCCCCTCCCTTGACCTGCTGGCCACACTTCTCCTGATGCAGCCCAGGATCTGATTGGCTTTCCGGGCTGCAAGCGCACATTGAGAGCTCCTGTTGAGCTTCTCGTTCACCAGCACCCCCAAGTCTCTCTCCTCAGGGCTGCTCTCCAGCCAGTCACTGCCCAGCCTGTACTTGTGCCTGGGGTTGCCTCGATCCAGATGCAGGACCCTGCACTTGGTCTTGTTGAAGCTCATGAGGTTGGCTTGTGCCCACCTCTCCAGCCTGTCAAGGTCCCTCTGGATGGCATCCCTTCCCTCCAGCGTGTCTGCTGCACCACACAGCTTGGTGTCATCAGCAAACTTGCTGAGGCTGCACTCAAAGTTAAAAGAACTGCTTTAAAAGCTTCTCTTCAGCCATAGCCAAGTAGGAAAAGGAAATACGCTGAGATGGAAAACACGAAAGCGTTATGGATTATCCTGAGATGGAAAACACGAAAGCGTTATAGATTATCCTGATTCATTTAGATTTACATCAAGCCTTAAGTGAAATTCTCCTGAATGTCAGCCACATTTAAAGGTCTCCAAATAAGACATTAAAGAAAAAAAAAAATCCATATCACTCTTCATCTCACAACATGATCAATACCAAGAGCGCAGGCCTGCAGGAGAGCTGCCAAGCTCATAAGGTAGAAGCCTGCTCTCTTAACCTCCCACAATCTTTCACTTCTTGCTAGTACATCGCCCAGCTCCCCCCTCCTCACTTCCCCCAAACTGACTGAGCCTCCTCCCAAACAACCACCTGAAAAGAAAACAAAATTCACCAAGGTCAAAGGCAAGATGAGTGGTTGTGAAGTCCTGAAACAAGAAACAGGAGACACAATCTCCCAGCAAGCTTGGGTTCTTGACCTTGGCACAGATCTCCAGGGGCTTGGAAACAGCGCCAGCTTTGACGGCTTGCCTCCGCGTGGCTCTGTGTCTAACCTTTGTCATCCTTTCTCCACTGCAGTCTTCTCTTGTTTTGTTTTAAACTGAGTCAATATTATTGGAAAGTCTGTAACAGATCAGGCACTGCCTCTGTCTGCTGCCTCAGTTGGTCTGATGCAGAAGCAGGAGAGCTGAGAGGTGCTGAGGTGGAAAACGGCGGCACAGTATCATAAGATGGCTGGGGAGGGACTTTTTAGGTGTCAGGTAATGGTAGAACTAGGAAGAATGGAACAAAACTAGAAACAGGGAGATTCAGGATGTGAGGAAGAAATTCTTCCCTATGAGGGTAGTGAGAGACTGGCACAGGTTGCCCAGGGAGGTGGTGGAAGCCTCATGCCTGGAGGTGTTTGCAGCCAGGCTGGATGTGGCTGTGAAGAGCCTGCTGTAGTGTGAGGTGTCCCTGCCCATGGCAGGGGGTTGGAACTGGCTGATCCTTGAGGTCCCTTCCAGCCCTGACGATTCTGTGATTCTATGATTATTCTGCTGGATTTGTCCAGTTTCTCTACACTAAGCTGATGCATCACAAGTAACTTTTGCTCTGAAGAATAACTCTTTGGTGAAGGGAACCAATTCCTTTTTAACAGATAAACTGGCAGAAAACAATTCTTTCAGGCCTGTTTTCTCATGAAGGAAAGTTCCTAAAATTTGAGCATCTCCTCTCTCTCTCTGCCCCAGGCAGCCCCAGCCTTTCACCAGGCAATTCAGCTCCGACAGGCAGTGAAGTTCAGCAGAGGAGAGGCACACAAATGAACGTCTTTGCTGTGAGAAAGGCTGCAGCAGAATTTCCACAGTTATTTACTCTGCTTGGCCAGAGTTGCTGGCCACTGGCCAGACAGTCAACAGATCAGAAGCAGCTTTGCAGGTGGTAGAGCTGGGGGACATGAGAGGGAGAGCTGAGGTTATCATGTTGGAGATGGGATACAAACTCCTGGGAATTCTATGGCTCAAACTTATTTTTGCTTGTAATGCCGTGTCATCAACACAACAAACCAAGCTAGAACCTTTCCTCCCTGTGCCTATCCAAAAGCAACTGCTTCCTAAAGGGGTCTCAGTCATCTCTCTGCCAACCCTTTCAGTGTGGCTCTGGCTGTTCAAATGTTTGTAGCCCTACCTAGGGGTCTGCAAATCCTTCATCTCTTGATTCACAAGAGCTTAGGCTGCCCATCAGGCCTCGGGGTGAGTCACTTTCACAAACCAGAAAAAGTCAAGCCAGACATGTCCCTTCCTTGGAAGTTGAGCAGACCAGGTTGAGCAGCCTGGTCTGGTGGAAGGTGTCCCTGCCCCTGGCTGGGGGTTAGAACTAGATGACCTTGCAGGTCCCTTTCAACCCAAACCATTCGGTGAAGCTTGCAGGCATGGTGCTTTCAGAGCCCTTTCTCAGAGCAGACTCTTTCAAAAGAGGATCTAATGTGGTTAATCGAGACAGGAGAGCACTGAGAGATTTACAGGTGGGATGTTTTCGACAAAGGTTGCTTTCTTCAAGTGCCAAGCCCTGCATACACTGTTCTTTCTCTAACCCTTCTCCACCGTGCCTTTCACACCTCTGCTTTCCCCAAGGTACCAGTATTTAATGAACCACTGCATGGGATATTGTCCTCTAGATTTCTCACATGTGAGACATTAATGAGCCAGGCTCCTGGGTATCCATTGATCTATGGCAGCTGCAACATAATCAAACACCAGTATTATGTACATACAAGCTACTGTGTGATTAGAGATCCATTAATAAACGGTCTGCAAGGTGTAATTATGCACATAGGTGTGAAATGCAATCCATTTGCGCAAGGTCTGTGCTTATGGGTTCAGTGAAATTCAAGGAGAAAGGCAGAAACTGAGCAGATAATCCGACTTTTTCCCCCTAGACTGATTTGTGTTTCCTTGCTACAACTAATGCTCCCAACCAGGGGCATGGAGTATTGCTGATCGGTTCATGGAGCCAGAGTCACGTACAGAAACCATCCTGAAGTGCTCTAACTCGCCTCCAGAGCAGCCTTTCGTGTCTAGCCTGCATACATCAGCATCAAGAGCTCTCTTACCTCAAACTCCCAAAACAACCCTAATGAGGGACATGGGCAATGCAGAGGGCCAGGAGCTATTAGAGTCAATTCACATCTGTAGAAGTTCTTTATGTAGAGGTGGATGCAGGGCCTCCAAACGTGACGGCACACAACTTGCAGAACTTGGCTACATCCAGAGTTGATACCTAAACATCTTACCTGGCACACCAAGAGAGATAAGAGCAGTACCATAAAACAAAGTGATCTAATTTTGCATTCTGAGTGGGAAGCTGCCTACCACCTAAAAATGCTAAGCATGGCAGGTATGAGGGAGGAAGCAGCACCTCTGATGTCTCCTTTCTCTCAACCAGGCTATGAGACAGATACATCTGTTCTCTCCAGATGGCAAAGCTAGAACCTCTCTCTTAAAAGAAGATGCCTGTAGGTGCTACATGAAATAACTGAATGGGGCTCTTCCTCATCAGCACAAGACGCCTGCCTGCCTTTTAGTGTTCCAAATCGTTTGGAGTACCCAGCCAGGACACAGGAGAGCCATCTCATGCTGAAACTGTTGAAGCCCAACTTCCCAGCCCTGGTCAGTGAGCACCCCAGTTGCAGTGACTCTGGTGTTGAAGTAGCTACATTCACACCTCTACTTCAACCTGAGTTTCTACTACAGTGCAGCAAAAGAATCACAGAATTAACCAGGCTGGAAAAGACCTCAGAGATCATCAAGCCCAACCTATCACCCAACACCCTCTAATGAATGAAGCCATAGCACTAAGTGCCTCAACCAGACTTGTTTTTAAACACCTCCAGTGATGGTGACTCCACCACCTTCCTAAGCAGCCCATTCCAGTGGCCAATCTCTGTGAAGAATTCCTTCCTAACATCCAGCCTAAGCCTCCCTGGCACAGCTTGAGACTGTGTCCTCTTGTTCTGCTGCTGCTTGCCTGGGAGAAGAGTCCAACCAGGTCTTCATGGGCAGGGCTAAATGAGAAAGACCACCCTTTTCCCCTGGGCAATCTGGACACCCTGGGCTATTTCTGGTTTTGAGGCTATTTGAGAAACAGCCTTTGTTTCCATACCGCCCGTGCTGGCCTCTCCCGCCACACCAGGGCCCGTGCAGCCTGCGACCCCCAGAGCGCATGCTCCTGACGCTTGCACGCCAGCAGCTCATCGGGAAAGGAGCAGGGATGTGCAGCTGTGCAAGTACAGTGGAAAACCAGGTTCAGGAGCCTGAGATAGTGGAGGTGGCCTCTGGTTATTGAGCTGGACACTGCCTTAGGAAAACCCACCACCAGAATGAAGTGAAAGTCAGGCTCCATACTTCCAGCTCTCCAGGGGAACACAGGTGCTTTGCGGAAGCCTGTGTGAGAAGGAACTGGAGAACATAGCACCCATTGTTCCTCCAGGGATGCAACACAGGCTGAACTGCTCAATTAGAGAGCAGATTATCCCAGAAGGCCTCTTGACTCTCAGACTGATCATGTTTTGGCAATAGAACTATGCAGCTTCTACACTAACACACTCCCCCTCTTTTCCACGTTACCACTTGCAGCAGGGTGAAAAGAAATGCCTGAACTCAGGGTCTCCAGTAGCTGGCAAGCAGAGGACAGGACCTGTACCTGCCAAGTGATTTTGGGCCTATCACTTCCCCTCTCATTCCCCAATTCCTCCACCTATCAAATGACTGAAGATGCCAGATGAAGATCTTGAGATCTCCATGTAGAGGGCCCAGGCACCGTCATTATCCCTGCTGTTGAGCAAGGAGGAGAAAGTTGAACTGAGCACAGGGCATGACTCACCCAAGCCTACAGACATAAAAAGGAAGCATTTGAAAGCTGCCTTTGTGAAATTAGCTCTGGAGATGCTGTTATCAGCACAGGGACAGCACTAATGGCACTCAGCTGGATGTTGTTCAGGCACAGCTTCTTCCGAGTCTGCTATCAACCACACTGTCTCATACATGGCATCTCCTAATCCATTAAAAACCTTCTTCAGAAGTGCAGGCGTGGGTCTGAGGGGTGGCATGCTCTAGCAGACAGCCTTTCACATCTATGTCGTAAAAGACACTAAGCACAACAGGACATACAAGGGCTGGACAGGACCTACAATCTCATAGCTGTTCTAGAAGTCCCTGCAGATGTTCAGATCTCAAGGGCTTCCAGGAAGCCACATGAGGACAGCCAATGCAGACAGTTTCAGTTCCTCAGGCCCAGTACAAGCTGACAGTAGCAATGTGGCAGCTCAGAGTGGATATCAAGTTGCCCATCCAGGACACTGGAGGTTTTCTTTCCCATGAAGAAATGAAGGTGACACCAAGGAGCCACAAGCAGAGAGTCTACCTAAGAAACAGTCAGAACAAGCATGTGCTCTGGTAGCCTCCACTAGCCAAACCTCTACCTGATAAACAAGATGAAACACCATTTGTTCGGATTAGTTTTATACCCTCCTCTTCTGTTTCCAGTCTTCAGGAGATTTGGGTTTGTTGGTTTCCCCTTCTTATTGCCACACACAGCTCTGTGAGAGATTGGTTGACACACTCAGTGGCTGATGAGTGTGCAAGGACAGCACAAGTGTCCGGTCCTGCAGCCATCCCTTCATATTCATAGAAGGGTTTGGGTTGGAAAGGACCTTTAAAGCTCATCTAGTCCAAGTCCCCTGCAGTAAATTAGGGACACCTGCAACCAGTACAGGTTGCTCAGCACCACAAACAACCTGACCTGCAATGGGTCTAAGGATGGGGCATCTCCCACCTCTCTGGGCACCCCAGGCCAGTCTCTCCCCACCCTCAGTATCAAACATTTCTCCCATCTCTCCACTCCCAGTCTCCCTCTTTCAGTTCAAACCATCACCCCTTGTCCTGTCACGACAGGCCCTGCTTAGAAGTCTGTCCCCAGCTTTCTGATTGACCACTCTAAGTACTAAAAGACCATCAGGTGGTCTCCCTGGAGCCTTCTTTTTCCCAGCTGAACAACCCCAACTCACTGCACGAGCAACACAAGGTGCAGTCACATTCAAAACATGGGCTCCCAGCACTTCTGGGGAGAGCTGCTCACGGGTTGAATTTGAGATGGTGGGGCAGAAAACTAACCAGAGAGTGACTCAAAGCCCTGCCCTAGTTCTACATGTGAATGTTTACCTCTGAGCAAGCTGTGTTATAGTCTGTTACACTTTTGATGATACTCAGTACAACTGGTAGAGGTCATTCAGTCTTGGTACAGATAATGTCCAAGTGAGTCCTTGGGTTCAAAAGAGATTATTTTTGCAAGCCTGGAGCTTCTTCTTTCCTCTCCCAGACCCAGTGGGGGCAAGCACTTGTATTTATAAAGCCTTCTTTTTTTAATTTACCTTGACACAGCAGAAACTAACTCCCAGCTGCACTCAAAGATTTCAAGACTCTGCCTAAGTGAAAACATCAATGAGCTTCACAGGAGGGAAGCTTTGCCACAGGCACACGTTAGCTGAAAGCATTTTGCTGATGAGAAACAGTTTCTGCACAATCAGAGGTCTCTTTCCAAAATTCCCTGTTTGTTTTGAAGAGTCTGTTGTGTTTTATACATATTCATTGCATTTCATATTTCTAGACTGTAGTTTGCTTGTAAATAGAGCTTCGTTTGCTTCCATCCCAAACCCAGCTAGTCTGGTGATTTTATTTTGGGGGTACTCCAGAGGACTTATTGGCTCAGCCTGCGTTAAGCTCAAGAAGAATTTTGTTTAAAGCCCATGTTCTGTTTCTAGGAACTTCTCCTGAAGATACTGTAAGTTAAAGTTTTCCTACTTCCAGTCAGATGTCTTGGTCACTCGCACTTTTTGCCTTTATGACACTCTCAACTTTACTTTTGCCTCATGAAAGGCAGCAAGATGTTAACTTGGAACCTGTCTTCTTGCTCCAAGAATCTTGTCCTTACAGAATCTCATTATTGAGGTGAAAAGAGAATAGAATTAACCAGGTTGGAAAAGACCTTTGAGATCATCAAGTCCACCCTATCACCCAGCACCATCTGATCAACTCAACCATGGCACCAAGCACCCCATCCAGGCTCTTCCTGAGCACCTCCAGGGATGGGGACTCCACCACCTCCCTGGGCAGCACAGCCCAAGGGCCAATCTCTCTTGCTGGGAAGAACTTCTTCCTAACATCCAGCCTGAAGCTCCCCTGGCACAGCTTGAGACTGTGTCCTCTTGTTCTGCTGCTGCTTGCCTGGGAGAAGAGACCAAGCCCCTCCTGGCTACAACCTCCCTGCAGGGAGTTGGAGAGAGCAATGAGGTCTCTCCTGAGCCTCCTCTTCTGCAGCCTAAGCAAGCCCAGCTCCCTCAGCCTCTCCTCCCAGGGCTGTGCTCCAGACCCCTCCCCAGCTTTCTTGCCCTTCTCTGGACACCTTCCAGCATCTCAGCATCTTTCCTAAACCGAGGAGCCCAGAACTGGACACAGGCCTCAAGGGGTGGCCTCAGCAGTGCTGAGCACAGGGCACAATGACCTCCCTGCTCCTGCTGGCCACACTGTTCCTGATGCAGAAAGTTACATTTCAGATCTGTGCAGAGTTCTGTTGTCACACTGAACATACCAAACCCATGCACCTGCATACAGCTAACACCACCTGGTCTCATGACAAATGGGCTCTTGGCTGCTTTCTCCTGCAGAGAAACTGGTGCTCCACTCAGGTGAGCACAAAACCTAGGGGACAAAGTCTAATTGTAGAATGACAGGACTGAGTTGCAAAAGCCCTCCGAGATCATTGAGTCCAACCATCAACCCAACACCACCATGCCCACTAAACCCTCTCCCAAAGTGCCATGGCTACACATTTCTTGAACAGCTCCAGGATTGGTGACTCCACCACCTCCCTGGGCAGCTTGTTTCATCCTGTGACCATGAATAGAAGAGAATAGAATAAACCAGGTTAGAAGAGACCTCCATAGAGACATATTTCCTCATACCCAACCTAAACCTCCCCTTGAGGCCATTTCCTCTTGTCCTACCACTTGATAGGAGGGAGAAGAGACTGATTTCCCCCCCCCCCACTCCAACCTTCTTTTGGGGAGATGTAGAGAGCCAGAAGGTCTCCCCTCAGCCTCCTCTTCTCCAGCCAAAACAGCCCCAGTTCCCTCAGCCACTCTTAGACCTCTTCTCCAGACCCTTCACCAGCTCTATTGCCATCCCAGGCTAGGAAGAGCTGCCACCCTTTACAGATGATCACCAAGAGGTAAATTCTCTTGCTGAGGCCAATGCTGGAAATTAGCAATATTTAAATCTGGGTGTCAAACCAAGTCTGCAGGGAAATACTTCTGGTTATCAGCACATTCCATCACGGGCAGGCTGGGAGCACTCGGCGCAGGAGATGCCAACCGCTGCTTTCATTGTGGAACTCAAAGCAAGGAAAAACCCAGAAAGCTGGCTGCTGCTCTGGGGCTCTTCCTAGCTCTGCTTGCCTCATGGCAGCTCCCAGAAAGCCAAGCCCAGCCCATTGCTCGGGTGTGTGCTGCCGAGGGAGTTGCCTTTTCACCCTCTTTTCACACAGCGCTGTTATTGTTTTTGTTCGCATTGATCTTATCCCGGGAGAGTTTGGAAGGGATTTCAAAGAGGCAAGGTGCTGATAGCAGCTTTGTCGTTGTGCTTCTCCCCTGTTGCTAGAGCTATTTGGTTTTTTGGTGTTTTTTTTTACTGACTAGGAATTAGGATGGCCCCAGCCCTCCACCTGGATCCGGATGGGTGTGCCCTGGGTCAGAACGAAGCCTCACAGCCTTAGCCATGACTTCATAAGAGCACAAGAACTTCCCCATGCAGATCTGACTGCATGTTCCACTTTGAAGGATGTATTTACAGATGCTCTGTTGCCTTCTTTGTGTTCCAAGACAGATTCTTCAGCATGCTCTGCCATAGCATTTTCCTACTAGAAGTGGATTTCCCTCCATTTGCTGCATTTTTCTGCTTTGCTCCCCTTGCCCAGGCCTGTGCTTACCAACGGGAAGGAGACCAGTGGGACAGCTACAAGCCCTGCTGCTGGAGCAGCAGCAAAAGCAGCAAGCCATAAGAAGGGCAGAGGCTGCTCCTCACCTCTCGGTCACCTTTGTGGTCTCTGTTAGCAGCTGCAGTGCTTGTAGATGTCCAGTTAAGCTCAAGACTGACCCACAGAACAAGGAGAAACAAAGGTCACTTCCAGTTTCACCAGAAAGAAATTCCAGTGGCTACTCCAACCCCATAATCCAACCATGATTAATGTATATCTAAAGGCAGCTTTGGTTTCATCAGAGATCCTAGATTTGGACCAGTCTTAACTGTTTGAGGGGGGAAGAAACCACCCTTGAAAACTGAAAGAGGAAAAATATGGCTCAAATATGAAGTGGGATCCTGTCACAAGGGGGTTAACAAATGACAATGTCCACAAAGACAGGCTGCTCTGGGGAGCATTAAAAGAAAGGCAGGCTGGCTCCCTCAGGATTTGCACCTCCACTCTCCCCTTTCACCCATACATTTTAAAGGCTTTTGAAAGTATTTCTGAAACCTACTCTCTCTCCCATTCTCATATTTGCTAGAACTTGACCTGCAGACTCAGCAACTGGTGGTGTAGAAGAGAAGAGAGAAAAATAGGCACACAGGTGGAGTGATCTTCCACACTTTGCTTTCCTGTAAGTCCATTGTCAACCTGAGTTTGTGCACAGTGAGACTGTACAAACAAGGAGGAGTGACTCCTCAAGCTCTTGAAGAAACAGAGTGGTAGAGGTTGGAAGGGACCTCTGAAGATTGAATCCAACGCCCCTGCCAAAGCAGGACCAGCCAGGGCAGATCACAGGAATGCATCCAGGTGGGGCTTGAAAGTGTCTAGAGAAGGAAACTCTACAACCTGGGCAGCCTGCTCCAGGGCTCCAGCACCATCACACCAGAGAATTTTCTCCTCACGTGGAGGTGGAACTTGCTGGGTTCCAGTTTGTATCCATTGCCCCTTGTCCCATCGCAGGACACCCCTGTAAGAGCCTGGCCCCTTCCTCTTGATACCCACCCTTCAGGTACTTCTAGACATGAAGAAGGTCTTCTCTTTTCCAGACTAAACTAAATCATCTCAATATCAACTGAAGTTCCCAAGCTGGAGTCAGACCAACCCACCCATGTCCACCACAAAGAGCTCCGATTTTGTGGAAGGGTTAGTACCTGTCTGGCTGATCTTCAAGTCACAGCCCTGTCCCTGCCTTCAGAACACTCAAGCTTTCCAGAGATAGTCCCATCCCTGAAGTTCTCCCATTCAGCCATAACGCAGCAGGATCATTCCCCAGACTCCTTCTCAAACAGCTGAGGGTTTTGGCTGCATTTTACAAAGAAAAGGCAAAGAGGAGGGTAGGGAAGAAAAAAAAAACAAACAAACAAAAAAAAAAAAACAACCAGGGGGTGGAAAACAGCTTGAGGGAAATGCCTGGCATGGAAAAGCTTTAGCCTAAATAGCTGAGCTTTGGCAAAGCCGTAAGCAGTCAGACTGCTTCTTCCCATGAAAACCACCCGACACGCATGATGGGTGCATCCCCACTCCTAACACAGACACCTCTTGTATCTCCCAACGCCCCCCCAGCAGATAGGGTGAGCAGTAATGAATGGGTTCAGCTCCCAGCAGCAAGATCAAGATGAGGTAACAGGAGAACACTTAACCATAATGATAATTTGGGTCCTGGGAAAGCTCTCCCAGGAGAAATGAGTTTCTGTCACGGGAGGTTGTCAGGAGCAGACGGAGTGCAACCATCCCTGCTGCAGCAGAGCAGCTCCAAAGTGAACCAGGTGGCATAGCAAAGCCCCTCAATATTTACTTCATCCCAAATAACTCAGAGGTGCCAGCAGTGAGGCTCTTGCCTTGGCAGAAGGATTTTATAACTGTTGATCTTTCACATCTATGTTTTGGCAGAGACTCTCTCTACGCCCATCTGACAGAGGTGATAAAGCAGAGAGGCACAGGGAGGTTGTGCAACTTGTCCGCACTCTCAGAAAGCCAGCTTCTAGGAAGGGCTGATGACACCAGGATTTAGACTTCTGCATTCATCACTTCTCAACCCAAAATGCTCTTCTCCCTGGGAATTTCAGAGGAGTTCACACACATTTTCATGGCTGCTGATTGATGGAGTTCCTTTTCTTGGCTGCTGTTCCTTCTGCTCTAGGGCTTATCTGAGCCCAGTATCCTAGGATCTCCTTACAGTTACCTTAACCTCTTTCTTCTTTTCTCCAGCCAGGGATTTTCCACTCTGTTGTCAGAGCCAAGGCTGTATGCATCCCTTTCATCCAGCAGTCTGCTGTGCTTCATCTTTCTGAGGAAAGATCCTAGATGGGAGCTTTTCAGCCTCTGCCTTATAACTTCTTCACTTTGAACTTGGCAGTCTTCATAGATATCTAACTACTTCATCCCCACTTGCCATTTCTGTTCCTTCTATTTCAAAGCTTCATAAGTGGGTTTTTTGAGCTGGAAAAGATTGCACAGAGAAGCTGTGGACACCTCATCCCTGGAAGGCTGGATGAGGCTTTGAGCAACATGGTCTAGCGTCCCTTCCCATGGCAGGGGTTTGGAACTAAATGATCTTTAAGGTCCCTTCCACCTCTGTGATGTTAATGGTAGAAAGTCTAAGAGGAATCAGAGGAAGACACTTGAGAGTGTCAGAAGATTCAGCAGAGAACACCTTTCTGCTGCCCAGCCAGGGATGTCTGGTGGCCAGCTCATGACCCTGGGAACAGCTTACATCCTCACCACTTCTCTTTTGCTCCTAATAGCAGCTTCCTCGACCTCATCATGTGCCAACAAATTTGCATGAGTGCCAGTTTTAAGCTTCCCAGATTTCTAGAGATCCAGAGGGGTTTTGTTTCTTCTACCCCATTGTCTTTTAGACTTGATTTTTCACATGCTTCTTATTTAGGGTGGTTTTCTCAGTAGCACCAAATTGTTCACCTGTGTTCCTTTGGTTTGCCTCTAGATGGGAAATGGCTACAATTAACTCAGGATCTGTTCTCCTTTTGCACTCTGCAGACTGATTTCCCACAGTGCTGGATCCCAGCCGCTCTCACATCTGCTCTCACTCAGCTTGGCCGAGTACTCATTTGCCACCATGGTATCTCAGTAGCTCCTTTTTGCTCTCATGAGGAGTCTGCTGTCATTGCAGACTTCAGCACTCCCAATATCTAGCAGGAACCTGAAGCAGCATTTGTTGCCAAAGACAAAATCTGGGTGTGCTCTTCATGCTGCTGTTTCAGGGTCAAGGAGGAGTATCTTTGGCCACCCAGGTTATACTTCTGCCTCCAGGAAGAGCCAAATAGAGATCCAAGGGGTTCACACCTTCACCAGTAACCAGTCTGGATGGAAGTGTGCTGAAGCCAGCCTGTCATGACACTCCAGGGTTACCTGCCTGATGGATCTGCCTGCTAGCAGGTCACCTTCACCACCTCCAAGGTAGAGCTTGCAGATCATTATAAAGGGGCAAACGAGCCTAACTAACCATTCTTTGCAGGTCCTTCCCAGTCAGCAAGCAACCATGGCAGACCTGTTTCTCTCTGCCAAAGAAGAGACGGCCTGGGCACCTCTCAGCTGAGAGAGGACAAGACAATGAGCAGGAAAAGTGTTCTTAGCAGGAGACTAATTCAAGCACTGTAATTTTTGTGTAAGAGCTGCCAATAAAGCATTGCAGAGCTGTAAAGTCCAGCTCTCCCCATTTCAAGGTGTCACCCACCACAATTGTACATCTTGGCTGTGAAAGGCTCAGTTCAAGTGAATTGTCTCCCCTTAGATGTACATGGCTGGAGCTTGCTTTCTCAACAAATAGAATAGGATTAACCAGGTTGGAGAAGCTACAGATACCTGAAAGTGTCTCCAGGAAGCAAACTCCCCCTGAAAACAATAAAGCTGGGGAAAGCTTCCACTGTCTGTCCACTACAACAAACAAACAATCCAACCCAACACACAAACAAGCAAAACCACAAACAAAACAATCAACCAACAAGCCAACCAAACAAACCCCCAAACCCCTTAGTCATTTTAAATTCCATCAGCTTCCATCCCCAGCTGACTTTGGAGCACGCTGAAATGGAAGCTGGCCGAGCCAGCCTGCTGTTCAGGTAACCAGAGCTCAGTGTCAAAGCCACAGGGGCACAGGAAGTCCTAGCAGCGCTCTCCCGCGGGTCCGTTTCCCAGCATTTATCGCTGAGCCTGCAGTGAGGCACAACATGAGTGTCAGCACACACCTAACAAGAGCCCAGGAGCGCTCTGCAGCGATTGAACTCTCTGCCTGGGAACTCCTTGCTCCCACAGCTGCTGCCCGCACCCCAGCACTCACATGAGGAGCGTGCCAAGCCCTTGGAAAGGCAGGGCTGCCCTTTCTTCCCCCTCTAAAGCCACCTTTTTTTTCCTCCTTTTTATGCTTACAGAGGCAAGCCCAAGAAGCTCAGCCGAGTGGCTGCAGAGCCAAGCAGGGAGGCAGGCTGCTAAACACCCTGCTGCCCTGGGTTTGCAGGCACCGGCCTCCCCGCGTTGTTCCTCAAGCACTCTATTTAATGACAAGCAAGATCTGTGCTCCGAGTGACGTCGCCACAAAGCAGAGGTGAGAAAGCAGCAGCACGAGCCCCAAGTGCAGTGCAAGAAGCTGCGTTTAAAGCAGAGGTGTGCATGAATATGGACATAAAGCTGGGTCCCTCCGTGGCAATTCCACCGTGCTGCCTTTGAACTGAAGAGGAAGTGCTCGTGGCAATGCAGGATGCAAAGCTGATTATGCTTTGCTCTGTAAGAAAACATGTGTAGCCAGGGAACACATGAACCACCACAGAGATTAAAAAGAAGACTAAAATTCAGCTGTTTGTCTTCATTAGCAGTTCCACAAGGCACTCACTGTTTTATTCATCCTGCTTTCCCTTCAAAGCCTTCAGACAACGCATTAGAGGTGGGTTTAAACTGCCCCAGATCCCAAGAGCAGAGGGAGGGAAACTGAGGTGTAGTTTTTGTTCCTGCTCAGCTGCATGAAATGGGCCAGAGAGAAGCAGCAACTGCAGTTCAAAGACCTTGATCCCCAGGCTCTGCCTCCTGTAGCTGATAGGCGGTGGGATGTAACTGTCTACTTACAGGTTTGAACTCTCCCCTAATGCATCCTTGCCCCGTGCTCGCCTTAGTTCACAAAATGTTTTGGAGACTCTTGGACACCTGCAGAGCTCATGTTACCTCTCACACAGATTCACTTTCCATGAATCTACTCAGAATCTATTGAGGTCTCTGCCTTGCCTTTTTGACGTCCTGGTGTTCATTTCCAGCATGTGAAGCCTTCCCGGCCGGGTCCCTGCGGATAAACTTAAAGCCACTGCCAAGCACCCGTGAGAGGTGCTCACAGAGACAATTACAGTTTCTTGGGGTACTGAGCTATTAAAACAGCCCTCTGAGGAGGAGTTATCTGTTAGAGGGTAGGAGAGCTCTCCAGAGGGACCTTGCCAGGCTGGACAGATGGGCAGAGTCCAACAGGATGGCATTCAGCAAGTCCAAGTGCCAGGTGCTGCACTTTGGTCACACCAACCCCAGGCAGTGCTACAGGCTGGGGTCAGAGTGGCTGAGAGGGACCTGGGGGGACTGGTTGACAGCAGCTGAACAGGAGCCTGCAGTGTGCCCAGGGGGCCAAGAAGGCCAAGGGCATACTGGCCTGCATCAGGAACAGGGTGGCCAGCAGGAGCAGGGAGGTCATTGTGCCCTGGGCTCAGCACTGCTGAGGCCACCCCTTGAGGCCTGTGTCCAGTTCTGGGCCCCTCAGGTTAGGAAAGATGTTGAGCTGCTGGAAGGTGTCCAGAGAAGGGCAAGAAAGCTGGGGAGGGGTCTGGAGCACAGCCCTGGGAGGAGAGGCTGAGGGAGCTGGGCTTGCTTAGGCTGGAGAAGAAGAGGCTCAGGGGAGACCTTCTTGCTCTCTCTGACTCCCTGAAGGGAGGTTGTAGCCAGGTGGGGCTTGGTCTCTTCTCCCAGGCACCCAGCACCAGAACAAGAGGACACAGTCTCAAGCTGTGCCAGGGGAGGTTTAGGCTAGATGTTAGGAAGAAATTCTTCCCAGGGAGAGTTGTTGGCCCTTGGGCTGTGCTGCCCAGGGAGGTGGTGGAGTCCCCATCCCTGGAGGTGTTCAAGAGGGGATTGGATGTGGCACTTGGAGCCATGGTTTAGTAGCCATGAGGTGTTGGGTGACAGGTTGGACTTGGTGATCTCTGAGGTCTTTTCCAACCTTATTGATTCTATGAGGCAGGTGGGCCAGCTGCTGATGTCTTGGAGAAGGAATGTCCAGTTTTCCATGTCTGGCACTCCTGGAGCACAGAAGCCACACACAGCAGGCACAGGACTCAGCTTAGCTTTTCTTCTGAAGGTTCATTGCTCTCATGGCATTTTCTTGCCAGAGGTACTGTCCCAGCCCCAAGGGGTTGGTCTGTCAAGCACAGCTCCTTGTCAAGGCAGAAATCATAGAATCACAGAATGCATCAGGCTGGAAGGGACCCTCCAAGGTCATCTTGTCCAGCCCTGCTGCAGTGAGCAGGGACAGCTCCAAATGGGCTTCTCAGACCTTGAATGTCTCCAGGGATAGGGCTACCTCATCATCTCAGGGCAGCCTGTTCCAGTATCTCACTGCCTTGATTGTGAAGAGCTTCCTCCTTATGGCCAACCTAAAGCTGCCCTGCTCTGCTTTAAAAACCAGATCAAGAGCAGAATTTATCTAGCACATGCCTGAAAGCCACTGACCTGAATGAGACTCCAGCTTGTGCTTCAGATTCTGAATCAGGGGCCTGAAAGACAGACCGACTTTCCTGCTCCTTTAAACACTGAAACCCAAGCCTGTAGCGCAGCAAGGTCCCTCCAGCCCTGTTCCACCAGCTCATGAATCTTGTGGAAAGGCCAGGTAGAGGCTGCTGCAGCTGTGGCAAAAGCTGAACCTCCCACTTCTCTTTCCACAGGACAACTGAGATGTACGATGTTTGCTTGCTATCAGCTTTAGAAGCGTTCTGGAAGCTCGTGCCACACGAAATGTTTTCCTTGGGTTGAGTATCAGGGCTGCATTTTGATCAGGAGAAATACGCACCAGGGGAAAGGCAGGCAGTGATGAATGAACAATTTCCTCTCCCTTTCTCAGCCCTGCTATTCATTTTAGGTGGAACAAATTTGTGTCAATTGAATAATTCCTCAGAGGCACTGAGTCATGTGGAATTTAAAAGTATGGCAAAGAAAGCATTCTAAGGGTCTTAATCACGAAGGGTAGAGTCCCGATTGACTCCAGGGGCTTACAAAAGGAACAGTTATTTTCCAGGCTGTGGCAGTTTCCCCAAAGCTCTCTCTTCATATCAACAGTTTAGGCTGAGGCACCTTGCTCCTCAAAACCAGAAGAGCCTTTCCCGGCTCTCTACCATGCAGCACTAACACCAAGCTGGCCTCCTCTGGCACGTTCTGCTGCTTATGTTGATTAGAAGCACCCAAAAGAGCCGGTGAGAGACCCCACCCACACCAAGTGAGGAAGATGAAGACAAATTGCAAGCACCCAGCACTTGCTTCCCTGACAGATGTCACCCTCTCAGGAAGGTCTGGGGAAATGCAGCTCCCAATGAAGTCGTCCATCACATGAAGAGATTAGAGTAAACCAGGTTGGAAGAAACCTTCGAGATCGAGTCCAACCTGTCACCCAGCACCATCTGATCAACTAAACCATGGCACCAAGCACCCATCCAGGCTCTTCCTGAACACCTCCAGGGATGGGGACTCCACCACCTCCCTGGGCAGCACAGCCCAAGGGCCAATCTCTCTTGCTGTAAAGACTTCTTCCTAACATCCAGCCTAAACCTCCCCTGGCACAGCTTGAGACTGTGTCCTCTTGTTCTGGTGCTGGGTGCCTGGCAGAAGAGACCAACCCCCACCTGGCTACAACCTCCCTTCAGGGAGTTGGAGAGAGCAAGAAGGTCTCCCCTGAGCCTCCTCTTCTGCAGGCTAAGCAAGCCCAGCTCCCTCAGCCTCTCCTCCCAGGGCTGTGCTCCAGACCCCTCCCCAGCTTTCTTGCCCTTCTCTGGACACCTTCCAGCAGCTCAACCTCTTTCCTAACCTGAGGAGCCCAGAACTGGACACAGGACTCAAGGGGTGGCCTCAGCAGTGCTGAGCACAGGGCACAATGACCTCCCTGCTCCTGCTGGCCACACTGTTCCTGATGCAGGCCAGGATGCCCTTGGCCTTCTTGGCCCCCTGGGCGCACTGCTGGCTCCTGTTCAGCCTACTCTCAACCAGTCCCCCCAGGTCCCTCTCTGCCTGGCCATGAAGAGAAAAGCAATTGCTCTGCGTTTGGGTGAAAAAACTAAACAGTAGTAAGCCCAGTGAATTATAAGCAAGTCTGACAGTTGTGCTCAGAGGAACAGAGCCATGGATGAAGGGTCCACAGTGCTCTGCCTGTGCTGCCACTGCCATGACGACGTTGCTGAGCAGGGCCAGTGCCCACGAGCACATTTTCAGCACCCAAAAGGCCTGAGTGAAAGCCCTGACAGCACATTCAGAGGCCTGGCTGAAGCCACCCATACAGCCACATTGCCCCTCCCTGGAGGTGTTCAAGGCCAGGCTGAAAGGGGCCTTGAGCAACCTGCTCTAGTGGGACATGTCCCTGCCTATGTCAAGAGGGGTTGGAACTGAATGACCTTTAAGGTCCCTTCCAACCCAAACCATTCTATGATTCTATGGAGGAGGCAATTTGCAGCCTGAGCCGGTTCAGGGGCTGGCTGCTGGAGACCATCTCCTGCAAAGTGAAGGATGAAAAGGGAGCTGTGACCCTCCATAGGGGTAGAGAACTCCTGCTTCCAGCAATGCTCCTCCCTGTTCCCAAGCCCATGCAATGAGGCACCCAGCCACCACCCTCTGCACCTGCACCTGCAGCATCAACACATGCCAGACCTCTGGAAACTTGGAGCAACGCTCCCCAGTGGTATAAAACCCATCAGTGCCTGCAAGCCATCCTGAAGGAATCCCAAGTTTGGAGTGATGCTGTTTTCCAGGGCTCCCCATACGCCACCAGAAAACAAATAGGCAAGAAGGCATCACAGACCCACAGAAAAGGTCCTGTTGGAAGAGACCTCCAAGATCATCCAGTCCAAGCTTTGACCCAGCACCAAAGGGTCAGCACTAAACCACGTCCTTAAGTGCCAGGTCCACAGGCAGCTTAAACACCTCCAGGGACAGTGACTCCACCACTGCCCCAGGCAGACCATTCCAGTGTTTGAGAACCCTCTCTGTGAGGAAATATTCCTTAGCATGGTGTGGGTTGGAAGGGACCTTAAAGATCATCTAGTTCCAACCCCCCTGCCATGGACAGGGACACCTCCCACTCGACCAGGTTGCTCGAGGCCAGGCTAGAAAGCACCTTGAACACTTCCAGGGAGTGGGCATCCACCACCTCCCTGGGTAGCCTGTGCCAGTGTCTCCCCACCCTCTCTCTCAAGAATTTCTTCCTTATCTCCAGTCTCAGGGTCTCCTCGTCCAGCTCAAACCCATTGCCCCTTGTCCTATCACCACAAGCTTTTGTGAAAAGGTCCCTCCCTAATAGGTTTTATTGACCTTCAAAGAAATTCTTAACGAGGAGAGGGGCTGTGGATCCTTTAAACAAAGAACTGGATCCTGTGCAATAATTTCATCCTTTGCAGCCAGCAAAGGCTTCAGTCAAGTTCAAGCTTCTTTAATTAAAAGGTCTATGGATCTATCTAGGCATATCTCCTTCCACATTAAATCCCCTCATCTAAATAATGAGCTTCCGATGCACACAAGCCAGCAAACACGGCCCCTGGACCGCCTTTTCGGTGTCTTCCATAAATAAGGCTAGAATTTCAGCTGCTAACTAGCTCTGAATAGCAGTTGAAAATAACAAAGCAACCATTCAAATGCAAAGTTAAAACGGCACTGCGAGCTTTCCAACGGCTTGAAATTGTCACTAGCAGGAGCCATTCTGCTCCAGTCAGCAGCCTCTTGTCACAGAGCTGGGCACCCCAGAGACTCCTACCTCTCCGTCAAGCTGAGCTCGGCTTGGCCCTCGGGTTCAAGCTAATTGGAGCCGGCGATGGACGGCGAGAGCGCGACCTCCTCGGCTTTGTTTATGGAGGAATCTCTTCTCATTAGGTAGCTGGATGGTTCTGCACATTGCTGGGAGACAAATATACGGACTCGCGCTTGTAGGTCAGCGGTTCAGACCTGATGGGGACGAGTAATGACAAGCTAATTGATCTCAGATGGCCGTTTGGTGGTCTCTGCAAAATGAATTTGGTGGTCTGGGTTCATGTCTCGGGGGATGAGCGTCCATGTCACAGGAAAAGCAGCACCGTGCAGCTCCTCTGCGAGCGCAGGGGCTGGAAGCAGACACGAAACCCTTTCTCTTTTCTTATTCTGCAAGGGGGTCCCTTCACGGCAGGGCTGGAGCACACTGACAGCCTGACTTGAAGAGTTGGCTCTGGCTGAGAAACTCCACAGCAGCTCTGAAGAGACGGGCTGCATTCTCTCAGCCTGCCCCCCTGCTCCCAGCAGCGGAGCGGAAGGCTTGCTAACAGCCCCTTTGAGCGCCAGGGAACTTGATGCCCAGCCCTAACTGCAGAACCGCGGCTGAGGGCTCTCTTCCAGTCAGAAACTACTGTTTGCAGGAGGGCTCTCTAACATAGCCCCTCTCCTTCCAGCACACGGGGAGAAGCACGACCCTGTGCAACTCATCCACTGGCTAAAATTAGCCACTTTGAGCAGTAATGCATTTCTTAAATTGTGTCCAGTGGGGCAGAAAGCCTCAAAACCTCCTTCTCTCAGGAGGGTCATTTATCCTGACAGAAATGCTGCAGCATAGATCTTTCTGTCACAGCCCTGGCCCTCAGAAGACTTTCTAGATACAGCATTGCTTGCCTTTTTTTTTCCCCCCTTTCCCTCTCCTTTCCTTCATTTAAACATTATTAATTGCCTCCCAGCCCTCTTTGCTGAAAACAATTGTCTGGGGTCAGACTTGAGGGCTGTTGTTTCCATTCCTGCTATGCACAAAGGACCGCTTCATTACAGAGCCTTTCTGGAGGAGCTGCAGACGGCCTGATCCTGCTCTCACTCCAAAGCTGCTCGGCAGGTTTGCTCCTGTTTTGCAGGGACAAGCAAACCTTAGCCTCTCCAAAAGTATTGTCCTAGAGCCAGAGGTACCCAGGCTGAGAGACCTGGGTCTGTTTGGCTTAACAGAACAAGAGGCTGAAGAGGCAATCTTAGGGGTGGGATCAGGAAGATGGGGGACAGACTCTTCTCAGTGGTCATCAGTGACAGGACAAGGTAGTGGACATAAACTTGGATGGAGGAAGTTCCATCTACACATGAGAAGGAACTTCTTTACTATGAGGGTAGCAGAGCACTGGCACAGGCTGCCTAGACAAGTGGTGGAGTCCCAGTGCCTGGAGACTTTCAAGGCTGCCCTGGACATGCTCCTATGTCACCTGCCCTAGCAGGCAGGGTTGGACTTGATATCCAGAGGTCCTTTCCAACCCCTACCATCCTGTGATTCTGTGGTGTGCCTCTGAGAAGAGCTCCAGAGCAACGAGGGCTTGGCCCATCCCCTGGTTCATAGCTGAGCTCCTCAGAGGCAGCAGCCCCGCCAGGCAGGTGAGGAGGACACCTCGCCGCCAGGGCCCACAGCCAGCCCCACGGGCAGCTCTGCTTGGCTTGTCCCCATGGGAAGCTGCCTTGGAAAGCTGGTGAACACTGCAAGGAGGAAGTCTGCCGGGGCCGGCGTGGAGGTGAAGCACCTGCTTTGTTCTGCCGCCCGGGCGCAGCGCGCAGCCCGCGGCCAGCCCGGCAGCCCCGCGGCTCCCACGCCGCCGCGCAGCCAGCCGCGGGCACGGCTCTGCCCACACGCAGCCTCCAGTGCCTGGGCACGTCCGGCTGGGCAGGCACGGGGATGGGATGGCATAGCACGGGTTGCCCTTCTCCCCGCTAAGCTCTCTGCGCCCCACCGTGTGCAGCACACCGGCCTGGGTCGCCGGTGGTGGGAAAAGCCAGGGGGTGCTGGGAGGGAAGGCACTGGGGAACTAGCAAGTGCAGTATTTGCATGTTTAATGGCCCGGTTTGCTGCTCCCTCCCCTACTCCCCCTCACCTTCCCCTCCCTGCTTCTGCTGCCATAAATTAGGGAGCAGGCAGGAGGTGTGCCTGGGCTCATCTGCTGCTGATTTGGTTGAGCTGGGTGTAGCCAGGGCATGCAAATACTCTCTTGCTTCCTCTTCTGCCTCAAACCCAGCTCTGCCAGTGAGCCTGGCAGCAGGGACCTACTGCTCCACCCACCACAGTTCCTCATGGCTGACCCCCAGCCAAGGCAGAGCTGGCCAAGGACGAGCCACCAGGGGCATGGAGCCAGCGTACTGCATTGTGTCGTTCCCTGTGGCCAGGCTGCTGGGGCTTCCCAACAGCTCCCACCCCTCCAGGAGAGCACTGGAAGGATTCCACTCTTTATAAAAATCATGGAATTGTTTCTGTTGGAAGAGACCTCCAAGATCGTTGAGTCCAACCATCAGCCTAACACAACCATGTGCCAAAGTGCCATGGTCACTCATTTCTTGAGCACCTCCAGGCATGGGGACTCCATCACCTCCCTGGGCAGCCTCTGCCAATCCCTGACCACTCTTGCAGTCAAGAAATGTTTGTCTCGCATCCAACCTGACTCTCTCCTGGCACAATTTCAGGCCATTCCCTTTCATTCTGTCACCTGACACAAGGGAGACTTTTGGCCTGCTTTGAATGAGGAGGGCCCAACATGAAAGTGATGATGCCCCTCGTCCCAACGTTTCCCAAGCCTCCATGCTTGTTTCTTTGGAGGACAGAGATGAGCAGAAGAGCAGCCCCACACTCACTTCACGTGCTGCCCAACTCTCAGCCCACTCTACCCAAGCAGTCAGGGCCACCACACTCCCTCTGTGCATGGTCAGTGCCCATGTCAGTGCTGGGCAGGATTTGCACTGGAAACAGCATGTTCCAGGTACCAGGTGTTTTCTGGGAGGGTGCCAGCACAGGAAGGTCTAGCCAAGCCCAGGGATAAGCACATATCTGCAGATCTCTTTGCAGCGGCTATGCCTGGATGGAACCAGAACCCTTTCAGGGGGTGCAGGGACCAAGCAGAGGAGGCTATTGCTCCTGGCAGGTCACAGGCTGGAAAAGCCATGCAGGGAGCAGCAATCACTCTCTAGATCTACTACTGCAGCTCCTTGCCTTCCTGCTGCTGTGGCGGTGGTTGTATTCTGATCGAGGCCTGATGTTAAAAGTAGTCATGGCCAGTGCCACTGGGCCTCCTCAGCCCTTTGGGCAGCTTCCTTGCCACCAGCAGTGACCACATGCCTCCCAGGTGTCTACGCAAGGCACAGAGTCCTTTTGGTTGGAAGAGGCCTTGAAGAACATCAATTTCAATCATCAGGCCAGCACTGACAGGTCACCAGTAGACCATTTCCCTCAGCACCACACCTACACAGCTCTGCAGTCCCTCCAGGAACAGGAACTTCATCACTGCCCTGGGCAGCCTGTTCCAGACCTTGATGACCCATTTAGGGAAGCAATTGTTCCTCACATCCAACCTAAACTATCCCAAGCCTTTGCACCTTCCTGGGTCACATCAGGCATGTGCAGCCAGGGCTGGGGTTCAAGGAGAGCCTCAGTCTTTTCTCTACCCTTTCCAGCATCCAAGAGGCAAGTTGGACTAACTCCTAAGCAGCCTCACAAGGAAACATTCCATTGATTTGCCCCCAGTTGCACCAAGTAGCTGCTGAGTTCCCCCAGCCTAAGACCCCTGGCTGCAGGTGAGCAGCAGCACACAAGAGGAGGCCATCTGCAACCTCTAGGATGTTTAACAGAGCCTGTAGGTGGACCAGCTCTTCACTTTCCTGCCTCACTGCCTTCCTGCAAGGCCACCTTCACCCATCCCGGCACCGCTGGGGAGCTTGTGCTGTGGTGGCACACAAGGAGGACAAATCATGATTGGTCCTCCTCCATGGTAGGCAGGGAGCTTGAAGAGGTGTTTGATAACCCACAGGATTTGTGGCTCTCAAAACCCCCACAGAGCTCAGCTGGGAGTCTGCCACTGAATTTGTTCCAGTACCAAAGTATTTCACCTCCTCTCTCACACAGCATCTGGTGCTCTTACCACCAAAGCTTCTCTCTCAGAGCCTCTGGTCCAGCACTGGGTGGCACCAGTCTGGCAAGAGCTGCCCTCTGGTTTCAAAACCTCTCTGTAGACACACACAAACACACACTCTTGCAGTCACACTTTCCAGGCCCTACTCAGTGCTCTCATCAAGCCACACCCTTCCAAGATACCGTGGGGCAGAAGTATCTTTAATCCTAGCAAGATCATAGAATTATTTTGTTTGGAAGAGATCTTTAAGATAATCACATCCAACCGTGGACCCAGCACTGTCAAGCCCCAGATCTCCACACACCTCCCAGAGTGCTCTGTCACCTCCTCCAAGAGCCTGGGCCACAAAGAACATCTCCCTTCATAGAGCCATAAACGCCTCCTGCAGTTCCTGAGAGCCCCAACTTCTTTTCATGGAGGAGACACTCTTGGTTTAACACCTCCCTGCCCTTTGCTCAAGCACCCAGCCCCACAGAGCAGAACAACCCACAAGAAGCAGTACCTCAACACCACTCTGGGCTTGCAGTGTTGCTTGCCTTTCCGTAGGGAGCAGAGGCTCAAGCAGCTCCTCAGCCTGCAGTCAGACACCAAAGCCTCCTCTCCTTGCAAGACCACCACCAGAACGCCCTTCCTGGCTGGAGCCTTTTATAGCTCTGCAGGCAACTGTGTGATGAGCCTCAGCTGCAGGGCTCTACAAGTGGCTGGGACAAACCCTTCCCCACACCTGTCCCTCTGAAACCAGACCCATGGGCTGCCCTCCCGCGGCCCACCTCCCAGTTCCCAAAGGGACCCTGCACCCAAGACCACCACACTGCTGGGCAGGAGGGCAGGGATCCTGAAGGGGTGCCCCTGATGGCTGCACAGTGCCAGGGAGGATCATGGAATCACAGGATGTTTTGGGTTGGAAGGGGCCTTTAAAGCTCATCTAATCCAACACTTTCACAGCAACCAGAGACATCTTCACCCACTGCTGAGTAAGGCAGGGCTGGCAAGGTCCTCTTCATGCTTCCCAACAGGCTTGGAGCTGGTGTCCGCTGCAGCTAAGTGAGCAGCTCTTGCTCATCTTTGATGATCCCTGTCAGCTCTCCAAAGGCTCATGGGTCCTGTCTGGGCTGTTGGACATCACAGAGGAGACTTCTTTAGCTGAGTGTTCTGTTTCATCACCATATTTAGAATAGAATAGAATAGAATAGAATAGAATAGAATAGAATAGAATAGAATAGAATTAACCAGGTTGGAAGAGACCTCAGAGATCATCCAGTCCAACCTATCACCCAACACCACCTGATCAACTAAACCATGGCACCAAGCACCCCATCCAGGCTCTTCCTAAACACCTCCAGGGATGGGGACTCCACCACCTCCCTGGGCAGCACAGCCCAAGGGCAAATCTCTCCTGCTGGGAAGACCTTTCTCCTCACCTCCAGCCTAAACCTCCCCTGGCACAGCTTGAGACTGTGTCCTCTTGTTCTGGTGCTGCTTGCCTGGGAGAAGAGACCAACCCCCACCTGGCTACAGCCTCCCTCCAGGGAGTTGGAGAGAGCAAGAAGGTCTCCCCTGAGCCTCCTCTTCTGCAGGCTAAGCAAGCCCAGCTCCCTCAGCCTCTCCTCCCAGGGCTGTGCTCCAGACCCCTCCCCAGCTTTCTTGCCCTTCTCTGGACACCTTCCAGCATCTCAACCTCTTTCCTAACCTGAGTGGCCCAGAACTTTCCCCCAGGAGACAAAAGGTACAGGGGGGAGGAAAAAAGCCTCCACAGGTCACTCCTTCCTGAGATGTTTTCCAAGTGCTTTTCCTGCCTGGCCAGACGAAATGATCTCATTTCTAAATGCTAACATGTGGCAAACCATCCCAACAGCAGATGGGGAGAGCCCAGCAGGGCTCAGCCGCGGGACGCCAGCCCTCTCCGGGTGTTTCCCAGCTACAGAGATCTCTCCTCCAGCTCACAGACCCAGCCCCACGGCTGTGTTATCTCGGGGAAGAGCCAGAGGTGCTCATCAAAGAGCAGGCTCGGAAAGAGCATCGTGGCTGCTGTTCTCTCAGCCCATGAGTACGCTCCCTCGCGGCACAGCTGGGGGCGGCTTTCTGGAGGGGAGAGGCAAACGGAGCGAACCAGGATTGTCAGCTCCCTCTTTGGAGTTAAATGCAAGGAAGTGGGAAAACCAACAGCTGTGCACGGAGCTGCCCGGGCCTGGCTGGTGCAAGAGCTCTGCTCTTTGCTCCAGTGTCCTCCTGCCAGGCTCCTCGTGGCTGCCTGCCTTTGCAGGCTCAGCAGCCGGCCCCAGAGCCGCTGGCCGCTGCGTTTTCACTCCAGCACTCCCAGAGCAGGCAGACTGTGCTGGCTGTGTCTGTACTGCACAGCATGGCTGGGGCTTCACCCCAGGCAGGGACAGACTCCTAGGGAAGCATAGAATTGTTTCAGTGGGAAGAGCTCTCTTAGCTCACCGTGTCCAACCACCAACCCAACGTGCCCCTAGGGAGGGTGACTCCACCACCTCCCTGGGCAGCCTGTTCCAGTGCCTGGCCACTCTTTCCATAAATAATTGAGTTTTTCCTGATCTCCAACCTAAACTTCCCCTGGCACACTCTCAGGCCATTTCCTCTTGTCCTATCATCTGATACGAGGGATGTTATATCAGAAATCCCCAGGGCTGCAGCTCATCACCTTGCCATGGGCGAAACAGATCATGGATTCTCCTTCCTTGCAAGTGCCCAGGTGCCTTGCACAGCCAGGACTAAGTGGGAGGAGAAGGCAAGCTGGTTTTGGCCACCAACCCATGTGGCCACATTGCACCAGCTCCTAGACCGTTTGTCTCTGGCTACTAGCACACAGCAGCCCCATCACTGTGCTGTGCAGCTGAGAGCAGTGGTTGCTTGTTTAAATAAAAAGAGCCTTCCATGTCAGAGAGAATAGAATAGAATAGAATAGAATAGAATAGAATAGAATAGAATAGGAGTAAAATTGAATAGGAGTAGAATTGAATAGGAATAGAATTAACCAGGTTGGAAAGGACCTCGAAGATCATCCAGTCCAACCTATCACCCAGCACCATCTGATCAACTAACCCATGGCACCAAGCACCCCATCCAGGCTCTTCCTGAACACCTCCAGGGATGGGGACTCCACCACCTCCCTGGGCAGCACAGCCCAAGGGCCAACAACTCTCTCTGGGAAGAACTTTCTCCTCACTTCCAGCCTGAAGCTCCCCTGGCACAGCTTGAGACTGTTCTGCTGCTGGGTGCCTGGGAGAAGAGACCAACCCCCACCTGGCTACAACCTCCCTTCAGGCAGTTGGAGAGAGCAAGAAGGTCTCCCCTGAGCCTCCTCTTGTGCGGGCTAAGCAAGCCCAGCTCCCTCAGCCTCTCCTCCCAGGGCTGTGCTCCAGACCCCTCCCCAGCTTTCTTGCCCTTCTCTGGACACCTTCCAGCAGCTCAACATCTTTCCTAACCTGAGGGGCCCAGAACTGGACACAGGACTCAAGGGGTGGCCTCAGCAGTGCTGAGCACAGGGCACAATGACCTCCCTGCTCCTGCTGGCCACACTGTTCCTGATGCAGACCGGGATGCCCTTGGCCTTCTCAGAACAAGACAAGGACAGAAGTCCTGCTCATCCCCTCGTGACGCTGTGTGCTCCCAGGCATAGGGGACAGGAGGTCCCTGGGGAGTGTGAGGGTGCAGACAGAGCAGCTTTGCCAGCCTAGTAGAGGATCTCAGCAGGAACCTCAAACCCCCAGTGTGTGACTTGGAAGAAGAGAGCTGGTTGCATCACAGCCCAGCCCAGCTGTGTCTTGTGCAACCCAGCCGTGATTAAAACAACAGACGTGTTTTGCTTTGTCTTTTGGGGCTTGCTGCTGGTTTTTTCCTCCAAGTGCTTTCAGATCTCTCATTGAGGAAAGCTGGGAGGTGACTCACCCTCAGCCTGCAGACCCAGGGGAAAAAAAAAGGAAAAATGGGAAAAATGGGGGAAACCCCTGAACCCCGCAATCCAAACCATTTCCCAAGCAAATGTTTCAATGCACTTGTTTTCTG
Organism: Picus viridis; assembly: GCA_033816785.1. Taxonomy (NCBI): domain Eukaryota; kingdom Metazoa; phylum Chordata; class Aves; order Piciformes; family Picidae; genus Picus; species Picus viridis. The sequence continues at coordinate 715,923 of CM066591.1, read as the reverse complement.
CATGCCCAGGAGCAGGCAGTGAGAGCAGCCCTGAGAGTCCTGCATGCAGCTTGACTCGAATCCCGAGTAACCCACACGGCCCCTTTGATGTGGCTGAGCCTGGCAGCAGGCAGGGTCAGTACAGGTGAGCAAGCTGCTCTCCCTCTTCCTTCCCCCATCTACACAAACCTGCCACCATCTGATGGCTAGGCCCTGGGCATCCCACTGCCCTGCACTGGAGTTAACGTGGCCCTCCTTGCCAAGAGCCTTCGGGAGGTCAGGATCTGCCCTGGGAGGTCTCTGGGGAGAAGAGGTGGGTCTTGATGGTGTTTACTGGGAGCTGGGGGAGGCACCTTTGGTGAATACATGAGTAAACATGTCTAATGGCTGGTTGCAAAGCTCCCCAAGCACCAGTTAGCCTAGACAGTGTGGACCCCAGGCTCCACTTCTGCACAGGCATGTTGGGCACGTCCCCGCTTGCCCCCATCTCCCCTGTCCATGAGGAGGGAGGTTGTAGCTGGGTGGGGGTGGTCTCTTCTCCCAGGCAGCCAGGGACAGGAGAAGAGGACACAGTCTCAAGCTGTGCCAGGGGAAGTTTAGGCAAGATGTTGGGAAGAAATTCTTCACTGAAAGACTCATTGGCCACTGGAATGGGCTGCCTGGAGAGGTGGTGGAGTCACTGTCCCTGGAAGTGTTTAAAACAAGACTGGATGAGGCACTCAGTGCCATGGTTTAGTTGATTAGAAGGTATTGGGTGATAGGTTGGACTTGATGATCTCAAAGGTCTTTTCCAAGCTGGCTGATTCTGTGATTCTGTGACAGTGGGGACACAGGGTGCCCCTCAGAAAAAAAAGGGCTGCAGGAGACTCAACACCAAATGGGAGAGCAGAAAACTCAGCTACTTCAAAAGCCTCTGGGAGGCTTCTGAACATCTCCTACCAGCAATCTAATAGAAAATTATAGGAATTACCTCCAGTAATGGGTTGATCTTGGCTTTGGCATTGCTTTTAGCCCCAAGCTCTGTATTAAGTAGGCCAGAGTCCACAGAAGCGTTCTTCAGCGATTACTGCCTAATAAAGCAGCCCAAAGGATCCTGTCGATAGACTTGGGTGTCCTCGGATCAGCCCACACTCCTGGAGACAGCTGGGCTGTGCGTGGGCTGGGAGCTGTGCTGTGGGCAGCCCAGGAGCCCAGAGCTGCACTCAAACAGCTCCTTCCTGAAGTAGAAGCTGGCTTGCTTTTTTTCAGTGCCCAAGTGAGTTGTACAAGGAGGGGGAAAGAAAATCAAACGAAAATCAGAGCTCTTGGAGGGCTGGGATGGTCTGGGAGTGGGGTTTGATCTACTACTGGTCGTTGAAAAGTGGCGTGGAGCAGAAAGGTGAGGCTGAAGCTCAAGGGTCACTGAGAGCTGGGGGAAAAAACCTCATCTAACAAACCCTCCAAACCACCCAGGGGGTTCTGCGGTGGGAGGAGGAACCACGCAGGGCCAGAGATAGGGGCAGAAGCCCCAGAGCCAGCGCACGGGGGGGAACAACCCATGAGTGAGATGCTTCACAAGGAACCAAAACCATCTTTCTTTTCCAGATTAAAAAACCCCAAACAACAAAACCAAAACAACCAAAAGCCAACAAACCACCTCAGAAGCTCTACCCTGCTTTTGAGCCTGGAGCCTTTGCCTGCTGGATCTGTATCAGAAAAGTGGAGCGTTCACCCAGGGGCTCAGCTCTGGCATCCCTGCCTTCGTGCCAGCAGACCTTGCATGGCAGGTTCAGTGACTTTCCACGGGGCCTTAAGAACCCAATTTTGCTTTTAAATTTGCTGCCTCTAGGCAAGATGCAGCAAGTTCTTGTGCTCGTGGTGCCTCTTTGTCTGCACAGTGGTCTCAGGCATAGCAAGGCAAAGAGAACCTGAGGAGCCCCTCTCTTTGGAGGGATGCTCTTGTGAGGAAGGATGAAGCAGACGGGAGAGCTGGGCTGGCATCGGCTGGGGAGAGGAGCTGGGGTGTGCTGCACCCTCAGCCCTCGCCCCCTTCTCCAGCAGCATTGTTTGTCAGGCCTGGCTCGCACAAGAGTTTATTTTGGGAGCTGTTTCCACCCCCCTTCCTGAGCAGAGGGGAGCGGGAAGGCTCCGGCCCCGCATCCCGCTCCCGGCACCATCCACCTTCCCTGCGGGGAGGTTTTGGCACCAGCCTCCCGACTGGGTTCTCTCTTTACTGCTGCCAGAGACTCAGCCAGCGATAAAGAGCAGCGGGTGCCTTTTAATTAACATCCTCGTTCGAGGCAGCAGATTATTTTCATTACAATCAATAAATAGGCTCTGCCTGGACTCTTTCCCCTATGCCTTACATTCGAAGCGCACCAAGCCCTGCTCCTGGCATCTGGATCCCATACTTCCTCCGCGGGCTGCTGCGCCGCTGAGGCCGCACCTGAGCGGGCTCTGCTCGTGGGACGGGGCTGCTCCGGTAGGTTGGGTGACTTTGGGGATCCTCTCCCTGGGTGAGGAAGTGAAGCGTTTCAGATACAGCAGAAGGTAGAGCTGGTGAGCGATGGAGCACAGCGCCTGTGCCAGCATCCCACCCCAAACTGCATCCCTTCCTGTCCAGAGTTGATGGACCACGGCAGCTCCAGGCTCATATGGATTGCTATGGAAGTGACCTTTTCCTTCACACCTTGGATACTGGGTTCAGTTTTGGGTCCCTTGCTATAAGAAGGACACTGAGCTGCTGGAGACTGTCCACGGAAGGGCAATGAAGCTGGTGAAGGGTCTGGAGAACAGGGCTGGTGAGGAGCAGCTGAGGAAACTGGGGGTGTTGATTCTGGAGAAGAGGAGGCTGAGTGGAGATCTGATTGCTCTTTACTACTCCCTGAATCAGTCAGGTGGGAATCAGTCTCTTCTCTCTAGTACTGAGTGATAGAACAAGATGAAATGGCCTGAAATTGTGCCAGAGGAGGTTTAGGTCGGATATGAGGAAAAGTATCTGTGTGGGAGGAGTGGTCAGGCATTGGAACAGGCTGCCCAGGATGGCGGTGGAGTCACCATCCCTGGGGGTGTTCAAGAAACGTGTGGCCATGGCAATCTGGACCCCAGCTTAATGGCCATGGTGGTGTTAGGCTGATGTTTGGACTCGAGGATCTTAGAGGTTCTTTTCCAACTGAAACACCTCTGTGATTTCTATGATTCTAAAAATGCATGCTGTTAGGTTAGGCTGGCTGGGCTGGCTTAGCTGAGCCAGGTTAGGCCAGGCCTGGATCTGCAGTAGTTTGGAATTTGGGCTGAATAATCAGTTATATTGGAAAATCCCCCTGCAATAGTCAGGAACAAGGTCCCTGTGTCGGTGAGAGGTGTATTCTGTAACACTGATCTGGGTGCCGGGGGGCAGGGATACCCATGAGTGCTGGGCGTGGGCATGGCTGGCAGCTCTCCTTCGCAGAGCAGGCAAAGGGCTGAGCCGGGCTCTGTCCCACCACACCGCAGCCAGCACAACGCACCACTCTCCAACGTGCTCACAGTATGTCCCCAGCGCAATCTGGGCCGGCCTGCCCCGGCACAAAGCAGCCTCAGTCCCCTCCGCGTTTCCCCCAGCAATGCCTCCGCTCCTCTTCTCTCTGAGCTGAAGCCAGCTCCCACGCACAAAGCCCCAGCTTGTCCTCCACCCTCCCCGGCGCGGAAGCCCTGCCGTCCTCTCCTGCGGGCAAGGGGCCAAAGCACCATGCTGTGGGACTTCCCCCACGGAGATTAGCACCACGCCAAGAGGTTTCCCACAGGCAGGCAGCAAACCAGCAGCCCTGCTGCTCCCCACTGTTCCCATCCTCTCCCTGGATCAGCCCCCGACCCCCGGGTCATCCTTGCCTGGTGTTCCAGAGATGCCTTTGCCGCAGAGGCTTTGGCAGTGACTTTTACCCCGGTGGCTTTTCCAGGAGAGCCGGTGAATAGGATGTTTGTCTCCCATTGGAGCCCATGTTTATCCAGCCAGGTTTATTCTTAGGGAGTGGCCAGCATTTGTGCTGCCCCAGCCCGGGAGCCAGCTCCAAGGGATCGAGTTCCCAGGAACAAAATAAATCCAGGAGTTGAGCATGACCCCTGTGCACCGCCAGCACCTTGGACTCCGCCCAGCGCAGACCCCTCCGCCGGCCTGGGGCTTCGTTACAAATCTGCCACAGAGCCTGGATTTGTCCAGCAGTTACTGAGCAACAAAGGGCCCCAGAGACAGATGCCACACCTGAGCTGACCTGCCAGCCAGTCCCAGAGCCCTGCCACACCAGGGCAGATGGTGCTTGAATGCAGGGGCCGCGGTGGCTTGGCACGAGGCGCTTGGGCATGTTGTGTAGCGGGGGTAAATAAATGCAGGGCACCCACTCTCTGTCCCCAGGTGACTGCTGCAGGACCTCCCAGCTAAGGCATCCTTCCAGACCTCCCAAAGGCTTGTGATGCTGCTCTGTTTAACAGCTGGTAACTGGGAAAAGCCCCTGTCTCATGTCCCTTGCTGCTGGTGGGCACACATGCTCCGGCAAGCATGTTCCCAGTAGCGCCGATGGCCTTGGTTTGCCCTCAGTAGGTCTGCCTATAAAAACAAAAGTCTCCCAGAGCCTGCCTTAGGTTACAACCCAAACTTGAGCACACAGGAGCTTATTCTGCCTTTGGTTTCATATTCTGACTGAAGCAAAGCTTCAGAGTCCCTCGGACCCTGGCTTGCCACAATGCTCCAAAACACAGCTGCATACCAAACCCAAATGCAAAGCTGGGTGCTCCTGCAGCCAGGACATCCCTGCAGCCAGTGCCCCAGGGAGCCATCAATGATGAAGAGGAGGGAAATCTGGGTTGTCTGTCACTGAGCAGCTCAAAAGTACAGATTTTCATAAACAGCAGCCCCTCCTTTCACAGAATGTTAGAGGTTGGAAGGGCCCTCCAGAGGTCATCCAGTCCAACCCCCCTGCCAAAAGCAGGATTTCCCAGGGTAGTCTGCACTCAAGGGCATCCAGGTGGGTTATGAAAGCCTCCAGAGGAGACCCCACAAACCCCCTGCACAGCCTGTTCCAGTGCTCTGTCATCCTCACTGTAAAGAAGTTTCTCCTCCTGTTGAGGTGAAACCTTCTTATGTTCCTGTTCATATCCATTGTTCCTTGTCTTATTATTGCACACCGCCAAAAAGAGCTTGGCCCCTCCACCTGGACACACCACACCCCCAGAGTCTGATAGACATTGCTCAGGTCCCCTCTCAGCCTTCTCTTCTGCAGACTAAACAGCCCCAGGGCTCTCAGCCACTCATAGAATCATGGAATCAATAAGGTTGGAAAAGACCTCAGAGATCATCGAGTCCAACCTGTCACCCAACCCCTCATGGCTACTAAACCATGGCTCCAAGTGCCACATCCAATCCCCTCCTGAACACCTCCAGGGATGGGGACTCCACCACCTCCCTGGGCAGCACAGCCCAAGGGCCAACAACTCTCCCTGGGAAGAACTTTCTCCTCACCTCCAGCCTGAACCTCCCCTGGCACAGCTTGAGACTGTGTCCTCTTGTTCTGGTGCTGCTTGCCTGGGAGAAGAGACCAACCCCCACCTGGCTACAACCTCCCTTCAGGCAGTTGGAGAGAGCAAGAAGGTCTCCCCTGAGCCTCCTCTTCTCCAGCCTAAGCAAGCCCAGCTCCCTCAGCCTCTCCTCCCAGGGCTGTGCTCCAGACCCCTCCCCAGCTTTCTTGCCCTTCTCTGGACACCTTCCAGCAGCTCAACATCTTTCCTAACCTGAGGAGCCCAGAACTGGACACAGGACTCAAGGGGTGGCCTCAGCAGTGCTGAGCACAGGGCACAATGACCTCCCTGCTCCTGCTGGCCACACTGTTCCTGATGCAGGCCAGGAGGCCCTTGGCCTTCTTGGCCCCCTGGGCACACTGCTGACTCCTGTTCAGCCTACTCTCAACCAGTCCCCCCAGGTCCCTTTCTGCCTGGCTGCTCTCAGCCACTCTGACCCCAGCCTGTAGCACTGCCTGGGGTTGGTGTATGGTGGAGATGCTCAGGTCCTCTAATTATCATCGTGGCTCTCTGTTGGACTCTCTGCAGCAGATCCCTGACCTCTCTTGAGGTGGGCAGCCCAAACCTGGACACAGTATTCCAGGTGTGGTCTCAGCAGGGCAGGGCAGAGCAGAGCAGAGCTTTAATCAACAACCATTTCTTGCCCGGGGAAGATGTGCTGTCATAACCATGTTTGCCAGCTGGGATTTAAACCAAACAGTCACCTGCATGTAGAAAGAACCATCCCAGGACAAAGCTAGTGTGCCTAAAACCCATTGGGTAAAATCAAGCCCCTTGAAAGCCTGGCATGCAGAAGTGACCCCAGGGCCACGGCTGTGCCAGAGGCGGAGGCTGAGACCTGCGGCTATAAAGCACATCATGCTGGCAGGTTCTTGGCCAGGCTTCTCTTGAGCAAGGCGTGTCTGAAGTGGGATTTCTCGCTGTGCTATTGTCCCTTGAAAGCCACCACGCTGCCTTAGTCTGGGGCTGCTGGATTGCTAGGGTCTCCAAGGCAGGGCTCTGGAGCACTGCCATCCCAGCCCCAGCAGACGTGCCCCCTGCTCCCCGCTCGGGGAGAGGGCTGGCTTCTGGGGTAGGGCATCGAAACGCATCTGATGTTCCAGGGAAGGTCTGGAGCTCATTAGAGCAGCCGGCCGCAGAGCAGGCGCTTCTGAGGGCCCGCACAAAGGCGCTCCCCGGGGGCTGCGCTCGCCCCGGCGCGCTCCCTGCACAGCCCCGCTCCTGACAGCGGCCAGATGTGCCCACGGCCTGCGGGAAGCCGAGGTGCTGCAGAGCCTGCCGGGGCTCCGCAGAGCCTGCCGGGGTGCCTACAGAGCCTGCCGGGGTGCTGCAGAGCCTGCCGGGGCTCCGCTAAGCCTGCCGGGGTGCTGCAGAGCCCGCCGGGGTGCCTACAGAGCCTGCCGGGGTGCCTACAGAGCCTGCCAGGGTGCCTACAGAGCCTGCCGGGGCTCCGCTGAGCCTGCCGGGGTGCTGCAGAGCCTGCCGGGGTGCCTACAGAGCCTGCCGGGGTGCCTACAGAGCCAGCCGGGGCTCCGCTGAGCCTGCCGGGGTGCCTACAGAGCCTGCCGGGGCTCCGCAGAGCCTGCCGGGGTGCCTACAGAGCCTGCCGGGGTGCCTACAGAGCCTGCCGGGGCTCCGCTGAGCCTGCCGGGGTGCTGCAGAGCCTGCCGGGGTGCCTACAGGGGCTCTGCAGAGCCTGCCGGGATGCTGCAGAGCCTGCCGGGGTGCCTACAGAGCCTGCCGGGGTGCTGCAGAGCCTGCCGGGGTGCTGAGAGCCTGCCGGGGTGCTGCAGAGCCTGCCAGGGTGCTGCAGAGCCTGCCGGGGTGCTGCAGAGCCTGCCGGGGTGCCTACAGAGCCTGCCGGGGTGCTGCAGAGCCTGCCGGGGTGCTGCAGAGCCTTCCGGGGTGCTGCAGCGCCTGCCGGGGTGCTGAGAGCCTGCCGGGGTGCTGAGAGCCTGCCGGGTTGCTGCAGAGCCTGCCGGGGTGCCTACAGAGCCTGCCGGGGTGCTGCAGAGCCTGCCGGGGTGCTGAGAGCCTGCCGGGGTGCTGAGAGCCTGCCGGGGTGCTGAGAGCCTGCCGGCGTGCTGCAGAGCCTGCCGGGGTGCTGCAGAGCCTGCCGGGGTGCTGAGAGCCTGCCGGGGTGCCTACAGAGCCTGCCGGGGTGCTGAGAGCCTGCCGGGGTGCTGAGAGCCTGCCGGGGTGCCTACAGAGCCTGCCGGGGTGCTGCAGAGCCTGCCGGCGTGCTGCAGAGCCTGCCGGGGTGCTGCAGAGCCTGCCGGGGTGCTGAGAGCCTGCCAGGGTGCCTACAGAGCCTGCCGGGGCTCCGCTGAGCCTGCCGGGGTGCTGCAGAGCCTGCCGGGGTGCCTACAGAGCCAGCCGGGGCTCCGCTGAGCCTGCCGGGGTGCCTACAGAGCCTGCCGGGGCTCCGCAGAGCCTGCCGGGGTGCCTACAGAGCCTGCCGGGGCTCCGCTGAGCCTGCCGGGGTGCTGCAGAGCCTGCCGGGGTGCCTACAGGGGCTCTGCAGAGCCTGCCGGGATGCTGCAGAGCCTGCCGGGGTGCCTACAGAGCCTGCCGGGGTGCTGCAGAGCCTGCCGGGGTGCCTACAGAGCCTGCCGGGTTGCTGCAGAGCCTGCCGGGGTGCTGAGAGCCTGCCGGGGCTCCGCAGAGCCTGCCGGGGTGCTGCAGAGCCTGCCAGGGTGCTGCAGAGCCTGCCGGGGTGCTGCAGAGCCTGCCGGGGTGCCTACAGAGCCTGCCGGGGTGCTGCAGAGCCTGCCGGGGTGCTGCAGAGCCTGCCGGGGTGCCTACAGAGCCTGCCGGGGTGCTGCAGAGCCTGCCGGGGTGCTGAGAGCCTGCCGGGGTGCTGCAGAGCCTGCCGGGGTGCTGAGAGCCTGCCGGGGCTCCGCAGAGCCTTCCGGGGTGCTGCAGCGCCTGCCGGGGTGCTGAGAGCCTGGCGGGGTGCTGAGAGCCTGCCGGGGTGCTGAGAGCCTGCCGGGTTGCTGCAGAGCCTGCCGGGGTGCCTACAGAGCCTGCCGGGGTGCTGCAGAGCCTGCCGGGGTGCCTACAGAGCCTGCCAGGGTGCTGCAGAGCCTGCCGGGGTGCTGAGAGCCTGCCGGGGTGCCTACAGAGCCTGCCGGGTTGCTGCAGAGCCTGCCGGGGTGCCTACAGAGCCTGCCGGGGCTCCGCAGAGCCTTCCGGGGTGCTGCAGCGCCTGCCGGGGTGCTGAGAGCCTGCCGGGGTGCCTACAGAGCCTGCCGGGGTGCTGCAGAGCCTGCCGGGGTGCTGAGAGCCTGCCGGGGTGCCTACAGAGCCTGCCGGGGTGCTGAGAGCCTGCCGGGGTGCTGAGAGCCTGCCGGGGTGCTGCAGAGCCTGCCGGGGTGCCTACAGAGCCTGCCGGGGTGCTGCAGAGCCTGCCGGGGTGCTGCAGAGCCTGCCGGGGTGCCTACAGAGCCTGCCGGGGTGCTGCAGAGCCTGCCGGGGTGCTGAGAGCCTGCCGGGGTGCCTACAGAGCCTGCCGGGGTGCTGCAGAGCCTGCCGGGGTGCTGAGAGCCTGCCGGGGCTCCGCAGAGCCTTCCGGGGTGCTGCAGCGCCTGCCGGGGTGCTGAGAGCCTGCCGGGGTGCCTACAGAGCCTGCCGGGGTGCTGCAGAGCCTGCCGGGTTGCTGCAGAGCCTGCCGGGGTGCCTACAGAGCCTGCCGGGGTGCTGCAGAGCCTGCCGGGGTGCTGAGAGCCTGCCGGGGTGCCTACAGAGCCTGCCGGGGTGCTGCAGAGTCTGCCGGGTTGCTGCAGAGCCTGCCGGGGTGCCTACAGAGCCTGCCGGGGTGCTGCAGAGCCTGCCGGGGTGCCTACAGAGCCTGCCAGGGTGCTGCAGAGCCTGCCGGGGTGCTGAGAGCCTGCCGGGGTGCCTACAGAGCCTGCCGGGGTGCTGCAGAGCCTGCCGGGGTGCCTACAGAGCCTGCCGGGGCTCCGCAGAGCCTTCCGGGGTGCTGCAGCGCCTGCCGGGGTGCTGAGAGCCTGCCGGGGTGCCTACAGAGCCTGCCGGGGTGCTGCAGAGCCTGCCGGGGTGCTGCAGAGCCTGCCGGGGTGCTGAGAGCCTGCCGGGGTGCCTACAGAGCCTGCCGGGGTGCTGAGAGCCTGCCGGGGTGCTGCAGAGCCTGCCGGGGTGCCTACAGAGCCTGCCGGGGTGCTGCAGAGCCTGCCGGGGCTGCTGCAGAGCCTGCCGGGGTGCCTACAGAGCCTGCCGGGGTGCTGCAGAGCCTGCCGGGGTGCTGCAGAGCCTGCCGGGGTGCCTACAGAGCCTGCCGGGGTGCTGCAGAGCCTGCCGGGGTGCTGAGAGCCTGCCGGGGTGCCTACAGAGCCTGCCGGGGTGCTGCAGAGCCTGCCGGGGTGCTGAGAGCCTGCCGGGGCTCCGCAGAGCCTTCCGGGGTGCTGCAGCGCCTGCCGGGGTGCTGAGAGCCTGCCGGGGTGCCTACAGAGCCTGCCGGGGTGCTGCAGAGCCTGCCGGGTTGCTGCAGAGCCTGCCGGGGTGCCTACAGAGCCTGCCGGGGTGCTGCAGAGCCTGCCGGGGTGCTGAGAGCCTGCCGGGGTGCCTACAGAGCCTGCCGGGGTGCTGCAGAGTCTGCCGGGGTGCTGAGAGCCTGCCGGGGCTCCGCAGAGCCTTCCGGGGTGCTGCAGCGCCTGCCGCTCCCCTTCGCAGCCCGGCGGGTGCCAGTCCTGCCTGCCCTGCAGCCCAGCGCCGCAGCTTTCCTCCTGCCTGAGGCCGGGGGATAGGCGGCAGGAGCCGAGGATATGTCCCCTCAGAGCAAATGGTGAGCAGACAGTTTGTAAACAGCCGTGTTTAACACCTCTTTGTAACTACCTGTTCATGGCATCTGTTTGTAAATATCTATTTGCAACATCTGGTTGTAAGTATCTGCTTATAGCAGCTGGTTGTAACTACCTGTTTATAGTATCTGTAACTATCTGAAGGGTGGGTGTCAGGAATCACAGAGTGGCTTAGGTTGGAAGGGACCTTAGAGATCAGCTTCTCCAAGCCCCTGTGCCATGGGCAGGGACACCTCTCAACTAGACTTGGTTGCTCCAAGGCCCTGTCCAGCCTGGCAGGGAGGGGCCATCCACAAACTTCTCTGGGAAACCTGTTCCAGAGTCTCACCACCCTTGCACTGAAGAACTTCTTCCTCAGCTCCAGTCTAACCCTGCTCTACCTCGGCTTCAAACCATTTCCTCTAGTCCTGTCTCTAGATACCCTCATGAAAAGTCCCCCTCCAGCCTTCCTGCAGGATCCCTTCAGCTACTGGAAGGCAGCTCTAAGGTTCCCCAGGAATCTTCTCTTCTCTAGGCTGAACAACCCTCAGCCTGTCCTCATGGCAGAGGTGCTCCAGCCCTTGGATCACCTTTGTGGACTCCTCTGAATTAGTTCCAACAGCTCTGTGCCCACATGATTGGGAAACCAGAACTGGATGCAGTACTCCAGGTGGGTCTCACAAAAACAATGAGGTCTCCCCTCAGCCTTCTCTTCTCCAGACTAAACAACCCCAGGCTCCTCATCTGCTCCTCACCAGCCCTGCTCTCCAGACTCCTCACCAACTTTGTTGCCCTTCTCTGGACCTGCTGCAGCACCTCAGCATCCTTCTTGGAGTGAGTGGCCCTGTATTTGAGGTGTGGCCTCACCAGTGCCCAGTACAGGGGGTTAATCCCTGCCCTACTCCTGCTGGCCACCCCATTACTGATCCAGACCAGGGTGCTGTTGCCCTTGACCAGCTGGGCACATGGTGGCTCATCTCCAAACACTGTTTTCCAGCACTCCCAGATCCTTTTCCACCAGGCAGTTTCCAGCCACTCTGCCCCACACCTGGAGCCTTGACAGGGTCGTTGTGAACCGCAGGACCCAGCACTCGGTGTGGTCATTGAATCCAACTTTCCCAAGGCTGCTGCTAAACCACTACCCTCAGCACTGCATCTCTGCCTCTTTGAAACACCTCCAGGGATGGGGGATTCAACCACCTCCCTGAGGAGCCTGTCCCAGTGCTTGAGAACCCAATCAGCGAAGAGTTTTCTTCTAATGTCCAACCTAAACCTGCCCTGGTGCCACTGGGGGACCTTTCCTCTCGTCCTGCCCGGGCTGCAGAGGAGCCGTGGGGGTCTGGAGGACCTTTCCTCTCGTCCTGCCCGGGCTGCAGAGGAGCCGTGGGGGTCTGGAGGACCTTTCCTCTCATCCTGCCCGGGCTGCAGAGGAGCCGTGGGGGTCTGGAGGACCTTTCCTCTCGTCCTGCCCGGGCTGCAGAGGAGCCGTGGGGGTCTGGAGGACCTTTCCTCTTGTCCTGCCCGGGCTGCAGAGGAGCCGTGGGGGTCTGGAGGACCTTTCCTCTCGTCCTGCCCGGGCTGCAGAGGAGCCGTGGGGGTCTGGAGGACCTTTCCTCTCGTCCTGCCCGGGCTGCAGAGGAGCCGTGGGGGTCTGGAGGACCTTTCCTCTTGTCCTGCCCAGGCTGCAGAGAGCCGGGGGGTCTGGAGGACCTTTCCTCTTGTCCTGCCCAGGCTGCAGAGGAGCCGTGGGGGTCTTTGTGCTTGTGCAGCGATGGCTCCATGCGTCCCGGCCCTGTCGACAGGTTAAGCCCTGAGAAATGCGGCGGTGCTGGGAAAGAGCTGCTGGTGAGTGGAGCCCTGTTGGATTTGTCCAAACCAAACACATGTGATGGATTAAAAATAAAAATGGTATTAAATTCTGTCAGGATGTGAGGTTGAACAAAAGGGCTGTTGTGAGCGGGACGGAGGGGAAACGCCGGAGTCAGGGCCGGGAGCTCCCTGAGCCAGGAGCTTCTGGAAGGACCACCTTGGATTCGTTTTATCCTGCTATTTTGTTGGCCTTTTGTGTGCAGGTTTTGTTCGTGGAGCAATCTGGTAATGCCTCTTGTCTTGTCTTCTTGGATCCCCTCTGCCCTAAGCCTCCACCGCGGGCGAGCCGGAGCAGCCAGGCTCCCCAGCGACCGGGCAGGCTGGGAGCGAAGGGCTGTGTCAGAAAGCGGAGCTCTCCCTCCTTGCCTGCCTGCCTGGGAAGCTGTGACCTTTCCCAGCAAGCAGAAACAAAACCCAACAAATTCCAGAAAGTTTCAAAATCACAGCAGCAAAACCCCAGAGCATCGCCTGGGAGCGGAAAAGCCCTTTCCCGAGCGGGGCTGGAACCGCCTCGCCTTTGATTCCCCAACACTTGGGTCCAGAAAGGCACTTTCTTTTGCCTTCTTGGGTTTTTGTTTTTCCAAGAGGAAAAGTTTAACTCCACCAAAGCTGTGTTGCACAAGGGCCTTGCCAACAGCCGTGACTGAGCAAGCAGGATGCAGCTAAGCCGCTGCTGCCCCTCGATCGCGGCACAGCCGCACTTCTCACACCCCGAGCTGCTTTCTGCCCTTTTCTGCTCCGCTCCCGGCTCACAGAATCCGTGCTTCTTCTGCTGGCTGGTCAGGAGGAGCCTGCCAAGCTGGAGAAGGGCCCAAAGCCCCAGCCCACCACAGCTAATGCAATATTTACTGCTGTGGAGCAGTGCTGGAAGCTGCTGAGAATGAGCTGCTTTGTGCAGGGCAGCTGTGGGAAGATGGGGGTCCCTCCGTCACCCCTCCTGCTCGTGGCATCTGGGGTGAAAGCTAAGCTTCCCAGGGCACAGTGGACCTCAGCTGTGAGCTGGTTATGGTCTCGAGGGTGGACGTGCACATGAGAGCATCAGCCTGTCCTAAGGGACCCCCAGCGGGGTCATTTAGGGACATGGAGAAGGTCCTTGTGGCTGTAGGGCAGCCTGGTTATGGCTCTTGCCAGCATTGCTGGTGGTCAGATGCTTGAATTTGGGGAAGATGGCAATAACAAGTGGAAAAGTGGCCAGAGTTTGTAGGGTCTCCATTTGCAGGGAAGAGCAACCACGGGTGTGCCCTGCTGCAGGTGGGGCTGGGAGGGAGGTGTCCCCATGGCTTGCCTAGAGCCCCATGCACCAGATGGTTTAGTTAATAGAATCATCAGATCATTTGGGTTGGAGAACACCTCAAAGATCACCAAGTCCAGCTGTGAACCCAGCACTGCCAGGTCACTACTAAACCATGTCTCTCAACACCACATCTCTATCTCTCTTGAATCCCTCCAGGGGTGAAGACTCCACCGCTGCCCTGGGCAGCCTGTTCCAGGCCTTGGCAACCCTTCAGGAGAAAAACATTATTCCTCATGTCTAACCTGAACCTCCCCCGGTGCAACTTGAGGCTCTTTCCTCTTACCACTTGTTCCTTGGAAGAGACTGACCTCCCTTGTCTCCAGCCTCCCTTCAGGGAGTTGCAGGGAGTGAGAAAGTCTCCCTTCAGGCTCCTTTTCTCCAGAAGGGACTACAGCAAGTTGCTCAGAGCCCCAAGCAGCCTGACCTGAAATGGTTCCAGGAATGGGGCACCTACCACCCTGCTGGGCAGCCTGGGTCAGTGTCTCACCAGCATTAAAAAACCCCAAATCTTCCTTCTGCCTAGTCTAAACCTCCCCTTTTGAGTTTACCCCCATGGGAACAGCCATCCCTCCACAGCTTCTCTGGGGTGGGAGGTGTGGGGGCATGAAGATGCCCATGCCAGAGCTTCACAGGCAGCAGGACCATCTGTGCCCTCGCTGTGTGGATCAGGCTTCCCCACCCCCACTGCTTCACCAGCTGGTTAGTGCCAGACAGTTAAGCCTAGGTGAGAAGCAAAGGTGGGTGTCGGGGTGGCCGAGCCTCCAGCCGCCTTCTTCTGCGGTGTTATTCCTCACGCAGGAGCCGCCGGCCGTGCCCGGAGGAAGAGGGCAGGTAACACAGGCAGGGTATTCATTGCCCAGGTGATTAACAGCACATTAATAATGGAATTCTGCCTCCAAGTCCTGATTTGAAGCGTGTTTGCCAGCGGGACAGGCTGGCTGCTGCAGCCCTTGCTGCTGCTTCTGCCCCGGGATGGAGCGGTGAGGGTGAGCGGGGGGGGAGGGTGGTGGGGGGGTGGCTTCTCCAGGTGGTCCATTTGGTGGTAAAAAGGGGAAATCAGGTTTCTATCGATTGCCATTTCTCTTAACGGGTTCTCGCAAGTGCTCATTAAATTTTCATTCAATTATCCCGGGCCACACTGGGGGGGAGCGAATGGGGGCGGTGTTTCGCCCCCTCATCCTTTTTAGAGGGAAGCGCGATAATGGAGGCAATCCTCCCTCCCTCCCTCGGAAGCAAGCCGTCGGCGTGCGACTAATTTAATCGAGGAGAGGCAAATCTTAATAAAGGAGGAGGGAAGAGCAGCACTTGGAGCAGGATGGCTGACGCTCTAATGACCTGTCTGCTGAAGTAGCAGAGCAGCCAAAGCTCTCCTGGTGCCATTAACGTTCGATATGTCAGGGCTGAAGGTACCAGCGAGAGGAAAACAACATCATTAAGCAGGACACTCTCACGCTGGAAGGGAAGGCACATTTATATTCTGACAGGGGATTATCTAGGCAGCAATAATAATAGCAGGGGTAATAATAATCATAATAAATCATTATCACTTGGCATTGCTGGCTGTAGTGGGACCCGGGGGTCTGACTCCAGGAGACTTAAAAGGAGCGAGTGCTAGACGTGAGCATCAGCAGCAGAAGACAGGAATGCAGGGTGATGTAGGACAAGTGTCTGCCTGCTCCTGCCTCAGTTTCCCCAGCTACAGAGGCAGGCAGGAGCGGCTGGGTGCCACTTACCTTAATCCTAGAATCATAGAATTGTTTGGGTTGGAAAAGCCCTCTGAGATCATCCAGTCCAACCAGCAACCCAGCCCCACCATGGCCATCAAACCATGTCCCCAAGTGCCATGGCCACACTTTTCTCAAGCACCTCCAGTCCTTGGGGACTCCACCACCTCCCTGGGCAGCCTGTTCCAGTGCCTGACCATTCATGCAGCAAAGAAACTTTTCCTCATCTCCAACCTAAAACTCCCCTGGCACAATTTCAGGCCTTTCCCCCTTGTTTTATCACCTGGTACTAAGGACAGGAAACCAACCCCCAGCTCACTGCAACCTTCCATTTGTTGTTCCACACACTTCCATTTGCCCTTCTCTGCCAAGACTAGAATGGTACCTTCTCCACCCAGCATCATCATCCTTTTGGGATGGAGAGCTGCTGCCTGAGCTCAGCTCTTGCTGTTGGTGGTCACTCCTAAGTCCATCAACCTCTCCCATCTCTGAACAAGGGATATTAAGTCTGCATATGCCTCTGCTCTGCCTGGAAGATCTTTTTCCCATGGGAGCATCCTGCTCGGTGCAGAACCCCCAAGGACAGCTCTGCCCTCACTCTGCCTTCACAGAGGAACAGGAGGAATGGTGCCAAATCCAGACCTTAGCACGCTTGAAGGTGGACTTCCTCATGGATCCTTTTCATGTTCTCACATTCCAGCTCATGGAAGCCTTTGCCGTAAGGCTCGTGATAACAGCTCATCCATCCACCACGCTGACAAGCCCAGCCATTGTCAAAACACATACCAGGTTCAGCTCCAAGTACCTCAGGCTTGACCCATCCCTGAGGATGCCTGTCAGAGGGATGTGCTGCTGTTACGGAGCAGGGGCCGGGGCTGCACGGCAGCGCTGTGCGCGCCGCCACCACGCCGGCAAGCGCTCCGGCTCAGGCTGTTAGCGGCGGCTCAGGGAGGTCGAGCTCCAGCCAGAGCTGGGCCAGCTGAGGAGAGCCAGGCTCTGGCTAATCTCTGCAGCATGTCTGAGCGGTTACATGCCAGGCTGGGAACCTGCCTGTGTGCACCACCCTTTATCTGGGTTTCCAGGCAGCCTTTGATAAAGAACCACAAGGCAGACGGCGGCGGCAGCTGAAAGGGATCGAGGATCAAGGTAGCAAAGACAGACCTGGATCCCAACCAAAAGGCTGTGCCGAGGGGACTGGCTTCTGCTTGGGGTGGGATGAGGATGGGGATGATCCCTTCTCTTCAGAGGAAAGGAAGGGGAGAGGGGGAGTGAGGCTGCAGTATTGCACTGTGCCCTTCTTGCACACATCTGGCTGTATTTGCTTGCACTTACTCCCTTTGCTGTGCCTCCTGCAGAGACCTGGTTTGGCACCAGTGTTGCAATGGTTTATACTGGCTGTAATTTCAACCCAGCTGGAGCATGGAGGAAGGAGTGGCATGCATCCCAATGGTGTAGGATGCTGTCCTATTGCCTGACCAAAGAAGGGCAATGAATCTGGTGAAGCTTCTAGAGCACAAGTCGTGTTGTGAAGAGCAGCGGAGTGAGCGGGGATTGTTTAGTCTGGAGAAAAGGAAGCTGAGGGGAGACCTTCTGGCTTTCTGCAACTGCCTGAAAGGAGGCTGGAGCCAGGTGGGGGTTGGTTTCTTCTCCCAATGAAGAAGTGATAGGAGGAGAGAAGATGGGCTTAAGTTGTGCCAGAGGAGGTTTAGGTTGTACATGAGGAGCAATTTCTTCCCCCAAAGGGTTGTCAAGGGCTGGGACAAGAAAGAAGAGGAGAGAAGAGGAGAGAAGAGGAGAGAAGAGGAGAGGAGAGAGAGGGAGAGGAGAGGAGAGGAGAGGAGAGGAGAGGAGAGGAGAGGAGAGGAGAGGGAGAGGGAGAGGAGAGGAGAGGAGAGGGAGAGAGAGGAGAGGAGAGGAGAGGGAGGAGGAGAGGAGAGGAGAGGAGAGGGAGAGGAGAGGAGAGGAGAGGAGAGAGAGGGAGAGGAGAGGAGAGGAGAGGAGAGGAGAGGAGAGGAGAGAGGAGAGGAGAGGAGAGGAGAGGAGAGGGAGGGGGAGGAGAGGGGAGGGAGGGGAGGGGAGGGGAGGGAGGGGAGGGGAGGGGGGAGGGGAGGGGGAGGGGAGGGAGGGGAGGGGGAGGGGAGGGGAGGGGGGGAGGGGAGGGGAGGGGGGAGGGGAGGGGAGGGAGGGAGGGGAAGGGAAGGAAGGAAGGGGGAGGGAAGGGAAGGGAAGGAAGGGAAGGAAGGAAGGGAAGGGAAGGGAAGGGAAGGGAAGGGAAGGGAAGGGAAGGAAGGGAAGGGGAAGGGAAGGGAAGGAAGGAAGGGAAGGGAAGGGAAGGGAAGGGAAGGGAAGGGAAGGGAAGGGAAGGGAAGGGAAGGGAAGGGAAGGGAAGGGAAGGGAAGGGAAGGGAAGGGAAGGGAAGGAAGGGAAGGGAAGGGAAGGGAAGGGAAGGGAGAAGTTAACCAGGCTGAAAAAGACCTCAGAGATCAAGTCCAACCTATCACCCAGCACCATCTGATCAACTAACCCATGGCACAAAGCACCCCATCCAGGCTCTTCCTAAACACCTCCAGGGATGGGGACTCCACCACCTCCCTGGGCAGCACATCCCAAGGGCCAATCTCTCTTGCTGGGAAGAACTTCTTCCTAACCTCCAGCCTAAACCTCCCTGGCACAGCTTGAGACTGTGTCCTCTTGTTCTGGTGCTGCTTGCCTGGGAGAAGAGACCAAGACCCACCTGGCTACAACCTCCCTTCAGGAAGTTGCAGAGAGCAATAAGGTCTCAAACTAGCTACCCAGGGCAGTGGTGGCATCCCCATCTTTGGAGGGATTTCAAAGTTGTGTAGGTGTGCTGCTGAGGGGTGTGGTTTAGTGGTGACCTGGGATAACTGGTGGTTGGACTCAATAATCTTCAAGGTCTCACCCAAACAAAACCATTCCATGGCTCTGTGTGCAGCACCCATGCAGCTGACTTCCCCTTTGCTATCGCCCTGCCCCGCCTCGGGTGTCCTCTTGGCAGAGGTGGGTCTGTGAAAGGCAAGAGGAGATTGAGGAGCTCAGGATGTGCTCAAAGCAAACAAGTGGAGCAATGAGAGCTCTTCTCCTGAGTGCTTGCAGTAAGCTCCATTGCTGCTCTGTGCTGGGGCTCAGAACTGTTGGAGCTGTGCAGCTGGGGAGGAGAGCTCCTCAGCGCCCGGCTGGAGCTGCCTCTCCTAATGCACAATCATCTTGAAATGGAATGGAATTAAGAAACGAGGGAGGAGGCTGTGCAGTTGTAGTCAGGAGCTGTAGTGCAGGAGGTGTGCTGGGACTGCAGGGAATCAGAGAATTGTGGAATTTTGGGGGTTGGAAAAAACCTCTAAGCTCATCAGGTTCAACCTCCGACCCAACCCCACCATACTCATCAAACCACCTTCCAAAGTGCCACGGCCACACATTCCTCGAACACCTCCAGGCATGGGGACTCCACCACCTCCCTGGGCAGCCTCTGCCAGTCCCTGACCACTCTTGCAGCAAAGAAACTTTTCCTCATCTCTAACTTAACCTTCCCCTGGCACAATCTGAGGCCATTTCCTTTCCTTCTATTACTGATACTAGGTGGAAGAGACCAACCCCAACCTCACTGCAGCCTCCCTTTAGGGAGTTGTACAGGGCAATGAGGTTTCCCCTCAGCCTCCTCTTCTCCAGGCTGAACACCTCCAGGTCTCTCAGCTGCTTCTCCCCATCCCTGTTCTCCAGACCCTCCCACAGCTTTGTTGCCCTTCTCTGGACATGCTCCAGTGCCCCAATGTCTTAAGCTGTACACAGCCCCTGACCGGGGCTGTTGCTTGTGTGACATCCTCTTTCCACTTCACCAGCTGAAAACTTCACCTTAAAAATCAGAGCAAAGTGGAGGGTTTGGGGGTTTTTCTGCTTTTGTTTAGTCTTGTTTTCCCCTTTTATCTTGAAATATAATTAGGCTGAAAAGTGTTTCGGAAGAGGCTTGAAAGATTCAAATCAAGCCTCTGAAGAGCCTGATCAAAGCAGAGGCATCTCCCTCTGCGGAACACCCCCAGGTTATGGGGCTCTGCTGTCATCCCCAGATAACCCCTCTGAGTCTGGGCTGCAGGGGTGGAGAGGGATGCTGCTTGCAGACAGTCTGTATGCAGTGGGAAGGACCCTAGTGCCCAGCAGAGCATTTGCTTCCCAGCACTGACTCCAAAGCCCTGATGGTCCATGTGGTCCCTCTCCGGTCCCCCTGTAAGCAAAGTGTTTATTTAAACCGGTGACTAAATGCAACCAGTGTTGGGCTGAAGGATTAGGGGTGTCAGATCCCTGGGGATGTGTACAGGGAACACCCCCAGGCCCCTCTCTTCCTTTATACCTTCAGGGCTTTTGCTGGCTGGGGGAGGCCCATGGCTCCCCTGGCCCACGGCTGGCTTTGCTTCCTCCATGCCCAGACAGACACCCCCAGACAGACAGCTCACCCATTTCTGGGAACTCATAGCCATAGAAAAAAACTTCCCAGCCCTCTGAGTGACTCACAGGGGAGATAATTGCCCACACCACTTATTTTTCTTCCTACTTCTGCTGAAGAAACCATCAGCTCCAGCCCGCGGCACTGGGACACCACGACTGTCACCGTTCCCCTTTGTTTTGTCTGCCTTGTTCTCTCCGGGGGGGTGGGGGCTCTCCCATTGCCAGCCACCCCACTGAGGGGGTTCTGTGGTGGCTAGAAAGTGTTGTGCTCACGATGAAGATTCCCCTCCCTTCACCCCCATTTTATGAAACCTGAAGGATCACAATCGTCCCCATGGACCAATACCTTGTGCAGAAGTTGGGACAAGACCCCCAAACACCATGCCATGAAGCCACCATGCTCATTTTCTTCAGGATTGATGCTGGAGGGGGGAAAAATTATATATATAAATAAAGTCCTTCCAAGCAGCCCTGCAGCTCAGAAGCCAGCCTCTCCTGCTGAGGGGCTCCCCACGGAGAGCCTGGCTTGGGCATCCTGGCAGCTCCCGCGGCCCCGGCTCCACCGCACGCCGTCAGAAAAGCTTTGCTGAATCAGATCTAAACCAGGCCTGGAAATTCCTTTGGCATGAGCCGAGCTGGGGATTTCAAACCACATGCAGCTTTTTCATTCCCCTGCCTGTGCTTTTTATTACTCTTTTTTTTCTGTATACATCTATATATATTTGGATGTCAGGGGGGTTGCTGCTTTGCCAGCCTGTGGCTTTGATTGGATCCCTGTCCCCATGCTGCTCGGCATCCCCACGCTAAAAGCTTTTGCCTTCTGGCTGCTGGCTCATTAATACAGCTCAATTAGTGCTGACTCCTCTGTTGTCCAAAGGGATTGGATTTCCAGTCCCTTCTTGCCAGGATGAGCTCCACTATGTCACCGCCCTGGAGGTGTTGAAGGAGTGTGTGGCCATGGCACTTCGGGCCATGGTTTAGTGGCCACGGTGGTGTTAGGTTGGCCTGGATGATCTTACAGGGCTGTTCCCACTGAAACAGTTCTGTGATTCTGTGACCCTCTGTGCACAGCCCTATCAAGAGTCAGGGTCATTAGCCCTTTTTGGGATTAGAAGTGTTTCTAGGGGGAGTTTTCCCCTTTCATCCCTGAGGAGAGGGGATTTATTGTGGGTCACTGGGGCAATGCTGCTGCAGGGGGACAGGATGGGAAAACAGAGGCACAGAACCTTCATCTTGGCTTTATCTCATGACTTCTGCAGTGCATTTAAACCTACATCCCTGTTTCATAGGGAGAGACCCTCCCTGTCCTGCCACCAAGCACGAACCAGCTCAAACCATGAGGGTTGGAAACTGGGCAGGATCAAGATGAAACAACTTTCAACCTGGGCCCCTGCCTACTGCAGCTGGGCAGGGCTCCTGCCCCATGCCCCAACATTCCCCTGCCTACCTCCATGGAAAACACCTTTGTGGGGAGATGCTGGGAGCTTTGAATGGCTAATCAGAAGGTTACATTGGCAGAGCAGCAGCTGAAGCAGTGCTTGCAGCCACACTGTGCTGACAGTTTATTTAACCAAAAATTAAAGTCATAATAATCCTATTACAGAAGCAAAGTGGAGCAAGGGAGAAGAGGACTGGTCTAGCAAGGCTTCTCTTCTCTCCTGGGGGAGGCTAAGGAAACCACTCCTGAGCGCAGTGTGGACAGCATTTAATGCTGACATTGCACTCCTGTGCTGCTGGCTAGCAAAGGTGATGTGATCTTGGGGACTGGGCAAGGCCTTGGTGGTGGCATTGCTCCCTGAGCTGGGGCCTGGAGAACACCCAGTGAGAGATCCCAAACTCAGGGGGTTTCTCTGGGATGCTCTGCCAGGGCTCCCCGTGTCATTGTTTGAGCTATTTCCCTTCTTCTTTGGGGGAAGGTGGTGGGGAGCGCTCAGCAGCCTTGCATGGGCAGGATTTATCTGCTTCCCTCACTTCCTAGGCTGGGAAATGGGGATTCCCCATCCCCAGGCAGCCCTCTGAAAGCAGAGGGGTTCTTTCAAGCAAATTCTCATTGCAACATCAACAAAAAAGAAGCAAAGGAGAGAGAAGGGCTTGAACCAGCCCTTGGGTTAGGGATTGACCCCCTGCATGCAGCTCTCAGGAAGGCACACCTCAAATCCTGGGCTCAGTTTTGGGCCCCTCACTGCAAGAAGGACATTGAGGTGCTGGAGTGGATCCAGACAAGGGCAATGAGGCTGGTGAAGGGTCTAGAGCATGAGCCTTGTGAGGAGCAGCTGAGGGAGCTGGGGTTCCTTAGGCTGGAAAAAGGAGGCTGAGTTGTTCTCTACAACTCCCTGAAAGGAGTCTGGAGGCAGGTGGGTGTCAGTCTCTTCTCCCAAGGAACAAGCAACAGGACGAGAGGAAGCAGCCCCAAGCTGCAGCAGGGAAGGTTTAGGTTGGACATGAGGAACAGGGCTTTTCTTCCCCAGAAGGGTTGTCAAGCCCTGGAACAGGCTGCCCAGGGCAGTGGTGGAGTCCCCATCCCTGGAGAGACTGAGAAGCCCTGGAGATGTGGGGCTGAGGGACTTGGTTTAGTGGTGGCCTGGCAGTGTTGGTTGGACTCAATGATCTTAAGGGTCTCTTCCAACCCAAAGCGTGCTATGGTTCTATCACTGGCTTCACGAGCAGGAAGGTTTCCTGCTCAGGACGGGTTGGGGGTTGGTGAGGCAGCAGGAAAAGATGGGGTGGGTCCTCTTGCTCTGCAGGGACGCTGGACACTTCCCTCCAGCATCCAGGGTGGAGCAGCTGTGCTGCCTGTGGAAAGAGAGCAGCTTTCGAAGGGCAAAGGGAGCTCTCTCTGCCTGGTTACGATTAGAATGGTTTCCTACCATCAGCCCTGCCCCAGCTCAGGACTAAGGGAAGCAGCCCCCCAGCCTGGGCACGGGATGCAACGCACCGCCCGCAGGTCTCCAGCCCAAGCATTTCACATCCAGCCTCTGACTGCTTTTCTGGTAGCAAATTCCTTCCCAAATCTCCCCTGCAATTTGTGGTGGGCAAACCTTGTTTGAGTCTGAGGCTTTAGCACATTCTCTTTGCTGCACCATTTTTTTTGCAGGGAGGGCTCGGGGGCCGCGTGGGCTGCGCGGTGTGTGGTCCAGCCACCCCCAGGCGCAACACCCTGCCCCCCACCTCCCCAGAGGCACCCTAGCACCCATCCTACCCATCCTGAGACCCCCCGCTCACTGAGGGATGGTCCCTGCAGTCCGTCCCCTCCGCCCTGTGCCCCTGCACAGCTGGGGTGCTGCTGGGGCTCAAGGGGCTCAGGCTTTCTGTCGTTCCTGCGTTTTCCATTTCATGTGGTTTGTGGGCACATAATGGAAGGTGGATTCTGGAGGGGTTTGTTCTCTTGCCAGCCTGAATTATTAATCCAGCTGGGCCTCTTCCTTTCTGCTTCTCTTTAGCTTTTTCCCTTTGAATTTTATTTTAGGCCATGGCAAAGTGACCAGATGGCAATGCCAGCCCTTGCACCAGCCTCTGATAGCATTGCTCACCGAAGCACAGCCACAGGGCAGCAAGAACTGGCAGCAGTGGGGAGCTTCCAGGGGCTGAACAGCTGCTGCTGCTCCCCAGGGTGGCATGGCCAACAAGAAGGTCCTAAGGATGCCCATGAACCAGCATGCAGCAGCCCTGTGCCTCTACCCTGGTGTGATCTGTAGGGGTTTGCTGGAAGAGGGCATTGAAGGGTGAACTAAAGCCTCCTTCTGTGCAGGGAGGTGCTGGCCATGCTGGAGGAATGGAATAGAATAGAATAGAATAGAATAGAATAGAATAGAATAGAATAGAATAGAATAGAATAGAATAGAATAGAACAGAATAGAATTAACCAGGTTGGAAGAGACCTTTGAGATCATCCAGACCAACCTATCACCCAGCACCATCTGATCAACTAAACCATGGCACCAAGCACCCCATCCAGGCTCTTCCTGAACACCTCCAGGGATGGGGACTCCACCACCTCCCTGGGCAGCACAGCCCAAGGGCCAATCTCTCTCTCTGGGAAGAACTTCTTCCTAACATCCAGCCTGAACCTCCCCTGGCACAGCTTGAGACTGTGTCCTCTTGTGCTGGTGCTGCTTGCCTGGGAGATGAGACCAACTCCCACCTGGCTACAACCTCCCTGCAGGGAGTTGGAGAGAGCAAGAAGGTCTCCCCTGAGCCTCCTCTTCTCCAGCCTAAGCAAGCCCAGCTCCCTCAGCCTCTCCTCCCAGGGCTGTGCTCCAGACCCCTCCCCAGCTTTCTTGCCCTTCTCTGGACACCTTCCAGCAACTCATCATCTCTCCTAAACTGAGGAGATGGGCATGCAGGGCCAGTGAAACATCCTCACCCGTGGCATGGCCCCAGTGCAGGGGCCATGAGAAATTAAAAGGCTTGGCCAAGGCATTGCAGGACCAGAGCTGGTCCAGCTCCCCACAGCCTCCATCAGCAGCACCCTCAGACATCCCCAGCTTCCCCAGGCAGGTCACAGAATCACAGTCATGGAATGGGTTGTATTGGATTGGACCTTCCAAAGTCATCTATCCAACCCCCGCCGCCAGCAGAGACATCTGCAACCAGAGCAGGTTGCCCAGAGCCCCAGGCAACATGCTCTGGAGATGGGGCATCCACCCCCTCTCTGGGCAACCTGGGCCAGGGTCTCATCACCCTCACTGTTAGACATTCTTCCTTATCTCTAGTGCCAATCTCTCCTCAAGAGCCCCCAAGGGGCTGCAGACCGCCGGGTGGCCCCCACCCTGCAGAGCAGGACCGTGCTCGCTCCCCGTGTGCTCCAGAGCAGGTTCACAGCACCCTGAGCCCATGGGGACACCCCAGCGCTCCCCACCGGCAGCAGCCTGCCTTGCTGAGAGCAGCATTAGCCCCCCCGCGCCCTTGCCTTGGCTTGCTGGCAGGAGGCCGGCAGGGAGGTGACATTGCAGCTGCGCTCCGCGGGGTGCTGGCTGCCTTGGCACTCGCCGCCGCGGCTTTGGGTGGCCCCAGCCCACCCGGCCACCCCCGGGGCTGCTGCTCTCCTGCCAGACACGGCGCTCAGCTTTAATTAGCAGGGCGGTTTAATGAACGGCAGCTCGGTTGCAGCCACGGAGCCTTCCTGGCTGAGCCGCGGCGGTTTGTTACGGCTGCGTCTGCCTGTCCCCCTTTGCACCCTGCCTGTCCCCTCCTCTTCCTTGTGGGGAGCAGGGTGCTGAGGAGGAGGCGACAGGCAGGACCCAGCCCTTATCACACACCAGAGGATCCACATCAGAGGGAGCAAGTCTGGGAGCTGGGGCATTGGGAATGCCTGGCCCGGCAGGTCTCTGCCCGACTGGCACCTCCCCGTGAAAGATGCTTCCACTAGCGCTGGCCAAGGGCTGATGGATGCCTCCACGTCTGCTGCTCTCCTCTCCAACTACTCCCATCCATGCACGGGCATCAAGGGGCTGGCATAAGGCATCTATTCATACTGGGAGGACTGGGAGAGCATTACTAAACTGAGCATCTCCCCACGGCCACAAAGGAGGGGAAGGTGCTCTGGGCCACGGCCAGGGTGACACTGCTGCTGCCACCGCGCTGCACAGCCTCAGCCTGTGGAGGAGGTCATCTTCCCCTGCTCACAGCACTGACGAGGTGCCTGCAGCCCCAGCAGCATGCAGGCCTGTGACAGAGACCAAGAGCCAGGCAGGTGGGAGCAGTCTCAGGCACCTCCCTGTCTCATCAAGGCACAGCAACAGGGCCCTCAGCCATGTGGCATCACTGTCCCCCATCTGGTCATGGCACTTAGAGCCTCACTGTTGTCCCCACCACTGGTGACCTTATTAACCACCTCAGGCTTTACCCCTCAGGGCAGCCAGGGAATGGGGCCTGGAGGTGCTGAGGGATCCCACCCTCATGGAATGACCATTTACAGCCACACTGATTGCTGACAAGCTGTGCTGAACCAGGAGCAAGCTGGGCAGCAGTTGCAGGGTCATCCTCTTCCTCCTTCTCCTCCTTCTGCTTGGAGCAGAGGGTACCCATCCCCCAGGTATTGCCAACACAATACTGCACCTCCACCTCTGAAGAGGGCAAGGATTCAGTAGCCGAAGAGGAAATAAAGTTCCCCACACTGAGGATCTCTTTTTTAACACTCTGGAAGAGGGAATTGAGTGCACCCTCTGTAAGTCTGCAGCTGACACCAAGCTAGGCGGGAGTGCTGAAATGCTTGGGGGTAGGAAGGCTCTGCAAAGGGACCTGGACAGGCTGGATCAATGAGCCAAGGCCGACTGTATGAGGTTTAACAAAGCCAAGTGCCACATCCTGCACTTAGGTCACAATAACCCCATGAGTGCTCCAGGGTTGGGGCACAGTGGCTGGAAAGCTGCCTGGCAGAGGAAGGAGCAGGGAGTGCTGGCTGACAGCTGCCTGAATGCGAGCCAGCATGTGCACAGGTGGCCAAGAACACCACCAGCATCCTGGCCCGGATCGGCAATAGTGTGGCCAGCAGGACCAGGGCAGGCATCAACCCCCTGTGCTGGGCACTGGTGAGGATACACCTTGAATACAGGGGTCTGCAGGTGGTCAGCAAGGGCTCAGCTCTGAAAACACCACCAGTGAAATGCCATGCCGTGTCCTCTGCACCCAGACACCCAGTGGCTCCTCTCTGCAGGAGGGTGCCCGGGTCACCAGGGAAAGCCAGCAGCTGCCAAGGACTGACCTGGTGACAAAAGAAGGCCGCAGAGGAATCTTTGATCTGGCCTTGGCTGGCACTGGCGAGGCTGCCCGCAGGGTCACGCTGCAGACATGGCACAGCAGGCTCCTTGCTCCCAGCCTCACATATCTGTCTGCACCACTCTGGCCACAACCCCTCCCCTGGCCCAGAAAGAGGGGAAAATTGCATGTCCCAATCTGCAGCCTTGGCAGAGAGCGATCGCCCCGGACGGCGCAGCTGGAGGTGCCGGGGCCGATAGCACGGGGCTGGCTGTGATGCTGGGGTACCCCATCTCCCACCCTGCCCACTGCCCTGCCCCCTGGGAGAAGCTGGGAAACTCCCTCCTGCCCTGCTCGGGGTGGCAGAGGGCCAGGCTGATCCCATCAAACCCTGAAGGTGGATCTCTCTGTGGGCAGAATCGTCTCGGATTAAGCGTGGGAGGAAAAGTGGAGCAGTGATGCATATGTGGTGGCCACTCATGCAGTGAAAGGGTTGGGCCTCAGCTGCTGGGGAGGGCAGCCAGGCTCACTGACTCTGGAAGGGACAGAAGGGACGTTGGGGAATGCCAGCTCCCTGCTGGCCACCATCAGGGAGTAATGTGTTAGGTGCCAGCCTCGCTAGGATGATGCTGGGAGAGATGCTGGGCGGAAGGGCCTCTGGTTCCTACAGGCAGTGAGCTGAAAGCTGAGAGGAGCCCAGGAAGTGGGGGTGGGGGGGGAGGAGGAATCCCTGATGTGTGGCATATTTCATAACATGAGATGTGAGACCTTAATGGGCTCTGAGATAGCAAAGAGGACAGGAAGCCTAAACCTGTCCGTGGCACATGAAGCCCAACAGGAACACAGGATACCATCACCCGCAGCCCCCCAGGACAGACCCTGCTCACCCACAGAGCCCCAGCTTAGCTGCTTAACTCCCAGGCAGTT
Organism: Picus viridis; assembly: GCA_033816785.1. Taxonomy (NCBI): domain Eukaryota; kingdom Metazoa; phylum Chordata; class Aves; order Piciformes; family Picidae; genus Picus; species Picus viridis. The sequence continues at coordinate 688,651 of CM066591.1, read as the reverse complement.
TCTGACCCTGAAGAGCTGTGCCAAGGCAGTCAACAAGGTTTGGAATGAAAAGCAAGGGTGCCTGAGGCCAGGCTCTGTGGAGGGGTGAGCTGGGAAAGCATCCCGATGGCACAGGGCCGGCAGGTCCGTCACCATGACTTGTGGCCAGCACAGTATTTCTCTCTGTGGCAAAGTTAAGCAGTAAATCCTGGCTGGAGGATCTCCCACAGGCACCAAGGGACAGCCACCACCAAGATTTATGGCCCAGAAGCAGCAGAGCCACACCATAAATATAAGAGGTGTGCAGGAGAGCTGGGCCCCGAGCTTCTCCAAGGACAAGCTTGTTTGCTTGCCCGACCTCTCTCCCAGCCCAGTTGTCTCTCATTTTGGCCTCACAGCCAGCACTTCTCATCATGTTAAAGCTTCCCTGTCTCTGGAAGGAGCAGGTCCCTGTCCACAGCAGCTCCAGGGATGGTCACAACTCACACCAGGGGCACTGTGAATGAGAGAAAGCTGACATCTGGGGTGGTCATGCCTGCAACACCTTGCTCTGCATCCACAACCTCTCCCCATCACAACCATCCAGGCTTTGCTGCCTGTGGTCAGCCTCTCCTGGGGCTCCACCAGCTGCATCCCCCAGACTCATTCCCTATCAACCCCCACCAGGAACAAACCCTGCAGCTGCTGCCACCTCCTGCTGAAGGTCAGAGAAGATGATTTCAGCTGCTCTAGCACTAGCCTGGTGAATAAAGCTGTAGCTGTCATGACCTCTCTGCAGAGTGACAATGATGGTGGCTGGCTGGGCTGCTCTGGGGGTGATCGAGGGTCCTCACTGGGTGAACCAGCCTGTGCTGAGTGGCACTGGGAGGAAGGCTGATGAGCACACTGGAGTCTTATGACAAAGAGGGGGAAATGGTCATCTCTGCTTCTGAACTGTGGCCAGGGAATCAGGGAACACTGTCCATGGGTTGGAGAAAGGAAGGAAAAGGTCTTCTGATGGAAATAGCCTGGCAGTTGATTACAAGCCTGGTCCCCCAAATCCATGTGTACAGACAGTTGTGGCCAGAAGTTTGAGAGGTGATTCTGCCACTCTTCCCTGCTTGGGTGAGTCCTCACCTGGAGTACCGTGTCCAGCTCTGGGGGCCCCAGCACAAGGAGGACACGGACCTGATAGACTGTGTCCAGAGGAGGACGTGATGATGATCAGAGGGCTGGAGCACCTCTCCTACAAAGGTAGACTGAGGGAGTTGGGGCTGTTCAGCCTGGAAAAGAGAAGGCTTCAGGAAGCCCTTACTGCAGCCTTCTGGTACCCAGAGGGAGCCACAGGGGGATTGGAGAGGGACTATCTACAAAGGCAAGGAGTGACAGGATGAGGGACAGTGGTTTTGAACTAGAGCAGGATTGAATTAGATGAGATATTAGGAAGAAGTACTTTGCTTTGAGGATCGAGCAACACTAGAACAGGCTGCCCAGGGAGGTGGCAGAGGTCCCGTGCCTGGAGACATTCAAAGTCAGGCTCGATGGGACTCTGAGCAACCTGATCTAGTTGGGGATGTCCCTGCGGACTGCAGGGAGGTTGGACTGGATGACTGTTAGGAGTCCATTCCAGCCTAGTGCATGCTTCTGAGGGGAGGTGTAAGTTAATTAAACACAGCTAGAAACTCATTAATCCCCGACGGAACTCCCAGCCCGCCCCGCAGCCCGCAGCTCCCCGCGGCGCGGCTGCATTGCGGCGCCCCCTGGCGGCCGCTCGGGGCGCTGCCGGGGCTCTGCTGCAGCCTCTCCTGGCTCCGGGACCCCAGCCCTCGGCGGGCGCTTGTCCAAGGAGCGACCTTCTGCTGATCCCCGCGGGACGGAAAAGCCAGGTCGTGTCCGGCCTGATCTCCGAGCAGCCGTAAAGAGGAGGCTAATCCAGCACTGAAATCCTTTGGTCACGTTCTGTTGAGATTTGATTCTCTCTGATTTGGTGCAAAAGCTCAGTTGCACATGATGAGCTGGTCAGAACTGGTTCACAGACCCCTGCAGACTTCTAGAGACTCCTGAAGAACTCTACAGAGCTCTACAGGCCCTTGAAGACCTCTTCATACCTCTATAGTCATCTAGAGACCACTATAAACCTTTGGAGATGACTGCAGAACTCTACAGACCTCTAGAGAGCCCTAATGAATTGAACAGAACTTTACAGAGCTTTATATTGGCCTTCTTGGCCACCTGGGCACACTGCTGGCTCGTGTTCAGCTGCTGTCAACCAGTACCCTGACCAGTTAGAGGGTAGAAGGGCTCTGCAGAGGGACCTTGCCAGGCTGCACAGAAGGGCAGAGTCCAACAGGATGGCATTGAACAAGTCCAAGTGCCAGGTGCTGCACTTTGGCCACAGCAGCCCCAGGCAGTGCTACAGGCTGGGGTCAGAGTGGCTGAGAGCAGCCAGGCAGAGAGGGACCTGGGGGGCTGGTTGAGAGTAGGCTGAACATGAGCCAGCAGTGTGCCCAGGGGGACAAGAAGGCCAAGGGCATCCTGGCCTGCATCAGGAACAGTGTGGCCAGCAGGAGCAGGGAGGTCATTGTGCCCTGTGCTCAGCACTGCTGAGGCCACCCCTTGAGTCCTGTGTCCAGTTCTGGGCTCCTCAGGTGAGGAAAGATGTTGAGCTGCTGGAAGGTGTCCAGGCACTTGGGGCCATGGTTTAGTCGATGGTGTTGGGTGATAGGTTAGACCTCTGTAACTGTGCCCATTACTCAAAAGACATGTATTTTTTGTTAAACTTACCTTTTGACTTCCAAACCCACTCCAGACCACTCCTTTTGGGGATTTTACCTCTGCTTTCACCTGCCTAGTTTGCTTTTACCCCATCTAGGAAGGGGTTCTCTGGACACCTTCCAGGAGCTCAACATCTTTCCTAACCTGAGGGGCCCAGAACTGGACACAGGACTCAAGGGGTGGCCTCAGCAGTGCTGAGCACAGGGCACAATGACCTCCCTGCTCCTGCTGGCCACACTGTTCCTGATGCAGGCCAGGATGCCCTTGGCCTTCTTGTCCCCCTGGGCACACTGCTGGCTCATGTTCAGCCTACTCTCAACCAGCCCCCCAGGTCCCTCTCTGCCTGGCTGCTCTCAGCCACTCTGACCCCAGCCTGTAGCACTGCCTGGGGTTGGTGTGGCCAATGTGCAGAACCTGGCACTTGGATGTGTTCAATCTCCTGCCCTTGGACTCTGCCCTTCTGTGCAGCCTGGCAAGGTCCCTCTGCAGAGCTCTGCTACCCTCAGTTGCCTCTGACCTTGAGCTGAAGAGCATCCAGGATGTGCAACTACAAATGTTGTAGCTGTACAGCACAACATCCCCTCTGTCTCCAATCTGACCACCGAGGGCAGGCTGATTGGTGTCCATCTCCACACAGTGACCAGCTGCTGAGAAACAAGTGGGAAGATTCCTAAGGCAATACCCGCAGCCAGGAGGGGAGGGCAGGGTTGTGCATGCTGCTCAGTCGACTCTGCTGGCAGAGCTCTGAAACAAATTCCATGTGTGGCCCAAAGAAGTAGAGACTGCATGTCACACAGTGGCACGACTCAGGCTGTTGCTGTAGCTACAGTGGGGAGAAAGAGCTCATTAAGTTGGCTGGACCACAGGAATAGAGGTTGTGCAGAATGAGCAGGGGGGTGGGGGTAGCAGAGTCAAGGCTAGCTTTGTGTCATGTCAAGGAGATCAAAAGGTACCAGCCCCAGAGCCTCTCTTCTCCAGGCTGAACAACCCTAACTCTCTCAGCCTGCCCTCTCAGCAGCCTCCCAGCATTGCTGTGGCCTCCCCTCCACTCCAACAGGTCCATGCCTCTCGTGTGCTGAGGTCACCAGAGCTGGCCCCAGCACTGCAGGGGGTCTCAGCAGAGCACAGCAGAACAGATGAGCAGAACCCCCTCCCTCCGCCCGTGGCCCACGCCGCTGGGGATGCAGCCTGGTGGGATTTCCTGTTTAATAACTGCACTAATGTGCCAGCAACAAATGCTGCTGAGGAACAGGCAGCAGAAGCTGAAGAGCCTGCTCTTGCAGCTGGAGTAGACAAGAGATGAGGCCAGCTGGGCTGCAGGCAGCACTGGCTCCTCCTGCGAGATGCTGAAGGTGGCAGCATGTACCGGCAGAAGCAAACCAGCCAGCAGCAACCCTCCTCCTCCCTCTGCCAGCAAAAACAATCAGCCATGACTTCTGAGATTTCTCTTGCTACAGGCCAGGAGCACAGAGAAGTAAACCCCAAAGCTCCCCAGCTCTGCGCTCCCAGAGCCGAGCCCTGTGTGTTCGTAGGGAAGAGCAGAGACTGGCACAGCTCAGCTGTGCCCCCAGAAGCCAGGTGTGGAGCTGGCACTGGTGCTCTTCCTGTCCTGATGAGGACAGACTTGGCATCTGCTTCTTGCTCCAAGGGTTTGATTTGCAGGCATTGGAACCGGCTGCTCAGGGAGGTGGTGCAGTCACCGTCCCTGAGAGGTGGTCAACAAAACTGTGGCCTTGGCACCTGGGGACATGGTTTAGTGGCCGTGGTGGTGCTGGGTTGATGGTTGGACTGGATGAGCTTAGAGAGCTTTTCTATGATATGATTCCCTACCCCCTTTCCCCCTTTCCCCCTTTCCCCCTTTCCCCCTTTCCCCCTTTTCCCCTTCCCTTCCCTTCCCTTCCCTTCCCTTCCCTTCCCTTCCCTTCCCTTCCCTTCCCTTCCCTTCCCTTCCCTTCCCTTCCCTTCCCTTCCCTTCCCTTCCCTTCCCTTCCCTTCCCTTCCTTCCCTTCCCTTCCTTCCTTCCCTTCCCTTCCCTTCCCTTCCCTTCCCTTCCCTTCCTTCCCTTCCCTTCCCTTCCCTTCCCTTCCCTTCCCTTCCCTTCCCTCCTCCTCTTCCTTCCCCTTCCCTCCTCTTCCTTCCCCTTCCCTCCCCTCCCCTTCCTTCCCCTTCCCTCTCTTCTCCTCAGTCATCCTGCCCTGTGCTCAGCACTGCTGAGGCCATACCTTGAGTCCTGTGTCCAGTTCTGGGCTCCTCAGTTTCAGAAGGACATTTGAGACTCTGGAAGGTGTCCAGAGAAGGGCAACAAAGCTGGGGAGGGGTCTGGAGCACAGCCCTGGGAGGAGAGGCTGAGGGAGCTGGGCTTGCTTAGCCTGCAGAAGAGGAGGCTCAGGGGAGACCTTCTTGCTCTCTCCAACTCCCTGAAGGGAGGTTGTAGCCAGGTGGGGCTTGGTCTCTTCTCCCAGGCACCCAGCACCAGAACAAGAGGACACAGTCTCAAGCTGTGCCAGGGGAGGTTCAGGCTGGAAGTGAGGAGAAAGTTCTTCCCAGAGAGAGTTGTTGGCCCTTGGGATGTGCTGCCCAGGGAGGTGGTGGAGTCCCCATCCCTGGAGGTGTTCAAGAGGGGACTGGATGTGGCACTTGGGGCCATGGTTTAGTAGCCATGAGGTATTGGGTGAGAGGTTGGACTTGATGATCTTTGAGGTCTTTCCCAACCTTACTGATTGTATGATGTGGGGGTGGGACCAAAGCTGTGCAGGAGCTGGCTCTGGTCAGTGAGACTCCCGTTTCAAGGTGATCCTGAAGGCTTGGGCTTCGTGAGGTCATTCCAGCTGTCTGCCCTGGCTTTCTGCAGGGGCTGGGTGGGGATTTTGCCTCTGTGGCCATTCACAACTCTGATTTATTTTGAGCAAGGATGCCTCTGAGGCTGCACAGGCCACGGCAGATGCTGGGGATGCAGAAGCTGGGCTCTGTAAAACCAGCGCTCTGCAGCAGGGAGAGCCCTCACCCAGCGAGAGCTGACACACAGAACCACCCTCAGAGCTGACCTCCACTGTCTCTGCTGCTGGGGATGGGGGGGTCTGCTTTGCTAGGATGGCCACAGCAGGGGTGGGGAAGGTGGGTCCCACCTGCACCTCTGCCTTCACTCACCTCAGCAAGCTGCTTTTACTCTCCATTTTTTCTCACCATCACTTATGTTTCTCCATCTGCTTGTGAGTGAGTGGGGGAGTCCTGCCTGGGAAGGAGCTGCCCCTCTGGGGGCTGTGCAACCCACGCTGCAGAAGTGCCCAGTGCTTTGCAGGGAGGGCTGACACCGGATCTAAGGCAGCTCTGTGCTCACCACAACATCATCTGGCTCACCTGCAACGGGCATTGGGGCTGCCACTTCCCTGGTCCTTTGTGGAGAAAGTCTCCTTCCCCACCTCCCAGGGCAGTTCGTGGGTGTGTGACCACCCCAGGCTACTGCCTGGCACACAGCAGTGGAGAGGAAAGTGGGCTGCAGGAAGTGGAAGCGAATCGGTGGCTGCCTGGTTCTCGGTTGGAGCTGCAGGGGGAAGGACAGGCATGGCCCAAAAGCAGGCCAGGAACACCCTGGGGAGATGGGAGCAGTACCCATGCTCCTGGGTTGCTCAGCACCTGAGGGCTCCTGGCAAACAGGGAAATGCCAGGCAGATGGCTACCTTCCCCACCAGAGAGTGGTGATGAAGCCATCCTCCTAATTAATTGTGATTGGGTTTGGGCAAAGCAGGAGGGAGGGAGAGCAGACTCTGCCAGCTGCAGAGGGAGGCTCTGGGTGGAAATATGGATGATGAGGAAGCTTCTCAGGTGTTAGAATAGAATAGAATAGAATAGAATAGAATAGAATAGAATAGAATAGAATAGAATAGAATAGAATAGAACAGAATTAACCAGGTTGGGAAAGACCTCCAAGATCATCCAGTCCAACCTCTCACCCAGCACCATCTGATCAACTAAACCATGGCACCAAGCACCCCATCCAGGCTCTTCCTGAACACTTCCAGGGATGGGGACTCCACCACCTCCCTGGGCAGCACATCCCAAGGGCCAATCTCTCTTGCTGTAAAGACTTCTTCCTAACATCCAGCCTGAAGCTCCCCTGGCACAGCTTGAGACTGTGTCCTCTTGTTCTGGTGCTGGGTGCCTGGGAGAAGAGACCAACCCCCACCTGGCTACAGCCTCCCTTCAGGGAGTTGGAGAGAGCAAGAAGGTCTCCCTGAGCCTCCTCTTCTGCAGGCTAAGCAAGCTCAGCTCCCTCAGCCTCTCCTCCCAGGGCTGTGCTCCAGACCCCTCCCCAGCTTTCTTGCCCTTCTCTGGACACCTTCCAGCAGCTCAACATCTTTCCTAACCTGAGGAGCCCAGAACTGGACACAGGACTCAAGGGGTGGCCTCAGCAGTGCTGAGCACAGGGCACAATGACCTCCCTGCTGCTGCTGGCCACACTGTTCCTGATGCAGGCCAGGAGGCCCTTGGCCTTCTTGGCCCCCTGGGCACACTGCAGGCTCCTGTTCAGCTGCTCTCAACCAGTCCCCACAGGTCCCTCTCTGCCTGGCTGCTCTCAGTCACTCTGCCCCCAGCCTGTAGCACTGCCTGGGGTTGGTGTGGCCAATGTGTAGAACCTGGCACTTGGATGTGTTCCCCTGGGGAAGGGGCTGGAGCAGGGGTGAGGGGTGAGAGATGGGAAGGAAACATCACCTCTCACCCTGGCCAGATGCTGGTGGCTGCTGGATGCCCTTTCCATTGTTCCCAGATCCGGCTGGGGCCACAGGATATCCTGCAGGAGCTGCCAGAGCCTGCTGTGGTGAGGAGGGGCTGGGCTGGGATCTCCACCAATATCACTCTTGGTTTAACTTCTTCATGTCTCCAAGGAAAGTGTGGTGGAGGTGATGCTGAAGCTCAGCACTCCCGAGGGAGGCAGGGAAATGGGCTGCTTGTGCTCTCACCTGCTGAGGAGCTAACCCCAGGGGGTTAGGGTGACCATACCATTATGTGGATGTTGGGTGAAGGGCTTGGGTGGAAAAGCCACAGCCAGCAAGCTGCTGGCTGGAGGGAGGGGAAGGGCCTGATAAGCCCTGGGGACGCAGTGGTCCTGCTCTATCTGCCCAGCTGATAGACCTGGGCTGGCTGGCGCCTGCTGCACCCCGCCAAGGCCACCCGCCCCTGCCAGCACCACTGCCACCCAAAGCCCCAGAAAGTCTTCTGCAGCACCCATGGGTGCCCAGCAGCATTAGCAGCCCTTGGACTGGGCGTGGAGCTGGCCTCACCTTGGCTTCTTGCCATCCTCCCAGCAGCAGGATGCTGAAAGTAATCCAGAGGCAGGAAAAAGAAGGTGGTGAGCACCTGAGCCCTCACAGCTTGCTTCATGGCCACTTCTTCTGGCAGGTGCAGCTGCAGGGATGGACGTGGCCATGCTGCCACAGAACCACAGCATCAGAGATTCAGTGAACCACAGAGCCAGAGAACCACAGAATCACTGAGCCACAGAATCAGAGAACCACAGAGCCATAGAGTCACAGAGTCACAGAACCACAGAATCACAGAATCCACTGGGTTGGAAGGTTTCTTCTAGAGGCCATCTAGTCCAACCCCCCTGCAATCAGCAGGGACATTCCCAACTAGATCAGGGTGCTCAGAGCTCCTTCAAACCTGACCTTGAATGTCTCCAGGACAGCCTGTTTCAGTATTCCACCTAGAGGCCCTTGGAGGTAGAATCATAGAATCAAAAAGGTTGGAAAAGACCTCAAAGATCATCAAGTCCTGTCACCCAACCCCTCATGGCTACTAACCCATGGCACCAAGCACCCCATCCAGGCTCTTCCTGAACACCTCCAGGGATGGGGACTCCACCACCTCCCTGGGCAGCACAGCCCAAGGGCCAATCTCTCTTGCTGGGAAGAACTTCTTCCTAACCTCCAGCCTGAACCTCCCCTGGCACAGCTTGAGACTGTGTCCTCTTGTTCTGGTGCTGGGTGCCTGGGAGAAGAGACCAACCCCCACCTGGCTACAGCCTCCCTTCAGGGAGTTGTAGACATGGGCAGGGGGATCCACCTTCACCCCCCAGCTAGGGCTAGAAAAGCTCCACTGAGGTGCCGGTGCCGTTCCGGGCTCCTCTTATCTGCCTTCCTGGCTGTGGGAGGCTGCTCACAGCATGGCACTGATCCTGGCACCGACTTCCCCAGGGACCTTGGTCACATCCCTGCACACCAGTGCCCCCCACCAGCAGAGCCCAGCAAGGAAGATCCTTGCCACCTGCACCTGGCGCGTTGCCCCCAGCTCCTGCTGCAGGAGGTGCCAAGGCTGCACTGGGACAACATTCCCAGGGTTTTAGTCTAGCAGTGGCTGTTTGGAACTGCTGAAAGGTCTCGGATGCTGAAGATGTGCCAGTGAGCACCAGGAATAGCTATTTGTATCCTAGTTGGGTGATTGCTGGGCTGCTCATTTCTTGCATTGGCACCCCAAATACATGCTGACAGGAGACCAGCAGCCAGGATGGCTTTCTCCAGGCCCTGGAGCCAGGGAAGAGCATCAGTTTATTCTGGGAGAAACGGAGACAGAAACAGCTCAGTTTGCCTTCAGATGAGAAAAGGGCAACCAAATCAGGTGAAGTGCCTGGTTGCAGAACCTGGCTGAGGACTTCACTTTCTGCTGGGGTACATGGTGAGGAAATGTCAGCACAGCAAAAGTGTCAAATCCTTCTGAGACAGCTGGTGGGAACAAAAATTGAACTGATTTGTGGGTTTTTTCCCCTTCCTTGATAAAACAGAATCATACAAGCACAGAATTGTTTTGATGGAAAAAGACGTTTAAGATGGTTCAGTCCAACCCTTCTCTATCTCTGCCAAGGCTGGGGCTAAACCCTGGCCCTCAGCACCACATCTCTGCCTCTTTGAAGCAGCTCCAGGGATGGGGATTCTACCACCCCCCTGGGCAGCCTGTGCCAGTGCCTGAGAACCCTTCCTGTGGAGAGGTTCTTTCAGTCCAGTTCTGGGCTCCTCAGGTGAGGAAAGATGTTGAGCTGCTGGAAGGTGTCCAGAGAAGGGCAAGAAAGCTGGGGAGGGGTCTGGAGCACAGCCCTGGGAGGAGAGGCTGAGGGAGCTGGGCTTGCTTAGCCTGCAGAAGAGGAGGCTCAGGGAGACCTTCTTGCTCTCTCCAACTCCCTGAAGGGAGGTTGTAGCCAGGTGGGGCTTGGTCTCTTCTCCCAGGCACCCAGCAGCAGAACAAGAGGACACAGTCTCAAGCTGTGCCAGGGGAGGTTCAGGCTGGAGGTTAGGAAGAAGTTCTTCCCAGCAGGAGAGATTGGCCCTTGGGCTGTGCTGCCCAGGGAGGTGGTGGAGTCCCCATCCCTGGAGGTGTTCAGGAAGAGCCTGGATGGGGTGCTTGGTGCCATGGGTTAGTTGATCAGATGGTGCTGGGTGAGAGGTTGGACTGGATGATCTTGGAGGTCTCTTCAAACCTAACCTGGCTGTTTCTGTGATTCTCTGATCTTTGCTGCTGCCCAAACTAAAGCTCCCTTGGTGCAACTGGAGGTCATTTCCTCTTGTCCTACCACTTGTTACCTGCAGAGCAGACCATTCTCATGCTTGAGAACCCTCTCTGGGAAGAAATATTTCCTGGCATCCAGCCTGAGCCTCCCCTAGTGCAGCTTGAAACCATTTCCTCTAGTCCCATCTCTTGACCCCAAGGAGAGGAGGCTGCCCCCTCCTTGCTCCAACCTCCTTTCAGAGGAGCTGTAGAGAGTGAGAAGGTCTCTCCTCAGCCTCCTGTACTCCAGAGTGATGAACGAAATGGCAGCCCAGGAAGCCTTCAGCTTGACACGACTGTGCCCGCTTCTGTGTGAGGCAAGGCAGACCCCCAGCGCCGCGGTGACTCAGCCCCGCCTGGTGCCAGCAGCCAGCTCCCGCAGCTCGCTGCCAGCCTGCCCAGCGGCCACAGGGCGTGCGGCAGCTCCCACAGGGGGTGTCTGCCGTGCCCGGCCCAGCCTCACCCGGCGATGTGGCAGCAGGCAGCGCGGATAACGCTCAGCTTTTAGGGGATGAAGCGCGCCGGGCAGCGGAGCCGGCCCCGGCTGCCAGAGCCGTTCCTCGGCAGCATCTGTCAGGAAGGATTAATGCCTAAGCAGGCTGTGGGCTGCCTTCCAGCAGCACTTTTTAATAGTCAGATGCTGGGCCCTGGTCGAGTCACCCACGGGAGCAAAGTTGTCTCCTTACAAAATATGTTGATGGGAAGCAGCTCATTTGTTGGGCTGGGCTGGGGGAGAGGGGGAGGTGAAGCTGGTGACAGCCCCACTTCACACCGGGGGCTCTGGATGTTAGGAACAAGCTCTGCACCATGAGGGTAGTGGAACACTGGAGCAGGGAGGTGATTGGGGCCCATCCCTTGGGGGGAGGCTGGACAGGGCTCTGGGCAGCCTGATCTAGTTGAGGACGTCCCTGCTGACTGCAGGGGGGCTTGGACTGGATGAGCTTTGGAGGTGCCTTCCAACTCAGCCCATCCTGTGATTCTGTGAAACCCTCTCCTGGGTTGCAGCACTGTCCTTGCCAGCCCAGGGCCCACAGCTGCACCAGCTGGCCAAGGAGCAGCCAGCACAGCTCCTGCAAACATGCAAATAAAGCCCTGAGCTGGAGCTTGCAAGGTCCCACTGATAAAGTAAAGGGCAAATTCCTGCCCCTGGGGAAAGGATTGGGCTGGCTGTGAGTTTTGGGTGAGGAGCCCACGTGCAGGGGTGGCACGGCCGTGGCTGTGGTGGCACCCTCAGGAAGCACCCCCGTGCCTCACTGGTGACGTTGCCAGTGTTTGGGGTACGGTGGGAAGCTGCACTTCCCCTCCGCTGGCACTCAGCTCCAAGCTGCTGCTTGACGCTGACAAAATCCAGCCCACTTTGGAGTTTGCACTTCATTTTGCTCTCCCTGCAGAGAAAAATAGCTGTTTGAGGAAGAAATTACAGATGTATTAAAGTTCAGTCCTCTTGCACCACATCATCGATCCTAATCCCACGGGATGCTGCATGCCACCGCTGGCAAGAGCCAAGGGAGCAGAGAGCAGAACCTCCTGCACACACCCAGCCCTGCCTGGCCTGCGGGGTCCTGAGGAGTCTGGGCACCTCCTGAAGATTCATCTGGGCTGGCAAGGCCAACCAGCTGCTAAACCATCCTCATCCTCACCCTGCTGGAGGCTCGCTTGGCACCAGCCCAGCATTAAATGGGAGCTTAAGCACCCGGAGAGGCTGGGCAGGATATTAATAGAGCCGAGGAGGAACATGCTGCTTACAGGTCCCAAAATAGGCTGCTGAAGCAAGGGGATGCCCAAATGGGGCTCCCCAGAAGGGTGGTGAGGGCAGGAGCTGGAGCTGGGATGCAGTGGGAGCAGCCCTGGGGCACACCAGGCCCCATCCTCGTCCCAGGGCAGCTGGCATTTCGCTGCCACAGTGAAAACACTTCTCTGCTCCCAGCATCACAGCAAGGCTCCTGCAGGCAGCCCAGGCTGACCCCCTAAGAGGATTGCTGGGCTATTAGTGGATTGGGACCACGGGGAGGCTGTTTGGAGACATTTGCTCTCCCACCCCTCAGGAACACAGTCCCAGGCAAGTGCCCTCCTGCCTGCAGAGCCCAGGAGTGGTGCCAGAGCTATGGTCCCCAGCCCTGTCCCTCTCAGCCAAAGGCCACCGGCGAAGAGGAGGACAGCCAGGGGGTGAGGACACCCAGTCAGGCTGCAGCCAGCGCTGGGAGCCCTGGATGGGGCTCATGGAGATGCTTTACCAGGTTTGGGATTTGCAGCAGGCAAGGCCAAGCCCCAGCTTGCCCCCAGCCCGGCCACGGAGCACGGGACACGGCTGGCTCGGGCAGGAAAGCTTCCTGCCCCCCAGCTGCAGGGACCCCTGAGGCTTACAGTGATGTAAGCTGGAAATGTAGCAGGGTGGAAAGAAACCCAGAAGCAGGATTGACAGAAAAATCCCATTATTGGCCATGAAATATGCATGTGCTGGGACTGCATGGGAAGGGGAAAGGGGAAGGGGAAGGGGAAGGGGAAGGGGAAGGGGAAGGGGAAGGGGAAGGGGAAGGGGAAGGGGAAGGGGAAGGGGAAGAGGAAGGGGAAGGGGAAGGGAAAGGGAAAGGGAAAGGGAAAGGGAAAGGGAAAGGGAAAGGGAAAGGAAGGGAAAAGGAGGAAGGGAAAAGAAGAGAAGGGAAAAGGGGGAAGGGACAGGGAAGGGAAGGGAAGGGAAGGAAGGGAAGGGAAGGGAAGGGAAGGGAAGGGAAGGGAAGGGAAGGGAAGGGAAGGGAAGGGAAGGGAAGGGAAGGGAAGGGAAGGGAAGGGAAGGGAAGGGAAGGGAAGGGAAGGGAAGGGAAGGGAAGGGAAGGGAAGGGAAGGGAAGGGAAGGGAAGGGAAGGGAAGGGAAGGGAAGGGAAGGGAAGGGGAAAAGGGAGGGACAGGCAGGGAAGGGAAGAGGGAGGGAAAGGAAGGACATGGCTTGTGCCCTTGTCAGCCTCTTCCACCAACCCCTGTCCAGACAGCCTCTGCCCGGGGAGGACAGGCAGTTGGGCAGAGCAGGCAGCTCAGAGTTCTAGGTGCTGGGGCAGAGGACCAATGCCTCCTCATGCCCCTAGGGAGCAGCCCCACACCTCTGCTGCTGGGGCTGGCAGTGCCTGAATGTACTCCCTAGGATTCATAATTCGGGGAACAAGTCGAAGGCTCCCTGCTTGCCACGTGTGTTTCTTCCCTCGTGTTCCTCCCCTCTCTTCAATCTCGGTGTCGACTTAGTATTTGGAGGATATTTTCCCCCCAGCTCCGGGGCGGGGGGAGGGGTGTGGAATTCCAGGCCAATTCATTGTCGCTCGGTGCAGCTCCCTCTGTCAGTTCCCATCGCTTTCTGCTGCTCTCAAGAGGCAAAACTGGAGCCACAGAGCGGGAAGAAAGGGAAAAAAACCAACCCAAAAACACAGACCCACAACAACAAAACAACCAAGTGAAAATTCCGCACAGGCGGAAACCCCCGCGGCAGGGGCGGGATGCTCCGGAGCTTCACCATGGCTCCAGTTAATTGTCGGCCGCGGCTGGAGTCGGAGAAGGCTCTGCGGGAGTGAGACCTTGGCTGTGAGACCGCAGGAGCGGGCTGTCCCCTCACACGGCCTCCTTCTGTCCCGCCGCCGGGGTGCTGCGGGTCTGGGAGGTGCTCTGCGGGGTCTGGGAGGTGCTCTGCGGGGTCTGGGAGGTGCTCTGCGGGGTCTGGGAGGTGCTGTGAGGCGCTGCTGGGCGTGCTGCGGGGTTTGTAAGTTGCTGCCCAGGGTGCTGTGAGGTTTGTGAGGGGCTGCCTAGGGTGCTGTGGGGTTTGTGAGGTGCTGTGTGGGGTTTGTGAAGCGCTGTGTGGGTGTTGTGAGGTGCTGCCTGAGGTGCTGCGGGGTTTGTGAGATGCTCTGTGGGGTTTGTGGGGTGCTGCCTGGGGTGCTTGCTGCAGGGTTGGTGAGGTGCTGTGAGGTTTGTAAGCTGCTGCCTGGGGGCTGCGGGGTTTGGGAGGTGCTGCCCAGGGTGCTGCGGGGTTTGTGAGGTGCTGCCTGGGGGCTGCGGGGTTTGTGAGGTGCTGCCTGGGGGCTGCGGGGTTTGGGAGGTGCTGCCTGGGGGCTGCGGGGTTTGGGAGGTGCTGCCCAGGGTGCTGCGGGGTTTGGGAGGTGCTGCCTGGGGGCTGCGGGGTTTGGGAGGTGCTGCCCAGGGTGCTGCGGGGTTTGGGAGGTGCTGCCTGGGGGCTGCGGGGTTTGGGAGGTGCTGCCCAGGGTGCTGCGGGGTTTGGGAGGGAGGGTGCTGCCTTTGGGAGGTGCTGCCTGGGGGCTGCGGGGTTTGGGAGGTGCTGCCCAGGGGGCTGCGGGGTTTGGGAGGTGCTGCCTGGGGGCTGCGGGGTTTGGGAGGTGCTGCCCAGGGGCTGCGGGGTTTGGGAGGTGCTGCCTGGGGGCTGCGGGGTTTGTGAGGTGCTGCCTGGGGGCTGCGGGGTTTGGGAGGTGCTGCTGGGGGCTGCTGGGGGTGCTGCCTGGGGGCTGCGGGGTTTGGGAGGTGCTGCCTGGGGGCTGCGGGGTTTGGGAGGTGCTGCCTGGGGGCTGCGGGGTTTGGGAGGTGCTCTCCGGGGTGCTGCGGGGTTTGGGAGGTGCTCTCCGGGGTGCTGGAGGGTTTGTGAAGCGCTGTGGAGTTTGTGAGGCTCTGTGAGCTCTGTGAGGTGCCCAGCCTTGCTGGTGCTGGTGCTGGTGCTGCAAGGAGAGGCAGGGGCCTGGGCAGCATCCTGCACACTCAGCACCCCAGCCATGGGCACACAGTGCAGAGCCTGGCTCCAGCCCGCCGAGCTGCACCCAGCCCCTCATGCCTCTACCCAAACACGTCCCACGGGGTGTTTTCTCGGGTATGGTGGAAAATGTTTGGGTTTGCAGACTGGGGGGCAGAAGGCTCCTGCTTGGGATGAGGGTGTGGACATGGCCCCCCCAGGGTCCTCAGCCACTTTTCCTATAGTATTTATCACCCTGGTCATTCCCAGGCTCAGACACATCTCCATCCCAGCGAGACTCCACTCTGCCCCAACACCCTTTGGGGGAAAACATTCCCAGCCCCACAGCCAAAGAAGGGAAAGTTTCACCCCACAAACAGCTCCATCAGCTCAGCACGTCCCAAGCGCTGCTCCAGGCTTGCAGTGTGCCCCCTGCTAGGCCAGCCCCCAGCTAGTTCCCTCCCGCAGGAAGGCAGCCCCGTGTTTGCAGGGGAGTAGCTGCTTTCAGACGATGTTTTGTGCAACATAAAAGGGATTATTCCATAATTAGCTGTCTTCTACACCCCAGCCCTACTGAAGAGATGATATTAAACCCTCCACAGCTCCCTGCTTTTTAAACATCATCTGGAAGTTGATTAGTTTTGCATCACTGTAGAGCAGCCCATTGAAATATTTAATCATCAGGAGACCTTGCTCACAGGAACGTTAACGTTTCACTTGTTTTAACTTTACTCTCCCCCACCCCCTTTCTTTCTCTCCCTGGTAATTACTCCAGCTTTGCTTACACCAAAAAGGAAGGAAGAAAAAACCTGTTGAAGCAATTTTCCTGCAACAGAGGGATCAAAATAGTCCTGTGATTAACACCGGGAGCATCCCTCAGCGTTTGCCGCCTGGCGCAGCTCCAGGCGGGAGCTGGAGGTGCTGCTGCTGCCAGCTCAGCCACCACCCTTAGGGCCAGCTCCATGGGGATGACTTTTTTTCCCTTCCCAAGAGGCTGATCCTGGCTCTGAATAGGTGGGAACAGAATGGCTGAGATCAGGGAACCTGCCCCAGGGGATGCAGAGATGGATTTTATTGCAGGTGACGGACAAGAGATGTTAGGACCAGGGATTCATGGAGCAGTTTGGGTTGGCAGGGGTGCTAAGGATCATCCATTTCCCCTGGGCTGGTGGGAGGTGTGCTCACTGCTGCTCAGTGGAGAATCATAAAATCATGGAATTATGGAATAGTTTGGATTAGAAGGGACCTTGAAGATCCTCCAACCCCCTGCCATGGGTAGGGACACCTCCCACCAGCACAGGCTGCTCAAGGCCTCGTCCAGCCTGGCCTTGAATCATAGAAGCATAGAATCATAGAATCAATAAGGCGGGAAAAGACCTCAAGCTGGGGGCAGGAGTTGATCTATTAGAGGGTAGAAGGGCTCTGCAGAGGGACCTTGCCAGGCTGGACAGATGGGCAGAACACAACAGGATGGCATTCAACAAGCCCAAGTGCCAGGTGCTGCACTTTGGTCACACCAACCCCAGGCAGTGCTACAGGCTGGGGTCAGAGTGGCTGAGAGCAGCCAGGCAGAGAGGGACCTGGGGGGACTGGTTGACAGCAGCTGAACAGGAGCCAGCAGTGTGCCCAGGGGGCCAAGAAGGCCAAGGGCATCCTGGCCTGCATCAGGAACAGTGTGGCCAGCAGGAGCAGGGAGGTCATTGTGCCCTGTGCTCAGCACTGCTGAGGCCACCCCTTGAGTCCTGTGTCCAGTTCTGGGCTCCTCAGGTGAGGAAAGATGTTGAGCTGCTGGAAGGTGTCCAGAGAAGGGCAAGAAAGCTGGGGAGGGGTCTGGAGCACAGCCCTGGGAGGAGAGGCTGAGGGAGCTGGGCTTCCTTAGCCTGCAGAAGAGGAGGTTCAGGGGAGACCTTCTTGCTCTCTCCAACTCCCTGAAGGGAGGTTGTAGCCAGGTGGGGGTTGCTCTCTTCACCCAGGCAAGCAGCACCAGAACAAGAGGACACAGTCTCAAGCTGTGCCAGGGGAGGTTTAGGCTGGAGGTGAGGAGAAAGTTCTTCCCAGAGAGAGTTGTTGGCCCTTGGGCTGTGCTGCCCAGGGAGGTGGTGGAGTCCCCATCCCTGGAGGTGTTCACGAGGGGATTGGATGTGGCACTTGGGGCCATGGTTTAGTAGCCATGAGGTGTTGGGTGACAGGTTGGACTTGATGATCTCTGAGGTCTTTTCCAACCTTATTCTATGATCCTATGATCCTATGAGCTTTTGAGGTCCTTTCCAGCCCCTGGCATTCTGTGATTCACACGGGACAAAGGGCCAGGCATCCTCATCCCTTCTGGGTTCAAGTGCAAAGAAAATGAGCAAAGCCCAAGCTAGGAGGCCCAGGAGGAGCAGGATCCATCCTATAGTTAGGCTGTGGTCTCAGCTGATCAGCTGTGTATGCACTCACACCCCTAGGGAATCACACAGGGAATGATAGGGGTCGGAAAGGACCTCTGGAGATCACGCAGTCCAACTCCCCTGCCAGAGCAGGACCACCTACAGCAGGTAACACAGGAAGGCATCCTGGAGGCTTCTGAATGACTCCACCACTTCTCTGGGCAGCATTGGAATGTGCTGCCCAGGGAGGTGGTGGAATCCCCATCCCTGGAGGTGTTCAGGGAGAGCCTGGATGGGGTGCTTGGTGCCATGGTTTAGTTGATCAGATGGTGCTGGGTGACAGGTTGGACTGGATGATCTCAAAGGTCTTTTCCAGCCTGGTTAATCCTATCCTATTTTTCTATTGTATTCCATTCTCTTGCAGCAGCTCCACCACCCTCAGTGAGCAATCTGGATCTAGACACACTTGAAATTCAGCTCCTGCTCCATGCCAGGCCTCGGAAGTGATGCACTGGTGGTGAAACGAAGCCAAGGGAGTCGTCCAGAAAGCTTGGCTTTGGCAGGCCTGAAATAGCCAGAACGTTGCTTCTACAGGCTACAAAATGCTGCCATGGCTGAGTCCCACAGTGAGGACAATGCTCCTGGCTTAAGGAAAGGCACCCAGCATCAGCAGAGGGAAATGCACGCTTCAGTCTGTCATTAGAAGTGGCAAACTTGCAGGCGAACATCTGTTTAGGAGCCTGCAAGAGCTAAATCACACTCCTTTTCTCGGGGGGGGGGAGGTGGATTGTTTGGTTTACTTTTTGGCAGGCTTTTACTTGCAAAAGACATTCCCAGTGTGGGTATGGCTTTGTATTAAACTTTCCAGAGTGGTGCTTACAGAGCAGCCCCATGGAGAAGGACCTGGGAGTTCCCATGGGCAGCAAGTTCTGCATGGGTCAGCAGTGTGCCCTGGGGGCCAAGAAGGCCAATGGGGTCCTGGGCTGCATTAGGAGGAGTGTGTCCAGCAGATCAAGGGAGGTTCTTCTCTCCCTCTGCTCTGTCCTAGTGAGACCTCACCTGGAGTATTGCATCCAGTTCTGGGCTCCCCAGTTCAGGAGGGACAGGGATCTGATGGAGAGGCTCCAGTGGAGGGCTATGAGGATGCTGGAGGGCCTGGAGACTGCCTGGTGAGGAGAGGCCAAGAGCCCTGGGGCTGTTTGGTCTGGAGAAGAAAAGACTGAGAGGGGATTTAATCAATGTCTATCAATATCTGAGGGCTGGGGGTCAAGAGAGAGGGGAGAGGCTCTGCTCAGTTGCACCCTGGGATAGGACAGGGGGCAATGGATAGAAACTCCAGCACAGGAGGTTCCACCTCAACATGAGGAGGAACTTCTTGACTGTGAGGGTCCCAGAGCCCTGGAGCAGGCTGCCCAGAGAGGTTGTGGAGTCTCCTTCTGTGGAGCCTTCCCAGCCCTGTCTGGATGTGTTCCTGGGTGACCTGTGCTGGATTCTCTGCTCCTGCTCTGGCAGGGGGTTGGACTGGATGATCTCCAGAGGTCCCTTCCAACCCCTCACATCCTGTGAGTCTGTGTGAAACTTCCAGTACCTGAAGGGGGATACAGGGAGGATGCAGAGAGGATGTCTACAAAGGCCTGCAGTGATAGGATGAGAGGCAATGGCTTCAAACTGGAGAAGAGTAGGTTTAGATTGGATGTTAGGGAGAAGTTCTGCACCATGAGGGTGGTGGAACACTGGCACAGGTTGCCCAGGGAGGTGGTTGAGGCTCCATCCCTGGAGATATTCAAGGTGAGGCTCAACAGGGCTCTGACTGAAAGAAATAAACAAATAAATGAAAGGTAGAGGAAAGCAAAAGAGGTCCAAAAATGCAGCCATGGAATGTCCCAGTGAGAGGACAAGAGGTAATGGGGCACACACTTGAACATAAGAAGGTCCATCTGAACATGGAGAGGAAGCTCTTTAGGTTGAGAGTGGTGGAGCATTACAACAGGCTTCCCAGATTGAAGATGGAAAGGGCAGCAACAGAAGATGGGAAGGGCAGTGGCTGAGGATGGGAAGGACAATGAAGGATGGAGAGGGCAGGGACAGAGAATGGAAAGGGTGATGGTGATGGAAAGGGCAGCAACAGAAGATGGGAAGGGTGATAATGGAGGATGGAGAGGGAAGTGATTGGGATGGGAAGGATAATGATGGAGTATGGAGGAGGAGGTGATGGAGGATGGGAGGGAGAATGATGGAGCATGCAGAGGGTGACTGTGGAGGATGGAGAGGACAGGGATGGAGGATGGAAAGGTCAGCAATGGAGGATGGAAAGCACCTAATTAGAAGAGAAGAGCTGAGTCAGGACCAGCTCGTGGCTGTGGTTTTGGCCACTTACTCCATCTGTAAGAAAGTTCTTCAAGCCTCAATGCAGCCTGGCACCAAGGGACACCATTAGGAGCCTCCAGCAATCCCTGCACCATTAGACTTGAAAAAGGTATCAAAAATGAATGATGCTCCTGAGCAACACAGGCTGAGGGCCCTGCAGGGCAACAGGGAGAGGTGACCTACCATTGCCCTGCTGGTGACTGCCCCTGGGCCCCCTGCACGTCCTGGGGCTGCTGCCAGGGCCAGCAGCACCACATATGCCCAGTGTGCCCCCTGGCCCCCAAGCTCTGTCATTCCACAGCAAACAGATTCCCTGTCCCCTGCAGCTTGCTCTTCTTGTACTCCTCCTCACGGGCGTGGAACCTGAGTGCTGCGTGGTCAGAGGTGATTTTGGAGCTCTGGGAGGACTCTTCCCCTTGCACCCCTCCAGCTGGGGAGCCAACCAGCTCCTGTTACTAAACCTGACTCTGATTTTCCCCACTTTCTTTTTTTTTCCCTCTGAAAATGTTGGAAGCGTTTTCCAAAGCAAAGCCTCAGGGGATGCTATTTCCATCTCCCCAGCGAGCTGAGGAGCCAGCTCCCTTTCCACCCACCAAAATAGCCATGGCTTTACATAGAAGCACAGCATTGTTTGGGTTGGAAAAGACCTCCAAGATCAAGTCCAACTGCTAACCTAGCACTGCCAGCTCACCACTGAACCACATCCCCCAGCACCACAGCATCCCCTACAGGGATGAGGACTCCACCGCTGCCCTAGGCAACTTGTTCCAGGCCTTGACAACCCTTTAGGGAAGAAATGATGCCTCATGCCCAACCTAAACCTCCCCTGCTGCACCTGGAGGCTGTTTCCTCTTGTCCTGACACTTTCTGCTTGGAAAGAGACCAACCCCCACCTCACTGCAGCCTCCTCTCAGGGAGCTGTAGAGAGCAATGAGGTCTCCCCTCAGCCTCCTCTTCTCCAGGCTGGACAACCCCAGCTCCCTTAGCTGATCCTCACCAGCCCTGTGCTCCAGACCCTTCCCCAGCTTGGTTGCCCTTCTCTGGACACACTCCAGCCCCTCAATGTCCTTCTTGGAGTGAGTGGCCCAAAACTGACCACAGGCTTCAAGGTGTGACCTTAGCAGTGACCTGTGAGGAGAGGCTGAGGGAGCTGGGCTTGCTTAGCCTGGAGAAGAGGAGGCTCAGGGAGACCTTCTTGCTCGCTCCAACTCCCTGAAGGGAGGCTGTAGCCAGGTGGGGGTTGGTCTCTTCTCCCAGGCACCCAGCACCAGAACAAGAGGACACAGTCTCAGGCTGTGCCAGGGGAGGTTCAGGCTGGATGTTAGAATCACAGAATCAATAAGGTTGGAAGAGACCTCAGAGATCATCAAGTCCAACCTCTCACCCAACACCCCATGGCTACTAAACCATGGCCCCAAGTGCCACATCCAATCCCCTCCTGAACACCTCCAGGGATGGGGACTCCACCACCTCCCTGGGCAGCACATCCCAAGGGCCAACAACTCTCTCTGGGAAGAACTTTCTCCTCACCTTCAGCCTGAACCTCCCCTGGCACAGCTTGAGACTGTGTCCTCTTGTTCTGATCTCCCATCTTGTCCTCATGTCCCCTTCCAGATCTCCACTTGGTTGTTGTTCCTTTTGGGATGCAGGAAATCAGCACATTCACATGGCCCAGGAGTACCGTGGCACCGGGGGTGCCTGCTGAGCCTCCCGGGGGCTGCTGCGAGACATTTCCCTCTCTCCACGCGGCCAGGACGGAGGCTGAGCTGGGATCTCCTGCCTGTTCAGCAGCTGCTTGTCACAGCAGTTGTTTTTCTCCTTTCAGTCCCTTTGCTTTTTGAGATGGACAGGATGGATGGGATGCAGGGAGAGAGGGAGGGAGGGATGTATGGATGGGTGGATGGAGGGAGGGAGAGATCGAGGGAGGGATGGATGGATGAATGGATGGATGGATGGATGGTGGGAGGGAGGGAGGGAGGGAGGGACCAAGTGGCCTCATCTGCACCTGAGCCACAGATCTGATGCTCCAGCCTGGGTCACCTCAGGTTAAACCTCATGGAGCGAGCTGGCCCGCAGAGATTTACAGCACCAAATCCCATCCTGCCCCTGAAGATGGATATTCATGTTTCACTCAACAGGGATATTTACCTACTTAGGGGGAAAAAATAATACAAGACTAAGTGCTTTCTTCTCTCCCCAGGCCTCTTTTTGCCTGACAGTTTGTGTAATCCTAATCCCTTGGTGGGGCTCAGCCAGCGCCTGAGTGGGCAGGTGCCTGGCATGGGGTGGGAGGCAGGGCCTGAGGGGGCAGCAGGGCTGGAGATGCGAAGTGAGGTGGCTGTGGCAGGGGAAGGGAAGGAAGAGTTAGTGTAGCTAAGAAGGACCTGGGTCCCTCACCCTGCTGCTGCCAGAAGCTACCTATGAATTTTGGGGCAGAGGCTGAGGGACAGCTTGGGTCTGGTTCAGAAGAAGACCATGAGAGTGGTAAAAGGCCTGGAGGACGCCAATGTGTCAGGACTCCAGGTGGGACCTGTAGATAGGATCCTCCCCAGTGTCATCCTCCCAAAAGGCTGAACTTCATAGCTTGCAGTATCGTAGAACGGTCTGGGTTGGAAGGGTCTTAAAGATCATCCGGCTCCAACCCCCTGCCATGGGCAGGGACACCTCTCACCAGCCCAGGCTGCTCAAGGCCTCATCCAGCCTGGCACCCACAGCTTCCCTGGGCAAAGCTGCTCCAGTGTCTCCCCACCCTCACTGTAAAGAATTTCTCCCTGATCTCCAGCCTCAACCTCCCTCCTCCAGCCCAAAGCCGTTACCCCTCACCCCATCACAACAAGCCCGTGTTGAAAGTCCCTCCCCAAACTTGTCCAACTTCTAGTCTGGACAAGAGGCACCAAAGGGAGGAGGAACTCCTTTGTATTCTCCCAGCAGAGGGCCAGTGCCTTGCACTCTTCCCCAGCCAGGCAGGATTAAGCTGCAGCTCTGGGTATGCACAAACACCTCCTTGTTTTCCCCAGCCCTGAGCTGCTCTCGGGGCTTGCAGGTCAGTGCTGAAGTTCGGGTTGGTTTGGCAGCCACAGGGTGACTCAGAGAACAAGTCCAGGTTATGTTATCATAGGATTATGTGGAGTTCTAGATGGGAACCTCCTTTAAAGTCCTTGGGCCTTAGCCAGATGTCAGATTCCCCTCCAAGCATCCACCTGATGGGGCTCAGCTGCCACAAGGCACCTCTCCAACAGAAAGGCTTTTATGGGGGCACTCCTGAATGCCTCAGAGCTGCAAAAGAGCTGAGAGCAGCCCATGCCCCTGCTTGAGGGCTCTCAGCCTGAAGGGACATTTCTTCTTGTCTCTGGAAACCCAATGAAATCCTCCAGTTTGAAGGATTTGGATTTGGCCCCTAAATTGTTCCCAGTGGCTGAAGGCTGAGCAGCAGCTGGTGGGCTGCTCGAGGGGCTTCACTGCTCATGTTCAATAGAACAGATTAGAATAGAATAGAATAGAATAGAATAGAATAGAATAGAATAGAATAGAACAGAATTAACCAGGTTGGAAAAGACCTTTGAGATCATCCAGTCCAACCTATCACCCAGCACCATCTGATCAACTAACCCATGGCACCAAGCACCCCATCCAGGCTCTTCCTGAGCACCTCCAGGGATGGGGACTCCACCACCTCCCTGGGCAGCACAGCCCAAGGGCCAATCTCTCTTGCTGGGAAGAACTTCTTCCCTGGAGGTGTCCAGGAGGGGACTGGATGTGGCACTTGGAGCCATGGTTTAGTAGCCATGAGGTGTTGGGTGACAGGTTGGACTTGATGATCTCTGAGGTCTCTTCCAAACCTTGTTGAGTCTATGATTCTATGGTTTAATGGCCAGGGTGGTGTTGGGTTGATGGTTGAACTCAGTGACCTTAGAGAGCTTTTCCAACTGAAACAATTCCATGACTGTACAAGCCCCCCTCAAATGCAGCTCTGAATCCCACCTCAGCCCAGCTGAGGTTACCCAAGCCTTGCAGCAATGTTCATGTAGAGAGATTGGCCCTTGGGATGTGCTGCCCAGGGAGGTGGTGGAGTCCCCATCCCTGGAGGTGCCCAGGAAGAGCCTGGATGGGGTGCTTGGTGCCATGGGTTAGTTGATCAGATGGTGCTGGGTGACAGGTTGGACTTGGTAATCTCAAAGGTCTTTTCCAAACGGGTTAATTCTATTCTATTCTATTCTATTCTATTCTATTCTATTCTATTCTATTCTATTCTATTCTATTCTATTCTATTCTATTCTCCAAACCACAGGAAAGACAAGTTTTAATCCTTATTTTCAGGGCAGACCCCAAAATATCTTCCTTGGTGACATGCTTTTAAGCTTCACAGCCTGGTGATTTGACAGACATCTCCACTCACATCCTCGTTGCTATTCCCAGCAACATTGAATCACAGAAGGCATTGGGTTGGAAGGGACCTCTAGAAATCACCTACTCCCACTGCCCTGCAGGAAGCAGGGACATCCTCAACTAGCTCAGGTTGCTCAGGGCCCCATCAAGTCTGACCTTGAATGTCTCCAGGGATAGGGCCTCCACCATCTCCCTGGGCAACCTCTTCCAATCATAGAATCATAGAATCACAGAATCAATAAGGTTGGAAAAGACCTCAGAGATCATCAAGTCCAACCTGTTACCCAGCACCTCATGGCTACTAAACCATGGCTCCAAGTGCCACATCCAATCCCTCCACCATCCCTGGAGGTGTTCAGGAAGAGCCTGGATGGGGTGCTTGGTGCCATGGTTTAGTTGATCAGGTGGTGCTGGGTGAGAGGTTGGACTTGGTGATCTCAAAGGTCTTTTCCAACCTGGTTAGTTCTGTTCTATTCCATTCTATGAACAATGATGCCACATGGCAATTTTTGGCACCCACTCTTGTTTAACCCAAGGGTTCCCCTGCTTGGCAGGGCTTTCCTTCTGAACTGAGCTTTCAAACTGCACATGCTGGAAGGTGTCCAGAGAAGGGCCACAAGGATGAGCAGAGGGATGGAGTTCCTCTGCTATGGAGACAGGCTGAGAGAGTTGGGGCTGTTCATCCTAGAGAATAGAAGGCTCCAAGGAGACCTTCTTGTGGCCTCCCAGTATCTGCAGGGGGCTCCAAGAAAGCTGGGGAGGGACTTTTGAGGGTGTCAGGGAGGGATAGGACTGGGGGAGAGGGAGCAAAACCAGAAGTGGGGAGATGCAGATTGGAAGTGAGGAAGAAGTTGTTCCCCAGGAGGGTGGAGAGAGCCTGGCACAGGTTGGCAGGGAGGTGGTGGAAGCCTCCTGCCTGGAGGTGTTTGCAGCCAGGCTGGATGTGGCTGTGAGCAAGCTGCTGTAGTGTGAGGTGTCCCTGCCCATGGCAGGGGGTTGGAACTGGCTGAGCCTTGAGGTCCCTTCCAGCCCTGACAGTTCTGTGATTCTGTGAGCCTAGCAGGGGACGAGTCCCACCCCAGAGCAGTCTCCCCAGGTGGAGGGCAGTGCCCCTGTGGGGACTGGGGCTGCTGACGAGCAGGTCCCAGGGCCCCAGGGCTGCTCTGGTGCTGGGCTGGCCCCCAGCCGCGCAAGCTCCCCAGCCCCCGGGGGGCGTCCAGCCGCCTCTGGCCGTGTCTGTCCCCCAGCTCCTGACACGGTGTCCTTCCACCATGTCTCCAGTTGCCTCCCCGGAAGCAGGATGACATTTTAGAGGCAATTAATATCCAGGGAATCTCTCTCTGCTTCCCATGCCTGTACATTTGTAACTCGAGTTTCCCGGCTCCCTTCTCCTCCTCCCCTGCAGTGCCCTCTGGGGACGGCAGAGCTGTTAGGGGTCGTGAGGAGTGTCGACCCTCTGCCCTGTCCACCACCCTGGCTCGGGCCCCACAGGCCCTCTTGGACTCCTCCTGATGGGGAAGGGCTGAGCCCCAAATGTGCCGCGGGCAGCAGCAGCCCAGGCAGCGCTGCCTTCGTGCTCCCCACAGCTCAGTTCTCCCTCGGGTGCTGCGCCCTTGCCTTACACCCGAAAGGCATTGTGAGGGCTGGAGCAGGATTAGCTGAGAGGCCCAAAAAGGTCAGGAGATTATGTTCCCATCTCGTTAGCCACAGGGCTCTGCTCTACCTCTGAAGGCAAAACACACAAGAGACGCCAAGGAGATACTTGGGCACCACGTGTGCCTCACACCCATTTCATAGTCATACAATCATTGAATCACTTTGGTTGAAAGAGACCTCTAAGGCCATCGAGACCAAGCCTTAACCCAGCACTGCCAGGTCACCACTAAACCATGCCTCAGCACCACATCTACAATGGCTTTTCTGTGCTTCTAGGGGTGGGGACTCCCTCACTTCCCCAGGTCAACCCTCAGGTGATTTACCATCCTGCGCTCAATGAAAGCCACCAGGAGAAGAGGAGCCAGCCCTCACCTGCATCCCTGCCGCTCTCCTCAGACCCTGTCAGGAGCCTACACCTGAACTGGCAGTGGGTGGAAACCTGGGCACTGAACCCAACACCCATGGTGGGAGATGGTCGAAGCCCTGACAGTATCCTCAGGCAGGAGGAATGAGAGTTCTGCTGGGGATGGGAGAAGAGGCCATGCCCTCCAGAAGTGACTGCTAAACCAATGTGCTGCTGGGTATGACAGCTGCAGCTTGGCCATTTTGCACTGAACAAGCAAAGCCCCTTCCACCCCAGCTTCCAGCCTTCCAACTGGGGCACTCAGCTGAGACAGGGGATAAAGGTGTTGAGGAGCTTCTGAATCAGGGAGCAGAAGGTGCAGATGAACCCCATTTGGCAGCCAAGGCTCTTGGAGGACAAGTTACCAAACAGGTTCTGGTCCCTGGCCCTGATTCCAGATCCCAGGAATGGAAGGCAGCGCTGCCAAGCCAAGAGCACAGTCACTGGGGTGGCTTCTCCACCCCTGCATGCCCAGTGTGACACCAGCGCTCCCAGCTCTCCCCCGGAAGTGCTGCCTCAGCACCAACACGTAATTTAAGACTGCCACAGCACATCTGCTCCACGTTGTGACCTTGGAGGGCATCCTCAGTAGGCTCTCTCCTGCCTCGCAGGCACTGGAGGGTGGCCCCGCCAGCACTGCTCCCTGCAGACACGTTTCCCACTGGGAACCAGCAGCCCTAAGCAATGGGAGGGTCAAGCTCTAGGAACGGGGAGAGAGGGAGATGTACAGCATGGAAAGCCAGGAGGAGCCCAGACTTGTGAGGAGGGATGAGGAAGCAGCTCCGTGGGTTGGATGCCACAAGGCCCAGGCCCTCCTGGCAGCTCAGTTTCTGGTTTTGGGATGTGATGGAGACATCTGTGGTGCAAGTGGGTGCTGTGCTCTGGCCTGGTAGGATGCTCAAAGCTCAGCTACCTCGCAGTGCCTAGCAGCTGGATTCCTACCGCCAGCCCCGCGGTCCCTTGCAGAGCCACACAGCCAGAAGTGATCCCCAGGCAGCACAAGTACAGCAGCCACCCGAGCTCACCTCTACATCCAAGCATGGTGATTCACACCACCTTCCTCCTGGGATGATAAAATCAGCCTGCAGTGCCTGATCCCAGCTGTAGCCATCAGCTTCCAGCTGCCAGCATGGGAGGACATGGTCCCTGTGGGACAAATCCTGCCTGCCTCCCTCCCCACCAGCCCAACTGCCTCCTCTCAGAGCAGTTCAGCCTCAACACCTTGCAGCAGGAACGAGGCAGGGGACATCTCCTCCCCCTTTCTGTGCTGCATCTCCTGGACCACAATGTCATGGGCAGCTCAACGTCATCAGGCCTGGGATTGCCACTAGGTAGGTGAGGCGTGGTGGGGCTGGTGAAGGCACTCAGGGTAGAGCTCCCTCTGCTTGCCTCTGGACAGGATGAATTACCACCTGCAGGTGCTGCATTCCCTCCGTTGCTCCTGCAGGGAAAACTGCAATGCAATGCAATGAAAAATGAAAATCTGAGCAGCCCTTCGAGGGAGGGAAACCAGAGACACTTCCCAGAAACCCCCTGGGAAGCAGCCTGGCTTCTCCTCCCTGGATAGCCCTGGGGTCCGCCTGAGCCCTGCTCCGCCTCAGCCGGGGCCTGAGCATCCCAGCGGCAGTTCCCTGGCACACCCCAGGCAAGGAACAAATCACAGCAGCGTTCCCACCCTGACGGGGCAGCGCCCCAGAAGGCAGCAGGCTGTATGTGCTCATCCCTAAGCAGGACCACCTGTCCCCTCTGCCCGCCCAACCGGGGGCCAGAGGCCGCCCTGCGGTCGGCCCTGCCTCGCTGGCAGCCGCTCCGCGGAAGGCAGCACATCCTTCGCTGGGTTTCCATGGCAACCGGCATCGCACACATGCCAGCCAGGCTGGCTCCCACCCCAGGGAGCTGCCCCACGTCAGAACCCTGCACTTCCGTGGGCGTCCTTCCCTCCCGCCCCCGGCTCTGCCGTTGCCCCCATCCCGTCGCTCCTCCTGGTTTCTGACCGGCAGCAGCGGCGAGGAGCGGCTGGGGCTGGCACCGACCTCATCTGCTGGGTAATTCGGATCCTGTGGGCACACATGAGGTGTTGCCCTTCTCTCAGCGTGGTGTGCTTGCAGGTGGGACCTGAACAATCCCAGCTCGTGGCCCGGGGAGAGGCGAACGATGCTGGGGTGGTTCCCACCGGGAATGAGAGGCTTTTTCCTCGACTAACTCGCTGCCCTCGGGTCCCAAACAGCTTTCTGGCAACTCCTCTCAGCCCTGCTATCCTTGCCCGACCCCTCTCTCTCCCACACACGCTTCCTGGCAGCTCATCCCCCTGCTTCTTGTCGCAGGCTGTCACTGAGCGGCGTCACGCCGGCGTCTGGGCTGCGCACGGTGGGCTGTGTGCTGCGAGCAGCCCGGGGCAGATGCTGTGCCTGCTCTCCTCCCTCCAGAGCCGCGGGGGGGATGGAATCTAGCAGAGTGTGGCAAGCAGGTGGAGGGAGATTCTCCAGCCCCTCTGCTCTGCCCTGGTGAGGCTGCATCCGGAATACTGCGTCCAGTTCCGGGGCTGCCCAGTTCAAGAAGGACAGGGAACTGCTCGGGAGGGTACAGCAAAGGGCTACACAGATGCTGAGGGGTCTGGAAGATCTCTCTGGTGAGGAAAGGCTGAGAGTTGGGGCTTCTTAGTCTGCTGAGGGGGGTCTGATCAATGCTTACAAATATTTGAAGGGTGGGTGTCAGGAGGATGGCACAAGGCTTCTTTCAGTGGTGCCCAGTGACAGGACAAGGGGCAACAGGCACAGACCTGAACGTAAGCTCCAACTAAACACGAGGAGGAACTTCTTTAACGTAAGGATGACAGAGTACTGGAGCAGGCTGCCCAGAGAGGGGGTGGAATCTTCATCTCTGGAGACATTCAAAACCCACTTGGACATACTCCTGTGTGACCTTCTCTGGGTGAACCTGCCTGGGCAGGGGGGTGAACTCGATGATCACTAGAGGTCCCTTCCAACCCTTGCCACGCTGTGACACTGTGAATTGTGCTATAGAGCCAAGGTGGTGAAGGAGCAAGAGCTGCTTCCCACTGTGCCAGGCTGGAGGGCAGTGTGCAGCCCTCTTCTCACCACTGCCAAACTCCTCTCTTCTGGATTCTGGCACTCTTGTAGCTCCCCCACACTGCTAAACCCTCTGTGAAACAGAAGTTCTGACAATGATGCAGTTTATCAAACCACCCACTCTCCCCCCAGGCTTCCAGACACATTGCTCCAGTCACTCTCCACATCTTCCCCACTCACAAGTACTTCTGCAAGTGCAGCTGAAGCAGCCACCACCTCTCCTGGGCTATAGAACCACAGAACCATTTTGGTCGGCAGAAATCTTTGAGGTGGTGGAGCCCAGCCTTGAACCCAGCACTGCCAGGTCACCACCAAGACAAGTTCCTCAGCACCACAACTACACAGCTTTGAAATCCCTCAAGGGATGGGGTCTCAGCCACTGCCCTGGGCAGCCTGTTCCAGGCCTTCACAACCCTAATGTCCAACCTGAACCTCCCCTGGAACAACTCGAGGCCATTTCCTCTTGTCCTATTGCCTGTTCTTTGGGAGAAGAGACTGACCCCCCACCTCGCTACAGCCAGGGCACACACTGGCTCATCTTCAGCCTCTGCCCACCAACACCCCTGGGTCCTCTTCCTCTGGGCAGTTTCCAGCCTCTCATCCTGGAGCATGGAGTATTCCTGGGGTTATTGTGACCCAAGGACAGGACTTGACACATAGAATCACAGAACTGTCAGGGCTGGAAGGGGCCTCAAGGCTCAGCCAGTCCCAACCCCCTTCCTCCTCACACCACAGCAGCTTGCTCACAGCCACATCCAGCCTGGCTGCAAACACCTCCACGGATGAGGCTTCCACCACCTCCCTGGGTAATTTGTTCAGCCTCAGCCCATTGATCCAGACCATCCAGATCCCTCTGCAGAGCCTTCCTCACCTTCCAGCAGACCAACACTCCCACTCAGCTTGGCATCATCTGCACACCTGCTAGGAGACCTGCTACCAGACATGCAACTAGACTAGGATAGCATAGGATAGCATAGCATAGAACAGAACAGAAATAACCAGGTTGGAAAAGACCTTTGAGATCATCCAGTCCAACCTGTCACCCAGCACCATCTGATCAACTAAACCATGGCACCAAGCACCCCATCCAGGCTCTTCCTGAGCACCTCCAGGGATGGGGACTCCACCACCTCCCTGGGCAGCACATCTCAAGGGCCAATCTCTCTTGCTGGGAAGAACTTCTTCCTAACATCCAGCCTGAACCTCCCCTGGCACAGCTTGAGACTGTGTCCTCTTGTTCTGGGGCTGGGTGCCTGGGAGAAGAGACCAACCCCCACCTGGCTACAACCTCCCTTCAAGGAGTTGGAGAGAGCAAGAAGGTCTCCCCTGAGCCTCCTCTTCTCCAGGCTAAGCAAGCCCAGCTCCCTCAGCCTCTCCTCCCAGGGCTGTGCTCCAGACCCCTCCCCAGCTTTCTTGCCCTTCTCTGGACACCTTCCAGCAGCTCAATATCTTTCCTCACCTGAGGAGCCCAGAGCTGGACACAGGACTCAAGAGGTGGCCTCAGCAGTGCTGAGCACAGGGCACAATGACCTCCCTGCTCCTGCTGGCCACACTGTTCCTGATGCAGGCCAGGATGCCCTTGGCCTTCTTGGCCCCCTGGGCACACTGCTGGCTCCTGTTCAGCCTACTCTCAACCAGCACCCCCAGGTCCCTCTCTGCCTGGCTGCTCTCAGCCACTCTGACCCCAGCCTGCAGCACTGCCTGGGGTTGGTGTGGCCAGTGTGTAGAACCTGGCACTTGGATGTGTTCAATCTCCTGCCCTTGGACTCTGCCCATCTGTCCAGCCTGGCAAGGTCCCTCTGCAGAGCCCTTCTACCCTCTAACAGATCAACTCCTGCCCCCAGCTTGCTGTCATCTGCAAGCTTACTGATGATGGACTCAGTGCCCTCCTCAAGATCATCAATAAAGATATTGAGGATGGGGCAGGATATATCAGGATGGGGCCCAGCACTGACCCCTGGGGGACACCACTGGTGCCTGGCTGCCAGCTGGCTGTGGCACCATTCACCACCACTCTCCCTCTGCCCTGCTCCTGCTGGCCACACTATGGCTGATCCAGGCCAGGATGCTGTTTCCCTTCTTGACCACCTGCACTTGCCTGCTCATCTGCAGCTGGCTGTTCAGCTGGAAGCCCCTGAAGGAAGAGTTGGGACCATGGAGCCCGTTCCTGAAGCAGCAGGATGCTAATCTATAATCAATGCTCTGGAAAACCAGTGCTCTGGGTTCCTCTCTGGCTGCACTGACTGCAAGATGCTCCTGAGCGACTCCTCTGCTTGAGCAGCTCGAGTCACAACACTTCGTGTCTCGAGTGTCACCGGGTGGCTATCACTAAGGAACTGACTCCTGCATTTTCCTGAGTCCCAAAATTGCCTTGCTGAAGGGTGAAGGGAATCATAATGTCTTTCCTGCAACCTGCCGAGAGAGAGAAGGGAAGAGCCGTGTCAAATAAATGATTCATGGCCCAGGCCGGGTGTTACCTCAGCAGCTTAAGAAGCCATCTCCACGCGTGGCTCCTCTAATTGCAGCCTGAGAGCGGGTGGTGATGCCCTGTCAGGGTGAGACCTGCAAGGGCAAGGCGTCTCCTGCTGTTGGGGGCACCCTCAGTGCCACCAGCTGTGACAGGAACAGCATTGCTTGTTAACCTTAAGCAAAACTCCCTGCTGCCAGAAGACATCCCAGGAGTCACCGCCCCCGGCTCATGCCAGGGTGAAGGGGAAGGAAAGAGAAACAGCTGAGAGTTATTCGCTGATTGGATGGCCAAGCAGCTTGCTGATGATGCCCAACTGGCTGACACCCCTGGCCAGGCTGGAGAGTTCATGCTCATGAACTTCAGTCAAGTTCAACCGGGGCAAGTACAGGGTCCTGCAGATGGGGAGGAATAACCTCCTGCACCAGGACAGGTGAGGGGGGACCTGCTGGGAAGCAGCTCTCTGGAGAAGGACCTGGCAGTGCTGGTGGGCAACAAGTTGCCCATGAGCCAGAAGTGTGCCCAAATGGCCAAGCAGGCCAATGGTTTCCTGGGGTGCATTAGAAGAGTGCAGCCAGCAGGATGAGTGAGGTTCTCCTCCTCTGCTCTGCCCTAGTGGAGTATTGGGTCCAGTTCTGAGCTTCACAGTCCAAGAGAGACAGGGAACTACTGGAGAGAGTCCAGCAGAGGCTGCAAAGCTGCTGAGGGGCCTGGAGCAGCTCTGTGAGGAGCAAAGGCTGAGAGCCCTGGGGCTGAGAGCCTGGAGAAGAGCAGCCCCAGAGGGGAGCTGAGCAATGCTCTGCAAGAGCTGAAGGCTGGAGGGCAAGAGGCTGGGGCCAGACTCTGCTCAGTGGTGTCCAGCAGCAGGACAAGGATCAATGGGCACAAACTGGAGGTTCCATCTGAACAGGAGGAGAAACTTGTTTGGAGTGAGGCTGCTGGAGGCCTGGGGCAGGCTGCCCAGAGAGGTTGTGGAGTCTCCTGCTCTGGAGAGCTTCCAACCCGCCCTGGCCCTTGTGCTCCTGGGCCAGCTGCTGTGGGTGCCCTGCTGGAGCAGGGGTTGGACTGGGAGGCCCCTTCCAATACACACCGTGCTGGGATTCTGTGATATCTCTGCAGGGCAAATACATCAATTACTGACATGAGTGAGATGCCAAAGACTATTGATGGGCAGCTCTGCTCCTGTCCTTCAGTGAGCAATTATCCCATCCAGCTTGCAGCTCTCGGTGACGCAGAGGATAAACACAAGTTTCCTGTTTGGAGCTTCATAAACACCCTGAGCAGATAAACATCCTAAGCAAGGGGCTTGGGCCGGGGAGGCAAGGGGCAGCAATCCTCTTTTATGAGAAATGAGATTGGAAAATGGTAATCTGCTAAATGGGCCTGGCTGGGGGCTGGGGGCAGAGGGTTATTGCACTGATGAGCTCAAGAGAAAAAGTGTAATCCCAGCCCAACTGTTCAGCACATCACTGCCCAGCCCCTGCACACACACACAGCCCAGCCCCTGCTCCCAAAGCATCACATTAGGCCGATGGGAGAAGATGAAATGAGATCTCTTTGTGCCAGGTTGTGTAATGTCACTGAGCAGAAGCCCTGAGCTCTGCACTTTGATCTGGGGCCATTGCTGGCTTCCTACCCTGCACCACAGAGAAGAGCCTCAGCTGGCAGCCTCTGGTCCTCCCTTTCATTCAGCATCTCTGTCTCCACCTTCTCCTGAAGAGAAGGCTCCGTGGAGACCTCAGAGCAGCCCTACTGTACCTGAAAGGGACCTGCAAGAAAGCTGGGGAGGGACATTCTACAAGGGCTTGGAGTTGTAGGACAAGAGGGAATAGATTGCAGCTGAAAGGGGAGACTGAGACTGGAGACGAGGAAGAAATTGTTGCCAGTGAGGGTGGGGAGACTCTGGCACAGGCTGCCCTGTGGTGGCTGTGGCTGCACAGGGAGGCTGCACAGGGA
Source organism: Picus viridis (assembly GCA_033816785.1). NCBI lineage: Eukaryota > Metazoa > Chordata > Aves > Piciformes > Picidae > Picus > Picus viridis. The sequence continues at coordinate 654,972 of CM066591.1, read as the reverse complement.
GGCTGTGGCTGCCTCCTGCCTGGGGGTGTTCAAAGCCTTGAGCAAGCTGGGCTGGTGGGGATGTCCCTGCCCATGGCAGGGGGCTTGGAGGATCTTTAAGGTCCCTTCTAATCCAAACTATTCTCTGATTTTGTGATTCTCCACCGAGCAGCAGTGACCACAGCTCTTCTTCCTGGAGCCTTTTTGCAGGGGCTGCTCCCAGCCAGGAGCTGGACCTGGGGCAGGCTGCTGGGCACTGGTACTTTCCTCCCTCCCAGCAGCATTGCTGAGAGTACCACCACCCACAATTACTTCTGCATGCAAAGGGAGAGGTGTCAGGGGTGAGCCCAAAACACAGCTCAGGGCCCTAGATCCACAGGTTCTAGGGTGGTTTCCTCACAGCTCCTGGACCTAAATCCATAGGTTATGGGATGGTTTCTTCCCACCTCCTGGACCTAAATCCATAGGTTATGGGATGGTTTCTTCCCAGCTCAAGGACCTAAATCCATAGGTTATGGGATGGTTTCTTCCCAGCTCAAGGACCTAAATCCATAGGTTATGGGATGGTTTCTTCCCAGCTCAAGGTTCTAGGGTGGTTTCTTCACAGCTTCCTTGGTAGGACTGCAGAAGAAGGCTTTGAAGCCCAATGCATATGGAAGGCCTCTCCCAGCTGCCACACCTGCAGGCTGGGGCCAAATTAAAGACAAAGGACAAAATGCCATTTGATCTATTTTTGTTCAGTCTTAAAATGAAGGGGGTGGGGCAGGGGGAAAAAGGAGGGAAGGAAAAGGCCACATAGAAGCTGTAGGCAGCATGACAATTAGTGACAGGGTAATGACTATGCAGCAGCAGCAGTGCAAAGCTGTAGGAACATCAGAGACCCACAGCAGCCACCACATCAAAGAGACCCCAACAGCTCCAGAATTAACACAGCTGAGCAGCAAATCCAAGCCCTGGGACAAGCTCCTCATTTCTGGGAACATAACCTCAGCTTCTCCTCCAAGCCTGTGCAAACAAAGAGCTTTCTGCACACTGCTTAGAAGGTCAGAAAGTTTGTGCTGAGGCAGAAAGGGACCTGGAGGCACTGGTTGAGAGTAGGCTGAACATGAGCCAGCAGTGTGCCCAGGGGGCCAAGAAGGCCAAGGGCATCCTGTCCTGCATCAGGAACAGTGTGGCCAGCAGGAGCAGGGAGGTCATTGTGCCCTGTGCTCAGCACTGCTGAGGCCACCCCTTGAGTCCTGTGTCCAGTTCTGGGCTCCTCAGGTTAGGAAAGAGGTTGAGCTGCTGGAAGGTGTCCAGAGAAGGGCAAGAAAGCTGGGGAGGGGTCTGGAGCACAGCCCTGGGAGGAGAGGCTGAGGGAGCTGGGCTTGCTTAGCCTGCAGAAGAGGAGGCTCAGGGGAGACCTTCTTGCTCTCTCCAACTCCCTGAAGGGAGGCTGTAGCCAGGTGGGGGTTGGTCTCTTCTCCCAGGCAAGCAGCACCAGAACAAGAGGACACAGTCTCAGGCTGTACCAGGGGAGGTTCAGGCTGGAGGTTAGGAAGAAGTTCTTCCCAGCAAGAGAGATTGGCCCTTGGGCTGTGCTGCCCAGGGAGGTGGTGGAGTCCCCATCCCTGGAGGTGCTCAGGAAGAGCCTGGATGGGGTGCTTGGTGCCATGGTTTAGTTGATCAGATGGTGCTGGGTGAGAGGTTGGACTTGATGATCTCAAAGGTCTTTTCCAACCTGGTTAATTCAATCATTTCTATTCTATTCTATTCTATTCTATTCTATTCTATTCTATTCTAGTGGAGTCAGGAGGGTGGTGAGCAGAGTGGCACTTCAGGGAAGACAGTTTTTCAAGGACAAGAGGTTTCAAAGGGAGTTTGGAACACAGAGAATAACAAACAGACCTCAAGCACTCGCTGGTTTATTTTGGGGGCTGTTGTTTGGGGGGTGTTGTTTTGATGTATTTTGCATGAAATGGGAAACTAAACCAACAAGTGACGTGTTCAGCAAGAACAAACAGGGCAGGGATGGAACACAAAGAGGATTATCATTTCAAATGGCAGTGCTGGGGAGCAGAGCTGCTCTCACTTCTGCTGCCTGCAAGGCTGGGTGTAACAGATGTCAAACTGCAGAGCAGGGAATCATTTCCCTTGGAGAAGACCATTAAGATCATCCAGTCCAACAAGTCCCAGTGCCAGGTGCTGCACTTTGGCCACACCAACCCCAGGCAGAGCTACAGGCTGGGGTCAGAGTGGCTGAGAGCAGCCAGGCAGAGAGGGACCTGGGGGGACTGGTTGAGAGTAGGCTGAACAGGAGCCAGCAGTGTGCCCAGGGGGCCAAGAAGGCCAAGGGCATCCTGGCCTGCATCAGGAACAGTGTGGCCAGCAGGAGCAGGGAGGTCATTGTGCCCTGTGCTCAGCACTGCTGAGGCCACCCCTTGAGTCCTGTGTCCAGTTCTGGGCTCCTCAGGTTAGGAAAGAGGTTGAGCTGCTGGAAGGTGTCCAGAGAAGGGCAAGAAAGCTGGGGAGGGGTCTGGAGCACAGCCCTGGGAGGAGAGGCTGAGGGAGCTGGGCTTGCTTAGCCTGCAGAAGAGGAGGCTCAGGGGAGACCTTCTTGCTCTCTCCAACTCCCTGAAGGGAGGTTGTAGCCAGGCGGGGGTTGGTCTCTTCTCCCAGGCAAGCAGCACCAGAACAAGAGGACACAGTCTCAAGCTGTGCCAGGGGAGGTTCAGGCTGGAGATGAGGAGAAAGTTCTTCCCAGAGAGAGGTGTTGGCCCTTGGGATGTGCTGCCCAGGGAGGTGGTGGAGTCCCCATCCCTGGAGGTGTTCAAGAGGGGATTGGATGTGGCACTTGGAGCCATGGTTTAGTAGCCATGAGGTGTTGGTGACAGGTCGGACTTGATGATCTCTGAGGTCTTTTCTAACCTGGATGATTCTCTGATTCTATGATTCTTGACCTCCTGGGCCATTGGAAACTATTCCTGTTCCCCACTGCTTCCTCTGCAGGACAGGGACCTACCAATGTTGTTTCTCAGACACAGATCCGTGGGGGTTGGACCAGATGACCTTTAGTGGTCTTTGAGGTTTTTTCCAACCTTTTTGATTCTGTGATTCTATGATTCTAGAGCAGGTTGCTTACAGCCCCAGACAGTCTCACCTGTAATGGTTCCAGGGATGGCACCTAGCAGCTCTCAGGGCAGCCTGTTTGCCCTCTCCCAGCCCTGCTCTTCTTTGCTGTGAGGCAGTCAGAGGGCAGGGGGTGGCAGCTGGGACACTCTGCACTGCTCCCATCCTGCTCCTTCAGAGCTTTTAAAAGGCATCTGGGGTGAGGATTGGTGTTTCTCAGGGACACTTCATGCAAAAGCAAAATCAAATCCAAGCCCTTGACAGGCTGCTTGGTGCATGGGGCTGTGCTGGAGGAGGCTGAATCCTTTTCTGCTCTTCTTGTGGGGATGAAAAGCTGCAAGGACACTTCAGAAGCCTGAGATGGGTGGCTGCAGCACTGCTCTGCCAAGACAGACCTGGGAATGAGCCCCTCAGGCACTGAAATGAAACCTGTCCTGGGGAAAAATCCTGGTATTGACATAGTCCAACCTGGTGAATTCTATTCCATTCCATTCCATTCCATTCCATTCCATTCCATTCCATTCCATTCCATTCCATTCCATTCCATTCCATTCCATTCCATTCCATTCCATTCCACTCCATTCTATTCTATTCTATTCTATTCTATTCTATTCTATTCTATTCTGCTCTACTCACATTAGTAACATTAGCATTAGTAGCATTGTTAACATTATTGGCATTGTGAACATTAGCACATGATGGAAGGTGTCCAGAGAAGGGCCACGAGGATGAGGGGAGGGCTGAAGCTCCTCTCCTGTGAGGATAGACTGAGGGAGTTGGGGCTGTTCAGTCTGGAAAAGAGAAGGCTCTGAGGAGACCTTCTTGTCACCTTCCAGGATCTGAAGGGGGCTCCAAGAAAGCTGGGGAGGGACTCCTGAGGGTATCAGGGAGGGATAGGACTGGAGGGGATGGAGCAAAACTAGAAGTGGGGAGATTCAGATTGGATGTCAGGAAGAAGTTGTTGCCCATGAGGATGGTGAGAGCCTGGCACAGGTTGCCCAGGGAGGTGGTGGAAGCCTCCTGCCTGGAGGTGTTTGCAGCCAGGCTGGATGTGGCTGTGAGCAGCCTGCTATAGTGTGAGGTGTCCCTGCCCACGGCAGGGGGTTGGGGCTGACTGAGCCTTGAGGTCCCTTCCAGCCCTGGTAGTTCTGTGGCTTTCTACCCTAGTTTTTGTGGGACTCTGGAGGAAGCTCCTGGCTGTGCCTAGCACTGTGCAACAATTAAAGGAAGGATCATAGAGTTGTTTGCATTAGAAAAACTCTCTAAGATCATTGAGACCAACCTAAGAGCACCATGGCCGTTAAACCGTGTCCCCAAGAGCTGTGGCCACCTGGAAGGTGAGCCTGCCTCTTGCAGCTGAAATACAAGATAAGACCCTGGGGGAGGATGCAGAGAGGGGCTGCATGGGGCCAGACCATGTCCATATTTAGGACAAGAAATAGAGGGTTTGGTCCAACAGGGACCTAGCAGATGACAAGCCAGGGCTCACATCCCCTCTTGTCATGCAGGACCTGATGGTGTCAGGGCTGTACAGAACCCAGAACAAGCCCCAGCCCTTCCTCTGCAGGGCATAACAGTAATGGTACCCAGTGCTTCCTCCCCCAGGGAGCTGGGAAGCCTCAGGAACTGAGAATTGCAGGGACCTTTGAAATCAGCAGCTGAAAGATGCTCCAGAAACACAGAGCAGTTCTATTTTTAGAATGACTGTGCAGGAAAATCTCCCTTCTTTATTTCCTGAAAGGGCTTTCTCCCTGGCTGGGAAGGCCAGCTGGGCTGCATGAGCAGGGGGAAGGGGACAAGAGAAAACACAGAAGAACCAACCCAAGGCCAGCCAGGCTTAGGGGTTTTGTTCTGGTTTGGGTTGGGTTGGGTTGGGTTAGGTTAGGTTGGGTTGGGTTGGGTTGGGTTGGGTTGGGTTAGGTTGGGTTGGGTTGGGTTAGGTTGGGTTGGGTTAGGTTGGGTTGGTTTGGGTTGGGTTAGGTTGGGTTGGGTTAGGTTGGGTTGGGTTGGGGTTAGGTTGGTTTGGGTTGGGTTAGGTTGGGTTGGGTTAGGTTGGGTTGGGTTGGGGTTAGGTTGGTTTGGGTTGGGTTAGGTTGGGTTGGGTTGGGGTTAGGTTGGGTTGGGTTGGGTTAGGTTGGGTTGGGTTGGGTTAGGTTGGGTTGGGTTAGGTTGGGTTGGGTTAGGTTGGGTTGGGTTGGGTTAGGTTGGGTTGGGTTGGGTTAGGTTGGGTTGGGTTAGGTTGGGGTTAGGTTGGGTTGGGTTGGGTTAGGTTGGGTTGGGTTGGGTTCGGTTAGGTTGGGTTGGTTTGGGTTGGGTTAGGTTAGGTTGGGTTAGGTTGGGTTGGGTGCGGTTAGGTTGGGTTGGTTTGGGTTGGGTTGGGTTAGGTTAGGTTGGGTTGGTTTGGGTTGGTTTGGGTTAGGTTGGGTTGGTTGGTTTGGTTGGGTTGGGTTGGTTTGGGTTAGGTTGGGTTAGGTTGGGTTGGGTTGGGTTGGTTTGGGTTGGTTTGGGTTAGGTTGGGTTGGTTGGTTTGGTTGGGTTGGGTTGGTTTGGGTTAGGTTGGGTTAGGTTGGGTTGGGTTGGGTTGGTTGGTTGGTTGGTTGGTTTGGTTGGTTGTTTTTCTTTTCACTAAGCAGGATGATATTAAAATGCTAAAAATTGCTGCCAGGACCCCAGAAACCAAACAGCCCTGAGCACCCCTGTGCACCCCTGAGCACCCCTGAGCACCCCTGGGCACCCCTGAGCGCTCCTGAGCGCCCCTGAGCACACCTGGGCACCCCTGAGCACCCCTGAGCACCCCTGGGCACCCCTGAGCGCTCCTGAGCGCCCCTGAGCACACCTGGGCACCCCTGAGCACCCCTGGGCACCCCTGGGCACTCCTGAGCGCTCCTGAGCACACCTGGGCACCCCTGAGCACCCCTGAGCACCCCTGGGCACCCCTGGGCACCCCTGGACTGGCTGCCAGGTGAGCAACAGCAGGAGGAGCTGAAGCCCACCCAGCAGCCCTGCCAGGGCACTGGCATTGCTGTGGCAGGCATGGCACTGGGGAGCTGCTGCCAAGCCCTGGGGGCAGCAGGGAGCTGGCAGGGAGCAGCCAAAATGAGGAGGGCTTTGTGGGGCAATACCAGAGGTGGTGTGCTCACAGCAGGCATCTCCTGGGGAGAGGAGCAGCCTCCAAGCACAGCTGGAGCAGCGGGGCTGAGCAGCGGGGCTGGAGCAGCGGGGCTGAGCAGCGGGGCTGGAGCAGCGGGGCTGAGCAGCGGGGCTGGAGCAGCGGGGCTGGAGCAGCGGGGCTGAGCAGCGGGGCTGGAGCAGCGGGGCTGAGCAGCGGGGCTGGAGCAGCGGGGCTGGAGCAGCGGGGCTGAGCAGCGGGGCTGGAGCAGCGGGGCTGAGCAGCGGGGCTGGAGCAGCGGGGCTGAGCAGCGGGGCTGAGCAGCGGGGCTGGAGCAGCGGGGCTGAGCAGCGGGGCTGAGCAGCGGGGCTGGAGCAGCGGGGCTGGAGCAGCGGGGCTGAGCAGCGGGGCTGAGCAGCGGGGCTGGAGCAGCGGGGCTGAGCAGCGGGGCTGGAGCAGCGGGGCTGAGCAGCGGGGCTGAGCAGCGGGGCTGGAGCAGCGGGGCTGAGCAGCGGGGCTGAGCAGCGGGGCTGGAGCAGCGGGGCTGGAGCAGCGGGGCTGAGCAGCGGGGCTGAGCAGCGGGGCTGGAGCAGCGGGGCTGAGCAGCGGGGCTGAGCAGCGGGGCTGGAGCAGCGGGGCTGAGCAGCGGGGCTGGAGCAGCGGGGCTGAGCAGCGGGGCTGGAGCAGCGGGGCTGAGCAGCGGGGCTGGAGCAGCGGGGCTGAGCAGCGGGGCTGAGCAGCGGGGCTGGAGCAGCGGGGCTGAGCAGCGGGGCTGGAGCAGCGGGGCTGGAGCAGCGGGGCTGAGCAGCGGGGCTGGAGCAGCGGGGCTGAGCAGCGGGGCTGGAGCAGCGGGGCTGAGCAGCGGGGCTGAGCAGCGGGGCTGGAGCAGCGGGGCTGAGCAGCGGGGCTGAGCAGCGGGGCTGGAGCAGCGGGGCTGGAGCAGCGGGGCTGAGCAGCGGGGCTGGAGCAGCGGGGCTGAGCAGCGGGGCTGAGCAGCGGGGCTGGAGCAGCGGGGCTGAGCAGCGGGGCTGGAGCAGCGGGGCTGAGCAGCGGGGCTGAGCAGCGGGGCTGGAGCAGCGGGGCTGAGCAGCGGGGCTGAGCAGCGGGGCTGGAGCAGCGGGGCTGAGCAGCGGGGCTGAGCAGCGGGGCTGGAGCAGCGGGGCTGAGCAGCGGGGCTGGAGCAGCGGGGCTGGAGCAGCGGGGCTGGAGCAGCGCCCTGGCTGGAGGGTTTGGCCTGAGTCTTGCTCTGCTCCAGCCAGGGCGCTGCTCTCCACAGGGCAGGGGAAGGGGCTGGGGAACAGCCCTGTGAGGAGTGGCTGAGGGAGCTGGGGCAGTCGGGAGAAAAGGAGGCTGAGGGAAGCCCTTCTGGCGCTCCAGAGACAAGGAGGCTGAGGTTCCTGAGGGGGACCTCCTGGCTCTCTACAGCCCTCGGAAAGGAGGTTGGAGCCAGGTGGGGGCTGGTCTTTCCTCCCAAGGAACAAGGGAAAGGACAAGAGGAAACAGCCTGAAGTTGCACCGGGGAGGCTTAGTTTGGATGTGAGAAAGAACTTCTTCACAGGAAGGGTTCTCAAGGACTGGAACGGGCTGCCCAGGGAGGTGCTTGAGTCCCCATCCCCGCCGGCGTTTACCAGTGGCAGAGATGTGGTGCTGAGGGCCATGGTTTAGCAGCAGCCTTGGCAGAGTTAGAGCATGGTTGGACTGAATGATCCTGAAGGTGTTTTCCAGCCCAAACGATTCTGTGACGCTCTGTGTTTCCCTGAGGAGCTCTGCCACCTCCCAGGTGAGCACTTGGACCAAGGCTCTGCTCCTGCACACCGTGTCCACCGACCTACGGCATGCCCTTTGCAGCCTGCTGCGTGCAGAGAGGGCTGAGAGGAAGCCACTCAAAGAAGAGAGAGAAAGTGGGCTGAGCAGACCACAAATGGCATCTGTTTGGCCTTGAGAAAGGTACAATCCCTGTTACAGAAGGCACTGAATGGCTCTTTGGATATATTTGAAAGGACTAAAACTATTTCCTGTGCTAAATGAAGAGCCACAATGGGTTCTGCATAAAACCTCTACCAGCTGGACACAGGAGAGTTTCAGCCCTCATTCATTCAGCACTCCTCAAGCCATTTGTGTTGATCTCTCCTTCTCCATAAGACACAGAACCCTTGGAGAACAACTTCTCCCAACCCCCCTTTCCACATAAGCAGAGGCTAAAACCAAGGAGCTGTCAAAGCAGAGTCGCTTTGGTCAGAGCATCCAGATGCTGCCACAACTTGGTTTGTCACCTGGGGATTAGTTTCAGATTGTGGTGGATTTGGGGTGCCCAATGGATCTAAGGGCAGGCAGAAGAAAGAGCAGAGAGGAAGCAGCTCTCCTCCTCTGCAGCCCTACTCTTCCTTTTAAATGGATGGAGAGAAGGATGTGCTCAAAACAGAGCAAAGAGGCACCTGGGACCTGAACCTTTCATCCCACAGCCAATGCATCAGGTTCCCTCATCGAGGAAGGACTGGGGAGGAAGGAAGTATGGTCAAACAATGAGCTGCAGGAAGGCTGCTGGCTGAAAGCAAGGGCCTGACTCAGCAGACAGCAGCTCCAAATGAAGCTCCCAGCAGCCAAAGCCTTGGGAAGCTGCAGCCCTTGAGTCCCCTCGTGGCAATGCCCAATGCTGGGCTGGCTGGGGAGGTTCAGCCATGAAGCCCCTAATCCATCGCAGAGAGGTCATTGTGCCCTGTGCTCAGCACTGCTGAGGCCACCCCTTGAGTCCTGTGTCCAGTTCTGGGCTCCTCAGGTGAGGAAAGAGGTTGAGCTGCTGGAAGGTGTCCAGAGAAGGGCAAGAAAGCTGGGGAGGGGTCTGGAGCACAGCCCTGGGAGGAGAGGCTGAGGGAGCTGGGCTTGCTTAGCCTGCAGAAGAGGAGGCTCAGGGGAGACCTTCTTGCTCTCTCCAATTCCCTGAAGGGAGGCTGTAGCCAGGTGGGGGTTGGTCTCTTCTCCCAGGCAAGCAGCACCAGAACAAGAGGACACAGTCTCAGGCTGTGCCAGGGGAGGTTCAGGCTGGAGGTTAGGAAGAAGTTCTTCCCAGCAAGAGAGATTGGCCCTTGGGCTGTGCTGCCCAGGGAGGTGGTGGAGTCCCCATCCCTGGAGGTGTTCAGGAAGAGCCTGGATGGGGTGCTTGGTGCCATGGTTTAGTTGATCAGATGGTGCTGGGTGACAGGTTGGACTGGATGATCTCAAAGTTCTTTTCCAACCTGGTTAATTCTATTCTATTCTTTTCTTATGTAGGTATCAGAATGATGCTAATGGGAGAGATGAAACTCTGTGACCTGGAACGGTTACAGGGATGGGGCAGCTCCCACCTCACCGGGCAGCCTGGGCCAGGCTCTCACCACCCTCAGCATCAAACATTTCTTCCTTCTCTCCAGTCCGAATCTCCCTCTTTCAGTTCAAACCATCACCCCTTGGCCTGCTCAGAAGTCTGTCCCCAGCTTTCTTAGAGGCCCCTTGAAGTATTGAAAGGCTACTAGAAGGTCTCCCTGGAGCCTTCTCTTCTCCAGGATGAACACGCCCAGCTCTCAGCCTATCCTCACAGCAGAGGGCTTCCAGCCTTCACATGGTTGTTGTGGCTTCCTCTGGACCTGTTGCTTCTTGTGCCCAGGACTCCAGAGCTGGAGACAGGACTCCAGTTCCCTCCTGTACCAAATCTTTTCCGCTCCTCTGTCCTAAAAGGCAGAGTTTGGGTTTAGGAGCAGAACCAGGCTGGACCCACCCCAGTGCTGCACAGCACCTCTGGTCCAGGGCTGTGCTTTGCAGAGCAGAGCCCCTTCAGACAGCCTCTGCTGGGCCCCTGAATTGTTCAGCTCCAGAAGGCAGATCCTGCATTCATCTATTTTATGCATTGTCCCAGGGGACTCAGCTCACCAGTTTCCTTGCTTTCCCAGCCCCACACCAGGATTTCCAGGAGGAAGGAAGTCTCATTCCCAGGGAGGGGCACCAAGCATCTCACCAGCAGGGGCACGAAGCAGCCACTCACATGCCCAGGAGCAGAGGTGCCTCCCCTCCTCCCTCTGGCACCACACGCACATCACCTGTCCCAAGGGCTTCAGTACAGCCCATCAGGACCCCACGCAGGCACCACAGCCTTGCTTTTGCAGGCAGTTGCTGCAGAAAGCATCGATGACCCTGCCTGTTCCAGGTCAAAACCATCCCATGCCCAGTGCCCTGCTTGTGTTTGGGGCTGGGCAGTGTCTCAAACTCATGTCTCTGCTGAACTTCTTCCCCACCTTCCAACATGAAATCTGCCCCCACTTAGCCCCCAGCACTGACTGACACACAGCTGCAATACAGCACCCATGAAAGACTCAAGCAAAGCCACTGAATGAAGTTGGACCTCATGGGGCTCACCAGGGCCAAGATGCAAGGTCCTGCACCTGGGATGGGGTAAAAAAGGTAATTTTTTGACACTGAGGGTGGTGAGACCCTTGCCCAGACTGCTCAGAGAGGTGGGAGCTGCCCCATCCCTGGACCTATTCCAGGTCAGGCTGTCTGGGGCTGTGAGCAACCTGCTCTAGCTGCAGATGTCCCTGCTGGCTGCAGGGGGGTTGGACTGGATGAGCTTTAAAGGTCCCTTCCAACCTAAACCATTCCATGGTTCTGTGGAAGTGGTCCTAGGAAGCTTCTTTCAAGTGGGTCTAAGGGAGTCAGAGAGCAGAGGAGGCTGGAAGAAGACAGCATGAGGGAGATGTGGATTCAAGAGGCCCAAAAGCAAAATGCAGCTGCAGCTTGGAAGCTGTAACAGAAAATGTAGGGCAATACATTTACAGAGAGGAAGCAACTTGAACATTGATCAAAAGTACAGAGAAAGCATCAGGGAGATGGGGAAGCAACAGGAGCTGCACTTCAGAGGCCTATCTGCCACTGCAATGAGCATGAAGTTGGAGGAAGGGGAAGGCTTCCTTGGGGAAAGCAAGAGCAAAAACCATTGAGATTGATCTCCCATCAAACAATGTCTGACAAAGTAAAGCAATTAGGGGCTGGGAAACACAACCTTAATTTTAGAGGCATGACAGGCATGATTAATAGGTTTCCAAATTGCCCACAAGCAAAGCTTTGGAGCTCACTTCAGCCCTACTGATGCTGGCTTGAGTTAAACGGCCCAGATGCCCTTTGAGCACTTTCTGCCCAGAGGACCTCTCCTGCCATTCAGGAACCCACAAAAAAATGTTTCTAAGCTCAGAGGGCTGCAGGCTGATCAAACTTGGTGCCACCCCCAGAAGTGACCCCGACAGCAGAGCCACAGCCACGTGCTGAGCACCACCAGCAACCTCCCCTCCTGCAGCCACCAGCTCCAGAGCCAAAAGTGGTGAGGAAATACAGGCAGCCAGGCAGAAAGGGACCTGGGGGGACTGGTTGACAGCAGCTGAACAGGAGCCAGCAGTGTGCCCAGGGGGATAAGAAGGCCAAGGGCATCCTGGCCTGCATCAGGAACAGTGTGGCCAGCAGGAGCAGGGAGGTCATTGTGCCCTGTGCTCAGCACTGCTGAGGCCACCCCTTGAGTCCTGTGTCCAGTTCTGGGCCCCTCAGGTGAGATGCTGGAAGGTGTCCAGGGACTTGGTGCCATGGGTTAGTTGATCAGATGGTGCTGGGTGACAGGTTGGACTTGGTGATCTCAAAGGTCTTTTCCAACCTGGTTTATTCTATTCTATTCTATTCTATTCTATTCTATTCTATTCTATTCTATTCTATTCTATTCTATTCTATTCTATTCTATTCTATTCTATTCTATTCTATTCCATTCCATTCCATTCCATTCCATTCCATTCCATTCCATTCCATTCCATTCCATTCCATTCCATTCCATTCCATTCCCATCTCCCATACTGATCCCAGCTTCAACCTCAGTCTTCAGCACAAAGCAAATCTCAGTCCCTCCAGCCAAGTGTTCTGGACCCAAAGCGCTACAGAGGGTAGTTCTCCAGCAAGGAGCAGACAACCTACCCCACCTCCTTCAGCCTCATTTCTCAAGCAAGCTTATAAACCACATCAAATATTAATATGGAGATGGTCAGGAGGGCCCAGGCTAAAGGGGGATCGGAACAGATTAATTCTTCATCCCAGTCCAGCCTTGATTTCATCAGCTTAGAAAGCAAAGTCCCTGAGACTCTCCTGGGGATGTGGTGCAGCATCTCACCAGGATGCCTGGGTTGACACCACCAAGCCCTGACAGAAGTCAGGCTCTGACATGCTTTTAATTCTTCAGGCTGGAGCAGCAGCACCACAGGCTTGAGGAAGGAGGGTGAGGAGAGGGGAAATGCAGCCCCAGCAAAAGTCCTGGGAGCCTGCCAGGATTTTACATTCTTCATGGCACAGTTTGCTGCTGGCTCCATTGCCTGATGTGATTAGTCTGAGAAAAACGTGGCCAGAGCCCTCCCAGACCAGTCCTGCCAGGGGGCTCTGCCCACAGCCAGCAGAGGTGGTGGAGTCCCCATCCCTGGAGGTGCTCAGGAAGAGCCTGGATGGGGTGCTGGGTGCCATGGGTTAGTTGATCAGATGGTGCTGGGTGATAGGTTGGACTTGATGATCTCAAAAGTCTTTTCCAACCTGGTTAATTCTAGTCTAGTTTAGTCCAGTCTAGTCTAGTCTGGTGTGTTCCTCACCATGGAAAGCTGGGAATGCAACCAGAGAACCACACTGATGTCTCCCTGCCCCAGCCTCCTGCCCTGGGCTTGCTGCTGAGCTCCGGGGGCTAGCACCGGGCCTGCCTGAGCCTGCTGTGCCATGCTGCGCTGCTCAAGGGGGGTGGGGGGTGAAGATGGGTGAAGCCTGGGTTATCCACAGCACGAACAGATCCCCCAAATGGCAGCACTGCTATCAGCAGCGATGGTGCCATTAAGGGCCCCCGGCTCAGCTCTTTGCTGGCTGTGCAAATAATCTGTGTGCGGCGGCAGCATGAGCAAACAGAGGAGCAGGCTATACGAGAATGTGCTCCGCTGGTGTCCTGAGCTCCCTGAGAAGCATCAGGGCAAGCACTAAAAGCTGCTCATGCACTCAGGAGCTCAAACTGCCAGTCTCTGAAAGTTGATTTGGGCCACATCCTGGGCTGCATCAGAAGCAGCGTGACCGGCGTGACAAGGGAGGGGATTCTGCCCCTCTGCTCTGCTCTGCTGAGACCCCACCTGCAGCACTGCTTCCAGTCCTGGGGGCCCAACACAAGAAGGACCTGGAACTGCTGGAGCAGGTCCAGAGGAGGCCACGAAGATGATCAAAGGAATGGAACACCTCCCCCATGGGGACAGGCTGAGAGTGTTGGGGTGTTCAGCCTGGAGAAGAGAAGGTTCCAGGGAGACCTTACAGCAGCCTTCCAGTACCTGAAGGGAGCTACAGGAGAGATGGGGAGGGACTTTTGCCCAGGGCTGGGAATGACAGGATGAGAGACAATGGCTTTGAGCTGGAAGAGGGCAGACTGAGACTGGAGATGAGGAAGAAATTGTTGGCAGGGAGGGTGGGGAGACTCTGGAACAGGTTTGCTCAGGGAGGTTGTGGCTGCCCCCTCCCTGGAAGTGTTCAAGGATAGTTTGGATGAGGCCTTGAGCAGCCTGGGCTGGTGGGAGGTGTCCCTGCCCATGGCAGTGGGGTTGGAACTAGATGGTCATGAAGGTCCCTTCTAACCCAACCCATTCTAGGATTATTTCTGCTCTGCTTACATGTCCAGGTGAAGCACCGATCTAGCAAAGCAGACCCACTTAGCTCCTGTGAGTCCAGAGGAGACAGGGCAGCCATGCTATGGCATTGGCCACAATTCAGAGCTCCCCCAGGGTCACCAAGCCCCTGTGTCAAACAATGATAAAAAAGAAAGAAGAAATCCAAAAGGAGGCCCAGACAAACAAGTGTCCCTCACCTGCACTGGCACCACAGGAGCTTGTGTTTGCCAAACACTGCTCCTTTTCATGTCCCTGAGCACAGAATCACAGCAGTGTTTTGGTTGGAAAAGACCTCTAAGATGGGTGAGTCCAACCATCACCCTAACACCACCACAGCCAATGTGGTCCCCAGAAGCTCCTGTTGCAACAACCAGGACCTCTTGAACCAAGCAACAACCTGTGCTCAGGTTCCTTGCTGGATGCTCAAGCCATACCCTGGCTCCAGCCTCCCTTTCCTTGGCACCTGGGTTTGTTGATCTATGAAGCTGGTAAACAGACCCACCTCCAGGCTCCTGCCTGGTCAGCCATTTGCCAGAGCAGTGAGGTCAGAGCTGGGATGGGCTAAGGCTACAAGAGAGACTGGCAGGGGAGGGCTGCAGCCACCAAGGGGGCAATTGCCCCCCATGGCAGGAGGGCTGGAACTAGGTGATCCTTGAGGTCCCTTCCAGCCCTAACAATTCTATGATTCTGACTCTGAAAAGCACTTTGTACCCCAGGCACAAAGCTAAGCAGAGCCTACTCTGGCTGCAGAAGCAGACCTCATCCAGTGAGTCCAGCAGGAGATGTCCCATGTGCTGGCAGAGAGATATCCAGCCCTGGAAGATGCTCACATCTGCCTCAACAGTTGACTCCAGGATGTGCTTACACTCTGCCACTCAGGGGGCTGGTGCTTCCCGTTTGTACCTTGCAAAGCCCTGCCTTGCCATCACTCCCTGCAGCTGAGGGGCCAAGCTGGGCAGGGAGAGGTTTTCGGAGAGGTTTTCAGAGAGGCCTCAGCACAGACCTGCCAAACCACCCTGCTGTCTGCCTAAACAGAGGGCTGAAATGCAACACTCCCATCCCAGTCCTCCCCTATTTTAACACATACACACATCAAGCCCTAGGAAGCATGCTCTGCACTCACCTTCTCTACCGAGACTCTTTTCTCCCAGCACTGTGATCCCCTGACAACCCTTCCAGAAAGTGCCTTCTCCCCACGACTAGAACCATGTAATCATCCAGGTTGGAAAAGACCTCAGAGATCATCCAGTCCAACCTGTCACCCAACACCCAACACCTCCTGACAACTCAACCATGGCTCCAATCCTTTTTGAACATCTCCAGGGATGGGGACTCCACCACCTCCCTGGGCAGCACAGCCCAAGGGCCAATCTCTCTTGCTGGGAAGAACTTCTTCCTAACAGCCAGCCTGAACCTCCCCTGGCACAGCTTGAGACTGTGTCCTCTTGTTCTGGGGCTGGGTGCCTGGGAGAAGAGACCAACCCCCACCTGGCTACAGCCTCCCTTCAGGGAGTTGGAGAGAGCAAGAAGGTCTCCCCTGAGCCTCCT
This sequence comes from Picus viridis, assembly GCA_033816785.1. Lineage (NCBI taxonomy): Eukaryota > Metazoa > Chordata > Aves > Piciformes > Picidae > Picus > Picus viridis. Next base: position 639,546 of record CM066591.1, on the reverse strand, counting down.
CTTCCCCAGGCTAAGCAAGCCCAGCTCCCTCAGCCTCTCCTCCCAGGGCTGTGCTCCAGACCCCTCCCCAGCTTTCTTGCCCTTCTCTGGACACCTTCCAGCAGCTCAACATCTTTCCTCACCTGAGGAGCCCGGAACTGGACACAGGACTCAAGGGGTGGCCTCAGCAGTGCTGAGCACAGGGCACAATGACCTCCCTGCTCCTGCTGGCCACACTGTTCCTGATGCAGGCCAGGATGCCCTTGGCCTTCTTGTCCCCCTGGGCACACTGCAGGCTCCTGTTCAGCTGCTCTCAACCAGTCCCCCCAGGTCCCTTTCAGCCTGGCTGCTCTCAGCCACTCTGACCCCAGCCCCTTGCCATCACCTCTTCCCTCTGCAGAGGAGAGGTCTGCAGTGAAGCCAGGAGCTCCGCAGCGTACTCCTGAACAGATGGCAGCTGCAGCCTGCTGCCTCAGAAGGGCACTTCTCAAAGTAAATAGCAACAAATGTTTTGGTGTGTAATGCATTGAAATCTTGGTCTCACACAGAGCTGATTTTCTTTGTTGCTTTCTTTTCCTGTTGTTGTTGTTGTTCCTGTTGTTTGGGGTTTTGTTTGGTTTTTGTTTGTTTTTTTCCCCTCTCTCCCAGCAGTGGCAAATTGCTGAGGATGAACTCTGCTGAAAAGAAAGGAGGGAGGGAGGGGAACACAACACAAAACAACCAAACCCCAACCAACCCTCAATCAACTCAATGTTTTAGAAACACTTGGGTCTGGAAATCAACAAGAAGAATTCATGGAAATCAACCCTAATTCGAGAGGGCTCTACTGATTTGTGCATCTCTCCCTGCCTAAGCAACCCAAGCAATAAAAATTGAGAGCTCCAGCTCAGGCAAGGAAGCAATTGCAACTGAAAAAAGGGAAGAGGCTCAACATCAGCTGATGAAGCTTGATGGAGAGTCTCCATGGCCTGAAAGCTAAGCATTCTGCAAGAGAAGCAATGTACCAGGCAGATGAGTGGGAGTTTCAGATAACTCCTACCCCTTCAGCTTCCTCCTCTCAACAAAGCCAGGAGACCCAAGGGAAGATTGTCCTGCCACAGAGGAAAAGCAAAGCTCTTTGCATCAGCAGAGGCACTGCGTGCATGGGAGCTGCCTCAGTTGCTCTTTGCGAGAGGGAAACAGCCAGGCAAGACACAGCACATCACACAGCACATCACACAGCACTTCAGCCTGCTATCAACCAGCCCCCCCAGGTCCCTCTCTGCCTGGCTGCTCTCAGCCACTCTGACCCCAGCCTGTAGCACTGCCTGGGGCTGCTGTGGCCAGTGTGTAGAACCTGGCACTTGGATGTGTTCAATCTCCTGCCCTTGGACTCTGCCCATCTGTCCAGCCTGTCGAGGTCCCTCTGCAAAGCCTCTCTACCCTCCAGCAGATCAACTCCTGCCCCCAGCTTGCTGTCATCTGCAAACTTACTGATGATGGACTCAATCGCCTCCTCCAGATCACCAATAAGGATATTGAACAGGATGGGGCCCAGCACTGATCCCTGGGGGACACCACCGGTGCCTGGCCGCCAGCTGGCTGTGGCACCATTCACCACCACTCTCTGGGCTCTGCTCTAAGCTGACCTGAAGTCCTGCGAATGTGCTGCCTGCAGCAGCCAGCCTTGTGCAAACAAACCTTCGGAGGGCTTCCCGGCAGCGCAGGCAGCAGGCAGGGCCGGGGCCGGCCGCGGTGCCCGCCGGCTCACGTCATCTCACCTTGGCACCGCTGACAGCAGCCGCTCAGTTTGGTCTCGTGGCGAGCAAACACAGGCTCCAGTGGGGCTTTAAAGCTGTTTGGGAGATAAAAAGCTTCCTAGATAGCAAGGCCACGCTCCCCCAAGGAGGGTTTCTGCTGAGGAGGCAGCAAACAGTACCCTGCGTCCCGGTGCAGCCAGGGCTGAAATCGCTGCTGGCAGTGGAGGTTTATCTCGGGGAGGATGGGGAGGAGGGGTGCAGACATCTGGAGTGCTGTGTCCAGCTCTGGAGCCCTCAGCACAGCAAGGACGTGGACCTGATGGAGAGGGTCCAGAGGAGGGCCACAAAAATGATCAGGGGCTGGAGCAGCTCTGCTACGAGGACAGGCTGAGGGAGCTGGGGGTGTTCAGCCTGCAGAAGAGGAGGCTCCGGGGACACCTAATAACAGCCTGCAGCAGTATAGGTTAGGAGGTGATCTGCTGGAGAGCAGCCCCATGGAGAAGGACCTGGGAGTTCCCATGGGCAGCAAGTTCTGCATGGGTCAGCAGTGTGCCCTGGGGGCCAAGAAGGCCAATGGGGTCCTGGGCTGCATTAGGAGGAGTGTGTCCAGCAGATCAAGGGAGGTTCTTCTCTCCCTCTGCTCTGTCCTAGTGAGACCTCACCTGGAGTATTGCATCCAGTTCTGGGCTCCCCAGTTCAGGAGGGACAGGGATCTGATGGAGAGGCTCCAGTGGAGGGCTATGAGGATGCTGGAGGGCCTGGAGACTGCCTGGTGAGGAGAGGCCAAGAGCCCTGGGGCTGTTTGGTCTGGAGAAGAAAAGACTGAGAGGGGATTTAATCAATGTCTATCAATATCTGAGGGCTGGGGGTCAAGAGAGAGGGGAGAGGCTCTGCTCAGTTGCACCCTGGGATAGGACAGGGGGCAATGGATAGAAACTCCAGCACAGGAGGTTCCACCTCAACATGAGGAGGAACTTCTTGACTGTGAGGGTCCCAGAGCCCTGGAGCAGGCTGCCCAGAGAGGTTGTGGAGTCTCCTTCTGTGGAGCCTTCCCAGCCCTGTCTGGATGTGTTCCTGGGTGACCTGTGCTGGATTCTCTGCTCCTGCTCTGGCAGGGGGTTGGACTGGATGATCTCCAGAGGTCCCTTCCAACCCCTCACATCCTGTGAGTCTGTGTGAAACTTCCAGTACCTGAAGGGGGATACAGGGAGGATGCAGAGAGGATGTCTACAAAGGCCTGCAGTGATAGGATGAGAGGCAATGGCTTCAAACTGGAGAAGAGTAGGTTTAGATTGGATGTTAGGGAGAAGTTCTGCGCCATGAGGGTGGTGGAACATTGGCACAGGTTGCCCAGGGAGGTAGTTGAGGCCCTATCCCTGGAGATATTCAAGGTGAGGCTCAATAGGGCCCTGGGCAGCCTGATCTAGTGGAGGATGTCCCTGCTGACTGCAGAGGTGGTTGGACTGGATGAGCTTTGGAAGTCCCTTCCAACCCAGACCATTCTGTGATTCTTCCCAGCTGCCCTCAATGCCTCTCTAATGGGGAGCAGGAATCTGAGCCAGAAAACAGACCTGGGAATAATGGTGTGGAATGAGATGAGGAAAGGCAGTTAAGAGAGCAGGAGAGGAAAAAAAAAAGAAAAGTGGAGATACAACACAGCAGGAAGAGAAGAGGAAATGTAAAACACTGTCTGGAGGAGGATCTCAGACAGCTGAGATCCACACAGGTTAAGGTTTTCTTCAGACAAGGCTTTTCCACTTCTCTCCAGAGAGCAATGAATTTTGTCAGACTTCCATCTGCCCACTGACATCAGAAAGGTTATTTGGAGATTCTCCATCCTTCTTCCCACATGTCTGGTGGAACCAGACAGGGATTATAGGAGGGAGCCAGCGGGGACCTACACATCCTGCTATGGTCATAACCCAAGGGACTTAGATCCCACACAGTAACTCTCTACATAGCTAAGGATTCAGTGCCCTGCTCTGCTCTGTCCTGCAGTGTGCGCCTACCAGTGCAGCTGGGGCAAGTGCTTGAGGACTTGGCAGGTACTCCCCCACAGCACTGCAACAGAGAGTGGAAGGAATAATTTCAGGGACTCTAACCAGCCCCTTTCAGGATGACACCATAGAATCCTGTCCAAACTGCCCAGGACCTATCCTCAGCTCCTTGCTGGGCTTTGGCTTGATCATTCTGTAGTCACATCCTATAGTGCACCTGGCTGACATGAGGGCAAGGGCCTGACAACACTTCTGGAGCTTAGCAGCCAGAGATCCCTCCTTGACCATCCTGTCCTTGCCATTGCAGTCTTGCTTCTGAGATACAGATGTATCTGGTGCTGATTTCATGCAGGTCAGGGCTGCCCTGGCCTTAGCAGAAGGAAACTCTGCCATATGGGGAAAGGCTGAGAACTCAGCCTTGAGAAGAGAAGGCTTAGGGGAGACCTTACTACCATGGACCAGTACACAAAGGGTGGCTACCAGGAGGATGGAGACTCCCTTTTTACATGGAGCCCCATGGAAAAGACAAGGGGTGATGGGGACAAGTTCCTGCTGGGGAGATTCCCATTGGACTCCAGAAGAAAATGTTTCCCCAGGCAGGCACTGGAATCATCCCCCAGGGGAAGCAGTGGATTCCCCTACACTGCACCATTTGAAGGCTCAGCTTGCCAGGGTGCTGAGCCAGCTCATTGCAACCCCACTGCTACCTACAGAGGTTGGCCCAGGTGATCCCTGGGGTCCAACCTTGCGTTCTGTGACTCTGAGGTCTGTGGTTGTCACATTCATCTCCAGACCCTCCACAGCCACAGATGGTTATCAAGAAGACTAAATGTGTGCTTTAGGGAAAACATCTTTTAATTCTGCCTTGGTATCAGGCTGCTGAAGGAAGCAGACTTAACAGCCAGCCAGAATTTCCCTGCTGCACCTTCACCCCAACAACTTCCAGCTTTGCACATGGAGGTCAAATCCTTCCACATTTGTCTTTAGTACTTCAGTCCATAAAAAAACCCAACCAAACAAACCAAAACCAAACCACTATCCTTCTCACTGACCTATTTTGTTCTTCACATCAAGCAGAGCAAAGGAGCTCTGGTGTACCTGCTGAGGGATCTCCTTTTCCTAAGAAGCAGCTGTCAGTGTCTTCCACTTACACAGTGCTGTGCATCCCAACTCTGAACACCAAACTGTAGGACTCCCTCTCCTCTCGCCTCCTGCTGAAAGGTGGAATAGGTGTTTAATAATTCAGTGCAGTTGTCCCCAAACACTGTAGGAGGTGAAGGGAAGAACACAACATTGCATGAAGAATTCAAGGGGAAAGAAAACAACTTGGCTTAAGGCTCAGTATCGATGCAGGCTGCCAGAGCTCCCACCCCAGCATCCGGATCTCCTGAAGACAGTCCTGTGGGGAGATCAGAGAATTCATGCAGCAAACTCTTCTGCAGCCCCAGAATAAGCATTTTCAGCCAAACCTAGGACCTTCTTGTCCAGGCAGCAGTCAGCTCTCTCTCAGATAAAGGGGGCTGTCACAGGCTCCTGGATTCTTCACGCCGTGACGATGCATTTCTCAACATCTTAATCATTACTGCAGGACTCTCTTGAGCTGGCCAGATGCTGGGTTTCCAGCACCACTGACATCAAGGAGGGGTCTGCTGCTGCCTCATGAAGCCATGAAGAACAACCAAAGGCAGACCCTGAGGGACATGCACTCCTGTTGATAAGTTGTATGGCATCTCCTGGCCACGGCCAAGCTGAGCAGGTAAGGATGGCTACACTGCACTGGGCTGATGGGGTGCCTGGCCCAGTCCCCAAGGCCGGTGGAGGCTGCAGTAGGAGGGGGTGTGAGCAAGGGACATGTACAGCAGCTCTCTGTCCTGCTTGGAGCTAGACCAGAACTAGTTCTGGTGAGGGGTTTGACTTCTCAGCTTAGTCTCTGCTCTGTGAGGCACTTTCTGAAGTTAAGGTCAGATTCTCACAGCCAGTGGCTGCTTCTAGCAGTGAGAACACTGAATGGGAGAGTTAATGCCAAGGGCTGGGCTGCAGAGGGGCTCTGGCTTATCCTTGCTCCTGTGCAGACCAAGGGCACTGCCACATCTTGTGCCCCATGCCGGGATGAAGTAAGTCAGAGGTGGCACCTGTGGGGAGGAGTGGACAGGACAGCTGCCCTTCAACTGACCCACAAGGGATTGCATCCTGTGGATGGCATCCTCGGGAGAAAGCTGAGGGACCACCAGGGTCAAGCCTCTTCACTCAGCAGTGTCCCAGGAAGACTCTGCCCCTTCTGCCTTCCACCCTGACCCATGTGTTCAAGGATCCAGTTCCAGAACCCAGCTCCTGAATCCCGCTCCCATCTGCTGTGAGTCCAGCCTGGGACTTGCCCAGTGCCTGCCCTGGAGCCAGTGGTGACAATGGTGATGTCATTGCCATCAGGGCTTGGGCTCCGTGTTGGGTTGGAGCTATCTGGACCTATGGCATTTCATTATGTCCATCCCAGCTGGTTCAGTTTCTTTCCCAGCCCATCAGTTTCTCTCTCTTACTTCCCTTCTCTTTGCTTTGGGAAGGTGTAGGACATCTGTCACTTTCCTCCCTCTCCCTGGCAGTGTTCTAGGCCAAATTGGACAGGACCTTGAGCAGCCTGGGCTAGTGCAAGCTGTCCCTGCTCATGGCAGGAGGGGTGGAACTAGATAGTCTTTAAGGTCCCTTCCAACCCACACCATTCTATCATCCAGTGGCCAGCCCAGCCTTGACATCCTCTCCCCTTGCACTCCCAGCTGCTGATGGCCTTTCACCTGGAGCCTCCTTTAGCCAGAGGCAGTCACTTTGTGTATTTAATGACCTTTAGTGGATCTTTTCTCCGTGATATTTTTCTTCCTGCTTCCTGGACTGGCTTTAGCATTCTGCCAATCTTTTGATATTAACTGAGTGCACTGATACTCCAAATCCAGGATCTGCTCCAGGTACTGTTTCATCCTTGACTGAGATATCATTTCCCCCAGGATGACCTTCTCAGATTTAACTCTGCCTCTTTCACATGGGCAGAGTTTCTTCTCCCCATTCCTGCCCACTGAAAGGAGGTCTTTGTCTCAGAGCATTGTGAGGGATGCCCACAAAGGTTAACTTCAGCCAAGGACACCCAGTCTCTGCGGGGTCTCTTCAAAACCAAAGGTGAGAGATGATTCCTCTTATTCAACCTCTGCTGGAGGAGTGCCTCTTTTCCCAGCCTGATTACAGCCTCTGTCAGCTGAAGCTCATCCTCATGAACCTCATTGGTACTTACAATCAGGAATGACATGGAAATAACACTTGGCAAAGCTGATGCTTACTTTAAATATTTGAACACATGTTTCTACTGGAAGCACAACGTGATAATTCCACACAAGGATCCACCAAAGGGGGGTTAGGGAGAAAAAGAGCAGGAGCTGTATGCAACTAATGGTGTAGCTGTACCTGGGGCTGGCTCCTGAGGTGCACATGCAACTTTGCAGGGATTCCTCAAGGAGATCACTCATCAGGGCAACTCGTGGAAAGGAGAGCTGCAAGAGTTCTGCACTTTCAGATAGAAACAGGAATCTTCCAGTGTCCAGCTCTGGAGCCCCTATTACAAGAAAGATCTGGAGGTGCTGGGAGGTGTCCAGAGAAGGGCCATGAGGATGAGCAGAGGGCTGTGAGGACAGACTGAAGGAGTTGGGGCTGTTCAGTCTGGAGAAGAGAAGGCTCCAAGGAGGCCTTCTTGTGGCCTTCCAGTATCTGAAGGGGCTGGGGAGCCCCCAAGAAAGCTGGGGAGGGACTTTTGAGGGTGTCAGGGAGGGATAGGACTGGGGGGGATAGAGCAAAACTAGAAGTGGGGAGATGCAGATTGGATGTGAGGAAGAAGTTCTTCCCCAGGAGGGTGGTGAGAGACTGGCACAGGTTGCCCAGGGAGGTGGTGGAAGTCTCCTGCCTGGAGGTGTTTGCAGCCAGGCTGGATGTGGCTGTGAGCAAGCTGCTGTGTCAATACTGTCAATACAATACACCAGGTTGGAAGAGACCTTCAAGATCATCGCGTCCAACCCATCAAACAATCCAACCCACCCAACAACTAGACCATACAGCCAAGCACCCCATCAAGTCTTCTCCTGAACACCCCCAGTGAAGGTGACTCCACCACCTCCACGGGTAGCCGATTCCAATGGGCAATCACTCTCTCCGTGTAGAACTTCTTCCTAACATCCAGCCTAAACCTGCCCTGGCGCAGCCTGAGACTGTGTCCTCTTGTTCTGGTGCTGGCTGCCTGGGAGAAGAGGCCAACCTCTGCCTGGCTACAACCTCCCTTCAGGTAGTTGTAGAGAGTGTGAGGTGTCCCTGCCCATGGCAGGGGGTTGGAGCTGACTGAGCCTTGAGGTCCTTTCCAGCCCTGACAGTTCTATGATTCTATGAAATTCTCTATCTAATCTCCCATCTGAAGACAGAAGCTGGATGAAGTGATGCTTGTGTGCAATCAGCTGCATGTCTGAGCCTGAATGCTTAATGCAGAGGGTTAAGCTTGCTCTCAGAAGGTCCAAGCAACAACTGATTTTCCTACACAGAGGAATCTATGCCTCTAACAAGTGTTCCTGGAGCGTGGCAGGAATTGTTTCATTCCTACTAAATCATCACCCTTGGTACTGCAGAAATAGGAACAGTGAAGGGTGGACAGGGCCACTGTCCTCCTTAAGCCCCAGCCCAAGGCCAGCTACCCTCTCTCATTTTTGGCACTGTCTCTCCCTCGCCTGAAGGACGATGCTGTATAGCTCCACTTCGGGGCCCTTTCAAGGTTACCAGTGCACCTGCTGAATCATTCACACTGTTAAATGTTTCTACTGCAGAAAATGGATAGAAGCACTTCTGTTCCATTTAGGTTCTCACATCACCACCAAAGAAGGGATATCTGCACTACCACGAGCAGGAGCCAGGCTGGGTGAAGGGACAGAAAACAGTGCAGCAGCAAGCCTGTCCCCAGGAATGAAAATACCCTGGAGGGAGTCTGTCCTGCTTTCCTCTCAATGGTCAGCAGCAACGTAGCTGATCACTGAGCTTCTGGTTTCCCTTTTTGCAGGCCTACAAACCTTCCTCTTTATCTGCCAGGTGTCCCTGAACTGCTAGAGAAAAGCTAACACTGACCCTGAAAAGCCTCCTTAGAGCTGGGAGTTGAAAGTTACTGCAGAAAAGGGGGGAAGTTCACACCTTATTATGGGTTACTGACAAGTTCTTCCTCATCCTGGGAAACCATAACTGGGGTCCCTCTGCAGACTGAGGTAATGTCCTTTTCAGGCCACACAATCAATTTCTCCTCACAATGAGTAGTAGAAACCTTTCATTTTAGACCCCCCCCCCCCCCCCCCCCCCCCCCAAATAAAATATTCCTTTATTGTGCAGAAACTGATGTGGATCCTCAGGAAATTAAGATCCTTGGCTGCACAGAGAAGACTGTGGCCAGCAGGATGAGGAAGGTTCCCCTTACCCTCAACTCTGCCCTAGTGAGGTCACATCTGGAGTGCTGGCTCCAGTTCTGGGCTGCCCAGTTCAAGAGAGTCAGGGACCTACTGGAGAGAGCCCAGCAGAGGCTACAAAGCTGCTGAGGGGCCTGGAGCAGCTGAGAGGAGCAAAGGCTGAGAGCCCTGGGGCTGTTGAGCTGGAGAAGAGCAGCCCCAGAGGGGAGCTGAGCAATGCTCAGCAAGAGCTGAGGGTGGGGAGCAAGAGGCTGGGGCCAGAAACGGGACAAGGATCAATGGGCACAAATTGGAGGTTCCATCCGAACAGGAGGAGAAACTTGTTTGATGTGAGGGTGCTGGAGGCCTGGGGCAGGCTGCCCAGAGAGGTTGTGGAGTCTCTTTCTCTGGAGAGACTCCAACCCCAGCTGGACATTGTGATCCTGAGCAACCTGGGCAACCCTTTTTAGCAGGGTGGTTGGGCTGGATGATCCCCAGAGTTCCCTTCCAGCCCCCACTGCGGTGGGATTCTGTGACTGTGAAATGATTGGTGTGAGCCACAGTACTGAGCAGAGCTTTCAATCAGCTGCCATCTTCTGTGACTGGTAGACAGACCAGCTCCAAGAGCTCCTCAGCATCCCCAGCAGACCTTCTGTCTGACAAGTGTTACTTTCCTCTTGAACACTTTCAGATCTCTCTGTGTTCTCCTCTCATATGAGAGATGAACACAAACCTTCCCAAAGCCAGTTCTAAGAACTCTCAAGACGAGCTGTTGGACCTCTGTGCCAAGCAAATGTGCTAAGCAGGACACTCCAGAGGCTAAACATTTCAAGCCACACAATCCCCAGCCCCAAAACTAATTCACCTAATTCCAAGAGAGGAGCTGTCAGTGACTCCCAGACCCTGCAGTTATCACCATCCACCCACACAGGCATGAAGCACTTAGCAGAAGGAGGATTCTCAGCATTTCAGGCCAGGCTGTCCCACTTCTTGACTGCAGGTATCCTGCAGGTCACCAGGCAGGTCACCAGGTCATCGTGCAGGTCATCTTCTAGCCCACAGGTTATCCTTTTGTGTTGGTTTGCAACAAATACTTGTACTTCCTTCTTGTTTTGATGCCAAATTCCCTTACAACAAGCCCACACCTTCTCTTCCTTTCATAATGGCCCCTGCTGCTCCAAGCCAGATTCAAAGGTGCTTCCTCATTTGGTTTGCTGGTGTAGAACATGTCTGTAGGGTAAGGAGTAAGAGGGAAGGAAGAATACTTGCAATTTGACCTAGTATCTGTGCATTTCATTAATCCTTCCCCCATCAACCACTTAACCTTTATGGGTGTTCTGATTGCCTCTCATTGTATTGATTTCTGTCCACTTCTCCAATTTAGTGAGATCATGCAGTATTTTAAACCTGCCTTCCTCTGCATAACTAGGTTTAGCTGGGGGGGTGTAATTGACATCAATTCAAAGAATGAAAAATTAGGCTGAATATCCAGGGGGACAACTTCCTAATGGGGAGATGTGCTAGGATGCTTTGCTGACTCTCCCTGGGAGTGGGGGCTTTTCCATTAGCATGTGCATTAAAAACATACTAAAGCAACACAAGAGTATGGATTGGCCAGAGCAAGGCTTGAAGTAGGAAAGACAAGCTGTAAAGCAGGCAGCTGGCCTCCTGTGGTGGACCTCACCCTGCATTTGCCCCACTCCCTCTTCATGCCACCCACCCCTTGGCTGGGGACCTGCTGAACCAGCAATATCAACTCATTACAGGGACAGGATCCCGAGTGATGGCCCCTCCAATATTCTTGCAGCTTCAGCTGTGCTGGTGGGAGCATTGTGTCACAGTGTCACAGTACATCAGAGGTGGGAAGGGACCTCCAGAGGTCATCCAGTCCAACCACCCTGCCAAAGCAGGGTCACCCAGGGTAGACTGCACAGGAATGCATCCAGCTGGGTTTTGAATGTGTCCAAAGAAGGAAACTCCACAACCTCTGCCCCTGTGCTCAGCACTGCTGAGGCCACCCCTTGAGTCCTGTGTCCAGTTCTGGGCTCCTCAGGTGACAAAAGATGTTGAGCTGCTGGAAGGGGTCCAGAGAAGGGCAACAAAGCTGGGGAGGGGTCTGGAGCACAGCCCTGGGAGGAGAGGCTGAGGGAGCTGGGCTTGCTTAGCCTGCAGAAGAGGAGGCTCAGGGAGACCTCATTGCTCTCTCCAACTTCCTGAAGGGAGGTTGGAGACAGGAGGGGCTTGGTCTCTTCTCCCAGAGTGTTCCACCAACTGTCCCTTTCTTAAAGGCACAGCCTAAAATGGTCACACCCAGGCACCCAGCACCAGAACAAGAGGACACAGTCTCAAGCTGTGCCAGGGGAGGTTCAGGCTGGAGGTTAGGAAGAAGTTCTTCCCAGCAAGAGAGATTGGCCCTTGGGCTGTGCTGCCCAGGGAGGTGGTGGAGTCCCCATCCCTGGAGGTGTTCAGGAAGAGCCTGGATGGGGTGCTTGGTGCCATGGGTTAGTTGATCAGATGGTGCTGGGTGATAGGTTGGACCTGGTGATCTCTGAGGTCTTTTCCAACCTGGTTAATTCTATTCTATTCTAGTCTATTCTATTCTACTCTGGACAGTCTGGAGGACATACCTGCTCTGTTGCACCCTGTGATAGGACAAGGGGTACTGGATATGAAATACAACACAGGAGGTTCCACCTCAACATGTGGAGGAACTGCTTCACTGTGAGGGTCACAGAGCCCTGGAGCAGGCTGCCCAGGGAGGTTGTGGAGTCTCCTCCTCTGGAGAGTTTCAAGCCCTGTCTGGATGTGTTCCTGTGCAGCCTGTGCTGGATTCTCTGGTCCTGCTCTGGCAGGGGGTTGGACTCAATGATCTCCAGAGGTCCCTTCCAACCCCTAACATCCTGTGTGTGATTCTGTCATACTGAAGGGGGGTGGGTAACAGGCAAAAAAAGAGAGAACCCTATTTTCATCTGAAGTTGCTACTGCCAGCAACCACTTTTTATTAAAAGAGGAATTCTGTCAGCTCCTGAAAAATGGAAACAGCCTTTTCAGCAACAAACCCCAACACATTTCTCTCCAAAGCCAAGTGGGCTGGAATGGATCTTGATTGTTTGGTGGGGGAGGCAGGATTTCTTCTTTCTTTTCAAGTTCTTGAAGCTCGTCTGTCATGAGTAAGCAGTTTCCTCCAAAAGGGAAATTTCCCTCTAAGAAAATTTCAAAGGGAGCACTTCCATCAGCTCAGCTCAATTAGCAGCAGCAGCAGCATAAAAATGGCTCAATTTCACAGCTGCTCCCCTGAATCTGAGAACTGACAAAGCCAGAAGAAGATTTGGCCGTTTCTGGTCACCCCTTAGGAAAGAAGTTGGCAGATATTCCCCTAGGGATGAGGATGTACCTGGAGCAAAGGGCCGAGGGTGGCCTCTGCGCTGGTCAAGCAGAAGAGAAATCATTTTCTCCGTGGCAGGAGGTGCAGGCTATACAAATCTGTCATATGAGTAGCCAGAGGCTGGTACAAAAGAGTGATTCTCTTAGGCAAACCCTTGGAGAGTATCCCAATAAGACTCCCAAGCTGGCAAGCTGCTGGAGAAGATGGGAAGTAAGTGCAAGCATCTCCTGAGGACGCTGCCTCTGGATTTCTTGGCTGTGCTTTTCCTGTACGGCACTCTTCATAATGCCCTCCGGCTAGAACCATTGAAATGAAACCTATTGATTGAAATCCTGATCCTATTGATTTTACACAAGAGATCTAGGCAGATATGAAAGAGCAGGAACTGCTCTGTAACTGCTCCCACCACCACTCCACACGCTCCGTCAGCCGGGTTTGTCCGGCTCAGCCTCCTCAGCTTCCAGGAATGAATTAAGCCGAAATTCAACTCTCCAGCACACATCAGCTCACAAACACGGGGGAAAGACTACTGGCCCCTGACCAGGCTGCCTATGAATCCCCGTCTGCTTTCTTTTGTCAGCTGCTGCCTCACATCTCCTCTTTAAGGTCATTAACCACATGCCATGCTCCTCTCTTCATTTCAGAGGTGTGGAGGGAAAATGGGAAGGACATGGCCTTGGGAGCAAGGCGAGATGGGAAACAGCACTGGGAGGAGGAGATGCTTGCCAGGAAGGAAAGTGCCAGGGACCTTATGCTATTACACATCACATTTCTATCCCTAAATGAATGGTCCTGGATCTGGGAACTGCAGAGCTCCTGACAACAGGTCAGAAGATCCCAGAGGAGGCAATGAGCAGAGAGAATCACACAATCACAGAATGTTAGGGGCTGGAAGGGATCTCCAAAGCTCATCCAGTCCAACCCCCCTGTCAGAGCAGGAGCACCTAGAGCAGGTCACACAGGAACACATCCAGGTGGGGCTTGAGGGGGAGACTCCACAGCCCCCTGGGCAGCCTGTTCCAGGGCTCTGTCACCCTCACATGGAAAAAAAATATTCCTCCTGTTTCCATGGCACTTCCTCTGCCTCAGCTTCCCCCACTGCCCCTTGTGCTGGCATTGGGCAGCCCCCAGCGGAGCCTGGCTCCATCCCCTGGGCACTCACCCTGCACATCCTTATCAACAGGAATGAGGTCACCCTCAGGCTCCTCCTCTCCAAGCTCAAGAGCCCTCAGCTCCCTTAGGATCTCCTCCTAAGGAAGATGTTCCTCTCCCTTCATCATTTTTGTGGCTCTGTGCTGAACCCTTTCAAGCAGTTTCCTGAGATCCCTCTTGACCTAAGGGGTCAGAACTGGACACAATATTTCAGATGCAGTCTCACCAGGGCAGAGGAGAGGGGCAGGAGAGGTCTGAGGTGGAAAACCAGGGCAGTGTTAGAGTATATTCTCCCACACCCAACACCACAAACAGCAGCCCACTGCTTTCCCCGAGTCCCTGCAAAGCAATCCTGGAGCAACCCAGAGCCAGTATTTCCTTCCCACAACACAGGGATGTTTCTGCCAAGCTTCCTGTAAGTATCTTCCTTTGGGCAGGGAGGTGGAGCAGGCTTTGGCATCAAAATCAGCTGCCTTGATGGTCACATCCATTTCCAACCAACCAAACCTCCCTTTGCAGGCTTCTCTTGTTCTGAAGTGGTGGTGGCTGTCCTTCCTAGATGCCAGGCAGTGGTGCTTGATTTTGTCCATTTTAGTGGGATGTGTTTAGTTTCCTGCTCTCAACACTTCATTCTTTCCTTTCAGATCCTTTTATAGCCAGACTGTCACGTACCAATCAATGACCTGAGTGGAAGTTGAGTACCTCGTGACTTGCCTGGGCCAGCAGAAAAGCATTTCAGGGAAAGTCTTATTTGTTTTCTTCTCATTGACATTTGTTTTCTTCTCTCTTTCCAACCTTGTGAAATGGCAAAACCTGCCAGGAAAATTACAGGGTTGTAACTCACTAGAATTCCTAAATATAATTGTTAGATGTCGTGGAATGGTTATGACAAGAAGGGAGGTCATCGGGGAGAGGAGATGGGTGATTGCACCCCAACACCCACAGAGCAAACCCCTTAATTACAGCAAAGGAAAGCAGCATCCAAAATGGGGCTGAAACTCGATGCCTGTGCAGCAGCCAGGGGAATGATTCGCATCACAAGTGCTGATCAAAGCGGTTTAACGGTGGGGAGAGCGCTCCGGGAGGACTCCTCACAGCTTACACTGTGGGGTGGCTGAATGGGCACAGCAGCTGGGGAGGACCCACACAGCACGCGGGAAGCCAGAGCCTCCATGCTGTGTGGGTCTGGGGCACAGTGCACAGGCGCAGGAGCTGTGTGGGGCTGGGGCGCAGTGCACGGGTGCAGGAGCTGTGTAGGGCTGAGGTGCAGTGCATGGGTGCAGGAGCTGTGTGAGGCTGGGGGGCAGTGCACGGGTGCAGGAGCTGTGCAGGGCTGGGGGGCAGTGCACAGGTGCAGGAGCTGTGTGAGGCTGGGGTGCAGTGCACGGGTGCAGGATCTGTGTGGGGCTGGGGTGCAGTGCACGGGTGCAGGATCTGTGTGGGGCTGGGGTGCAGTGCATGGGTGCAGGATCTGTGTGGGGCTGGGGTGCAGTACATGGGTGCAGGAGCTGTGTGAGGCTGGGGTGCAGTACATGGGTGCAGGAGCTGTGTGAGGCTGGGGTGCAGTGCAAGGGAGCAGGAGCTGTGTGGGGCTAGGGTGCAGTGCATGGGTGCAGGAGCTGTGTGAGGCTGGGGTGCAGTGCAAGGGAGCAGGAGCTGTGTGGGGCTGGGGTGCAGTGCATGGGTGCAGGAGCTGTGCAGGGCTGGGGTGCAGGAGCTGTATAGGGCTGGGGCATAATGCAGGGGTGTACGAGCTGTGTGGGGCTGCTCAGGTCATGGGGCTGGCAGTCAGCAACCCTGGCCTTTGGGGCGCCCAACCCGCCGGTAAACCCGCCGCTGCCACACAGCTCTCGCCGTCCTCCTGGTCCCCCCAGCACTGAGGTGCTGGGCACAGCCAGGGCAAACCCTAGCAGAGAGTGAGCAGGAACGGGGTGGCAGGAGCCCGAGTTACGATCTCTCCCGCCCGGGCGACAGCAGCGGCCTCGGGGAAAGGCACGGGATCCCGGGTCACGGCCTCCCCGTGACCCGGGCGGAGGAGAACGCACACCGGGGCCAAGACCTTTCTCCGTGTCGGCCTGCGGGGCGGGTGTGCAGCCGCAGCCTAAACCCAAGAAAGCCGCCGAGGGGCCCCGTGCGGGACGCCGCTCCGGTGGCGCTGGCGGTCCGCGGTCCGCTCGGACGCGGGGACCGGGCGGCGGCGGGAGCGGGGACGGCTGCGGGAGCGGGGACGGCGCCGAGGCGGGGACGGCGCCGGCGAGGCCGCGAGCATGCGCGAGCCGCGCGCGTCACGGGAGCGGGCGAGGCCGGCGGGAACGCGGAGCCCCGGCGCGCCCCCGGCTTCCTTTCGCCGCTCACGCGCCTCCACTCGGCTCCGCCGAGCGCTACCAGCGCGCCCCGCCGCCGCCGCCACCGCCCGTTCGAGACCCGCCCGGGAGGGGAGAACGCGACAGCCGGGAGCACGGGAGAGAAGGAAGGACCCTCCCCCCGGCGCGATCTCTCTTCCTCCTCCTCCTCCCCCGCCTCCGCCTCCGCCTCCCGGCCGGGAAGATCTCGCCGTGCCCGCAGCAGCCCCGCTGGATGCACTGAGCGCTCGGGCGCGGGGAGAGGGGCAGGAGGGAGCCGGGAGCCCCGCCGCGGAGCCGCTGCGCTGCCCGGAGGCTCACGGCCATTTGCTTCAAGGCTTTTTATTCTTTCCCTTTCCCCCCTCCCCTCCCCTCCCCGCCCGGCCGCCGGTGGCTGGCTTTGCCCCTGCCTCCTCCTCACAGCCCGCAGGAGCCAGCCCAGGCGGCGGCGGGGGCTGCATTTTTTTTTTCCCTTGCCCCCCACCCCTTTCCCCTCCCCCCCCCCCCTTTTTTTATCTTTTTTTTTCTTTTTTTTTCCTTTTTTAAAAATTTTTTAATTACATTTTTGTCGCCGCCATGGGATGTACCCTGAGCGCCGAGGAAAGAGCCGCCTTGGAGCGGAGCAAGGCCATCGAGAAGAACCTTAAGGAGGACGGGATCAGCGCTGCTAAAGATGTGAAACTCCTCCTGCTCGGTAAGAAGCGGCTGGCCGCCCGGTCACCCCCGGCCACACACACCCCCACCCCGCTGCCCCGAGTCCCCGTCACCCGCCTCCTCCCTTGGCGCTTAGCCGCCCCTCATCCCTTTGCTTTTTTGGTTCCACAGGGGCCGGAGAGTCTGGGAAAAGCACCATCGTGAAGCAGATGAAGTAAGTCCCGCGTGGGTTGCGGGGAAATAGGCGAGCGGACGGCTTTAATCTGGGGGGGTGGGGGGGTGTGAGCGGGGCGGGGGCTCTCGCTTGAGGTGAGTGAGGGCCGCAGGCGCCATGTTTACCTGGGGGGACCGTGAGGGCGGGGAAGGAAGCGGCCGGGGGTGAGGCCGCCGTTCCCGCTGCTGTTCAGGGCCGGTGTGGTGCTGAAGTGTTGCCCGCCGGCCTCGCCCCGCGGTAGGGAGGAGAGTCCCACCTTCCCCCACCCCCTCCTCCCTCCCTGCCGCGGGGCGAGGCCGCGCAGATGTCCCCATGAAGCGGCCCGCTGTCAGTTAAGCTTAATGTCGGGGTGTTATCTGCCGGCTCTGCGGATTTAACCCCAGGCTCCCTACCACCCAAAGCCCCTTTTATTGAGATTTTAGCCTCTCTTTTTAATTAATGAAAAGCGAGCTTGGCCGCTTACCGCCGATCACATCCAAACCCTTCCTGCCCCGGGGGAGTAAGGGGGGCAGGGAGGGAGGGAGGCGGGGGGGGGCCATGGTCTGAACCGTGCCCGAGGTAGCTTCCAGAGCCCCGGCGCTGCCCCTCGCTGGGGCTCCCCTACACGGCACGTTCTCCTCGTGTTTAATTAAACGTCGCTGAGCAATAATAAAAAAAAAAAAAAAAAACAACGATAAAACCCCGCCGCATGGTCCCTTCCTGGAGTAATTGCATCCCATAGGAAAAGCAGGTGCAGGGGAAGGCTAATGAAGGAGTGGCGCGGTTGTGCTTTTTTTATCCCCCCCCTTTCGTATTTAATTAAAACACAGTGAAATACCCCAGCCTCCCCACCATGACCGGCTGGTTCCAGGCGGGCGCCATCACGGCACAAGCCCCTGGCGCTGGTTGAGGGTCTGGGTTTCCCTTGGGGGGAGAGGCACGGAGGAGCCGCGGCTGCTTTGCGAAGCCTGTGGCTGCAGAGGGATCCGTGGCTTGGGAGGAGCACCTCCTTCGGGGACCAGCGTTGCTTAGCGAGGCAGCAGAGCTGGGCGTGGATGGGGTGTAGGGAGTACCGGGGGGAGTGCAGGCTGCTCTCAGTCCCGGCAGCTATGAGCCGGCCGCCGCGGGGGACCGGGGTTGTGCCGGGCCGGCGAGCCAGCGGGCGGGCAGGTCCCGGTGCGGCTGCGGCTTTCAGGCGGTTCGCGTGGTGGACAGCGCCCAGCGGGGACTCGAACCTCTGGCAGAGTCGCTGCTTCGGCACCGCTCGGCTCCTCCCGGCGGCGGCCGAGCGCAGGGCTCGGCTGCCTTCGGAGAGCGCTCGGAGGCCGTCGGGGAGAAGCAGAGGGAGGCTCGGAAATAGCCGAAGGGCCTCGTTGTCCGCTCGGCAATCTGTTGCCCTGCACTCCCATAGCATCCCCGGCTGTACATAAGTGTGAGTGTGAGTGTGCGTGTAGGTGTGAGTGTGAGTGTGCTTGTGAGCGTGCGCGCGCCATGGGGGCAGATCCGGGCCTTCAGCCCAGCTTCTCTCCAGCCAGAGTGGCTTAGCGGGTGACCCGGATCTTTCTGTATCAACTCGGGGGCCGCTGTGTCCAGCCCTGGGGTGGACTAAACCGTCATCCTCGCCTCAGGCAATGCTGTTCCCAAGGCACTGCGGGGCTGAGAAGTCTTGTTATGAGGAGGCTCGCCTCCAGCACACAGTGGTCTCCACAGCTTTTCCCACCGACATTTGTGTACCCTGCTTCTGTGAGGGCTCTGAGCTTCCCCTTTCATGGTTTGAAAGGGAGCTTCCCACCCCACCAGCTTGATTTGGGGTTGGGGTTGGGGTTGGTTTGGTTTTCATATGTTTGTGTGCAAAAGGTGGATCAGGGGAGATGTTGCTGCAGATGAACATCAATAAATTATTTAATCTCTAGGAACTGCTTCTGCAGAAGCCTGCTGGAATGGCGGGTGACAAGGTTTGGTGGAAGGGAGAAGCTGTAGGTACCACAATGGCAGTGCAGCAGCGCGTACATACACAGCCTATAGGCAGGAGGGCTGGTGGTGACCCCGCCGGCTTGCACAGTTCCTCTTGTTTGCCAACGGGCAAAAGCAAATTACATCAAGACAATAACCTGTTTGCTGGACTAGATCAGTAGAGAGGACTGAAATACACTCTGTGGTATAGATATGGATATAGATCATTCCCATTAAACTGTCTTAAAATGAGGAAAGGGGCTTGCAGCTTTGCACCTGAGAAGGCTGCGGCGGCGGTAGGGTCGGGAGCTGGGAGGCGTCCCTCGGCGAGGAAACTCCGGCGGAGTGTGGGGAGGCTGGGGTGGGGACAGCGGTGTTGCCATGGGCACGGCAGCAGGCAGCTGGAGAGCGCCGCGCAGCCGCCGGGGAGAGCGACGTGCAGGGGAGAACTCGGGGAAATGAACATTGCTGAAAATTAATTTCACTGTAATGTAGGCATTAGCATTTCACCTGGTCAGGCTCCATTAGACAGGCTTGCTGAGAACTTAATGAATTCTTAATAAAGATTAAATCGTGTGCTCATTAGATTCTGATGAAAGAGACTGCTATTTTATTTTTTTTAATACTGTGTTATTGGTGTGCTTCTAGATAATAAATCTCATCCTCATGAATGGCTAAAGCAGCTTCCCACTTGGAGAGTGCCTTGAAAAGCAGCACAGGAATCCACAGGCAGATGAGAAAATGCTAAGACAAAGGAGCAGAGAGCAGACAATGTTACAGAGGACCAAGAAGAGGTTACATGCTGCCCAGATAATCCCTGAAAGGTTGGGTAGCAGGAGAAGTGACAGGCAGAAACTGCAGTGGTACGAGGGTGTCGCCAGGATGGGGATTAGGGCTGGTAACATTCATTTAAAATGGTTCACTGGAATATCTGGAGCTGCCTTTCAGCTGGAGATCCGAGTGTCAGCCAGCAAAGAAAGGGCTGCTCGGGAATGGCAGAGAAGTGGAACTGGAGGCTGGTGTGTATACCTTGAACGGTGGCAACACAGGCTAGGAATGGCACTTTCCCTACTGCCCAAGGGTGTTTGGACACCTTTAACACCCATCTTGCCCCTTAGGTGTGCTTGTCACATTCTCAGCACCGGTCCTGCATGGCAGACACTTCCACCTGTGCCTCAGAGCACAAGGGCAGGGAACGGCCCCGAAAGGCACAGCCATGCCGTGTGAGCCAGCGTGCCACAGTGGTCAGAATCAGGCTGTCACCAGGCTCTGCTTTCACTCAGTTTAAATTAAAACCCAGCTTTAACCAAGCAAATCTGGGGCCTCCCTGCCAGAGGGGCGAGAGAAATCCGTCTCCCACTCCCACCAGCCCATCTCAGCAAATGCACTTCTCTGGACACCTTCCAGCAAGTCAACGTCTAGGACTGCAGTGGATGCCAACACATTTCAGACCTTATATCCTGAAGTAAAAGTTGAGCCTGTGCAGAGTTTGGAATATGTGATTACTGTTTCTTTCCTGGAGTGCTTGGGTCATAGCATGGGCTCGAGACTGCTGTTACTCATAGGATGTTGTTGTGGGGACTTATACCTCTAGTGAATGTGTTTGTTCATCAGGAACCTCAGCCTAGGAAGAAACCAAGAATCTCTCTTGTCTGTTACTGCTCAGCAGAATGCTTACAAGAGTGCAATCATCCCGTGGTGAGCAGGGATGGCTGGGATGGGGACACTGCCCACTGCCATCAGCAGCAGGCTTCCGGGGGATTCAGTGTTTAATCGTGCTGACACAGAGAGGCTGAGTTAGCTGGCCTGGCTTCAAAAGCATGCTCCTGCTACCTTCAGCAGCAGCCCTTCTGGCTTCAGCCTACCCAAACGAGGGGTTAGTGATGGCTGTGGAATTCAGGAGGAGAGACAACGTTGCCTGCTCACAGGAACAAATCTTGGGGTTTGGGTTGGGATTTTGCCTCTACGACAGCAGCAGCTTTAATCCCCTGATGAGCTAGGAGCAGAGAGCTGGATCTGGCTCCCTTTCCCTAGATGCCAGAGCTTCCAGCTCTGCCTGTTCTCCAAACCAGTCAATTCTCAGTGCTGGCAGTGCCTCAGCTGATGGGCTTCTCTGCTGTGCTTTGCATGTCACGGGTGACAAGGACAGGAGTACTCCATCAAGAGAGAATAGCACTAGCCTACAAGTTTATCTTTAAATATCTACTGTCTTCTCCCCAGCAGCCATCAGTCCCCATAGCCATCTGATCCACTGCTTTGACCTTTTTCCTAAAGGCCCTCAGAACAGCCCCAGGCTCTCCTTGCTCTCTCTGAAACTGAATTACTTGTAATCTAATGAACTTCTGCAGAGTGAGAAGCGGTCCCCGCCCACTGGTTTTACAGCCCATCTCGGCAATTCCATGGTAAATGCCGTTGAAACGAGATGATGTGCTGTGAACACCCACTCCAGTGCTCTTTGCTGCATGTCTGTGCCTCGGTGCCGTTGTGATTTCACACTTGCAGCCCCTTCCCCCAGGGATACCTCACCCCACGGGGGCTTTCAGCGTGGGGCTGCTTTGCCCCTGCGGCATGTTCCAGGGAGAGGACTGCAAAGTGTCTGCGTGTCTGCCCCGCTCCTCAGTGCAGCTCCTCTGGGTGTGGAGCCCCACACAGTCCCACTGCCTTGCTCCCGTCTGGGATTTGTTGGGTCATGGTGTGGGCTGGCAGCCCAGAGACATGAACCTCACCAGAGCATCAGGTCGGGCAGAGCCATCCTTCTGTTCTGTGTTCCAGAATTTCCCTGACTTCAGTCCCAAAGTAGGGCAGCGACAGGCTGCACCTGGGCAGTGCTGGAAGTGGGTTCCAATAAGCAGAGGAGAGACCTGAAGCCTTTCTGACACAGGTGTGTTGCTCTCCCCAGCCCTGCTCCAGTGCCCGGTGCCCTGTCCTGGCACACTGCTGCTCCTCAGAGCCTGGCAGAGGCAGCTCTAGTGGGGCTGCTTTCGCAGTGAAACCCACCCCTTGTAGCAGACTGCCTGCCTGCCCCGGCAGTGCTGGGCTGTGGGGATGGCAGCCGAGCGGTGCGTTGCCAGCCCTCAGCAAGGCAGAATCTGCTGCCAGAGCATCCCGGTGCCATCTGCTTTTTCCCCTGCCTCCTTCCCAGATGCTTTCTTGCATCCTTGGATGCCATGTTCTGTGCCCTGCAGTGGCACAGCCCAGGGAGATTGCCTCTGAACCAGGCATGAATGAGAGCTGGGAACAGAGGCAAGTGAGGCTGTTCATTTTGACTTGTGGTTACAAAGGGTAATCATGTTTTCAGCACTTATTTCCTTCCTTCTTGATTATGAATTGTAAGCCAAAACAGTAACAACCCTGGTTCATTCTTTTATACTTCAGGTTCTTGTTACTATACTGAGGGAGCTCTCAGAGGAAAGCAGTAACACTATTAGCAAGCAAGCTGGGATACGTTCTGGGTCTGAGGGTTCTCTTTTCTTTTTCCTTGACAGTTCTTAATTTGTTTCTTGTTTCAGGGACTCATAAAAGTAAAAATACCTTGCAGTGACAACACTGAACTGCCTAGCTGCTTCTCTTTCAACCTACTTTTAAAATCTTAAAAGAAATTTGCCTGTCATATTCTGACATGACACATCTAGTCCTGTTGGAAATGTTTGAGTAATCTAATGAGATCAAAGCAGTTCTTCTAATGAGCTCTGAAGAAAGAGACAAATCAGCTGCACAAATGTAGCCAAGGATCTGTTTTGGTTTATGGCTTGGCTAACCCAGCAGTTGTAAGAGACATTAGATTGAGTCATGATATGTGAAGAAAAGGTTGTGGTTTTCCTCTTCAGTCTGTCCTTTCCCATCTGCCTGGGATATACAACTTCATACCTGATGTGAATTCTCCAGTGTGCTTACCCTGGGGAATACAGGGAAGATCATACAGAGCAGCCCTCCAGGAGGAGGCTACAGGAGAGCTACAGGAGAGCTAGAGAGGAGGTTTGTACAAAGGCATGGATTGACAGGACAAGGGGTAATAGCTTCAAAGTGGGAGAAGCTGGATTCAGATTAGCCTTTAGGAAGAAATTCTTCCCCATGAGGGTGGTGAGACACTGGAACAGATTGCCCAGGGAAGTTGTGGAAGCTCCAAGCCTGGCAGTGTTCAAAACCAGGTTGGATGGGGCTTTGAGCAACCTGGTCTAGTAGGAGGTGTCTTGCTCTTGGCAGCAGAGCTGGAACTAGATGTTCTTTAAGGTCCCTTCCAACCCAAACCATTCTGTGATGCTATGAAAATGGGGGATGGATGAAAGGAGGCAGATCATGGGGGTAGAGGCACTTTGTTGGCTCTTCTGCTTGGTCCGGTCAAGAGAAAGAGTGAAAGGAAGAAGGAACTGTTTGCTGCTGGCCAGGTGGGAACAGGTCAGCAGTGTCCCACAGACTCATGATTGGCTTTGCAGCGTTACGGCCTACCCCTGTGAGGCTCCATCTGCCCTGCTCGCTCCTGCATTTCCAGGGTGCCAAATCAGAAACTGCTGCTGAAGCCAGAAGGCCTGATGCCACTGCAGGGTCTATGAGCTTGGCATTGCAACCTTGGGAGCCCATTCCCATCCTGCTGGGGTGGGTACCACCTGGTGAAGGTAAAAAGCTTTCCGTAGGACCCAGCAGCAGTTCACAGAGCAGAGAAGGATTTATCCTCTGAAGTCCATGGTGAAACTCTTAAGTGCAGAAGATAAGTTTTGGTCCTTTATGAGAGTGTGAAGAGAAGCTCTGGCATGGAGAATTGGCAAAACATTCTCCAGTTCAGCTGGCCCAGGTGTTTAAGAGTCTTCTCTCTCTTCCTGCTGCAGTTGTGAAGCTCTGGAGATTTTGCAGTTTTCTGCAGAGCCTGGACTTGCAGGATAGAACAGAATTAACCAGATTGGAAAAGACCTCAGAGATCATCAAGTCCAACCTGTCACCCAACACCATCTAATCAACTAAACCATGGCTCCAAGTGCCTCATCCAGGCTCTTCCTGAACACCTCCAGGGATGGGGACTCCACCACCTCCCTGGGCAGCACATCCCAAGGGCCAACAACTCTCTCTGGGAAGAACTTTCTCCTCACCTCCAGCCTAATCCTCCCCTGGCACAGCTTGAGACTGTGTCCTCTTGTTCTGGTGCTGCTTGCCTGGGAGAAGAGACCAAGCCCCTCCTGGCTACAACCTCCCTTCAGGGAGTTGGAGAGAGCAAGAAGGTCTCCCCTGAGCCTCCTCTTCTGCAGGCTAAGCAAGCCCAGCTCCCTCAGCCTCTCCTCCCAGGGCTGTGCTCCAGACCCCTCCCCAGCTTTCTTGCCCTTCTCTGGACACCTTCCAGCAGCTCAACATCTTTCCTAACCTGAGGGGCCCAGAACTGGACACAGGCCTCAAGGGGTGGCCTCAGCAGTGCTGAGGATGACAGGCTGTGCTCTGTTTTCAGGGCTTCCTTGCTTAGTTCTGTCTTGTGTTTTGCAAGAAAACTTCCACTTCTCCTCACTTCAGAGAAAAGTTAAAGAATAAATGTCCTTCCCCCAGCCTAAGTGCTCTAGAACTGGGGGCAAAATCAAACCCAGCCTAAAGGAAGACAAGGAACACAAAAGTGCCTCTATTGCTTAGTTGTTTTTTGAAGCTTGATTCCTTTTGTTTTGCATTAGCAAGATTGAAACCAGCCACATCCTTTATTTCAAATCAATGTGAATGCCACTGACCCCAAATCCTCTCTTTGACCTGAGTGGAATTTGGTGGAGATTATGTCAGTCCAATTTTGAAGAGAGCTGCTGAATCTCAAAGGTTTGTGTGGATTCTGGAAATGGTTAAGTTTCATTCACAACAACAAACCCAGGAAACAAAAAAGGTCTGGAAATCACATTTTAAAAAGCCTTGGCCCATTAAACCCTGCCTCAAAAAGTCTTTGGGTTTTATTCTTGGAGGGAAATACTGATGATTTTTGCCTCACATTTTCTAATGCTGGAGAAATGCTCTGCCTGATGTAAAAATCCCCCATAATTGTTAATTGAATTGTTTTCATTTCATTTTGAAGAGCATCCATGCAAGTGGCAGATGTGGGGAGGTTGGGGGATTACAGTCCTGATTATAAGATCACAGAAGCCCAGCAGGGTGGGAGCTGGAAGGGACCTCTGCAGATCACCCAGTCCAACCCCTGCTAAAGCAGGGCACCCACAGCAGCCGGCCCAGGAGCACAATGGCCAGGGGGGTTGGAAGCTCTCCACAGCAGGAGACTCCACAACCTCTCTGGGCAGCCTGCTCCAGGCCTCCAGCACTCTCACACCGAACAACTTTCTCCTCATCTTCAGAGGGAACCTCCTGGGTTGAAGTTTGTGCCCACTGCTCCTTGTCCTGCTGCTGGACACCACTGACAAGAGTCTGGCCCCAGCCTCTTGCCCCCCACCCTTCAGCTCTTGCTGAGCATTGCTCAGCTCCCTCTGGGGCTGCTCTTCTCCAGCTCAACAGCCCCAGGGCTCTCAGCCTTTCCTCCTCACAGAGCTGCTCCAGGCCCCTCAGCAGCTTTGTAGCCTCTGCTGGACTCTCTCCAACAGTTCCCTCTCTCTTTTGACCTGGGAGCCCAGAACTGGACCCCAGTACTCCAGATGTGTCCTTGCTAGAAACAGGAGATCCTTGGTAGGATTCTGCCTGGAATCAGAAAATCCCAAGGGCTGAAGAACCACAGCACAAAGCAGAGGAACTGATGGTTTCCTAGTGCAGAACTAAAAGGAGGAAACCCCAATCCTTTAATCCAAAGCTCAAATCTTTGTCTCCTTATTGTGATAATAGAAAAACACTCTTGCTGGAGGCATTTCGTAGCTCACCACCACAAGCACCCTCCCCAGCTCCCAGGCTGATCGAGGAAGAGCTCCTCTCTCGGAAGGGAGCCCAGCAAGCTCTGCACTGAGCTGACATCACTCACTCCTGTTCTGGCAATGGCTTATCGAGAATGGTTTTGACATTGCCAGAGAAGGATTGGCAGAGCTGAAGTGGCTTGAGTTTTCTCTGTTCCTGGGCATGGCCTGCTCTGCTTGCTCACCAAAAATGGTATTGGTTCCCCAGCACATCTTTCATCCAAGTACAAAACCTGCAAGCTGAAAACAGAGTAGACCAGCCCAAGAAAGAGTCAAGGTGTGGGTGACACAAAATCCTCCCATGACTTAACAATCTTAGGCAGTTAATAACCGTCCTCCCTGTCAGGCCATCCTGGGGGATTCTGTGTCCTCCAGAGCCAGGGACACCTTCTCATAGACTCTCAGCTACTGGCCAGCTCAGCCAATCTTTCAACAGGAGCTGTGCTGGTTAATGGTGCAGGAGTTGCTTCTGGGAAAAGGTTGGAGGTGCTGATCTCTCTGAGTGTGTTGAGGTCTGTGAGACAGCCTTAAACTATTGGCTGACTCCCTGTAGGATTGTGGTGGTCAGGGAAAACGGGGAGCAGGTTTCATAGAACCACAGAATGGTTTAGCTTGGAAGGGACCTCAGAGATCATCTGCTGCAACCTCCCTGCTAGGGATGCCTCACAATTAGACTCAGCTGCCCAAGGCTTCATCCAGGCCTTGAGCACCCTCAGCGAGGAGGCATCCACAACCTCCCTGGGCAGCCTATTCAGAGTCCCACTACCCTTGTACTGAAGAACTTCTTCCAAAGATCCAGTCTAAACCTCCTCTCCCTCAGCAGAAGCTGGATCCAGCATGATCCATAGGATTCATAAACTCATGATCCTGTGACGTGCTGATAGGACACCCAAGGTTTACCAACCAAGGAAAGGATTTTCCTCCCTTTGGCATGTGGTAGGCTACTCTGTGAAGAATTGCAGGGGCACATTTGTTGCACCAAGGGGACAGGAGGAGTGCCTCCAGGAGCTCCTTCAGTGAGTGGAGAGGAGCCAAGCAAGCCTGTACAGGCCAAGAACAGCCAGCTCCACCAACATCGTGTTCAGAGAATCCATCACCCCAGTGGGAGCCCCAGGGAGGCTGGGAGTGGCCATTTGGTCTGAAACACCCCTCCAGCACTTAAACCAGGCTAAAAGGCAGAGCAGTGACTCAACATGCTTTGGGGCTCTCCAACAACCTCAGGCTGGTATTAAAAGCTCTTGCCTACAAGAGCTTCATCAACAGCGACTTGCACACACCTAACAGTCTGGCAGAAGACTCTGGAGCATTTTTACATGAGCTGGGAATTGTTATAGGAGAAGAGGAGATAAGAAACCAGGGAAAACATCACTTAAATAATAAAAATGTTTGCTAGCTCCTCACAGAATGTGCTGATTTATCCTCTCCCTCTTCCAGCTGATTGGAGTTGGAAGCTTCAATTTTATAAGCATTAAGCAGAAGTGCATAGGAGAGGCTGAGCACACGAAATGGGTGTTAGGCAGAATCATCCAGATAACAAAGGCAAGGTTTTCTTGCTAGGTTCCTGGAGCTGTGTGGTATGCAGAAGCTTGCAGCGCTGAGGTGATGTCTCCTCACTCTCAGTACAGTTGCTCCTTATTCATTACAGCCCTGTTCTTCCCTGCCTCGGGAGCGTGGGCCTTGCTCGGATCCAGCCCCTGCCTGTGCAGCAAAGGTGGTGGAGTAACTTCATTTTGATGGCTCTTCGTGAAATAGAACCATCTCTGTATTTCTGAAGGAATTTTACAGCCATAGAATTGTTTGGGTTGGAAAAGACCTTTAAGGTCATCCACCCACGGACCCAACCCCACTATGGCCATCAAACCCTGCCCCCGGGTGCCATGGCCACAGGTTCGTCGAACACCTCCAGGTGTGGGCACTCCACCACCTCCCTGGGCAGCCTCTGCCAGTCCCTGACCACTCCTGCAGCAAAGAAATTTTTCCTCATCTCCAACCTCAGCCTCCCCTGGCACAATTTTATCGTGGGAATTTGTCCTTCTTCACTCACCTCTCCTATGGGGACAGGCTGAGAGAGTTTGGGCTGTTCAGCCTGCAGAAGGGGAGGCTGCACAGAGACATTAGAGCAGCTCTCCAGTATTTGAAGAGGGCCTACAGGAGAGCTGGAGAGGGACTTCCTACAAAGGCTTGTAGTGTCAGGGTGAGGAGGGGTGATGGCTTCACACTGGAAGAAGCTGGATTTAGATTAGACTTTAGGAGGGGATTCTTCTCCAAGAGGCTGGTGAGGCACTGGAACAGGCTGCCCAGTGAAGCTGGGGAGGCTCCAAGCCTGGAAATGTTCAAGGCCAGGTGGGATGGGCCCTTCAGCAGCCTGGTCTAGAAGGAGATGCCCTGCTCACGGAACTGGATGATCTTTATGATCCCTTCCAACTCAAACCATTCTATGCTCTGTAAGCAGGGCAAAATGGTATCACAGCAGGGGCAGTTACAGCTTGCTGCAGCTCAACCAGCTCTTTGTACTGCCCAAGCAGAGCTCTTTCAACGTGGCCCTTGTGAGAATGAGACCTTGGTCCCTTGTTGGCAGTTGAGGAGGTGCACTGACGCCCATGGGGAGATGCTCCTTTCCCAGTTGCCACCAGATGTGCTGCATGCCCCCACCAGAGACACTGCAGGAGCTCTGTCTCCACACTTGCCCAGCAGCACAAATCCCTGGGGTGAAGGAAGACTGCCATGAGGGTGCCCACGCCTCGGAACATCCCCTCGCCCTTCCTCAGTCGCCGCTCACCCTTCGCTGATTAATTATTTAGCCAAATTGGACACATTTTCTGCATGGATGAGAAGATGCTTACTTAACAAAGCAGAAAGCTCCTAGTGGCATGCCCTTGTTTTCCTCACTTGAGCTGTACAACAAATTGATATCCTCCATGATTTGCAGCTCAGCTCGAAGCTCACAGAGCTGCCTCAGCTTGGTGCTTCCAAGGTGGCTGTTGCCAGGCCAAGTTCTTCAAGGGGAAACCTGATGCTGCTCAGTGTGTGCCTTTAAGGTGTTTAAACTGAGTAGCAGACACATGAGCTGATGATCCTTGGCTTGTTATCTGTGTCTCTGTGAGGCCTGAGCCCTTGTGAAACACCAGGAAGGAGAAACAGGAGGTTGCTTTGCCAAATCCTAGCTCAAGGGTTGGCATTTCTCCAGCACTGATGGCATCAATGGGTATCATAGAATCACAGAACTGTCAGGGCAGGAAGGGACCTCAAGGCTCAGCCAGTTCCAGCCCCCTGCCACAGGCAGGGACACCTCACACTACAGCAGGCTGCTCACAGCCACATCCTACCTGGCCTTCAAAACCTCCAGGCATGAGGCTTCCACCACCTCCCTGGGCAGCCTGTGCCAGGCTCTCACCACCCTCATGGGGAGAAACTTCTTCCTCACATCCAATCTGCATCTCCCCATTTCTGCTTTTGCTCCATCCCCCCAGTCCTATCACTCCCTGACACCCTCAAAAGTCCCTCCCCAGCTTTCTTCTACCCCCCTTGGGATCCTGCAAGGCCCCAAGAAGGTCTCCTCAAAGCCTTCTCTTCTCCAGACTGAACAGCCCCAACTCCCTCATGGATATTGGAAAGAGATTCTTTACAGTAAGGGAGGTGAGATATTAGGACACATTGCCATGGGTGATTCCAGGGAGCAACACCTCTCTGGAGGTGTTCAAGACCAGGATGGACAAAGCCTTCAGCAACCTGGTCTAGTGGAAGGTGTCCCTCCCCACAGTGGGGGGATTTGAACCAGAGGATCATTAATCACAGAATGTTAGGTGGTTGGAAGGGACCTCAAAAGCTCATCCAGTCCAAACCCCCTGCTAGGGCAGGATCACCTAGAGCAGGTCACACACTGGAACACATCCAGGTGGGTCTTGAATGTCTCCAGAGAAGGAGACTCCACACCCGCCCCGGGCAGCCTGCTCCAGGGCTCCAGCACCCTCACAGTGACAATTTTTTCCCTTATGTTCACCTGGAACCTTCTGTGCTCCAGCTTGCACCCCTTGCCCCTGCTCCTACCACTGGCCATCCCTGAGCAGGTGATCCTTTCACAGAAGCAGCTTGCTTTGGAATTCCTGTTTGGATACACCAACTGTGACCCTTCCCCTGCGTGACAGAGCATGAAATGGAGTTGTTACGCTGGTACTTTCAGTTCTAATAGGCGAGATCAAGTTGTACTGTTGTGGGTATCTTATTTTCCCCCCATCTGAGATCAAAACAGGTGAAGCCTTCTGGCATCAACAGCCATTCACGACTGAACTGCAATGCTGATCATTGTTTTAAGTACTCCTGCATAAGATCTGGAATAGGCTTTAGAGTTGCCACTAAAAAACCCAACCAACAAAACAGAGAGAAATGTTCCTACAAACTGTGGCTAATGGTGATACAAACCCAGCCAAAGTGCTGGCCTTAAATGCCACCAGAACAGGATAAATACTCAGAGCTCACAGCACCCCCATGAATGCTTCAGCCTTGGGGCAGAGTGCCTGGTACTGCCCGGCAGAAAAGGGCCTGGAGTGCTCAAGAGCCAGATGAAGATGAGCCAGCAGGTGCCCAGGTGGCCAAGAAGGCCACCAGCATCCTGGCCTGGATCAGCAACGGTGTGGCCAGCAGGAGCAGGGCAGGGATCATCCCCCTGTACTGGGCTCTGCTGAGGCCACACCTTGAATGCTGGGTTTAGTTTTGGGTTCCTTACTCTAAGGAGGACATTGAGGTGCTGGAGAATGTCCAGAAGAGCAATGAAGCTGGTGAAGAGTCTAGAGCACAGGCACTGTGAGGAGCAGCTGAGGAGCCTGAGGCTGTTAGCCTGAAGGAGGCTGAGGGGAGCCCTTCCCGCCTGCTACAACGCCCTGGAAGGAGGTTGGAGCCAGGTGGGGGTCAGCCTGTTCTCCTAAGTAGCAAGTGATAGGAGGAGAGGAAATGGCCTCAAGTTGCACCAGGGGTGGTTTAGGAGGGACGTTAGAAGAACCTTCTTCACTGGAAGGGTTCTCAAACACTGGGATAGGTTCCACAGTGAGGTGGCTGAATCCCCATCCCTGGAGGTGTATAAAAGACCCAGAGATGTGGTGCTGAGGGATGTGGCTTACCCCCAGACTTAGCAGTGTTGGGCTAATGGCTGGGCTCAATGATCTTAAAGGTCTTTTCCAAGCTAAACAATTCCAGCACTCTGTAAGGTTTTTATTTGCTCACTCCTGAACTCAGGCACAAACCCATGCAGCACAGAGCCTGTCAGAAGCTCTCTCACACATCCTGCTCCATCTGTTCTCCAGGAGAATCCTCCTTACGAGGAGAGGCTGAGGGAGCTGGGCTTGCTTAGCCTGGGGAAGAGGAGCCTCAGGAGAGACCTTCTTGCGCTCTGCAACTCCCTGGAGGGAGGTTGTAGCCAGGTGGGGGTTGGTCTCTTCTCCCAGGCAAGCAGCACCAGAACAAGAGGACACAGTCTCAAGCTGTGCCAGGGGAGGTTTAGTCTGGAGGTGAGGAGCAAGTTCTTCCCAGAGAGTTGTTGGCCATTGGGTTGTGCTGCCCAGGGAGTTGGTGGAGTCCCCATCCCTGGAGGTGTTCAGGAAGAGCCTGGATGTGGCACTTGGAGCCATGGTTTAGTAGCCATGAGGTGTTGGGTGACAGGTTGGACTTGATGATCTCTGAGATCTCTTCCAACCTTATTGATTCTATGATTCTTCAGCAGGATGATTACCTTGATCCTCTCCAAGCCTTGCTTGATGCTGAGCTCTCCACTGGCAGTTTTCTGAGGAGCTGAGCCCCACAGCTGGCTGTGTTCAGACAGCAACAACTGCTCAGTACTGCTGAGAGCGAGGCCACAGGGCTCGTGGTGCTGCCGAACTAGAGAGGCTGCTGATCTGGCCCTAGTTAAGCCCCAGCCTTGGACGTGGCTTATGTTTCATTCACACTTGGATCCCAAACCCCAGAGCAATTGAGTCTTCTAATAATGTGCACATCAACATCAAAGGGCTTGGACAGAACTGGCTTAGAGCACTCAAAGAGGTCTGCAGGCACCTGAGCAGCACTGAAGCCCACATCATCTTGGCTTGTGCTGATTGCCACCCAAATCCTCTGTTTCTTGCACCTTTTGGGAAACCAGATGAGGAGAGAACAGGATCCTTGTGCTGTGGTCTTTTTTTTATGCCACTTTTGTTGCCTTTTGGCCTCAGGTGCTCTCAGGTCCCAGATTTCAGTTACCTGTTGCCATGTCAGGAGAAGGAAAAACAATATTGTCTGGCTTTAGCAAGTGCAGGTTTAGCTGCAGCCTTTGATTTGTATTTAGTGGCTCTCTGGGGAGAGGCCTGGAGCACAGCCCTGGGAGGAGAGGCTGAGGGAGCTGGGCTTGCTTAGCCTGCAGAAGAGGAGGCTCAGGGAGACCTTCTTGCTCTCTCCAACTCCCTGAAGGGAGGTTGTAGCCAGGTGGGGCTTGGTCTCTTCTCCCAGGCACCCAGCCCCAGAACAAGAGGACACAGTCTCAAGCTGTGCCAGGGGAGGTTCAGGCTGGATGTTAGGAAGAAGTTCTTCCCAGCAAGAGAGATTGGCCCTTGGGCTGTGCTGCCCAGGGAGGTGGTGGAGTCCCCATCCCTGGAGGTGTTCAAGAGGGGATTGGATGTGGCACTTGGAGGCATGGTTTAGTAGCCATGAGGTGTTGGGTGACAGGTTGGACTTGATGATCTCTGAGGCCTTTTCCAACCTTATTGATTCTATGATCTCTTCTTTATTGATGCTGAGGGCTTCAGTCACCTCTGTGTGTCCCTGCCCAGCTGTGGTAGTATGGTGATGGTAACCTCTGGAGATGGCAGTGCAGCGAGCAGGCTTTGATGCTGAGCTGGGTTAAAGTAACCTTAAAAGCCCCTAAGCTCCCCACCGCTTCCCCAGAAAATGTCCAGAATGGTCCCGCAGGGCAGAAGCCGACTGAAGGTTGGGATGTGAGATGGGCTTGAAAGAATCAGTCACTCCTGGCTAGTCGGGTGTGTTAGGGCTTCCCTTTTGAGGCGAAATCGGTCACTTTCAAAGGCATTCACAGGAGTGCTCACAAGGCTTTCTGGACCTTTAGGCATGTAAATGCCGGGTGCTTTGTTGTTTCACTTTTGTTTTGGAGGGTTTTTTCCCCAAACCAGCCTTATTTTCTCCTCTTGGTTCCTGTAAAAGAAATGCAAATCTCTCTTCCACTAGGCTGGGAGTTTCTGTGTCGTTTGAAATGCCTTTCCTGGGATCCAGCGGAAAGGGTTGTCGCTGTTCCCGGCGCGCTGCGAGGCAGCCTTTCTGCCGGCGGAGGTCAAAGCCGGTTCATCCGCTTAGGCTGCTTCCATCGCGTTTACATTCCTAATGCAAAGCTCAGGTTGGCTTCACACTGGAATGAGCTCTCTGGTTTTGTAACTAGCTTTAGCTGTCCTGGGCTCTCTTTTATTTCCCCTCAGCCTTGACGCCGTCTCGGTAACTCAGAAGGTAACTTTCCTCCACTGGGGTGACCAAATGCTGCAGAATCCTGCCTACGCAAGCGGCGAGCCGCACTGTGTCGGGAGCAGGTGTCGAAGGCTGCATGCTCTCCTGGTGCTGTTGTGGTTAACCTAACACCTGAGCTGGTTTGCCTAGGACTCTGCTGCCCTGTCAGGGCAAGAGCACTGCAAAGAGGAGAGAATCATGCAATTGTTAGGGTTGGAAGGGACCTCAAGAAGCATCAAGTTCCACCCCCCTGCCATGGGCAGGGGCACCTCACACTACAGCAGCTTGCTCACAGCCACATCCAGCCTGGCTGCAAACACCTCCAGGCAGGAGGCTTCCACCACCTCCCTGGGCAGCCTGTGCCAGGCTCTCACCACCCTCCTGGGGAACAACTTCTTCCTCACATCCAATCTCCCCACTTCTGGTTTTGCTCCATCCCCCTCAGTCCTATCACCCTCAAAAGTCCCTCCCCAGCTTTTCTGTAGCCCCTTCAACTACTGGGAGGCCACAAGAAGGTCTCCTCGGAGCTTTCTCTTCTCCAGACTGAACAGCCCCAATTCTCTCAGTCTGTCCTCACAGCAGAGCAGCTCCAGCCCTCTGCTCCTCCTCGGGACCCTTCTCTGGACACCTTCCAGCACCTCCAGATCCTTCCTGGCACAGAGGCTCCAGAACTGGACACAGTGCTCCAGGTGGGGTCTCAGCAGAGTGGAGTACAAGGGGAGAATCACCTCCCTCAACCTGCTGGCTATGCTTTCTCTTAATGCAGCCCAGGATCCCCATCTTCACCCAGGATCCCGTTCAGACCATGAGTTCTCCCAGCACTCTGCTTCCCTCAGAAGGGCTCACCAGTTCACAGCTTCAGTAAGACACCATTTGTGATCTTACTGTGAGTAAACCAGGCTAGAAAGTCCTGCTTGGGAAAGATGCTCATCCCAGAAGCTCCAGAAGGAGCCTGGCCTGTCTCTCTCCCCTCCAGAAGTCTTGTGTTTGCTCTTTTCCCTAAGAGCAGCTTTCACACAACAACTCTTCCCCAAGCAGTTGCTATGTGTTGAGTAACTTAGGAGATAACAACAGGGCAGGCAGTTGAGTGTTTTCTGGAGCCCCCTCCCTTCTGAATTGGAGCAACCCACCTCTCCTCTTGCAGCTTCCGGCTTCAACTACATTCCTGCCGTGTTCCCTGAGGGAATGGAAATTAAGGTGCCACATACTTGCTTTAGTTGGCTTGTAAAGCAGGGGGAGAGAAATGGCCAGGCTGGCAGAGGTTTGGCACCACCGCTTCAAGACAGGAAGGGAGTGCAGACAGACAAGAGGCAGAAAGAGACTGAGCTTGACCTTTAAAAGCAGGAGTCAAAGGAGGAACCACGATCAAGATCAGGCTCTAGGTAACAAACCGAGGTTCTCTCCTAAGCAGTCATCCAGATGAGTGATAACAGCCTGGTACAGCAGTGCACAGGCTGGACTCTGACACCTTTGTGTGAACCTTGCTCAGAGCAAGTGCCAAGAGTAAGTGGATCAGAGCTGTCAGAGCTGTTAAGAAGGGCAAAAGCTGGCAGGCGAAATGGCAGACACCCCTCCTGCTCATTTGCACTGCTAGGGATGTGACAAGAAGAGGATGTCAACAACAGGAGAGATCTTAGCAAGTCCTGTTTGTATTGTAGTCTTGAAGATTGATGTCCATTTAGGAAGTGAGGCTGCATGGCTCTGCTCTGCTGAGACCACAGCTGGAGCACTGTGTCCAGTTCTGGAGCCTCTGTGCCAGGAAGGCTCTGGAGGTGCTGGAAGGTGTCCAGAGAAGGGCCACAAGGATGAGCAGAGGGCTGGAGCTGCTCTACTATGAGGACAGACTGAGAGAGTTGGAGCTGTGCAGTCTGGAGAAGAGAAGGCTCTGAGGAGACCTTCTTGTGGCCTTCCAGGATCCCAAGGGGGCTCCAAGAAAGCTGGGGAGGGACTTTTGAGGGTGTCAGGGAGTGATAGGGCTGGGGGGGATGGAGCAAAAGCAGAAGTGGGGAGATTCAGATTGGATGTGAGGAAGAAGTTCTAGCCCCAGGAGGGTGGTGGAAGCCTCCTGCCTGGAGGTGTTTGCAGCCAGGCTGGATGTGGCTGTGAGCAACCTGCTGTAGTGTGAGGTGTCCCTGCCCATGGCAGGGGGGTTGGAGCTGGCTGAGCCTTGAGGTCCCTTCCCGCCCTGACAATTCTATGATTCTAAGTAGGACCTCAAACTCTGCAAGCTGAAAGACTAAATAGTAGCATTTGATCTTTTTCTTTCTTCCGTACAACCTTCCCTAACCAACACTAACGAACAGAGGAAAGGAAGAGGACTTTTCAGTTTGGCTTCAGTTACATGCATCCCTTCTCTGATGCCTGATTTATTCTCCCCTAGAAAGCCTCCTTAATGTCTCTTACTGTGTGCAGTGGTCATGACTGTAAGTGGAGAGGCACTGGACCATTCCCCTGCAGTATGTATATACCAGGGAGGCTGTAGCCAGGTGGGGGTTGGTCTCTTCTCCCAGGCACCCAGCACCACAACAAGAGGACACAGTCTCAAGCTGTGCCAAGGGAGGTTCAGGCTGGATGTTAGGAAGTTCTTCCCAGAGAGAGAGATTGGCCCTTGGGGTGTGCTGCCCAGGGAGGTGGTGGAGTCCCCATCCCTGGAGGTGTTCAGGAAGAGCCTGGATGGGGTGCTTGGTGCCATGGGTTAGTTGATCAGATGGTGCTGGGTGATAGGTTGGACTCCATGATCTCAAAGGTCTTTTCCAGCCTGGTTAATTCTATTCTGTTCCAACAGCAGGGGGACGAGTGTGCAAATAAACACAAATAGTGATAGCAACAGAAGGAAAGCACAGAATGGGATGGGTTGGAAGAGACCTTAAAGCTCATCCAGTTCCAACCCCCTGCCATGGGCAGGGACCCCTCCCACCAGCCCAGCTTGCTCAAGGCCTTATCCAGCCTGGCCCTGAACACCTCCAGGGAGGGGGCAGCCACAGCCTCCCTGAGCAACCTGTTCCAGTGTCTCCCCACCCTCACTGCCAAGGATTTATTCCTCCTCTCCAGTCTCAATCTCCCCTCTCCCAATTCAAAGCCATTCCCCCTTGTCCTGTCACTCCCAACATATGTCAAAGTCCCTCCCCAGCTCTCCTGGAGCCCCTTCAGGTACTGGAAGGCTGCTCTAAGGTCTCCCTGGAGCCTTCTCTTCTCCACTCTGAACTGCCTCAGCTCTCCCTGCCTGTCCTTACAGAGGAGGTGCTCCAGCCCTCTGATCATCTTAGTGGCATCCTCTGGACTTGCTCCAGGATCTTATATCAAATAGCAAAGTCAGGCTTAATTATTGATGACTAAAGTGCTGTAGTCTTTCACTTAGTAGCACAACACAGCCTGAATGTCTCTCAGGTCATGTCAGATTGACAGAGCATCACTGTCAAAGGCAATGCCAACTGTTCAGTGAGGGATCAGGTGCCATGTACCAGAGCCAGAAAGGTGAATATTCAAATGAGACTCTCAGTTTCCTTTGATGAAGAGCCAGGAATTCCAGGCTCAAGAACTGATTGATGGCAGTTGCCCTTGTCATGAACAAAATGGTAAACAGCTTCAGAATAATGAATTACAAGCAGGGATTGTGCTAGGCAGTGATGGGGCAGGTGATGGAAAGGTCATTTTGTCCTAATGCAGAACTCCTCTCCAGCAGATACTCCTCGGGCTGCTGTGTGATTTGCTTTGTCAATGACCTAAAGACATCAAGATTTTCACAACTGCACATCCCTCCTAACTGCAGACAGGTTTGGCACGAAAGGGCTTTCTCCAGTAACACTGAAACTTCCTCTTGCTTCTCCTAATGGCTTCTCAGCACAGAAGAGCTCAATAGTGGCAGCAGCTGTTGGAGCAGAAATACAAACTAGGGACTCTGGGCTAAATGGTATCTTACTGAGCCTTCCCACCAAGGTTTGCATCAAGGGGCCTTTCTTTTTTTCTTGTTGGGGCCTTTCTTTTTTCCCATACTGAAGATCTCCAGAGTGAGAGAGGCTGCCCCTCAACCACAGACAAGAATTGTTCAGTCCCCACAATGCAAGGAAGTGGTTGGAGGAAGTGATACAAGCTCAAGATGGAAGGCTTTGGTGCTCACCTCTCAGATCCCCCTGAGTGAATTTGTGATAGGCTGTGTCACAGTTTCACAGATTGCATTGGCTTGGAAGGGACCCTCAGAGGTCATCTTGTCCAAGCCCCCTGCAGTCTGCAGGGACACCTCCAACCAGATCAGGCTGCCCAGGGTCACATCAACTCTGATCTAGAATAGAATAAACTAGATTGGAAGAGACCTTTGAGATCATCCAGTCCAACCTATCACCCAGCACCATCTGACCAACTAACCCATGGCACCAAGCACCCCGTCCAGGCTCTTCCTGAGCACCTCCAGGGATGAGGACTCCACCACCTCCCTGGACAGCACATCCCAAGGGCCAATCTCTCCTGCTGGGAAGAACTTCTTCCTAACATCCAGCCTGTCTCCAGGAATGGTGCCTCAGCCATATCCCTGGCCAACCCGTTCCAGTGTTCCCCCATCCTCATTGTGCAGAACTTCTTCCTGCTGTCCAACCTAAATCTGCCCTGCTCCAGCTTCAAACCATTGCTGTTCCTCCTATCCCCACAGGCCCTTCCATACAGTCCCTCCCTAGCCTTCCTGGAGGTCCCCTTCACATATTGAAATGCTGCTCTAAGGTCTCCTCAGAGCCTTCTCTTCTGAGCAGCCCCAAAGAAAACAAACTCCGAAGTTGGAAGGAGGAGTCGAGCTCTCCAGTGGAGAGGTGGTGGCTACTGTGCATGTTGAGTGCTGGCCTGCCAGGAGCTCGCTGCAGCTCGTGGCGAGCGTGGAGGAGAAATCCAGAGCGACCCTTTGGAATGCTCTGCCAAAGCAGCAGCCCACACGTGGCTCCTTGTGCTCTGCAGGGAGCGAGGCACAGCTCTGCAGCCCTCGGCCCAGGGCTTGCCCACGTGCCCCGGGGGGGAGCAGTGGGGTGAAGCAAGCGCCTGGGCTGGCCGAGGAGCAGGCGGCAAGCTGCGCGGCACGGGCACGGGGATGACTTGGCCGCGGTGCTGGTCTAAAAGCAGAAGATGCCCAAGAAGTCGCTGTGTCTGCAGCTGGTGCTTGCCAGAAACGCTTGTACCATCTATATGGATGAGTGGAGGGGGGGGGGAAGGCGGGGGAAGGCCTGGGAGGGGGAAACAGCTGAGGAGATACAAATGAAAATTCAATTAAACAGAAGACAAGGAACATTCCGAGCGGCAGCGACGCCCCGCTCGAGGCTGCCAGCCAGGCTGCGCTTCAGCGCTCAACCCGGCAGAGGAAGGAGGCAGCTGCAAAGGAAACAAACGACTGGCCTGGAAGGAGCTAAATTAGATGACCAGGCAGATAAAAAACATTCAAATAAGGATCTTCTTTCAATAGGTGCCTAGGGCATGTAACAAATT
The DNA here is from genome assembly GCA_033816785.1 of Picus viridis. Classification (NCBI taxonomy): domain Eukaryota; kingdom Metazoa; phylum Chordata; class Aves; order Piciformes; family Picidae; genus Picus; species Picus viridis. Next base: position 600,927 of record CM066591.1, on the reverse strand, counting down.
CAAGCAGGACAGTGGGTCTTGGCCGCCTAACCATTCCACAGCATCTCTGACCTGCAGGAAGTTTTTTCTGCCCTAAAGGACTGAGTTTATTTGCCACCTGGAAGGCTTGAAATGGGCACTGATCATAATCCCCTGTTGTTTCCACGTTTAGGAATGATGTGGAGTTGCTGGAAGGTGTCCAGAGAAGGGCAAGAAAGCTGGGGAGGGGTCTGGAGCACAGCCCTGGGAGGAGAGGCTGAGGGAGCTGGGCTTGCTTAGCCTGCAGAAGAGGAGGCTCAGGGGAGACCTTCTTGCTCTCTCCAACTTCCTCCAGGGAGGTTGTAGCCAGGTGGGGGTTGGTCTCTTCTCCCAGACAGGCACCCAGCACCAGAACAAGAGGACACAGTCTCAAGCTGTGCCAGTGGAGGTTTAGGCTGGAGGTGAGGAGAAAGTTCTTCCCAGCAAGAGAGATTGGCCCTTGGGCTGTGCTGCCCAGGGAGGTGGTGGAGTCCCCATCCCTGGAGGTGTTCAGGAAGAGCCTGGATGGGGTGCTTGGTGCCATGGTTTAGTTGATCAGATGGTGCTGGGTGATAGGTTGGACTGGATGCTATCAAAGGTCTTTTCCAGCCTGGATAATTCTATCCTATTATTTTCTTATGTAGCCATCAGAATGATGCTGATGGGAGAGTGGTAGCATTTTGCACTCCTTCTACCTGCTGCCCTCAGGGCTACCAGGATGCTGAAGGGACTGGAGCGCTGTGCCCTGTGAGGGGAGGCTGAGAGACTGGCAAGAGGGTTGGATTCCATGATCTCCAGAGGTCCCTTCCAACCTCTACCAGCCTGTGATCAACCCAACACCACCAGGTCCACTAAACCACGTCCTGAAGTGCAGCATCCACACATTTCTTGAGCTCCTCCAGGCTTTGGGACTCCACCGCCTCCCTGAGCAGCCTCTGCCAGTCCCTGACCACTCTGGCAGCAAAGACGTTTTTCCTCATTCCTGTGTGAGCTGTGCCGGATTCTCTGGTCCTGCTCTGGCAGGGGGGCTGGATTCAGTGATCTCCAGAGGTCCCTTCCAAGCCCTACCACCTGTGAGCCTGTGCTCTGTTCTGGTCGCTGCTGGTTTCCCTTCGTTTTTGTGGGAGGGGGTGCAGGCGCCTGGCGTCATCTCTTGCAGCAGAGCAGCTGAATGGTCTTTTCTTTCTTCAGCTAAAGTGCCAGTCCTCCAGAAAGTGGCTGTCATCAGTTTATTTCAGCTCCAGCTTGCTCTTTGCCAGCTGTGGAGGAGCACAGTTCAATGGAGGCAGTCATTCCAACGGCTTCATTTCTCCCATAAGCGTTTTGCTTCTGTCGGGGGTGTCGCCACAAGCCCCTTTCAACGCCTGCTAATAGGCATCGAAAGCCATTTTAAGCTTGCATGTAGTATCAGGGCTTCAGCTGTGCTTTATTTCTGTAAAGCAGAGATAATAGTGAGCTCTAACAGACAGCAGGGAGCTAAACAGCCACCCAGGCTGCCATGCTTGCAAACCTCCACTGCTAGAAGGAAATCAGTCCCTAGGCTGGATCTGGACTGTCGCCTGGAGAAGAGCAGCCCCAGAGGGCATCTGAGCAATGCTCAGCAAGAGCCAAAGAGTGGGGGGCAAGAGGATGGGGCCAGACTTTTGTCAGTGGTGCCCAGTGGACAAGACAAGGAGCAGCAGGCACAGACTGGAACCCAGGAGGCTCCATCTGAACAGGAGGAGAAACTTGTTTAGTGTGAGGGTGCTGGAGGCCTGGAGCAGGCTGCCCACAGAGGTTGCTGAGTCTTTCTCTGGAGAGCTTCCAGCCCCAGCTAGCCATTGTGATCCTGGGCAAGCTGCCCTGCTTCAGCAGTGGGTCTGGAGTGGATGATCTCCAGAGGTTCCTTCCAACCCCTTTCATGCTGGGATTCTGAGATTCTGTGACTTCAGTGGGCTTTTGATCCGGTTCTGGATGCAAAGTGTGATCAGCAGTGGCCAGAAAGAAGGTAGGCACAAAATCATCAGGAATGCTTAGACCAAGGGGTCTTCTAGGCCACTTGGGAAGAGGATGTCAACTCTGTTGGGAAGTAGAAATCAGCTACCAGGGGTGACAGGCACAAACTGGAAGATCAGAACATCCATCTGAACATGAGGAGGAGTGATGGAGCACTGGAGCAGGCTGCCCAGAGAGGTGGTGGAGTCTCCTTCTCTGCAGAGATTCCAAAACCTGCCTGGACATGTTCCTGTGTGACCTTCTCTGGGTGACCCTCCCTTGGCAGGAGGGTTGGACTGGATTACCTCCAGAGACCCCTTCCAACCCCTACCATTCTGTGCTTCTGGGATGCTGAGTTCCTGGTTCTTAATTCTTCGAGCTGATAGCATCTACAATGCTAAGTGGATCCCAATGACTGGCATTTGAAACACCCAGACCCAAGTTATTACATTATCACATTCAGGCCAGGCTTCAAGCAAAAGGAGATTTGGCTTGTTCTTTACACTGCTTGGCCCCTGTCCTCCATGTCCTGCCATTATAACAGAGGATTATCTGCACCGGAGGTTTTCTTCATTTCACTAGGGGGAAAAAAACAACCCCAAAAGCATTTCACTGAGGGCAGGCAGAGAGGGCAGGAGGAGATCGGCTGCCTGCCGGCGCCTTTGTTATCCACCCAGCAGAGCCTGACATCCCCTGACACTGCCGGGGGCTTGGCGAGGGGCTGCTCTTTATTGCAGTGTGTGGAAGACATTGTTTGCTGAAAGGGAGGAGAATTGGCCCTTTATTGCCCGGGAGTCACCGGGCAGTAGTCACCAGGCTGCAGTAGCTGGCCTTTGTTGATGCCTTGGCTTTGCAGCCGGCCCCTTTGTTGGCCTTTTCTTTTCCTCTGCATCTCTCTGGTGGGGTTTAAGGTGGATCCAGGCTCTCCCTCTCTCCCCAACCCCTCTGCCTTTCTACCACAGGCATAGAAATAGAGGCACTTATATTTTTCCAGCTTAGGGGTCTCCATGAAGCCCCTTCCCTGTGATCACAGAATCCCAGCATGGCAGAGCTTGCAAAGAACCTCTGGAGATCATCCAGTCCAGACCCCCTGCTAAAGCAGGGCACCCACAGCAGCTTGCCCAGAAGCACCATGGCCAGGGGAGGGGTTGGAATAGAATAGCATTAACCAGGTTGGAAAATCACCCAGCACCATCTGATCAACTAAACCATGGCACCAAGTGCCTCCTCCAGGCTCTTCCTGGGCACCTCCAGGGATGGGGACTCCACCACCTCCCTGGGCAGCACAGCCCAAGGGCCAATCTCTCTTGCTGGGAAGAACTTTCTCCTCACCTCCAGCCTAAACCTCCCCTGGCACAGCTTGAGACTGTGTCCTCTTGTTCTGGTGCTGGGTGCCTGGGAGAAGAGACCAACCCCCACCTGGCTACAGCCTCCCTTCAGGGAGTTGTAGAGAGCAATAAGGTCTCCCCTGAGCCTCCTCTTCTGCAGGCTAAGCAACCCCAGGGCTCTCAGCCTTTCCTCCTCACAGAGATGCTCCAGGCCCCTCAGCATCCCCATGGCCTACTGCTGGCCTCTCCTATGTTGCTTCTCCTTCAGTTTTTGTGGGCAATACAACCAGCTCCTCCCAGAGGGACCCTGCTGGGGGGGGCCTTAGTCCCTTGGGTTCCTCTGCTCCATCTGCAGCCCACAAGTGGTCTGTACTGCTCTGGCAAGGCAGCCTGAGCTGCTTTCAGGATTGCATTACACCCACAGAAGAAGGGCTGTGGCTTGATGGTGTGCAGCAAAGCTGCAGCAAAGCATCAGGGCCTGGTCTTCACCACAGGGATGTGTCTGCCTGGAGCCGGAAGCCAGCTGGTGTAGTTGCCGCACGTCTTCCCAGAGCCTGGGCACTGCGCACGTGGTGCCCCCTGAGAGCCACCATCTGAACACAGGACAAGCCATGGGAACACTGTGCAGCAGAGGCTGAATGCACTTCCAGACTGAGAGCAAAAAATAGTCAAGCTGCTGGGGTTTGGTGCTGAGCACTGAAACGGCAGCGGTGTGGAGACCACGAGCAGCCTTTCCTCTCCGGCATCATGGAAGCATTCACCTGGCCTGGTGCGGCAGGTGCATCATGCAATCATCCCAACTTGGCCCCGGGGCAGCATCTTTCAGGGCTCTCTCATCCCAGGAAAATCTGCATTTTGGAAGCATAAACCCAGAGGTGAATGAAGAGGCACCAGCCGCAGACTCCGCTCCAGACGGCGGCTCGCAGGCAGCTCCTCCAGGACACAGACCCCAAAGGGAGGATCAGCTGCTGCTTTGCTCTGCAAAATGAGTGGGAGCCTGGCTACCAGAGTCAGGCAGTGACCCTGCACAGACACACAAGCAGCCTTCCTTCCCCATGCTTGCTATGAGATTGAGCACATCCAAGTGCCAGGTTCTACACATTGGCCACAGCAGCCCCAGGCAGTGCTACAGGCTGGGGTCAGAGTGGCTGAGAGCAGCCAGGCAGAGAGGGACCTGGGGGGACTGGTTGAGAGTAGGCTGAACAGGAGCCAGCAGTGTGCCCAGGGGGCCAAGAAGGCCAAGAGCATCCTGGCCTGCATCAGGAACAGTGTGGCCAGCAGGAGCAGGGAGCTCATCCTGCCCTGTGCTCAGCACTGCTGAGGCCACCCCTTGAGTCCTGTGTCCAGTTCTGGGCTCCTCAGGTTAGGAAAGATGTTGAGCTGCTGGAAGGTGTCCAGAGAAGGGCAAGAAAGCTGGGGAGGGGTCTGGAGCACAGCCCTGGGAGGAGAGGCTGAGGGAGCTGGGCTTGCTTAGCCTGCAGAAGAGGAGGCTCAGGGGAGACCTTCTTGCTCTCTCCAACTCCCTGAATGGAGGCTGTAGCCAGGAGGGGGTTGGTCTCTTCTCCCAGGCAAGCAGCACCAGAACAAGAGGACACAGTCTCAAGCTGTGCCAGTGGAGGTTTAGTCTGGAGGTGAGGAGAAAGTTCTTCCCAGAGAGAGTTGTTGGCCCTTGGGCTGTGCTGCCCAGGGAGGTGGTGGAGTCCCCATCCCTGGAAGTGTTCAGGAAGAGCCTGGATGGGGTGCTTGGTGCCATGGGTTAGTTGATCAGGTGGTGTTGGATGATAGGTCTCTTCCAACCTGGTCTATTCTATTCTATTCTATTCTATTCTATTCTATTCTATTCTATTCTATTCTATTCCAACCTGGTTAATTCTATTCTATTCTATCTCATTGCTGCAAGGCTCCAGCAGCTCCAGACTATGGGTCAGCAATGTGTCCTTGTGGCTGAGAGAGCCAGCGGTCTCCGAGGTGCATCAAGGAGAGTGTGGCCAGCAGGGCTGGGGAGGTTCTCCTCCCCCTCTGCTCTGCCCTGCTGAGACCACACCTACAATGCTGTGTCCAATGTTTGGCTCCCCAGTTCAAGAGACAGAGACCTGCTGGAGAGACTCCAAGGGAGAGCCAGGAGGATGCTTAGGGGACTTGAGCATCTCCCCTGTGAAGAGAGACTGAGATCCCAGGGGCTGTTTAGTCTGCAGAAGAGAAGGCTGAGAGGGGATCTGATCAATGTGTGTCCATAGCTGAGGGGTGGGTGTCAAGTGGAGGCCAAGCTCTTTTGGGTGGTGCACAGCAATAAGACAAGGAGCAATGGGTACAAACTGGAACACAGAGGTTTCACCTCAGCATGAGGAGAAACCTCTTTACAGTGAGGGTGCTGAGCCCGGGAGCAGGCTGCCCAGGGGGGTTGTGGAGTCTCCTTCTCTGGAGGCTTTCCTAACCCACCTGGATGCATTCATAGAATCATAGAATCAGTCAGGGTTGGAAGGGACCACAAGGATCATCTAGTTCCAACCCCCCTGCCATGGGCAGGGACACCCCACACTAGATCAGGCTGGCCAGAGCCTCGTCCAGCCTGGTCTTAAACACCTCCAGGGACGGGGCCTCAACCACCTCCTGGATAACCCATTCCAGGGCTTCACCACTCTCATGGGGAAGAACTTCCTTCTCACATCTAGCCTGAATCTCCCCATTTCCAGCTTCATTCCATTCCCCCTAGTCCTAGCACTCCCTGAGATCCTGAGAAGTCCCTCCCCAGCCTTCCTGTAGCCCCCTTCAGATACTGGAAGGCCACAATGAGGTCACCTCAGAGCCTTCTCTTCTCCAGACTGAACAGCCCCAACTCCTTCAGTCTGTCCTCATAGGAGAGGTGCTCCAGCCCTCTGATCATCCTCGTAGCCCTTCTCTGGACACGCTCCAGCACATCCACATCCCTCCTGTAATAGGGGCTCTGGAACTGGACACAGTACTCCAGGTGGGGTCTCACCAGAGCTGAGCAGAGGGGGAGAGTCCCCTCCCTTGACCTGCTGGCCACACTTCTCCTGATGCAGCCCAGGATCTGATTGGCTTTCCGGGCTGCAAGTGCACATTGAGAGCTCATGTTGAGCTTTCCTGTGCAGACTGCCCTGGGTGACCCTGCCCTGGCAGGGGTTGGACTGGATGGTCTCTGGAGGTCCCTTCCAACCTCTAACATCCTGTGATCAGCTCCACACGCAGTCCAGAGGTCTGCACCACACTTCAGAGCAGAGTTGGGTCACCTGCATTGTTCATGGATGAATTCAGGCCCCTGTCTCGTTAGGGTGAGTGCTCAGGTAGGGATGCAGAGGGCCAGGAGACTCACCACAAGTTCTGCATTCCTCAGCTAAGAGGTTCTGCTATAAATACACTTCTGCATGGGGGGAGGATACATGAGCATGTGGACTGCCTTCCCTTGTCTCCTTTGGATCCTGGAAGCACGTCAATGGTGAAGCAAAAGGGGCAGAGTATTTGGTCATATGGCTAGCAGGCACAGCTGGAAAACGCTGTCTGCTGGCCAGGATGGAATTGTGACTGGAAACCCAAAATGAGAGAATTTAGGGCCTGTAAATTCGTGCTAAGATGGCTGATTCAGGGCTTGACATCTCTGGGAACCTGGCAGATAAATAGGCTGTCTGACAGCTTCCCAAACCGATTCCATCTGATACTGAACTTTCCATTTCCAAGCTGATTTCTGACATTATGAATCTTTTAAGTACATCTGTCTGCAGGTGCTGCAAAAGAGGGGGAAACAGAGCTCTTATCACAGCAGGGGAAGGAGAATAACCTGGGGGTTTGTAAGCCTGCACAGAACAAACTGGAAGCATCCTCAGCCTGCCCAGCCTAGCTGAGGTAAGGAGGGTTCCTCTGGTCAGTCCAGGAGCCTGTCCCCAAAGGCCAGGAGTGTGCCAGTGTGTGCAGGAGTCAGCTGCAGACAGAATCCCAGCGTGGTGGGGGTTGGAAAGGACCTCTCAGGATTATCCAGTCCAACCCCCCTGCTAAAGCAGAGCTCCCACAGCAGCTTGCCCAGGAGCACAATGGCCAGGGCGGGTTGGAAGCTCTCCAGAGGAGACTCCACAACCTCTCTGGGCAAACTGCCGCAGGCCTCCAGCAGCCTCAAACCAAAGAAGTTTCTCCTTGTGTTCAGGTGGAGCTTCCTGGGTTCCAGTTTGTGCCCACTGCCCCTTGTCCTGTCCCTGGGCACCACTGACAAGAGTCTGGCTCCAGCCTCTTGCTCCCCATCCCTCAGCTCTCAGCTCCCCTCTAGGGCTGCTCTTCTCCAGGCTCTCAGCCCCAGGGCTCTCAGCCTTTGCTCCTCACAGAGCTGCTTCAGGCCCTTCAGCAGCTTTGTAGCCTCTGCTGGACTCTCTCCAGTAGTTCCCTGTCGCTCTTGGTCTGGGGAGCCCAGAACTGGAGCCAGTACCCCAGCTGGCCTCACTAGGGCAGAGATGCAGTGCAGGACAGAGCAGATTCCTCACTCTGGGAAAGGCAGGTTGGAATCCAGGAGCTCAGCAAATTCATTGAAGTACCAAGGAAGGTTTTATCCAAAGGTGCTGCTGGATGATTTGGTTCTTCACTCAGGTTTACTTTGCTGCCATGCTGACAAATGTGAGACGTGGGGCCGGGAGCCAGTGTAGAGGGAGGAGGTAATGGGTGCTGCTGCAGACTTTTACTGCCTTGGCAGCTGGAGCAGTTATTGGAAGGCACTAATCACCCTCCACTGCTCATGGACTTTGGGATGAAAGATAACAAGCTGAACAGGAGCCAACAGTGTGCCCAGGTGGCAAAGAAAGCCAGTGGCATCCTGGCTTGTATCAGGAAGTGTGAGCAGCAGGAGCAGGGAAGGGATTGTCCCCCTGTACCCTGCATTGATCAGGTCACAGCTCAAGTACTGGGTTCGGTTTTGGGTACCTCAGTGTAAGAAAGACATTGAGGTGCTGGAGAGGGTGCAAAGAAAAGCAACTAAGCTGGTGAAGGGCCTAGAGAATGAGTCTGATGAAGAGCAGCTGAGGGAAGTGGGGCTGTTCGGTATAGAGAGGTAGGTGCTGGTCTCTTCTCACAGGGAGTAGAATAGAATAGAATAGAATAGAATAGAATAGAATAGAATAGAATAGAATAGAATAGAATAGAATTGAATTGAATTGAATTGAATTGAATTGAATTGAATTGAATTAACCAGGTTGGAAAAGACCTTTGAGATCATCCAGTCCAACCTATCACCCAGCACCATCTGATCAACTAACCCATGGCACCAAGCACCCCATCCAGGCTCTTCCTGAACACCTCCAGGGATGGGGACTCCACCACCTCCTTGGGCAGCACAGCCCAAGGGCCAATCTCTCTTGCTGGGAAGAACTTCTTCCTAACAGCCAGCCTGACCCTCCCCTGGCACAGCTTGAGACTGTGTCCTCTTGTTCTGGTGCTGGGTGCCTGGCAGAAGAGACCAACCCCCACATACAAGAAGAGGGCACAGCCTCAAGCTGCGCCAGGATGGACATCAGGAATCATTTACCCTGAAGGAGCAGCCAAGCCTTGGAGCAGGCTGCCAGGGAAGTGGCTGAGTCACCAGCCCTGGATGCTGGTAAAGGTGGTTCAGATGTGGCGCCTGGGGATATGGTTTAGTGGTGAACTTGGTAGAGTAGGGTTACTGGTTGGACCTGAGGATCTCAGGGGTCTTTTCCAGCTTGAATGATTCTATGACTCCTCACGCACTCTCCAGCAGCAAAGCTTGTGTCCTGCCAGGCTCAGCAGGGCTCAGCAGCACCAAGCCCTTGTCCTTTCCCTTTGCCATTACTGTCATTTTTTTGTTTCAAAGTGGAGTTGCTGCTGCAAGCTCCCCACGGTCTGCTCTCAAAGGCAAGCAAGGGAATTTCTATAGGTATATTAATGGCAAGAAGAAGACCAGGGAAGGTGTGGGCCCCCTCAGAAAGGAAAGTGGTGAATTGGTCACAAGTGATGTGGAAAAGGCTGAGGTACTCAATCACTTCTTTACCTCAGTCTTCACTGCAAGGGCCTCCAGGCACACTCCTGGTGTCATGGCAGACGATGCCAGGGACGGGGAGGAAGAACTGCCCATCATAAGTGAAGCTCAGGTTGGTGATCACCTGAAGAACCTGAAAGTGTTCAAGTCCATGGGACCCGACGGGATACACCCACGGGTGCTGAGAGAACTGGCAGATGAGGTTGCCAAGCCCCTCTCTATTATATTCCAGAAGTCATGGCAGACTGGGGCAGTCCCCACAGGCTGGAAAAGGGGAAACATTGCTCCCATTTTCAAAAAGGGCAAGAAGGAGGAACCGGGGAACTACAGGCCAGTCAGTCTCACCTCTGTGCCCGGAAAGATCATGGAGCAGATCCTCCTGGAGGCACTAATGACTCAGAAGAACAGTGAAGAGGTGATTGGGAACAGTCAGCATGGCTTTGCCAAGGGCAAATCCTGCCTGACAAACCTGGTGGCCTTCTATGAGCAGGTGACAGCATTAATAGATGAGGGGCGAGCAACTGATGTCGTTTACCTGGACTTGAGCAAAGCCTTCGACACTGTCCCGCACCACCTCCTGGTCTCCAAGCTGGTGACACATGGGTTTGATGTGTGACCACTAGATGGATACAGAACTGGCTTGATGGCCGCACCCAAAGAGTGGCTGTCAACGGGTCCATGTCCCAGTGGAGGCCAGTGACAAGCGCAGTCCCTCAGGGATCAGTCCTGGGACCTGTCTTGTTCAACATCTTTGTGGGTGACATGGACAGTGGCATCGAGTGCACCCTCAGCAAGTTTGCTGATGACACCAAGCTGTGTGGTGCAGTGGACACCCTGGAGGGAAGGGATGCCATCCAGAGGGACCTGGACAGGCTGGAGAGGTGGGCACAAGCCAACCTCATGAGCTTCAACAAGACCAAGTGCAGGGTCCTGCATCTGGGTCGAGGCAATCCCAGGCACAAATACAGGCTGGGCAGGGACTGGCTGGAGAGCAGCCCTGAGGAGAGAGACTTGGGGGTGCTGGTGGACGAGAAGCTCAACAGGAGCTCTCAATGTGCGCTTGCAGCCCGGAAAGCCAATCAGATCCTGGGCTGCATCAGGAGAAGTGTGACCAGCAGGTCAAGGGAGGTGCTTCTCCCCCTCTACTCAGCCCTGGTGAGACCCCACCTGGAGTACTGCCTCCAGTTCTGGAGCCCCTATTACAAGAGGGATCTGGAGGTGCTGGAAGGTGCCCAGAGAAGGGCCAGGAGGATGATCAGAGGGCTGGAGCACCTCTCCTATGAGGACAGACTGAAGGAGTTGGGGCTGTTCAGTCTGGAGAAGAGAAGGCTCCGAGGTGACCTCATTGTGGCCTTCCAGTATCTGAAGGGGGCCTACAGGAAGGCTGGGGAGGGACTTCTCAGGATCTCAGGTAGTGATAGGACTAGGGGGAACGGAATGAAGCTGGAAATGGGGAGATTCAGGCTAGATGTGAGGAAGAAGTTCTTCCCCATGAGAGTGGTGAAGCCCTGGAATGGGTTGTCCAGGGAGGTGGTTGAGGCCCCGTCCCTGGAGGTGTTTAAGCCCAGGCTGGATGAGGCTCTGGCCAGCCTGATCTAGTGTAGGGTGTCCCTGCCCATGGCAGGGGTTGGAACTAGATGATCCTTGTGGTCCCTTCCAACCCTGACTGATTCTATGATTCTATGAAATACTCCTTTTTCCTCCTGAACCTTCAGTCCTTTCTATTTCCCCACTCCACGTGAGGCGACTTCGCTGTCACTAGCCGAGTTAGCAAAGCGAGCTCCCTTTGCTGGGGCAAGAGCAGGGAAACATCAAATGTCTGCTTCCATGGCAGCAATTTGCTCTTGAAATAAAAGCAAGCCTTGGGAAGTTGCTACCCTCAGCTATATTTGTCCTAGTAAATAAACATCATCAGGATCTGAGCACGACTCCACGTTGCTGGGCCCTGTTCAGCTGTGCTGAGACTGGGGCAGGCGAACAAAATTCCCTCCTCCTCCTGCCTCGTCTGGCGGGTGCCTGCCCTACCTGGCCAAGGAGTGACGCCTCTCAGGCACTGAGCAGCACAGCAAACAGCCCTGGGAAGGCATCCCCCTGCATGCAAAGCAGAGTGTGCCCTCCATGGCTTGGTATCAGTGGAAGGATTTGCCTCTGTGGTGCCTTGGAAGGGTTGATTTGCTTAGAGGGAAGTGTGGTTTGCCAGCACAGGGCTGGCAGGGGGTTGGTCTTTTCTCCCAGGCACCCAGCACCAGAACAAGGAGACAAAGTCTCGAGATGCACCAGGGGTGGTTCAGGCTGGATGTTAGAAGTTCTTCCCAGAGAGAGTTGTTGGTCCTTGGGCTGTGCTGCCCAGGGAGGTGGTGGAGTCCCCATCCCTGGAGGTGTTCAGGAAGGGCCTGGATGGGGTGCTTGGTGCCATGGTTTAGTTGATCAGATGGTGCTGGGTGATAGGTTGGACTGGATGATCTCAAAGGTCTTTTCCAACCTGGTTCATTCTATTCTATTCTATCACACCCTTAGGGACAGTAAGGGATATCTGCTGGCTTAAGCAGGCCAGAAGCAGCCCTGCAGATCTGTCTTTGAGAATCACAGAACTGCCAGGGCTGGAAGGGACCTCAAGGCTCAGCCAGCTCCAACCCCCTGCCATGGGCAGGGACACCTCACACTGCAGCAGCTTGCTCACAGCCACATCCAGCCTGGCTGCAAACACCTCCAGGCAGGAGGCTTCCACCACCTCCCTGGGCACCCTGTGCCAGGCTCTCACCACCCTCCTGGGGAACAACTTCTTCCTGACAGCCAATCTCAATCTCCCCACTTCTAGTTTTGTTCCATCCCCCCAGTCCTATCCCTCCCTGACACCCTCAAAGTCCCTCCCCAGCTTCCTTGTAGCCCCCTTCAGCTACTGGGAGGCCACAAAGAGAGGAAGATTCTGTTTTCCAGGATGCCCATATAAAGGTCATTAACCATTTGGCATTGGGCTGTTCAGCTTAACAGTGAAATTCCTCCTTTGAACCTGAAAACACCAGGATCAGTCCTTCTTCCCTGGCCGGCAGCAGGACCCAAAATAAACCAGAGCAGCAGCAGGAGACCAAGCAAACCACAACAGTGACATTTGTTCCACTTGGAGCAGCAGAGCCACCACTAATTTGGGCTGGAAGATGGGAGCACGTGGCAAGGGAGGCTGGATGGGTTCAGTGGATAATCACAGTGGGTGCCACACACTCAGCAGAGGGGCAAGTCACAGCAGAAATAGGCAACCTGCAGCACTCTCTCCAGTCTTGGGGCCCACTGCATCAAGAGGACCTGGAGCTGCTCAAGTGGGTCCAGAGGAGACCATAAAGATGGTCAGAGGGCTGGAGAACCTCCATTATGGGGACAGGCTGGGAGAATTGGGGCTGTGCAGCCTGGAGAAGAGAAGTCTCCAGGGAGACCTTAGAGCAGCCTTCCAGTACCTGAAGGGGCTCAAGCAGAGGTGGGGAAGGACTGTGGACACGGGCTGGGAGTGACAGGGTGAGGGACAATGGATTGAAGTTCGAGGAGGGGAGATTTAGCCTGGAGATTAGGGGGAAATTCTTTACAGTGAGGGTGGTGAGACACTGGAGCAGGTTCAGGCCATCGATGCCCTCTCCCAGGAGGTGCTCAAGGCCAGGCTGGATGAGGCCTTGATCAAGCTGGGCTGGTGGGAGGTGTCCCTGCCCATGGCAGGGGGTTGGAACTGGAAGGTCTTTAAGGTCTTTTCTAGCCCAACCCATGCTACGACTCTGTGAAGCTGGACCCCATCACTACATTTCCCATAGCCCTTCCCAGAAAAGTCAGAGGAATTATTCAGCTTCCAGGCCGAATCCTGGGCTGGGGGGCAGGGGGTTCAACCAAGGGGTTGTGCCCTGCTGCAGAGCAGGCAGCACAACCTCTCTCCCCACTCATTTAAACAAACCAGTGTCTGTGCTGGACAAGTTGGCTGCTCTGCCTGCTGTGCACCTGAGCCTTTCTTCACAGTTCTGATGAGTGGTAAATAGATCAGGGAAGTTCAGAGTGATGGAGGAAGACTCTCCCCCTTGGAGAACTGCCCAGTGGGAGTCAGTTGCAGTGATTAACTTGTGCTTTTCTGAAGCACTCGTAAGCTGTGACTTGAGCATAGAATC